>JASUAB010000015.1:26000000-27250000 GCA_037013595.1 Dicorynia guianensis
AAACCATGAACCCCCTATTAGGGTAAGTAACTAATAAACACCCAATATTTCTTGGAGAACTAATGAATCTATGGTCTAAGGAGTAAGAAATTTAACTATGCATAATTCAGCCAAGAAGCTTTGTGCATTGTTGCTGTATAATTCATCCAAGAGGCCTTCTAATCTCTATCCAACTTTTAGAAGCTGATTTTTAATCAACCACATTAATTCACCTTTTTGCCATATCCAAATCTAGAAATCAAAATCCCCTCCTACAGCATTTCACTGCATTTCTTAAAGCTCAGCTCAATCAAACCAAGATTTTGCCCTCGAGAGCATGACTTCTCTAATTGTAAGCTTGTCATGAGTCAGCAAAACCTCATCGTTGCTTTGTTTTATTGAGCAACAGAATCAAAATACAATCGGTGTGGCACTTCCTTCGGTAAATATTATATATATAATAGCCTTAACTGGCCTTACAGAAGCTAAAAATAATAAACATGGGAGGTGGATGGTAGAGGCCAGAGGAAGAAGAAAAGTAAACATTTTCTTTCTTTGGCCTTTAATAGAATATTAATTACAACACCTTTTCAGATGACATGCCCGTTAAAGTAAGCCCGTGTTTGTGTTAGAGGATGGAGCAGGAACAGAGTGATTGTAAACATTTTAGTGAACAGAAAGGATAACGATTAGAAGAATTAAGCAACCAATTCTCAGGAAACTCAATTGCAAGCCCAAAATAATATTATATTTGATTTGCAAATGTTACCTGTGATTCATCAAGGAGCTTTCGACTTGCCTCAAACTCCCTTCTAAGAACAGCAATCTCCTCCAGAACAGCTTTAAGCTTGGATTCAGTTTCACTCAATTGCTTTGACTTGTCATCAAGCGCACTTTGTAGTTCCAACAAATTATTGCTGTTTACTTTGGAATCCAAGCCTTCAGGAACCGCTGATTCACAACATACAAGATCCTGAGGCACTGGCATGCTCTCAGCAGTAGAACTGTTTGTCAGTAACATACACAACTGCCCTGCTATCTTATGATTCCTATCTTTATCAACACCTAGCACTTCTTCACGATGAGGCCCCACCATAGATGAATCAAACTGTGTGTTCTGTGTTCCAGAGGAATCCAGCATGTTTTCATCCACCCCGTCTAAAACTTTGCTTGCATAAGCTGGGAATAGACCAAGTTTTGCATCCAAGGAGCTTGAGATGCATGAAACCTCATCCATGGGCTCAGTAGAAGATATGCAAGGTGTGTGGGCTTCACCACTCACAAATTCTGGCCTGCAATCATCTGCCTTCCCAGCCAGAAGAGCAAAGTCATCTGCAGCATTTACACTGGACATTTTCTGACCCCGCATATACTGATCAGACAATTTCTGCTCCAGTTCTTGAATGCGTTTCTCATATGAAACACACAACATTTGCTTCATCCTAAGCATGGAATGAACATGCTTAATATATTCATCTTTCAAGTGCAAGGCTTCAGCTGTCTTCTCTGCTGCATTCTTCAGTAAATTATCCACCCCATCATCATCCAGTTCATACTCTAACTCAGGGCAGAGGGAACAAATTAAGGCTATCTTGGAAGCAAGGTCAGCTTTCAGTTTTGCATTCTCAACTTCCATCTTGCTAGTTCCAGCAATTTCTACCAACTCACTGCCATCTAGGAACTCCTCAGAATCATATCTCTCAACAGAATCAGCAGCACAACCTACAGCCTCAACTGAATGAGAGCTATCACTAGACAAAGCAGATGAAACTCCAAAGTTTCCATGCTTCTCCAGCTTAGAAGCTATTCCTGCTAGATACTCAGGAGCATACTGGTCCAAATCTGATATGTCAATGTCAAGCAAGCCAACATCAAATGGAGCTATATTGACATCACATTGGCTAGGAGTGTCAAACAATCCCATAGATGCTAATATGTCTCTAGGTATGTAGGAATTATGTGTTCTCAGAAACTCCTCCCGTCTCCTGACCTCAGCCTCTCGTTTTGTAGCAAGCCTTTCAGCCAGCTGCCCAGCCATGCCCATGTACAGCTTCATAGAAGCCTTACGTCTTACAACTTCTGCAAGGCAAGCTCTATATGCAGGGCCAATACCATGGAAGGATTTTAAGTCCAAAAATAAACCATCCTGGCGGGCCATTGCCTCTTTGAAAACAGGAAACTGTAGTTTCTGGTCTTTGATGAGATAAGAAATGTAAGTTATGTTTTGCATGTAATTGTGCACAAACGTGTTCATTTCATTTTTCTTCTCCTTGCAAAAATCAAGCAGCTCAGAAATAGCATGCTCACATGCCTGCATCTTAGGCAAGTGATTTTTATCATGAACATCGTACATAGGACCCAAGGCTGAAACTGCATCATGAGGACGGAGTGAGGAAGGCAATTGGCAGGACAGACAATCATTCACCAGTTTCTTTACAGTGTTAATGTCTTTGCTGCAGCAATCGCCACAAAAATGTAATTATAAACTGTGCAGGTAACCTTTGATATAGTGCTAAGTAACTGAAGATATGACCAAAAACAAAACTTACTACATAAAAGAAATACAAAACTGCGGAATGAGAAGCATAATTAGAAGTGCAGCAATCAATATGAGCGGAACTAGTGATATCCAGAACAATGCACTATCCATATTGCTTTACCTCAAGTTTGCTGGTAAGAATGTAGTTATAAACACTTGAACAAGGAAACTATACAAGCTTCAGAATCAATATGGAATGATTCTGAAGCTTTGCTGGAATGAGGCATATTCAGTTAAAACCACGGCCGCCAACATAATATATGGGGACCAGAATTAGAATATTTTACTCACAAATAAAAGTACTAAAAACAAAATGGCTCCATAAAATCAGGATAATACCAACTCAAATGCTTCCTCCGAAATTCTCTACAATCTTCAAGGCTTTCTCAGTAATCAGTAATGCCAACAAATTGCTGCTTACTGTTTTTCTAAAGCTTCACATTGCAGAAAGTCCAAGATAGATCAAGGTCCCTATCATCTAATTATGTTCATGCATGTGAAGCTTGTCTAGCAGGTCATACATCTGAATGGTATTCCACCAGCAATCAGAAGCTAAGGACAATATTTCAAGGAGATTATCTGCTTAATCATGTTTCAGACAGGTTCTTACGCAATTCATCTGTCCTACTGGTTAAAGTAATTTCAATGCTACATGTGTTTGGACAGGTTTTTATGCACTTGCACAGGACACCTAATCTGGCATGTAACACGCTTCTAATGCCATCAGTATAACAGATATAACTTCAAACTATAAACAAGGACCCAATTTTGGAACTGTTTCCCTTCTCTCCTTCTTGTAACCCTTGTCTTATACCACAAGCACCTCAGTTATTCTACTCGCACCTGTTCTGCTGCCTCCATAAGTCCCATTCAAGGATCCTCCCTCCCCCGGTCATTCCTTTCACACTGAAACATAATATAAATTTCCAAAAATATTGGGACTAAAAGATTTCTTTCCATTCCTTGTAAGTCATCCAATCTTAAGGCCCTAACAGACATTCCCCTTTCTGAAAACATCATGCTCTCTCTACATCACCCATTCCTTTTAATGCTAAACATATTTAAAAAAAGAAAAAGAGCAACTTATGACTCTTGAGGAAAAAGGCTATGCCTGTACACTCTCAGACAATTTTGCAATCAAGATCGGCCGCAAATTTGCTTAACTCCAAAATAACTCAGGATTAACTAGAAGGATTCACAATTAAACCAAAAAAAAAAGAAGGCAAAAATACATGTAACTCTTCTTTTCTAAATAAGGAGTGCATGCAATCTTGAAACAATGGAAAAGATCCATGCTAACCTCAGAGATTGCATGATATTCTTCTGTTCATTTAGATATTTCTGTTGTTCGTGAACTGTTTGATCTAAATGCTTGATAGGCAAGAAAGCCCTTCTAGACAGCAAGTCCTCAACGCGACGCTTCACTTCGCCAAACGTCTGCTTAAACTGTGAAACCTTATTCTCAAACTGCTTATGGGAGGTCGTGCAATTCTCCATCGACTTCCGCAAGTTCTCTTCGTGAACAAAATCCAGCAAGCACTTGCGATTAGCACTTTGTAGAGCAGGATGAAGTTTGATAGATCTTAATTTTTCGACATCCCTCCCAAAATTCACCAGAAGATCAGAATGCATCCGGTGTTGTTGGGTATAGCGTTTCATAAAGTCCCCATAGTTTTGGTGGATCACCCGATAGTACTGATCTAAATTACGCGTTGCAACCTCCATTGCTCTCTCTTGAACCATCTGTTCTCTCAAAAGCCTCTCACAATACTCGTATTTCGCTATGGTACGACTGTAAATTGCACGTCCCCTATGATAATGGTACCTGAATTCCCTCTCATATGAAGGTAAAGCCTTCAAAGCAGGGTCAGAAGCATCATCCAGAGGATGGGGATCATGCGATGATGGTGATCGAGGCTCGACAACATCAACAATATCAACTTCCTCTGGTGGAGGAGATGGTGAGTTTTTTTGAAGCCTTGCTTTATTGAATATGAAAACTTCTCGGTCATCAGATGGAAGCTTATATGCAGAAAGTGGCCGCTGTGACTCGAGCTTCATACCCAAACAGAGAACAAGCTGATCACTGAAATTAATGCCTGTCTCATATTCGATAAACCGCATAACTGCCTCAACAAGCGTGGTTTCATCACAATCCAACTCAAATGAGTGGCCATTCTCAGCAATATGAACTAGAAGCTTGCCCTGATGGACTAGGCTTCCACCGACGCTCGAACTCATCTTATGCCCTCAATAGAAATTTTCCACCTCTCGGTCCCAGACTCCAAGTCAACACAATAAGGCCACAATCAAAACCAAAAATTTTCAAGATAAAACAAACTGGTTACAATCCAACATGCCATCTACAGCTGAAACAGGACCACGCAATTGAGTCTAACCCTTTACCGGATAAGTTTTACGGAGCAATTATCCGATTCGGCGTCTAATGAATTTTCAGGTGATCGAATCTGCAGACCAGTCCAACCATCATGCAGAGAAACAAAGCACATTAGGAGAAATCATATATATCATCAACCCAGCGCGGACATCTGAAACAATAGTTCAACTCCCAACACACAGAAGATAAACTTTCCAGAAAAACACCAACTTTAGCCCTCGATCATCTCAAAACCCTAAGTACAACCAAACCCCAAGTCAAATACAGACCCACCAAGAACGACGATGATGGTGAACCCCTTCGGCGCCGAGCCACAACCAAAATGCCTAAAAAGAGACCAAAACTCAAGACCCAGGCAAGATTTTCAGCAACGAAACCCAAGATATGCCTAAGCAAGCGCAGGTTCGTCGCAGAGAATCTACAATCTAACAAGAGAAGGCGCACGAGGCACAACCTTACACAAATCAAACATTGGGATGTCTCGATCAAAAGGCTAAAGCGAAAATCTAGAACTGAGAACGAAGATAATTAGAATTGATTACGTAAAGATATTGATTATCCAGAATACCATAAACTCAGCACAAGGTGATCACGAAACCCTTTAATAATTTCTTACTTTCAAGTTTCAATCCACCGATATTTCTCTTTTTTTCTCCTCTCCCTCTATATTCTTCTTCTTCGACCAAATCTTTTTCCTTGTATATTAGAATATCCAGAGAACCTTCTGCGGGAAGCAACCCTTCGACAACAGAAGCCCTCTTTCTCCCGAATTGAATGAGTAGCCAGTGCTGTACATGGGAATAATAAATATATGTAAATTAAATTTGTAATTAGTTACAGATTATGATAATCATGAACGGCTTTATACTAATCCTTCCATTATTTTAGGATAGATTCAAATTTTATTTTCTTTTCATTTTTTTTCATATAAAATACGACGACCCACTTAACATAAAAAACTTTAAAATAATTAAAGATGTTGGCATTTTTTTTTCTATTTTTTTATTAATATTATCTAATTGACTTATTTTTCTGAAATTTCAATCATCATCAATTTGTTAGAGTTTGGTCAAGTTTAGCACGGCTATGATGAAGGTGTTAGATAAATATAAATTGTAACAAAAAATAAACAAATAGAAAGACAAAGCAAAAATAAAATAAATTTTGTAAATTTATGTACAAAATTAAGTAATTACAATCAAAAAATCAATGAAGCCGGCGTAAGTTGCCATTATATGACATGGTTACCAACCATATTAAGTTACATTCCTGTTGTGACAAAAAAAAAAAAAAACAGGCATACGTGTAGCCTATGATGGCAGCTTCATGACCACACATCATCCATGTTAATCATTGTAGTTTTTATTGATTTATGAGTTTTATTACACATAATTTATATATTTTTTATATGTTATATTTTTATTTTTATATTTATAAACATATATATATATATGATAATCTATATATGTTTTTATTTTATTGTATTTGGTAAAAAAAAAAAAGAATGTGATGTATACCACATAGTTTAGATACATAATTTTTTAATTTTTAATTAAATATAATTATAAACCAGAATTTTGTTATAAAATTTACAATTATATAATTCATATAAATGCATACATCACATACTTAATATTTAATTCTCGTCAAATTCGATTCTCATTAAAAATAGTTAAATTATATTGATAAAAACTTTAAGAAATCTTTACATTCATTGAATCTAGATATTCAATGTCTATGTTTTATTTCATAAGAAAAATGTTATGCGTACGAGACGTTGCTGTGTCCAAAACATGTTAGCTAGATTTAAAGTTTGTGTTTTTATGTACATGAGATTGGGAATCTGATTCTGATATCTCAAGTATAAATATAAAGAGGTAGGCAAGAGGGCAACAATTTCCTGAGGGTCCAAATCTTTGGCACATGACAACTCGATCATCTTTAATTTGTCTGTCGAGATAAAGGTTTTAGGTTAACATTTTTTTTTTTTGTCACATTTGTAAAAAAATATATACTTATATCAAATGAGTAACCTTTTTTTGGTACAAAAATGAGTAACACGTCTGATTAATGAGTTTCGATTTATGGATATGACAATGAATTTGGTAAACCAAATTATTTATTTTATTATCAATTATTGTTAAATATAGTTGAATTATTTTTTATTTGTTATTTTTTAAAATTAAATAATATTAATTCTTATTAAATAATAATCAAACGGTTTATTTTTACTACTATCATCCAATCTATCTTTAAGACAACAATAACCTCTCAGACTGAATTCCTATCCGGAGGACATATGTCAACTGAATTTGGAAATTTTTAAAATGTAGAGTATATTTAAAAAAATATATAAATAAATAATTATTAATACAAAATACATGATTATATTTATTTTAAATTTATTAATTATGATTTAGATATTTTTACTTAATAATAATTAAAATATTAATTTTTTATTGATAATTATTTATTTATATTTTATCCCTTAAAACATGCAATACATTTTCAATTATCTTAATTCAAACCAATTTATTATCCATGACATCCATTGAGATGGGATGTGAACTTTATCCCAAGCAGGCCTCAATTGAAACTTGTCCTAAAGCAGAGGCTGATCCTCAAATGGGTGGCTCAAGATTATTCTATTTCAGTTTTGGGATACACAAATATGGAAAGGAAATAAAGGGGGAAAAAAGAGAATCATCAAAACCAGTTACGAGGGGTGCCCCATAACTAGTCAAAACTCAATAGGGACATTCCCGGATGGCATGTTGCACAACTAGGCAATTAGAGAGAAAAAACGAAAATAATTGGGACGCAAAAAAAAAATTATGAATTTATCATAAAATTTGGGTCCGATCATAGAAAATCCACGTGGTTAGACAGTTATCATGAATTTTATAATGAATCTGTAACATTTATATTTTGTATAAATAACAGAGTTTAAAAATAAATATTATGTAAATTATAAAAAGTTTGTATCTAATTAAAATTGTTTGAAAAAAGTAAGGTCCGTTATTGTCCACGTTTGGTACCATTTCTGCCAAAGCAATTAAACCATTCTATGCCTTAATTAATTTCTAACCCATTTCTAAAAAACTTATTGAAAGAAATTAAGCAAATTTAAAACATAATTGGGTAATAAGAAATGGTGCATTGGCCTTAGGAGGGTGACAGGGGCTACCATCGCAGGAGTCAGGGCACATGGGACCTTGCAATGTGGGAAAGCGATGTTTCACCTTGCAGGTGGTGACAAGTTAGACGGTGGAGGGCCATAACATGAATGCGTATGCCGTAATTGCAGTGGGAATTGTTAGAGGCAGAGGCCGAGGCACTTGGGCAACTTGATAGATTCTCCTGCAGCTCACATGCTCTTTTTGACAGGAATCTGATGATGGAATCAGCATGTTGAGCTCAATCTCAGATTGGGGATGTGATTGTTTGTTGTTAAGTGAAGTCAGACAAGAAACAAATTTTAAAAATTAAAAATTATATTTTATATATTAATTATATAAAAATAATAAATAATAAATTTAAAACAAATTAAAAATTTAAATCCCAATCTAAAGATTTTTTTTTAAAAAAAAAAAACAAGGATCTAATGGTTTACGGTAAATTTTTGCATTGAGATGTATATTGAAAACATAATTTTTTTAAATTTAATGTGACAAGTTATATTTATTTTATAAAGAATAAATTTATATTTTTAAGGGTGTAATCGTGTGTGGTTAAGATTTGGACACTTATTTTATCATTATTATTATGTAAATTAAAAAATTAATAATAAAATAATAATTTTATTGTAAATTTTTTAAATATTTAATAAAAATATTAAAATTAAAAATAGAGTTTGATTTATAGATTTTATTTTTTTAAAATATTTTTTATAAAATTTTCTATCAAAGATAATTAATATATTATTAAATTCCTATAGTCAACAATAAAAAATATAAACATATTTTAATTTTTAACATGAAATATGAAATAAAACTTATAATGAGAGTGAAGAAAATATGTTATGAAAAAATATAATTTTTTAAGGAAAATATTTATTATAATTTCTAATTAAAACAATTGTTATTATATTTAATATCAAAAAATATTAAATATTAAAAAAATCTGTAAAACTTAAATTCGTTCTTAATAAGACATATCATGTATAATAAGGATGAATAAAATAAATTTAAGTTTGGTTTTTATTAATATTGTTAGTTAAATTTTTAAGATAATATAATTTTATAATAAAATTGTATTTGATAAATTGGACTATTAAAAATGATTTTTTCGTTTAAAAAATTTGTCTTTCTTACTTTTATATAAAGTATAATATAAATATACATTTTTTTTAATTTAATTCTTTAATTTATATTTAAATATAGTTTATAAAATTTATTTTTTATAAATTTTTAAAATTTTGCATCTATCTCTCTTTTCCTATCTGTGAATATCCTTTGTAATTACTCATTAGCAATTTGCATCATGTTTAAGAGTTTATTATGAATTAATTAAGAAGGGCCAAATGTTTTGTGGGGAGGGAAGTGTGTGGTTATAACAAAGCTTTGAGATAATTTCTTTTTTAACTTCTCAGTGTTTTACATATATTTATATAATTTGTCATTTATTCTGAAAAATTATACAAGTTTTCTTAATAATAAATATTAGTTATTTTTAACCTAAGTAATTTTTTAATTTGAATTGATAATATCAACCCACTAATTAATCATAAATATGTTGTATGAAAACGCATGTAGATTTTGTCAAAGCAGTAAAATAAAATCTTGGTTAATTTACTTTGACACAATTCTATTAATTTCACAACACTAAAAAATTATTTGAAAAAAATTATTAAGAATTTAAAATAAAAGATTATTAAAATTTAAAAATTCAAAGTCTGTTTGTGAACATCTTTAATATTTATTAATAGAATTTCATTAAGTTTCCTTTATTTTAGACACTTCTTTACTCATTTACAATTAGAAATATCAAAATAAATTAAATTTATTAAGCCAGTTGGTTCACTTAAAATGTAAAATAAAATTATATTTTCTTGCATTACTAAAATTGAGGACTACCTTGCCTCCTCCCATTTTACTTATGAGTTACAAGGAAGCAAGAGAAAATGTAACAAGTCATTATATTTGTATGTTAAAAATGTCTTGACTAGTTGAACCAGACAACCCTACCAATTTCACCTAAAAGGCAAAGTCTGTTGATATTTTTTTTTTTTGACTCGTCAAAATTACGAATCAGGTCATCCCATACTGTTTAATTACATGCCACAAGTAGGTGAGAGAAAAACAAGCCACTTTAACACTTCTATTCGCAATCTCACAGGTTTTGACCGAGAGATCTGAACACTAGCTAACAAAACTTGTAGCCAAAAAAGAAAAAAAAAAAAAAAAACACTAACAAAATAGCCAATGGACTTGGGGCAGAAGCGATCCAACTCTCGTGAAACTCATTCTAAACAACCCCCACTCTTGCTTTTTGCTGTGTCAAAAAGGCAATGAATTAGCCAAAAAGGGCCGACAACATCTTCAAAAGATAAGAAACGGCCAAGCTAGCAAACATGAGGGGCAGCACATTTGCCACTCTATCTACAATTCTGTGTATTATATATATATATATATATATATATATATATATAAATCAAAAAATATAAATAAAATGTATAAAATTTATACTTTTACATCTAACTAAATTGATATAAATGGCGTAAGCGAAGAGAATGAGGGACTAATTAAAAATTATAAAAATGGAAGTTATTTTACTAAATTTTTAAATTTCAAGAAAAATCAACACTTTCAAAGAAATTGTTAAAGTCAACTGATTCACATATTCAAATTGGTTGATATTATTAATGTCTTCGCTTTTTTTTTTATTAGATTACAAATGGAGTTTAGTGACTTTTAATAGGAGAAAAAAATTATGTGGATCGAACTTATAGATTCAAAAATAGTAAAAAATAAAATGACCACGTAAGTACTGGTTAGGTTCTATTTTCACAAACGACAAGCATTCTTTATTGAATTTGTATCTGAGCTTTTTTTAGGATAAAAATCCTTTTACAATGAGTGTAAACGTTTATGATAGAATCTCGCAAGAAATCAGAAAACAAAATGCTTAGCTCATGAGTTATAGCTAACACTATAGACAAATATATCAAAATCACTAGTTAATTATAAATATATACATAAAAAATTAAATAAAATCATAGAGAACTATTTTATTTTTTGGAATATATAGTTTATAATCTTAAATTATTATGTAGTATATTTCAATTCATTTATTGCAAGATTTTTTTTTGTGGGACTTAACACTCATAATTTAAATTATTTTAATATTTATCAAATTTTTTTATTAGAATACAATCACTTTACTTTGAACTATTTTTTTAACATTTTTATTAATTAAAATATGATATTAAATTAAATTTTATCACATAATATTTTATTAAAAATACATTTTTCATAAATTATATTTTATTTGTTTATTTAATATATTACTTTAAAATTAATATTTTTTTGGTTGAAAAAATTAATATTTAATATTATTATAAATTACATGGCTTAAGTTCTGTCTAAAAATGTTCAACCATGCTTCTCTCACCCACCTACCACTCCTGTAAAGCCAGTACAACTATAGAACCTGGACAAACAATCCTGCCAAGTTCAGAGAGCTAACATTCCTTCATGGTACGAGGCCGCGAAACCAGTATTTGGTGCTAAGATAGTTAGCAAACACCGTAAAGCAGGCATGGAAGCACTCAAAATGGTCTTCAGATCCTTCTTGATATAAAGCCCAGGAAAAATATCATTACGATCCCTCTTCACATGAGAAGTACCCTCTCTATTGAATAAATGGCCAAAACTAGGTGGTCTTTGGTCGCTCAATTTGTTGCCACACTGGTCAATCTTCTTGTTTGCAATAGTTTTGCGACATTTTCCAAGGACCCATATGACCAACAACGCCTGGACAAGGTTCTCAAGCTTCCTGGTCAAACCTTTAATATCAGCTTCGCACACTATGCTGGGTATATCACGGTCAACCAGAAAGCTGGGAGAGCTCTGTTTTACTGGTTCACTGAGGCAGCTGAAGACCCTCATACCAAGCCTCTTGTTTTATGGCTCAATGGAGGTCAAACAAGAACTTCCGCTCACCCTTGTAGTTGTTATTTAAGACTAATTGATTCATTACTTTTTTTTGTTATTCAATAATTCCTTGTTTGTGTATGTAGCTTTCCACTTTGCTAGATGCAGTTTTCTTTCCAACCCCACTCCCCTCCCCCGAAAAGAAAAGCTTTTAGTAGATTCGTTATATGATCAACTTGTCTTAAAAGGTAATCCCAATGGCAGATGTGATAGGAAAGTTGCGATCTGTTGGTCCTGTTTTTGTGGGCGCTCACTCATGTTACTATTTGTAGCTGAGAAAAACTGATATAACCAGAAGTGTATTTCTTTCTTGCCCTTTTAAAATTATAGACACATTTCTTTGGTCTCTGGTAGCGATTAAGATTGAAACATTAATTTGTTGGTGTTTCTCTAGGGCCTGGATGTTCATCCATTGCTTATGGGGAGGCAGAGGAAATTGGCCCATTTCATATTAAGCCAGATGGAAAGACCCTTTATCTGAATCCTTACTCTTGGAATCAAGGTAAGCAACAATCTGAGAACTTATCAGTGTTTTCTTGCTTCTACTTAAAGATTCTCCCCTGCTTCCCTCCTTGCTCCTTGCTCCAATAAATCATGTAGAAATGGCAATCTAAATACTTTTTCCATCTCCTATTTCCCAAGTGTCTACCTGTGCCTCCTACACAAGTCCATTTGAGATAGCTTTCACAGTGTCCATCTTATTCTTATATTAACTTATCTTCTATAATTACATGCTTAAATAAAATATTCCAAGAAGTTTCTCTTTTCATTAAAGATCTCCACATTTTGCAGCAGGATTGGAAATTTCACTTACGCTATCATGCACAGGCTTTCATGAGCAAAAAGTGAGTCTAACTTTTTGTGCTGTTTTGTAGTTGCCAACATTCTTTTTATTGATTCTCCTGTTGGAGTGGGGTTTTCGTATTCAAACACTTCATCTGACATACTGAACAACGGTGACAAGAGGACCGGTACGAACTTGATCACTTAGTATCTTAGGTTTCTGCTTTGAAATATACACATCCATATATATACATATATATATATATATCTATATATATATATATCTATATATATATATATCTATATATATATATGTAGATATATATATAAATATATATATCATTGTGCCACTTAAGTTAATAACACTTCATACGCAGCCAAGGACTCCATGATTTTCCTATTGAAGTGGTTAGAGCGTTTTCCCCAGTATAAGGGGAGGGACTTTTTTATTACTGGTGAGAGCTATGCAGGTAAATGAATCTTCAAACTTTCTCTGACATAAGGCTAAATCTGACTTTGACATCTCTTACTTTAGTATTATCCCAAATTTGTGATGAATCAAAAACTAATTATTAGGTACCTTTTTTTTATTCATCTGTTCTTATTAAAAGTCATGTGTGATTATGTCTTTGATTACAAAAATCAATATGGTGAGATGAGTACACATGTGAAGTGTTTGCGTTGCCTCATTCTGCTTACTTATTTTGTATATAACTTATCTTGTTCTGATGTATTAGTATGGAAGAATCATGAAATCTATGTTTCAGGGCATTATGTTCCACAACTCAGCCAAGTTATTGTGAAGTACAACATGGCAAACAAGGCAACAACTATAAATCTGAAAGGCTACATGGTATCAACTCCTTCCTCTCACAAAAATAGTTCCTTGTGGTTGTGCTTCTTGTCAGCATACAATTTAGTCAAGATATATGGTCTAATGCAGGTAGGAAATGCTCTAACTGATGATTACCATGATCACTTGGGGGTATCACAGTTTATGTGGGCAGCTGGTTTAATTTCTGATGAAACATACAAGCAGTTGAACCTTCTATGTGATTTTCAGTCATTCATACATCCTTCAGATTCATGTGCAAAAATTTGTGATATTGCTGATAAAGAACTTGGCAACATTGATCCCTACAGCATCTTCACCCCTCTGTGCCCCGCTAATGTTAGCCAGTCAAGCCAGCTGGTGAAAAGAAAACATGTGAGTGTGTACCTTTCATATTCAGCTAAGTTACTGTTTGTTTCTATTATATTTACGTTTTAAACCTAAAAACAATATTATAAGCAGAAAACTTCTTGAAGATGTAATTTGCATTGGGGAGTTTTGTTTTCATCTAGATGAACAGAGGCCTCCTTCCATATTAATTGCTTGTAACAGAGAAAGGTCAGCGAAAAAAAAAGTGAGGCCTACCATTCTTGACAAATTCTTCTTGTTTTTAGGACTCAAGCATTTTGAATTATCAAATTATATTTCCATATGTTTCCTGGCCTACATCTTTTAAATATTTGCTGTAAATTGCCTGTGTACAGCGAGTATAAAGACATTTATTACTGAAGGCATTCTATGGTTTCATTCTTCCTGGACATTATTGAGCAATCATAAAACATTCTTTGATTTTAAATTTTCTCTGGCCACAAAGCCATCGTCCAACAAAAAGAATTGTATTATATTAAAGAAAAATCTGGGACTCTGTCAATTTTTTTATGCTGTTAAAACTTCTCTTACATCTTTAAAATTGGGATCCTTATTGATACATTGTCCTGTAATAGAAGGTTGGTAGAATCAGTCAGAAGTATGATCCTTGCACCGAGGAGCACTCCACTGTATATTTTAATCTACCTGAGGTCCAAAAGGCTCTTCATGTTGATCCATATCATAAACCTGCCAAATGGGAGACCTGCAGGTAATGGTCATCGGGTAAACATTCAAAAGCATTTATATATTGCCAATGTGTATAGTAAATGAAACAAGAACAAACGTACTTGGAATTCCATGTGGTTTATGGGAATTCTGAGTACATTCCTCATTCAATACTGAATAAGTTTAAACACCAAGTGGGATGAGAGTTTCCCCTTCCATATGCTTAACTAAAAATAAAAATAGGTATTTAGCACTCAGCTATAATCTTTTCTTTATAATACCATTTTCGAGTTCAAGTTAAAAATTGAAATTTCTTAGAAATAAATCATTTTAATATTTAAAATATTGCTAATGACTACGGAGACTAGCAGGCACAGTCTTATTGTACCTCTCCTTCCCTCTGTTTCTGTGTGTCTGCATGCATCTTTCAGTTTTATGTTGTCAAGTTTACAGAGATCAGAAGCCTTTTATTCTCTTCATGTTTTGCAGTGAAGAGGTATATACCAGCTGGAAGGATTCTCCAATAACAGTGCTTGATATTTATCGTGAGCTTATTCCCTTGGGACTGCGTATATGGATGTTCAGGTTACTCTCTATTTCTATGATGTATGCATGACTATGCATGTATGCTGTCACATGTACATATGGCAACTTGGCAAGAAAGTGCCTGACACCAATTTGCCTTCACTTCCTGTGTTACACTGTCTGAGACATTTAGCAAATTGCTCAGGATCTGATATTGTAATCAGAACGAGCAGAAAGTATAATGAAGCTTCTTGACAATTGATTAGTTGGTCACTCTTGTCTCAAATACTCACATAAAAATCTCCCTTATTTTAGGGAAGGCATTTTCATGTCTGTTGTTTTCTTTCAGTTACTTTAGTTTGTGTTGTGATTAACATGTAGTGGAGCTTGAGTATTGTAACAGCTAATTTTTATGGGGATATGTAGGTCACCTGGAATGTGATCTAGTGGCTCATAGTGATGCCAATAAAAAGGATATAGATTAGATGGTTTTTTTGGCTGATGCCTTTATCAGCAACTGTGCCAGCTAGGTGCATAATGGAGCTGCATCCTATAAGATGAAACTTTGGACCAAGCATTAATTACTAGATCCATGGAACAGATGTTTCTACAAGCATTTGCCATTTAATCACTTCAGGCCAGTGAGGTCCACACAAGATATCAGGATGTGGAATTTGTGTTGTTGAAACAGAATTGCACAGGTTGAAGTGTTGAATCAAGTTATGCCTAGGATTGTGCAGAAAACCACACTATCCTTCAAGGTGATATTTGCCCCCACTAATTGCTGCCGGGTTAAAAGCAAATCACCTCTAGGATTATCCCAAGCACACAGAAATCTACATTAAGCAATTCTAGAGATCTCTCCTCAAGAACTTTTTAAAGTTAGCAAATAAGTTTTCTAAAGGGGAAGAAAAACCAGAAAAGAGATACGTTCTTTCTGAGTCAAAATCTTTTTATAAAAAGGAGTTCTGAAACAACATAGCCCTTTCTAGCAGTTGTAAATTATTTTTAAAACAGTTAGAACTTTTAAATAAGAGTACGTTAAAACAGCTGTGCCTTTCAAATAATTAATTTCAAATTAAAATTGGCCACAATACTTAGAATATTGATTTGCAAACTATTTCCAACAAGTGTTAGGTTGATAATAAAAGTTGTGTGGAGCAAATTCTGTAGATGTAATAAATAGTTCGACTATTGCAAAGTTCATTATTTGGCAACGTCGGAACTTGAATTTTTTGTCTTCATTTTCTGCACGATGCCTTGACACTCAAAAGTTGGAACTTCTGATTCCCAAACCTTTTGTGGACTATGTGAATGCAGGTGTTCTTTTCCCTGTTCTGTTTGTGAGCAAGTAGAGAAATTAGTTTACCTGACTCTACATCAGATTTGGTTATTTGACCTTTAACAAATGTGTAAAAGCAAAATGAATTATAAGGAAAGAGACTGTCACTGTCCACTTATGTCATTTAATTTGGAAGTTCATATACTTTCATCAAGAAAGAGGACAATGATGTAATCACATTGCCTCCTCTAACAGAATTTTTGCCACTAAATTTAAATTTTCTTTCCCCTTATGACAGTGGTGATACAGATACCATAATCCCAGTGACATCCACTCGGTACAGTATTGATGCTCTTAATCTTTCAACTGTAAGACCTTGGCGAGCCTGGTATGATGATGGGAAGGTAAGCGATTGCATAATTGTATATTTTTTCTTGGGAAAGTGTCATTTCACAGATTTTAATGCTCACGAAGCATAAATAGGGACTAATTTTTATTTGTTATTATAAAAATGTAAAAATAGAGACTGATTTCAATTTTGTGCTTTATAAGAATTTTGTGAAACAAAATTCATGAGTAACCAGACTCTTTATTCTTCCTATTAGATATATGCCTAGCTTAGCTTCTTTTGCTTTTATTTACTTATTAACAGGTGGGAGGATGGACCCAAGAATATGCTGGACTCACCTTTGTAGCAGTAAGGGGAGCTGGACATGAAGTTCCCCTGCATAGGCCAAAACTTGCTCTTGCACTGATCAAAGCATTCCTAGCTGGAACCCCAATGCCCTCTCTCAAACTAGTCAGCTTCTCTTAAATTTCACGTTTGCTTGACCCCAAGAAGACATCTCTACAATTGAGTGCTGGATATTCATTATATTTTGGAGGTCTTAGAATGAAATTGCATGGAGAGCGACTGGGGTTACATATTATAGGAAGGAAATGGGCTACTCCCTATGTGTAGCCTCCAATAAACTCTGAAAAATACTCCCACGAATCTCGCTCTACCAAAAGCTCACAAAGGGTGTTATCATGGAAGCCGTGGGAGGAAGACTTCTAAAATTTCTTCCACGCTGGCACTATATTTCACAGAAATGAATTTTGTAAGCATTATATGATGGATATGACGTTTTGAGTACCATTGTTGTAAACTTCTCCACTACTTTTAAGTGACTCTAGCATTGTAGTTGCCAATGTTGATGGTTATTAACAAAATTAGAAAAAAATCGTTTTAAAATTAGGTAATGTGATTAATAGGAATTACACATAGAAAAATTTAAGATTTATTGTTGTAAGGTTATGTATAAAGCTAAAATTAAATCACCAACCTAGTAATCGGAGATTACTTTAACAAGCTTCAGCACCTATTACTAAACTGACTGAGAGAGTTGGTGCGAATTAAGGAATTCCTGAATTATTATTGTCTGAATTGATTAAAGAGAATGCAGAGTATT
Source organism: Dicorynia guianensis (assembly GCA_037013595.1). Classification (NCBI taxonomy): domain Eukaryota; kingdom Viridiplantae; phylum Streptophyta; class Magnoliopsida; order Fabales; family Fabaceae; genus Dicorynia; species Dicorynia guianensis. Next base: position 26,017,979 of record JASUAB010000015.1, read on the forward strand.
ACCAATTTATCATAAACTTTAATATCAATATTGTAATTTTTATAAATAAAATTTTATAAAATTTTTGATTAAAAATTTATATTATTAAATTTCATATATTTAACTGTAAGATCATGACAATTTAATTGCTTTGAGGCCATTTATTTCATGCAATATACAAGAACCGATTGATCGGAACGAAAGGAGTGGAAAGAGGAGACAATTCAATCTTCGGCCAGAAGTTTTATATGATCCCAATAGAACTCGGAACTGAGTATATGGACTTCTAACGGGTCTCGGCCCAATAGCGCCACACACTGGGAAGGGAAAAAGAATACCAGTATGAGATATTTTTTCATGTCTACATACTATCAAAGAAAAACTTCTATAGCCGATGAGCCTGGGCTCTAGCGGCATGCCTGATGGTATCTTCGAATCTATTTGTGGGTTTAAATTTCCCGTTTTTCTATTAAAGTCGTCTGACTCCTTTATTAACCAAAAAAAAATAAAAGAAAAACTTCTATAAAAGCAGTTTCTTTAAATAAAAATTATTTTTTTTAACAAAAGTTTAGGTAAAAGAAAGTTATCCCGTTCGAAAACTAAAACATGAGTGCTAAGAATGGATTCGAACATAAGTCTTCTAAATAAAATTCTTCAAATTTTATAAATTGAGTCAATTTTTATTAACAAATAAATATTATTTTTTAATATCAGTAGACGAAAGAGTTTATTCACTGAATAACGAAATATAAGAAATCAGAAGAAAAAATTATAAAAAAATTATCTTTCAGGAACTCAATGAATGATAATTATGAAACTTGTTGAGTTTTATATTTTTTAAATTTAATAATTTAATTTTTTAGTTAAATATTTAATAAAACTTAATTTATAAAAATAACATTCTCATTTTCTTAAAAAATACTGTTTTGATTGTGTCATACAAACTAAATTTTTTTTTGGGTTTGTCCTTTCATTTCATCAATATTCAAAATTTTCACTAACATTAAAAAAGAAAAAAAAGCTTTTTGATACTATTTTCAGTGACAATGGTTAAGTATCATTTTTAAAGTTTGTTGTTATGGAATTATAACAAGATAATTCTGCTTTCACCTGATTAAATGTGTCAGTGGATTACGTGAAAAAATTGATTGCAGGTTAGCAACACTCTCATAATTCATGCTCTCCAACTTGGCTAGTTGCAGTAAGTTGGAGTTTGAAACAGGTGTTTTGCTCGCAGTAGAGAGCCTACTGCATACATGAACTAGCGAAAGGATAAATAGGAACATGAACTGCTTCCATTTCATCGGTTAGTTCCCTCCGCTGCTTCAACCTCCTTTATCCACAGCCACTGAACTGTACACTTCCTCTTCTTCTCTGGGTTAACCGTAACAAACTGTTTTTCTTGATGCATACAAACATTTCTTCTGGTTCACTGTGAATTCATGGCTTTGTTGAGGTTTTCCATTTCTTCAGATAAATTTGAAGCCAAAAAGGGGAGTTTTTTTTTCCGAGCTCCACTGATCGTAGCTCAACCTTTTCGTTTTCTAGTTGTGTTCATGCACATAGAGCTTGCACATTCAGTTCTTTGAGCAGGGTCAAGTACATTCAGGTCTCTCGGCTTGAGACTGAGCTTTCGGGTACTTCTGATGAGGGTGTGCTTGAGGGGCATCCATTTGAAGATGGAAAGAAAGTTCGGGACCAAAAGACAGTAACTAAAACAGAAATGAAAATGGGTTTGAAATTCAAATATAAAAGGAGCAATGCTTTGCTCGATGTAGACAAATTGTTTGTATATGATGGTTATTTTGATGTAAATTACTCTTCCATTGGAGCTGACCTGAGTGTGGAACATTGTAATGCGATCTTGAAGCGGCTTGAAAAATTAAGTGATAGCAGAATCCTGGTGTTTTTTGGGTGGATGAGAAATAAAGGCAAGTAAGAGCAGAACATTGGTGCTTACAACTTGGTATTTCGGGTGTTAGGTAGTAGAGAAGATTGGGATGCTGCAGAGAAATTGATTTGGGAAATGAGAATCGGCTTTGGTTCCGAATTGAATTTTCAGGTCTTTAACACAATTATCTATGCATGTTGTAAAAGGGGCCTCGTGGAATTAGGTTCCAAATGGTTTCAAATGCTGTTTGATTGTGGTGCTAAACCAAAAATTGCAACCTTTGGTATGTTGATGGGCCTTTATCAAAAGGATTGGAATATTGAGGAGGCTGAGTTTACATTTTCACAAATGAGGAGCCTTGGAATAGTATGTCAATCTGCATATTCAGCAATGATCACTACATACACCCGTTTTGGATTGTATTAAAAAGTTGAAGGAATTATTGATTTGATTAGAGAAGATGGAGTGCTTTTTAATCTGGAGAATTGGTTAGCAATACTAAATGCTTATAGTCAGGAAGAAAATTGGAGGATGCTGAGCAGATATTAATCTCTATGCAGGAAGCAGGGGTATGGGAAGGCATCCAACATGGATGCTGCTCAACGTCTATTTCTGAGTATGCAGAATGTTGGGCTGGAGCCTGATTAAACCACTCACCGTTCTATGATTGAAGGCTGGGGCAGAGTGACAATTATAAGGAAGCTAGACGGTACTACAATGAGCTCCGACAGTTGGGGCACAACCCAACTTCATCAAACTTGTGCACATTAGTAAAATTGCAAGCCAAACATGCATCAGAACCCTCACTGATATGCTGGAAACTGACTGGATGCCACTATCCTTCTATACTTGGTATTCTTTTGCAAGAATATGAGAGGGCAGGAAGGGTTGATAAAGTGCCACTTTTACTGACGGATTCCTTTTGTCGACGCATTTTAGTCAACCAGAATTCTGGCTCTACTCTCGTTATGGCTCATGTAAAACACCAATTGGTGGATGACGCCATAAGAATACTGAATGATAAAAAGTGGAATGACCTACATTATGAGGATAACTTGTATCATCTTTTAATTTGCTCTTGCAAAGAGGCAGGTTTGCTGGAGGATGCAGTTAAAATATATAGTCAAATGCCCAAACATGATGACAAACCAAACCTTCACACCATGTCCATAATGATTGACATTTACAGTGTCATGGGTCTCATCAATTAAGCAGAGAGATTGTATTTGAAGCATATATTTCAATGCTCCATGCTTATTGGAAAGATGGCCAAATGGAGGCTTTTAGAACTGTATTGCTGAAAACGAAGGAATCAAATTCTGCTTCTGACCACTGCACATACAACACCATGATCAATATCTATGGAGAACACGGATGGACTAATATAGTTGCTAGTGTGCTCAGAGAATTGAAAGATTGTGGACTTGGACCTGATTTGTACAGCTATAACACATTGATCAAGGCATATGGAATCCCAGGAATGGTTGAAGATGCTGCAGATTTGGTCAAGGAGATTAGAAAAAATGGAATCGAACCTGCCAGGATAACTTACACCAATCTTATCACTACACTGCAGAGAAATGATAAGTATTTAGAAGCAGTTAAATGGTCATTATGGATGAAACAGATGAAGTTGTAAATTTCATAAAATTATGAGGTCCCTTTTGACTTGCTTCCTTGAAGAATAGCGTGAACTTCAGGTCCTACATGAGTACAGTCTAATCTTTAGCTTCCTTGGTAAGGCATTTTTATATTGTTTCTTTAAGTTCTGCTAATTTGATTGGATTCATTTGTCATTTTGAGATTCTATTACTTGAAATTAAAATGTTCCTTGAGTTTTTTGGTTCTACGTATACAAGTCCTTCTTTTATTTGCTTTCTACCTCTCTATTCAGAGTAGAACTTATGAATAATGGCTGTAAATTCTGAATCGGAGTCTCTCGTGGCGGTTTCGGTGGTACAGCAGGTCAAGATATTGACTGCAACAAGGTGTAAGGCGTGAAGAAAATTTATGAAGTCGTACTTGGTAAGTACAGAAAACCTCGGTGATTTCTCATTCAATGGGCAAACATGACGGTGAAAGCTTCAGCATGTTCAAGCAATCAATGGAATTTTGAAGTCACTTGGAGCTCCATATGGGACGCAGCTGTCAGAATTACACTTCAAGGAAACACTGAAATTTACAACTCAAGCAGATATGGTCGAAAGAGAAGTTTTATTCTGTCCATCGCATGTCCTGGTTTGTCTATAATTACTCCACAATGGTAGTTGGTTTATGGTTATTCCAATTAGCCACATAAACTAGGTCTGCGTTACTTTAGACAAGATGTGTTTTTCTTCTGTACAATTGTTAGCTACATGACATTTAATACTTGTGGTTATCAAATGATTCTAAGAGTTATACTCGTGAACTTGTTTATAATTTCTTTCTGTTGTCCATTACTATTGGACAGTTACAGATTCAAAACAGTAGTACCTGCACCATTTTTTTTTCCCCGCTTTGCATTTGAAGGGGATGATAGTAGATTTTTAATTTATTTTTTAATTTTATACTATTATTTTTATAAATTGAATATTTTTAAATATTAAGTTAAAAAAATCTAAACTATTAAATTTATTAAATCTTAAATATTACATTATAAAACCTAATAAATCTATATTTTACATTAAATTTTGTATGAATTTAATAAACCCATTTTAATAGAGTTTAATTTCTCTCTTTGGTCTTTCGTTTTACTTGTAATGCAATAGTATAGTTGAACACTTACATTCGTGTCAGAAGCTACCTTCAAATGGCAAAGGATCGATGAATATGCTCAGAGCAACCATGAAACTCACCCAGATTACTAGAAGTATTTATTAAATTGGAGAGAGAAGAATGTGAACACATATCCGAGTGCAACTCGGTTTGCGGCGCTTCTCGGCAAACCATATTCTAGGAAGCCAAACGGGATTTTAAACTTTCCCATTCTTTTCCATTTATAATTGAAATATTACTATGTACAAATCGCAAACAAAAATCACAGCTTGTTTCTGCCCCTGATCACTGCCCTTCTGTCTAATAAGATAACAGCAATCCATAAATTACAATGAATAGGAAAAAAAACTTGATATTCATTTATCAAGATTAGGTCTGGCCTATAGCTCCGTACTGTACAGGACCTGCTCCAAGCATGTAGCATTAACCACCGTCTATTACCCGGCAACAACTAATTAGGGGATGGAAATTGCCAACACTAAAATCTCATGGAGAATTTCCATCCCTGTATGTTGATAAGAAAACTGAGGGGCTACCAAGTTTATCCCCTTTGTAACCAACCTTATGTTAATTTGATCACCTCAGTTCTGAGCACTCTAGCAACAAGAGGCTTCTAGAAAAAAATCAGTTGAAAATGTTTTCTTTCTTTGCCAATCCTTTCCAGAAGCACCCTTAGGTCATTGCTCCCATCTCAAGTTCCAAAACTATGTCTCAGAAGCTCCTCAAGGATTTTGCATTCAAATTGAAGGTAGCAATGCGTCTACAGATTTCATAATTGTTGCTTGTGGAGAATCGCTCAGTTGAAAAAGTATGGTGAGTCAAGAACCTTCCGCAAGTCAAAATCACCTCTCTCTGGCAGTGGAGGAAAAGCCAATCCCGGGTATGATGTCTGGAAGCCTTCGAGCAGCTGTCGAACAATCAAAGTTGCAGAGTTTTACAAATTTATATATAAATATTCCCCAGTTGACAGGACCCAATCTTGGACCCTCGACAAATAACATTTATGCTTTTTAGTCTATCATTAAGTTACCAGTCACTTTGACCAAGTGATCCAAAAACCAAATCCTATCATCCCATCCCCAGTAAATTACCAGTACAAAGTAAGGGTAAATCCACTTTGTCCGAGCAGAGTTTATCATATACCAACCTTTCCTTTGGTTCTCATCTAAAAAAAAGTATTCAGAACGAGTCATTCTCTGAACTGTCCCCACAACGCATGATAAATAAAGGCACCCAGAAACTTAGTAAGAGAACAAAATATCACTTATATTCGTATGTTTCTATAATAAGAACCCCAATTCTCATTATACAGCAAGACCTGGGAAGAAAGGAAACACCTAAAATAAAACCTTACATTTTCAAGTATCGGCATGCTGTAAAGTTCCACAAATTTTTCTCGTAGAATCTGATTCATTTTCTCCACGTCACATGCATGTGTCCAAAATGAGTCGTGAACCCCTACAAACACATTTATTTTGACACAACGTGAACACCTGAACACATGAAAAAGAAAAACAATATTTCTTCCACAGGCTTGTCCCACCAAAAATCATCTCTTTATAATATGCAAACAAGTGTAATTATATTCACAGAGCCAGATGATTTAGAACGTGGCTTTAACTGCAGCGCTCACCATTCTAGATGTGTCTTTAGCATAAACATCATACCCATACCCTCCATGATAATTAATAAGGCTCAAAATGTTGTAAAAAATACAAATGCAAGTTGATCCATCCCATGATCTTCTACTTTTTAATGTCACATACATGGTATGACATATTAAATTGTTAAGAGGTGTAGAAAATAGCAAATGGACAGAGATGAACACAGTGATGAATGGGCTATAATCCATGATGGTGTGAGATTGAAATAGTAATGAATGGATGACAATTCAAAGTAAACCATGAAAAAATAGTCACTTTTTTTTGGTTCAACACTGCCTATATTATAGCTCTGATGAGCAAGAGAACAAGGAACGTGTGCCTCTGGGTGGGGTGGGGAGGTTTAGGAGCAAGTTTCAGAAAACAATTGAGAATTTTTTAGGATATTTGATAAAGCAAGAAGATCCAGTTTTTTTTTTTTTTTTTGTGGTTCCTTTTTCTGAATGTATTTTAAGAAAATGGAAGTATGTGCACAAAATGAAAGATCAAGGTGTTAGTCAAACTACAACTAGCCCAAGAAAGAAAGAATACAAGGGCCAGGTATCGATCCAGCCAAAGTTTTACAGAACATATTTGAAACAAATGGTAGGATTAGTTATTCAAACCTGCAAAACGTAAGCCTGCATCTCTGCAAGCAAGAGCAGTCATCATCATGTGAGAACCATCAAGTGAATGTACAAAGTTCGGAGGAAATGCAGTTCTTTGTTTCTTGACATCCACCTGAAAAACATATGGTTTAAGTAATGAGAGACTAGTTCAGAAGGGAAGGATAGAGACAGACAGAACCTCGTATACTTACTGCATTACCCTCCCGCTGCAAAGCCAGAACCTGAAGAGATGTTCTAATCTGCAGTTTGTGGTAAGATTCATTAATGCGCTGCTTCTTGATAGAAATCCAAGCAGTTTAATACAAATATAACTTGAATCAGATATACAATTATTGGCATCTGTTGCAGGTTTCTGCAGCCAACACTCTAAATGAAGTACACACTACAGCCACGAGTACAAATTACTATTGGCTGAAATATTGAGTTTCTTGATATTTGTGTCATGCATTTAAAGGAAGTCAGAAACCAAATTTTAAATTAGCTTAGACATGTACAGGAAAATTTCAGGAGGTTTTACACCAATTCAATCCAAGTGCAATGGAGTGCTAGCCCCATTGTATTGCCTAGTGCAGAGAATTACTTTATTTGATTCCTCAAGTAAGGGGTGAACACCAAAAATTCCACATGCCTGAATACCAAAAAGTAAGGGGTGAAACATCATTAATTTCTAGTCACATATTTTATATGCAACAGACTGACCTAGCCCTATTGTATTGCCTGTTGCAAAGAATTACTTTCTTTGCTCCGTTCATGAATTCTGAGTCACTTACTACTAAATAAATGAACCTCAAAAACACCATTAAAGCCTTCTCACTTCTCTATTGAGCCAGCCCAAAAGGATGTAAAAAGAAACATTTCATTTCCTGAGACTTACATTTATGAATCCAACTTAAACAATTGTTTGTGTGGCGTGCCAAATGATTATGATAATATGTTAGAGAAGGATCCACATTGAACAGTAAATGCATCCATCTCTTACAAATGGTCACATAACTTTGCCTGTTTCTTTACTGGGATTGTTGCAGAAGTCAGTAGATGTTTCAAATTTACAAGTTTGTTCTATCCTTTTAATCATTCAGGTGGCATGTTAAATCCTTGTTTTAAACGTTAGGTGGGATTTCTTATATAGTAAATTTTGTCCAATGGATTTTACACTTTTCTCACTGTTAAGTATATTGTCACCTATAATAGTCAAAGGGGAAGAAATGTGTAAAGAATGCTCACCAGATGACGTTCAGTTTTACAGTATGGTTGTACAACAGGAAGACCAAGAGGAGTGGTCCAACGAACAGGCTGGTTTTCAGAGGCTATCACCTGCAGAAGTTCAGACTCAAGGATTTAGGGCAAAGGGAAAGCATGCAAATATATACACAGGCAGGCAGATAAACACGCAGAGGTATACACCCACATGCCAAACTTTTAAAAACAATAGCATTGTCAGCGACATTTCAACTACAGAATGTTACAAGAGACCATACTTTTGCACAATCACCAAGCCAACCCATAATGCCACGTGCAGCTTCAAAAATTTCTCCGAGGGCAGCCAATGTAACCTAAAAAAAATAAGGTTGACAAGGTTGATCAAATATCTAATACGACAGAATGATAGCAACGTCCAACAAAAATTAAGGAAACCTGACTATGAGTAAGCAAATCTCTCAATTGTTGAGTTCACACGACTACAATATATAAGCCAAAGTCATTAAGAACTAAACACTTGGATAGTTTGCTAAATATATATTATCATCATTTAATTGAGTCCATCTTAGCTCCACTTTCCAGAGATTAGTTATTAAAAAGTAAACCAAAGAATCATGCTCCTTTTTCTGGAAAGAATAGTTATCTATTCTATTTAACATTCCTGAAATACTGATTTCATAATGCAACAATACAAATTGCATAGTTAAGCAATTATTACGGTCTCTAACAGCAAGAATCAGACTTTGAATATAAAGTAGCTGGATGCTTACTTTAGCAGCGTAGCAAGCTGCAGCAAAAATAAGTCTGTCATCATTAATGAGACCTTTCTCCTCTAATCTTCTCTTTATCTGCTCTCTTGCCCCAGCGAAAGTAACACCATAAACTGAAGTCATCACAGTCTGTTTGACCAGCTTCCTATCAACCTGAAATATTCAAAAGGTATAAGAGAAAAGAAAGAGACATTATACCCATCTTTTAGTTCAGGAGCAAACATCTAGCCATCTATCAAAATTTTGGACCTTTGAAACGAAGACTGACCTGATCAATCAAAGCCTTTGCTAGTAAAGCATTTGGATAGGTAGCTGGGTCTCTGTTGCTGTCCCTTCTCATAATTTTATAAACCCTGCCCATATATTCAATTAAACTAATAACACAAAACTATTCATAAAAGTAAATTAAACAAAGGTCTATTGTACACCCATGGGATCATAGATCATGGAACTTCTTTTATAAGTAGGAACTTTCACCAGCAAACTAGGTGATGAGATGACATACTTAAAAAATAAATAAATACATATCCCAATGACTGGCACAGAAAACATGTACTAATCTCCAAGCATGTGTAAAGCAAGACAGGTAATGAGGTGTAAGGTTTTGAGTGCAAATAATGAAGCATGAAACAGAGGATAAAATTTGAAACATAAAATAGTTCACAATGGATGTGATATACCTCACAGCAATTTCTGAGTAAACATCAGCAGGTTTCTCTCCGGCAGCTAAGTTAACCGCAGCAGCTTCAAGCTGAAAAAGCACATTTATTCCAGTAAAGTGAGAAAAATATATGCAACTACAATTTGTTTAAGATAATTTATCAATTCAATCATCCTTGTAAAGAAAGGCAGGGATCAAATCTTTTCAGCAAAGAAGGGAGCACATCAAGTACTAAGGACAGAGTAATGAGTTCTACACTGACTAAGCTCTAGATAGCTAGTCTAGAATATGATTTTGCATTTAAAAACAATTTCATTACTACAGAAATGTAAGTAGTTATTAAGCATCATAATCATGTTTGTATCAATTCTTGTGACAGTGATCATTGACTAACATGTCAGGAAACCAGTATCATGTCCACCTATAAATATTCTAGAAACCAAGAAAAGAAAAAGAAAGACTAATCACCTACAATTTGCGATAAGGCAGGTGCATAGAAGATAATTAAAACAATTGGAGGAACAGAAAGGCAATTTGAAAGTACAGGAGATAAAATTGACATCAGGAAAATGTGAAATTACAGGCCTTACTATTGAATGAATTACCTAACATGGATGTATGAAGATGCCAGAAGTTCCCAAATAGCTCAAAACAAAAAAGAAAGATCATTTTAATATGTTGCAGGAGCCATACAAATTGGTTATCTTTCCTATTTTTGGATAAGAGAAGAAAACAAACTGATTAATTCAATTCACCACAGTGACATCTCCTAAGGTCAAAGTGACTACCATTGAAAAGTGATCAAGTAAACAGAATTTGCATCATACTCCAGTCATCACTAAATCCAGGAAGTATATAAACCAAAATAAAGGATATCCAAAATATATTGAGGGATTGAAATATTTAAATAGTAAGATGCAAGTAAACCTACACTATCTCTCCCCAAAGCTGCATAGTGCTGTAAGCCATTACAGGAACCATCCTAGAATTCATCAGAACTGAGTTAATAATACATTTATTAGATAGAACTATTTATATAGAAAGAATAAATGACTAAGATACAGAGACAGGCAACAAGAACAGCCTTTCATGATGGCACTTATTCTAGCTTTTGCTACCTAAGTTTAAGTTTTCTTTTTCCCGTTTCATTTGACTGCATGTTATCTTCTAGGTCGGAGAGTCTTAAATCAACTTAACTACAAATGAAGAACTCTGAAATAGCTGTAAGATCTGTTTTCACTGCTTTTAAGGCTTCCAATGAAGCATATACCTGATGAATTGGCAGGTGTGAAATAATAGAATGTGGTGATGAACTTCTTAAGGCTTCTGACAGATTAATACAAGCAGCAAGGCACTGGAAAGGATCTTCAGCTGTTAACCACCACCGATTCCCATTAACAGGGTTATCAGCCGAGTCAAATATATCATGAAGATGGTTCTCCACAAATGCTAGGCGCCCATCATAAGACTGCTTCTCGACACCACCTGCATACAAATTTGCTAATTGTATCTTCAGCCACTGCAGTCCAGATTTCCCCAGTGGCCGCCCTTCAGCAAACTCAAGTAGGCCTCGGCATAGATCAGAACTTAAGTGATTCAAATGAGGATGCATTGGATATGCTCTGCCACGAAAATCAAGATTGTGGGGATAATAAAAACATTCCTCATCCTTCATTTTTTGAGCCACCTGTTTCAGAATGTAGATTCTTGGAATTATAACTCATCTAATGAAACGTGAGATGGGCATAAACATGATTATAAATAACTCATCTAATGAAACATGAGATGGGCATAAACATGATTATACAAAACATAGTTGAGATTACACCACTCAAGATTGAATTGAACCAAACAAACTTTAGGAATCAAGTCTAGGCATTGTTACACTGACCAACATCTTATCATGCATGATGTTGGTAAGATCATAAGCCACTGATGCAATGAATAAAATTTAAGATAATATATACAGATATTTGATAATGGGAGAGGATATCATACAGAAAGCTTAAGTTCAGTGTCACATCTTTGAGAATGCCTCTCTAGATTAATTTTCTTTGCCTTCCTCACACTCCATTTCCATTCCTGAAGTTGTTTTAAATCCTCTTCAGGCGGCTTGTCTGGTATAGGAACCTACAAGTCAAAGGAGAATGTATGTAGGACCAATGAATTATATAGTATTACATAACACTAAATTCAAGATTTATGAACAAGAGGGGTAGGGAGGACCAGAAATTTTTTATAAGGTAAATTCAAGTAGTTTATAAGAGAATTAAAAAAAAAAAATAGAAGTTGGGTGGGGTTCTCATACACATTCGAGGCTCAATCAAAAGGAAGATTCCCCTTGTCACAAGTATGGTAACAATTAACAAAACTAGTTGGTTAAGGTCATGGTGTCATTCAGAAAGTTCCCTTCCATAGGTATACAATATCTGAATTTATATAAATTTAAGTAAATCCTTTTTCTTTTATCTTTGATGTATATTTTTCAACAGCAATGGTGATGCAGTCCAACCTAATAGAGTTTATAGGGGTAATATCAGTAGGAAATATTTGATGGGGATGGGATTAAGGTGTGGGAGGAGTCCACCTAAATCTGATGTTTCAGAATCCTGGCCATAAATTATAGGAAATTACTTCTGAAAAACCAAAAGATAGTAAACTGAATTCTTTTCTATTAATCTCCCCTGCTCAGAAGTACATAGAAATCCCCTCTTAATAGACCCTTACACATATCTAGAACCTGCTGAGCCATTTGATAACTTAATGTTATGTTTTTGGGTGTGACCCAAACTCCAAAAGTAAAAGAGTTACAGTTTTAGTAGGAAACAGCACACAGCCGTTTCAACTGCAAAATATATACAGAATACAGTATTATGAACAGTAACCCGTGAACAGGACCCCCGGTGAACAGTGCCGGCGTGTGAACAGTAGCATGAACAGTACAGCATGAATAGTACTTGTTTTGAGTTTGCTACTGTAAAACAGTAATACAGAAGAGTGCAGATTTTCTGTATTTTGGATACAGCAGTTGTTTGGGTCATTTTGGGTGCTGCTGTTTGAGATTAATTGTTTAGCCCAAATTTCAACCTTGTAATTGAATTCTGCATAGTGAAATTCTCTTCTTCTGCCCGTGATTTTTTTTCTTATTGGGTTTTTCCACGTTAAATATTTGTGTGTTTTCTCTTCTCCTTCTCTAAATTATATTTTACAATTTTATTTTTGTTGGCTATTGTCATAACAAATTGGTATCAGAGCAATTGTCATAACACTTAATAAGTGACTTTTGACTAGTTACACATACCAAGACTCCTAAATACGAGATTATATATTTCTAAACACATTAATACTAGCTAAATACATAGTAATAGTATCATTCAGAGAACTTGACTCCTAGGTAACTCAGAAAATATCAAATCAATGAAGAAGATATATATTCTGCATCAAATGGTAAATAGAAAAAGAAAATATGAAATGAATGCAATCATATTTTGAAGACTTCTACATATATCCCTCTTTTACTTCAAATAATTTTAATTAGTTTGTGCTTACATCTTGACGATTAACCAGGCCTGCAATGTTACCACCTTCAGCCCAGATGGCCTCCACAACACCAAGTAATCTTCTATTTACTCGCCATTTGGTGCTGCCAAGCATATCCAAGGCCTACAAAAGCATTGTTTCAAAGCAAAATAGGTCAAATTTAAAAATCAAGATCATAGGCATAATTTTTTTTTTTTAATAAATAGCAAAAGCAATAATACCAAAAGAATGATATTTTTTGGTAGGATCTTAGATACAATCAATGAACTAAAGTAATGAATCTTAACAAGCTCCTCGCTGATGCAATATCATGCTAACAATGATGCATCTTTTTTTTAACCAATTGTCTCTTTATGGAAAACTGCCAGACCTTCCCCAGGAATGAAATAGGGAAATGGAATTTACATATGATACCTCAAAAACTTTTTGCATTTGTTTCCCTTTGACATTCTTCATTTCGTTTCGCTGCTTTTTAGATCCATGAGTACGCATGATATAAGAAGGTAAGAACAAGTGCCCTCCCTTGTCATACCTGGCAAGAGTTTCACAAGGAAAAAAAAAAATCTTAGACAGGGAGAGAAAGGCTGCTTAGACACCAAGCATTGGGGAGAATATGTAGACAGCTACTTGCACCTGTTATTACCTTCCATATTTTTTCAACATTCAAGTTAGCTACCACCTTTAAAAGAACTAGCAACAATTTCATTCTTCTAATTACTAGCCCTTTTTTTCTATCGTTTCAAGAGGGTTTGGAACAGAGTGCACTAAATCATGCAACAGTCACATAAATGTAACCGAATGCAGACAATTAAATTGAACATGCAATATCAGTAGGACCCATTCTAATTTGTCATACCCTGTCCACTTTTTTGGAGGTATTAACATTGGCATGTAAGGTATTAACATATGCTTAGCCTGCAGAAAAAAAAAATGCATTGATCAGTAAATAAACAACTGAAGATATATCCACTATTGTAGTGCTTGTTAATTATCCTGAAAAGGAGATCATATCTGCTGTTTTAAAAAAATACAATAATAAACTAAAAAAAGCTTAAATTCAATTTGAACAAATTGAAATCAACAGCATAGGCAGTTAGCAGTCAAATGGAAGGTTATGATTTACCTAAAAATTCATTATTTTAGCAAGAACTTCTAGGAACACAAGGAAATGAGAAAAAAAAAAAAAAAAGCACTGTGGATTCTTTTCTGATACATCAGATTGGTAAGAAGCAAGGATATAATGTTCTCCATGTCTCCTCTGCTTCTGTCTAAATGCAAAATGTTTTTCTTCAATTCTTTTTTGGGTATAAAAGATTCACAAATTTAAGTTTACAGTAAAATCCTGTACATAGTGTTAGACATAATAATCAATTTATTTTCTAATCATAGTTGAAACCCTAAAATGAAAACCTCTGCAACTTTGAAGACCAACTTCAAACAAGCCATGATATGAGAAATGTAATAAAAAAATAAAACAATATGTCTCAACTTACTGATTTATCAAGCCCAGCAAGGACTAAGGGATCGCATTCTATAACGCCATAGTTCTTCAATATTTTTTGCCTACAAATACCAAACAGTTATTCAGTAGGGGAAAAATATAGTACCAAACAGTTACATAGAATTACAACAGGTTGTTTGTTCTAAGCGTACTTTGATCAATTCCTTGCACACCTACTCTAAGGAGATTCTTTTTCTTGTTCAAACCTTGAAAGATCTACCACAAGGACATGTGAACCTAAGCCCCTCTTAAATGTTGATCTTATTTATTTTTTCTGAAGCAAAGATCATGCCAGTCACACTCTATTTCAACAACTTCTAAGCTAAAGACCAATGGCATTTGTTCATACAGGCATGCATTCATGTGTGTGTGTGTGTGAGAGAGAGAGAGAGAGAGAGTAATACAAGGAATGACTAAGAATGGGACGTCATATGGAGGGAGGAGAAGACATAGATAAGTACCAACAGGACAGAACTATCCAGGTAATCTCCTACCTCACTAGAGGTTCAGGTCATAGGGTATTTATAATTGATATAATTGAAAAAGTGAAGCCTCACCTTGGATTCTTTGATACAGCTTTAAACCTATGCCTGAATGCTGGTCGAATATCAGGTGGAGTATCAGCAGATTGGTTAACTGGAGATTGTACATATGCTGATTCAATTAATAGTTCTATTAATCGACTTCCCAACTGCATAGTTGTATAATGTTCATTAAATTCCAATATTAAAATGAATAGAGAAGAAAATTACACATATACATGCATGCAAACCTTAGCCTGGGTATCGCGACCCCAAGGACTAAATTCTTCTATTTTCAGTAGCATATGCACCTCTTTCAGTCTTTTCCTTCTAATCAAACCATTTACACGCTTCCTAATTTTTTCCTTGTCATTATTGAGACCCTCCTCAGCACCAGCCGCTGTCTTCCTACTTTGGTGACTTCTAGATTTTTCCAGGAATTTTTGAATCCTAACCTGAAATGCAATGTCAATAAGAAAAATTACATCAAATATCGTTATAAATGAGTGCAACCAGTTGAGGTTGTACTTATTTTTTGATATCTCTATTAAAGCTACATTACAAGTAGAACCTGACTATCAAAGACACAGGAAACTTCAACGAGACCAAACTGTCTAATCCTACTTAATAATTAGAAAGGGATGTTTGAGAGTCCACTGATTCATTGACTAAGAGAAATCATGCAATGGTTGCACCTTAAAGAGAGTAACCAAAAAATGAAACCTTACTTTGAACTATTGATTGTAATATATTCTGAATTGTAACGAAGATCTTCCGTTTTACTTCATCAAATAAAAACACCAGATCAAATAGTAATATAATCTTGTATCCAAGCCAACACACTGAGAGATTAATAGACTTATAAATTGGAACAAAAGGTTCAAGAATATAGGAGTTGTTATGATGCTGTTTATGCAGCAGTGAAGGACAACTATAGCATTTTACCAAAACTTTCAAGCAAATGCATCAGTTAATAAACACTAAATGTCACATAAATACCGGTATTTGCTTTCAATACACAGGGTACAAGATCATAAAAAGATGAAAAAACTAGATAAAGCCATGTGTCAGTGGCTCCAATGAGAAGTCAGTATCCAAAACACTAAAAGATCAGTCAAACCTTCTGGTAAGAAATATTTGAGCCCAGTATATAGCAGGTCACCAACAAGACTGTAATATACATGGAACCTAATCACCGAACACCCACTTGGAGATCAACTTAGCAAATCTCCCAACATGTAACAACATATATCCCCCTTGTCAAAGTAGAATTACTAGAGGTGAGCGGCTTAACTACCATAGCCCCCTCATGGTCAAGGGATATCTTCATTTTGAATGCAACTTTTGAGGCAGAGTTTGTGCATCAAATACAGTTGAGACAAGTGACAGACACATAAGGGGAAATTTTGTTGAGAAATCTTTAAGTGGAAGAGGTCAAGTATTGGGTGAGCATTGAGAAAATGTGCAACATATATACATAGAAATAATCATCAACCAACAGCTTAAGCTTTGGGGCAGACGTGTATATCGGCCAATTTCTCTTAATGCATATTACTTATTATTCCATGTCTTAAAGGAATAACTCTAAAATACAAGGCATACCGAATTCCCCCATTTTCCCCTTTCCATTTTTTTTTTTTTTTGGGAAAAAAAAAGCAGAATTAATTAGTTAAACATATTCAGCTTGAATCAGGCTAATCAAATGAACCCCTTCATGCTATTATTTGCACAGACTTGAATATCGCTCATGTCCAGACATTGACGGAAACTAAGAATTCTTCCATCTATACCACAAGCAGCACCTAATAACATCAACAGATCGCCCCATGAAGGAGATTCCTATCATTTACCTCTTGTTCTATAGCCATACCGATCTGAACTGCTGCCTTAACAACCTGAACACACCCCGACTCATGCTCCAGCATCACCAGACCCATCATCTTATGCATGACAATAACTGCCATTTTGGCTGCAGGCAACAAATCAATATGAGCTGCAAATGCCGCCTTCTGCTTCTTCGACCTCTGTGACTTCTGCTCCCCTTCTATTGCTTCCTTCAGTGGTTCAAACCACCCCAAAAACAACGCCTTCACGTGAGGCAAATTGGGAGCCAATTTCTTCTCACGCATTTCTCTTTCTAATTCTCTATACTCCTCCACCACCCTCTCCCATGCTTCCGTCTCGGCTTTAATCTGCCTCCTCCTCAGCAAATTATACTTCATCT
This sequence comes from Dicorynia guianensis, assembly GCA_037013595.1. NCBI lineage: Eukaryota > Viridiplantae > Streptophyta > Magnoliopsida > Fabales > Fabaceae > Dicorynia > Dicorynia guianensis. The sequence continues at coordinate 26,035,292 of JASUAB010000015.1, forward strand.
TCTCAATTTCCTTAAACTCCAATTTCAATTCTTGGTTGGCTTTTTTGTTCAAACTTTTCAAAAATAGCGAAGAAATCCACGGAGGGTCTTGTATAAATATCCTCCGGCATGACTCCGGTGCCTCAATTTGATGAACTCCATTGACGGGTTCGTAAGAAATCAGGGAATTCTCGAGGTCTTCAACAATATTATCGTGAATTGAGTCTGATAAAATGTGAAATTGAATTTGGTTTGAGAGTGGTTTGACGCTAGGCGGGAAAGAAGAACTAGAACTAGATGGAAATGAAGCGAAGAGAGTGCCGGCGGTCGAGATAAAGAGAAACTGCAGATTTTTATGAGATTTTCTTCTAATCTGAAGGTGATTTGTCCTAGTGTTAACGTAACCGTAGACCTGAGGACTAGGAAAGGAAGCTGCCATGTTGGACCTATAGGTTCTCCTTTTGTGCGTGGGTGAAGAATGCGACGCACAGGAATAGGGAAGAGAGAAGAGAGAAGTGTATTGTCCAGGGAATGAATGTGCCTAGCGGCAGCGGAGGAAGAGGATAAAACCTCCCTTAAACCTCAGTCTTGGCTCCTCTCGAAGATTTGTTTCTTTCTTTCTTGCTTTAAAATGTTTACCAGAAAATAATCTGTTGAGCCTAAATCAGCAAAACATAAAGGGCGGCAAAGAAAATTGTGGGAACTTTTTTCTTTTACTTTTTCTTTTTTTCTCTTCTCGTTCGTCACCAAGGTCTGAAGAAACCTATTTTAAAAGACTGTGTCTGAGAATTTGATGACAGGGACCTGAAAATTTTTCCCCCTAATTGTTGACAAAAAATTCATCCAATCTTTATAGTCTAACTAGTGTAATGTGCAGAGTACGGATGAGACTAACATTAAAAGAAAATAATCGACAAAAAAATTTAAAAATTATATATTCTTAATATTTAATTTTATTAAGTTATTACAATAATAAAATAAACATATATACCATAAAAAATAAATGTAACTAACTTATATAATTTTAAACATTATTTTTCTATTTGCTTTTAGTTTATTATAAAGTACTTAATGTTTATAAATTTTCAAATTTTTCTTTGTTGTCTATTTTAATTATTTGATTATTATCTTTAATTAAAATGCTTAAAGGATTTTTTTTTAATCAATGGTTAAAGAATGTTGAGGGTTCTATTTTTAATTATATATACATATATATATATATATATATTGATTATGAGGCATTCAATGACACGTTATTTTAATTTCATTAATTTGGCTAATATAATTTAAATTTAATTATTTTTCCTATTTTAATTTGTATTTATTTTAAATATTTAATGTCATTAAATTTTAATTTTCTATTTTCAATGTATTTCCGTTATCTAAATTTTATATTATAATCATAATTTTTTGTGTTAGTAATATGTATCAATATTTATTTCAACAATAAATGATTCTTAGCAATCAATTGATGAATTTGCTTGTCTATCAATTTTAATCAAATAAATTTGAGTCATGATTTTCCATAAATAAATTTTTACTTAATTCTTACTTACAATGAATTTAAATCACTAAATTTAATGAATTTTACAAATTAGAGTGTAAAACTAAGATATTAAACCTATGTGTGAGCATTTATGTTTTCACAACTTTGTGAGAGCATGAATGCTTATTAAATTTACTTCAAAAAATAATAATTTTTTATTTTTCATTTACTATGAAACATTTAATGATACATAATTTTAATTTTATAAATTTAGCTAACATTATTTAAATTTGAGTAATTTTTATTTACTTTTTATTTATTTTAGAAAAATTAATGTCCATAAATTTGAATTTTCCTTTTTATCTAATTTAATTATTTAATATTACAATATTATGTGCTAATATTTATTTATAATAACAAATGTTCAAAGAAGACTTGTAGTTTTTTTTAATATATAAAAATATGAACTTTGACGTGTGTAAGCATATTTATTTTCTAATTTTATGCCATTATGCATTGAATTTGATATTTGTTACATTATTTTTATATTCACAATAAAAATATTTTTTTAATTAAAAATGTAAAAGAATTCACTATATTTTGAGAGGAGTGAGATTTTTATCTTGATATATGATGGTGAAATATAAAATTAGCCACTCTATATATATATATATATATATATATAGAGAGAGAGAGAGAGAGAGAGAGAGAGAGAGTATAGTTATCAATGATTTAGTAACTTCACTTATTTATCAGTCAAATTTTAAAATTATAAATAACACTATAACATTATAAATAACATAATTATTTTTATAAAAAGAATTAATACTTGTAGCCTGAAATATAGCCAGCTAGAAATTTATCTATAAAAATTATTTATTCAAATAAATAATAATAAAATGTTATAATACTATGAATAGGTATGTCAAAAATGCCACCAACTATTTCACTGGACAAGTTAGATTAGAGTTTATACCATTCAATTGATAGTGACTATTTTGGTCTCAAGTCAAAATGGGTTCCAGTCGGATTGGTCCATCGACTCTCTACATAAAATTACTAAAGCATGTTGTTTTCCAATTAAAGAAAGTAAACAAAATATTTTATTTATATTTTTATCATTTAAGATGTTCATAAAATAGACTAAGAAATTGATTTATATCAAGACATAATAACAGGAACATTTATCTTTTATTTATTGATTTTATATTTTAAAAAATAATTTCGCATTAACTCATAATTCAGTGTGGGTAGAGTGAATTGAGAATTTTTCAAACTTATTCCACTAACAGGCTATCAAAAGCCAAGACGGTGCCAAGATAGGCCAATCTATTTTAAAAGCTCTAGCCATAAGAATATATGAAAATAAAAAAAAAAATCCCATCTGAGAATATGAAATTTAATCTTAATAATTTATTAATACTAATGTGACATTCTTTTGAAAAAATAATAATGTGAGACTCAAAGGTTAATTTGTACAACAAGTATAAATTTTTTTAGTAATTTTTTATGCAAAAAAGTTTGAAATAAGATTTTCTGTTTCTGAAAAATACTGAAAATCAAATGCGATTTTCTTTAAAAACTAAGATCTATAATTTTTCCAAACAGTTTTTTTTTGTTTAAATATTTTTAAGGTTTTTAAGAAAGATCCAGACAAACAGGCCCTAAATGAAGTGTAGCCTGTAAATAAGGTGTAGCCCATATTACCATCACCACGCTCCCACTTTCTGGAAATTTCTATTCCTTCGAAAGATGTCCAACCGATGACGTAAAATAGGATAAAACTGTTCCTAGGTATGTATATTTACGTTTTGTTATATTTTATATATATTTTTTTAAAATTTATCTTTCAAATTTAAAAAAAAAAATGAAACATAGCAAAGCCTAAGTATATCAACATAACAATAGTAACACTCCTACCAAGAGTTATCATATCTACCTACGAACGAAAAAGATATAGCACACGTTCTTCTGTCTATGTTAGCTATATATATTTTTTTTTACAAAAAAGAATAAATAGTAATTTTTTACTGTTCATCATAGACAAAAAAAGGTAATTATATCACTACTCACCAAAAAAAAATGTAGATTGTCTATAATTTTTGAAAAAAGTAAATTAATTTTTTAATTTTTAATCTAAACTGATTAGTTTTTTTATAAGTAAAATGGAGTGAAGTTAATCTCTTAAAAAATAAATATAATAAATTTAAAATTTTTTAAAATAAAATTAAGTAAATTTAATCTCTTATAATTATACATTAAATGTATCATATAATTAAATACTGTCAATTAAATTTTAACAGTTAAGCATTTTGTTTTGCTTTTAAAATTGTGTTAATGAGACACAAATTTGAGTCTTAAAGATAGATTTATTAAAAAAATTATTAATAATTGATTTTAAATATAAATTAATCCTATATTTAATAATAATATAGAAATGTTATATAAAAAAATCTAAAAGCAAAAATTACCTCAATATCTTGTTTACTTGCCAAGCCTTAATTGTAAAGGTTGAGGGGCAATGTTCAACAAAGCAAAGGGCATCTATTCTTTCACCACATATGTGGTCAAGCCAAATAGATTGGAGATTAGGAGATCAAAACAGTAATTGGCGAGCCATGTTATAAAAGTATGGACACAATTTCTTGTTTAGAAACTAAATTTATTTGATTTTACTTTTAAAGAGATTGATATGTTAAAATTAAAAGTTGAGATATTAATTTAGTCTTTTTTAAAAAAATAAATAAACTATTTGTACCCTTGTTTTATTTTGTTATCTTTAAAAATTGAATATAAATAAATATTCATTTACATAAAGTTGACTCTTTAAACTAATATGAGTCTACTAAATTTTTTAAAGTTTCATAAATTAAATTATGAAATTTATAAAAAATCTCAAGCAACAAAATGTTTAGTAATATTAAAACGGTTTAGCTTGTTCTAATTTCTCTAACCTAATCTTTCATAATTCACCATTAAAGGAGACAAAATAAGATAGACTATAACCGTTTTGATATATTTAGATATATTCACAATATTTAAATTGTGACTAATAATTTATTAGATCATACGATTTAATTTTTTATATTTATTAAATTTTATAATTTAAATTTTGATAAATAAAATATTTTATAAGATTCATTTATGTAAATAAAATTTACATCTCACATGTTATATTGCCTTTGCGCATTTTTAATGCAAATTGATGCTGGTTCCAATTTAGGGAATAGATTCCTAAAGGACAAAATCATTTGAATATGTTTCTTTCATATTCTTGAATTTTCTCGGAAGGGTGATTATAATGAACTTAGCAGCAAAAGTCGGCCATCAAAATTTAAATTATAAAATTTAATAAATATAAAGTGCTGCCAAGGAGAACCAAGCCACATATGTTTTTAAGTATCTGTTAACAAATACTTCTTTCCTCAATTCACAGCAATTGAAAGTCAGCTTTATATGGCTATTCTGATGACAGGAAATAGGAACAGAAAAAACCAGTCCTACAATTCTTTTGTTACAAAAAGTTCATCCCATTACATTTGTATCATTTAATAAATTTAATAATATAAATTTTGATTCATAAAAAATAAGTGATAATAAAATTATAAAAATATTAAAACTCAATAGAAATTGGCTAAAGGGACAGTAAACTTGCGGTGAGAAATCCCTTCTTATTAAATAAAATCATCATTGCCCGTGAGCCACTGGCTCGGTGGCATTAGTGCTCCTTACATCGAACCAGTTGGTTCGATTCTCTAATTTCTCTTTCCCTGTAATAGCCTTAATGTATGGCCCTTTGTAACCCAAAACAAAAAAAAAACAAAAAAAAAAATAAAATCATCATTAGAAAGAAATTGGCCTCAACTCTTAGGAAATAATTAACCTCAGGAACTCAGGAAAAAGATTAAAAAAGAAACATTTAAGACTCCATTAAAAGAAAAATAGAACACCAAGAAGCAGAGGACACTAATTCATCTGCTTTCACTTCATTAAAATGAGGGGAAAAATACACCATAAAATTTTATACTTTTTCTTCATGGCGTGGAGGTTATGCAGTACTTGTCTTAAAAGACAGAAAGCCCTTCAGCCCACCAAGTCATGTGTATTACAAGATTGACAACCTCATCTTAGAAAGAAAACACAAGAAAACGTAAACCCTACAAGTTTTTCTTATCACTGTCATGCTAGTGCCTAATGTACAATATGAACTCAAGGCAGGGTTTACATTCTTCAGTACATAACATCAAATAAAAAGAATTCTGTTCTAGCTGCTCGTACCATTTGTTCAAATTGTCGAACACCCTCACACAATTCTCTTCGTAGACAAACAACTCCGCCACTCCCATCTAATAGATTTAGAGGCCAGTTTCTACTTGCTTTTGTAAAAGTTTTGTCAGTCTATTTTTGTGAAACTAAAATTTCTGTAGGCAAAACGTATGTACACACTGAACCGAATGATGCTAAAGTTGATTGGTTGTCTGAGAGGATCTAACTGTAGTTACCTGATCAAAGCCAAAAGTACAGCATTGCCTGTCCATAAAAATATGTATTCATCAACCATTTAATTCAAAGATAAAATAGAACATGAATCAATACTCAAAAGTAAACAGTATAAACACCCCATCTCCTGATCATCGCATGCAAACTATTATCAAATGACAAACAGCCTCAATATGGGAGAGATACAAAGAATGGAGAGAGATGGGGAAAGTGAAGATTCTTGTGGACAATAGATATTTTCTTGTCTCAGAAGGAAGAGGCAAAAACAGCAGAATATGTCTTACCTCTTGGAGAGGACCCAAAGGAATATCATCCTTAGGTGGGGCTTTTGTGGGTTTCCAACTTCTTATCTCTGACTGTATAGATTTGAGTCGACTATCTATGTCCTTCAACAAACTCAGCTGCTCCTCTCCATCATCCCCTTCAGGAGTAATCTCGTGCCTTAAGCTAGTTCTATCCCTCTCAAGCCGGTCAATTCTCTGATACAGCTTAAAAAACTCAGCTTGAGCGTTGCAATCCATACTTCTGTGGCGAATGATACTCCTCATATCCTTTGGATTGGGTATCTTGAGGTCACGATTTGCGCTAAGCATGCTCTTTAACATGTCTGAATCAGGTTTGACATGTGCTTCAGCTATTTCCTCAGATACTGAGTCGGGTTTTGTTAATCTGTCATCTGCTTCTGATGTCAATTTATCATGTCTTTTTTTCCCATGTCCACCGGCTTTATGATTGTCATGAGGTTGTGGGACTTCAAATACGTCATGGACATTTGCAGAGCAGGAAGGATCAACATGTGCTTTACGAGGCTGTGTACCTTCACAATGATTTGCTTGATTGGGAATTGGAGGGGGTAGTTTGTCCGTTTGGTTCCAGGTTAGCTTACCGCTTACTTGTGAATATATTGAACAAGATCTCCAACTTTTACCCTCCAAATTTGTACCTTTATCTCCTTCAGAATCTTTAGAATCTGATATCACTTTCACTTTCTCATCTAACTTTTTGATCTGATTCCAGTATGAATCAAGAGTTCCATGTGCAACCTCCTCAGACTTTTTGGCTAAATCCCAGCTATGTGAAGCAACATCATGGTCAGTACTCTCCTCCACTATTTTGGGAATCATTTCTGGACTGGGGCTATGTGATCTTTCGCCCCTTCGGGCAGCTCTCAAGGTATGCTTAAGTGGAATTGGGGGCAATGAATTAAGCCTTCTCACAGTGCTACTTGGACCATTTTCTCCTGAATTCTGTTGATCATTTCTTTGTGTCAGTAGATTCTCTGGAAACGTAAATTCACTGGCATTGAGATCAATTCCTAAGCTTATAAGTTTGTGTCTGTAAGCCTGAACTTGAAACTCCAGTGATGCAATTTCCATTTCTTTCTGATACATAAGCTCCTCAAAAATCTCAAGAGTGGTCTCAGCATGATCTATCTTCTCCTCTGCCATTCTCTTATAGTGACTTGCTTCCATCTTCACTGCCGCCTTTTCGCCTTGCAAACGCAGTATCATATCTAGAGCTTCACTGGTTGCAGTAGCCGAGGCTTCTCTTTCCTCATCCAATTCTGCATACAGTTTCTGCAGAAGCTGTTGTTGGGCACGGAGTGTCTCCTTCATGGCTGTAGTATCAGTTTCAACCATCCCAGAACACACGCTTGTTTCTGCCATGCTACCCGTTCTTAAATGTAGAAGCAATCACTAATTCCTGAACACGAGTACGGCAATTTTGTGTCAGCCTTGAGATCCTCGCTACCCGTTTTCAGATTCCAATCTTTACAGGCAAAAATAATTTTAAAAAAGAAAAAGTGAAAAACTGAGGCTGAGTATTAAATGAGCATGATGGCACTTAGGCATGTGAGATAGCAAATAAACATATCCCAAAACATGACCATAAGGTGTTTAGGGAGAGGAAACCCATGTTTTCAAAGTCTACTCCATGTGCTGTCTCTCCGAAATAGACTATTGAACTCACCTCCAGAAATAAAAAAATCTACCCAGAGAAAAAAGTTACGCAATTGCAAATTTTTTACAATATTAGAGACTACAGGGACATGGTTGTTCACACCAATCGACCCAACAGGAAAAGGGAGGAAGGTGAATAATCTGGTGATCGCAATTCGCAAACAGATATCGATGTATGATACTTACGGGATTAAACCAATGACAAAATCAACAACTTCGCCACAACAAAATCTCAACAAAATATAAGAGAAAATTATTTAAGCTTCAAGAAACGCCAATGCCTCTACCTTCCTAAAAAATGAAGAGTGGTGTGTGGTCCGGAAGAAAAGATTGGAAAAACAAAGAAGATATAGCTTGGTTCTTACACAAAAGAGGCAGTACGATATAAAACTTGCCCACGTTTTTCTAATAAGGAAAGGGAGTTAAAGTCAATAATACCTTCCAGATCAGCATAAACGGATCATATGAGACAAACATGGAAATTCCAAAGCGCAATCTTCTGGTAATTCGCTCAAAATTCTCCGTGGAATGAATACACCAAAGCGCCAAAGCTTCACCAGAAATCAAAACGAAGGCTACCCAAGATTTTTTTAAAAAAATTCCTACGCTATCCAAATGGAAAATATCATAGATAAGACGAATCCCCAATACAAGAAAAAGACGAAAGTTAGAGTGGCTGTCGTTTTTCTCTATACAGACAAAATCATGGTTCATCAACGTTTCTGCCTTCGCCTTAAGCTTCAGTTTCTGGGTTCTTTTAGTGTTCTTCCCTCATTCAAACCGTTGATTCATCATTTCCTCGTAGGGCCCATGTCTTCATCCTTTTCCCGCAAGCGCTGGTAGCCCCTTTTAATTTTTGTTTATTTGAAAAGTCGGTTGTTTGAGGCATCGTTTCCAACGGCTATTCTAAGGCCTTGCCATGAAGATCAATTGCCGACCACCCTAATTTATTTAGGATGAATTCTCAAACAGTGTCACATCAACTTCCACGCATACAGACACATGGATGACGCTTCCTTCCTCTGCTAGATGCTGATACAGCTTTTATGGCATTCAACGAATTGCAGCCGTTCGCTGCTGATTTGGCAATAAGTAATAAAGAAAAGGTTGTGATTTCAGAGGCGGAGAAAATAGATCAAACTGGATCTGTTCAAACGTAGAAAAAACATGGGTGTCTGGAAATGGAGACCTTGACAGTATACCAAAACGAAGTATAAATAGAGACAGGAACATCATGCTATGGTGGGTCGTCTTCTGCACTACAATGAGTTACGGGTTTATTTAGAAAGTTACAAACTTATTGAATGCATGCTTTGATAAAGAATGTAACATTTTAAATTACATCTTTATTGGTGGGGAATGTATATCTTAAAAGAGCAATGATTGTTCTACAAAATTTATTACACAAATATTATATACTTTTGTGTTATTTAGTTTTGTATAATCATTGTATATTGTAATTAGGTGCATCTAAAATTACTCATATTAAGTAGTTTGAGAATATTATTGGATGTTATTGAAGGAATAAATTGTGATTGTGTAAAGTGTAACTCCTGCGACAACGCAACGAGGACGGATGAGTCACCATCATGCGTTAGAATTTTACTAATCTTATTCATCTTCCTCCCTGGCTATTCACTATCCTATCAATTTAACCCTGCGAGCTGCTATCAACTTTTTTATTTTTCTTTTGGTCTTTTTATTCACCAACCATCCTGCGACTGCATTCAAGATTTCCAAACAGGATGGCATACACTTTCCTTCAACATGTCAAACATCCTAACATAGGCACAGAACTCCCCAACTCTAGTGATTTGGACACATCAACTTCTGGGGAAACTGCAATCAAGGATATTCATAAATTTATGGTGCAATCAGTCCTTTACCACTTGTGGAGTTCATCAAAATCCAAATCTCCATTCTCAGGCTGTGCATAAATTGTGAGATCTGAGGAACCATGAATCGAAAAGAAATGAAAAGTTAGTAAAGAACAAGATTTAGATTTTTATTTTCAACTCTTTTTTATTTCTGTCTTTCCTTTATGTCATTTTCTTTCCTTGTCCACCAATGTCCAAGTAAAGCCTGAGGTAAATAACAGCACAAATAGCTTAGCAGGTAAGTAAATGACTTCTTTCTTCGGCCATAATTAGAATGGGATCCTTGTGCCTCACACATCGCAGGCAGCCATATGTGTCATTCATCATCGGGATCATGAAATGACACCACTAGTTGAGTCAGATCTTTCACATTTGTCACAACGAAGTAGAGTGACTAATTGATGTTTTAACCCAAAAAGAATAAAGTTGTTTATATAGCAAACCAAGAATTATAAACAGAACATAACCTCTACCTAGAAAAAAATCAATCCTCTTTCAGAAAGGGAAGTTATTTTTATTGAGAAAGAACAAATATTAATGGTACATGAAAAAATGATTTTGAAAAGAATGATTTCTTCAAAAACAAAATTATGATATTTGAAAGGACAATGTACTCTACTGTCATTTGTGCATTAAGCAAACATGGGGAAGTAAGTTTCCTCTTAATATATCACCTATATTTACAGAAAAAAATGGGAAAAAATATTGAACAATTATTTGGACAGTGACACTGCTAGCGTAAACCAAGCGGCCCATCAACAGTGTTGGCACAACTGAAAAGCCTGATGAATATATTATGACTCCTACAATTCTCCCCTTCCCTCAAAGAAAAAAAAAAATAAGAGGAGCGCATTGTTTAATGAAAGAATAACCAGGATCCAGGAATGTGAATCTATTGGGTCAATGAAAGTACTGGAGTTTCTCTCTCTCTCTCTCTCTCTCTCTCTCTCTCTCTCCCCTTTAATTTTCTGGCACGCTTGAATGTTTTGACTAAACTCAAACCCAAAACTTCAGATAAAAGCGTTCTAGATGCATGCTTTTTACTGAATCTAAAGGAGATCGTATGTGATGTAGCCAGCCAAATTAAAAACAAAGGATAACAACAGAAATTATAACGTTAAAAAAACCTTGAACTTTAAGTGTAAGAGATGGGGAAAATGCACGATAAAAAATATAAATTAATAATAGATACATGGCAACGCCAAAGATAGTGATAGTTAGTGATTCCATTGAAAGGAGAAGAAAAGGGCTTATTTTTCTTGGGTACATAAACGGGGCTTAATAAGCCCAGAGACAGGAAGAAACTAAAAGGGACAAACAGAGCAAAGCCGGCTAACACCAGCCATATCAGCCTGAAGGAAAGGGCTTTTAATCAAATATAGGAACTACCCCAACTTAAATGCGAAAGAGGGATCCCGTTGTATAGTCTCAATATACACGTACAAAGCAATAACCCCACATAACTTCCAATAGACATAATCAGGTAAATTTCAGTCACACAGTGGGAGATGAGATATGCACTGCAAATTTGGACCTAATAGCCTCTCGATATTTATATTCTGGAATAAAATATCATGGAATCTTGTCCAGAACCCGAGATAAAACTTCTAGTCTAGTTCAAGATAGTAAAAGAATATCACGGTCAAATTTCATGATGAGAACTTGTCACACCAACTGCAGAAAAGCTCTTATCAACTTGAAACGTGATTTCAGAAAAAGGAATCAAATGGCTGAATGCATCACTATGGATCATGTTAATAAGTTAATCATCCACTTGTTTGCGGTAAGTTAATCATCCACTTGCTTGCGGTAAGTTATTAGATACTCATCAATTGCATCAGCCACTAAATGGAATAACTAAATTCCAGGATCAAGAAAAACCTACTTCAAACTCAAAGGAAAGCAGAACACCATGTGTTTGGTTTTATATGGGTACACTCTAAGGCAATTGCCATCCTCATTCTAATCCACAGGAACCTCAACTTCCATTTTCAAACCCACGTCACCAAGAATCTGTAAATGAGGTCAGCATGCATTATATCAGATTCTTATGACCGTGATTATCGTATAAAACCAGCAAGTAGTAACAGATGATCAAGAATTAACTGTTGATACCCTCAAACCATCATGAAATGTGAGTGTAACATTATCATCCATATTAAAAAACATAAGCATAAGTTTTATACTAAGTATGACCAAAGTTCCAAAAGAAAAAATAGAAGTTAGGTTAACTGACAATCACACAATGGAATTGGCAAAAAAGTAAAGTCATTATAGCCTCCAACTGCAAGATAGTCTAGGTATAATCATCTAGACAACTATACACATTAATTATCATTAATCGCAAGAGTTGAACACAATAGAGCTTTCCTTTGACATTTTCATTATAATATTCCATAGTTTTCTACCTGAAAACTCTGGCCATGCCCTAATTTGCATTGGACTATGGCATTAGTATTTAAGGCAGCTAATCAGCTTAAGTTATTTCATGTCTTTAGAATATACTAGCAAGAGCATAGTAGACGTGAAGGAGAAACACAAAAGTAATGTGAAGGAGAAACACAAAAGTAATTAAATAAAAGATTTTTCACAGAGAAGTTTACGAGAACACATATTGGGATAAGAAAGGAAACACATATTATATATATATATATAAATTAAAGCAGAGCAACTATCCTTTACTTGCCCATTAAAACGTTGATCTAATTATATTATGAAGAAGGTAATGATAAATTCCGTGCTGCAAGTCATGCTAGATATGTAAGTTTCAGTACCTTCATGAAATCGGACAAGACTAACAAAGAGTCCTTCTTATAACCTGCTTCCTCAAGGACGTGTGTCAGAACTTGCTGTATCATGAACAGGGAAAACAGAATGGTAAAGAGGCAGTTAGCAGTAGATAACCATTATCCATCTTTAGCTTTGGCAATTGAAATGTGAAGTAACAATATCAGACGATACACTAAAATTGGCATCATCATAGACATTTCCAATATGCAACGTCTTTTACGTATTTCAAACAATCAACAACACGTACACACAGCAGATATACTTCAGATAAATATATATTTTTTTCTTGCTTAAAATTCATCCACTTCTTTTCTTTTGTCTCAATAACAAACACAAACATACAACCTGCAAATTATGAAACACTTTATACCCTGAACTATCTAAGGAAGGAGAGATGCAAGAAGACCTAAAGTTGAGAGCCTAATGAAGTTGACTGGCTTTGAGAGACAGGTTTAACACAGCTCTTCAAGTTCGATGTTTGCTTTTGCTTATGGTTTCTTCTTGGCCAGGTGTCTGTCATATTTTGGTTCCAACTCTTACTGTATCTGGTTTTAGTAATTTGATATTGTGTCGCAAACAAAAGTTCAAGTGTTGTATTTGATGCTATATAGGCTGACCATCCCATCAAATTTTGATCAAGATATTGTACTGTATTCTCTTTGATAGAGCATTATGATACTCAGATTAATTCCTAGACCATGCAGAGAAGCACAAAGTCCAAAAGCAGAAGAAACTTTAAATCATATTTCACCTCTCTCTGTTGTTCAGATATAAACTGTCCAGTCAAATCCCGTAAAACGTCCAACATGTCATTGAAGGTCACTTTTCCATTGCAGTCTGTATCGTAGACCTTGAAAATAACTATAAAGCAAACAGCACCCAGATGGAAATTAAATATTCATTACATAAGCAGAGAGCAATAGCTTACTTTTGCAGCCAATAGATCAATTCGGGATCAATCAAAATGTATTCTAAGGTTCTCAGAAATATTCATTACATTCAATTTTATCTTGTAAGGTGGCGCGAGGACTGAATGCAGACAAGAACGCCACAAATTCTTTAAAGTTCAATCCATCCAGCATCCTTAACAATCTCTGTCACATTATTAGATCACTTAAGTCACCAAAATGCACACAAGGAAAGTTTTCAGTATGACAGTATCCACAATCAAATACTGTCAGATTCATGTGCTAAAAAAGTTTTCTTTTTTATTTTTAGAAAAGAAAAGAGCCAAAAAAGCAAACTTGAGAAAGAGGATTGACGGCAAATTCTGGGACGGACAAAAATTCATCAGCAGAAACAAAACCGCAGCTATTACGATCAAGCTGACAGAACCTCTCGTATAGAGCAACTATCTCCTGCTGCTTGACTACACAGAAATCAAACACAAAAACTGATTGATGTCGATTATAAGTGCAAAAATATATCACACGCTTCTGAAACTCATGGAAATCGTGTCTTTAAGGCAATGTAGGATTACATTTGTGGTTACAATGTTCCTGCACCTCTTCGATGTCGTACTGCGTGAGCATCGAGGACGAGTTGCCCATGGTGGCGAAGAATTTTGCAAGTGACAGAGATGAGTGGGATCAATGGAAAGCCCTAACCGCGTTTTTGGTAGGGTGAAGGTTGGAAGTAAATGCGGTTCTTCGTTGGAAGGGAGAAGATTTGAAGAAGAGCAGGTGAGCGTTGCCACCTACTCAGAAGAAAGAAACGACAGATCAGGAAAGGGCATAGAGAAAACTACATCACCCACTTCATAGGCATTTTCTCTCCATCATTTATTATTTATTATTTTGTTAATTAATGTGTCACTACATAAAATTTTTGAGATTTGCTAAAACAGCAAAAAAATTGTAGTCCTAAAAATTGCCTCCTAAATTCTTATTTCTAAAAATAGAGGGCAAATTATTTTAATTTTTTATTTCATATTTCTTATATAAATATATCTCTATTTTAACAATATACACTACTTTTTTATATTTATAAATATATTACACATAAATTTAATTTATAATGAATTATTAACAATATTTTTAATCTAAGTAATAAATTTATTATGATTTATAAAAATATTTTTATTCATTGAATAATAAAATTTTTTTCTTAAAACTCATATTTGATCATCGTCTCATGTAAATTGTTATAATTCATTTTTTTAATGAAACATTAAACATATAGATTTTTTATGTTTTAGACACAAAAATTTTTTAAAAATATTTTTAGAATTTTAATTTTATAAAAAATTTGTAAATTATAAAAAAATATATGAGATATTTTTGTAAATGATATTAAATATATATTTTAAAAAAATTTATTACTTAATTATTAAAATATTTTTAATAAATTATAATTATTATTTCACTAAAAATATTTTAATAATTTATATTAAGTTGAATTTATGTATAATATATTTATAAAATATAAAATATTCCTATAAATTTTAAAAATAAAATTAATTAAAAAAATTAAAGTTATTAACAACGGAATAAATTTATTAAAAGAAAAGGTTAAAATAAAATAATCTTATATTCACGTGTTTATATATGTATTTGTTATATTTTTTTAAATAAATAAATAATAAAATTTTATTATTTATCTTTTATAAAATAATAAATAAAATATAACAAATAACGTATATTTAAAGGTGTAAGTGTAGCAGTAATTATCGAAATAAGTCCGTATGTGACTCTGCGTAACCCAACAGGGCGAACTCAGGCTAAGGTTAAAGGTAATTCACATCGAAATAACCCTGCTAAAAGAAAAGAGTAGGAATAGGCGCGTCCGCGACAGTGTGTACCCAAACAGGACGAACAAAGTCAGCTGACTCAGGCTAAGGCGAGCTCGTGAAAAACCAGTTAAGCGCGGTGCCAAATAGAACATCTCTTCGAAATCTGGCAGTAAGAACATTTCGCAGGGAAACGAATTCCCAATTCCCTTTTACCAGGTTAGAATCCAAATTCCGACTTCTTTGGCAAATTTCCAATTTGTTTGATCTCTGTTGCTGCACTAAACTTGCTTAACCCAGTTATGCCCGAGAATTTGTTTACCTAATTCCTTACCTAATCCAACGTTGAGTGTCTTGAAAAAATTTCTTCTACACTGAAAAATTCAATGCATTAAACAAAATTATGCAGTAATTTCTTTATTATTTTTAATATTAATTTTTCGATTTTGTGTGACCGCAGTACGGCTGAAATTCATTACAGAGATTAAGCACCAGAAGCGTAATAGATGGTATGTGCATCATTTATTCCGGTTGATTTAGTTCGAATCACAGTTTTTATGTGTATTAATCAGTGTTTAAATGCCTTGGGTGTGAACAAATTGAGTTCTTAAAGTGCTTATGATGTTAGGCTATAGCAGTCAAATCTGTCATTTGCTCTCTTGGAAGCTTTAGTTAGAAACTTCATTTTTGCATTGGGCTTAGAGTGTTCTCTTTAAGTAAAGGCTGGGCAAGCTGGCAGCATTAATATGGATGATCACATTGAAGATGTATTGAGGTTGAATAATTCCTCAAGTAATGTTTCAAAGATAGAAGTTGCTTTCAACGTTCTGAATATATTAAGGGCTGGAATAATTGGAAAGGGTAAGATTTGGGTTTATATGGCTTTTATTAGTAATTTCAGGAAGCATCAGCCTGATATGCATTCAAACGAAAAAGCTAACATCATAGCATTTTAGACCATAAGAACTATACTCGAGCTAGATTAAGGTTGGACGTTATTTAATGCTACTCTTACTCATTAATGAGGTTTTGCTGGCATATATTACACTGGAAACCAGCCTAGCGGCTCTCTATTTTTCTAATGCTCTATTATGTATATCACAACTTTTTAAGTGGCTTATACTGTAATTGCATGACAGGATATGTACATTCGTGTAAAGCGTAATAAGACAACATACTTTATTCGGTGCAAGCCATCTGATAAAACTCTTGATATAAAGCAGAAGTTACAGGACCTCATTGATCAACCAGTTAATAATCAACGGTTAGTTCTACCTGGTTCAGGGGAGGTATTAGAGAACTCAAAAACACTTGCAGATCAAAAGGTACTATTGTGCATTATTAATTTTTCCACTTCTGCGTGTTTCTTGTAAACACCAACATTTAGACGACATTTAATTCTCTAATCTATTTGATTGAAACCATTCTTAATTATTATCACCCTTAAAATTTTGTTTGCTCATTATATTACATATACTCATGTCTCACACGTGTTGACTTTTTCCTATAAAAATTGTGTATTTTTTTTCCCTGTCCAGGTTGAAAATGATGCTGTTGTGGCACTGACCTTGAGAAAAGGTTATGTATCTTATCTTATTCCTGCCTCCCTCCCCAGAAAAAAGCAAAAAAATAGTGTGTGTGGCATTTAATATACTTGCCGTCTTTTCTATTTTTAAACTTGGAATTATGAATTGATTTGTCCAACTTTAAAGTTCGGGTGTATGCTTTTTAGGTTGGAGGAGTCCAAGGAAAAAGAGGGGAGAGGGGGGGAATTTGTTTGTGGTTATGCTGCATTCTTTACATCTATGGTTAAGATGAGATAAAATTTTCGGTTGGAGAAATCTTCTAAACAATATGCTAGAGGAACTGGGTAGCAACTGTTAGTCTAGAAGCATGCTTGCCTGTTAAACCAAATGCATTTTTCTTGTGTGTCTGTTCCTGTATTTCTTATCATCAAGTTAAACCCCGGTTCGGAATTATGAAATTGTTTACTTATTTCATTCTGATCCTCGTTAGTTGTGGATTCTTATTTTATTGCACCATCCTTGTCTAATATCAAGTTAGTTGTTATACTTGACAATCACTGGTCTTGAGCATTCACAATTATGAAAATGACTATCTCAATTTGGTTCTGTCAATTTTAGTGGAGGAACCAAGTTTCAGTTCAGGTAATATTGTCATTCCCAACGAAAAAATATATCAATATTTGATATAGGTAGTAGGCATTAGGTATGCTGTGGTTGCTTATAGTTGCATTCTTTGACGGTGTATTGTCTCGGGAAACCATTAGGTAAAATATGATGGCACCAACCCAATTTATCAAAATTGGTGGTTGGTGGTTGGCAAACTGCGTTTGGGAAGCCAAATGGGCAAGGATGACATGATGCCTTCTAATATTTGTAACTTTTTTATTAATTGAAATTTGTTTTGACCATATACAGGATGTGTCTTGTTGAGTTGCACTTGTTAAGTGAAGTATTTGGACTCAGATTTCTTTATGGAACTGAACTTGTCAAGTGTTGTCAAAGTTGTAATTTACATATTGAAGATTTATCTTATATAGGTTAAGTGGTAGCTAATTGAATAAATTTCTAAATTGACATGAAGGTCTTCTAAATGGTCCTTTTGTTGATCTTTTTCTTTTTTTTGAATTATCTTTTTAAATGTACACTCTCTCTCTCTCTCTCTCTCTCTCTCTCTCTCTCTCTCTCTCTCTCTCTCTCTCTCTCTCTCTCTCTCTCTCTCTCTCTCTCGCGCATATAACCCACACATTTATGACAGAGATCTACAGGTTTGTATTTGTATCTTTGGATGCTCTTTAATAGTAAGCAGCAGGCATTTATATGATATGGGTTATCTCCTCTTCCTTCTCCTTTCTTGTCTTCGCCTAACCTTTGGTAGTTGTTGAACTTAAATCTTTGCTTACGGCCCTGGAAGGTTCTTTTTTAATTTCCTTAGGTATCATAGGAGATAATCTCACATATTTTTTGACTATTACTTTTGTTTTTCAGAAATATATTGAAAATTTTTCCATGTTAACGTTGCTTCCAGATGATAATGAGTTTGAGGAGGTCAACATTGTTCGGCCAAATGATTTCTATCAGTCGCGGGATGTAGATGGTGCCAATTGTTAAAGCCACGCTGCAACAACGGCTCACCCACATCAACCAGTAATTTTGGATTCGTTCATCAGTGGCTCAAAATACTATTTTCTACCTCTTAAAACGATTGAGGAATTGTAGGGTCGATATGCTTGTTTGTAATTTGTAATTGCATTAAACTAGAGTTGTTGCCTGAAAAAGTGCCAGAGTTTTTTATCACGGCGAATTATAATTGTGATTGGGACTTGCTTAATGCCTCAAGATCTGGATTGGCCTTAATCTAGAAGCTGATGTTATGGAACCAATGGCATCACACCTGCTACAATCACTTATCTGAGCGTACGCTGGTCTATGGTGATGAAATAAAAATGAAGTTCTCTTTAAATAAATGACTTGTATTGACATGAATTATTAATTTAGATTCAGAATGTAATTTGAATATTTTTGCAACACTCGCGGCCACGGATTATTGTCTTAAACGTCAAGAAAAGATAAATTGTAGTCAAACACTCTGCATCCTCTGTTGCAGAAGAACAGGGAAGCAGAGGTACCCATCAGTGAAGAAGCGGTTTAAATTACAGCATAAAGAATTTGTATCCGATTTAAAAGACAGTAACAAACTCGAGGGCGCATGGAAGCTCTACAAGCTTGGGGTTCCCGTTGATAAGGATCCTGGCGATAATTTTCTCGATATTTCAAATAGGCTTCTTGAAGAAATTGCAGAAGTTCTGGTGTTCTCGGTAGATTCTGAGTTTTTATTTGCAGATGAAAAGAGGGCGAAATGCATCATCTTTTTCGTTGTACTTTTTTGGTTTAAACCATTTCAAACGGAAGCTTACAAGCTATTGAAGTGGTAATTGTTAATTCTCGCTTGGTGTGTAAGGTTGCCTCCCTCTTGCCACCGAAGCTATGTATATGATTTGAGAGTAGCAACCAACTAAGAATAATAAGAACATAAGAATGAAATCAACCCAGGTCAGCCCATAAACTCCACCAGTTTAATTTCTTTTTAGGTGGATAACTTTGGTCCCCTTGGACTTTCTCTTCCTTTTTGGTTATTTAGTTGCAAACCCCTTGATTTAGCTTTTAAGAGTATATATGTTGGGATCCATCATTTTAATCTCTTCCCTTTCTTTCTGCTAAATGTGGACAAAGTTCTTTGTTTTTTTCCTATTTTTTAATAGAAATGATAGTTTCACACATAAAAAGTTCATACTCTTATACATTGAGACGGAAAAATTTAATGAAGAAAGAAAAAAAATATAAATAGAATGAAAAATAAAAATATAAAAAGTGTATAAATTGTCTGCAAAATTTATTTATGCATATATCATCGCTCTTTTTTAATAAGCCACTGAAAAACAAGTACTTTGTGGTGCAATTGCTGTTTTTGGTGAAGTTAGATATAGAATTTTGACTCCAAACAGGATGTGTATCAGCGTGTAGATATTTCATAGAGGCCTGCGTAGAGAATCTGTCCTGTGAATTCTAAGGACCCAAGCTATGGCAGCAACATATGGGTCCAAATTTATAAACAAAATATAGGGCTTCCTTTGACCGCTGCCCGTTGTGAACAGTAAAAATGGAATTGGCTTTTTTTATTTCATCGATTTTAGTAAATTTTAGTTGATCTTATCTTATAAACTTTTTTTGTTAATTATATATTTATTTGTCATTTTAAAAAAATTATATAATTAATGTTTCTTGATATATTTTTATAGAAATTTAAAGTTTTATTTAGCTAATTACATAATTTTATTTTAAAATAAGAACTAATGTATAAATAAGCCAAAGATGCAAAAGAAAAAAATTAGACAGAAACTAATTAAATTATATTATATCTAATTCACTTCAAATAATAGATAGGGTAGTGTAATCTTATATGATGTCTTATTTTAGCGTTTATCAAAAGATTTAGATTTTTTAAAATTAGAATGTATTTTACAATATAAAGTATAAAGATAATTATTGGTAAAAAATTAAAAATATATGTTATTCTACATCCATGAATTATCATCTATTTACTTATTTTTTATAATAATTATTATAATTAATTTTTAATACATTGTTATCAACTTATATTTTATAAAGTAAAGTATATTTTTTATTTTAGAAGGTTCAAATTTACTTTAAAAATTAATTATATAAATTATTATAAAATATAAATAAATAAATAAATAATTTATAAATATAAAATAATTTATATCGTTAATTTTTTTATTAATAATATTTATTTATATTTTATTTTGTGAAATACACTTTTTATTTTAAGAGGATGTTATCATATTTTTATCCTTTTATGACGTTATCCTCAATCTTATCTTGGCCACCAATTAAGCCCTAAGGTAATTACCAAAAAACCTGGATTAAAAAAAAAGTCACGAACCTAATCCGTGAATGCATCAGGAAAGGAATCTAGAGACAAGGGCTCGTCAACTGCATTTCTGTCATGACAAGAAATCAACATCCCATAATGCAAGTGACACAATTAGTAATGGTACAATTTGTATAGGTGAAGATACCAAATCCGATGTTCATCATAGTATATCATAATAGGCCACATTCAAAATCATACACATTGCTGTAGCATGTCTCTTTGTTGATTGGGATGGACAGGGCATCCGATGTAAAGGCAATCAATCATCCTACGTACAAAACAAACAACCATATTGGTGTGGGAATAATGATACAATCTTCTAATTTATTTGGCAGCGACAAAAATAAATCATTCTGCAAATCAAAACAATATCTAAAATAGTTATTTTTTTATGTTATACATCTTCTAATGAGCCAACTTGCACATGGGTACGAAAATGAAGACTCGTCAGTCTGGCTGGTTCGGTAAAGAGGACAGCAGCATATCTAAATTGAAGAGAAAAAAATTAGAAACTTGGAACTTTAAAAATTGACATGTTGGAGCAACATTAAGACATCAAAGAGGCATGGCATGTCAGAAGCAGTCATATTTGTTATTATTTGAAATTTTTTTTTTTAAAAAAGAAATTGATTCAAACTAAAAAAATATGTATAAATTTTGATTAGAGATATTAAAATATATTAATTTTATTTATAAATTTATTTTTTTTAATTTACAAAAAATATAAATCAATTCATTTTATTTCATTTAATTGACTAGGTAAGATGATACATTTCCGTATATAACACATTTATTTGCAATCTAATAAATTACCCCACCCATTGTGGCTCGTCATGAATTGGACGGACCAAACCGCTTGACACCTCTGTTTTGACTATTATGATTGGTTTGTGTATGAGTGCACGCCACCTACCTATAGACGAAAAGGAGGGGAAAGCTCTCTATTCTAGGTTCTCCTGCAGCCGGATCCTGTGGAACCATAATAATCAAGTGACAATAGATTTATGTACCATGTACGTACTCATTCAGTCCAAGAAAAAACAAAAAGTAAAACGCCCCGTTTTATTTTACTTTTTCTTCTTTCGGCATGTACATTATTGTAGGCATCATTTACGTAAAAATGTTATTTTTCTAAGAATCCCTATCAATCATAAACCAATTATAAGATTTGCATTATCTGACAATACTAAGCTTTAGTGAATAGTGTCAGATTAATATAATAAATTTACTAACATTAAGTCACATTGATAGATTTCTTTTTAGTATAATTTGACTGTCATAATTTATTATATTATTTTTAAAATATTGTATATTTTTATAAATGACCAAGATATTTTTAATAAAAACAAATAGCTAAGCTATGCTAAAAATTACCGCCATTTTAGAAGTTTAAAGTTAAGAAGTCTCATTCCTAGTCTAACACCTTTACCCATTATCCTGATCAAGTTGTTTCCTTTCATATGTTTTCCCCAAAAGAAGATGGAATGTGAAAGTATGTGCTGACCTAGAAACAAATAAACTCTTATAAGAGATGGTGGAAAAGAAAGATTAATGAATGAATAGAAATCAAAAGAGGTTGAGATAACTGCACTTGTTAGTTATTATAAAAATGTAAGTTGAGAATCGAGGATACGATCAATTAATTAATTAATTTAAATTATTATTGTTAAATAAAATTATTTTTGAATTTTTATTTAATTATTTAAATTTTCAAAATAATTAATTTTTAATATAATATTAGAATCTCTTTGACTAATTAGCGAGCAGTTTAATTCTTAACATATCTACTATTCACATTTTAAATATTGTTTCATTCACACAACCTTAAAGGGCTTTACTCTTAAAGATTTTTTCTTCACATTTTGTATAAGAGGACATATTAAATATCAAATACTTATTTCAAAAGCTTTACTTAAAAATTTAAGGTTTTAATATGATATAATAATATGTTATTTTATGATTTTTTTTTAAGTTTGATATTGATTAAAAAAAATCTTTCGTACCCAATAAGTGCTTGTTGAATTTTAAAATTTTTAAGTTAAATTATCAGTGAATAGTAATACAAAAATGTTTAAATTCAGATTTTTTTGTTGTATTTATAAATGAATATGTATAATCACCAATTATGATGGACAATATATGTTCAAAAGCATTATGATTATTCTATGACATACGTTATAATAATAGAAAGTTGTGTCAGGGAAATGAGGGAGATGAGAAATACGTACGAGACGCAGGATATGTCGGAGCCATTGCATGTGGTGACCGTCACAAAGAGAAGGCCACCAAATTGCAAATGTCTTCAACAGTCTAATTCAATTTTGGTGAGCCTGCAGCGTTGAGAGACATTACATGGGATCAGACAAGTGCTGGCTTTGGGCATGTTATGTGAGATTATTAAGGTAAGACAAACTGTTCTCTTTTCTACTGTGCCCCTTAGTTCTTATGGGGCAAAGGTTTAAGGATAGTGTGAAAAACACAAAACTGAATCATAGACGACGACTGGATTAGCACAGCAATGTAAAGTGACTAATGCATTCTTCTGGGCATAACGGATTCACCGACAAAAGACAAGGGCATGAGGGATCGGCCCAGATCATACATTTCCCACCGCTTCACTGTAAAAGTGATGGCAATTGTTCTAAATATTTTAGATATGCTTTTGTTATTTTAATAAATAAGATTTTATAAAAAATTTATTTAAAAATATTTAGATTATTAAATTTTACATATAAATTTTAAGACCTACTTAATTTGCTGTTTGTGAGAGTTTAATTCTCTCATACTCAATGAAAATACTTTTACTCTTTTAATATTTATGCGGAAGATTCTTTCACGAAATATTTATAAAATGAAATGGCATCTCTTATCTTTTTTATAGGAAAATAAAATGTATGGTAAGAAAGAAAAAAATATAAAATTAAGAAAGTAAAAAAGTAATAAGGAAATAAATTAAAATGTATATATTAAATTATAAAAAGATAAAAAAAATCAAAATCAATAAAAAAAATCGAAAAATCTAAATTCCCACTAAACAATCCCATGACACTTTGATATTGGTCTTGATTGATTAAGATTTCAAATATATTTTTTGAAGTTATGGTCAATTATAATTAATAGATGATTTATTTCATTGGGTTATGGTTATATCAAACTTTATTGATACCCAACCATTGCCATCCTTACTCTACTAAGAGAAATAAAGTAATCAATCAATATTTGATGCGGAGAATTTTCTGGCTTTCGGCTAAAAGAAGGGCACCATTAGTGTAAGGAGTCAGAGTGAGTAGTGCCCAGAAGATAGAATTACAATAAAGGTTGTAAAGTCCGTGGAGAGCATAGAACTATCATTCTCTCCATAAA
Source organism: Dicorynia guianensis (assembly GCA_037013595.1). Lineage (NCBI taxonomy): Eukaryota > Viridiplantae > Streptophyta > Magnoliopsida > Fabales > Fabaceae > Dicorynia > Dicorynia guianensis. Next base: position 26,059,454 of record JASUAB010000015.1, read on the forward strand.
CCATCTGACCTAAAGCTAAAAGCCAAAGCAATGAATGGCAATAATTCCTCTACATGCACCGAAAATTGCAGAATCACCTCCTCATTTGGTTTGACTCCCTTTAGCCATATATCTTAGAAAGCAAACGTTAGCAGCCTCTTTCCACTGTAGGTTCTGAAACTCTTTTAAGACTGATTATTTCTCTGTTAAGAGTTATAAATATTGGTGCCACAGTGAAGTTGCCTAATGATTTGGGGCTGAGTTAAAAACAATAGTACATAGGTTTCAAAGGCTTGATTAGGGATAGAGGACAGAGTTTTTGATCTTAGTATAACTCTTCTTCTGTTCAGCCATCTGCAGAAAGATCTGCAGGAAACACAGAAAGAAGAAAATGTAACTGTGCCTTCACTCTTTGGTGCATGATGAGACTGACCATGCTTAAAAATACTTTTCAAATTAAAGAAAAATAACATAATTTAATGCTCTTATAAAAAATTAGTAAATGAGGGTTTCTATTCTCGTCTAATGAAAAATACATAATTTATACGAAAAACTTCTATCATATTAGATGTTGATGAGAATGATGATTAAGTATGGGTCATACCACTATCTATACAGTTATAGGTTTATGTGAATTTTTTTTGTCTCTTATTATGTGCAGAAAATATCTTAATGAATTGCATGTTAATATAACTAGCAATGCATTAAAACCGTACTTGATGTTACCCATATGACCTAATAACCATCAAGATCATATATTGGCTTTGTATAATCAAGTAAACCATTTAGATTTACCCCAATTAATCATCTCTAAGTAGATAAGAATGACAAATTCTCACTTGATCCAAGGCTAGAGACCAAAGCAATACTGTAATAATTCCTCTATATGCACCACAAATTGCAGATTTACCTGGTTTGACTTCTTTCAGACATAAATATCTTGGAAAGCAAACTTTATCAGCCTCATTCTTTGAAATTGTTTTGGGACAGTACCTTAGGTTCTAACTCTTTAACCGAAGACCTTGATTATGTCTCTCTGTTAAAGTTATAATTTTTGGTGCCACGGAGTTGCTTAATGATTTTGGTGCTGAGTTAGAGATGATAGTACAAGGTTGGCCTTCTCTAAACTGAAACCTAAGGCATTAAGTCTCCTGGTAACACTTTTTCTAATTGTCATATTCTTGTCATAAAAGTTTAATTATGATACCAATTATCAAAATCAAACTATTACATAATCAAATAAATCACATAAAGGGTTTACAATTACAAAGTTGATCAATGCTTCTTTCATTTTATTATCAGGTATAGCTGAAAAATCTATTAGAAGAGGTTAGACCCATGCTAACTAACCATGAGTCCTATTTGGGCTTAGATTTGTGATATTGTAATGTTACCATATATTGAGTTTCATATTAAAGTAATATAAAATACTTGAATAAACTTAAGGTAGTTGAAGCAAATGATAAGCGACTTATAATCTGAGAGACAAATTAAAAGTTTGAACTTTAGTGGGGACACTACCTTGGGAAGAGCTTCTCTTTGCATGACTTGATCTGAGAGATTAGGCTTCATTATCTAACCTTTTAATTCTAAAATAAAAATGCTTGAATATACTTATAAAACTTTAAACTTTTTTTCTTAAATAACTAACTTTTAAAAATGAATTATCTCGATAATGCCTTGAAATATTCAATTTGTTTATGAGAACTAAGCAGCCATTTGACATTTCAAAGGGGGTATTCAATTTGTTTATGCGAACTAAGCAGCCGTTTGACAATTCCAAAGGGAAACAGGTTACCATGATCTGCTTAGTAACTATACATTTTCTTAGTAGACAAGCATTTATTGCAGGGCATTGTACATGAAAAGTTGAGAACGACAGGATAACTCCCAAACGGTCCAAACAAAAAGATGACCGCTTCACCCACTCTGACCAGCCCCATAGGATATTCTCCTTCAACGCGTGCCGTCATCCAGATTCCACTTCATCAGCCACTTAAAACGCGACGCCTCACCCCGAGAGTACAAGTGGCATGATGTGGCAAATGATAATTGGCTGGTATCAAGCGGGCACGATTGTTGTTTCCGCATTGAATAATTTACATCAAAAGTGATTTGACACTTAACGACTCGCGAACGGCGGTAGACGCGGTTAAGCGACCCACCCGGCGACCGTAACTTCCATTAGGAGAAACTAAACAGCGAAAAGTCGTAACCAAAGCTAATCCAGCAACTTCGGTTCATGTTTTTGGACAGTGCAAAAGGACAGAGTGAATAACTTGTCAGAAGGGAAGAGAATTTTACTATCGTAGATGGTGACCTATATGATAAAATCTATGCAATTAATATTTTAAAAATATATGTATATTGTATACATAAATTATAGATATTTTTAATATATATATTTTTTTACTCATCTCAAAACATTCGTTTCTTAACGGGGAACTTAGGCTTTCTCATGTATTTATAATATTTTTTAAAAAAATTTTACTTTTTTAATATTCTAATTGTAATAAAAAAATTAATAATATAATAAGACTTTTTTAAGATAAATTTGAGTGTAATTAAGAAATGTTATAATTTAATTATTTTTGATAAAAATTGAATTTGAGACTATTTGCTTTCGAGAATGAGTTAAAGCCAATCAAAGGGAATAATTTGCATATATAATATATTCATTTAACAAATAGGATAAACTTACAAAATCAGTTTAAATTTTCTAACATTTATCATGTTTTTAGTACTACATGCTTTTAGTCTCTCATTAATTGATCCTAATAAAATTATGGTTATATGTTTACTAGGTGGAAAATCATATATAAAAAGAAAAACAATGGAAGTTTGAAATAAATTTAGCTAGATTTTACTTCAATTAATTGATTTGTAAGGTGTCCGTACCAAGTAAAGCCCAAGTGTCATGAGAAGCAATAAATGGCAGGGTTTGCATTTAATGTCCTTAAATTTTACGCAAGGATGGCGTCGCTGAAGTAGATATTCATCATTTCGTTGACACAACGAGCTCACCCATAACGTGTGTTTATGCTGTACTCTCATGTATCCATAGACATGCATTAAAGCTTCTCTATACACTAATGCTTCTTCAAAGCTATGGTCCTCATTTTGGTATAATTATGATAGAAATGTTGTCCCCATAAATGTTATAAGATGGTATTTTTTTAAAAGGAAAAGTTTAGTCAAAAGAAAGAGTAACACATTTTATGATTAAAACATGTTATAAGTTTTAATTAAAAATTTACTATAACACTTACAAATTGCTCACTAAAATAAAATGCTAGCAGAAAAATTTGATTCCAAGCTTTATACAGTATGAATAAAATATTTTGAACCTCATTAATTAAATCAACCTTTTAGTTCAATGGTAATTTTTTTTTTCAAAATTTTTTTTATTAATTATTTTTAAACCATAAATAAGTTAAATTCCAATAAATTATTTAAAAACAAATATAAAATCATCAAAACTTTGGCCACCAAAGAGTTGTAAAGGAATAAAGTTATTTAACACATAAAATTTTAAATAAATACTATTATACCATTAAAGATATAAAATTGTTAATTGTAACTTTGATATTACAATTTTATGAAATCTTTATCAGACACGCATTGAAGTATGGTTTGAATCTTAAATATTACTTAACGTACGAATTATATCTACTTCCAAAAGGAAAACATGGTTTATAAATGTGTGGCAATGCAAGACATGTTCTTTAAAAAGGAAACTAAAGGTATAAATTTAATATGCTTGAAACATGTTATTACTAGCTAAGTAAGTGATCCCAAACTACCAAAATTTCCATCACAAGTTATTTATTGTCCACCGCGCAAACCTACTCCCACTCAAATTTCCATAACATCATTCACTACCATCTGCTTCTCTCTTGTGGTTATAGTAATTGTTGGTCACTATATATTATTCTCTGCTGCCTGTAAAAGAAATAAAAAACACACCGACTTCTTAATTTTATCTCAGCTTTAGCGGGAATTCTTGTTAAAATGACACTACAAATGATTAACTGACGCGTGATTTTGCCGTTATTTGCAATTATTAATTAATTTGGATTGTTGCGTCAGGTTTGTGTAAGGCTACTATATTTAATGAACGAGTCAGAATCAAGAAATTTGAATCCCTTTTTGTTACAATATATACATCTCATTAATTTGTTTTGGTTATTTAATTTCAGTAACAAGTTTTCAAAAAATAAGAAAAATTTGTATAACTATATAATACTGCTAATTTTTTTGTTTGTGCATAAAGTGCTCACGCTATTACGTGTCAAACAGAAAATTAATTCTCGTTTAAAATATAAAGTTAAATAATTTTAACTTTAGTAATAATAATGATTTCATGCTTAAATGTGGGCCTTTGATATTAAATTTTATAGGATAAAATTAACTATTATTATAAATAAAGATAATTTTAAACTCAAATTTAAACCTTTAACTTTAAACCTTTTAAGAGCATAATCAATTTTCACTGCTTGCAACACCTTAATGATAATCCTTCAATTCTTTTGTCTACTAAAACTTGTGAAAATCAAAGAAAAACAGGAATCCCATTTTCTGAGATAAAAACAGTAGCACATATACAAACAGGACAATAATTTGCATAGATGTGCAAAAGAATGATGATAATATTTATAAATTCTGATGAAAAATGTAAATAGAAGGGGACAAATCATATTCTAATTTTTTTCATTTTATAATACCATAATTATAGTGACTTTATATTTATTTATTTTATTATTTTAAAGACTTGCAGAATAAATCTAACTCAATGGGATAATAAAAAGACAAATAAATAAAAAAATTTAATATTACAAAATTAAGAGATCTTGATCCACGACAGATTATAATTAAACAGTGTCTATTATTGTCGAAAGAAATAGTTGAAATATGAAATATACCTAAACTGCATAATGTGTTTGGCGTGAAACGTACAAGAATGATGATAATATTAATACGTTCTGACAAACCAAAAACTGTGATTACAAGGTGACAAATCTTAGGTAATATCTGTAGTTCTCTAAAGCAAGAGTTTTAAGTATAAAGATTTAAAAGTATATGTATAATATATACCCAAACGGCATAATGTGTCAAAATATGTACATATCATATCACTATATAAAATTCTCCATCATAAAATGATATTTAATGTCATTTATACATGTCATGAAGCTAAGCAGCCGATCTAAATCAAGTGAAATAAGAAGAAATGAATAAAAACTAATATAGTGTTGGTTCAGGAGAAGTTAGTTGTGTTATAAGAAAACTTAATATTAATATACATGAATTTAAATTTTGAAGAGATTATTGTTAAGAAAAAAATGTCTTTTATAGTTTCATCTTCAAATGATAATTAATCCTATATCTAATAATAGTATAAAAATATCTTACAAAAAAATCTAAAAATAAATAATGGGTACAAAATGAGAATAACTAAAACTAATTAATTGAAAATTTCTTTGATCTTAAGCTTTTGAAATAAATAATTATTTAATGAGTAAATATGTGGAAAATTTTCCTAGCTTTAATTTTTAATTAGTTAATTTTTTGTTGTTAAATAATTTATATTAAAAGAAATAGACACAATTTTAAGATTGAAATATAAAATTTAAAAAAATTAGCAACACTTTTTTATTTATATTTGGACAAAAATGTCATTTTAAATTAGCTAAAATAATAATAATAATTTATAATTAATAATCCACCAAAAATAATAGTTACTGCTCAAGGGCTAAGACTAATTAAAAGTTGGTGGCGCGAAAACAACTGTCCCCACCTCTCCCTCCTTTTTTCCAACTGAAACCGTTTGCCCGTATTTCCTTTTAATTTAAATTTTTTTTTTCTAAAAGCATTTTCCGCACCACGAAATCATCATTTTTCTTCTTTCTTCTTTTAATTGTCTCGCCTTCCCGTTCACTCTCTCTGCTTCAAAATTAGAAGAAATTAGTTCTCGTCGGAAAAAAAAACCGACACCGACGACTGGCTGTTATCTCTCTGCCAATCTCCGGCGGCGTTTGAGGAAGTTCCACGTCTCATTACTGGTTCGAATTACTAAGAATCAGACGGTTACGAATTTTCTCTTCGCTTTTAAAAAACGAAGGAGTAATTACTGGCTCATTACGGGTTCGCGGATTGATTTTTTTAATTGATGCGCTGAGAATTGTCTGAAGTTTTCAGTTTCACAAGTTTCATCTGACCGGAGACGCTGTATCTATTAGTAATTAAGGTGAGAAAATTCTCTTATTTGGATCAGTTATATTCTGATTAATTTTCCTTTTCGGAGTTTGTTTGTTCGATCTAGATCATTTTATTCGCTATCACATTATGCGGGGATGACTTTGGGTTTTTGTTTGTGATCAATTTTTTTTTTCCGTGTAAATTCTGTGATTTTTGGGGCTGAAGAAGAATCAATGCACATGTTTCTTTCTATCCAGAAAAAGGATGGATTTTTCAATTTTAAAATTTGAAAAGTATTCATTTTGTTTCATGGATGAACAATACTTTTAGAATGAGATTCATTGCATTTGGTGTTTGTATTCTTTCTGTACTGGAATTTTTCTAGTAGAGAGATTACATGAACAGTGAAATACTGAACGTACAGTGAGATGGACACGAATCCAGACAGATGTCATGGTCCTCATGGATCCATGTTCAGAAGCCTTGTTTATCTTTTTAGATTTTCAGGAAAAGAAAGTTTCGTGAATTTCATCGATTTTCGTTCGTAGTGATCTAGCAAAGTAATTTGGAGTGGTCAAAACGGAATGACTACTTTATCTAAATTTTGCAAGAAACGGTGTCTCTGAATTGTTTGCTTCTTTCTATTTCGCTAATTTTATTTATTTGAGAATCATATTAGGTTTGCACAATAGGTTCATGGGGATGGACAATGATCGCCCCTGCACGTGGACCTCCATGTCTTTATCCATCTCCCAAGAACATTAGCACCTGCGACTTCAACCTCCGCGATAGATTAACAAATATAATATTATGCATACAAACAAAAGGTATAATTTACAGACTCAGATGAAAAATGCCATGTGCAGAATTTAAAGGAAGAAACTCATAAAACAGTTGCTACGGTAAACGTGGGTTCATCTTAGAAAAGTTTTTTTTCTTTTTTTTTTCTCTCTCTTTATTTGGGTTTGTTTATAGACATATTGGTTTGAGTAACCTGTTTTTCTTTGGCGAAGTAGGGAATGGTGTTATTGGGTAGATACTTTTTTTCTTACCTCTGCAAGTTTTGGTATCACTTTCATTGAATTCCCTTTCATGAAAAGGAGTTTAGAGAGAAGATGAAATAGTACAGAGTGGGTTTTATGTGGAGTGAACCCATTGCCAGCCCACCCGACCATGGCACTCCCGTGAGAGAGAAAAAGGGGAAAATTTTAAAGCAGCTCTTACCCTACGCACTTCGTCTTTCTTATCCTGCACACCCAGTCCATTGCGCAGTATCCCCAATTTTCATGGGGACCCCTGCCCTTGTTGTTGAATTTTTAGGTGGTTAATTAACGTCTAATGATAAACGTTCGATACACGTCGAGACAGTTTCCGCGAGTTTCTCTGACCTATTACATCAAATGTGGTTTACCCTCTCAATATTCTTCTTGCAGTGGCTTGATCTGCTTGGATTTGGGCTTTGTTTGATGAGAAGAACATACCCACTTGCGTTCATTAGTTGTGATTCTGAAAATTGTTCTCGAACAGATCTGAGTCTTTATAAAGATGTGCGCTTTTTCAATTTTTCTTTTCCTTTTTAATGGTTCTATTCTTTGCTTTTCTTTCCTTTCCCACCCTGTAGTATCTTACTTTTAGTGGTGGATTGGTGACAGATTTATTGCGGAGGAAAGGATCTTCTTTCTGAATAATTGGTGTTATTCACTTATTTCCGTTGAATGCGGGGTAAATGGTTGGCAACGCTGCTAAATCTGGTTTAGTTTTATGAAAAATTCTATCAATGTGGTCTAATCTGGATAGAGTGGATGGATGTATATGAGTCAGAGCAAGTACGGAAACACAGAGCTGTGGAGACCGAAAGACCGCCCTTGGTTCCGGCCGAAAAGAATAATGCAGTCACAACAAATAGGCGCCCTCGGACGAGGGAAGTTACTTCAAGATATAAGTCACCTTCTCCGGCAAGACCATCTTCTCCCCGGCGATGCCCGTCTCCAAACCTTACAAGAGCAATGCCTGCATCCTCCCAATTGTTACCTAAGAGAGCTCTTTCAGCAGAAAGGAAGCGGCCGTCAACTCCTCCTTCCCCGCCAAGTCCTTCTACACCCGTCCACCAGTCATCTGTAGATGTGCAGCTGTCATCCAGAAGGTCAGCAGGTAACCGTTTGCCAGAGAGTTTATGGCCGTCCACAATGCGAAGTTTGAGTGTTTCTTTCCAGTCGGACACCATTTCCATACCTGTTAGCAGAAAAGAAAAGCCAATTACCACTGCTTTTGATCGTACTCTGCGACCGGCTTCAAATGTGGCCCATAAGCAGGTTGAAACTCCATCCATTCGAAAGCCTACTCCAGAGAGAAAGAGAAGTCCACTTAAAGGGAAGAATGCCTCTGATCATTCAGAGAATTCCAAGCCAGTTGATAGTTTGCATTCTCGATTAATAGATCAGCATAGATGGCCGAGTATAATAGGTGGGAAGGTATCTTCTAATGCTTCAAATAAAAGTGTCGATTTTAATGATAAGACACCCAGAACAGGAAGCGCTTTGTCTTTGAGAAGATTGTCTTTAGCAGAAGAAGGCAGTAAAACCTTGCAGAAGTTTGCTAGTGATGCTACAAGACAATTGTCACTTGTTGAAGGTGATAAACTAGGAAATGAGGTGAAATCAGTTGATGATAGTTCACTGCAAGTACTAAGACCTCTCAAATTTATTTCTGTAAGTCCATCTGATAGAATAGGACTAGCATCTCCTACAGTCAGATCTCAGCCCTTGCCAACTGCAGTATCACGTCTACCTTCACCTATTAAGGCCTCAGTGCCCTCCTCTCCTCTTGCAAGGGGTGTCAGTCCATCTCGGTCAAGGCCATCAACTCCTCCTTCTAGATGGGTTAGTCCAACTCGAATAAGGCCAACCAGTCCATCCAGTCAATCCAACAATTCAATTTCAGTTCTCAGTTTTATAGCTGATTTTAAAAAAGGGAAGAAGGGTGCAGCCCACATAGAAGATGCTCACCAGCTGCGGCTTCTCTACAACAGATATTTGCAATGGCGATTTGCCAATGCAACAGCAGAGGCAGTACTTTTCATCCAAAATGCATTAGTGGAGGTATGACTTGCTATCTTTGATAGACTGGTCAAATTTTTGCTTTTGTTTTCTTTTTAGACCATCTGCAATACGTACGATTTCATATATAAAAATCTTTTCCAACATCATTTTTACAAGAACTTGTCCATTGGTGCAGAAAACTCTGTATAATGTATGGAACACAACTTTGTCTCTGTGGGATTCAGTTATTAGGAAAAGGATCAATCTCCAGCAGCTGAAGCTTGAGCTCAAGCTGAACTCTGTTTTGAATGATCAAGTAATGCTTCTCTCTTCCCTGAAAGTATCATTATATATGCTAGGTTTTATTGTTGGTGATAATTGTTAATTAGTTAACGAGTGATGCATATACATACGGTAAGAGTTTGGCTGTATATATTGAAAAGCTGTATCTGTCAGTATTGACTGCTTGAAGCACACATGTTATTCACATTTAGTCCAATATACATGATTTTGAGTAGAAAAATATTTATTTTCTTCTTGTTCAAGTTGGAAGTTTGGATGAAGAGGATATGCATAGAACATCTGATCTATGTCTGGAGGGGGCTAATATTTTGATCTAGATATGCATTTGAGTGTATGATAGATATAAAAAGTTGCGGTTCCAATTTCCTGAGTTTGTAACGCTATTTTCTTTCCTTCTTTAATTGTTTCAATAATTCAATCATACAAATTTTCAAATGTTGGCCTTTTACAATGACTGAAGCAGATGGCCTACCTTGATGACTGGGCTTTGCTTGAAAGAGATCATGTTGATGCTTTATCTGGGGCCGTGGAAGACTTGGAGGCAAGCACTCTTCGTCTTCCAGTAACTGGAGGTGCAAAGGTACATATAGTTGTAGGTTGTCTTCTAATTTGATACGTAGAAACAGATGATGGCATCATTATGCTATTTGCTCTTCTACAGGTAGATATTGAACATTTGAAGATTGCTATTTGCTCAGCTGTTGATGCCTTGCAAGCAATGGGATCTGCAATCTGCTCTTTGCTCTCAAGGGTGGGTCTACAGGTCTACTGATTTCGTGTAGAATGTATCAATATGAATGAGGGTATATATTGTAATTTGGCGTCTGGAAACTAGAGCTTGTCAATTCACTTTTTATTTTGTTTATAATTCTATATCATTTCTTGTAACATAATGAAGTTTTCACATAACTTGTATTTTCACAAAGCATTTGTCTATCCTGCTATTTTGTAATATAATTCATTTAATGTCAAACTTGTTTTCTGCTGAGTGCATGTTTTTCTTTTTTTTTTTTCTCTATTTTTAATTTCTGAATTAAATCACCTCTTTGGATTCAATAGGGCCTTAACATCATTCTATCTATCATTTTTGGATCAAATGCTATCTTACAGGTGCTGATACCGCATTATTTTTGTGTATCATAGGTGGAGGGCATGAACAATTTGGTTTCTGAGCTTGCTGTTGTTGTTGCACAGGAGAAGGCCATGCTTGATGAATGTGAGGTGCTACTGGCTTCAGCAGCAGCTATGGAGGTGAGAGTCATGATTTATCATATATGTTTCACATACAAAAATTAGCACGTAACAAATTTATTACAAAAGTCAAAATTGTATAGGCTACTAAATCTCACAAATATGCCTATGAACAAAAATTGAGTTATTAAGCTTCTTTGTTCGATCAGAATGGAGATCCGAAAAGAAGACAGTAGATACATGTGGCAGGGTTTGTTGAATATATACCTTTTGGGGTTGGGGATTTGGTGCCATGTTAGGCTCGTCCCCGCTTTGGGCCTTCACCCTTTCTCTATCTCCTTTTTGATTAGTTCATCTGTTTTTAAAGAAAAATGTTTGAGAACAAATTGCTTGCCTTTGATTAGAAAAGGTTTAATTAGTTTTTTTTTTTGGGGGGGGGGGGGGGGGGAACAAGGGGTAAATGACGTGATTGTTTCTTACATCACAACTTCAATGTTTTTAGGATTTTTTTTTTTGGTTTCAGTCATCCTGCCTGTATATTCAGGGTGATTCAGTTCAATATGAAGTATACAGGCGGTCCTTTTTTTTTTATCAGTTGGCTTCTTATTGCACGTTAATTTACTTAGACTGGCCCTGGTATGGTTTGGCTTTTGGTCAAGTTGACATAGTGGCTTGTTATTGAACGTTATCTGGTTTTCTAATACAGGATTAGGTGCAGGGCCCTTTCCAGTTTAGGATGTTTATTTATAGTGAAGTAGTTAATATGGTTCCAAATTTGAAATATGCTACTAGGGGCGAGGCTGGATATTTTCATTTTTTATTTGTTTTGATATTTTTTATAATGTCTGTAAGGGAGGCGCAAGCATCCTATCAGTACTTGGGCTTAATCAGTCCCTTAGAGTAGGATAATTGTCACAATTTGAAAGGAAGTTCATGCCTATGTAAGGTTGTCCGTCATGTTGATTCCTATATAGTATAGGGTGCATTGCTTCGACGTCATCGTTGTCTTCTATCTCTCTCTCTCTCTCTCTGTGTGTCCTTTCCCGTGTTTTTTTTCTAAATATCTTTGGCGAAAACAGGTAGAGGAAAAAAGCCTTCGGACGCATCTCATGCAATTCGAGCAATCTTTGCTGAGGGATAACTAGCCAATCTTCGCGAAGTATAAATTCGCAGCCTGACCTCCTGCTAAGCTAACAGTCACCTTTGCTGCTGTCAGCCCGGAGAAATACAGTGTTTTTCTGGGTCTTCACCATTGTAAATTATTAATTAGGTTATTTTTTCTCCAAAAATGTTGGATTATATTGTTTGATTACTTTTTTCTCTTTCCTCAGCACCAGCGGCTAATCCTTCCACTTATAATTTTGTATCGGGCAAATGACAAGAAAATGCAAAGGAGCAAAAGATTAAAGTTTAGTGTAGAAGAGCAGTTTCAAGGCTAAAATGAAAAAGATCTTATAGTTGCAGAATTGGAATACTTAAGTATTCTTTTTATTTGTTTTGGTTGTGTTTACCTTTCTTTCTATCAGACAGAGGCTAGCAATTATAGGATTTTCTTATAATCAAACACAAAAAGCAAGTAAGAGAAAAGGGAGGTGGTTTGGAGGGTCAGGCTGCAGGAAGAAAATTAGGGTTTATGAAATCCGAAAATATATAGAAATTATGATTAGTTTGATGCAGTGAAATAAAATTCTATTTGCCATTTAGGGACGTAAGGGGAAGATGTTATTCAATTACAAAATTTTGTATATATTTTACAAATTGAATGCATGTGAAAAGTATGTGGCAAAATCCAAGCTTTTCGGGATCTGAATTTAGAGAAGGAATGAACACAACCACAGCGTCATAGTGACTTGGATTTGTAACTTAGATTAGGAGTGATGAATTAGAAAAAAGATATTGTGACTATAGAAGAGTATAATTCGGGAATTATTTTATTTTTTATTTTTTTATTTCATTTGTTTTTCATATAGTTAATTATAGTCTCTTTTAAAAGTAAATAATGTAATTAATAAATTTTTTTTATAATATAAATATTTTAACGTAAAATAGAGAAATAAAAGTAATATAATAAGAACCTTTATAAAAATTTACTTATCACAAATTTTACAATAATGACATATATATATATCTCTCAATTTATATAAAACTGAATAAAAAATAAAAGTAAATTTATCTTTTCTAATCATGTAAATTAAGTTTAAATGATACCGTAATTTATAACGTTGTTTCTTTTATCGTCACAAAATATGACTATAGGAAAATTTTTTTCACAAGATGGCAATAAGTTTTAAATTAAAAACTATATAAATATTTAAGGAATATATATTTTCTCTATTTTTCGATTCTTATAAATTTTTTATTTTAAAATTTACATTAACATCACTTATAAATGTATTATATATATTAAAATTATGAAAAATATCTTTAGTAATAAATTTATTATAATTTATAAAAAATTTTATTAACTAAATAATAATTTTTTAAAATTTATATTTAGCCATTCTGTAAAAATAAATTCATTTTAATGTTTTATAATTTATAAATTTTTTTATAAAAAATAAAATTAAAAAAATACATATTCTTAATCGTTTTGTATAAAATATAGAAAAATAACATTAAAATGTATTTTTAATATTTTAAAAAATTTATAAATTATTAAATCGCAAAAAATCATTTATAAAACAGATTAAATATAAAGTTTATAAAAATAAAACTTTTTTATTAACCAAACATATTTTTGATTATCTATAATAAATTAAATTTATATATAATTATTTAAAAATAAAAATTAATATATTTTTAAAAAATTAAAAAAATGAGAAAATTAAAGTAAAATACTCATTTTAAGATATTTAAATCTACACTTTATTTTGATTAAGTAATAGAGAAAATTAATGCAAAAAGATTTACTTAAAGAAATAATTATTTTTTAAAATTTTTTATGAATAATTAATTTTATTTTAAAAAAATTTATCATAAATAAATTATTTATAATTAAATAAATATTTTTAAATCATAATCGGTTGATAATTTAAAAATTAATTATTATTTTTTAACATCTGTAATTAACTTTTCTCTTAATAGATATAAATTATATTAACAGTTTTTTCTTAAATTATTTTTATAAAATTTTAAAAAAATTATAAAAATAAATATTTGTATAAAGGAGATTAACAATTTTTTTTGTGTTTCCATAATAAATTTTCTTTTGCTAAAAAGTTTTTGTAATAAGATTGATTATTGTAATAAATCATGTTAAAGCCTTGAAGATTTTAAAAAAAAATAAAACCTTAGAACTCTAAGACATTTTTGTCATAATAATATTTTATTTATCTTTTTAAAATAAAATTAATTATTTATAATAAATAAATATTTTCGGATATATCAAAATAATTATTTATTTAAAAAAAATTTTAAAATTAATTTTTCCTAAATAATATAGTATTAGATTATCAAAATCATATTATACTTCTTAAAAAAAAAAAAAGGTTTAGAAAGCGCATTAGAAATGTCAATTATCAAACATGTGAGCTGCACGAGCAGATGTTTCACCGGGAAATTAGCACACTATCTTCAGCACGTGGCCAGAACTTCCTCGTCAGCCTAATCAACAAAGCCTGCATTCTCCCTCAGCTCGCTCAAACTCGCGCTCAGGTTATTCTCAATGGCTTCCAATACGACCTCGCAACCATCACCAAGCTTACCCAGAAGCTCTTCGACCTTTAGGCCGTTCGGCAAGCGCCTGACCTTTTCTTCACCCTACCCAAACCTGATATCTTCCTCTTCAACGTCTTCATTAGAGGTTTCTCTGAAAATGCTTCGCCTTTGTCTTCCATTTCGCTATACACCCATATGCGGAAAAATACCAATCTTAGGCCTGATAACTTCACATATGTATTTGCTAAAATGGCTGCTTCGGCTTGTTCTGATGAAAAATATGGGTTGTTGTTGCATTCGCATTCAATTGTTGATGGGTTAGGCTCCAACTTGTATGTTGCGTCCGCTGCTGTTGACCTTCATTTCAAGTTTTCACGTGTTGAATTAGCAAGGAAGGTGTTTGATAGAATGCCGGAGCGGGACACTGTTTTGTGGAATACAGTGATTACTGGTTAGTGAAGAATTGTTGTTATGGCGGTTCTGTTGAACTCTTTGGCGACATGGTTGCAGAAAGAGTGCAATTGGATTCAACGACAGTGGCAGCGGTGCTCCCTGCAGCAGCAGAGATGCAGGAGCTGAGAGTTGGGATGGAGATTCAGTGTTTAGCTTTGAAACTGGGGTTTCATTTTGATACTTATGTGCTCACGGGTTTAATTTCATTACATTCAAAATGTGGGCAGATCAATATAGCAAGGTTGTTGTTCGGCCTAATTAATCGGCCAGATTTGATATCTTATAATGCAATGATTGCTGGGTATACTTGCAACAGCGAGACTAAATATTCAGTTAAGTTTTTCAGAGAATTGCTTGCTTCTGGTGAGAGAATCAATTCAAGCACAATCGTAGGCTTGATTCCTGTGTCTTCTCCTTTTGGTCATCTGCATCTGACGGGTTGTCTCCAGGGATTTTGTGTAAAAGCTGGTATGATTTCACATCCGTCTGTTTCAACTGCCCTTACATCTGTCTACAACAGACTCAATGATATGGAGTCAGCACGCCAGCTATTTGATGAATCACCAGAGAAAACTTTGGCTGCTTGGAATGCTATGATTTCAGGTTATACACAGAATGGTTTAACAGAGACAGCAATCTCTCTTTTTCATGAAATGATGACTTGCTTTGCTCCAAATCCTGTTACAATCACAACTATCCTTTCAGCATGTGCTCAACTAGGAGCATTAAGTTTTGGGAAATGGGTTCATTAGATGATTAGAAGTGAAAATCTGGAGCCAAACATTTATGTCTCAACTGCTTCAATTGACATGTATGCAAAGTGTGGGAGCATTTTGGAGGCTCGGCGATTATTTGACTCAATGACTGAAAAGAACAACGTCACTTGGAATACCATGATTTTTGGTTATGGGCTTCATGGGTATGGGCAGGAAGCACTTAAGCTTTTCAACGAGATGTTGCATCGTGGGTTTCATCCAACCGGTGTTACTTTTCTTTCAGTCTTGCATGCTTGCAGTCATGCGGCACTGGTTAGAGAAGGAGATGAAATTTTCCATGCCATGGTCAATAAATATGGAATTGAGCCCTTATCGGAGCATTATGCATGCATGGTGGACATTCTCGGACGAGCTGGACACTTACAAAGAGCCTTAGATTTTATAAGGAGAATGCCAGTTGAGCCAGGTCCTGCAGTGTGGGGCACATTGCTTGGTGCTTGCATGATTTACAAAGATATGAATATTCCCCGTGTGGCTTCTGAAAGGCTATTTGCACTAGACCCAGGAAACGCAGGATATTATGTCTTGCTGTCTAATACATACTCTGTTGAGAGAAATTTCTCAAAAGCTGCTTTAATACGAGAAGGATTCAAGGAAAGAAAACTGGCAAAGACTCCAGGCTGCACTTTGATTGAGGTTAATGGAGTCCCACATGTCTTTGTGTCTGGCGACCGGTCTCATTCTCAAGCAACAGCTATCTATGCAATGCTGGAGAAGTTAACAGGGAAGATTAGGGAGGTTGGGTATCATGCAGAGACTGTCACTGCTTTACATGATGTTGAAGAGGAAGAAAAGGAGCTTATGGTGAATGTTCATAGTGAGAAGTTAGCCATAGCTTTTGGCCTTATTGCAACTGAACCTGGTACTGAGATCAGGATCATCAAGAATCTCTGTGTTTGTTTAGATTGCTATACCGCAACTAAATTTAAATCCAAGATCACCCAGAGAGTTATTGTAGTTAGGGATGCCAACAGATTTCATCATTTCAAAGGTGGAATCTGTTCTTGCGGGGACTATTGGTGAAGAAAAATGAACAAGTGGTCACTGATTAATCTAAGTGGTGGTGAAGTGGCATCTAACCTTCTGGTTTCATATTCTTTTTATCACAACAATATGATCTGATTGATCTGGACTGTCTCATGGCCCTCCTCCTCAGTTGCATGACATTTCATAGTACTGGTTTAATAGAACTCTTGTCAAAGTAAGTTAAACTAAATAATATCTAAATTCTAAGTTTGTTTACATAAGCTATACATTTATCCATTGCCTTTCTCCTAAACATCATTTAAATCAGTTTACGTAAAACCAGGTGGCTTCTGGGCGTTTTTTGACCACTTATTAGCATTACATTCTTTTATCTATTGAGATATGGTATGTTTACCTTGAGAATGGTTGGAAAGCATATCTGGGGTGCAACTTTTGCCATTTAAATCTTCATAGTATTTTTTTTACCTGGTTTTAATTAATCTTTTCTTTCTTTTTTTTTTTTATACAGTAAGCAGGAAAGTTATTATGTTTCACATTCTAACCAGTTATAAAGTGTTCTCAATATTTAATTTTCTTTTCTTTCCCACTTTCTGGAGCTTTCTCTGGTATCTTCTCTAGATGCCAGTGGGTTTGATTACTTTATGTGAAAGCTTCAGTTGATAAAGTGGTGAAGTAAACTTGAACTCATGTACAACCAAAAGTACCACAAGAACGCTTAAGTTCCTCTACTTACAGAACCAAGTACGTTGCTCCTTGCTTTCTCCTTCATTTAAATATTTTTTAGAAAAAAAGAGGGTAGGTTGCCCTATGTTTTACAAAATTTTTGCTCTAGCCTTATTTGTGTGCATCTAGACTTTGTGGGCTCTTGTTTCACTCTTGCAAAACTAATTACAACAGGCAACATTAGGGGATGCAGAAGAATGAAGGCAAAATATATTCAGCAACTGATTCCACATTGCTTGACATCAGGTCCCGTTGTTTTTAACACAAAAGGATCAATTCTTACCCAAACCAAGGAGAATATGGAAGCCAAAAGCACTGACCATATAACAATAATGGTTGGTGTTCGGTTCTGCCTTCCCATCAGACCCTTAAGGAATGGGTACAGATGGACAATAACCCAGAAGGAAAAGAAAAGCTTCCCAAGCAGTGCTCCCCAGGAATGGTCACCACTGTTTATGGCATCCGTGATCCCAGCTACAACACCAACAAGGTTGATGATGGTGATAGTGGTTGGAGGTATAAGGAGGGCAGTCCATTTAAAGGTGTACAGTTGACGAAACTCCTCATCATCTGGTGCCTTTGACATGACACTGAAGTTGATATCAACTCTGCCGAGGGCCTTCAAAAAGCCTTGGACAATGGCAAAGAGGTGTGCAGACACACTGCCAATGACCCAGAATTGATCATTTCTCCACCATTCCTCGATGCTAACTCCACTCCATCTCACCTCAAGAATATTTGATGCAAAGATTGAGATGAACAGAGCAATAAAGAGGAGACTTGCAAAAGTGCTTATCTGGACAATGAACAAAGAAAGAAAAAATGTTTCTTAGTGGATAAAGTAAGAAAATAATAAGCATTTTAAGATCTCATTACATATAAATTCATCTTATGTTTTGTTCGTTCTTTTTACATGAGTGATAACACTTAAAATGATCCCACAATTCATGTAATCCTGTCTACTCTAACATATGTAATGGGCAAACTGCATGGTAAAAGTTCCTGATCGTCCAAAGGTATAATCTATTGACTTTTTTCTTTTTTTTTTTTTTAATATAGCAAAAGAAAATTTTTGGTTACCGATGGTGTGATGAATTTGTCTGTGAGCAAGCAGATTGCAGGAAGGAGACAGTATATTAGGAGGGGTATTGAACTGAAGGGGTAGACAGTGCTGCTGATATAGGCAACCCTCTGGAGCCCCTTGAGTCTTCCTTCACTGAAGCCATACCACAGTGGACAATGGCGGCTGAAAAGGATCTCAAGTGATCCCACTGCCCATCTAAGCACCTGGTTAAGTCGATCCGTAAGGTTGATAGGAGCGGTGCCCCTGAATGCGGATCTCTTTGGCATGCAGTATACAGATCTCCAACCACGACAATGCATCTTAAAACCTGTCAGAGTGTCTGCTGTTATAGAACCATAGTTCCAACCTACCTGTACATGGAGAAAGTAATAAAGAATGTTTCAGCTGTACATCCATCATCTCATTCTGAAAGACATTTAGGCACATGAAAAAGAGCAGTCTGTAGTACCTCATATCCCCAGAGAGTTCTGTCTTCATAGCTACAACTCATGACATGAATAGCTTCTTTAAGTAGCGATGCCTGACTCGAGGAAGGAGAAATACCACCCTCTTCTGTTAAGGAAGAATTCACAAAAATTGCAGACTTTCCAAATTTGTTTTCAAAATTCATCTGTGACATTAGTAGCTTCTTGTCTTCATCTGTCTCTGCTAGAAATGAAAAAAAAGGCATTGGAGTAGAAGGGAAATTTAAAAATTATGTTCTGTTATTGTAAAACTATATAGATAATTCTGTCAACCTGTTATGCTTGCATCATCTCCGATTCCATCATGCTTGGAGTGCACTTGTAGCTTCTTGCGGGATCCAAAACATGGACAGCAGCCACAGCCTACCATTCTTGGGCGCTTTGAAACCTTTGGAGGATCACAGCCATATATAGCTTTCCTTCTGAAGATACATCCTGTACCAACATAAGTAGGTCCCTGAATTCCATCTAGACACCTCATGTTAATCTGCAAATAAACAAGCAGAACATGCAACATATTTATTTTCACTCGCGCACTCAAGGAAACAGAATGAATCATATAAAACCATGAGGAATTGTTGTAATTACATCAAACAAAACAGTGTTTTTGTTGGCATAACGGTCATGCTTATCAAGGCTGT
Organism: Dicorynia guianensis; assembly: GCA_037013595.1. Taxonomy (NCBI): domain Eukaryota; kingdom Viridiplantae; phylum Streptophyta; class Magnoliopsida; order Fabales; family Fabaceae; genus Dicorynia; species Dicorynia guianensis. Next base: position 26,078,948 of record JASUAB010000015.1, read on the forward strand.
CAAATCTTATTGGGAATTGAACAAAGGAAATGCTCTTCCCAATCTGCAGGTCCATAAAGAAACACATGGCTTCTCTCACGGCTTTGCTGTTATTCACATAATGATTACAATCCAAGTTTAGCACGAAAGGAGCATTGCTTAACACTGCAGATACGCGAAGCTGGAAATTCAGGTAGAATCTATTGGTCAACATTCTTACTTTAACTCACAAGTATAGGAAATTATAGTTGAAAAGATGCGAGATTGTGGTTGAAAAGCTTACCAAGGCATTCATGGCGCCAGCTTTGCTGTGATGTTGAAACCCAGGCCTTTTCTCGCGAGACACATAGACAAGGCAGGGAAGTTCATTGCCTCCGGGACCTCCACTTTGAGCAAGAAGGACTTGTATCATACCTGGATGATCTTTGGTATTGTTTCCTGGCCATGGTGTTCCATCTTTCATAGTCCACCCTTCTGGGGGAATTCTCATGAAATTAGCCACAAGTGCATTTATCCTGACCTTAAATTCTTCATATTCTCTCTGTTAAATGCCAAGAATCTGTCAAACCTGGTTCTGCACAATTTTAGTAGTATTCTAAGAAGGGAGAATCAATACAAACCTTCATGATACGACGTTCTTTTACATATGTAGACTGGACCTTATCCTTCAGATAATCAACCTTCTCAGAGAAGTACTTCTCTGGTGCTCGAGGTTCTGTAGAATATTTTTTGCAGAAAGGTACCCACTTCCGTGCAAATTCAGCAGTTTCTTGGAGAGCTTCGAAGTTTAGCATGGAAGCTCCATCATCAGAAACATAGCATGATATTTTGTCAGCGGGATAATCCATGGCCAAAATTGAAAGAACTGTATTGGCTGTAACGAGAGGAGGTTCCTTGATTGGATCCACAGTAGTGACAAAGATGTCTATTGGACAAAGCAAATTGGGCTTGTTCTCCGGTTCATACCTGTATTACAAGTTCCGGACATTTAGCTGCTTAATACAGATTTTTGCTTTTACAAGATTTAAAATCAAAATAATTGATGCCATTTGGTGGGCTTTATCAGTTTCTGTGAATTAAGCAAATATACATAAACCATGAATACTATATAGTATGTTGCTAGTGACTCTCTGTTATTATATTAGACAAGTTATTTAGTGTCCACTTGTGTTCTTGTAAGTTAGATTAACATGACACTTGGCTGCATCTGGATCATTTCTGACAAGAGAGAAACCCAGGACACCTGAGAGAAAGCCGATCAAGGTATGTCTCACGATCAATTGGAAACCATTTAGGAATCTGATCAATCATCCATGACAATGTAAGCCAAATCTCACATATTACAGATGTTAACCAGAGTCCAGTTGCATCAGGCACTGGGTGGAAAATTCTGTACTGAAGGAAGAATACTAAAATGATTAGCCGAGCCGCAACCATCATTCTATAAGGACTGAGTCTGCCTGATGGTATTGGTACTTTCCTTGAGAGCGGTTGTCTATCTTCATCTCTCCTGCATCAGTTTATACGACAATACACAAATCACTTTAGGGTTTGCCTTAAGTTCATGACACATGGTCGTTATAATCATATCACCAAGCTCCTAAATCCAGAAAGATGTCATGATGCATACATGGCCTTTTCAGGATCAACTGAGGCATCAGTGTCAGGCCACACATTGCCTTGATGTAACTTCCAGTCATCTGTTATGCCTTTCTTTTCATGCAATTTTTCACTTCCTGCTTCATGGAAAGCATCTACTTAGATAACAAGCAAGTGTATTTATTTATTTATTTTGTTTGTTGTAGCAAGAATAGAAAGTTGCTGTTTGGAGATCAAGGGCGGAGGGAGGGGAGCTGTGGCCTCCCTCAACTTTAAAAATCCTATATCTACCAAATAAAATCTTAAAGATTTTTAATTTGACCCCTGAACTTTGAAAATTTTTATTTATACCATAGAAAATGTTTAGTTTGGTCCTTGAGTTTTGTGAAATTTTATATATAACTTGTAATAATTTTAAAACTTTCTAATAATTTCTTATATATTTTACCTAAATTCTATTTAAAAGCTTAAAGTGATCTCTTAATATTTTTAAATTGCAAAAACAACATTTTCCTTTTATTATGTGTACTAATTAGTGAACAACATATGACAAAATATGCACCAATCGGTTTTTTTGAAAAAATAAAATAAAATCTCACTCCGATAAAGTGAGTTAGAACTTTAAATTCCAAATCAGAAAATAAGTAAAGGACGCTGATTTTCAAGCCCGAATTCTATAACTTGGATAATGTTGTAGCAGCCAACTGTTTGGTTTAGCTAAGTATAGAATTTAGCTCAGCACGTCACTGCACAATTCATTGTATCCTTATAATAGCAAGTGTAGCAGATCTCTTCAATTTAATATCATAAAGCAGAAGGCTTACATACCAGGTTCTCCAAGACTACTCGAAGGCATGGGCAGCTCCCCCTTCACCTATACGTTTGAACACATATAATCCAAATTAATGCAAGAAGGAATAGTTCAGAAATGAAAAGGCAAAAGTCCAAATCTTTGCTTATTTATTGATACATTAAATGCTTGACTGACCCCCACTATGACTACTTGGGGTAATTTAGCATTCTCATCATCTCCATGGTTCACCTTTCCCGGCAGCAACTCTTCGTGTTTAAGCTTGTATTTTTCCTCTTCCATTTTGAATTCATGTTCAATATCATCCACATCATCTTCATCTTCATCTCCCTCCACTCTTGGGCTTCCTTTGCACAGCAAGGAAACAATAATCATAGATATAAAAAAGAACATTTTGTGTTAGTGTTGTAGACTTGTAGTTACTTTTGGGATGTGTTATAGAATGCATTTTTCTTTAATTCTTCCATTACCTTTAATACGCTTGTATCTTGTCTGGCACTGGGGGCAAACTTGGGTCCCTTCCCTCCTCTCATACTCATAGCATGGTCTGCACACAGGGAAACCACAGTCTTCACAAGCCACGAACAAGTCTCCATCTACCGTGAGTCCCACGGAATCGCCACATATCTCACAGAGCTGACCATCTAAGTTCTTTACAGGCTTATGCTGCTGCAAAATGTACTATACGTTAGTCCAACATATACAAAGGTTAACAAGGTTATGATCTAAGCACCTTCTCTTCCTAGTTTATCTGTGGTCTACCTCTTCATGTCCTTGGATGACCACAAGCTCATTGCTGTTATCAGACCCTGCAAAAAGTCCAGTACTTGCTTCCATGGTAGGTTGTGAATGAGTGCACAGCAAGTATGTCTTATGAAGTTGGGGTTTACATATATATAACTCTTATGATGAATTATGGAGAAGAACAGAGGTGCCCTGTTTTTCATGTTGTCTACATAAGTTGGTTGTGGGGTTACTATTTACTTGAAGTTATACTGCAACTAAATTTATGTGCAAAGTGGGGGGAGTTTGCGTTCAAGAAATAACCCTAATGTAAAGACAACATCTTCAGAAGAGGGCATGCTCTGCTGTGAAGATTGTTGGTGAATTCTGTGAACAAGCTTCTCATATTTCAGTTTCATAATGTCTGTACGACAACATACGACATTGGACGTTCTTCCTAAGACGCTTGACATTTCACAACTACGTGTTACTGGATTTCAGATCCAACTTGCTGCTTGGTGTGAACTTCGATCGCTTTTAGGATACTGTGATCCTCTCATGATGCTGCCCCCAAGATAAGAATTACGCGTTTTTTTGTTTTAGCTCAAATAGGCATTAATGACTGTAAGGACAGAAGGATAAGATGTCGCTACCTTCTGCCTTCACTTCTAAGATATAAGTTTCGAACTGCGTATTTTCCGTTACCATCATAGTTAGAGTGAGTTCAGCCATTTCTTTGATGAATTTGACATGAAGATGATATCAAAGCTAAAGTTAAAGCCTTAAAAGGTTCAACCATTGATAATATGAAATTCTATATGAATCCAGCTCTCCTGTTTTCCATATTCGGACCTGACGCATGAGGTATGAAGGGGGTAAATTAAATTTCTTCTCTTTACATAAATGTTATTTCTATTTTCACTTGACAATTATCGTACAGAATTTATATTATTAAATTTATTAAATTTTATAAATTAAATTATAAAACTTAGTTAATCCAAAGATTTTCGCACCAAATTAGTATTTATTCTTACACCAACAACTTTTCTCTCACATGTAAATGCCTGATTGAACTTGGGGAAAATTTATATGGGCTAATACGGTACTACATGCCCCAGAGCGGCGCATAGACACTAACAACCGTAACTGTTCCCGAGATTGCTGCCATTTATGACTAAGGTTTTAGATCCTTATCTAATCGAATGGCTTTAACTCTTATGGAGTCTTTTTTTTGGATGTTATTTAAAGACATCTAGCGTAAACTATTTCACGCTTCCCCTTTTCTTTTCTGTTTTTTCATATCATTCCCCTTTTGTAATTTCGTTTTGCCCTCAGGTGAAGATGCCTCATTAATATTATAATATTATGAACTTGCTGGGATAATATGTTCTTTTTCCTCCCTCGCTTTTAATTTGAGCAGAATTGTTTGCAAATTGTTTCCTGAGTAAGCTTTCCCAGATCAAAAAGAAGACTAGGATTGCAATCAACCTATACAGATGCATGTCACTCGATCCTTTAATTAGTCATGGCCTGGTCTGGTTTGATCTTTGGACGTTGCTTTATTCACCCAAGTCAACAATATGCGTCATATGCTATCCCATTATGTTTTTTACATTATTGGTTTTCTATTTCCATTCTCTCTCTCTGGTTTCCTGCATCTTCTTGGTTCTGCTACTTTCAAGTATGCTTTTGGGTTTGACATCATGATCCAGAAGCCAGTGATGCAACGTTATCAATACACTAATCTTGCAACCTTGAGTCAGTAAGTTTCATTTACTTTTCATTCTTTGGAAAATTTGAGCCAAAACACATGGTAATTTACATGTCACTGCCATTGATTACATTTACAAAAATGAGAACACTGCATCTGTACTACACAAAATCTTCACTCTTTCCTTATTCATCTCCACTTTGTTGGTTCACGCATCATACCGTGAAATCAAGAATTTACATGCACCTAAAGATGCTCACCAAAGAATACCATAACAAAACCAGTCTTTTCAGCAGTTGATTCCACATTGCTTGGTGTCAGGTCCCTTGGTTTTCAACACGAATGGGTCAATTCTTACCCAAAGCAAGGAGAAAATAGAAGCCAATAGCACTGACCATATTACAACAATGGTGGGTGTGCGGTTTTGCCGACCCATCAGACCTTTAAGGAATGGATACAGATGGACAATCACCCAAAAGGAAAAGAAGAGCTTCCCGAATAGAGGTCCCCAAGCTTGGTACCCATTGTTTATGGCATCTGAGATTCCAGCAACTACCCCAACCATGTTGATGATTAAGATGGTGGTTGGAGGAATTAGGAGAGTAGTCCATTTGAAGGTGTATAATTCTTCAAAGTCCTCATCATCAGCTGCCTTGGATGTGACGGTAAAGTTGGTGTCAATTCCAGCTAGAACCTTCAGAAGACCTTGCATGACAGCAAAGAGGTGTGCTGATACACCACCAATGACCCAGAATTGCTCATTTCTCCACCATTCCTCAATGCTGACTCCACTCCATTTCAACTCAAGAATGCCAGTTGCAATGATTGAGGAGAACAATGCAACGAAGTACAAACCAGCAAAGGTGCTTATCTGAATCATCAACAATCAAAATAACAGTTTTATTTGCTGAGAAGCTCTTATTCTATAAGCATCTTGAGGACTAATTGACATTATGACCTAGCAATTTTCGCTGTTAAGTATTTTGGTTAAATACCTACACAAGATGATGATTAGCATAATTATGACTTTCTTTTTTTGAATGTTATTGAAATAAGTAGCATGTTATAATCTCATAAGTCATGACCGTGTCACATGTAACCATTTCCTACCAAGAAGGGAATGAAATTACCGGGGGCATGATGAATTTGTCAGTGAGTAAGCATATAGCTGGAAGAATACAGTAGGCAACCAGAGGTATGGAGGTGAAGGGGTAGACCGTTGTGTTTACATAGGCAAATCTCTCAAGCCACTTTAGCTTCCCTCCCTTGTAGCCATACCATGCAGGGCAATGACGACTGAAGAAGATCTCAATGGAACCAAGTGCCCAACGAAGCACCTGGTTGAGCCTATCTGACAAGTTGATAGGAGCAGTACCCTTGAATGCAGATCTTTCCGGCACACAGTAAATTGACCTCCAACCACGGCAATGCATCTTAAAACCTGTTAGAATATCTTCTGTAATAGAACCATAGATCCAACCTAGCTGCATATTTTCAAAAGCAAGGACATGGATGAGCTAACCATCTCTTAATTTGAACATATAGAAGAAAAATTAAGGAGTCTCAATGCAGGTGTTGTTTGGTATTACCTCAGTTCCCCATTCAGTTTTATCTTCATAGCCACAACTTATTACATGAATAGCTTCCTTGAGTAGAGCAGCTGGACTAGATGAAGGAGGTACACCACCCTCTTCCATTAAAGTTGAAGTCACAAATATAGAGGATTGCCCGAATTTTTTCTCAAAATTCATTTGGGACATCAGTATCTCTTTGTCATCATCCATCCCTATTGAGATAAGTTAGAAAGAGATTAGGATTTGGTAAAGAAAATTCAATTTGGAAGGAATGTCTAGATTAGCGTTTAGAAATTTTGAGAACCTTTTAGGCTTGCAGCCTCTCCATTTGCGTCATTGTTTGCATACTTTAGCTTCTTTCGGCGCCCAAAGCATGGGCAGCAGTCACAGCTTACCATTTTTGGACGCTTAGGACCCTTTGGAGGATTATAGCCATATAGAGCCTGCCTCCTGAAGACACATCCAGTGCCGACATATACAGGACCTTGAATACCATCTAGACCCTTCATGTTAATCTGCAGAGACAGAAGAAAAAAGGGAAGTGATCCAATTTTCTACTTACACTTAAAATGAAAATAGATGCATAAAAAGGAGTATGTTGGTGCTGGTTTTTTTGGGATGACTTACATCAAAGAAAACCGTGTTCCTATTCGCATAACGATCATGCCTGTCAATGCCATCAAATCTCTGAGGAAATTGGACATAGCAGACACTCTTCCCAGTTTGGGGATCCATCAAGAAGCACATGGCCTCTCTGACGGCCTTGCTGTTATTGACATAGTGATCACAATCCAAGTTCAACATGTAAGGAGCATTTGTGAGCACAGCAGAGACACGAATCTGGAAATTAGAGCAATTATTGTCAAAGTCAAGTATTTTTATTCAAAACGGTAAATAACGACAGAAGCTGCATGTAAATCTACCAGAGCGTTCATGGCACCGGCTTTCTTGTGGTGCTGAAAACCAGGCCTTTTCTCTCTTGAGACATAGACCAGACGAGGAAGCTGGTTTCCTTCAGCATCAAGACCTCCGCTGTTACCAAGAAAGACTTGAATCATCCCAGGATGATCCTTGGTGTTGTTTCCTGGCCATGGTGTCCCATCCTGCATGATCCACCCTCCTGGAGGGACCTTCTGGGCTTTCGCCACAAGTGCATTGATTCTGACCTTGAATTCTTCATATTCTCTCTGTCAAGCAAACAATTATTAGGAAATCCTGGCTTTCAACTGTGTCAGAGCTTTATATTTTGAAATAATCTGATAGAATTAACACAAACCTTCATAGCTCGACGCTCCTTAACAAAGGTAGGTTGGACTTTGTCTTTTAGGTAATCAATCTTCTCGCAGAAGTACATTTCTGGTGCTCGAGGTTCTATAGAAAATTTCTTACAGAAAGGTACCCATTTTCTTGCAAACTCTGCAGTTTCTGACAGCGCTTCAAATGTACACATCGAAGCTCCATCATCAGAAATGTAGCATGATATTTTATCAATTGGATAATCCATAGCCAAAATTGAAAGAACAGTGTTTGCTGTAACCAGAGGAGGTTCCTTCATGGGATCCACAGTACTGACAAAGACATCTACTGGAGCAAGCATATTGGGTTCACCTTCCCGCTCATACCTGAATCACAAAATTTTATAATCAGCGATATACGTTTAAATTTGGGAGTTCAACATCAGCTGCTTAATGGCTCTACATATAACTGCATGCTATCAAAAGTCAAAGCTAATTGATTGGGATGTGCTACGCCCTGATTGGCCTCCTTTACATAAGGAAAAAGCTTATCAGAAATGATTTTTAATTTCTTAAAGAAGCTGTTCTTTCCTTTGGAATGGATTTTGAAGAATTTAAGGATGTTGACCTAAAGTTTTTCTACATATAAAGACTGATATATCACGACTGATTTAAAGCTGTTCTCCCTGAGGGAAAGATTCTAGATAATTTAAGAATGTCTCCCATTTAATCTCCCCATCAATCTAGGCCAATAATTAAAAAAAAAAAAAAAAAATGGCTTCTGCAGGAGCTTTGCCAAGTGAAACTTCTACCTGATTGAAAGACGGTCCAAGTAGGTCTCTCGATCAATGGGAAACCATTTCGGAAACTGATCAAGGATCCATGAAAACGCAAACCAGATTTCACATATTATAGAGGTCAGCCATAGCCCCATTGCATCATTTACTGGGTTCAAAATTCGGTATCGGAGGAAGAAGGCAAGAATAACAAGCCGTGCTACAATCACCATCCTGTATGGATTGACTTTGCTGGATGCTATTGGTACTTTCCTTGACAGAGGCTGCCTTGCTTCATCTAACCTGCACCAATTTAGAAAGAAACCAAAATATCAGTTTAAGAGCAGGCCATCACTGCTATATTATTTCAGTGAGGTTTGGTTATCATGCATTGCTTGACAAGTTCTAAATGCAGTGAAAGCATACATGGCTGCATCCGGGTCTTCATGATCGAGTTCAGGCCCCAAATTGCCTTGCTGCAATTTCCAGTCATCCATTCTATCTTTCCACCCACCCTCTTTCTTTTCATCCCATCTTGCACTTTCTGCTTTGATCATAGCATGTCAAACATCGTGAATCAAATAAAGATCCCAAAATTAAGCTAGATAAAAGAACCTTTCAGCGTTGCCAACAGGGAAAGCCAATTTGGATAACAAAAGACTTAGATTTTAGTCAGAAATCATCAGTATATATATTTTTTGTAAATGTAACAGGTAAGAGCTAAGAGCTGTAGCAAATTCATTCAATCACTATTATCAAATCAAGGGAGAGCAGGGTAGACTAGATCTTACCAGGTTCAGACACTGGATATGGATGCACTCGCTTATGAAGGGAAGACGCTAACATCTGCTCCCCATAACCATGAGATGCTATTGGGAACTCCCCACTCACCTGCATGCATGTAAGAATGCAAATTTTTTTGTACTATTGAATTTGGATATCAGAAGAGATTCTACAGAATATAAGCTGCATTAAAAATGGTGAAAATCTTATTACCGGCCTGGAGCGACCACCAGAAATAACAGGTGGGAATTGGGCATTCTCATCATCTTCAGTGCCTCTACCATAGCTCATCTTCCCATGCAGCATGGCTTCTGCAACTTGGTTATGCTTGTTCTTTTCATCCTCAACATTAAATTCATGTTCAATATCATCCACATCCTCCTCATCTTCATCTCCGTCCACCCTCGGGCTCCCTTAATTAATTAGCAAAATTAAAACACAAATGAATAAATGGATATTGTTAGATCCCTCTCCTTGTTCACCATGTTGAATTCAATTAAGTTAGCTCATTATAGTAAAGCTCGTAAGCTCGCTGTAGCATATGAAGTGCATGATTTTATTGGTCAAATGCACGCCAAAGGCTTTACAATTTGGCTTGATTTTCTACCTTTGAGACGTTTGTATTTGGTCTTGCACTGTGGGCAAAGTTGGCTCCCTTCCCTCCTTTCATACTCATAGCAAGGTCGGCATACCGGAAAACCGCACTCATTGCAGGCCACAAACAAGTCTCCATCCACCGTGAGTCCAACATCATCACCACATATCTCACACACTTGACCATCCAAGTTCTTCAAAGGCTTAGGCTGCACCAAAACGACACATCAATTAATTACTATCATAAAAGTAACCAAGATTTTGTGAAAATACATGCACACGACCCTTGTTTCCCTTGAATTCCCAGTAGCTTTCATGTTTACCTCTTCATGGCCGTGAATGACAACAAGTTCATTGCGGTTGTGAGACCCAGCGACCAGTCCTGCGCTGGCTTCCATCTTGGTGGTGACTTGGTGATGGTGAATGGGACAATGTGTAATGGTGAGGTTAAGGTTTGTGTTTTATGAAGGAAGGTTAAGGGCTTGGTTTTCTGTTCTCACCTAATGTGTCCACATAAGGGGGTGGTGTTGTTGGTTGCAGGGTCCCCATTGCCTTGAAGCTAAGCTTCGTCTATTTTTCAACCACCATCGCCTCCATGCCTCCTCCAACGACCACCTGGTGTACATTGTGCGCTTCCTTATTTATTTTCCATTTTTTTTTCCTCCAAGATTTTAATAATCATTAGAAAAGTTTCCAATTCTCACGTTTTTCTATTTTTCTCTTCAAAAATGCAATGTTTGTTCTTCATAAATTATAGTACTAACGTAAGAAGTGGGCAAGAACTGCTATCGAGATAGCTTATCAGATGTGCAATGGAAAAAAGGTATGTATAGGCTTTATGAATAAATATATAATTTTAAACCAAAGGAAAAAAGAAATGAAAATATAAGAAGATGTGCAGAATTTATTCATATAAATATCATTGCTTAATTCAGTGCAAAAAGGTTTTTAAATATCCATTATCATCACATGATTAACATTTATCAAATTGTTTGCATAATATTAAAAATAAATATCAGTCCAGTAATTAATTTTATTATTTTCATATAATTTTTGTTTTTTAAAATTTAAATAATTAAATATATTAGATTTATAAATTAAATTATGAATTGAATTAAATATGAGCTTTTTGTTAAAGTGGGATTGCAAAAATATTTTTTTATTCTCTAAATTCTAATATTCATATTTTAAGATGTTGCCTTTTAGGGCTTTTTGTATATTTTTGGAACACTGTCATTTAGAAGTGCATATTCCTTAGATTCTGTTATATTTTTTTATATATTTATTTTTTTAATTTATATCTATACATTCATATATAATATATAAAATATACGTACTCATTATTTTATATACTTTTAAGATAATAATACTACTAAATAAAAGATTATTGTAGACTCAAGTATTTGATCTTGATATAAGCATTAAAACTGATCAAATAATGTTATAGATACGTGTTATTTATATTTTTTATACAACTTATAATTTAAAACTAATTTTTTATTATGTAAAATTTTATAATTCATATAAAATCAATCTCAAATTATATATCATATCAATATAATTCTAACATTATCCAATCAGATTCATATCATATCTTTTTTTTTCTCTAATTTCTCTCTCCTTTACGTTCACAAAATCTTATTTTATCACACAAGCTAAATCTTATACTCAACAAAGTACTATAAAAATGAAAAGAAAGCACTTAAATAGTCAACAAAACCAGTTTAGCATCAATCATCAATATACCTTTATAGTCAACCACTTTTCTTAATTTTGGACTAGGGAGATGTCGTATACATCATTTATGTCGGGAAATCATTTCCCTTACACATTTAATTTTTTTTTTAATTTTAATTAAAATTTATTTACATGGTGAGATATTAAACGTAGAAAGAAACGTAGGAGAAAAGAACGTATAACTAGCAACACTCAATTTTATTTATAAACATTTTAAATACTTGATTATAAGATGATATATTTATTAAATTTTTTTAAATTTTAATTTATAATAATAATTGAATTATTTGAATTTTGTGACCATTACCTCCCTATGAAAGATAATTAAATTATCTATAGTGAAGCTCAAGATAATAATTATAGAAGACTATTTATAGCAGTGCCTATTTAACATTTTAACAGTAAAATTTTATAGTCTCTTTTTTATAAATAAAATTTTATAAACACTTATTTTTAAAAATTTAAATTATTAAATTTATTAATTTTTACAAACTAAATTATAAACCCTAATAGACTCAACAAATATGGTTTGAGTTTGTGATATTTGACACTGAACTTAAAAGCTTATGTCATTCAAAAATACAAGTATTAATTCCAAAATTTGTCCCTTCTTCTATAAATTTTCATTTAAAAAAATTGAAATTATTAAATTTATTAATTTTTATGAACTAAATTATAAACTTAATAAACCTAACCAATATGGTTTAAGTTTGTGATATTTGATACTAAACTTTCTTAAAAGCTCATGTCATTCAAAAACACAAGTATTAATTCCAAATTTTAAAATATTAAATTTATATAATTAAATTTAATAAATTTTATAAATTAAACTATACAACAAATTAATATACCATATTATCTAATTATAAAAAATATATAACAAAAATACTATGGAAATAACATTTTTCTACCTACAATAGCCACACGCAAATAAAAATAATTTTATTACCTTAAAGAAAAGCTTATTAAAATAGTTATTAGGATTTACATTCGTTGTCAGTAATCATATTCCTGCAAATCTTCTATTAATCTCCCATTTGCTCATCTCTCTAACCTATTTTATAGGCTTAAACTGGAAGTTTGTGCTATTACACTACTAGACAGATCTATATATTTCAGAGACTGTCTGTTGGACCAGTATATACCCGTATTGTATTTTATGTTAAAAGCACTTTCATTATTATCGGTCGTCTGCCTCAAAATCCCTCTCTTGATTTTGAACACATTATCATCGTGATTTTAAATAATTATATGCTAAAAGCACTATAAAAAGAAAGATATTGGAAACTTGGGGTGGAAATATTATTGCAAATGCAACGTGTTGCTATCAGTAATACGTTGTTTACATCTATGCAAGTACAAACATGTCAGCATTCTTCGAACGTAAGCACTTAAAAACTTACGCTACCTTCAAATCGTTAGGTATGTAAGTTGTGGCCTCCACATCTAAAGGTAGAATAATCACTTCCACTTCGTGATCAAAATATAAGCAAAACCCAGATAGTTGCTAAATCAGGTACATGATGCTGGCAGACGATATGAGCCAGGTGTATTGCCCGTAATTCATGATTTCCCGGCCAATATGGACTATTTTCTTTCTCATCAAGGTATGAAGCCTCATACTAGTCACCAATATGATGTGCATTGGATTGGAATGGCCGATATTACTATCAACTTCAACAATTCAATCAGCATATCAACAAATAGTAACAATAATAATAATAAATAATATAATTTAAAACCTTGCAAGCTGCCATGAAAGCTGACTGCCGGCCACTACTAATAAGGTCTCAGGATATATAATATATATATATATATATATATATATATTTGTCATTAGCCTTGTAAGATTGTACTATTTTGTTGCTTATGGTTATTGGAATCCCTACAGCAACTTATATTCAAAACTGGACAAGGCTTCTATTATCACAAATTTAAGCGACAATACTATCGTACAGGTGTCATACATATGCTATAAAACACTCAGATATCCCAACCCAGATGAAGAATATGAGGTACCCACAATCTACTCTACCATAAAAACTCACTTGCATGCTTTCAGTTACGCTTGGACACCAGCAGAAACTTCATCTGCTGCTGACTTGTCCCTTTTCTTTGTTGGTTCTTGAGCTTTCTGTAGCACAGCTTTATTTGGCACCAAAACTATGAAAATGTTCCTTTCACGGAAGTTTTTGCTCTCCTCTGTTGCAAGCTGCATGTGACCAAGTGTGGCTTAGATTTTCAATTCAAATAAGCAGTGGAACCAGAATCCTCCACTGTTAAGCAAAAACAGAAATCAAAATGAATTTGTACACCAAAAAGAAATCCAATGCACTTGTCTGAATGACAATACAGCAAACATTGAGAAGTAATAAGGTGCACTAAACAAAAGACTATAACTAGATAAAAAAAAAGAAGAAAAAAAAAAAGGTGGCATAGCATCACATACCTCTCCAACATCATTTTGAAAGCGTCTAATAAGCTCAATAGCAATATTTCTGAATTCATTTTCACGGCCCTTAAGGTTCACTATGACCTTAACCTGAAACATGATTAAAAGATCTTAAGAAATTAACACCATCAGGATGATATGTTTTTGCTCTATCTATGCATAATATAGCAGCACTAAAGAACTTATGTAACCTTGTCACCATCTTTTAAAAACTTCTGCGCAGCTTTCAAACGCACAGAATAATCATGTTGATCTATGTTGTATCTGTTTAAAGAGAAGTTCAAAAAAAGATATTAAGAAGAAAAAGGCACGATCACATAGGATAGCAAAGAAAACTTGCACATAATTGAAAGTCATCTACACCAAGTCATAACAACCAATCCCTACCACTGCTTTTACGCACTTATTATTTAGAAGAATAAAAAAATCATAAGTTTTGTTTTTAAATGAAACCTAAAATAAATAGAGTCTAATACAATAGGATACATCACATAAAAATGCGTCTTTGCACTGCACAACCAAAGAAATTGCAATTGATGCATTCTGTTCAAATTGATCCAAAGTCCATACCCAGAAACCAAGCCATAAAATGCCTGAATTAAAAATTATGTAGCTTTCCTGTCTTTCATTTTTCTGCTAGTTTCAAAGCTACAGAAAAGTGACAGAAAGAATAAGTGGTAGAGATATGTGTAATGTCTTTCAGGAGAACCAAGAGATAACCTTTCACCTAAATTTTAAAACAACAACAAAAATGTTACGCAATTTTACGATTCTTACCATTTAATATTTCAAATTGTGATAAGACTAAAAAGCCAATGAATTCCAAAAACATTAGATTTTAAAAAAATTTCAAATGCTACATCTAACCTAGAATTAGTCACATTTATTAACAAACCAAGAGATCAAGAAACTAGAGCTTTTTTTTCCCCTCTTTAATGTCTTTAAAATAACAATAATAAGGAAAGGGCGCCTCGGCTAGGACATTACCCCATTTTGAGCTCCTTCAAATCCATTCGGTTAGCTACATTTGAAAGATCACTTTGTCAGTATTCATTTATCCAATCATTTATTCATGAATTAGAAAACAATATATACATACATATATATATATATATATATATATATATATTCTACATACCAGCACTTTTCTTCTGCTGTCCTCTTTTCTTCTTTTGCTGTTCATATCTATATTTACTGTTAAAACAGGGATTGTTAGAAGGCAGGGTACACTCGGGTCTATAAGTATCACTGAATTTCAAGAATCAACAATTCTCAAAGTATAAATATATAAGTGCAGTGGGAAGGAAGAAAGCAAGGATAACAAAGGCATTGCCCTTTGGACAGATTTCTTCCTTTTCCAAGTACAAATTAACAGCTTAATACACTATCAGATAAAAGCACCAGGCATGGCATCCATTTATAGACAGCTCCATACAAATGATACTTCCACCTTCTCCAACATTCTTCCCCAAATCAACCCCCCCCCCCCCCCACCACCAGATTCAGTAACACCAGTACATGCTCACTTTACAGCCATCAACCAGAAGTATTTTATAATGGCCAGGGAAAAAGGGTTTTTTTATAACATATTTAATAAGAGCACAAATATGATATTTTTCAGGTAAGACAACATAATCAAAGGCACAATTTGTCTTAGGATATGCAAAACCATACTTGAAATCCATTATTCTAACAACAGGAGGATCTGCATCTGGGGATAATATTACCTGCAAAACAGCGAGAAAATAAGCTGCTGCACTCATGTGAGAAAAAACACTCATTTCAATCATTCAATAAGTAAGTCATAGGCTAATAAAGAATTCCCTACCTTAAGAAACAAAAACAATTATCCTTTATGGGAATATTTAACAGCAGAAACAACAGAATGCAGAGGACTGAAGGCCATATATTAGGATTCAAGGCTCAATTATAATATAGATAGAATCCATGATGTGCAATATTCAAAATCATGCTGAAACCACGCCTTTAGGTTTGTTGTCAAGAATAGGAAAAGGCAACATACCAAGTCAAGTTCAGCATCTTCAGCCATTTGAATGGCCTGACTCGTAGATAGTACCCCAACCTACAAATACACGGAACGTCTTCAATTTGAAACATCAGGTAATGCAAGGAACCAGCTTGTAGTGATTAGTAGCTGACTGAACTGAGGAAAATTCAAATTTTCTAAATATTTCGAGCTGTCCTTTTTCATTCTAGATTTTAACGATACTGCCATGAGCTATGACAATTAAGGGTGAAAATAGGCCAAGCCAGACTTTGCCTTGAACAAGCCATATCTGTATAGTAAGGCCCGGTCTATTAGCCTAATGTAAATTTCACGACTGGCCTGGTCTGCTGGCCTATTTAAGCCTATAATTAAAATAAGTCACTAGGTCTACCAGGCCTATTAGAGTGTTTTAAAAACTGAACGTAACATTTTGGAAGGTGGGTCACGGTTGGACCGGTCTAATTGAACAAATGGTTAAACCGGATGATATTATAAATATAATTTCCATATAAATAATGTTTACTTATTAATAAAAGAATCTCAAAAAATATCATATAAGTTTCTATTCGTTTATTCTTATCAAATTAATGTAGATTTTAATTCACAAAGTATGTGGTTCTCAAAATTAATGTCAAAATAAACTTTGGCCAGTTTGGATTTTAGCCTCAGCCTCTCATAAGCTGCATGGCCTATTTTTAACCCTAATGACAATCATATTAATCCTCTTCTTCCAGGCTTCCACATACTTACAAAGTGGCCAAACAAACGAAGCATATAGATACCAAATTTTAAACTAAAATACTATATGAAAAAAGAGAACAAGACTAACCATATTTTGATTCTCATCAATAAGCCTCACGGAATCTGACCTATTTCAAATCAGGGAGCAACCAAACTCTTAAATTATCAATTTACGTTTACATTCGCAAAGACAAAGGCAGATGCTTAAGAATTCGCAATGGTTACCTAATTGTTGACATGTCTAGGGCTTGCTCGTCGTCGGAGTCGCTCCGCGACCTCCTTGAAGGATCGCCGTAGCCGGAAGAGCGTGGGCCACCGCCATAGCGGGCCGTTACGGAGCTTCCGAGAGTGACGGAAGTGTATACAGAATGGTCCAACTGGAGGAAATTCGGGTTACAGAGGCGAAAACCAAAAACCTTGGACTCAGAGGAAGAGAGAGGTAATAAATACGGTGACGTTTTGGCCGTTCGAGTATGGAGGAGTTTGAAGGGGAGGGTGCTGGTGACACCAGCCATGGTGCCGAAGAGAGCCAGAGGGGGAAGTGATGGTGAGTCTTCGGGCTTGGCGCACAAATTGTGAACTCTTATCCACAAATTTTATTTTGATTGGGAAGGTTGGTCAATTGGAGGGCCGTTGGATTCGTTACTGGACTGGATGCAAATAGATGAAGCACTTGGGTGCGTTTACTAGGGTATTGATATCTGGATAAAAAAATTATAGATTATAACCTAATTTTAGTCTCTTTTAAGTTTTCTTATTTTAAGTATTTATTTTCTAAAATTTTTAATTTAATTTTTTATAAATTTATTTTTAATTATATTATTTTTTATATTATTATTAAAAATATTTAAATTTTTTATTAATGTGTTATTTTAATCGATTTATGTGTTAAAAATTTTATTATGTCAACCTGATAAAATTATGTTTATGTGAATAGTATGTGATATCATATTATAATATTAAAATAATAAAATTTTTGACATATAAATTTAATTAATGTATTATATTAACAGTTAATATATTATATTAATAAAAATATTTAATACTGTTAATGATTATATGATAAACAAATTTAATTAAAAATAATTATAATTTTTAAATGATTAAATAAAAATATGAGTAAAAATTTAAAATAAAATTTTAATCTAAATTATATTATCTTTATTTTTTATTTTTTAAAATCTTTTTATTTGTAAGATTGTCTGCATATACATAATATTTTGAATTTCTTAGCATATGTTAAATACTTAAAAAAATATTGAATCTATATTGTATAAGTAAAACAATTTTTGGGCTAAACTATTTTTAAAAGCTTTTATTTATTAAGATAATGTTTTATTAATAAATTTAAATGAACTTAAAATTTTAAATAACATTTAATTCTCATAAGTAACTAATTTTATTTTCATCATAAATATTATGTTTATTAAAATTTCATTTCATATATTTTTAAACATTTATTATTTATTATGTAGTTAATATATTATTAATTACTTAATAAAGATTAAATATTTACTAATAAAATATTAATTATGTGAGGATACAAAATATTCATTTAATAAAAGTAATGTGTTAGATATAGTAAATCGTTAATTTAATTTGTAAGAGGTACAAATTTAAAATTTAAATTATTTTACATAAACTTTTAATAAATATATAATTTATAAAAATAACATAATCAAAATTCAAAATCTAAAATTTAGAGGGAGGCCCAAAATCCAAAAGGGGCTGGGAGGTTCAGCGGGGAGATGATTTAGCCACTTATTTGCTTTGGGTCGGGGTGCTTATTGTGGACAACTTTAAATTTCGGACCATCCACTTAACAGAGGCCCGCTAGCTGAGAACTCGAAAACGGGCTACGAAGGCCAACACGGCTGCCCAGCGGAAGTTGGTGACGTAAGGGACTACGTGGCACGACCTTCCTGTTACCAGCTCTTGCGGCGCTGAGGCTGAGCTCACAAAAGCGGGCTTCTAGTCACCGCCACGTGTGGGTTTAGAAGTCGTTGTCGTTTTCTGATTCGCCCATATGATCAAAACACTGTTTGGATCTCCCCACCCGGCAACCGATTGTGGCTAGGGCAACGTAAGTGGAAACTACTCGTGCTCGTTAAAAACGTTGTTGCTTTACGAAATATTTCAGGTTCTAAAAGGGCACCGAATATTTCATGGAAATTTTCTGTCTCGGCGAGTTTCCAACTTTGTCCTTGTATTGTTTCTCGTCTCGCGTGGCTGAACACCAAGAGATGCCATTTTAAATTCCTCAAGTACCCTTGTCACTTATTTTCCTTTTTTTTTTCCTTTGATTTCCCGTCACTTATTTTCCAATTTGCTTCCAACTAGCAACTACATGCAAAGTTTCCTTTTCTGAAAATTCCCAATTCATAAAATACTCAGACCCAATAATATAATTAAAAAGCTTGAACATTTTTTTCATTGAATAATCTCTGTTGTGCAAAGTTTATTATACAAGAATTATATGATACTTTTGTAAAATATTAATGGCAAATACTTGACATTTAATATTGTATAATAATTATACAGTATGATCACTTATATATTCCATATTACTCTTTTAATTTTCTAATGGTTATATCATAGATTCACATACTTTATTTGTTATGCAACATAATATTTCGTTACCCATACTTTATGTTGCAGAGTTGAAAATATTTACTTTTAATTATTAATAATTAACAATAACAAATAAATAAATAATCCTTCTCACTTCATTTTATATTATATAAAAAATGTTAAAAGTCTTTAGATCTATACTTTTTTTATCAATTTATTACCTTTTTTTACTATCACTATCATAAGAGTAAGCCATTCTTATTATTCTCATTATTAGATTATTATTGCTTTTATCTCCATCTATGTCACCACCAATATTGAATTAATACCTTTATTATTTGTATGTAGTCCCACAAACAACCATCATCATTTACTAGACAATTTTTATGCATTACTATTTTTTTAATACTACAAATTTTATAATATAAAAATTAAATCAAAGAAAAAAGGAAAAAAAAACTGTGGTTGACTACTTAAATCAATTTTAAATCTTTATGTACTATGTTGTTGTTGAACTATCATCATCTTGTTGGTGTCATATTATTACATTCATGTATTGCCTTTTCTTTTTCTTGTTACAAGCAAAGAGAAACAAAAAAACTAGACAGGAATTAAACAGGGAAACATAAAACCAAAACTATCGGTGAGCAAAAGAGATTGCATGCCAATTGGAGGAGTCATGAATTCATGTAGACTTAGAGGAAGGACAGCACAATGAGAAGCCATGAAGTCTGTTACTTGATTATCTTCCCTATAGATGTGCTGAACACATACATTTCAAGGACATTATTGCTAGACTATTGCTGCATTACAGTTGTTGTTGCTATTATTATTATAAACATAAAATATTATTGTTATTACCTTTATTAAATTATCATTATTATTATTATTATAATTACTACTATCATTGTTATTATTTTTTATTATTACCACCATTCAATATATATATATATATATTAGCATTATTGTCCCGACAATATATCCAAATGATAATGTTAATAGGTAAAATCAAAATTATAACTTTTTACTTGTTATAATATTGTAGCATTATGCTCATATAGTCTTTATCTATATGTTTCTAAAAACATATATTTTTATGATGCATTCCTTCATTATGTAGCTTGTTTCCCCGGTATAATACCAATTAGCAATTTAATATGTTTCATACAAATTGTCCCATGATGTATTGAGATAATTGTCCAACACAACGATTTGCTTGGTTGGGTTGGTCTTCTTACATCGATACCATTACAAAATAATCAGTCCGTCAGGCAAAAACGTAATTTCGTTAAACTGCCATGCATGGTTTCATACTTTCATCAATATGGAGAAAAAGGCCAATAACCCCATCAATCAAGGATAATTAAGTAATAACAAACGAGTCCCGAGAGTCCGTGACCATCCTTTGAATGCCCAAATAAAAAATAACCCTTGTTTGGGGGTCTAAATTATAATTTCGTATACCTACTTTTAGATTTGTTTTTTGGGACAGGAAAATTCGGATTGCTAATTTGCTACAGTGGCCTAAGAAGGGTTTCTTTTTCATCGCCACACCGGCCTCACGCAGCTCTCTTCTCTTTGCACTCTCGCAAGAGAGAGAAATATCTTAAAGCTCTAATCTCTCTCGCCTTGCTTCTCTCTCTTTTTCGTCTGAGGTCTATCTTTTTTTTCTCTCTGTATCCAAAACCTGTTATATTCAATCTGGTTCAGCTGTTGGCGCAGCTGAATCTTATCAATCTATTTCCCTCTCACTCAATCAGACGGCAAAGATTTCTTCATCAAGTGAAAGATCCTGAGGTATGCAGCAAGGTGATCAGACGGTGCTGAGTTTGAGGCCTGGTGGTGGTCGTGGTGGCGGCAGCGGCAGCAGGCTCCTTGGTCCCCGATTCGACTCCTCATCATCCGCATCTTATCCTTCCCCTGCTTTTGGTTCCTTTTCCGCTGATCTTCCACTCTTTCGCTCCCATGGTGGTATTATTTCTCCCTTTTCTATAAAGGTATAAATCGACTGGATCTGGATTTTCATTCTTATTGGTCTTCAAATTCTGGGTTTTTTATTTTCCTAGTACTGATTACTTGTTATCACTGTCGGTGCTAATTGTATCCCCCCATGCTCTCGCGTTGGGCTTTAGTTCTAAGAATTGTTATTGGAAGGTTCCTGTTTGTCAGTATGTGTGTTGTCATGGAGTCGGAAGGATTGTGTGAAATACAAATAGGATCGTTTATTGGTTTTTAAAACTTGACGTGGATATGTTTGTTTTGGATCTCATATTAACTTGATTAATATCAACATTCAAGTTGTTTTCTTTTGACTTCCCTTAATTTTCTGTTAAAGTTATTGACCGTGCAAGGTTGGTGATTTTAAGATTCTGAAAATAAGTTATTATTGCTGGTTGTTGTTCATTGACACTTAAAACATTTATGTGATTTTTGTTACCAATGCATAGAGTGAAAATGAATGGACTTGATACCATTAATTATGAAATTTTAAATGCTTTCTTTAATAATTTTTTTTGAAACATCTTTTCGTTCAAAAGCACAAAAACAGTGGGAAAAGAAAAAAAAGGAGACATGAAAGGAGAAAGATATGCTTTTCTAGATGCTGTTGTTATTCAATGTCTAATTGGTAGTCATAAGAGTAGGATTTCAGTTTAAGACCTGTAAGACAATGGATAAACTGAAGTTGAATGTCCTAATTCTTGGTGGGGCACTCAGTATATGTACCTGCTGTAAATATGGACAAAAAGCATCATGTGGGCTTTAGGTGAGCTTGATCAAGTTTCAGATTGCTCATAAAGGACCAACATACATGGAAATTCATCTAAGAATCTTTGTGGGGGTGGCGGCTTCTTTGTGGCATAAAATCTGATCATATGTATAATTTCATTGGTACACTATGGTCTATGGTCTATTTGGTTTGTGTAATGGGTGACACTACTTCTTTGCCTGTAAAGCTCATGGCTCAGGGCGTGCTGATAAGTATAATTTTCTATTTCCTTGATGTGAGGGAACTGCTTGGAAAGGCATCAAAATCTTTAAGTGCCGCCTTCAGCTACCTGACTAACCTAATGATTTTCTACTGATATGATAGAAAGTAGATTAATTATAACTATATTACCACAGGCTTTTTGTGGTTGCAATTAGAGTTCATGCGTAATGAGTTGTTTCTCCATAAAGGATTTGGCTGAAAAACACTTGAAAGAAATTTAACTGTGGTGTCTTTGTCTAGAAGTTTTTGTCATTGAATTTGACTTGATTTATAGCATTAGTAAATACTCTTTGACTGATCTTCCATTGACATCTCATTCTCTCCTTATATGCTCGTATGGTGACAGGTCAGTTGTTTATTATGTTAGCAATTTATTTACTAGTTTGTCTGGCTTTGTAGGCTGGAGATTCAAGGTTTGAGGGTCGTGAGCGTGTGCGATACACCAGAGATCAGCTGTTTCAGCTCAGAGAGGTAGTTGATACATGCTTTTACTGCTGAAGTGTTTAATTCTATTAACTCTTTTTAAATGAGAAATAGGTTATAGTGATACTTCTAAAACAACATAATTTAGTGTTGATGCGTGCCTAATATATAAGTTTTGACTTCTAAACTGATATTTATGTTTTAACAGTTATCTGACCGTTAACCTGTTTCACTCATAGGCTGTTGAGATCCCTGATGATATCTTAAAAATTAAACAAGATATAGAGGCTGAACTTTTTGGTGAAGATCAGAGCTGGAACCGTGCTGAAAGCAATGTGAGTGTCTTTTCCATCTTCTGATTACATTTTATATTGTTAACTTTGCCAAGTACCCTTCCCTTTGGTCCTGTTTGGTAAGTTGATTGATGAACTTGTTGGTTGTAAAATATGTTGTGTTTTAGTCACAAGTAATTGGAAAATATGCTTATGTTTGAATGTCTCCCATATACATTGGTTCAAATTATCTATGCTATTAAATATATTTTTACACTCAAGCACAAATTTGTATTAATGATACGTATTCTTCTGCAGCCGTCACAGCAATTTCAAAACCGATATTCTGAGCCAGATAACCGTGACTGGCGTGGACGGTCTGGACAACTTCCATCTTCTGCAGAAGAAAGGTCTTGGGAAAATCTCAGAGACCGAGTTGATTCAAGACAAGAGGATGCTAGTCAGGTTAATCGCCAAGATCAGTTGAATTCCCAGTTTGCAAGGGCACAGATCTCTTCTAACCAAGGGGTAATAAGCATTGTGATTGTGAATGATGTCAGTTTTGTTGTTGATCTTTTATGTTATCTTCCAAGTTCTGAACATCTTTTTATTTCTTTTTAGAAACTGTTTAATTTGGTTTTGGTTTTGGGATTTCAGTTTCGAACAAGCTATTATATGAATGGTTGTAGTTACCTATTTTTGCACCCAGATGCCTTTAGTTTTTGGCAAACTGTTGGTTACTTATAACTAGTTGTATAATGAGTTGCATTTGCATGCACGATATATTGTCTTTTAAGTATGCCCACTGTGGGTGACTAGGCATCTTGTTTAAATTGGACCTGTTAATGATTATTGCTTAAATGCTGAACGAATTTGATTTAGGACTTTTAGCCGTTCAATTTTATTAATTATGTATATGATCTTATTGGTCTGGTTTCTATCTAGAATCAATTGCATTGAGGCAATTGAATTTAACTTTCCCTTGGTGTTACTTCTTATGTTGATGACAAATAAATAGTAGCTAGCTTTTATGTAGTGAAGTAAGCTTGTACTTTGTAGTTTTCAGAATTACAAGTGTCAAAGTCTATGTTTTTGTATTGGGTTTAAGATAGGGAACCTGTATTTCATTCATAGGTTTGGATGGTATGGCAATGGTGTGTATTTTGTGTCTTGATCTGCCAAATGAGCTTCAGACTGGTGGTCAGGGGTTTGTTTGAAGCTCATGCATTATAGCATTTTGGTATTCTCTTAAGGCCTTACTGCTCCCGACATTGTAACAAGTTGTGTTTGGTGCTATGAGAATTACTTTATGAAATGTTTCAGTAGTTGTGCTAGTGATTCATATTGAGAGTTCATAAAAGTGCATCATGTTTTGTATATTATTCCTTGATTGTTTACCTATTGGACCTGGCATAGTTAGTTGCTTGATATTGTTTATAATTCTATTGTCTCTACCAGGGACCTGCTCCTACTCTAGTCAAGGCTGAGGTGCCATGGTCAGCTAGAAGGGGAAGTCTCTCTGAAAAGGATCGTGTTTTGAAGACTGTGAAAGGGTATTTAATTATTAATATTTTTCAAAAATATTTGAATGTGAGTTTTTGTATTCACTGTGGTCTGTATTGGGTATTTTGGGATTGCAGTGCATGTCTATGTCTTTATCTTTCCTACCTGTACTACAAGGGTTAGATAGCCATCCTTGGGAATAATGCCTGTGAGTAGGTGTAATGAGGCTTCCATCTTGAACAGTTTGAGTGATCTTGTCAAATTCTTTTGTATTAATTATTGAATTATTTTTTAAACAATAGTTGCTTGATTTTTAACTATTGTAACTTTGTCATTAGCCTTTAGAATTGTAAGTTTCCTGGTATTCTAAATGTTGATGTATGTTTCAATGCAGAATACTAAATAAGTTGACTCCAGAGAAATTTGATCTCCTGAAGGGCCAACTGATTGATGCTGGCATTACATCTGCTGACATCTTGAAGGTTACCTCTTCAATGGCTGTTATGAATCTATTCCTGTTTCCATTCAAGTTCTTTATTGATTTGCAGCATTTGCTTTGCTATTTATATCCAGGGGGTCATTTCGCTTATATTTGATAAGGCTGTGCTAGAACCAACATTTTGCCCCATGTATGCTCTTCTGTGTTCTGATCTTAATGAAAAGCTGCCTCCGTTCCCATCTGATGAACCTGGTGGGAAAGAAATTACTTTTAAGCGAGTACTCTTGAATATCTGCCAGGAGGCATTTGAAGGTGCTGATAAACTGAGGGAAGAAGTAAGGCAGATGACTGCACCAGAGCAGGAGATGGAGCGAAGGGATAAGGAAAGACTGGTCAAGCTTCGTACTCTTGGAAACATTCGTTTAATTGGAGAGCTGTTGAAGCAAAAGATGGTTCCTGAAAAGATTGTCCACCACATTGTTCAGGTTCTCACAGGACATAAGCCTTGATTGTTCTAAAATATAATTTTTTGTTATGTTATGGCTTGGAATTTATGCTAATCTGCATGGTAATTTGTTTACTGGAACAGGAGCTTCTAGGACCACCTGAAAGCAAGTCCTGTCCAGTGGAAGAAAATGTTGAAGCCATATGTCAGTTCTTCAACACTATTGGCAAACAGCTTGATGAAAGCCCAAAATCACGGCGTATAAATGATATGTACTTTAGCCGATTGAAAGAACTGAGCACCAACCCTCAACTTGTACCCCGGCTGAGGTTCATGATTCGTGATGTTCTAGATTTGCGTGCTAATAACTGGGTACCAAGGCGTGAAGAGGTAAAATTATGATTTTTTTAGTTCTATAGTTATGTTATTCCAACGTAAGTTAATTATAATGTATTAATGAATGTTGTTGGCTCTTGTAGGTGAAAGCCAAAACCATCACTGAGATTCATTCAGAAGCTGAAAAAAATCTTGGATTGCGTCCAGGTGCTACTGCAAGCATTAGAAATGCACGTGGTGTAGTCTCTGGTGTTCAAGGAAATGCCAATCCTGGGGGATTCCCCATTGCACGACCTGGTACAGGAGGTTTGATGCCTGGAATGCCAGGGACCAGGAAGATGCCTGGGATGCCTGGAATTGATAATGACAACTGGGAGATGCCTAGAACTCGGTCAATGCCAAGAGGAGAAATGGCAGGCATGCAACCTACTGGACGTGGTCAGTCTCCCTTACTTTCCAAGTCTTCCACCCTGAACTCAAAGTTGCTACCTCAAGGTAGTGGTGGAGTTATAAGTGGAAGAAGTAGTGCCCTAGTACACGGAGGTGGTACTCCTGCTCGCCCATCTAACTTTGGTTTAAGTGCTGGGCCTCCACCTCAATTCCCTTCACCTGTTAAAGGTGTTTCTGCCATGCCCTCTGAGAAGCCACAGGCTACAGCTCCAGCTCCAAGGTTAAATACTGATGATCTTCGCCGCAAGACACTCTCTCTTCTAGAAGAATATTTCAGTGTTCGGCTGTTGGACGAGGCATTGCAGTGTGTGGAGGAATTAAAATCTCCAGCTTACCACCCTGAGGTTGTCAAGGAAGCCATAGCTCTTGCACTAGATAAAAGTCCACCATGTGCTGAACCTGTATCCAATCTTCTTGAGTATCTCCTCATCAAGAAGATTCTTACAGCTAGAGACATAGGGACTGGGTGTTTGTTATTTGGTTCTACACTCGATGATATGGGCATAGATTTACCTAGGGCACCGAATAATTTTGGTGAGATAATTGGAAAACTAATTTTGGCTGGGGGATTAGATTTCAAGGTGGTGAGAGAGATACTTAAGAAGGTGGAAAATGACCTGTTTCAGAAAGCTGTTTTTGATGCTGCAATACGGGTCATTGATTCTGCATCAGGGCAAGCTGTGTTGGAATCACAAGCATCTGATATTGAGGCCTGTCAGAGTCTGTTCAAGTGAACTCAAGACTCTGCATGAGAATACCGGTTTCTGTAACTGGGCCAACATCACTGCCTTGTTTTGCTACTTTCGAATTCCCTCCCCTTTACGCCACATTGTGAGTAAGAGCTTTTGTATTACAGTATGTTATAAAAGTGGAGCTTCCAGGATCAGGTATTTTCATCCAGTTGTATAATTTTTTTTTTCTTTTTGTTGAGGTCGTAGAGGTGTTTTATTGAGGGAAGAGCGAAGCCATCAAGCTACGGATTTTTATTCCCAGTTTGCTAATCATGTGCCAAGTTTCTCCAAGAGAATGGCCCATTAGGGGGTCCAAATGTTTTTGGTATTTCATTAGTTTTGATATTATTTTACTCTTTTTTTGACAGATTAGTTGTTAAAACTGGTTAGTTGATAAATATTCATTTTCATTTCCATGGGTTTCTGTGGCTGCATCTGAGCTTGATTATGTAAATATTAAAACTACTTATGGTCTAATGTGCCTAGAAGTCGTTCAATTCAGTTATAATGTTACTTGATTTCCAGTTTATAATGCAGCAACATTAGACGTTTTCAGCATCGAACATCTACATTGGAAAATCTTCCTAATCTGTGCGTTTTGATATTGTATATCACATTACTATCTTTGTACGTGTCTGTCACCGTTGAGAGTAAAATTTTTTTTATATTTTTATATTTATAAAATTTTTATAATTAAAATTATTAAATTTAAAAATTAAAATGTAAAATTTAACAAAAAATATAGAAAGAAATTTTTTTATCTTAAAAAAAATTAATCTCATGTGAGTTGAAACTTGAGCAACTCTGGATTTTTTAATTTTTGTTAAAAAAATTTAAAATATATAATAAAAAAATAAATATTAAATTAAGAAATAAAAAATAATATTAATTGAGGATCTAGATCTTTTATAAAAATTGAAGCATGCAGTAAAAGTTAAAGAAGGATGAGGGCACAGAGTGATATTATTTTATGTTTAGCTTTGCATGCATTTGCTAAAAAAAAGTTTTAACATCAAATCAATACAAGTATACTGAACGTTTTATTACTCTCACTGGATCCTAGAGGTCTATAACACTAATAAATACACTCCATCTCTTAATGATAGGAATTGAGTTTTATGAAGGTCTTGTGGATTTAAAGTTGTGAAAGTGACATTTTCCATGTAACTATGTTCTAATCATCTTTTACTATTTTATTTCTGTTCCTAATAGCTAAAAATTTTGGAATGAAATAATGGTAGTGACAATGTAATTCATTACTCTTAATTTTATTTTTCTTTTTTAAATAATATTCTTAATT
This sequence comes from Dicorynia guianensis, assembly GCA_037013595.1. Classification (NCBI taxonomy): domain Eukaryota; kingdom Viridiplantae; phylum Streptophyta; class Magnoliopsida; order Fabales; family Fabaceae; genus Dicorynia; species Dicorynia guianensis. The sequence continues at coordinate 26,107,130 of JASUAB010000015.1, forward strand.
TTTATTACAGAGTAGTAACTAATGTTTTAAAAATTAGACCTAACCAATTAGATAAGTAATTAGTTAATAAATTGATTTGGTTCAACATATATAATGTCAAAGTTGATGAACCACTCAAATAAGTTGGATCAATAAAACTTTATAATTATAAAAAATTATCTACAGCTATAAATTTTGTTATCTAATCATATATACAGCTTTTAAATTAATAAAAAAAAATAACAAATAGTTTTTGATAATAACGACAATGAAAAGAGTTCGGTAAATAAAGTTGTTTTTATTAATATAAAAGCCCAATTGCAGTCTGGCAGAGGCAGAAACGGAAACATCATTTCGTCCCGCCTTTTTCAAATCAAGCGCCCATCGACGAAAAATGCAGGAGAGCGTGGGTGGTAGCGATGAATCGCTAAAGCTGGCCATAGCAATCTCGCTTCTCCGATCAAAAGCTAAACAATCCAGAAAGGAGCCTAATGAGCCGGCTCCTTCACAATCCGACGCTCTCCGTTGGAAGCGAAAGGTTCGAAATTCTTCGTGAGTTTGTTCGGAAGCACTTTCCAGTAAACCAACCATCTTTTTCTGATAGACCCTCAATGTCGCAATTTTTAGGCAAAGGAAAGAAAACAAGAGCTTTTGAGACTCAAAGAAGATTTGAAGGAAGCTCAAGGTTCTGATTCCGTCTTTCTCACTGATGCATTTTGACGCACACATTCGCGTTCGCGCTAATCTGAACAAGTTTTGGATTTAGATGCTTCGCAATGTGATCTCTTCCCGGAGAGTGCTTCTTGCAAGTGTTACTTCTTTGACAATTTGGCGGAATCAAGCCCTAAGCGACTTGCAAGTAGCTCTGATACCAGATTCAACGATGTCCTTCGCCGTAGATTTCTCAGACAAGGTTCCATCCTCATCATCGTAATTATTACCGGGTCGTGCTCTATAACTTTTTGATTTTATATTTGAAAATTTGTCTTCTATAGTGCGTTTTAAGGAAAGGAGCAGAAGAGTCGGTTCTTCGAATCAGCAACGGCCTTCTTTAGGTACATTAATAACTATACATTATTTTGTTTTGAGAAAAGATCACTTCGGTGGTCAGTATCAAACTGCACGGCTTTTAAAATAAGAAAAGGAAGTCAGTTTAGCATGCTAGACTGATAGTTGTGAGAATTCCTAGGTGTATGGTTTTGTATATAATCAACTTTTGGAACTCAAACTGCAGGTTTGACTGAGGAGGATGACACAGAGCAGCTGAGGGCCTCTGTTGATTTGCTTGTGGAGCTCTGTGACACCGTTACTGCCTCTCCTTTAGCTTTGCTCAATTTGATTTCTTCGCATACTACGTTGATAGATTTGTTTCTTCATCTGGCACTTTGATTGTATTTTGCAGGTGGAGGAGTCTAAGTTTGCAAACCTGGCACATCAAGCCGTAGATTTTATCTTAGGTGCTTTGCTGAATTCACTAATTCAAGAACTTCTCGTCCTCCTTTTATAAGTAACTGAATCATATATCTGTTATGCCCCGTTAGCTTTTATTCGCAACATTCTTTGATATAAAACCCTCAGCTTTCGTATTACAAACCTTTGGGAAAACTATTCCTCAAAAGCTAGTTACTGAGGGGAAGAGCCTCAAGTTCTATAAGCTTACTCAAGCATCTCATAATCTTTGACGTGGAACTCAATAGATCATAACATTCCACTTTATTCCGTAGTCTTGGTGCCCATGTGCGCTGGCTTTGCGCTAGATCTTATTTTTGGCCAAACACTACAATGTTGGTGTCACCACCCCGTAGCTTTGCACTAGCAATCTAGGCTTGAGCCAACACTGCAATATCTATGTCACAATCTATGACACACAATTGCAACTGAGAGACTTAGTGGCAGGTTTTGATACCAATTGTTACAAACCTTTGGGAGCTTTTAAGGGTACATTCTCCCGAAGTTTGTAACAAATTCCTTTTCATAGTTAGCAAAAACCTGATTCCATCCATTCAGGGAATATTCAACCTGCTTGTTTTAGGAGTCTCACTTAACTATTAGTTAGAGTTACTAACATAAACTTGAATGGGAATTTCACCAACATCCCTAACCTGATGGAACATCTTTAGAGTATTCTCTGGATTCTGCTAAAACAATTTCCAGTTGACTGCATCTGAGTTCTTGAACTGGCATAGTATTTTCACTGATGGAATTGTTGGCTTGCTGCTGTGGGCTTATAAGCCGTAAAAAGTTACCATTCTATCTGTAATGCAATATTGCAATCGTTTTTATAGTATTCATAACGTGCAAAGCACATGTTTAGCCATCCCTTTCGCATATCTGGCAGGCAGTTTGATGATCTATTGTAGGTTCCCTGCTTCTCCTTTCTCACATTGAGTGGTGACTGGAGTTAGGAAGTGATTAGCATCAAATTTTAGTATCTTACCATCTGAGCTCTTACCATGTTTTACTTAGATTTGTATGGTATCATTGTGGACCATACGATATAATTTACACATGTAATCCACAACTTTGCGATCAATGCTGAAAACTAATATCTTTTTCTGAAAGATTCATTGAAGAATCTCTTATCAACGGGGAGGAACATGGAACTTCTTGAAGGAATAGCCAGCAACTTAGTTACGCGTTTGGTTAGGCAGATGTGCGCTCCCTTGCAAGCTGATGGTATTACTAGTATGAGATTGATCAGGACTTTAAATGTTTACATTTATTACAATAAGTGCACAAATGAGGGCAAATTTTCCCATTGACGATAAACGTTATATTATTATTTGTCCCTTTTTTGCTATTAGTTGACTTGTTCTTCTTGTTGCTGTTTTCTTTTCAAAACTATTTCTTTCAGGGTATCGTCATGCTGACTCTGATGCTCAGCTTTATATTCAGCATTTGATCCGTAAGCTTGGGAGTGAGGCCTTCATTGGTCAGCGAGCAATACTTTCGGTTTCTGAAAGAATTTCCGTGCTAGCGGAACGTTTGCTTTTTACTGATCCCTTTGACGACGTCTTTCCTTCAATGCACGATAGTATGTTCATAATGTAAGTTCTTATGCAAATGCAAATTGGCAGTGATCTCCAGATTCAGTATGAACGGTTACATACAAATTAGCTGTTGGACACCACATGGTTGTTATTTTCCTTGCATCAATCAAATTATGATTGAATGAGAATTATATATTCCAACTAATTCCATCAATTTGAAACTTTGTTTCCGCATTTATTATTTCTTGATTTATCTTTCTCATGCCGGATGCACAACACAGCCTTGAGTGTGACCAGATATGATTTGTCGCCTGATAATAAGTTTTTTTTGTACGATTCCTTGGGTGGTAAACATCTTCCTTTTTTTTTTTTGTAGAGAAACATATATCTGAATCTTTTCTGTAATGGACAGGATTCAGCTTGTTGAGTTTTTGGTGTCTGATTACTTATTAGAGTGGTCAAAGGCTGAAGACTTTGACAGCAGTAAGCATCATAATTTCTGTATGTTTAGTATCCATTTAGATGTATTCTTCCTCTGCAATATAAATTTCAGTAATTTCTAGTTATCAGGAACCTTATTTGTATAATCCTTTACAAAGATAACCCGGTGCACGCAACCAACATATTCATTTTTTTTGCACAGTTCTTGTTATGAATATCTTCAATTTCTGTGTTTCACCATATAAAATATCGTTGCATACTATTTGTAATTGATAACATGATGAACCAAGTATAGCAAATAACTGATTTACATTGTGACATAATAGTGCTCCTTGAAGATTGGGTAACATCAATTCTTCATGCAAGAAAAGCATTAGCACTCTTGGAAAGCAGAAATGGACTGTATGTGCTCTACATGGACCGAGTCACAGGCGAATTGGCAAAACAAGTGGGCCAGCTCTCATCGCTGCAGAAGGTTAAACAGGATATAATCGATGGCCTGTTCTGCTAAATATTGATTCATTTTTAAGTAATCTGATAATTTTTTTGTTCTAGTATCTCGTATGGGAGAAGTGATATAGACAAATGAGAAAAGTTGCCGCTGTTTGGTGAACTCCACGTTAGTTTTAATATGTACTGTTGAAGCAGAATCCAATGTTTATGATGCACCTCGAGTAAGCTAGATACAGATTCTATGGACTTGCACAGGTAGGTGGGTTTTTATATCGGTTGAGTAGCTTATTGATAAGAAAAAATATTTCGTCAAACAAAAATGACCTAAAACACAAATATAATGTGATTCGATTTTTGGTAACGTTGACCTCAACAAATTAGTTTATTATTAATCAATTAATTAATTATAATTATTAATATTAAAGTTTTCTCATTAATTCAATTTCAAATATACCCAAACCACTCAATTTTTCCCTCAAAAGGAGAACCATCAGCATTCACAATAAAATATCAAACATTTAACTCTTGCATCAACATTACACTTTTTCCCGTTTTCAGTACAACTGAATTTGGGCGAAAGTGAAGCATATCCTGAAGGAATTGAACAAAGAGATTCACACTGAGATCCTTTGACTTTTTTCCCAACTTTATTTCTTTGTTTATATTCTTCATATATCTTTGTAGAAATTGCGCTTGCCATCTCTCCCATTAGCATTCAATAACTACAGAACTTTGCAAATGTGGGGTGACATATACCCAAATTGGGCGGCGATGGAGAGGAGCAGGAAAAACCAGAAACGGACAAAAATTTCTCTTGAACTGGAAGGCACATCCTTATTTACCTCTATCCTTATCTTTTTTAATCTAGAGTAAACCACTTAATATATGTATAACCTTTTGAGATTGAACACAAAATTTTAAAAGAAAAATTTTTCAAAATAAAATGGGATGTCATTACCTCAAGCATTCAATCCTTATTTCAAAGCCACGTTAAGGTAAAGAATTTGAGGTAGAATATACACTATTCCAACAAAAACAAACAAACACCTGTGGTGACCCGAACTAATATAGGACCATCTGTTTAGTGCGGAAAAAATAATACCACAATTGGTTTTGTGATGCTTTGACAAAATTAGAAAGATACCGCGTTCAAGATAGAAGAACTAGCTCAATTCGCCGCTAATCTTCCGCAAAAAATGCCCTGCATTGTTTCCAACAATGTCCAAAAAATATTGACCCTTTTTAACCTGGAAAAGATAGAACAGAGATGAAGAAATTATAAGAAAATTTTTAAATTATCGGTTGCCATTCAATGCATTAGGATAAGCACATTGTTCTTGATTAGGATAAGCATATTGTTCTTGATACTTGTAAGAATTGGTGTATCAAATTAAACTGCTGATATTGAATTAGGATAAGCATATTGTTCTTGATACTTGATTTAATTACGTTGTTTTAGTTTTACTAACGATAATGAATTTTGTAACAGAAATGGGCAACTCTGCACAATTTGTACTTTTGGTACTCCTGATCCACTTCTTCACTTCCCAACCTAGTGAAAGTTTGGCTCAAGCAAGCATCTCCAACGCCAAACTTGCGCGCAGAGGTTGTGGGGCATCTCCGACTGCGGTTTTGAGCCCAGAGGAAAAGGCTCCTAATTTTTCAACCCATAATGCACGTATGCTGAAGGGCCACGGAAGAGGTAGGGGTCGTGGTTTATCGTTTAAGCGGCGAAGACGATCCCATCATCATTCTCGCGGTGCTTCAAAAGCATGTCCCCACGTTTTTTCCTCTCTGAGTGTTTGCCTCGCCACCCTATCGTCAATTCTTGTTGCCTTCTTACGGTGACATTGACAAGTCATTGGCGACATGACGGATTCTCTCCTTTTCCAGGTCTTATGTCATTTTTACATCCAATAAAAAATAAATTGTTCTCACTAATAAATTTATTCTTTTTAAAATTGTTTTGGGTTATTTAATTTTATAAGTTTTACTTAAATTTAAGAGTTTAAATTAAAATTTAATAATATTTGGTTCAGTGATTCAGAATGTCTGAAGAGGTAGTAAATAATTATCTGAAACAAGGGTCAAAATAAGTGTGATCATTTTGCATTTGAAAAGGAAAATGGAATTGCAATGTCAAGAATTGTCACAAAGTTTCTAACCAAAAGCTGTGTTTATGCCTCTTTCGAGCGGCTGAAAGTAGCAAAGTGGAATGTGAATAACCTGAAAAATGATTTGATACTACAAAAATGGGGATGGTTAAGTCATTAAGAGTAAGTTACTGCGACAGCATTGAGTGGTTTGGAGAAGATCATAGGTCCAAACATACATGCTGTCATTAAAAAAAATGAAGTTAAAAATAGTACCAACTGAAATTTATTTGTGTTTTCCATCATCTTTCTCTTCTATTTAGAAATGAGAAAACCATAACTTTAATACAACAATAATAAATAAAATTTTATATTTAATTATATGAATAAAATAATATTATTTAATTTTATTTAAAATTAAATTTTAAAAAATATTATTTAACTAAACATTTTTTTAATAATTTTTTCAAATATTTTTTTAATCTTCCTTAATGTCTTTTCATTAAATTAAAATTTATTTCATTTAAAGTATCTGATAATTTTCTTTATACATATCTAAATTATCATAATTAATTCTATATAACTTTAATAGTTAATAATAATGGAATGTTGGTATAAATTTTTTTAATTTTTAAGTCTAAATTTACAACCCTACACATGTATTAAATGACTTTAAAAAGTATTAAATATAATACATTAGTTTCATAAGCGCTAAATATAATAGATTATCTTTGTCTACAGTGGTTCCCCTCAACATTCGGCAGACAAAGCTGTATAGAACCATATAGATAGAAAGAGGGTGCAAGGGATCTTGGGGCCCATGAATTCTTCATTTGAATAACTTCTTTATCATGGCAAGACAATATGTTCAATGTGCCTCAATGCCCACGAATTAGCGATGTTTGGGATTTGTAAGAGAAAAATATATCGCACAGGGTAAAATCTGAGTCATAGCATCCAATGGGGCATCACGTCAAGACAGCTTAGCCATCCTTCAAAGATATTCCTTTCCTACGGACAAAAAGAATAAAAATCTTGCTTCCCATCTGCTTAATCTTTGTGAAAGTTACAAAAGATGAAATTCCATTGATTCCAAAGGGTATTTTTTTCCTTTGCTTTTCTGACACCATATTTATGAAAGAACAGGTTCTCAGCCAATGTTCAAACCGCAACAAACTGAGTTTATATACCTATATTCCCTGACAGAAATAACGATGGGTAACAGATGGATATGATAAATTAGCAAAATTAATGGACAAATAAAGTGAAGATTCTGCTTAGCACAGTCTCGTTTCTGGTGGGGAATCCTATTCAAAGAGTGCAAAACTAATTCACTAGAACCATATTTGGCCTGAAACACCAATATAAATCATGAACTTTCCAATTAAGTCAAGTAATTCTCCGCAGGCAACTTAATTAATCCATTCGCTTGACAGCAACAATCACTGTGCAATTTGTTCAAACGAGGTTCAAGATATGAGCAAAACATTACCGTTATGGTGGTTCCTTTTGTTGACCAACATTCTTACATATCCAGCCTGTGGAAGCTCAACCACCGCCATAGCTGGAGATTTTAGGACTTCAAAGCTACAAAAGCAGCCTAAACGTAAGCGTTTTATAAACTTCTTGTTTCCTAATTTTTCTTTCCCTGTTTATCTATCTTCATCTCATTTCTTGTGTAAAATTAATTCTGAATTCCACAAACATAGTCATCTTGATTGTGAACATTTTCTTCCGGGGCGTACAGTCATGTATGGTATGATCATGGAATCAAGCAAACCAGGCAATCAAAGAACAGTTTCAGGATTCACTGTTGTACAGCATACAAGGACTTCACAACGACCTAGGGCAGTTCGTGGTGGTGCAAATAATGGTGGTTCAAGTGACATACTGCGTAGGCGTAATGAACGGGGAAGTGCAAACTCCATTTCAATCAAACAACCATCGTTGTTCAGGACAGTTCTCGGACATCTCATTCTTGGATTGCTTGTTGCTCGCTTCTGCTGAATCCCTAGTCCTCGAATGTTCTCCTTGAAAATCAATCATTCTTTCATGGCTCAAACCAAGAGATCTTTACATCAGTAGCCTACTTTGGATTCCTTTTCGATTGCCGGCTCTTTCTCTTAGTTTTAGATATGTAATGTATCCACAATAAAGAATTGTTTGTGATCTTTCCTTTTGACAAAAAAATTTTCCTTTGTCTTACGTTGTAAATTGCTAAAGGAAAAAGTTTCTTTCATAGAAGTGGGATGAACTAAATCCTCATTTGTAGGTTTTGAAATGTTAAATATGAGTTGAATAAATTTAATAATTAAAATTTTTTAAGTAAATATTTAATAAGATTTAATTGTAAAAATATTATAACTAATTGATAAATCTATTAAATCCAAGCAAAATTTTTGTTTGTTGCCCATTGGGTCTGGAAAGGAAAAATTCCATCCCCTCTAACCCTTAAATACGTATAACTTGACTTGCTATGTAATTGATTCAGCACCAGCTAAACTATAGCTTATTATGAGTCTCACAAATTTCAATTCACGAAGCTTCGCAAATTACAATTCGTAAGAGTATACTTTCTCTAAATTTAAAGTATCGAGCTCAATTTAAGTTCCTCCATAGCATCAAGACATTTCTTCATCTAATATGAATTTTAATTAGACACCCGTGTCCTGAGTTCAAACTTCAAAATCATAACTCACCTCAATGACTGTATCAAACAACTCAAGCATCCATGAATAATCAGTTCAACATTCTAATCCTTTCTGAACTACGAAGCAAAAGTATCACAACTATGACGATTAGCTGAAGAAAAGGATCTGAAAGATAAAATGATAAACAATTGACAATCCACTTCTGGTTAAAGCACGTGCTAGAAAGCTAGACATAACAATTTGTTATGAAACATTGCTGAGACAAACATATAAGGAGCAATGCAGCACCCAAGGAAAAAGAAATACATTATTGCGTAAATTCACTGTGTGTGTAGATGAGAGAAAATGATCTTCATATACAACCAAATCAAATATAGAGAGATACAGATACACGGAAGAAAGCAAACAACACGGAATAGGAATTACATAGACAAAGGTCATAATTTCAATAACAGACATAAATGGCAGTAAATATAGCTGTAGAAACCATTATCAAGATCTCCACAGACCAGCAAACAAAAGATGGGCTCACAAAGTTTACTTCTTGGATAACTTTCTCATGCATGCTCAGATTCGAAAGACATCTGTTTGAAATCTCTCATCGTACAGTCGCCAATGGCCATACCTCTCAGTCTGGAAGCCAGATCTCGGTTTATAGAAATTTGCCTTTTATTTCTTTCAAATGCTCCAAATTCGACGACGCATTGGCAACGTCTCGACTAGTTAAGTTAGCACACCCAGACAAATCTAAGAACTCGAGTTTTGGACACCCCTGACATATAGAATTAAGGCCTTCAACTGATAACTCGGAGAACCTAATCTCAAGCCACTCTAGATTAGGCATAGAATTTGCAATGGCAGTAGCTTCAGAATCCCCATCTTGTGAATAAGCATTCAGATACTCGTCAACTTCTATGTTTTCAGGAGGATAAGGCCAATTCTCCAGGTTTCGCTTCAGAATCTTAAGGTTTGGACAATTTCTTCCAATCAATTCCAGCGACTTAGGTGATATTTTATAGCAGTAACTAATATCCAGTTCCCTGAGCTTTGGACACCTTATCCTAGAGATAGAGTCATCGGTAACACGAGGGCAGCTTCTGATTGACAACAGCTCAAGATTTGGGCATCTGAAATGCAATAACATAAAATACAGAAACAAACAAAACAGGGTGAGCTCAGATATAGCAAATGAAATAAAGCTGGAGGCCCAATTATGGTTTTTTTTTCAGTGAAAATCTTCACATAACACTAACTGCTACAGTTCCAAACAGAAAAATTCCAATCACAGAAAACCAAATTTCACAATCAAAACGCTGTTCTCGCATCACCTTTGAATGACATCCGTAATATACTTTAATTCCAACGATCACACACCCACTCCACTCCGAACGATTCAATTTGAAACCAAAATTAGAAAGGAAGAAAACTAATTAAGCTTCTACCCTTGAGGCCAAATCACGTCGCATTAAAAAATTGAACTTGCTAACCAAGTTTATACCTTTCAGCCGCAAAAGCAAGAGAGTCATCAGAGCAATGTCTAATGCGAATCTCCTTGAGAGAGCCAGCGCTCCAGTCGACGACAGATCGAAGCATTGAATCGATCTTTCTCTCGAACTCGCCGGTCCACCACTGAGGCAACTCGGCAGCCGAATCAAAATGGGTCTCGAGGTTGAACACCGAGTTTACAATGGGGTCCTTGCAAGCGCTTAGCCATGAATTGCAAACAAGCATGGTACCTGGCCATCGTTCCTGCAAGGTGAGGCGAGAGAGGATGGTGACGAGGCAGTCAAGAGGCAACTCGGCCCAGTCCGCGACGGGTCCGGACTCGGTGTCTTCTCGTAGACTCCCCATCGAAGAATCGCTTCCGCCGTTCTACCACTAGGTTCACGGTTCCGGGGGAAATGATATGGATTGGGAAGTTGTCTTTTAGAATAAAATTATTTTTTTTGAAATCAAAAAAACTAATTTTGTCTCGATTTGAAGTTTTTTTTTTCTTTTATTATGATACGAGATTTTTAAGTAGAATTTAAGATGGGACAATCAAAATTTGAACATCTCGCAAGTAGAGTTTATAAGATAGCATGTGTCACTGAACTCCAGAGATTCTGGCCTCGACTTGAAACTTGTTTGGATGAATTTAAAAAAAAAAAGTTATTTCTATACAAAAAAGGTATTTATTATGTTTTAAGAGAAATTTTAATTAAAAATAAAAATTATTTTATATTTAAACGTAATATTTATAAATTATTTTAAGTATAAAAAAATTGATTGTATGTAAAAATATAAAAGTATTTTTGTTAAAAAAAAATTTAGACTTGCATAAAAAATGCTACTTATCTAATGACTTAGTATAGTTAAATTATTTTTATAAATTATGTTTTAAATATTTATTTAAAAAATTTAAATTATTATATTTATTAAATATTATAAATTAAATTATAAAATTTATAAATTTAACAATTTACAAGCAATTTTATGAGCATTAATAACTTTTATTAGGTAAGAATTACTTTTGCCTATTTAATGCAAGAAGATTGCTTTATTTTTCACAAAAATTTCATATGAAAAAAATTCAGAGGTATTATTTCTTATAAATTGATCTAGAGCTCATCAAATTTAACATATTATATTAATTTTAATTTAGAATTTCGTGGTAGAAAATAATTTGCCCACCTAGGAGAAGAATTCTTTCTTGCCCAAAAATCTATTTCCTCGATTAAAAAGAAAAGCTGTCTTGTAAATATACATATCTGCCTCTAAACAGTTTGATTTTGATTCCTCAAATTGCATTTCCCAATGGAAAAGCAGTGAAGCACAATTTTTTAGCACGTTTTGTTGAGCAGCCATGGAGCTGTTGACACTAGAAGGCACTAATGCGCAGCAGCGAAAGAAATAGGAAAGGAAGAAGAAGGAAGTTAGACGCTAACTTTCACATGGTTCCGAACTAGAATATTGGCGTGGATGGACTTAGCCGTGGGATCAGTGGCATTGCAATCCAGAGGGTGATAAAACCACACTGATATCATGAAATCAACTGGACTGAAAATTTGTCAAAATCGTAGACAAGACTTGAGAAGCAAATCTAGCAATTATAAAATAAAACTATTCCAGGAGCACAACAGTGGGAATAAATCAGCACCACTGATGACCCGCGACCAGAAATTGCCACATGGACCAGAATGACGCAGCCAACAGCTGATGTGAACTGCAAGATTCATTATCTACAATGTATGGGTGAAACGCAAGTGAAGAAACACAACACTGCTAATTGAGCTTTTCTGTCATTCTTCAGCAGCTTGCCTGCCATTGCACACTGTTATTACAATAGCTATAGACTACAGATGACGCATTTGCTAGTTCACATATTAGATCTTCAGTGATATTGCTCTTGAAGATTTTTTAGGGTAAAAAATACTTCATGATGGAATTGAACAAAGAGAAGACTCATTTTTATTACCTGAGCCAGGTTACTTCAAGCTCCAACACGATATATTTATTGGTTCTTAAGAAGAATGTTGTTCAGCAGAACTGATGAATATGATATCAATCAATGGTATATTACAAACAAGCAGACAAAAGATTCTAATTGACACATAACTAGAGAGAAGGGGAAGAGAAGTTTATATTTATTTTCCAACCAACAAAATTAGTTTTTTAGTTTTTAATAATACCCTTTTCTCATAAATAGTAAGGAATCATTGGAAAGGAGAAACAGAAAGAGTGAAAGAATAAGTTACTATATTAAAATCAAACTCCACGTATAATTTTATTCTAAATTATTTCAGGTTAAGTTTTTAAATCAACAATTTTATGGTGATTGGAGATTGGCCCAGATTCACAATCATAGGCCCCACTAGGTCCCTTAAACCCTTTTCCTAAGTCATCCAATAGTGAGAGCAAGAGAGGGGAGAAAATAATCAATTTTCAAGTTTTATCCTTGTAGTTCCCATAGCATTAAGTTCAACCACCATAGTGCCATTAACTCTCCCAAAAAATGTAATAATGATATAAACCAAGAGGTACATTACCCAATGGCATACATAGGAAAACATACTGATCACAAAAATAAATGTCGAAGCACTGAGACATAACAAGTATCCTCAGAACAATCACATCCAAATTGTACCTGAACTAATTTCAGTAGTTACACCTATGTTCAACTCTCAAGCCATCAATATCAATTCTAGCCCTGTTTGACGTCAACTGGGTCAGAAACTTAAATCTTCGACAGTATAAGTAAGCTGTCTTCTTTCATAGATTGATTATATAAATCCTAAAGTATAACCATACAATTATAGATCACATTTCCAGATAATTGATCAGAGCACTTAAATGCTTTGAGATGGTGCTCTCAACAAGAATACGGTTGCCCATTCTATTCTGAAAGAGTTTGAAACACGCCAATACAGTGTAAACAATGAAAAAGTAGTTGCTATGCATAGAGAGGACGCCTATAATCATCATAGTACTGGTCACGATCAACGAAGACAACGGCATACAGGGCATAAATTATTCCTGGAATGTACCCTAGTATGGTCAAGAGAAGGCAGATGATGAATTCTACCTGAAACAATGTAATCGAAGTTCCCATTAATTCACAACTTGGAAAACCAACAATTTCCCTCTTCCCCCTAAATTTGATTCATTTGATTTAGCTTAATCCTCATAACTAACCGTTGCATAATAGCCAATCTAGAAACTCCACAGTTTACTAACATTAAGTTATCATAGCAAACAATGGTGGTTCAAGTGACATACTGCGTAGGCGTAATGAACGGGGAAGTGCAAACTCCATTTCAATCAAACAACCATCGTTGTTCAGGGCAGTTCTCGGACATCTCCTTCTTGGATTGCTTGCTGCTCGCTTCTGCTGAATCCCAAGTCCTCGAATGTTCTCCTTGAAAATCAATCATTCTTTCATGGCTCAAACCAAGAGATCTTTACATCAGTAGCCTACTTTGGATTCCTTTTCGATTACCGGCTCCTTCTCTTAGTTTTAGATATGTAATGTATCCACAATAAAGAATTGTTTGCAATCTTTCCATTTGACAAAAAAATTTTCCTTTGTCTTACATTGTAAATTGGTAAGGGAAAAAGTTTCTTTCATAAAAAGGGGATGAACTAAATCCTCATTTATAGGCTTTCAAATGTTAAATATGAGTTTAATACATTTAATAATCAAAATTTTTTAAGGAAATATTTAATAAAATTTAATTGCAAAAATATTACAACTGATTGGTAAATCGCATAAATCCAAGCAAAATTTTTGTTTGTTGCCCATTGGGTCCGGAAAGGAAAAAAATCCCATACCCGCTAACCCCTAAAAACGTATGAATTGACTTGCTATGTAATTGATTCAGCACCAGCTAAACTATAGCTTATTATGAGAGTCACAAATTTCAATTCACGAAGCTTCGCAAATTACAATTCGTAAGTGTATACTTCCTCTAAATTTAAAGTATCGAGCTCAATTTAAGTTCCTCCATAGCATCAAGACATTTCTTCATCTAATATGAATTTTTATTAGACACCAGTGTCCTGAGTTCAATCTTCAAAATCATAACTCACCTCAATGACTGTATCAAACAACTCAAGCATCCATGAATAATCAGTTCAAAATTCTAACCATAAATAACTGTCCTCTGAACTGCGAAGCACAAGTATCACAACTATGACGATTCGCCGTAGAAAGGATCAGAAAGATAAAATGATAAACAATTGACAATACAGTTCTGGTTAAAGCACGTGCAAGGAAACTAGACATAAATTCATGAAACAATTTGTTATGAAACATTGCTGAGACAAACATATAAGGAGCAATGCAGCACCCAAGGAAAAAGAAATACATTATTGCGTAAATTCATTGTGTGTGTAGATGAGAGAAAATGATCTTCATATACAACCAAATCAAAAAAAGAGAGAAACAGATACACGGAAGAAAGCAAACAACACGCAATAGGAATTACATAGACAAAGGTCATAATTTCAATAATAAACATAAATGGCAGTAAATATAGCTGTAGAAACCATTATCAAGATCTCCACAGACCAGCAAATAAAAGATAGGCTCACACAGTTTACTTCTTTGATAACTTTCTCATCCATGCTCAGATTCGGAAGACATCTGTTTGAAATCTCTCATCGTACAGTCGCCAATGGCCATACCTCTCAGTGTGGAAGACAGATCTGGGAATGTAGAAATTTGGCTTTTTAATTTCTTTCAAATGCTCCAAATTGGACGACGCATTGGCAATGTCTCGACTAGTTAAGTTAGCACACCCAGACAAATCCAAGAACTCGAGTTTTAAACACCCCTGACATATAGAATTAAGGCCTCTAACTGATAACTTGGAGAACCTAATCTCAAGCCACTCTAGATTAGGCATAGAATTTGCAATGGCAGCAGCTTCAGAATCCCCATCTTGTGGACAAGCATTCAGATACTCGTTAGGAACAACTCCTACGTGTTGAGAAGGATCAAGCCAATTCATCAGGTTTCGCTTCAGAATCTTAAGGTTTGGACAATTTCTTCCAATCAATACCAGCGACTCATGTGATATTTCATAGCAGTAACTAATATCCAGTTCCCTGAGCTTTGGACACCTAAAAGCTATCCTAGAGATAGAGTCATCGGTAATATGAGGGCAGCTTCTGATTGACAACAACTCAAGATTTGGGCATCTGAAATGCAATAACATAAAATACAGAAACAAACAAAACAGGGTGAGCTCAGATATAGCAAATGAAATAAAGCTAGAGGCCCAATTATGGTTTTTTTCAATGAAAATCTTCACATAACACTAACTGCTACAGTTCCAAACAGAAAAATTCCAATCACAGAAAACCGAATTTCACAATCAAAACGCTGTTCTCGCATCACCTTTGAATGACATCCGTAATATACTTTAATTCCAACGATCACACACCAACTCCACTCCGAACGATTCAATTTGATACCAAAATTGGAAAGGAAGAAAACTAATTAAGCTTCTACGATTTCTACCCTTGAGGCCAAACCACGTCGCATTAAAAGATTGAACTCGCTAACCGAGTTTATACCTTTCAGCCGCAAAAGTAAGAGAGCGATCAGAGCAATGTCTAACGCGAATCTCCGTGAGAGAGCCAGCGCTCCAGTCGACGACAGATCGAAGCATTGAATCAATCTTTCTCTCGAACTCGGGGGTCCACCACTGGGCCAACTCGGCAGCCGAATCAAAATGGGTCTCGAGGTTGAACACCGAGTTTAGAAAGGGGTCCCTGAAAGCGCGGAGCCATGACTTGCAAACAAGTATGGTACCTCGCCATCGGTCCTGCAACGTGAGGCGAGAAAGGATGTTGATGAGGCACTCATGAGTCAACTCGGCCCAGTCCGCGACGGGTCCCGACTCGGTGTCTTCTCGTACACTCTCCATCGAAGAATCGCTTCCACCGTTCTGCCACTCGGTTCACCGTTGCGGGGTAAATGATATGGATTGGGAACTTGTCTTTTAGGATAAAAACATTCTTTTTGAAACAAAAAAAATTAATTTTGTCTCGACTTGAAGTCTGTTTGGATGAATTTAAAAAAAAGTTATTTTTGTACAAAAAAAATTGTTTATTATGTTTTAAGAGAAATTTTAATTAAAAATTAAAATTGTTTTATATTTAAACGTAATATTTATAAATTATTTTAAATATAAAAAATTTTATTATATGTAAAAATATAAAAGTATTTTTGTTAAAAAAAATTGAGACTTGCATAAAAAATGTTACTTATCTATTGATTTAGTATTGTTAAATTATTTTTATAAATTATGTTTTAAATATTTATTTAAAAAATTTTAAACTATTATATTTATTAAATATTATAAATTAAATTATAAAATTTATAAATTTAACAATTTACAAGCAATTTTATGAGCATTAATAACTTTTATTAGGCAAGAATTACTTTTGCCTATTTAATGTTCGAAAATTGCTTTTTTTTTTTTTGGTAGAAGTACGAAGATTGCTTTATTTTTCACAAAAATTGCATATGAAAAAATTCAGAGGTATTATTTCTTTTAAATTGCATTTTCCAATGGAAAAGCAGGAAAGCACAATTTTTTAGCACGTTTTGTTGAGCAGCCATTGAGTTGTTGACACTAGAAGGCACTAATGCGCAGCAGCGAAAGAAGTAGAAAAGCAAGAAGGAGGAAGTTAGACGCTAACTTTCGCATGGTTCCGAACTAGAATATTGGCGTGGATGGACTTAGCCGTGGGATCAGTGGCTTTGCAATCCAGAGGGTGATAAAACCACACAGATATCATGAAATCAACTGGACTGAAAATTTGTCAAAATCGCAGACAGGACTTGAGAAGCAAATCTAACAATTATAAAATAAAACTGTCCCAGGAACACAACAGTGGGAATAAAACGCCTGTCAGAGCCACTGATGACACACGACCAGAAGTTGCCACATGGACCAGAATGACGCAGCCAGCAGCCAGCAGCCAACAGCTGATGTGAACTGCAAGATTCATTATCCACATTGTATGGGTGAAACGCAAGTGAAGAAACACGACACTGCTAATTGAGCTTTTCTGTCATTCTTCAGCTGCTTGCCTGTCATTGCATACTGTTATTACAATAGCTATAGACTATAGATGACGCATTTGCTAGTTCACATATTAGATCTTCAGTAATATTGCTCTTGAAAATTTTTTAATTTTTTAGGAAAAAAAAATACTTCATGATGGAATTGAACAAAGAGAACACTCATTTTTATTACCTGAGTCAGGTAACTTCAAGTTCCAACACGATATATTTATTGGTTCTTAAGAAGAATGTTGTTTAGCAGAACTGATGAATATGATATCAATCAAGGGTATATTGCAGACAAGCAGACAAAAGATTCTAATTGACACAGAACTAGAGGGGAGGGGAAGAGAAGTTTAAATTTATTTTTCAAACAATAAAATTAATTTTTTAATTTTTAATAACACTCTTTTCTCAAAAATAATAAGGAATCATTAAAAAAAATAAAAATAAGAAAAGTGCGAGAGTAAATTATCATATTAAGATCAAATCTCACGTACAATTTTATTCTCAATTATTTCACGATAAATTCTCAAATCAACAATTTTATGATAATTGAGAATTGATCCGGATTCACAATCATAGGCCCCGCTAGGTCCCTTAAACCCTTTTTCCAAGTCATCCAATAGTGAGAGCAAGAGAGGGGAGAAAATAATCAATTTTCAAGTTTTATCCTTGAAGTTCCCATAGCATTAAGTTTAACCACCATAGTGCCATCAACTCTCCCAAAAAATGTGATATGCTATAGGGTCTCTACTAAGGATAATGACATAAACCAAGAGGTAAATTACCCAATGACATACATAGGAAAACATACTGATCACAAAAATAAATGTCGAAGCACTGAGACATAACAAGTATCCTCAGAACAATCACATTCAAATTGTACATGAACTAATTTCAGTAGTTATACCTATGTTCAACTCTCAAGCCATCAATATCAATTCTAGCCCTGGTTGACATCAACTGGGTCAGAAACTTAAATCTTCGACAGTATAAGTAAGCTGTCTTCTTTCATAGTTTGATTATATAAATACTAAAGTATAACCATACAATTATGGATCACATTTCCAGATAATTGATCAGAGCACTTAAATGCTTTGAGATGGTGCTCTCAACAAGAATATGGTTGCCCATTCTATTCTGAAAGAGTTTGAAACATGCCAATACAGTGTAAACAATGAAAAATTAGTTGCCATGCATAGAGAGGACGCCTATAATCATCATAGTACTGGTCACGATCAACGAAGACAACGGGGCATAAATTATTCCTGGAATGTACCCTAGCATGGTCAAGAGAAGGCAGATGATGAATTCTACCTGCAACAATGTAATCAAAGTTCCCATTAATTCACAACTTGGAAAACCAACAATTTCCCTCTTCCACCTAAATTTTATTCATTTGATTAAGCTTAATCCTCATAACTAACCATCGCATAATAGCCAATCTAGAAACTCCGCAGTTTACTAACATAAGTTATCATAACAACCCACACACACGGGGACAGATTCAAAACTCAGTATGGCTGAAAACAAAAGTATTTCGAAGAAATGCAAAAATAAATCTGACACACTAATTTTTTTTTTGAAAGATAGAAACAGTAAAAAAAACAAGATTCTGAGCATTAAAAATGCAAAATCGACGAGAATCGGCTCTGTCTGTTACAGATTTAGGCGCAAAATATAATTCATAGTAGCTACGCTTGGGTTTCAATAAGCATACGTATATATGGATAAGGAGAGAGGCATACACTGCAGCAACCATGCCTGAAACAAACCCCCAACGGAGGGAGCAAGATCGCGATCAATATCCCGCAGCAGATTTCACAGCCAGTCACCCTGTTCAGCACTCCTCAAGGCGTCAGTTCCAGAAGACGTGACAGAGGAGGAAAGGAACAAAATTTATAGATCTGGTTGACATATTCTCTCTCTCTCTCTCTCTCTCTCTCTCTCTCTCTCTCTCTCTCTCTCTCTCTCTCTCTCTCTCTCTCTCTCTCTCTCTCTCTCTCCATGTCCACGACGTCGTTTTACTAGATGGTTAATCGTGTGTTGACGGTTATACCCCGCTACTTTTTATGATAACATAGGCGCTGCACGTGTCGCCCTCTCGTTCTCCACTTTCCCGCCCATTTTGCTTTTTCCGGCTGATTTCTCTAACTTTGCTCTTTGCTTTTCTTTCCCCTTCGATCCCTTCCTTCAAATTTTGGCTTCTCTACCTTCAACTATGGCTGATTGGGGTTGGTTGGTTTGTGAAAACTCAAATTTCTACAGGTTTATGATGGTGGTATAGTCTGTTTACATACGTTCAATCTGGTGCTCTGACCTCTGATTCTTCGGAGTGAATCTCTCTTCTTCCCATCGCCACTTTCATACATTGTCGTTGTTGGTTGTATCTTGCATGAGCTAGCAAGGTTTCCATGCTATCGGAGCTACGTTCATGGCGGAACAAACAATTTGCTACTGCTATCAAGGGGTTTTGACCTATTTACCCGAACCCGACGGGTGTCCATATGGGGTTTTGTTTACAACCGTATGACCCGTTGAGTACTTTCCCTTTGAGTTGGCTAGATTCTCTACTACGCCAACTTTTTCAAATTTCAACTTTGAGAAATCATTGGTTGAAGGTATGCACGTGTTTCGTCACAGATTCACAGCGGGAGAATTTTTTAAACCAAGTTTTTTTTTCGTAATTAGCCGGATGTTTTTCTTCCGACATTTCTGACTACTAACATTTTTATGGTAAAAGTACTGTGTTTTTAGTGTTTTTGAAAACAATACCTTTTCTGGTAAACTGTTCCCAACGCGCCGTATACACGCGTGTAGCGATATCCTCTGAGGCAACTCCAAAAGGGCTGTCTTCAATAACTCTGCGCATTCAGTGTCTGCCTTTCACTTTCATTTGAATTCTAGTTTACCTCAATCGAACCTTTGATATGGGCGTGTTCCGGTCACGACGGTAGGAAAGATTGTGCCAAGTAATCTATGGAAACGGCTCAGAAGACATCAACCAACCAAATCATCAACATCAGAAACCGATTTCGGCACTGAGTTTCCTAGGCGAGTCGCAAGCGGGCACAGAACGCTTATCTCCATCAGATTCTCCACATTTCCTCCATAGTCGCGCCTCAAAGTTCAATCCTCGTCATAAGTTTCTATCTGGGTCTTCAATTACATGGAATTTAAGTTCCGGGCTGTAGATAAAAGACCACCACCATATCTACCCCTTTCTTCTAGCAGCAGCTGCCTTCGAGGTTTGTACTGTTACCAATGTCACGCTTCATTATGTTGAAGGATGAGTAATTTATGCACTAGAGCTAAGCTTTGCACTTTCTAGTATAATTTTTCGAAGTATTGTTGTTTGTTGTCTGTGGGTTTTTGCTTGCATGGCGAGAAAACCCGGAAAGCCGTATGCTTGAGAGAAACTTCATAGATGGAAAAGTAAAAGAAGAGGAAAAAGAGTTTTGTTTCCCGCATGTTTATTACAAAAAAGCAAACTTTTTGACATTTGTTATTGGTATTATCAATTCTTAGAATTTGGGGGTACATCAGCTGGATTTTCAAACGGCCTTCCCAGACTGAACACTGAACGAAAGCCAAACCTGGACGTTGCCCGCGAACTGGTACGGTGGGAGCTCGAGAAAGAGCAGATTAGACGCGAGATAATGGCAGCTGAGATAGCACCTGATGCATTACGGAGACGGATGCTGGAGGCGGAGGTAATAAGGGAGCTGATCATGGAAAGAGAGTTGGTAATCCAAAGGAATTTGAACCCCGGATTTTCAATGCTTTTGAATCCGAGACTTCCCGTGATATTGGATCATGGGTCGCGTGAGGAGCAAATTGCATTTCGTGGTAGCACTGCATTTAATATGTGTCCTGTGCCAAAATTACCAGAGTTTATAGCCCCTGAAACTAAACATCCCCTGGAGACTAACAAGGATAAATTGATCATACTGGTTAGTCAGTAGTGTTAATCCTCACTTCCATTTGTTAGATTCTTCTATCTTCTGGTTGTTTATGTTTTTTGTGCAATGGCGGATCAATTGCTGAGGTCCTGAGGACTATCAGGAGTCTGTTTTAATTGCTAATGTTGTCTTCTAATGTATCATGGCAAGTGTTCCTTATCTGGTTAAGTTAAAGAGAATCTGTACGGTGCAGTTATTTCACCCATGTTGCCATGTTGGTTTTACAATGGCCCAGTGGCCTTGTTTCCCCAACCATGGCACAACCCTCTCAGCTTATGGTGTAAGACAGGTAGGCCATAGCAAAAGTGGCATGGTGGCGCTATATAAAGAGCCAGTAAGATAATTTTAATTAATGAATGGCGTCTAGGACTTCTAACGAAATGAGTTGTTTACGTTATGCAATTGTATTCATTCCATAGCCACACTTTGTAGAAAAACAAAGTCACACTTTTGTGAAATTCTTGCATAGGTATTTCCTATGTAGGCACAGGCTCACTGTGTGCCTACATAGGTGATGGCTACGCCATGAATTTTTCTCAATTTTTACTTTCTCTTCATTAGAAGGATTTTGATGGTTGGGAGATGCCTGCTTATAGCTTGTGTTGATCATAATACAAGAATCCAATTTAGTTGTAGTATTATTTGTTGTTATGCCATACAGATGCATTGACTTGACAAAAGGAATTCTAACATGGGTTTCAGTGCTTGTATGATATATATAAAGAATGCAGCACAGGTATCTAATTGAATATTCTGCAGATGAAATTCGAGTTCATGGATCTGTTTGTCTAAAGACTAGCAACGTTGTTTTCATCCATAAATTATTGTAATTTCTAGAAACTGTTGGACTTTTTACTTTCAAATTTTCTCAGCATATCCCCTTCAAATGTGATTGCTCTGAGTTCTGGAATTGAGAATACCAGAGAGGCAGTGGATATGAATATATATTTTAAGACTCATGACTTTTGATTATAGAAGTCACTATGAGCAAGGCTTTTCTTGATATGGCTTTTATAGCTTCACTAACGATCAAATCATGTGTGATCAAAGTATATATGTTGTACTCATACACAAAGCAGTAGATGGGATTCATGTAGGCATTTGAAGCTCTCATTGGCCAGTTAGATATATAGATATGTGTGTGTGTGTGTGTGTGTGCATGTGTAAAACAACTTCCCTGCTTGTTACTTTGTTTGAGTATCTTATTGCAGGCTAAGCCAGACCCAGATTCTTATGGAGCAAAGCGGAAAGCTGTAACACCACTTGCTGTTGACGGTACAGAGAATTCTCCATTTGGTTTGAAGAAAAAACCCAAAGGGGAGTGGAGCTGCGCCCTATGTCAGGTCAGTGCCACAAGTGAGAGAAGCTTCAATGAACATCTTCAAGGTAGGAGGCACAAGGCCAAGGAAGTGGCACTGAGAATTCAGAAGATTGGCAACAGCAACAGCACATCATTGTCATCGAAGAAAAGTGAAAAATCTGTGAAGCCGACTGTAGCCAATATTTCCACAACTTCATGGTTGGATGCAAAATCAGATGTGCAGTCTTTTCAACCTGCTGAAGTAGCCTGCAAGGGCATAAACCAAATAGTGATTTATAAAGATCTGGAGGAATTCAAAATTGAGGGGCAGTTTCTGCAGGAAAAGCAAAATACAAAAGATTTAAAGAAGCAAAAAGAGACTCCAAGAGAATCAAGGGGAACAAATGTGTTAAAGAGGAAGAAGAAATTCGGGTTCTGGTGTGACATGTGTCAAGTTGAAACTAGCTCTCAAATAGTGATGGAGAGCCATAAGAAGGGGAGAAAACACATGAATCGAATGAAGAAGTTAAATCAACATAATGGAAGTGTTCCACCCACATCTTCCACTCTATTATCAGAAGCTACTACATTGTCAAAAGACACAGATGCTTTTAGCATAGAAACATACCAAAAGATATTTACATGTTCTAGCCAAGAAAGTAACATGATGATGGCGGACAATTTTGTAAATTCAGATAAATCAATTATGTCTCCAGTGGCTAAATCTATTGGAGATAGAGCAGGTGAAGCACAATGATCAAATAAAGGTCCTGCATATTCTGGAGTTACCAGGATTTTTTATCCTGTATATATTGTTGACTCAGGTAGACACTGTATCTTCGTGGTTAACAATATGAATTTGCTTTGTGATTTGCCTTAATGAGGAACCGGTTTGGCCTGGTGTGGCCGGGCAGGAAATTGCTGTAACTTCGCTACTGTATCGTTGATCATAGATTTAGTAACCTCTTAATTTTATCACCATTACTCTTCACTGTTAAGCATGGATTTAGCCGAAAGACTCTTCCACAGCTATTTTTGAGTTTAGGTTTTCAGTAAGCATTACCTCTGTACTTTTCCCTATGCTGCATTCCATTGTTCGACTGCAGTGACAGTATGCTGTCGACATATGTTACACGACCAGAGCTTTGGAGCCATCTTAATTATTTTTCACTGGCATAGGAACTCTTACTGCCGTGATGGGTGTTGCTTAGTTGCTGAAAATTACTTTAGGTGATGTGAGAATTTTCAAAACAGTTCTTTTGAAATTCCCAAAAATTTTACTTAAAAGAATATAAATTAATACCTAATGCATCTAACATCTTACAATTATGTAGAGTGTTTGTAGGTGGGAGTTACCAGGCTAACTTTTCCATTCTCAAAAGTCTCAATTGCATACTGGCAAAGCACCAAATAGAACCCCATAGTTCTCGTCGCTCTAACACTGAGGTCGAGTTCAATCTTTGGATTCCGACTGTGTCAGGCCAAATCCACTTGTACTGAGTTTCTATATAGATTGTTACCCTCTTGATTGGTCTACGATGCTGATGGGTTTTGTAATGGTGTCAATTCCGTCCTGTAAAGCATTTCTTTAGTAATAGTTGGGACGAAGAAAGAGTAATCGTATCGCCACTAATGACCAATATTCTTCCAACATGATAAAATCCATAGAAAAGAGAAGAAAGATTCTTATCTTCAAAACAAAGAATGCACTATCACTTTATGCTAAAAGCATAGAAAGCAACTTTTGTAGATGACTTTCTTGCGAATTTAGGCTAGAGTCTGGATGTGAGTTGAGGCCACTTCCTTTTCTGATTAATGTTGGGATATAAACCAATGTGCTGAAAGGAAACAAAAAAACAATTTTCCAAATGCAAAGGAGCGTTGCACGAAGACTTCATGGGAGAAAAATCAGCTGTTTGGCTGAGCTTCAGCAACCAGACATGATCACCCTGGAGAGTTATGTCGCATGAGTTTGAATGAGTATATATATTCAATTCAGGTATAGATATGTATGATGCAGAAACCGTTAACATACTAATTTTTTAATAAAATTTTTTATGTAACTAACATACAAATTTTGTATTCAAAATAAATTCCGTGCCCAAAATAAAATTTTGTAGCTTCAGAGACCAATTAGAACCATATGTTGGTTTCTAAGCAACTTCTTCAAAGTATGACGCAACGAATCTTAATAGAGGTTCTCCTGCCTAAACACCAAATTTATCACCATATTTTGAGATGTATCTTCTACCTAGTTTTCCTCCAAATCACTATGACAAGGGACGAGAAATTTGTTCTTCAAAAATATCTTCTAACTCAATTTAATTTGTAAAGATTAATTTATTCATTCTGATCACCATATCCAAAATATTCAGGAGTATTCAATTTCAGAGGCATATCCTGACCTCTGCTGGTAAGTACTGGACCGGCATGGAATAAACTACCAAATTGGAGAATCGTATGTTTGATATACAAGTAACAAGTGCACAGACCAATGCAGAGTTGCTAAGAAGAGCATGCGTGGTAAACAAACCAACCGGCCACAACCCTAACCTCCAAATCCGGCCTAAGAGTTGAAACTTTGGATAAGAACAACAAACACAAGAATCAGGGAACCACAAAATCAACCCTTGGTCTACTTTTAGCACAAAACCAGACAAATGAAACAACTCATTAGCAACGAGAGAAATGAATGGTGCATAAATTCCCCATTTCATCTATTATATATATTTAACATTTGAAACTATATTTTATCTTTACAAAAAGGAAAACAAAAAACTAGAATGGTTTGGTGAATGTCAAAAACTATGCTGCATCAAGGCAGACTACAGATTCCAAAAGAGCGGAATTTTGCCTACTAAACTAGATCAAACTCTTAATGCCACTTGATCCTGCCATGAAATCTTCCTCTTCCCTGCTCTATTTGATCCATCCCCAACGTTTCTACAAACAGATAACTTGATATCGTTGTGTTGCTCATCACTTATGCCTCTTTGTGAACTTCTCTTTGGTTCCTCAATCTTCATGGGCTCACTGACACCCTGTAATTCCTCCTCTTCTCTCTATTGAATTAGAAAAGATGGAAAACATAAGCTTACTACGGAATGAAACGTAAACAAGGGCTCATAATGTAAAAATAGCAAGTGCAATCAGTTACCGAAATCTGGTTCAAGTCAAAAACTGGAGTAGTGATCTTCTTTGAGGCTTCCTTGCCACTGTGAACCCTTTCCTTTTGATTCAAATCAAGCACTGACGCAGAACTGTGAAAAGAAGCATCCTTTCCACTAAAACTCCTAGCATTCTGGTTTAAATCAAACACCTGGGCTGATTTTTGCAATGTTATGTTAATCCAATTGGGCATCCTTTCTTTTGGGTTTGAATAGGGAACAATAGGGGGCCGCAAAATGGATTCCTTTCTATTGTAATTCCTACCCTTTGGGATATTGCGCGCTTGCATTTTAAGCTTCTGCGGCTGTGGAACATCTTGCTTTGGTTGAGGCTTCGGAGTAGTGTATTTTATTAAGTGTTTGTAACGTTGCCTCAAAAATCTACATTTGCAAGAGAAATAGTGCAGAGAATAAATCTCTATGGATACCAAACTGTGCACTGATATCAAATATCATTAGTACCCAAAGACAAGGGATTATACCGAACTTCAGCTGACAATATCAACTTTTTCTGATTCATCATCTGCAATTTCCTTCTCATGCCCTCTGTCTCCTGAACATATTTAAAACCATGAGCAAAGTTTTTCCAAGTCATGGATATTAAGCCTTGCAGAGAGTTCGCCAACAACTTTTTACAATAACTACAACAACACTACCAAGAGCAAAACAAGCATAATATGCACTGAATATATTCCTTTGAAGATACATGTTAAGATAAAATACATATTCAAAATCCCTACATAAAAATTTGATGCAAAACAACCAAAAAGAGCTAATTAGCTTGACAACTCAAATCAAAAAGCTTTCTTTACGCAAGGCACAAGAAAAATTTATGAAAATAGAAAACAAACATGAGAGCACTACTATGTGAATATTTGAGTCATGTTCATATAATCTACCATTATTATTTCTTCAGCCATGAAGTACTAAGGTAAATAGAGTTTTTTGACAGCGTTTAATTCATGTAGCCGAGTAGAATAAGACTTTGTATATTATTATTGTTGTATCTATGAAGTACTAAGAAGGTTTAGAAACAGAGGATAACGATTTTGGATACAAAATTTGGGTTAAAAGAATCTAAAAGTTTTGAAAGCACAGGTTAAGGAATAAGCATATTAACAAATTAAAACACAGCATCCAACCATCCAACCAGATCGAAACATAGGATTTTCCAAACTATGTCATTTCTGCAAATGAATTATCAACAAAGCAGATAAAAACATGAGATCCCTAAATCGTGCTCCATAACAAACCCTCAATTCTCTAAACACCAAACAAGGATAAAGCCAAATCCATCAAAATCCACAAAGACATCAAATAAAACACCAGATCTAACGAAACTCTGAATCTTTAAAACAATTACCTTCTGCAGCTCTTCATAATCCTGCAAGAGACTCTGATGCCTACACCTGGCCCTCTGATCCTCATATACAGCATAAGATGGAGACTCCGTAGGAACAATTCCTTTCATCTTCTTCATTAGATCAGCAAAAAACAAAACAATACAGAAGCCGAAAACCAACAACTAAAGGGGAAAAGAAAGCAGATGCAGATGGGGTAGCACCGGTAGCCCGACCAGAAAGAAGAAAAAGGGGGAGATGTAATGAAACGCAGTAAGAGAAGGAGAGAGAGGAAAAGAAAGAAAAACACAAATGAGTGAAAGGGGTTAGAGGAAGAGGTAAGAAGGTTCTCGCTTTCCTGTTTTCTCTGTGAAACTCTGACCGAGACAAAGAAACCCAAAAAGCCCACATAACTCGGTGAAAAATATTGTTCTTTTGAGAGACAGTGATGAAGATGGGATTTTTTGGGGGCTTGCAGAAGGGCATTTCGGGCAACATATTTGAAGAGAGAGGAATGGAGAGAGAGATTGGTGTAAGGTGAGTTTGGTTGGAGGACATTTGAAGCCATCTAACTTCTCTTTCTTTTCTTTCCCATTCTTTCTTTCTCGCTTCCTTTCTTTTTTGTTTTTCTTTCTTCTACATAAATTTTGGTCCAGCTGGGCCATTGATGAGAGAGAGAGATTTGGGTTGGGTGGTGCGGTGTGGACTCTTTGGCTTTGATAGTGAGGATGCGTGAGTTTCCATGTTTCTTCTTTCAATTGTAATTTGGCGTTGTTGGCCTCTGCATAGAGAGATAAAGAGAGAATGAGTCAGAGAGAGAAAGAAAGAGATATTGAAGATAGATAGGGGGGCTGGAAAAAAAAGGGCAGGATGAGATAAAATGGGATGATGCAGTTTCTCTGAAATGCTGTAGCAGATGTTGGACTCTTATTTTTAGGCTTGGGTATGTGATGGTGGCGTTTACGAACCACACAGATGCACTTGATTTCCCATTATTATTTATACACACAGGGTCAATTGTTATGCAATTACTCCCATGTCCCTATCTCAGTTTTCTTTGACGCCAACGATTATTCTCTTCTCTGCCTTTTCACCACCCTGTCCAGGGATGAGAAAACCCCAATATGGCTTTTTCATGATGAAGTAGATAAAGAAGAAAAACCCCAACTTGGCTTCAAGCCAGAAACAAATTGCCCCCCTCCCCCTTCATTATTTCATGGGAATGATCCACAACAGGAGGCTCTAGTGCCTGGTATAATTTACAAGGGACTCTTTCTTTCTCTTTCATTGGATCAAAGGGTGGATTGGATTAGGTGGATTAGGCAATTTTGTCATTTACATTACATCCACAGTTGAATCTATCATTATATTTAATGTATTCCCTCATCTTCTTACTTGGAATGGGAAAAATCCCCACCAGCACCTACTTTCAGGACTTGGTTTGTGACACCATCTACCTGCCGTATCAGCCGCTACAACTATTATTGATTGAAAGCTGCTTTGACATTGCCACTTTCATTTGTTTGTTGCATTGCTAGAGCCACACAGAATTTGAGATGCTACCACCAGATTGCTAGTTCCCAACAAACATCTAGGTTGCCCTTTTCTTACAAAATTGTAGGGGCAATCTGGTTAATGTCTACACCTCCATATGGGTACTGGTGGTACAAAAACCTTGAACCCAATAACCATGGTAACTGGTAAGAATTCAAAAACGGCTACCGCAGACAGAAATTGCAGACCAGACTCCTGAAATATGATTCTAAACGCGTGAACCTACTGTGAACAGTATAGGTCTGGGGCCTCACGAGTCCTGAAGTTTGGTAATTTTTCTTTTTCGTCTGAAACAATTTTGTCGGTGACTCCCTCTTTCTACCCAGCTTTGTGGTTGTCTCTGAGAGCGGAGGCCGACTCATTTTCCCTTTGCTTTATGCCCTTGTTCTCCTCGTCGCAATAAGGCTATAAATAAATGATTTTCCATGAGCAGACGTGCAGCGCTTTGACATGAGCTCGTGGAGGTGCATTAAAAAAGAGGTAGGCTTGGTCTGATTTTATGGGCCTTTCTCCTGGAGTTGGAGTCCGGAGGCATCTTCCCTATTCCTCCACTGGTACCCAAATTCTTTTAATCTGGAAAGAAATTCCTCTCAAGTGCATCCCAAAACTTTCAAAAATGGATTTGAATTTCGAAGTTATAATGTAAAAATAATAAAAAGCGAAATAAAATTAAAAAATCATGTACTATATAAATTAAAGTTAAATATAAAATAAAAAACAAGAAATATAATGAATCTAAATAGCATAGTAGTAAAAATTTTTTGATTCTTTATTTTTTTAAAAAATAATTTAATTTTTTTAATTGTTAACTTATATAATTTAATTCTTTTATAAGTATAATTACAAAAATTTAATTTATTTATAAATATAATTGTTACAATTTATTTTTTTGTAAATATAATTTAAATAATTTAATTTTTATTTATTGTATTTTCTTTTTAATATTACATGATTAATCAATAAAAATTTATATTTTATTTTTATTTAAAAAATTTTAACCTTTATTTAACATAAAATTATTTTTTTTTGTCAAACCTCAAGATTTAATTTTATATATCATAATAACTTTTTTAATTTAAAAATATATTCATATAACAGTAACACTACATAAAATAAAAAAGATGAAATTTAGATCATCATTTATGAATCATATTAAATTAAAAAAAATTTGATAGATAAAAAAATAAATTATTTTAATTATAATTATAAAAAATTAAATTATTTAACTTAAAAATTAAAAAATTAAATTTTTTTAAATAAAAGTAAAGAAATAAAAAATACTTGTACCTTAAAACATGAGTAAAAACAACTTTGTTCACAGTTATTCATTTATTTCCTTCAATTTATATATTAATGTATCAGATAAAATATAATTTATATTTTATTTTATACATAAAACTAGCCATTTACCGATACTGATTTGCACAGACGCACTTCTCTGTGATTGGATGGCGATACTAACATGTATGTGTAATTTGTGTATTATATATATATATATATACACACATAAATTAAAAAATAAAATAAAAATTTGGAAAAAATTATAATAAAGTGTACAATATACAATTTTTTTGGTATAAAAAGTGTACAATATTTCTCCTCTGAAAATTATATGCATGACAATACCTTTGTAAAAGATCTAACTTTGACTGGGTCATCGCGTAGCACAAAACTTGAGAAATTGGGGCCATTCCAGTTCCGCGTAAAATTCCTCCTTGGAAGTGATTTCTATTTTAGCATTGAGAAATGATTGTCTACAAAGTGGTTATATTTTTTTTACATAAAAAATGTGAAAAAAATATTAAAAGAGAAAATAAAGAATAATACAACAAGTGTATACAAGACTAAAGTAATGATAGGAATAAGCAAATTTTATGTACTCTCATTTCATTAAAATAAATTACCACACTGTAACGTAAAGTCCCAATTCGTGGTTACTGCGCTGTTACTCGTAAGACTATCATTTCCCTGTGGTATTTGCTCAGCCAAACTGATTCTACCGATCTACCTTACGCATGTCTAAACTTTTGGAATATTTTATTTTCGTAACTAAAAGTAGATTAAAATTTTGATTTGAAACCCCGCACTCGCAATCACAAACGAGGCTAAACAGAACAGATGAAAAGGGCGACATGGATCTAAGATTCAAGAAGGATCATGCCACCCCCACGTATGATTTGTTTTGGAGGAAAAGGTTTCTTAAATTGAATAAAATTTAGTTTGATAAGAACTTTTATATACGTAACCTATTCACCCAATCTGTATGCGACGAGTCACAACCGGATTCAAAATAGCACGTAACAATGGAATTTAAGGTAAGCGTGTGTATTTTTGTACAGGCTCTCCATAACAGATAGAATTATGTTATTTTTATATATTAAATTTATTTAATAATTATATAAAAATTTTAAAATCTTTAATTAAATTATAAAATTTAATAAATTATAAAATTATAATTTATTTTGTATGAATTTAATGTGTTACTTTTAATGGTAGAAGAAATTTTTTAGCAAATGAGATATATTTCCATGAAATTTGATCTGTTATTAATTTTATAAATAAAATTTTATTTTTAAAAAATATTTAAATTATTAAATTTTATAAATTAAATTATAAAAATACACAGTACCCGAAACTATTTTGTTATCATTTAGTAACTAGCCCCACTTAGTTATTCCTAGTGTTTTACCTAACCAAAAGTGTGAAAAATGTTCAATTTATTACGTGGTGATTACTTGCCAGCAACAAACCATGACTTGTTCTTCAATGATTGGTCTGTTCCTTCAGTTAGCTGACGCCACTGTTACGGTAACCCGCCGAATCAGCCTCAGTACGTCTCCCACCCTTCACTGTCACCGCCCCCCCCACATCCAAATGCCCAATAGATAGAAGAAAAAAAACACATATTTTGTCCGACAAGTCTCGGACTCACCTCTTTTCCTCACCTCTTCCTTTCAAACCCCTAACTGTAAGATTTTCTTCCTTCTTGTGGAAAAGCCAATGGCGTCCACAGTTTCTCTAACGCGTCATCTATTAAACGTACATGGAGTAAATGACTGGAAAAAGCCTTGCCCTCTGTCAACTTCCGTCTGTAAGGCTCTCTCTATCCCTATATTTTCATTTGGGTGTTAAGAAAGTTGATCAAGTTGGGGGCTTTTGCTCTAGTTGTTATATGGGGATCTTCGCCTTGGATGGTGTTCCCGAATTTATAGATAAACAATTGCTTGGATTTTGGATTTTTGGTTTTAAAGTATGCACTGTCAGTATTTGGAGGGGGTGTTTCTATATAGCTGGATTCTTCAGCTGGTAAGCTGCATCTACCTTGTGGCATCGTGAGCCAGATTGTGTGAATAGCGTCGTTTCCCTGCTTTCTTACGTTTCATGAATTTTTGTCTTGTTTGTATTCATTTGGTTATAAATTGTTGATGGACAACGGGCAGTCCTGCGTCGTCCTCATTCAGACCATTTATCGTTGCCCAGACAGTCCTTTATTGGTTTAATTCTGTTGAAAAAGTTTTCATCTTGGAGTAAATTTTAATGTCATAGGTGTTTTGTAACTTTTGTGTCCTTAATGCGAGCAATAGAGAACTTGATGAATGTGTGCATTCAAAGAGTTATTTTCTAAATTAGAATACGAACTTAATATTCGGAATTTAACCTTACTATTGGATAATGTGCGTGCTTTAGTAGTATGACTTCCTTAGCCAAGATAGAAACAAAATAAGAGGTAAGATTGAGACGGAAATTATATAAGGTAAATGCATGTATGCGTTTCATTTTCAAATTTAAAAGATTGTGTGTAAGTTACTCATCAATGTCATTATTGGCTCTTGCATAGGTAACCTTAACTCCAGCGCAAATGTAGTTGATATGAAGATAGTATCTCAGTGTGGTCGTCAAAAAGTTGGACCTGATCATGGATATCTCCGAGTATATGGCCTATTTGGAGGAAAGAAAGATAATGAGAAAAGTGATGATGCACCGTCAAAGGTTAGCCATGTTAACTTGCTGTTGCAGTCCGTATCCTGTGTGAACATATGCATGAACACAGGGTGACAATTTTTCTTTCATAGCTGTGTTTCGTATTTTATTCGCAATTCACCTCATTCATGTGCATGATAATGATTTATCAACATATTTGTTCTTTTTAAAAATGCTTATGTGACTATAGCATGTTGATTTTATTTTGATTCCCTGGACATTATCCACTTAATTTGCATTGGATATTTGTTAGTTTCTACCTAGGAGAGATTAAGTTTCAATGAGTTGAGAACTTGAGCAGAATGATCATGATATGTCAAGAGCAGAATATTCTCTCCAAAGAGCATGAAATTCAGTGAAATTTTATCTGTTATTCTTAGTGACAACATCCTAGATGGTGCCTTTCTATGAAAGATACATTTAAAGATTCTATTTGGAGAAATTGTTATGCAGAATGTTCTTGCAAGCACCTGACTTGAAACTTCCCAATCCGCTCACATTTGATGCATACCATATGATTCAAGGGTTTCCCCCTTATATAATTATAAAGACAAATATTCAATGTTTGAGATTAGATTTGTGTTATGAAGGTTATGTTGGGCATAGTGTTATTTTCTGGGTCCTGTTTTATTTTAGGTGACAGCCAATTAGCAGAGCAAGTGCGTTAAACACAATACTGTGGTGTATATTGCATTGAAGGATGGCAAGAAAATCACATGGCGATTCTCCAAGGCTATCAATTTAATTTTACATCCTTTTGATTATGGCCTCGAACAATTTGCCACAGCTTATTCTCTTGTTCTGAATTACAAATTACAAATCTATTTTGCTTTCCGTTGGGAGCTGAACCATTGCATTTAGTCCTTCAGATGTTTAGATCTGATATATAAACATCATGGAAAAGGGAAACTATGTTCCATTACATTGTTTCCCTATATGCTCCAAGAGACTTGGTACAAGAAACCACTAGTAAGGTTCTCAGTTTTGTTGCACTTATAGGTTTGCCATTTTTGAATTTCCCTGATATTTACCATGTTTTACATCAGTGGGATTGTTAATCAGGATCTGATTTTTTCCTGTTGTTGCAGTAAAAAATGCCAACATTGATGGCATGCCTCTTGGACTTGGGTATATTAGAGTGACTGTAAATTATTCTTCTTATGAAATGATTCGCAAATTTGGATTTGAGTTTTATTGTTATCAGTTATATGTTCTCGGGTACCAGTTCATTGGATATAATCCATCTGATGTCCGAGAGGTGTCTTCTTATCAGTATCTGGACACCGCTCTCCTTGGGTGTTAGTAGTTCTGTTTTTGTTCTGAGTCGCAGAAAGTATGAAATTATCTGTCACAAAATGTCTATATAAGACCAATGCAAGAAGTCATTGTTGAATTTGGGACAGGTTTGAAACTTGTCCAATTGTACATGGGTGCATCACATAGCAACTGGGTAGCATTCTGGCTGACAACTCTAAGGCACTAAATGCCATTGTTGTTTATGAACATAGGTTGCATTCTCCATGGTCTGAAGGACATACTGCTTCATTCTAATAAGAATACATTTATTTTTCACAAAATTGCAAAATTACTGAGTAAATCTGTCCTTGAAATGAGAGCATTTAAGCAGATGGATTCAGATTGTTGGCCTGTATGTATATGCAAACGCAGCAAACCACTTTTATTGAGATCATCTAAGATAGTTGAGACGGCCTAGATTGACAACTTGTAGGTGCTGTGTCAAGATAGTTCTTTTTCTGTCAGGATTAATGTTATGGCGACTGGCATGCCTAACCATCACTGGGTGGGCCATTGTTGAAACCCCTTAAATTAAGCCTGTATATCTATCCATAAAGAAACACCTCACATACTTAAGCCTCCAGTTTTATGAATGTGCTTCTGTCCTTTGTGGCATTATCATGCAAATGGACAAGTTTGGCTTTCTTATGGTCCATCTGAACTGGAATAGGTGGCAAATATAATTGCTTAAGGATAATTATCTTTATTCTGATCCTACATCTTTACACACACGCACGCACGCACATTCCAGCTTTAATTTAGCATGATTGTTGATCATCTCTCTGTAGAATCAGTAGAACAGACGTATTTCCTTTTGTTGATATGTTGTGTGTATTTGTCAATTTGATTTGATTGCGCTTAATATTAAAATTGAGTATTCTCACTCTGGCTGATTAATTTTAGGCAGGAATTCTGGGAAACATGCAAAATCTCTATGAGACTGTGAAGAAGGCGCAAATGGTTGTCCAAGTTGAAGCGGTGCGAGTGCAGAAAGAACTTGCTGCGTATGGCTGTCATAATAAACCATTATAGGTTTTACTCTTTCTCTCAGTTATACACATGCATTCTCAATGGGGTTATTTGTCTTTTTTCTGTTATGCAGAGCAGAGTTTGATGGTTACTGTGAAGGAGAGTTAGTAAAGGTGCATTGCTTGCTGTCTCTCTCACACTTGCACACTCGCTATATGATTTCATTTTTTCCTGCTTCTCCTGTCACTGTTGAAAATTGATATCACCTTATCCTTTCAAATTTCCTTTTTAAACTTAAGAAGGTTTACCTTTGTTTGTATCATGTTATGAATAGTTTATAGAATGGATGGACCTTATCATTTATCAATATCAGGTCCAGTTGTGCTTTAAGTTGATATGTTTGGTTGCCCCTTTATCAATCTAGCTTTATTCATCGTCATGATGTCTTGGATTGAGTTATCAAGGTTTTCTTATCAACGTTTAGCTTTGATTTCAACTTTTAAATTACCTATTGTGAAGTTTATTTTTTAGGTGACGCTGTCTGGGAACCAGCAACCTGTACGAACAGAAATTACGGAGGCTGCTATGGAATTGGGACCAGAAGTGAGTCTATGCAATTCATTTGATCCTGCGTGATTAAATTTACTTTTTCTATTAGATAATATCTAGTATCATAGAATTTAAGCCTATGTGGTGAATAAGATAATTAGACTTTAAACTAGTCAACAGATATCAATGCCGGTAGCATATATAATTCTTTGCTCTTTCTGCACTATTAGTGGAACTGAGTGGAAAAAGCACCATGGCAAGATACTTTATTATGATTTCCCCCCTGCATCTCAAGTACAAAATTTTGGAAGCATTCACTAAAACTTTCAGAATAGAATTTTTGGTAAATGTACTTCGCCTGAGGCATCTAAGTCTGCAGCTGTATAGGAGGGTCCATTTATATGAAAGCATAGTTTAGCTTTCTCATTTGTATAAAATGCGAACTTAAATGGCTAGTTTACTAAAATGAATGTCTTCAAAGTTCCCAAAAATTAGAGGAAAAAACATGTCTTTGAAGTTGTAGCAGTGGTTTTGAAATAGTATAATCTATTAAATTTAGCTGATAATTTTTCTTAACTCAAATATGGTCTTAAAGGCCAAATATTAATATTTATATCGATATCTTCGGGTTGCAGAAACTTTCCCTGTTAATTACTGAGGCATACAAGGATGCACACCAGAAGAGTGTCCAGGTAAGAATCTCTATTTTCAAGGGATATTGAAAACTAATTTGCATTTGTGGTCATTGTATTAGAAAACTTGATCCTGCTTTTGTTCCCAGGCCATGAAGGAAAGGATGGGTAATCTTGCGCAGAGCTTAGGAATGCCACCAGGGCTTAGTGAAGGATTAAAGTGATGATAATATAATTATTCTAGAGTATGGAATGGGCCTCAATTTTGCATACTCACATGCCATAAATGCTTATTATTTTCATATACTATGACCATGAAATTGCAGTCTTATTTATTCATTAATGTATGCTTGGCTTCATGTCAATTGATTGAGGATTTTTCTTTTGGATTGGTCTTCTCTTTTGTCCTTGCCCTATTGATTTAATTTTCGTGGTCGTTTACCCTACTGGTTGTTGAAACTTGAATAGTGAAAATTCGACATCTAGTTCTGTTATCTTGTCGTGCCAGTAAAGGCGAACCTGGGCCAATAAGCTTTTTTTTCCTGAGCTGAAGCTGATGGAGAGAGCAACTCTGGATTAGAAGTCTCATATAAAGGTTATAGAAATATGGATGGTGCTATCTTACTTCCTTCTGGGTATTTTTACACATCTGTATAGAAGAAAAACAGAAGGTCTGCCAACGAGGATTGACTCACTTGGTCGACTTTCTGTTTATGACAATTACATAATTTAGAATCGATCTCAAGGATCTTCTGTTGGTAAGCAATCTATAAATTTATTGTAAATCCTTACTGAAGTTGATGGTCTGTCTTGGTATTTGAATGGAGAGAGAGAGAGCCTCCATCATCCTAAACTTTTATAAATATTAGAAAAAAAAAGGTCTTGTAAATTCAGTATAATAGGAGCCGATAGTCGGATAATAGTGGCCTCTGTTGGCAAACAACTGTTACATTGGTAGATTCTGACCTAGATAAAGGGATAAGAATTTTTGAATTCTTGGTTAACCAAATTTGCGCCATCAGAAATTTTGTAACACGGTTCTATATGTTTCGCACCTGGAAATGAAGTTTGCCTGTTTTGGGCAAGAGTTGCATATTGTTGATAACATATCAGACATTAATGTGATTGAAAATTTGCTGTTTTCTACACAGATTGCTCCATCCACCAATTGCGATGGATTATGAGCAACAATTAAATCAAATCACATACAAAGATATTTGATAGAATGTTTTATAACATGTCAAGATTTTGGCAGCTCCTTCCCTGACAAGAACGACCTGAAGAGAATGAAAGCTCGCTTCGGCTGAAATAGTGGCACTTCGTGCCCGGCTCCCCGTACTGTTGCAAAGGTTAGTCCGTCATAAACCTCTGTCCAGCCGCCTACCTATAGCCATAAACCCAAGAGACATCGAAGTAAAGGTTTAGGAAAACAAAAGTAAGGTTGGGTGGGATTCTGCTGGGAACCTGAATATGGGTTTCAAATGTAGGGAAATACCTGTTTTCCCGAGTACCAGGGATACCAACGTGTTTTAATGGTGAGGTTGAGATGGTCGAGGGAAAATCTCGTGGCAGTCACTGGAACCACTGAATCTGTGTCCCCGCTGCATTATAGCAAAAGCAGTGGTATTAGGAAATAGATCATCTGTTATTAAGAATTTGTAACTTTGATGTTTTTTGTTATCCCTAACAAATAATATTCACAAATGTCAATTGTGGTAGAGGTTATTTTCTCTTACTTATTTTTTTAACCACTTTAATTATTTCTTTTTCTAACATTACCATATTGCTTTTACTAAAAGCGGTAAAAATCTGAATCTGCAATATTAATATTTTAACTCATCTATTTTAACAACTAACATTTATTAAAATTTTATTTAAAAATATTTTAATGATTAAATTTATTAAATCTTATAAATTAATTATAAAAACTATAAATGTAATTGTTCAACCCATAGTGTGATATTATGTAATATATCCATTTGAATAAAATTTTTCATTTTCTTAATATTTTAATAATAGATATTAGAGTGTCTCCATAGTTATCTAAGGAAGATCAATTGGCAATGATATGTGGAAACTTCTCATGTCAAAGTAGCATGTCAGAATAATAATTATTATTATCATTGAAGAAATTGTGTAAAAATGTATATAACATTATTTGTTTAAAAATTATAAATATATTTTAGTTTAATATCAACTGGCTCACAAAAGAGAGTCTGCTAGAATATATGAAAATACTTATTTTATAAAGACAATGACTTATACGCTCAAATCAGTGAACTTATTTCACATGCATAACTCTTAACAAATATTTTGGTTGGAAAGGTTCAAATGGTAACACTTTTTATTTTAATTTGTGCACTTCACATTTATGTAGTCATTCAAATTTTGACCTCTACAACTTAGATGAGAGGTGAATTTCATATAATTTTTTGTATTAAAAATTAGTGTAAGAAAAATTAGAATATTAGTTTTATATACACATTTAGAGAAGCAA
The DNA here is from genome assembly GCA_037013595.1 of Dicorynia guianensis. Classification (NCBI taxonomy): domain Eukaryota; kingdom Viridiplantae; phylum Streptophyta; class Magnoliopsida; order Fabales; family Fabaceae; genus Dicorynia; species Dicorynia guianensis. The sequence continues at coordinate 26,145,544 of JASUAB010000015.1, forward strand.
ATGTATGTACAGATTAACTAGCAAATAATGCTCTCTACATAAACGAGGAATTTTGAATTTTTTATAGGCCACCGCCAAGCTTATGGCTTCTTTTACAGATAGACGTAGCAGGGACTGAATGCAGGAGAATGACTTTTAAAATGTAGTATTTCTATTTTGCTTTATCTTTTGGTCTTAGGGCGCTTTAATGTATAAAAAGAAAAAGAAAGAATAGGAAAAAATTCAACCCGTGGGCTCCCCAAGTGTCGTGGATGGAGTGCTTAATTTATGTGATAAGACATTGGAAAATTGATGTCAGGGAACGCCGAAAACAGTGGGGAGTGATCAGATTTTACAAAGCCCAACTTTTGATTTAAATTTTAAGAATTATTTCATGCTCACAATTTCTCCTCACATAAGGGAACGAATTTTTTATTCACCCTCTAATTTGTATATTTTTATTTTTAATTTATAAAATTTAAATTATTAAATTTAATAAATTTTATATATTAAACTATAAAATTTAAATCCAATTAATTTAATGATTATCACACCATAAATAAACATTTTGTTACAATTCTTCTCTTCCATTTTGATGTCATGATTCTCTTTATGTAGTGATTTGAAAGATAAACTATACCTGAAAACCCAGATTCTTAAACCAGCTGCAATTAACTCTTTGTATATGGGCAACATAGAAACTTCAGAATCCTTCCAGTTTTTAAAGAGCACATTACTGTTAAACCAACAAAAATGTATATGTTCAAGTTTTCATTCCAGGAATCTAGGACAAGAAAAAAAATATTGCTTTTAATTAGGAAAGTAAAAATGGAAAAAGCATACCTGCAAGCAGTCCATTCGTAAGGAATGTTTGTAACATTTGCATGCATTGCTTTCTGCACATCAGGACGATTGTAATATTTCTCTGCATAATTTTCAGTGCAAGGATCATACCCTGAAATCCTATGTAAAATTGTACTCTTGAGACGTATGAGCTCTCTAGTATTGTTATTGGATGCTGGGCATGGCGGGGTATAGATGCTGTACTGATCAATTTTTCCAAATTCATGGTTAATTGCATAGTTGACAGCATCATCACATTGCTTAGATGTTTTTTCCATAGAGAAATTACAGTATTTGAGGATTGAATTGAATGATTGATCAGATATCATAGCATGGCTCCACCAATATGTCACAGTTCCAATTCCATCATTGTAGTTATCAGTTACAGCATTTCCCACCTGATATTTTTCAAGTTGAATGCAAAATATCACTCACAAATAAAAAGTACATAATTTTGAAGAGAAAAATTAGTTGTATAAACAAAATATTTGTATTTAATGTAAGAATCGTTAAATCAATTAAGTGTTACAATTTAATTTATGAGGTTTAATAAATTTAATTATCTAAATTTATAAAGTGAGAATTATATGAATATAGAAAAACCAAATTTTAAATGGTTGGTAAAGTGTATTATGAGTCACAAGATTTGACTTACAATGAACCCTTCAAGATTGATGATACGAGGATTTTCTTTGTTATACTCATAGATTTTCTTAGCCAACTGGGGGACGTAATGCCCTAAACAGAAGATGAATTGTCAGCTTATAATTGTATGATGATGAACTAAAATTTTACCAATAAGAAATTGCGTGATGTTGCCCATTTACCTGCATAGCTCTCCCCAGCAATATAAAACTTCCTGAATTTATATTGTGGAAATCTTGAGAACCATCTAATCAGAAAAATTAGAGCATCCTGAGCTGTGTTACAAAGTTGGGAATATCATATTAATTACGGACACACGTCCACCACTGAAAGTTGCGATGTCGACAATTTAACAACCTTAAACAGCAGCAAACGCGTACCTGTCCTTTTGTCCCCAGAAGTTTTGAGGTCAGAGCTTGTATTTGTGTACGAGAAACCAACACCAGCAGGCGATTCAAGAAACAGAATATTTGCTTCTGGGTACCCATTAAAAAGCATTATTTTTTCTTCAGATATTGGTTACGGTGAAAAGAAAAGAAATTGAATTTACAGTCGTCTGGTTGGTGGTCACTACCTCTGTTCCATGCATATTTGTTTAGATACAGAGAAGAACCGGTTTTGTTAATCCTGAATGGCCCAATTTCCTCTGACGCTCCAAATGCTACCGATGAGCAACCCGGCCCTGAATCAGTAAAACGTTATATAAGTGCAATTTATAAAATATATTTTAATATAAATTACTAAAAAATTATTAAAATTAAAAAATAATAAAGATAAAAATTTATGTCCCTCTTTTTAATATACATGAAAAGAAAAAAAAAAATAGCAATTCATTCAAGTTGACATGCCTGAACTGGTATCCGTACAACACACGGTTCAATGTATTAAGGAGTGACATAACAATTAACAGTTGAACACCCAACCCTTTTAAATGGATTTGGCATTTTTACAAACAGGCGAAAGGCTAGGGTGACAATCCGCAATCAACAAACGTCTACACGTGCACCCATTAAAGGTAAGTAGATGCAAATATCCTGTTTTGCCCTAAATTTCAATGTCTACCATTAATTATTCACGTGTCAAAGAAAGTGACCGATAAAGATCGTTTTGTTCATTCTGGTTCATGGGCTCTAATGAAATCCAACAATGCCCAGATTTTAAACTGAGAGCTCATCATTCCTGTGTCACGCATGTTCAGTAGCCCCACAGTGGCCGGCACAATGCAGCTAGCATGACTACCCACCAGTTCTTTCTGGGTTCTGACTGGGCGTGCTTCGGATAGGGAAGTGAAAACAGAGGCACAGAGCGAGAGAGAAAGAGAATGAGGGTGAGCATCTTTTTTCGTAGGGACAAAATGGAGTAGTTCACTTTGCGTTGTTGTAGTTTGTTGCTGCTTGTTTCTTTCTCACCCGCAAAATGCAGGGAGAGAACAAACAGAAAGGGAACGACAAAAGGTTTAAAGAAAGTGTTTCTTTTTGGTACGTGAGGTAATGGATTCTCCAAACAGGGAATAGAAGGGAGAAAAGCTCAAAAAAAAGAAGATAGAGGCCACGACCGCCCACGTGGGCATACTTTTAACCGCTGTATTCTACCTTTTACTCCGCCTCAATTCCATTTCATTGTAAAAGTAGATACGTTGACCACCTTTCTTCTAATATGAATAAATATTTTTAAGAAAAATAATAAAAAACAGTATAGCAAAATCTTTTCAACAGTTCTACTATTTTTATTTTTTATTTTTATTTAATTTTTAAATACATAATTTAAATTATTAAATTTTATAAGTTAAATTATAAATTCTAACATACTCAATAATTAGAAGCATCCACCCTATTTATAAGGTAAAATAAATTTATGTTGTTTGCCTCACAAAAATATAAACTAATTCACTTCTATCTCTGTTTGGTACCTCTATTTAATCCACTTTAATAACTCTGCCAACAATTCTTTTAATCTTATATTCTATGGAGCTACATCCACTGCCACTGTTAATACGTTTCAAATAGCCAGTTGTTCTATTTTTCCTCCTCTGTATCAGTGATGGTGACCCCAGCGTATCTTAGCAGGAAACAGTGCACATTTACTTATGTGCGCAGAAGTGGATGGGGGGTTTTAAGAGGCCAATCTGGATATGGCTAGGGTCGTCAACACGTGCAAGGATGAGGGTGCACAGGGGGGCTCAAGGAAGAAAAACGGAGGAGGATATGGTATTACCTCATAGCAAGCAAACACAAACCATCAAAGATTTAAACATGGTTGGTTACCTGTGGTGCTCCAAATTTCAAAGATGCTACTAATGATAGCTACTCGATAGAATTAGTAATGTGTTTATTTTAGATTTACTATATATTAAATCTTTTTTTATTCTAAATATTATTATATAAAAATAAAAGTGATAAAATAGATTAGAATCACTAAAAAAATTTAATTTCATATTTAAAAAATAAGATAAATTTATATTTTTTAAATTTATAAAAAATATATATAAGTCAATTTATTTCATCTCATTTAATGAGTCATGGTGTGAAAAAATAGATTAGCATATTTATTTATAAAAATACATTAATTATCAAGTTACTTTACCTTATCTTAAGAAGTGAAGTGAATTAATCTTTTTTAACCTACCAAAATTATAAAATTGGCTCATTCTATTCCATTTTAATTCCTAATTAAGACGAGATAGAATGGTTAATCTGCTTTTATACACACACACGCATATATATATATATATATGTATATATATAATTTGCAGCAGTAACTGCATTACATGCCTTCTTTTGGAAAACTTAAAACAACTAACTACTTGTCAAGTCTATATCTTCGACTTTCTCATCAACCTAACTATTAATTTAGTCCCTCCTTACATATTCTCTTCCTTTTTATGTTTTTTTCCCCTTTCGTTGTGTTTGAGTTAGAGAAAGCACCCCTCTGCACTCTTGCTAGTTCTTCAAATTCTAGCAGCCAAGGAAGACAACTCATCTGAATAAACTGCTATAAATCAATTTCTACTTTTCTGGATAAACTACGAGTTTGATATGCAGTAAATGATACTGGGCTCAATTAATGACGATTCAGAATAATGAAAGCAGAAACCTACTGGAAAAAGAAGCATATGTATAAAAAACTTGAATTACCTCCATTGAGCCAGAGAACTAGAGGTTTGCTGTGAGGGGAAGTGGTGGCCTCAGTGAACCAGTAGAAGAGAGCTCGGCCATGTTGGTCGTTGACAGTGACATAACCGGAGAACTGGGAGAATGTCACGCGTGGCTGCCCCGGGAGCGCCGAGATGCGATCTTGCTCTTGCTCTTCTGTGACAGAAGCTTCAATAAGGGGTGAAAAAGAGTAGATTAACAAGCACAGCAAGAAGAGATGGCCTCGGCTTTGGAACGCCATTAGATATTACACCCCTAATACAACCGATCTCTTTCTGTATATATCTAACACAAAGGCTCAAGAATTGTAAGACTCTCTATCTCTCTTTCTATACAAGTATATATGTGTTTGGAGAGAGAACGGAGAAATGATGGGTTGGAGATCATATGTAAGACAGGCTATATGTATGCGTTTGGAGACATTTAAGACATAGTACGTGGCGAGGGATATTTGATGCCTCAATTATACGTTACTGACAGGATGGACTTGGCTCTTTAGGTAATCAAAAGTTCAGTGTGAGGAAGCTACTTCGTTTAAATAGGATATTTAAATTTAAATTTTACAGAATAAATACGTCATCAGATTACTGATAAAAATATTTAAATTTAAATTTTATAAAATAAATACTTCAAACTTTGTCCACTAAATCAATCCGGTTAAGGTATGAATTTTTTTTTTAGTTTTCAACCATAGTATACTTATTATTGCTGAATGGAAACTAATTAGGCATATAATTATTTAGTTTACCCTTCGAACAAGCGAAGTTCCAAAGCTCAAATTCGTACCCGGTTGACAATAAGTCCCTCAACTCAGATGTAGTCAGGTTACTGTCACACTAAAACTTTGTTGATGGAACTAACTTTTTTCTGCTATGCATTACCACAAGACTGCAAGTTGGGACATCCCTGTCCCTGTGGACCTTCTATTCTCTCTGTGTTTATCTGTTCAATAGAGAGAGAGAGAGAGAGAGAGAGAGAGAGAGATGGTCTTAATCGGCAGTTGAAACTGATATAAGAACACCGTTAAGAACCCAGAAAAGCCACATCATAAATGCATCACACAGAGACCCATGATTAAGATGCATTACTTTCTCTGTCCCTCCCTCCCTCTCTCTTTCTCAATCTCAAATCAGCCCCTCACAAGTAAAGCCAAAATATGGGTATATCAATTATCTTTATACTTTTTAAGGGACAGATGATTAATTTTTGTTAGGTTTTCTTATATATCTGGGGGAGAACAGACTTTATTTCGTGCTTAATAATTATGGCATCTAAATTATCTTCTGAACCCAAAATACCAGACACAAGAAAACACTTTATTGATATAATGTGGTGTGCTGAATATTTTCTCTCACATGGCCATTCATTTGGAAGCATGTGAGCGATTTATCAATCCATCTAACTAAGCCGGCTGGTCTTTGTATTGACTTAAATAATTAAAACAAGACTAGAAACTATAAAGCCAAACGTGACCCTTAAATAATTACTTTATATATATATATATATATATATATATATATATTCAAATCATTATTTTGTCAAACTAATAGTTGGCTAGCTCCTTCAACATACCTTTGTTTTGCGAAAAATGGTTTTTAATTTGATTTTTGAAATCAAAAAGTTTAAGGTGAGATAAATTTTTTATTTAAAAGTCAAAACATATAACAAATTTCAATAAAAATTTATAATAATATTTATAAATTGCTTACATACCATTAAGAAAAAAAAATCGTTCTTAAGCTTTACAAACGAAATATTTCAAATTTTTGTAAATGAATCAATCCTTATAACTAATAGCTTTTCATGTTTATGTATTTCTGAAGTTTGATGTAGGAAAACCACTTCCATGTTGACTTAGTTTTTAATCAAATTTCATTATATATATATATATATATTTGTTAAATATCAGAACAGATATGAAACTTTGATTTGCGGATAATTTAACACGAAAAGATGAACTCCTATGTGTTGTATATAAAGTTGACCATCCCTAGGCGAGCTAGCGAAGATATTGTTCTTACGTCTTGCTATATTGTTATATTGTCTTTCTTTCTACTTGTGGTCCTAACGATGAGAAGAAGAAATGAGATGTGGGGTTGCATTTCTTGTGACCTTTTCTGGGCAGATCCATTGATTCCCCTTGAATAGCACATAAGATATGACCTTGAGGGGAGCCCAACCAATTCAGGGCTCACAAGAAAACGCCAGTCCTTATCGCCTCTTTTTGTTAGAGAGTTAATACCGTAGAGGTTGATCAATTATAAATATTGGTGTGTAAGGTCAAAGATACTGGTTTTTTATGAAAAAAAGCCAAGTTTTTTACGTGATGGGCAAAGCCAAGTTTCATCTATACAAATGGCAAATTATACATTCCCTGCAAAGTTATGCTTACAAAAAGAAAGACCAAGTGTCTATATATATATATATATATATATATATATATATATATATATATATATATATATTTCAGTTCTTACAAAAAGTCGACTTAAAAAATTTAAATTATTAAATTTATTAACTTTGTAAATCAAATTAGGGAAGCTAACTAATTTAACAATTTACATTCTGTTTTATATACTATTAGTTGCCCCTGATCTTACATGGATGTAGCATTCCTCATATGGCTTGGTCTCTTAAGGTGGAAGCTCTCATTTGGATTCTCTATTTTTACTAACTCACTAACGTTAGCTAGTCAAGGAAAAAGTAGCTCGCTGACTAGTCATTTGGTAATCAGAATTTTATGTAAGAGTGTTTAATTAAGTATGAAAGCAAATACTAATTAGTAAAGACAATTTGGAGGATTATTCAGGGACGATTAGTCCACCAACCAATTTCTGATCACATCATTTCAGATTTGTTAATGGAAGTGGTTAAAAGCTACTTTCAAATTACATGTTAAAAGAGATGTAATGCTAGTTGAAAATTAATTTATGTACTTACAATTTCGGATGGTTGAAACTTTTTCCTTCCTTAGGTTTCCAAACTTCTGTTAAGCAACCAAACACCACTGATGACTATCCCGCAGGCTACTTTTACATGAATGTATCCATTTGCTAGCTAGGTGACGTAGCAAAATTGAATGAAATAATATAAATTTAACCACCAAGGGTACGTGGGGGGCCAGGCAAACAGGTAGGCATTCTTCAATGATTTGAAGTTTCCACCAAAGGAGTAGCTCTCACACCACATTTTCACAGCCACTTTGGATAACACATCGAATAGAAATTGATCAAAAAGATAGCTTTCCATAGCTACTTTCAAATTAATAAATCCAGCTCCTTGTGCACTGAAAAAACTGGAGAAGTTTCAATGCGCTTCCATGAAATAAACCTTATAATTGAGGTATGCATGACCTTAAAATTTTTATATAACTTTCATGCAAGTTTTGTATTTGCAATTGATTGTCTAAAATGAAGTTTTAATGCTTCGTACTCTACCAAGGATATGTACAGTGAAGCTTCTACATCTGTAAGCCCAAAGCAAATGAAGATGGTTTCTAACTTAACACAAGTAGCGGCATTGAATCGAATAATTGTGCCGTCTTTTTCACATGATCATAGTCAAAATTAAAAAACAGAAAATGGTCCATCCTACAAAACATGTCACCGTTTTCCTCGGCTGCCGGGAGAAAAAAGTTTATGCTACTATGAATTGGACAGGTACTTCAAAGTTGCATGTATTAATTTTCTTTTGTACCCTGTAAAATATATTACACATCAAGTTTTTTAGAGATACTTTAATAAAATTATTCCTTAGTTCTTTCTTGATAACTTAAAATTTAAGGTGTGTTGTTTCATTGAAATATAGTTTTTACATCTCACTTTTATTTTCTTTAGCATCTCTAAGAAAATTTAGAATTTTTTTTTAAAATTTCTTTTAGGGTATTTTTTACTTTTTGAATAAGAGATTAATTCTATTTAAGATAAAAATTGTAAATAAAAAATTTCTCCCAATAAAAATAATTCTAAATTTAAACCCTTATTAGCAAATCACTTCAAAGTCCTATGAGATGTAATCTGTTATTATAGTATTAACATCTTGTTACTAAATTTAAAATTTCTCTTATAATAAGAAGAATAGTAAATTATTTAATACATTCAAAATTGTAGGTTTCAACAAAAAAATCTCTAAAATAATAAATAAGTAACACTATCCCATTAAATATGCCGACATTTAGAGTCTTTGTTTGAATTCTCGCTCATATAGATGAACTTAAGTCAAATGGCAAGTTACATAAAGTTTGCCTCAAATGAATCCATTGGGATTTCTAGTTCATATTCATCACTTATCAAAAGGATCACGACCTAAGCAACCAAAACATGAAGGGATAGTATTCCAGCGGCCACGGCACCACCGGCTTTAACTTGATTCACACTCTCGAATTAAATATTGCAAGACATGCACAGAAACAGGTATCCTATGTTCTTGCACCTCTGTCTGTCACTATATTGAAGAAGCCAGAAGAGGCATATTGAGTGGTTGGGGCTTTGAGCAGTTGGGATTTTGAAATCATGTACTTCAAATTTTATCAACCAGTTGCCGTTTGCTGACAATTTCTCCTCTGATACCTGTAACTTGTGCTCATGTGTCTCAAATTGTTTCGTGGGGTTTCTGGCAATTACTAGCCAAAATAAAAAATGTGGGGTAGGCATTTTCTGCTAAATGTCACACACTATCATATTTTCAGTTTTGTCCTTGGTGGATTGTATAAGACAGCATCAAGCAGGGGCCTTACATTTGGGTTACAACTAATGCAGGTGTGTTTGTGTACGTTGAGATGTGGAGAGGATCTTTTGCTCACAAGAAACAAAAATTAGTCAATGTCATTTATACAAAAGAAGGTGACTGATACGTGATCCTTTGAATTATTATGTTTGACTGGTGACAATAAGTTTATATCATTGCACTACTTGATAGTAATTAAATTACAATGAGTCATTTAGGGTCCCCCCCCCCCCTCAAGGAAAAAAAAAATCAACAGGTCCGAATGGTGACATGAATTGGTGGATGAAACCAATAACAACAAAAAAATAATAATATATGTGTAAATCTTACTAAATGTTCATTTAAAAATTTTAAATTATTAAATTTATTAAAATTTATAAATTAAATTATAAAAATTAATAAATTAAAAATTTATAATAAATTTAATAAGTTTTACATTTCTCCTGTTTCGTAACAGGAACGTTTTCCATGTCACTAAGATGGTAAGGAAACCATGTATGTGACCTACTACTGAATAGCAGCCCAAGAAACATCTAATTTAAGAGTCAAAATCTGATGCAGCTCATGTTAGATTTCCTACTGGTTGTCCTTTGGGTCTGAAACTCAAACACTATTATTTTATTTTCCTTTCACTTTCTTTCTCTCTTTCTTTCAATTTTTGATCACCATCTAGTATAATTAGAAAAGCCTTAGTTTTAATTTTATTCATCAAAAAATGCTATTCTTAGAGTGCACTGGGGTGCCCCTTCTTGCACGTTTCTGTTTATATTTTTCAACATAATAATTAATTAAGATTCCCTCTTTTCATTAAGAGGGTGGAAGAAAGGATCAGAATCAAAAGATTCCAGAAGAAACTCTGAGTGCTAAACAACAATGTCACTTTCCCCACATATTGTTCATTGAAAACCATTGAATGAAATTTTGTTTTCCTGTTGTAAAAAGAGTTATCTAACAAATATTTAAATGGAAGAAAAGTTGATCATTCATGTATCATTATAATAATAGAATGTTAGGCAAAGCAAAACCACACGGCATGAAAGGCTAGTTTGTGTTGTCTTAGTAAACGGTTCTTGGTTTGAATAATCTAACCTTTTCTTTCAAAGCTTATATGAAAGTTTTATTGTCTTTTTCTAAAAGAAAAGAAGGATAATGGATATGATGGTTTTTCTTTTTCATTTTTCTAAATAGCTTGATATCTGATTGGTCCGTCAACTATTTTTGACAAGGTCAAACCAAGCACCAATCAATTCTAAATTTGAGAAGAGCTATTATCGTTCTAAAAGTTTCTTTATTGAAGTGTGTACTATTACTAATGAGAGAGTGTCTAAATGACAATAAAGGATAAGATATAAGAAGAATCTAATATATATATAAGTAAACATGTTAAAATCAATTAACTTTATCAAATTGGCTTGTCCTGTTTCACTTAAGAAGTAGAACAAATTAATATTTATTTTTATTTACTACAATTATTTTCCAGTCTATCCCATCGTATTTAATTTGTTTAGTCGTTTTCATATTCTCGTCACAATCCAATGGTGGCCTTCGCTGACCATGGCCACAAAGGGGACGACGCTCTGAAGATCTACGGTCCAAATTCCGAAGGCAACTCACACCCTAAAACCAGTCTTCAGAATTCAAAAGCCACAATTGGCCTAGCATATTAGCGCCCAACCCAAATTAACCCCGCTCTCCAAAAAAGACATTTGGGACTGATAGAGAGTTGCCACTTCCCCAACTTGGGACCAAAAATGGCCCAGCACAATTGGCCCTGCACTTATGTTGTTCTCCGGTTTCCTTCTGGGATCTGTTCATGTAAACTAAGGCCAACTATTCAATAGGTCCTATAACAACTTCCTTAGCCCACAATTGGCCCAGCACTTTTGGGACTGATAGAGAGTTCGACTTCCCCAACTTGGGACCAAAAAAGGTCCAGCACAATTGGCCCCGCACTTATGTAGTTCTCTTCGGCTTCCTTCTAGGATCTGTTCATGGAAACTAAGGCCCACTATTCAATAGGTCCCATAACAACGACCTTATCCCACTTTTTATGTGAGACAAAGTAGATCAACGTCACCAATCCGACCCAAGTTAACATCCACAGCTGCTTTGCTGGTTCCCGGGGACAATTCTCCTTGAAGCCACCATACACGGGACTTGGGAGGAGATGGGCCATCGGCAATTTTAAGAAGGCAGCGTGTCAACCCCGGCAAGGAAGAAAACCCAAATTCGATACCGACCAAAACATAATTATACAGGTTTCACTCGGGTTATCAGATTTATCTTTGGTTAAGTGCTCTTCAAAATTTTTCAAATGAAAAAAAGGTGAAAAAAAAAAAGCAAGTAAAGTACTCTGTTCTCTATCAATGACAAAAAGACAAAAATATAATGTTCACCAAAAAGAAAAAGAAAAAATATAAAGTGGAAGAGGAGATAAGTCTATAATGGACATGATGGTGAGGGCTAAATCAGATCGCAACCAAAGCTCTAACGATTAGACCTTTCTGCTGACCGAACAGCATGCGATTAAAGTTCAACAAAACTTCTTACTTTGTATGATATTAGGAACGGAAAGGTTTGCTCCACCAAATATAGGAGCAACAAAATTATTATAATAATTTTTTAGTTTTATAAGTATTAGAAATTTAAGTCTTTATAATCCTTATCATTAAATTTTAAAATGCCACGAGAATTTCAGTGTACTTTTTGTTTTCTGAGTAAAAGACTATAAAGCGGTTATTTTTATTAATATATACTCAATTAAATTTTTAAAAATTAGATTATTAAATTATATATATTTAATTATAAAATGTAATAAATTTAACTTATTTTAAATATTAAATAAGGCTTTGATAAGCCTTTTCCATGGGTAAAAGCTTTTGAAAAAATTACCATAGTTGGAGTTTTTAAAGAAAATTACCAAAAAGAAAATTTTCATTAAAATAAATAATCTGTATACTCTCAAGAGAGTTAACGTGAAGAAAGTAAGTAAGCTGAATCTCAGGTTACATTAAATTACGTTTAGCATAAAAAAATAAATATATAATTAAGAAAAAACTAATTAATAAGTAAAAAAAATGAAATTTACACATTAATTTATAATAAAAGATAACCAAAAATTATTAAAATTAAACATAAAAATTAAATAATTCAGGTACATCTATATCAATGATAAAGATAAAGCCGTTTTGTTTTATATTTTAAATAAAATTTAATCTCATTCAAAAATTAGAACACCTCATAAAAAAAATCTATTCCTATATTTTACATGATCTGTTTTATGATAATTAAAAGAATACCATGAATAATTTGCCAATAACAGAATCGATATAGTCTTAAATATAATCATTTTTCCTAACCCATTTCATAAATGATCTGCATTTAATATTTCCTCAGTCGGCGAACAAAGGGGGTCGCCCTGTCGGAATTGCTTGGTCAAAACGGTGGGCGCGGTTGCCACCGGCCCTAAAATGTAGCGCGTGACAACTGCTAAATACTACCGCATTCTGAAATTTGGAATCAGTTGTCGAATCAAAATCCCATCCATATAAAAGCCCTAACATTCACAAATTCTCATTTGACTAATTATATATTTTTTTAATTTCTATTTTCTCAACAGCGATTTAGGTTTTCCTTGGTAGGTTTCTGACAGCTCCGAGAAACGACAGGTACTTTTCCCTCCTTGATTTATGAGATTGTTCTTTTTCACTGGATTGCAATGTATCGAAGTAGTGAAAATTCTCTAGCATCCATTCCCTCTCTAACTTGTTATTACAAATTTTAGATTTTTCTGTGATAAAATCGATTTCTACTTGCTTTGGTTGGCCTCGATTCAAGAAATAGAGAAGGGGTTTTTCTAGGTAGCGTAAAAAGTGGCTGATTTTATGGTTTTTTATTTCGGTGTGAATGGCTTTCTTTGATTTTGATTAATTTCATTTTTCGTAGTATAGATGTATTCGATTTTCCAGATTCTATGTTTTTAGATTGTGGGTTTCTTTGGTCTGAAGATTTCTGGATGTTTTTGTAGGACTTCTGCAAATTATCAAAGATGTTAGAGCAGTTACTTATATTTACAAGAGGAGGATTAATCCTTTGGACTTGTAAAGAACTTGGGAACGCTCTAAAAGGGTCACCTATTGATACCTTGATCCGTTCCTGTCTTTTGGAGGAACGATCTGGTGCAGCATCATACAATTATGATGCCCCAGGTGCTGCTTACACCCTCAAATGGACCTTCCATAACGAGCTTGGGCTCGTGTTTGTGGCTGTGTATCAACGTATCCTTCATCTGTTATATGTGGAAGATCTGCTTGCAATGGTGAAGCGTGAATTTTCTGAGATTTATGATCCAAAAAGGGTGGTGTATCATGATTTTGATGAAACTTTTAGGCAGCTGAAGATGGAAGCTGAGGCTCGAGCTGAAGATTTGAAGAAATCAAATCCTGTGGGTAGGCCTGTTGGTACCAGCAAGAAGCAAGGGCAGGGACAAAAGTCTGGATCTGAAGGAGGAAGCAAGAAGAAGAGTGAAGGTTCTCTAAAAAATGATGGTGGTGATGGTGAGAATATGAAAGGACTTAAGTTGGAGAATGGGCACTCCAATGGCAATTTTGTTGTAACTAGAGAATCTAACATGAATGGTAATATTAATGATAAAGAGAATGAAAGTTCCAACAATGGAGCTTTTGATGTAAATAGACTTCAGAAGCTTAGAACCAAAGGTTTAAAGAAGACAGATGCTGTTACCAAAGCCTCCAAGGCAGAGCCAAAGAAAAAGGTAACAAAGAAAAATAGAGTTTGGGATGACTCACCTACTCAAACGAAGCTGGACTTTACAGATACTTTGGGTGAGAATGGGGATAATCGCATAGATGTTGTGGCTGTGGATCAAGGTGAAAGTATGATGGATAAAGAAGAGATTGTTAGCAGCGAAAGTGAGGCGGAGGAAGATGATGACGTGGGGAAGAACAGCAAGCCTGATGCTAAAAGGAAGGGTTGGTTTTCATCCATGTTCCAGAGGTAAGAACGTTGTACTCAATGCTTATATATTGTATATTTTGCTTTCTTTATCGACAGATTTCTTTGTTCCTTTATAATTTCTTCGTCATCAAGCATGTAGGGTTCTATATATTGTTTACTATATAGTCTGGAACTGATGCTCTAGAATATGAAATCTTAAAATTTGATATCTTAGTGTTCATTGGATGATCTGCTTTGTCAAGTGAAGGTTTTCTTTTTAGTCTCATTGCTTGTGTGAAATACCTTGATGGGTTGATTGTTTCAACAATGTTGTCCTGTACTGTGTCCCAATAACATCTTTTGCCTTAAATTAATTTCTTTCATTCTTCCTATCCATCATTTGTTTGTGATCTGCTTAAGATATATGTATCGGCAAGATGCCATTCTTGTTCAATTTGTAATGTTATTTGGTATTCTTGAGCTTCTTCGCGTGAAAGTGGGAAAAGGGACTAAATAAATATCAGAAAAAAGGAAAAAGGAGAAAAAAAATGTTGCACTTGAATTGCACTCTCTCGCATGATGAATCATTTCTCATTTTGTAAATTCTGGGGATGTTGTTTCTAGTTTCCATTTTCTGGTATTCACTGAGATAAATCTCTTCAGGTGGTTAATATGCAAATAACTTTCCATCTGCAATCTTGGACTGCCCAATATAAAGTTTTACTAGGATTTTACATTTTTATTTTATTGAAATGATTAGCAGCGATATCCACACACATCCTTGTGCTCAGTATTGCAGGGAAGGCAAATTTGGAGAAGTCAGACCTGGAACCAGCTTTGAAAGCTTTGAAGGATAGGCTCATGACCAAGAATGTGGTATGTGTTTCTTCTCAAGAACATGGGTTTTATTCCTGGTATATCTGATTGTATAATTGTCATGTCCCTTTCAATAATGTTGTCTACATTCTGTGGTGCTTGTAGGCTGAGGAGATAGCTGAGAAACTATGTGAATCAGTGGCAGCAAGTCTTGAAGGGAAAAAGCTAGCTTCATTTACAAGAATATCTTCAACAGTGCATGTCTGTTTCCTTCTTTTTTTTTTTTAAATCCACATGTGATGCTTTCTTTTCTCTTAGACACGTTTATAGCATGCATACTAAAAATATGAATACAAAACTAATGCAGGCAGCAATGGAAGAAGCACTTGTTCGAATTTTAACTCCTAGACGCTCTATTGACATACTGAGGGATGTGCATGCTGCCAAGGAGCAAAGAAAACCATATGTTGTTGTCTTTGTTGGCGTTAATGGAGTTGGAAAATCTACCAATCTAGCCAAGGTGGAGATAAATAATGTTTTTTACTCTAATTTTATTTGAGATTTCATATGTAAGGGTACGCTTGTTAACCTGATGAAGATGGTTTGTTACCATGTAGGTTGCTTACTGGCTTTTGCAGCATAATGTTAGTGTCATGATGGCTGCATGTGATACATTTCGATCAGGGGCTGTTGAGCAGCTTCGAACCCATGCACGCAGACTTCAGGTATATATCAATTTTACTATTAGAGATTAGTAGAGTATGTAACAAGTTATAGCAAGCATTTGTTCTAGTGATATTCTTTTTTCAGATCCCTATATTTGAGAAGGGCTATGAGAAAGATCCCGCTGTTGTGGCAAAAGAAGCTATTCAGGAAGCTTCACGCAATGGTTCTGACGTAGTTCTTGTTGATACAGCTGGCCGTATGCAGGTATTACTGCAGTTTTTGTTCTAGTTAAGAGGTTAATGATTTTAGTTGATGTTTGTTGTATTCGAAGTAAGAGGGTGTACAAAAATACTAGTTGACTCCTGTTATTATTAATGGTCTTTGTTTCTCTACGTTGCAGCTATATTACATCCTAGGATAAACAGTATATGTATTTTTTGTATTATTGAAAGGGTATTGCTTTCAGATAGGATTGGTAGCTATGTGTGGATATTTTGAGTTATTTAGTGCTAGTATTTTTAATCTTATATGTCTGTACTAATTCTCAGGATAATGAACCATTGATGAGAGCACTGTCAAAGCTTATCTACCTTAATAATCCAGACCTGGTCTTATTTGTTGGAGAAGCGCTAGTTGGAAATGATGCAGTTGATCAGCTTTCAAAGTTCAATCAGGTTCGGTCCTATATACTTTCATATTATAGTCCAGTCCATCTACAATTTTGTTTTGTATCTGTTTCCTTTATGCTAGTTATTAAAACCCCCCTATTTTACTGCAGAAATTAGCCGACCTTTCAACATCTCCTAATCCCAGATTGATAGATGGGATCTTGCTCACCAAGTTTGACACCATTGATGATAAGGTATATGACTTCTAAAATGGCAATAAGAATGGAAATTTGGGTGGCCGATTTGATCTTGGGATAAATAATTTATGCTTTACTGATGGTTCCTTTTGCTAGGTGGGAGCTGCACTTTCCATGGTTTACATATCTGGAGCTCCTGTCATGTTTGTGGGATGCGGTCAGTCCTATACCGACCTCAAGAAACTCAATGTCAAATCAATCGTCAAGACGCTCCTTAAATGAAGACATGTTGATTTATTTGCACTTGCAGTGCTGTTCACCAGTCCTACATGTTTCCGTTTAAATTTTTGCCCCCTTTAATCCCCTTACTCTGTCGACAATGGAGGTGATCTGGCTTGTTTATGAAACTTGAAAGGATTCTCTCCCCCTCCTTCTCCCTCTTTCTTTTATCTGGTTATAGTGCGGTAAGGAGGGCGTGGTTCTTTTTCACCAAAAAGCAAGTGTCACTAAAACTTGAAATCCAAATTAGAGTTCTAAATTGTTTTGAGTAATTCTTGTGCCACACTTTAACTCTGGCATAAAGTTTTTACACATTTATTTACAACTGTTGATATATTTAGGTTTCACACATTAATAATTGTAAATGAGGATTTGAGAAATTTATTTTAAAATTAGAGTATAAGAATAGCAATACTCAAAACCTACTAAAAGTATATGTCTTGTGAATCTTCCTCTAGCTACTAGAAGTAAATTAAAGCTATGTATCTAAAGTATATATTATAAATACAATTCTTCTATTTTCATTAATTATATAGTATAAAATTTTACTTAAAAAATTTAAATTAATAAATTTATTAATTTTCTAAAACTCACATATCTAATAGATTTACTTTCTTGTGAGATTTTGGAAAGATATTGTAAGTGGGAACCATTTTACTTATATAAATCCTCCTGTCACTATTAAGAGTAAATTAGAGCCATAGAAATGTGAGTCTCACTTTAATTTGAGTTTGCACAAACACAAGGCTAAAAACCATCAATTGTTCCGTTAGGCCCCGTCACATTTGGTTAAGTCAAGAGACAAACCGCCGCTTACCCAAAAATCAAGTGAGTCTCTAGTATTGATAATGGGTATTTTTGCTTGTTAGGTTCGGAACAGAAGTAATCTTATCAGAATGTCGTAGAGCCACTCCTCAATCTTGAGCGAGTCAATTTGAAGGGTTAAATATGCGTGAGATCATGCTTACAATCAACCTAGTAAATATCATTACCTTTTTGGGTTCTATATTTTCATGTTTTTGAGTTTCGAAGTTAGGAATTACAGCTAGGAAGAGATTAATAAAAAAATATGAAATTAAAAATTGATAAAAGTATTAATAACATATTAGTTTAACAAAAATATACTCACTTCAAGTGAACTTTAGCTGTTAAAAAAATTTTGAATAAAATTTTTGTTTAAAAAGAAAAAATTTTAATACTTTTATCATCAAATGATAACCCACTAAAATTATTAAATTCATTCAAAAAATTATAAGAAGAAAATCATAAATTGGGGACCAAGAACCGGTCTTTTCGTCTCTCACATTCAGTGCTTGCTTGCATGTGTTTTGCCCCTTGGGTCCACCATCTTCGCCGCGTTTTAAATTTGAAACAGCTGTCAATGGCTTCCTTACGACGTGTACCTCCATCCTTTATGATTATGATCGCTGTTGTTATGCTAGCTTCTAGCTCAGAAGCCAGAGACTTTTTGGTTGGTGACTTGGAAGATCGATGGACAATTCCTATCCCATATACAGAGTGGCTCAACCAGTGGGCCCAGAATCCCGATTCAGGGTCGGCGATTCTCTGGGTAAATCCTTTTCCTGCATCTCATTCCCAACTTACCCACATTTTCATCTGATTTAGTATTCATCTGGGGTTTAAATTTCCAAGCTCATTCTCCATTTGGGTATTATTTTTCTTTAACATTCTGCTCATTCAAACTGGGTAGTTCATGGAATTACTTCTTTTTTTAATCAAAAAAGAGATTTTGAATGGTATTTCCATCTGGGTTTTATGTTTATGCTCAATCCCCATTTGCTCATATGTTTTTCTTTCACGCTCTGCAGAAACAAAGTAGGCCCGTTGGAATTAATTGCCTCTTTTTTAAACTGAGAAAATGGAGAGACTTTGCATTGAAATTTTTTTGTCTCTGTTCTAAACATTTGTACGTATAAAGTCTGGAACTACGATAACAGAACAGAGTAAGTGCTGCAAGTGGAGGAGGAGGACTACACAAGCTGCAATACCTCGGAGCCAATCGAAGAATACAACGACGGAGATACCAAGGTAGAATTGGACCGACAAGGCCCATTCTACTTTATCAGCGGAGCAGATGGGCATTGCGAGAAGGGCCGAAAGCTGGCTGTGGTGGTGATGTCTCAGAAGCACACAGGAATTTACTATCATCTTCCAGCTCCAGCTCCGGCGCCGGCTGCCCCGTGTCTGCTATGCCACGTGCTGCTCCCAGTTTGGGCGGTGGTTCAATTGTCATTGGGTTGGGGGTTGTATTGATGATGATATTTTCATTTGAGAGCATATCTGCATGTCAGTATGACTGTGTTTCCTGCTTTTCTTGTCTCTGTGTGCGAGAGAAAGAGAGTCAAAGTTTTTTCCTTTTCCTTGTCATCTCTTGTGAAGGAAGCAAGGGCTGTTTGTGTGAGAACTGAGAAGAAAAACATGAATGGCCTGGGTGATACTAAACAAGGAGCTTGAATTAATTTCGGCTAAACTCATATGGATTTGGATATTATGTTTCTCCTATTTTTTTTTCACCTCTATATATCTCATTTATGTCTTTCACATGTATATCCAACGGTAAACACAAGCAACATATATTGGTTAGAATTTGTGAACATAATCCCTCAGTTACGTGATTGGCTACGGTCTAAATAATCAACGTAGATGATATTTGAAGAAATCATACAACTTTTGTATTAAATGTAGATGTCAAACATTAAATGTTCAGCTTATATGATTTGTAACTTTCGTTACCCAAAAATACCTTCTCTTTTTTTTTTTTTAACACTCAAGAACTACTCAGCTTTACAACTACTTTTTAGTGGATATGAATCAGTCACGAAATAATTTTAAATTCATTGGCTTGGAGGATTTTTCAGACGAGATATTCACTATTGCCAATGGGTGAGTATATAAGTGGAGTTGGCGAGGTTGGAGTAAGAGGAGATTCCAAAATTCAAATTTTTTTTATGTTATTTCTTCCGTCTTTATTCTCTCAGCTCTTCTTACTCTTTATTTTATTTAAGAAAGAGATTTGTATTTTTTAACTTTAATTTCTATAAACAGAGTAAAAATAATAGAGATTAGTTCTTACTTTTTTTTATTAATTTTTTAATTTTTTTAATTTTATTTTTATCTCTCTTACTATATTATAAATTTTAAATATCAAAATTAAAATTTTGATTCCTTAATTTTATTTTTTATTATTTTAATAATTTTTTATTTTTATTATATTTTAATATATAAATATCATTTTTTTATTTTATTATAATTTTTATTTATTTTTCTCTAATTATTCCCTTAACATTAAGTCAAAAAATTACCCTTAAAATTAGGGAATCCGGATCCCCTTTGGTGTCCCTCCCTTGCAAAGTAAATTTAGCACACGGGCCTTCAATGTGGTACTAGCTGAAACTGTAACATGGGCCAATACGTTGAGCCTAGCTCGACGTAACTGTCTGTGCGCCCACTGAAGGGAATAAAGAAAAATTAACACCTGTAAGTCTCGCACGCTCGTTTGGATGGAGAGCAGATATCATCTCCTCTAAACTCTATTCTTGCTACCACCCGTTGCTCGCAGTTACTCCGACAAGTACTTCCGTCAAATCTTTCACTCTGCTTATGACTGGTGAGTTTTTCTCCTTACTAGGTTTACTCAATGTTGCCCTTTTCTCTCGATTATTCTACATCACCTGGAATTGTCGTCTTCGGTTGATTGCTTACCATCTGTTTCATCATTTGCTTCTGAAAAACTGGATGTATTCCTTTGGTTAAACGGCTTAGCAATCATCAAATTTCAGATTAACATCATGATTTTGAGTCACCTTTAACTCTGTTCTAATTCATGAAGTTTAAATTGGACGCAGTTCTTTGTTTCCAGGAAGATTATATAGAATCTGAATACGTATTTGATTTTTTTTTTTTTGGGGTAGGTGGGCTGGGATGAATTTCTGCCTGTAAACCGTATCCCCAGTTTCCCAACCATCCGAAAAAGATGTCAAATTATTTTTTTGTTGCTCTATTAATCAAAATAACATCTTTTAAATGTTATTTAATTGACACCATTTCATGTTATTCTGATGATTTGTATGTATACTTAACATTAGAGTTCTTATTTGTTGCTTCCGAAATCTGTCTTCCTATGCCCGGTAGGTGATGCTTCTGTGCAGTCCAGGTTAGGTTGCTTACTTGCTTTCTTTCTAAGAGATGGGCATTGTGCCTCCTTTTCCTTTTGAGCAATTTTTGACTGAGTGTTCTGGTTTCAGGAATGGATTGTGTTTCATTTAATGTCTCTTATGGGACTATGTTGCTATGTAAAGGAGTGACTACAACCCCAAAAGAACCCTTCAGGGTTTCTTGCCGTACAAAATCTCAAGTCTTGAAGCCCAACCTATTATCAGGTCTTAGTTCGCTTGATTCTTTGCAGGTATGTCGTATCATTGTTTATTATGGACTTGATTGGAGATATTCATGAAGGTTTTGATTTGTTTGACTTATTTGGTTGTATTTATAATAAATCTTGAATTAAGATTTCATATGTAGAGTTTCTAAACTATTAGTAGATGCTCAACTGAGCTGGTGGGAAATTAAAATGCTTTGGTTGATCTTGTTATGACATTGATGATCCCCATCCCTACTGTTGTGAGGTCATCAGCATCAACAAAAAAGTCCTATCTGCCTGTCTTAAAACAAGTCAATATCAAGATATAATATTTTGTTTTTACCCTGTTCAATATTATGCTAATTTTTACTTCTATTTTTTTTTGGCATGTCTCAGTATTTTATTCAATATGACCAAATTAAAAAAAATTATTAACTACACTTGCTTCTATTTGTTAATGAAAATGAAATTAGAAATTAATGTTTCTTGCAATGGTCAAATTGGGGAAGGTATTACATTTTTAACCAACACTGGATGTGAAAACTGTTATAAGAATTGGAAAGTCTTAGTTAAAAGCAGACTCCTTATTCTTTAAACAAAGTGTTGCTGGAGTACTGGATTGCTGTTTGACAAAAACCTATTTGAAGTAGCTGACTTGCCCCTAAAATTTCTAATTCCCGGATGAAAATCAATATACTTTTTTATAGCTTGTAAAATTATATTGAAAATTGCAACTCATGCCATCCAGGGTGTTTGCTTTTGCAGAGTAGTTAAAAGTGTTACTTACTCATACCCAGCTGAAGTTCATGAAATTTCCTATTATGTAAACCCTTCATGTTTTAATCTTTTTTTAAAATTTTTTAATGATGCAGTATAGTGCCAGTAAGATTAGAGTTCCAATGAAGGTTAGAATTACATCGCATAAGTATTTTAAATATGCGGTTGCAATCAGGAATGATGTTCCTCAAAATGCTGATTTTCCTCGGCAATATTCGAGAAAGGAAAAGAAACCTTTTCCAACACCCATTGTAGAGCTGAGACGAGCGGCTAGGGAAAGGTTAAAGAAGAGTAAAGGAAAGCCAAGAAGACCACTGCCGCCTCCAAAGAATGGGCTGCTGGTGAAGAGCCTGATACCAACTGCATATAGGGTCTATAATGCAAGGATCACTTTGATAAATAATCTGAAGAAACTTCTTAAAGTGGTGCCTGTGCATGCTTGTGGGTAATTACATTCCTCAATATCCTCTAGTATACTTTTGGTTAATGCACAATTTGGCTTATGTAAAAATTTGGGAAACTGCGTTCATCATTATAAGTGTTTTTTTTGTGATGGAGCAGTTGTGGTAACATAAACCAGTGGTGTCTCTGGGATCACAAGATATCTCTACTGCCCAAATGGTTTTATTATCAATTCATTTTAAGTTATACATAATGCAACTATACATTTGAATTGTTACCTATACTGTTGTTATCATGGTTAGCAACTAAACTAGACTTTGCACCTACAATTAACCGTCACCCGTGATTGATATTTGATAGCTTCTCATCTTATCTTTTATTTTCAAGAAAGCAAACATGTATCATTAGACCTTTGTGGATTATGCATGTATTATGTCCTTATGAAAGAGATGCTTTTGGACTGGATACAGTTATGAGGTATTAAATTTGGAGTTGGGGTAATCCAGCTTCCCCTTTCCTCTTTCCCTCGTGCCTGGAGAATGAAAATATCACTTATATATATATGTATATATATATTTTTCGTTATATAGTCAAAAGGTTAGCTAATATGAGAACTATAGCAGCAGCAATTTAGTTTGGTAGCTGATTCGAGAAGTACAAATCTCCTTTAACTCTATATTTAGCATTGAAAATGTAATATTACAAACTAGTATGTTGAGTTTGTTTCAATATACTCTCTCTCTCCCTCAGAGAACATAGAGGGAGAATAGGAAGTTGGGAGTCTCAACCATAACAACCTGCTATCAATAACTTCCTGTATTTCCGGATATGTATTATGTGCACTGAAGAGACTAAAGACACCGAAGAGAAGTTTTGGCATTATAATAGTAGATAATATGGTGTATTGGAAGGTTATAAATCCCCCTCGTTGCCTCCTTAGCACTTGGCAAGCATGTCCACTGCTTGAATCATTTCACAGTAATGCTGCCAGAGAAGCACAACCGAGAAGGTTTCCCTGAAATTGGTAGGCTGACTCTTGATGACAATGTTGGACCTTGTGGATTAGTTGTCTCCAAGTTCTCAAAGAATAAAATTTAAATGTTTTCTTGTATACGCAGAGCCCAAATATCTGGCGTGTATGCATTTTCAACTGTAAACATAAAAAATATCAATGACATTAGTTTAGCTACCCATACATGAGATTATATATACTTATCGGGTGAGCCATAACGAATGTGATTATCATAGTTAATTTTTCTTTCTAACCAGCTTTATTTTTCTGAATAAATGTCATTTGGTGTCCTTAATGTACACATCTTGTTGTCTTGTTGACACAGTTGATAATTGACATCCTAGTGCAGGTGGTGCAGTGAAATTCATGTAGGACCCGTTGGACATCCTTTCAAATCATGTAAAGGCTCACATGCCAACATTCGCAAGAGTCTCCACGAATGGACACGTGCAAACATTGAAGACATATTAGTACCAATTGAATCCTATCACCTCTTTGATCGTCTTGGGAAGCGTATCACTCACGAAGAGAGATTCTCAATCCCTAGAATTCCTGCAGTAGTTGAGCTCTGCATTCAAGCTGGTGTTGAAATTCAAGAGTTTCCGACAAAAAAGAGAAGAAAACCTATAATCCGTATTGGGAGGAAAGAATTCGTTGATGCTGATGAAAGTGAACTACCAGATACAATCCCAGAAGTTCCTGAGAATCCATTATTAACTGAAATACCTGATTCAGAAATTGTTGCTCCATCTAATGAAGAAGAAACAGTCTACCTATCTGAGGAAACACTCGAAGCATGGGAACGGATGAGGAGTGGAGCCAAGAGATTGATGAGGATGTACAATGTGAGGGTTTGTGGATATTGCCCAGAAATTCATGTAGGCCCCCGGGGACACAAGGCGCAAAACTGTGGAGCCCACAAACATCAGCAACGCAATGGGCAGCATGGTTGGCAGGCTGCAGTGCTTGATGACTTGATACCTCCAAGATTTGTGTGGCATGTCCCTGACGTAAACGGGCCACCACTGCAACGAGAGCTCAGGGATTTCTATGGACAAGCCCCTGCTGTAGTGGAAATCTGCATTCAGGCTGGTGCTACTTTACCTGAGCAGTACAAACCTACCATGAGGCTGGATATTGGGATCCCATCAGACATTAGAGAAGCTGATATGGTAGTTTGAGATGAATTACTGTAAATCCTGAGTTTTGGTTATGGCGCTAGGTATATGTGAGATGTCAAACTGAATACAATGAGAATTCTTTCAGAAAGGAGATGGCCTCAGCTTTCTTGTCAAGTGCCTGTTGCGGATTCCTTGACTATTATTACACATGTACCTAACGTTATGTGCAATCCTCTGCATAGAGTTGTAGCAGATAATTGAAGTATTAGTGTGGTAGGGCCAACAAGTACTTGATTCAAGCTTTTTCACAAGCTGTTTCTCTAATTATGATTTTTTTTTTTTTGGAAAATTTGCTGGACATTCGGAAAATGATTATTGATGACAAGTCACTTGGTAATTTCGACACAATATGAAAATGGTGATGGTATGATTGTGACGAAGAGCCCTTATTTCTGAAGAAGATAAATTTTGAAAGGGACTTGCTGCTCCAACAATTTTACTTTAACTTAATTTTTGTAACATAAAATTTAAATTATTAAATTTATTAAATTTTACAAACTCATTTATAAGATTTAACAGGCATTGCACCCGTTGTAAGCATTATGTTAGAATAATTGAGTAAAAATAGTTTTTTTCCAACCTGAAAATGAAGAACTATGCTCTATCCAATCTTGTACTAATGCAGTACAAAGCCAGTGATCAGTTTTGGTCATTTAATAAGGGCAATAGAAGGACCTTTCCCAAACCTCCAATTTTTCATTCTACACTGGGATAGCACTTCGCAGTTCCCTTGTGTAGCTTGAGGAAGATCAATAAATAAAAAGCCGTAATGGGGGGTTCTGTCTTCTAAGGTATATCAAAATCACACAACGCTTCACAGCAATTTAGAATGGGTCAAACAATTATTGCACGGTGAGGTCTCCTCTCTCTTAACACTTTCAAACTATTTTAGAGGCCATCCACCACGTGTGGGACCCCAAACTCTCCACTTCTACAAGCTACATTTGTACATATCCCATTGTTTTTCGCCTTGTATTCCTTCTTACCACTCCCATGTCCTTCTCTTTCTTCTCACAAGACTCCCCATATGCACCTCAAACCCCATAAAAAAACACGCGTTTGACAAATAACTGTAAGACACAAACTAATTGAGGAAGTTAAGCAAACAACTGCAGTAGAGAAAAAGAGACAGCAATGGTTGGGCCAGGAAAAGTGAAGATGGCAGAAGCTGAGGCAGTGAAACAGCCTTCTCCTGGTCAGCTTTCCACAGAAACACTTCACCAGCGTAGAAAACTGCCTTATTGTCCCATTAGAATGGCCATGGCTGGCTTTGCTGCAACTGCTGTGCTTGGTTATTTGGTCTTGTACTCCAAGAAGAAGCCCGAAGCATCAGCCATGGATGTTGCAAAGATTGCCACTGGAGTCGCCCATCCAGACAACACCCATCCCCGCAAATAGATCGCCAACATCACCACCTCGAAGCCTTAGCTTCTAGATTTTTATCAGTTAATTTGTATCATGGCTTCTTTTATTTCTCATATTTCCGTCTAACTATAGTTTTTTTTCATTTGTGTTTGAATACAAGTTTCTTCTATACATCATTGAACTCCTTTAAGAAAGAAGAGACTGCAATGATCATGTACCGCTTAGTTATCATCTCACTCTTATTCTTGTTGTCCAACAGATGATTCTACATTGTTATCTCCAATAGATTTTTTTGCGAGATCCTCCTCAACACTGGTAACGTTTTTATGGCCATGGCTTTGAGAAGAAGTTTTCTATCTTAATAGTTTCTGGGAAACGAGTAAAATTGAAAAAAGAAATCGAAGATAATATTTTCTGTCGTTTCCTTTTCACTTCTGGCGAATGTGGAGATTGAGGTGCCGTATTGCATAATGGAAGCTGTTTGCTTGTTTATTTGATTTTGAATCGCTTTGGAGAGCATTTGCGAAAACTTTGTTCATGAATCATCAGAAGTTTGATGACTGTCACATTATGTTTATTTTTGGAAATTTTTATTTTAATTTTATTAGTATAGTTGAGGTGAGCGTAGAGATCTGAAACTAATCACTTATAATATCATTCATTCGGAAAAGAATTAAGACTGTTTGAAGGATATAAAAAGTTTATGTCTCGATTAGAAATATCTCTTTATTCATAAAAGAAAAAATTTGTTTTTATTTATAAATATATAAATGAAGGAGGAATATTTTTTTTATTACTTTTAGAGAATATATTTTATAATATAAATAAATAATTTGTAATAAAATTAATAGTATATATTATTTTAAATTTATAAAATATTATTTATTTATATTTTATAATAATTATTATTATTAATTTTTAATTAATAATTATATATTTGTATCTATAAAATAGACACCCTACTTTAAAAAATCTGAAATCTGAATCCGTAATCATAGGTGTGGCGGTGGGGAGAATTTATGAATTAAGATAGTTTTTTTTTTGTTTTTTGAAATTGAATTTTATAAGAGTTAAATTAAGAATTAAAATATTTTTTTACTAGGTTATTAATTTTGAAGACTATAATATAAAATTATATTCTAATTTTAATAAATAAAATAAATTTTAAATTTTAAATTTTAAAACTTAAATTTAATTTACAGGCCAATTCTAAAAATTAAATAAACCTTCAAAGTTTTTGCTACTATTATCGATATCACAAATTGCTCAAAACATCTTTGTTTGGCATGTCGATGTAGGCTACCATAAAAGTTAGATGTGCTTCGTCGTTTTAGCACGATCAATTAACGAGGATGGCGGAACCTGTCCAATCAGGAACCGAATTTCCCTGTCGTCATCGTGCGGAATGGCCAATATTGGCCTTGAGTGACTCAAATAGACGACGTCGTTTCTTTCAACCTTTTCTTATTGTTTTTATTTTCATTAAGCGATTTAATTGCTGGAGGATTACGCCCATTCGGCCAGCACTCATTGCGGCATTTTTTATTTTTTTTTTGAAAAAATTAGTTGACCTTCTCACGCCTCTTTGACAGCGATTGTTCATTTTTTCGGTAAAAAAGATATTTTTTCTGATTCCATTTTCTCTGTCATCCTCTTCCACCCTCCTTCCTCTTCTGCAATTCTCTCCTTCTATCTCTCTCTTCTGGACGACGACGTAAGTCTCCCGCAGATTCCGCTGTAAGTTGCCTCCTTCTACTTCTCTGCCTCTTGTTGTTCCATTCAATCCCAGTAGCTTAGACTAGAAGATCCTGTATTTCTCTACAAAGACATGCCCTTTTTTGTTTGTTTATTTGTTGTTGGAATCATTGTTGGAGTTTAGATTTACCTCAGTTTGCTGCATGGAGCTGAAAGTGAGTATAGATATTGATGCTGCCTTTGGAAGTTAAAGTTGAAGTTGAGACATTTGGCGTTAATCTACAAAATCATTTTGTTCGTAATCGGTGGTTTTTGGAGCGGAGATAGTATCAATTGATTTTGGGAAGTAGCACAAATCTGTTTTATTAAGCGTCTTTGCGGTGATTCATAATATCAGACGGATTTAACCAAGTTTATGCTAATAGGTAATAGATGATTACCAATTACTGGTAACATGGGGTATACTGTTGATGCACCACCTGTTTTTCAAATTGTTGTTTAGAAGTTCTGATTTGACTCAGATGAGCTAATGAACCATAACCATGAAAATAGGAGTGCCTTTTTCTCTTAATTTTAAGGAGTGGGGGAGGTTTAGAACTTAATCTATAGATAAATAAATTGCGAAAATACCCTGCTTGAATAATCTGGATCCATCCTGTAGTGAGGGGAAAAAAGTGTTGAGTTGATTATCTTTAGGCCAATTATGATGAGGACATCCTAGGTACCTGAGGTTTGAGAAACAGATAAGTATTTCTGGCTTATGGCGATATTGCTTGATTGCTTGTGTGCAGCAGAGCCTAACTTTAAGTGCTTTACTCTTTGAGGCCATATAGCTGTTGTTTCTAATAGAAGATGGAAAGTTTGGAGAATTTGTGAATGACTTATAATTGTTTTTTTAACATTGTAGTTGTCATCTATCATACATTCAGTAGGGTATTTTTCAAGTATTTTTTCTTCGTTTTTCCTCCGTTAGCAATACTGTCATATATTTTGATTTTTTTTTTTTGGAATTGTTTTCATCCTCTCTCATTGTAGGAGGCTTTTGATAGATCCTTAGATACACATCCACATCCTTGAAAGCTGTGCATCAAGCTATTTGGTCACTTGGTTAACAATTTGAAGGAAGCACAATTCATGCTTGGCTAATGTGTTACCTGTGCAGGTTTTTACATTAGGTAGGATTTTTAAATCTTAATTGGGGTTTTCAGTCCATTTCTAGTTTTTAGAACTTCTATTTGTTGGTTGTAAATGGATTTGGAACATATATTGACAAACTCAAGTAAGCCTATATGCTAATTAAAAACTTACTAAACTTGAGTGTCATACGTCACCATTTTTCTTTGGTTCAATGTCACAAGTACCATCTGTTGGCACAATGTATCTACATTCTACATACAACACAGATCTATATTTAGGTTCTAACAACTGAAGAGAATAAACATTTGCATAAGTTTCTAAATCTGTATGATGTCATTTTCCCATTACTTTATATTCTACAGCTTTGTATTGGAAATCACATCAGGCTTTAGCATGAGGTTTTTCAGTGAAGCTTTTGAACCTATACATGAAGACAGCAACATTAATTTTATTGGTCATTGTTTAAAATAAACTTATGTTTTGCTGCAGGTTGTATATATGTGTTCGACAGTTTAAAAGATGTTTGACTGTGGTTACAAGTCACAGTATGTGGGTGGCCAGCGGGAAAACTTTGTGAGGTATCAACTATAGTTCATTGCAAGGTTACGGTTGTAGAGATATGAAGGAGAAGAGAGTTAGTAATATTTATATGTATGTTCTTTTTTCACATTTTGTGACTATTTTAAATATTTGTTAAACTTGAGCAGTCATCACTGTAATCGGGTATAGCTATTGCTTGATTATACAGGAATACATTAGTGTTCATTTTAAATTTCTTTCTACCATGACCTTGTTTTTGGGAGATTTAGAATTAATATTTAAGATTTACACTCATCTTAGATTACATTTAATTTTTTTTATTGCTGATTTTTTGAAGTAGTGGTCTAATTGATCATTCTTTTCAATAATTATAAAATTTAGCTATTGACTTACTGCAATTCCAAAATTCCACTATCCATTTAGAAGAATTTGTGTCATTGTATAATCTTGTGGTTCATCGAAATTATGTTGTGCTAGACTGCAGAGAAGAGTGATGCTTAATTGGTTTTTCCTGGGTTTTATCAACATAATAATTAAAGTTACATTATAGGATTTTGATGTTCATTTGCCAATCTATATGGTGGTAATTATAGACCACTTATGGTTATATGATATACACTTGCAGCATCAATATCCTTAATTTGCTGTCAGTTAAGATATGTGAAAACTAATGTTAGTTACAGGATCGATAACCATTGGCCATGTAATGTAACTCATTGCTAACCATATTAGAAGCAGAAAATCTACTGATTTAGGAATTCGTAGGATGACTTTCCTGTAAATCTTAGAGCTGCAAATTTCATACCAGCAACATTTTTATGATGCTGTACACAAATCTTGTGGATATATCATATACCTTTTGTTTAAAAAATTCAGTGCCTTTTTGGGAAATCGCAACAATAAGTATGGCAACTCTTGAGTTACTTCTAAGGGACCAAATTAGGGAATTAACAAACATATATTAGCATTCAACTTGTAAAGGCCTTCATTTATAATTTGGACATATAATATGATATTTGATAAGATTCCCCCTTTTCTACTCCCTTCTTTTGTCTGATTTTTAGACTGGATCTTTGTGTTTCTGTTTATGAATATTTACTTCACTACAGTATGTGAGGAATATGATTCATTTATTTTTAGGTTGGATGACTTGGACTCTAGACTGTCTTCATCTTCGGATGCTGGAGTTAAAAATTGTGGATTTAGTATTGAGAAATTAAGCCATGGTGGCCATGCAAGTAGTACAACCTCTAGGTCTTTCAAAAGAGGAATGAAAAAGGGGTCAGAAGGACTGAAGTCAATTGGCCGATCACTTGGGTTTGGGGTATCTAGGGCAGTGTTCCCAGAAGATCTTGAAGTGTCGGGGAAGAAGATATTTGATCCTCAGGACAAATTTTTGCTGCTGTGGAATAAACTTTTTGTTATCTCATGCATACTGGCTGTGTCCGTGGATCCATTGTTTTTTTATCTCCCTGTCATCAATGTTTCATCAAACTGTCTGGGTATAGACAGAAAGTTGGCTATCATAGTGACCACCTTGAGGACATTTATTGATGCTTTCTATCTTATACGCATGGCTCTGCAATTTCGTACTGCTTATATTGCTCCATCATCTCGTGTCTTTGGACGGGGTGAGCTTGTGATAGATCCGACACAGATAGCCAAGAGATATTTGCAGCGGTATTTCATCATTGATTTCCTGTCCGTGTTGCCCTTACCACAGGTTGAAAAGATTGTGCTGACTTGAGTTGATCTCTTTCTGTTAATGCTATGTGATTACTTTCTTTGAATTGTATAATGTTTTATGTAATTACATTTTGTTTACAAAATTACAACTCTGCCACATTTCCGTTTGGAACTTAGCTGCTGTTTAATTCTATTATAATTCTGTCTTCTCTGAAAGATTCTGCTCATTTTTTAATATGCATCATGTACTATGAGATTTTGTTTTTTTGGATAAAATGATACTCTTTGTTGCAGATTTAGTGAACCAAAATTTTGTTTGACATAAAGAGGTCTTTTAAAAATATTTAAAAAAAAAAAAACTAATTTCAGTTGTCAATGGCATGATGATTTTGGACTATAGAGTATATTTTTGTTTACTTTTACATATTTTAAAGTCTTGTATTACTTGCAAGATGGCATTGCCATATGGCGACTGCAATTTTTAGGAGTACAAGAGAAAATTCAACTCTTACTTTTTTCTGCTTTATTTCACCCTTATTTTCCTATCCTTGTATACAGATTGTGGTTTGGAGATTTCTTCTGAGGTCAAAAGGTTCAGATGTATTGGCAACAAAGCAGGCCTTGCTGTTCATTATCTTGTTTCAGTATGTTCCCAGATTTCTCCGGATGGTACCATTGACTTCAGAACTGAAGAGAACAGCTGGTGTCTTTGCTGAAACTGCATGGGCTGGTGCTGCATATTATTTGCTGTTATACATGCTTGCTAGTCATGTAAGTTCTTTTTTTCCTTTCATTATCTAATGCTAGTTTTCCTTGCCTTGTTATTTTTGAGCTATTATTTATGCTTTCCAGTTGTGCTGTTGTTCTTGTCATCTAGCTTTATGGTGCATCAAGTTTGCAAGAAATTTATTTTTGGTCCTTGTCCATTAATGAGTCTTTGCAGATAGTTGGAGCGTTTTGGTACTTATTAGCTGTTGAACGCAATGACTCATGCTGGCAGAAAGCCTGTAGGGAATCTAGTGATAACAAGTGCAATAAAAATTTCTTGTATTGTGGCAACCAGTACATGGAAGGTTATAGTGCCTGGCAAAATATAAGCTATGGTATTCTTCAGTCAAACTGCTCTCCAGATGGTGACAATCCTCCTTTTGATTATGGAATTTTCAAACAGGCATTGTCATCTGGTATTGTCTCATCTAAAAAGTTCCTATCCAAATACTGTTACTGTTTGTGGTGGGGTCTCCAGAATCTGAGGTAATTGATTCTATTTCCTTTGGAGGTTTATTCTTCATGTATTCTGTCCCAGCATTCGTTAAAAATGCATTGTAACATGTATATTCTGTTTGAACTGAATGCTGGTAAACTTGATTTTTTCCCAGGAAATGTGTATTTCTGGACTGATTATTTATTTTCTAAAAAATTTTTTAAGAAAAGAATGTATTGGAGTTAATCAGATCAGGCAGATGCCCTTTATAGTTGTATTACTAGTGCATTGCATAGCTTAAACACTGGAGTTCAATGTGTCTGTGGATATTCTTTATGTGGATGTGCATGTCTCTAGTAAAACTGGTAACTGGATGAATGGAATGTATAATGACTTGAGAAAGTTTCTAATATATGCCACTAGTTCGTCTGAAAATTTTAAAGGAAAGAAAACTTGAGTCTGTGTAAATCATTTGAGAATCATATGTTGTAGTAGCAGCAGCCCATCGGGTTCCTTCAGAATGATCTTGTAGACCATTCTATACATTAAAGGAGACTTTCTTATCCCGGACAAGCATGTGATTGATAAATGGTGTTGTGACTTGCAAGTGATATCCTTCATTTAATGGTGACTAAGACCTCTAAAAATTTGATTATCTTATTCCTTTTGCTCACTATCTTGTGTCCAAGATGTTCTGTTTTGGAGCCTAATTACTTAGGAATTTCTGTAAGAATTAACCACTAGTCTAAGTGCAAAACTCTATTTTCTAAAGTTTTGTGCATAGTTATGATTTGTTCTAAAAACTTAACCTTTTATATGGTTGTGAACTCAGCATGAATACAAATGCATTGGAAATTTTTCATTTTAACATATTCACAATATATATAAATATCAGTTCAACACACAAACATTTCCTTAGGGAATAGTTACTTTTTTGAGAGAGGTTACTCTTTTTTTTTTGTGGCGCCATTTAATCTATGTAATTGGCTCCACTTAGTGGGATAAAACTTTGTTTGTTGTTGTTGTTGTTGTTGTTGTTACTCTATTTTTTGTGGGCAGGGAAGGGGGGTAAAAAGAGATGCTACTTGTGAAGTGTAGGGGGAATTCATCAAAAGTGTGTGCATTATATATTCAATAGTTTATTCTTGAAGACGCCAATTCTTCCGGTGTCCTTTTTTTTTTTTCTCCCCATTATGTTGATTAGTGATACAGCGATGCTTATTGTTCAACATTGACTTCACTACAGTACACTTGGCCAGGGGCTTCAAACTAGCACCTATCTTGGGGAGGTTATCTTTTCAATTGCGTTAGCCATATTTGGGCTTATCCTCTTTGCGCTTCTGATTGGTAACATGCAGGTATGCTTAAAAGTTAATTAGTTTAAAGTAAGATTGATAAGTTCTGTTAATATACAATTTTTCGGGAAAATGATGGAGTATCAATTGACTTGTAGTCTTCTGGGTCACATGTGCTAAGAATCCAAATTACCCAACATTTATTTTACATGCACAGCAACAGTGTATGAGTAGATAAACAGTATAGAATTTTGCAAGTCTTTTACATTCATATACATGGTAGTGAAATTAAATAATGTTGAATTGGTTCATAAAGTAGTGTAGGGACCTTTCAAAGGTCATCATTCGATATCTGTGAAGGCAGTAACCAGATATATGTCACAGGGAGGAAAGGCTAAACTTCTGCAACTAGTCTTTTTCATTGGTGAGAGCATGCATAGTTGAACTTGAAGGTGAAATTGCCAGACTTTTCAAGTGTCCCTTTCAAAGTTGATGAACTACTTGCTAGTATTCTTATTGAGAACTGAATCAACTGATTGTATTTATACAAAGAAAAATTCAATTTGGTTTGGCATTTAGGCATTAACAAATACACATTCACATGTGCATACAAAAAATGAGAGTACTGGATGTTTTTAAGCTTGTTGTTTTAAATGTCATTTCTCCTATTGCTTTGTAATAGCTTTTAAAGTTTATTTAAAAAGCATGAAGAGCATATTGTTAAAATTTGATACTGAGTTTATCTGTATTTTGCTATGATTACAGACATATCTTCAGTCTCTTACCATTAGGCTCGAGGAAATGAGAGTCAAAAGGCGTGATTCAGAACAGTGGATGCATCACCGCTTGCTCCCACAAGATCTTAGGGAGCGAGTTAGACGTTATGATCAGTATAAGTGGTTGGCAACACGTGGTGTAGATGAAGAAAGTTTGGTTCAGAGTCTACCAAAGGATCTTAGAAGAGATATCAAGCGTCACCTATGTCTGGCTTTAGTGAGGAGGGTATGCTGTAGAACACTGAAAAATACTAAAATGGCTCTCTATTTCAAATCTGTTCCTAAAAGGACCCAAAAATTTATAAACCTAACTGGAAAGAACCAATGTGTGGTTATTTAGTTTCTAGGTGGTTATGGTAGTATGCACGCATAGAACCATATTTGCAACTAAATACCCACATCAAGTTTTGGTTATATGGTTCTTTTCCATGAATATAATTATAAGAGTTATTTTCGGTGAAACACCTAAAGAGGTTGGGCCTTTCTTCCAGTTTGTATCTGTTATCAATTGTACTCTTCATGTATACACCTTTATACTGATAGCAGTTCATGATCAATTCATGGGTCTTAAGGGAACTTTCACAAAAATGTTTTTGAATTATTTGAAGTTTCTGCTAAGATACTTTTTCTGAAGCATATGGAACTTTTTCTTTTCTCACCAAAATAGTTAATCTCTAAATGTGTTTATTCTGTTCATGATGTCTTTCTTGTTTTTGATCTTTTCATCTGGTAAGAGAAATTTAATTGCTTGTATATTTTGCTTTTCAAAATTTTTGTGGACATGATGTGTTGCCTCTCTATGGGATCGAGTGGACTTGTTCTCCATCTTAGATTTACTTCCCACATTGGTGCAGGAGCATCTGAATTTGTCTTATCATTAACTGCTTCTCTTGCGTTTGTAGGTTCCACTATTTGAGAGTATGGACGAGAGATTGCTTGATGCCATTTGTGAGAGATTGAAACCTTGTTTATTTACAGAAAGTACTTACATTGTTCGGGAAGGAGATCCAGTTGATGAGATGCTTTTCATCATACGTGGTCGCCTTGAGAGTGTTACCACAGATGGTGGGAGGAGTGGATTCTTTAACCGCAGTTTTCTGAAAGAGGCTGACTTCTGTGGGGAGGAGCTTTTAACCTGGGCACTGGATCCCAAATCAGGCTCTAATCTTCCATCCTCTACTAGAACAGTTAAGGCACTAACTGAGGTTGAGGCCTTTGCCTTAATTGCTGAAGAGTTAAAATTTGTTGCCAGTCAGTTTAGGCGCCTTCACAGTAGACAGGTTCAACACACCTTCCGTTTTTACTCACAACAATGGAGGACTTGGGCTGCATGCTTTATCCAAGCAGCATGGCGTCGGTATTCTAAGAGGAAGAATATCGAACTTCGACGAAAAGAAGAAGAATCTGAGGAGTCAGAAGGAAGTCGCAACAATGCGAGTGGTGGTTCATACAGCCTTGGTGCCACCTTCTTGGCCTCAAGGTTTGCAGCCAATGCTCTTCGTGGTGTACATCGGAACCGGAATGCTAAGGGTGCTCGGGAGTTAGTGAAACTACAGAAACCTCCAGAGCCTGACTTTACTGCAGATGATGCAGATTAAATCTTTTTTTGTGTAACTGCTTGCTTGAAATGCTTGTTTTCGCTGGCAAATTTTATTCATATTTGACTTGTCAACAATAGCTATAAGCAATGTGTTATATACATTCCTGTTGCAGTTGTGAGGCTTGAAAGAATTGTAAAGACTGCATTTGTTTCCTTGTAAATTCAAATGTTAAGCTAAACTTGTTAGGGCTGCCATCCGCTGTTATCAAATTTTATTATTGAGGTACTTGGTTAGCAGAATTGAGTTCACGGAGGGTCTGGTTTAAATCATATGTGATGGAAACAAGAGACGTAAGTGATCGTAATTTATGATGAGAAACCATTTTTAATGAAGTTCGACGTATCAATGAAAACTAGGCAGTCAGGGTACAACCCTGGTCTCACAAGTGACTTCCCGTTTTGTAGTTTCAATGTTTTACATCTAAACGCCGCCTGAGTAAAAGTATAAACGTTTCTCCTTCCACATCAGTTCACAATCTGAGTCAAAATATTGAGAGGATCAATTAGTGTAATTCTAATTATGTTGTTTGTTGATTGGTGTTTAAATAGGATTGTTTATGTAATGTTATAATATTTGAGTCATTATAAAATTAAAAAAAATGGTTAAATATATTGAAAATTAGCTGAAAAATTCTGAAATTAGAAATTATATATAAAATTTCATAAAATTCGGACTGAATTAAAATCTTTTAAAATGTTTTATGATCTAGGTGAAAATCTTCAAAATTCAGGGGTTAAACTATAAATTTTTATATTTTTTTTGGATGTTTTGTATCCTTCTTCATTTCTTTCTTTAATATTTCAGGTGGATGCTATTCCGCCAAAGTACTTACCATGCTTGTGGGTTCTGCTAGCCATTTGTCAGTTTCGCATGATTATTAAGAAACCTGGGCTTCAACATATGGAGCTTGTGACGATGAACAAGAACTTCAAGCGAAGAACCCTGGTTAATAATTGCTTGCGTGAACTGCGAAGAACCTCAGCCACAGCCTTTCTTAAAGTGCACATCCATCTCGAGTTTCATGCACTGCTGCACTGACATGCCTATCATTTTGCCTTGTGCTTGCCGGGAAATTGTATATACAGCACAAGGAAAACCGAAAATAATGAAATATTAGTAATAGCAATTAGCAAGCTATTACACTAGCCAATC
Organism: Dicorynia guianensis; assembly: GCA_037013595.1. NCBI lineage: Eukaryota > Viridiplantae > Streptophyta > Magnoliopsida > Fabales > Fabaceae > Dicorynia > Dicorynia guianensis. Next base: position 26,182,614 of record JASUAB010000015.1, read on the forward strand.
TCATTCCTAATTTCTTTGCTATTTTCAGTTTCCTTTAACCAGGCATACTCCCAACATATAGGAATCATGCTCAGTTTCAAAGAAAAGCAGCTCCATACCCAAAAAACAAAGTGAAATTGCAGACTTAAGCTATCATGATTATGTCAACTTCTCAATGACAAAAGGAACTGATTGAATTCTCCAAGAGAGGATCTAAATCAAGGTGTACATTAACCACTTACAAGGATTCCTTTTCCTTGCGTAATAGGCAATGAGGACAGGAAGATTGCTCAATAGTCCTCATGAATGTCTTGTCCAAATAAGAATATTCAGCCCAAAAAAAAAGAGAGATAGAAGAGGAGGGGAAAGAATAATACTAGAGTTACAAAATAGGGATCAGTGGAATGTGTATTTAAACTAAATCAGAACTGCAAAACAACCTATACGTAAGAATTTGACTTTCTAAGTTTAAACTTGAAACTGGAACCAATGGTCTAGCCGGTCAAAGAATGCCCAGAATTTCCTGCTCCAAATAAATCATAAGTGCCTCCCAAAATGGTCCAACAATTCAAACATTTCCTTCACATGGCAAGGATCAGTCAATTTTCACTGACGAGTAGATAAGCCTAGTAAACCAGAAGCATGCATAAAAACCAATTGTACCAGTCAACACGAAGAAAGCATATGAAAGAATCAGCATGTACCCAAAGTACAAAACCCCAGAAACAGGCTTTGTGATCTCAAGCTTTGTGAAGAAGTAAAAAGCAGCATAGAGGAAAAGGTAGAATGCTGAGGAACCCGAAGTCAGATATGACCTCCACCACCAAAGGTAGTCCTCACTACAAAGCTGGAAGTAGCAGAGAACAATTGTGATCTCGGCACAAGTGACAATAAGGATAACAAACACGATGAACAGGAAACCAAATATATAATAGAATTGATGTAACCAAATTGATGTGAGAATGAAAAATAGCTCAATGAAGACAGCACCAAATGGGAGTATGCCTCCTATTAAAATAGAGAAGACTGGGTTCATATACCAAGCCTGCTGTGGGATCTGCCTAGGGATCTTGTTTGTCTTTACAGGATCCTCAATTGCTGGCTTTCTAAAACCCACATAACCACCCACAAAGACAAGTGGAACTGAGATGCCAAACCATAAGAAAACCAAAGCAAACATTGTTCCAAAAGGAACAGCTCCAGAAGACTTTTGGCCCCAAATTAGAGCATTTAGCACAAAGAATATCGCAAAGCAAACGGCAGGAAACAAAAAGGCTGTCTTAAGAGTGATTCTTTTCCATTCTGTTCCCTTGAACATCTTATAAAGACGGGCTGAAGAGTATCCAGCGAACAATCCCATAAAGACCCAGAGCAACAGCATGGCCGTCATCAATCCACCTCTATTTGAAGGGGACAGAAACCCAAGGGCAGCAAAGATCATGGTGACAAGAATCATTCCGAAAAACTGAACACCTGTTCCAACATATACACAGAGTAAGTCTGAGTTTGATGGAGGCCTAAAAACATCCCCATGGACAAGCTTCCACCCTGTCTCTTCTTGGGCTTCTTCTTGGGTCTCTAATTGGTTGTACTTAGAAATATCACGGTAAAGCGTCCGCAACATTATCATAGCCACCATGCCCGATAGGAAAAGTACAATCATTAAAGAATTAATAATTGAAAACCAGTGAATCTGATCATCAGCCATTAGAAGATAGGTATCCCAACGAGATGCCCACTTCACATCACTCTCCTACAGAATGAAATTTCATACCGTTGAAAAAACAACATGAAAACTCAATTCACAGTGGCAATTTGTTAGTACTTTAATTAACATGAATTAGAAGAACTAACCTGGAACTCAACATCATATGTAAAGATAATTTCCTTTTTGTCTTCAACCTCTTGAGGAGATTCAGAGCTCGTGACTGCCTTTTTTGCATGGGGATCACAGGTAGTTAAGCGGGTCTTTTCATTCCATTCACCTTCATATTCATGCTTTACACTATAATCATAAAATTAATGTCAATCAACAAGTATAACCCACCTTGAAGTAGAGATATCAACACAAAATAATACAAAATGGCAGGCAAAAAACATAAAGAGAACCTGAAAGGTTTAACTTCAAAGCCAACAATTCTTGACAACTCTGTCACTGGATCTCTATGATACTTAACCACGAATATTAAGTGATTGTGAATATAATACCTTTCATCCTTTGTCTGTTAACAGTTGAGTAAATGAAGTCAAAAGAGGTTCAAACCACTGATTAAAAAAGATGGTTGAGCTGGAACTTACTCCAACACTCTGTCCTTTAAGACCAACAAGAAAGCCATGCAGATACACTATGGAAGATTCCTGATCAGGCCTTCTTAAGGGAACAACCAAAGGAAGATTGTCTAATATCCTGCAACAATGGACAGGATATTAAAAAATTGTATCACATCGTAAGAGGCACAAGCCATTTAAGCAAAATTTCAGGTCATTAATGACTCACATGTTCACCCGATACTCATCATCTATCTTTTCCTTGAACTCTTTGGCTGTTTTTGCATTTAGAGTTAGACGGCAAACAACATTGCACATCTGTGGTTCTCTCATTTTAAACTGAACCAGTCGTTTGTTTTAAAATTTTAGTAAGTGGACATAATAACTAGAGGAAGAAAGTCATAAAGTCTAAGAAAATTTAACAAACCAAATAGGGAGAGTTTTCAATGCGGTCACCCCGAAGAACTTCCCCAAGATTCTCTGCACTGTCAACAATACGATCTGGACGGCAATAAGGCAGCGAATAGTATGAGTAAGGAAGCTGTGTTTTTGTAGAAGTCAATTTGTTCACTTTCACCCTCAGTAGATCTCCCTGCCGCCAATGAACACAAGATAAATTAATATTATGATTAAGAAAGCTATTACCGTTTTTTAGTTTGATCACCCCTGCATTAATTGAGTCAACTGAAGAAGCTGTCAATTATGTCGGCCCAAGACCTTGAAAAATGGTTTTGAAATGCCGAATTTAGGTTCTAACATAATTTATTACAGCCAGCATATATTAGTGCTGCAAAAGAAATGCCAGTCTAATTTCCATAACTCCCTCCCATTGCATCAGGGACGCAGAACACCGTAAAAGAGCCATAAATGAACTCTGGGATTCTCTCACCACATTGCCGATTACGTCTCTTTCATCACTAATCAAATCCCAAAATCTTATAAAGCAAATATGACAATGAAAAGCTCGGATCTAACCAACCCACGTTGGAAGAGAGGATCAGCTAGGCAATTGTTCCCAAAAAAATAAAGACTTATCACGACCCAAATGTGAAACTAACAAAGATCGCAAGCCAACAAAGTACAGAAAGGAAAACATATAAAATTAAGACGATCTAGAACTGATCTGACCCGGATTCAATCAAGAAGCCATGCATAAATTGCAAATGGACGTAAATCAAATTGACACAGATACGTGTGAATGAAGAAATGGAATGAAGTACCTTCTGGAAATCCTCGGGTGCAACACCAGGGAGGTAAAAGCAATCACCATGGTGAACAACAATGAGAAGAATACACAGAGAGATCCATAGGTAACGAGCGAGAGGCCCTCTCGCCATGGTGTCCCAAAGAACGTGGTAGATCCAGAGGCACTCCTTTCTCTCTCTCTCTCTCTCTACCCCCGACTCTGCGCGTTCAAAGTGCGTTTGTGCCTTCCTCCTCCTTGTCCTCCCTCCCACTGATTCTTCGCGTGCGGTTCTCTTTCTCCGTCCTTCTGAACTCTCTTCCTTCTTTTTTGTTCATAAAAAATAGCACTTGGACACAACAAGCCTTCTCAACACAAAATGTGGAGATTTGCGAGACATTTGGCATGCGACTTGATGTATTCGTTGTCGTTCGATTGTTCAATGAAATGCAGCGGGAGAGATTGGATCAAATGGTTTTAATGGTCAAATTTACACTAATCAAAACACCAAAAAAAAAAAACACTAATCAAATTGGTTTTTTTAAAATAAATTAGGTATATTTTCTAGCATGAAACTAGCAGCCCTTGGTAGGAAGGATGTGGCAGAATCACCTTGATTGATAACTTCGAGCTGCTATTCACTTACGCTGAATTTTATCAAATTTTTATTTAAAAAATAAATTATTAAAAAATTTATTTTTATAATTTTATTTCAACAAAAAAAATATTCATACTTAATAAGATATATTTTTTAATTTATTTAATTTATAATTATTTAATTTATGAAATTTAATTATTAATATTTTATATTTTAAGAATAAAACAAAAATAAAAATTATAAAAATAATAAAATTTATCATTAAATTTAGATTTTTAAAATCTAAAAAATGAATTAGTGGGAGCAACTTGTTTTATTGGTAAGAAACCTTGAGATGCATTTTGATATTGGATAATATAAACAAATTTTATAACATTTTTACTTAAAATAATTTAAATTATTAAAATTATTAAATTTAATTTTTTTGAGAAAATTGTCTCCCACGCATTCCTTTAGTATTTTTTTGTCCCCTTTGGTTGAAGAATGCTTTTGGTGAATATTTAGTGAAGAATGTTAATAAATATGAACATTATGAGGCAATGGAGCAGGATGCGGTCGGCAAATGTTCTCCTGCTCTTCGATTCTGTGAAAAAATATTTTCTCCGTTACCACTCTAAACTTTGAGGGTGAGAAGATGACTATTCGTGGGATTTGAAATTTTAAAAACTTTTTAAAAAAATTTTAGAATATCAATAATTTATAAGTATTAATTTATTTTTATTAATTATATATATAATTATTAATTTATTTTTATTTAAAATTTATTTAAATAATAAAATATTTTAATATTTTTACAATTTCAAAATTCCTTGTGAGGTAGGACTATGGTCCTCAACCCCAATCCCGAAATCTTAACTAAAAAAATTTTTATCCCTATTCCCACCCATAGAAAAAATCTTTGCTTGATTCCCAGCCAAAATCAGAAAATTCCCATGCATCTCGGTCCGATCAGAAACAATTGCAAGATCCGACCCAAAACATTTGCCATCCCTATACCTGATGCCCGCTGGGAGTCGATCTCCTGATTATTTGGGCGTTATTTCCATTGCTTGATTATTTTCTCGTAATAATTATGCCGAGTAAAAAATTTATGAACGATGCTAATTAGCCATTATTTATATTGTTCTCAAACAAGACGTTTCGCATCCAATTTCAAAAAACTCATTTAAATATATCTGGACCATTTTAATTATAAGATTCACAATGAACCCAATACATTTAATATCTCACAATTAATTTCATTAAATATTTATGAACAAAAGTATGTGAATCTAAACTTTTCCTTTTGCATCACATTGTTTGTGCAAAGATCAAATTCATATCACTATTTTCTTATTGATCATTAAGTTTTTTGTATTTATTGGGTGAATTTTTAAACAAAAAAGGGTTTGATTAGTCTGAAAATTATTAAAAGTTTAAATCTTTATAATCTATGAATAAATTATTTAATTTTTTTCCCATTTTCTGTGTTCTACATCAATCAAATGAACATTGACTATGGAAACATCTCCAAATGAATATGATATCTGTGCTCGCTTCTTGATTACTCAGGCATTCACTATATGGTTAAGGTTACAGATTGAAGCACCAACCCCACCCCACCCCACCCCTCCATTGCTTCAAGAAGGAATTCTAACAATTGTTTAACCAAAAAAAAGATAGAAATTCTTGGCATCTAAAAATATCTAACGAATTTTTTAAGTCATCTATTCACCTTCTGCAATGGTAACTGCTCAGATTTAGTATATACAATCACATTTCAAAAAATTATCCAAAAAAAAAAAATTGAAGAGCATTTGACAATGAACCAGATAAAACACTTCAATTGACATGGGAATGAAACTGTGTTTTACAACTAACAAATGATGCTCATTATGATGTGTCCATAACTTTCAAAAGCACTAGAACATACTGTAATACCCATATCTTCAGAAGTAGAAGCCATATTATTAATACCCAAAGGGGAAAATGGGGTGAACCACCAGGAAACCCAATATAGTAAGAAATGTATTAGTTCTCATCTTGTACAGGTGGTTCAAGCATTCTTACTGTGCGAGGAAGCATAAACTCCGCAAATATGGGATAGTGAGAGGATGGATAATAACCATCAATGTTATCATTCACCACTTCACATGAGACAGGAATCAGAGATCTACCTCTAAAAAGGATCCAATCAACATGAAGATCCTGTGTCTGGCGATCCCAGCAGAGGCACAGGGCTCTGAAAATTAATTTCAGGAATTCAAGAGCTCCTTGTTTGTTACCTAATAGCACCAGACAACACTGAGTAATGGCAGTGGTATCATGCCCATGAATCAAAACCTAAAGTGTAAAAGCAACAAAGCAGTACCCTTGAATCCATGATAAGTCCGAATTAAAGAAACATTTTTCCTCACTCGAGCACTAGGCCATGCATCCCTCATATCCCCAACTACACCATGCTCCCTGCACTCAATCAGAGTAAAGACACAAGTTACAAACTACTATCATTGCTTCTCATCCAGGATATATAGAGTTCCTCCATTAAGAAAACAGGAGTAACCATAATCATTTTGCATTTCATCCCTTGTATCCCCAACTGCACAATGCTCACCACACCCAATCAGAGTAAAAACACAAGTTACAAACTACTAAATTGCATCTCATCCAGATATATGGAGTTCCTCCATTAAGAAAACAGGAGTAGTAACAACTATAATGATTTTGAACTTTACTTTCCATGGTCTTCTTTGTAGCTTCTGTATTCGATTTCATGCTAATAGTATGATCTATAAGAATAAATTAATAATTCCTAGAGATTAGAACTTTGGCTCCTAACAAGATACTATGAAATAAACTTGAAAAATACATAGTGACTGCCAGCTGGCAATATATGTATCAAAGACTACCTTGACCTCCCAAGAAGAAAACGTCCAGTAGTTGATTCTTTTTGTGTATTGAATCCTCCGCAGTATACAACTGGCAGGCTTGGGGGCAAGGATGCAATGTGCTGCCACGTAAGTAAAGCACTCCGTCTACGGGCACGAGGACTGAACTCATCCATGTTCGTATTTACTATCTGAAATATAAATCCTGGTGGCTCAACCCCTTTCAGTTGAAATGTGTGGACATCATGTCAAAGAACCAAATTATCCAAAGCTTTAACAAAATATAAAACAATTGAAGTTGGAGTTTTTGCTCCCAATAAAGTAAGGATATAGCCCATGTTGCAATGCAAGGAACTTCAGAACCCCATGACATGCTTCCGGGTACAGAGGGAGACTCAGATAACCAAAATGTTCCACCTTCCAGAAGTTCCACCTGCATTCAAGGAATAGAGAGATCAAATAATTAATTTTCCAACCAGACGAAGTGCAAAATTATAGCATTTAAATGCTACTAAATAATACCAATACCTTCTCCTTATCGTAGAAGATGGTGCAATGTTCATCAGAAGTGTCCTGGGCCCCTTTTCGTGATATGCCAAACTGATCATAACCTGGATATTAATTTTAAGAAGAAGAAGAACTCCATTTAGCTGCGAACTAAGGTTAAGCACCAAAAACCTTTGACTGGTATTCCACTCCCGTCCAAGATATTTTAATACCAAAAGTCCTTTTTCTTCTTCTTTCTAAAGAACAATGTAGCCATGAAAGTCAAGTGTTTTGATATATAACTGAGTATGTAGATGCAAATAGTACCTTTTCGAGCAACAGAATTATTTTTGGGGCAACAGGATTGAAATGGAATCTTTCCATAAAATGGACCATTCCCATTTTCATAGCTTTGAGCAAACAGGAAAAGTTACTCGCTCATGTTAAAAGCCCTTTGCTACTAGCAGTTTGTACCTTTATAGAAGAAAACTGTCCTAGTTGCATATGATCTTGCAAGCCCACCCTGATGTGACAAGGTTTTCACAAGTTGTGGAAAGACAAGATCCTAGGTCTTGATTTTATGAAGACCATTCATATTTCCTAAAATAGCTCATTTCCAGCTGTCCTTAGATCTGGTTTTGTACACATGATAATGTTATCCTTCTACTATCTCTTTGGCTTTTATCAAAGCATTATCTGCTTTTCATGCAGAAAAAGTGCTTATTAAAGCAGTTCAGAAGCCAGTCTTAAACATTATCTTCATTTTTATAAGAGATTAATTTGAACTAAATGTTTCCCAATTGAGCATAAAGGAAGATTACTTCAAGGACAAAATACAGTGGGAAATATCATAAAAAATAAATAGCCATTCTTACTCATATCAATGCTGAAGACATCCCTTTCTCACTTCCTAATTTATTTGCACAAATAGTTTCTCTATCTAATTTAAATGCTAGTCTATCTAACTCATAATGACAGTTTTGTATGAATTATGCACCTATTTTAACGTCATTCAATTATCTACCATGTAGGCATCATAAAAACTTCTAATAGCCAGCACCGTGTTTATGATATTCGAGCAGCACTCAAGGAATATGATAGGTTTCAGCACCTTATCGAGATATTCCTCTTAATAATTGGTGACATATTTTCCTTATTGCAAAGCTGAGGCTGTAGCATATACGTTAAGTCAAATGAGATATAAAATACTTGTGACCATAAATTATAGAACTATAAAATGTTCAGAAGTTGAAGAACAAGCTAATGGAAAATTAGTCAGTTACCTGGCAAACCCTGCTGCAGAAAATCTAATTGCGATTCCACTCCTGAATCCAAGATTCAAAATGAAAACAGGGAAAGGAATAAACTCAATCGGAATAATGAAAGCACAAACTGCTAACGTGTTCATCAATAAAAAAGAAACAAAAATGCACCCAGATCAACCATCAATGACTAAAAGAGTGAAAACAACGTAGCCAGGAGAAATGGACAACAAGTAAAGTAAAAATCTTCAGCTCAAACCAAAGCATCAGATTCCTCGAAAAGCTTATCCACTGGCCCAGCATTAAAATATTGAAATCTAGCTTCATCCAAACGGAACCAAACATCCACCAAAACCCAAATCAAAGGAAGTTCGCAAATCAACCATTTTTATTAAGCCCAAATAAAAATCAAGATCCGCATGGGAAAACAGGCATACACGAGAGCATATAGAGAGACAAGTACCAAGAAGAAGAGCAACCTTGTTGAGTGCAGAGGATCATGGGTGAATAACTGGTAATAACACTTATGCACAGATCCCTCCTCTTCTCCCATGAGTTGGGACTATCTGGTGGCTGATCATCATGGAGATTGAAGGTCATCACAGTCAAAGAAACACTCATTTTCTTTCCCAAAAACGAAATCTTTCTCTTTTCTCTCTCTACTCTTATTTTAACTTCATGTAAACCGAATATTGAATAATGCTTATAATATAGAAGAAGGTTGATCAGGCTGTGAACAGAAATACACAGGTGAAATCTAGCTGCCGTGAACAAAATGCCAGAGAGCTTACAGAGGGAGAGTTTCTTCTCTTTCTTTTATTTTTTTCCACCTCCGTCTCGGTCTATTTCTTTTTAATGTTCTCCCTTTCTAAAGGGCGAGGAGTGTGGCTTAAGTCTGAACTCAACTAAGGATGCCTTTTTCCTGTAGTCGTCTTAAATTCGGTGGATTTTGACTAAACGACGTCGGCGGTTGATTAGAAAAACAAATCTAATATGTTTTAAGAGTCTTATTATTTTCACTTATTTTTATTAAATTTTTATAATTTATAATTTAAATTATTTAATTTTAAAATTTAAATCATTAAATAAGTCAATTTGTTTGAGATGTCAAACTCGGCATTGGTGGTTAGATAAATTATTATTCAATAATTAGAATATGCTTCACATGTTACTCTCCTTAAATATGTATTCGTTGAATATAATTAAAGACAATTTAGTGATTTACTAACAGTTTAAGTTGAAACATTCATATTGTAATTTAGTTATATTAGATAATATAACTAAGTCTTTCATTGATTAAAACTAGGAAGCATACAAAATTATGCTACCAGAGCAGGTAATTATATCTTGAATCCCTATGGATTATCTAAACTAACAAATATTGAATTTAATTTTTTTCCATGATGTATGTGTAAGTATAAAAGTAATCTAAGCTTTCCCTAATTTGTCTATTGATGATTCATTTAATAATGAAATAAAAATCATGATATATTAAGATGCCAATAGAAATTTTAATGTTTCAAAGACTCCTTCCATTGTTCTATATTTTCCCAGAGATATAGAGTTTCTCATGCTCGCTGATGTCTTGGGAGTAGCCTCACCCATTCTATTGTAACCTGTTCTTGGGCTTCTAGTCCCTTTTATGTACTAAAAAAAAGTATTTCTGGATGAATTACAGAGAAAATTGAAGGTGATATCTCTGGCAAATCACCCAAAAACTGCACATTGACACTGTATGGTTCAAGACATATTAACATGGCACGTCTATGACTGCCTACCCCTGCTAGAGGAAACCTTCATTGCCCGATGAGTAGCGCCATTTCCATGCAATGGTCCTGACTCAAACAAAGCTTAGCACCAAATTAAACAGACTGAACAGACAAGACAAGGCCACGATTTTACACAAGACATCAGAAATCCACAAAGATATTGTCACAATTATAAGAAATCCGTCTGCCTTAGCACACCCCTTTTTCCAACCCTTGAGCATAAAGTCCCTCGTGTATTCATCTCATCCCCTCTGCGTCACTTGTGTTCTAACAGATTTCAGCCAGGTTTAAGAAGCATTCTTCAAAACCCATTCCACTAATGTAGCAATGCCAAATCCTGTTGCACAGCGCTGCTTCTCATTCCACACTGGACCAGCCATGTCAATGTGCATCCAATCAACCTTTTCATCAACAAACTGCAAAAACACAGATACTTCATAAAACATGAACATAAATGTGCAGAGAAAAAATATACATAGAAGATCCTGATCCATCAATATCATTCAACCCCTTCATGAACAACACCTTACTAGCAGCGTGTAACATTGGCAATATATCAATGGCTTCAGCTGCCAGTAATTTATGGTTAGTCAATGCAAGAAACATGGTATGTGGAAAGGGGTATTGCATTTGGATATTATTAATGCTCCTTGGTAGCAACTTCCCTGAAGGTTCATGAAGAAATATTGCAAGGATAACATTATTTAAATGACTATTATAGCACATACCTGTTTCAAGAAGAGAGCAGCGGTTATAGCGCCTCCTTGTCGACCGCCTGTGTTCACCATATCAGCAACTCCTGATTTCATTGACTCCCAATAACTTTCTTCCAGTGGCATCCTCCATAATTTTTCTCCACTCACTTCTGCAGCTTCAAAAATTTCTTTTGCCAGGTCATCGTTGGGTGTAAACACACCTTTAGAAACAATAGTTTACATCGGTAATTAGTCGATAATGAACAAATTACTGCAAAATTTCAACAATTAATGACCATGTAAAATGCCACAAGTTTACTACTTGAATAGACATATCTCTCAGACCCAGAATCTGCCAAAGGTTAGCTCCTCTCTTCCCAATACATTAAAAATTATGAGTGCAAGCTATATAATAAGCCTTTCTCTGATTTGCATTAACATGTATTAATAAATGGTTATTAAAGTTCAAATCCATGGACAATGTACACAATTACCAGCAATTGAGGGTCCAAGAGCAACTATACAGGCCCCAGTTAAGGTTGCAAGGTCAACTATCTGAAGAGGAATCAACAAGTCTTTAAGTAAGCAAGTTATTTAATTTGGGGAGGGAATAGAGTAATCAGATCTGTAATGATTTATAGGATATTAAAGAGATGAAGAGGCACAGCCATATACGTCACAGAATTACCTTTTTAACACCTTGGTTACAAGCATACACAAGAGCATCTGCCAGGGTAAGCCTACCCTCAGCATCTGTGTTGTTAACCTACACAAGGCATTAAGCCAATACCACATTCTTAGTACATGATTAGAGACACTAAAACTTACCAATTAAATATAGCCAAGTATCACGTTTGCTATTATACATCTTCTAAATGCTGAAACTTTTCAAATTTCAATTTTACACCACATGTAGCTATGTACTGCAAAATTAGTATTAGAAAATGCTACCTTAGATGTGCGGTAGAAATACACAGAAACCGATTCAGGGAGTTTTATGACAATCATATACAATATCTTGAGTGGTAATTTGAAAAATAGAAATAAAAAATAACTGAAACATCTCTCTCCAGTCAAGCCTATCGTTCTTGCACACTGAAAATGCACGCCTGATTGCTCAGTAAGACTGGATAAATACAATAAGTACACCTGATTGCTCAGTAAGACAAGATAAATAAGTCTCATAAGCAAAGCAAGGCATACTACAGTCAAGATTCAAGATATATTTTCAATATCATATTACATGTACCAAACAAATTCAATGAACCCAAAAATATCTCACCTCTATAGTCTTTCCATTTGAAGCTGTGACAATGTCTCCAGGCCTCATACCTGCTCCACTTATCATATTCTCACATGCTGCAACGACAAAATGAACCTGCACATGCAAGACTTTCAAACTAGAATATATCATGCATATATATCACATTCGGTAAGTCAATGAAGAAATATTTTTAATTAGACAGAACTTTTCTGTCAACATATATTTCAACCCGTGATTTATCACGTCCTTCCCACAGCTAATTAACCCCTAAGTAAAGGCAAAACACAATATTGAAAGATAGAAGGGAAACTACACACAAATCAACCAATTAATATATTACTCATTGAAAATGAAAACATCATGAAGAATGACATAGATAACTGACTTCCACCCCAAGAGGTTTGATTTGCCCAAGAGCTTTTGCTGCACCTAGAACAGCAGCTGAACCACCCATATCAAATTTCATGAGTTCAATTAAACAGCCAGGTCCTGTCTTGATGTTGTAGCCACCACTAAAAACACACAAATAAATTAATATTAAAAAGATACGAACTAAGACAAACTAGAATCTGCTATGTCAAAACAGAAAAATGAAAAAATCTCCATGAACCTTTTGCTAGAATTTAAAATATTAAGATATAATAAAAACTATAATTTCATACCACCAGGACAATATGTAAAGTGGGAAGCCAAATAAGCAATATATTTAGTAGCTCAAAGCAAGATGTAGACATTAATATTAACTCTATAACCTATAAAACTTATTATCTCAGCATCAACACCTTAAGGACAGAAAGGTCTCATTTCTGAACTATCAGGTATATTTTAGGTTATAGCTAAAGTAGAAAGCAGCTCGGTTTGAAGTTTAAACATGTAATTACCTGTCAAAAGTTAAACCTTTTCCGACCAAAGCCAACTTGACATTTACAGGCCCACTTGGAGGCTTGTAACACAAATGGATAAAATGAGGAGGATTTGCTGAGGCAGCAGCAACACCCAGATAGGACCCCATTTTCAATTCCTTACATTCCTCGGCATTCAATATCTTAGCAGTAAAAACATCACTGTATGTCGAAGCAATTTTAGATGCCTCTTCAGCCAAAACCCCTGAGGTAAAAATAATCCATTTGTCAAGCATGAATGAAATAGATAAGCATACACATGGAGAGAAGTATAAATATCTGACTGATGAATCAAGGAAATGACATAATACAATTGACCAGTTGCCTGCCCAATAAATGCAAGGTAAATAATTATCTTTTACAAACACAAATTAAATTGTATATGAACCTGGTGTGAGCACATTAGCTGGAGAGTTTACAAGCTCCCTTCCAAAAATAATTCCAGATGAAACATCTTCAGCGTACTTAAGTTTTTTCTCCGATTCGGGTCCTGTTCCAAGACCAAGAATGTCAACAGATCTAAGTGCTGATTTCTTTGACTCTGACTTGTACCTGTTATCTTCATATATTCCCAGCACAGTACCTAGCACAGTTCAAGCTTGGACGTCATGTTTAACTCAAAATATCTAAGCTCACACACATATAGATAAGCAGACAACTACAATTGTGTATGTATAAAGTCATGAGACAAATACCAGATGCAATTGCAGAAGCAGTGTTAAGCTTTGATTCTGAAGAAAGTCCTTCGACAGAGGCAAGAACAATCGCAAGACTGCTAGCTTGTGCAGACTTAGCAGCTGCTGCAACAGCTTCCCCAAAACCCTTAAAAGCAGCTGTTGTTGAAGCTGACTGTCCAAGTCCAATCAAGCCAACCCTTTTTGATCCAAGTCCTGGAATTCTAAGAACTGTTGACTGGCCAACTTTTCCAGTGAAATCCTCTTCAGAAGAAGATTCAGCTAATAGGCCACCCAGCTTAGAGTCAAGCTTCTTCAAAATCAGATTTTCAAATTTTGAGTTCTCGTCTTTCACCAAGTCTTTCTCGGTAACACCTACTGCAAGTATGTCCCCTTTCCATTCCGTCAGATCAACCTCCTTTGCAGAAAAAGAGATCTTCCAGAAATTTTCACATGCAGAAAATAGACATTTCAGCATTATACCAGTAAACCCAAACAAATAGGGACGCATGAGCACAATTCAAATCCAATTAAGCATATATTATAGTCAACCTCAACAAGATAACACATCGTTACCTCTATACATATAGAAAGACTGTCAAATTCAAATGTAAACTCGCAAGTAAGTGACTTTTTTCTTCATAACGTATATAGACAATGCGAAACAAAGCTGTACAGACATTGCATATCCATAAAATAAGATTTGTATCAAAGCGATTGTGAGCTCGAAGTGCAAAACGATCAAAGAAAACAAGTACGAGTAAAGGGAGGCCACAGATTTTGGAAAACCAAATTGTTCATGGAACCTGAGCTAAAACAACAACTAATAGTTTATTCAGATGGGCCGATAAAGATTACAAAAACAAATAAGCTAATGATGAAAAGATAAGCGGGGGTTATAAAATAGATACTATAAGACCTTGGGAGAATCGATGTTAGCAGGCTGCGTAAGGCCGAGACTGGCACGAGCGAGAGTATGAGCCATAAGCTTCGCAGTTGGGTAGCGCAGGTGAGTTGCGGCGAAACACAGGCGCAAGGTGGAAGCAGAGCTTAGTCTGGTAAGTAACAGAGAAGACGAAGAAGTGGAAGAATAAGCAAGAAATGTAGCGGCCAAGGAAACGACAACGGCAGCCATTTTTTTAAGTGTAAGGCCCTATCTATTTATCATGAAACCCATCATTTGATTTCGGAATCAGATGGTCTTAAGCCTTTAGCTGAGCATGACGGGTGGCTTGCCATCACCTCATGAATTTTTTCTTTTTTCTTGCTGCTATTGTTTTTTCCCCATTTAATTTTGAATAAATATGATTATTAAATTTATTTTTAAATAAATATTTTAAAAAATTTAATTTAAAACAAACAATTTTATATGATTTTTTATTTTTATAAATTAAATTTTATAACAAAATTATTTAAAAATTAAATTATTAAATAGTATAATTTTGTAAAATTTGAGTTTAACTCATTTTATAAGAGTAGTTTATGGTCTCTTTATTAAGTATTTATTTTTTTTCTTCGATTGCTTTGGATTCGTTTAGAATATGGTCTCTTTGTCAAGCATTTATTCTTTTTAGTTAATTGCTTTGGATGCTGTACTTGCTGAAGCTAAAGTGCCTTATCTTCATCTTAGATTCTTAATTACCAAAGCACGAGTAAACTTATTGTTTATTTCATGTAAAGATATATTGTGAGGTTTTAAAAATAATAATATTTTATAAATTCTTAATTTTTATGAATGTAATAGTTTAATTTGTAAAAATTAATAAATTTAATAATTTAAATTATAAATTATACAAATTAAATAAAAATAAATTTATAAAAATAATTCAATCGTATATAGATATCCCACTTTTATTTTCTTAATCTAATTTTACTCATTCATTAATCAAAAGTATGAATTTGAGACTGATGTGTTTACTTGGGTAGACTTTTTTTAAGTAAAAATTACGATTTTTGTACTATTAAGTTAAAATTTGTATTTAGATGCATTTTAAAAAAATTAGAAGGAAAAAAATGCCAAAATATGGCCTTTTTTGTTAAAA
Organism: Dicorynia guianensis; assembly: GCA_037013595.1. Taxonomy (NCBI): domain Eukaryota; kingdom Viridiplantae; phylum Streptophyta; class Magnoliopsida; order Fabales; family Fabaceae; genus Dicorynia; species Dicorynia guianensis. The sequence goes on from JASUAB010000015.1 coordinate 26,198,603, forward strand.
TTTTTTACTTCTACATAAGCAGAAGAATGGCGATTTTACTATTTAACTTTTTCAATTGTATAATTTTATCTCTTATATTTTAGTTTAAATAAATTTATTCTTTTAAAAATTTAATTAGCAAATCACAATTTTTCATTGGTTAAATTTTTTTTTTTTGATTCAGTGAAAGAGTTTTTTTACTTTATTATGTAAATTAATTTTTCTTTTAGTTACTCTATTTATTTTTTTACATAACATTAGAAAAACTAACTTACATACTTATTATGCGATAATAAAATGAGCAAATTTTTTTACAAAATACCATTTGATTACATTAAAATTCAACTGAAAAAATAAAAAATTCAAAATGGGAATAACTAATATTGATCAATTTAACTTTTAAAAGAATAAATTTACTACATGCGGATGAAATTGCTTTTTAAAAAGTTAAGGATTTAAAATTCCCTTGCTTCAAATCAGCACCGCAAACAGTGACAGAGGAAGGGACAAGCATTTATGCCCCCGCTGGCACCCTTTTTTTACACGAATATCCTCATACGATTTTGAAAATAATTATCTCTTTTTCAAAGCAAAACAAATCTCCACCGTACTGCTCTTGCATCTCTAACTCTTTTTTTTTTTTTTTAAAAAAAAAATTGCTATTCTTCTCACCAAATAAAAAGAAATTAATTATTCTATTTCTACAAACAAATCATTTTATTAACCTTTCAGAAAGTTTTTTACAAGTCACAATTAGAGCTCTCAAAATAAATTTGATTTGCAGATCAAGTTCGTCTTATCCTATGTAAGAGGGAAGATGTATTATATACCTTTTTTAACTTACAAAAATGTATATACTCCACTTCGTTTTATTTAATTTGTAAATCATAATAAAATAAATAATCTACTTTGACCACCCCTAATTACAACTCACAAGATAATATATAAGTACTCTCTTTTAAAAAAAAATTAGAATAATTCAATCAATATATAATTTTTAGGTTTAAATCCTTTTATTTTTTTTAAAATTTAAGAAATAAAATTTATTTTATTATTATTATTTTATTAATTTTATATCTATCTCCCTTCAAAATTTATTTATCTTTACTACAGTAAAACCAAATCCACAATTTTGATACAAGTTGTATAACTACTGCTCTTCTCGGGTCTACATGTCAAAAAGGATTTTGTTTTTGTAAAAAAAAAAAAAAAAAAGAAAATTGTAGAGCTACGTTATGTATTTAGCCACGTCAAAGCATATTTATTAAAAATGAAAATAAATTATTAAATAAATAATATAATATAATAATTATAAATAAAATTATAAATATTAAAATATTAAAAAAAGTTAATTAATTATTTACAAGAGAAACAATGTAATCTTATTAATAAGTAAATTATTAAATTATCATAATTAATAATTTTATAATAAATTTATTAGATTTTAAAATTTATTTATTGAAATTTAATAATATAAATTTTTAAAAAATATTTTATAAAATTTAATTTATAATAATAATATTGACCGTTCACAAAATTACCCCGCCTAAGGCGTCTAATGCCACCTGATCAAGCTGATGCATTTTTTTCTACCTGCTTGATTCACCAGTTGGGTTTTTAAATAGATGTTGGAGTTATATTTTCTTTTAAAAAGGGTTTGCCTTTGTCGTTTGTACATTTAATGACTAAATTTTAGGTCCTACAATCTAACTTAATATACTATTCTTGAATTGTGAACTAATTTATTAGGTTTAATACATCATGTCAACTGTTTGTCTTTCTGCTAAGGTAAGGATGATGGGTCAAGTACTGAGACCTCATCAGTTATCAATTCCTTCGCATCTTCATCATCACAGAATGTTCTTCTGGGACACTCTTCCAGTTCCATGAATGTGGATGTGGTTGTTAGTATACCCTTTGCAATGGTTGACGAGATAGCAGATGCATCACCTGTGGCAGAGGATGATTTACAGCTCGGAGATCAAATTGTGAAATTTGGTAATGTGGAAGCAGGCCAGAATCTGCAACAAAGGCTTGCTTCTGAGTCTCAGTCAACAATGATCGTTCAACTGTTGTAAACGATCATTTTTGATCCTGAGCTGACCTCTCGTTCCTGCTATGAAACCTTCCTGTATGAAAAACCATCCTATTGACATTTATTGGTTTTTTGGTGTTGCATTGTTAGAGAGAGAAAGAGGGAAGCAGAGAGAGAAGAGAAGACAGAGAACTCAGAAATTTATAATTTCATATCTCACTGCATGCATAGCTCACCGCTCATTAATTAGCTAATGCCTTCTAACGTTTGGAATGGATGATATTGTATGTAATGGGTTATTTGAAATAACTGTAATATGTTCTGTGAGTTTGGTCATGGCCTATAGAGCTTAAAGGAAATACTCTTACGGCGATTTAAAATTTATTGATTTGATACTATTGTTAAAATGCTTACATTCATTGGGATGCTTTCTTTCTGTTTAATGCTACGATTTATTCATCTCATGGTAAAAAATAAGTCCTTTCTTTTCATATGGGGATGCATGTATAGATTTGAGCTGAATTAATGAATCTTTCTAGCATGGATTAGTGCCTTCATATACTTCTGCAGCTTTTTGAAATAACGACCTAGAGTCATATGCACACACTAGACACGCAATAGAGAAAAACAGAAAATCATTGATTGAAATGGGGATGTGTACAGATTAAATTTGGGATGAGTTGAAAAAAAAAAATCAAATTGAAGATTTTTTTCACCTGAGCTCAACTGAAAATATATATAAGTTAAATTTGAAACAAATAAATTCAGTTTAAATTTAACAAAATAATATAATATATTATCAATCAAAATATAAATACGACAAATCATTATTTATATAAAAGAAGATTTTAGTAATGCCTCATAGCATTGAAGATTTATGGTTAAGATTTCTAATCAATGTAATTTAGTATACAGGTTCCCATTCTGTCAATTCAATTATATGGACGCCAAGTTAGAGCTTTCCAGTAACGAGTTATCTGTTCTACATTTCAGTGTATCTTGTGTTTGAGTGAAATAATTTGGCATAAAGTTTCCAAGCATTCCCTCACCATTATCATTTAATACAATAGTCCTTATTATATTTAGCCACACCTTGTTAAAATATATGTCGTGGTGGAAATATATGCTACTTGGAACTCAAACGCTGCAAACATGTCTATCAACAAGGAGTACTCCTTGTTCCACGGAGACCAAGAAACACAGGTCCATTGTTTTCTCGTTGTCTACCATAATAAGCGGGACTGATCTACAAGAACTAATTTTAGCTGTCAAACAAAACGTAAGGTGGTGAACCCAGTCAACCATGAAATGGTCACAGAATGAACAAGAATTCATTACCTATCCCTTGCTGCGACTAGTTTGAAAGAAAATTCTTATTACAGATCTTTTAACTATACAAAAAATTGTACTCAAGTTTGTGAGGCTCACCTGTGAAGCCTCGTACAAAAAGACGGGTACCAGTTGATTTAATTCACTTCTGCTTGTAATCTACAATCTAAGAATTCATCATGTTTAGGGACTCGCATGAAATTTATACACATTCCCCTTCATCACCACTCAATCTATGAGACTAATTAGTATTAAGTCAGTTGACAAGGAGAACTGCTAATAGAACCAGGAGGTCTTTCAGGCAAGGCAGTTGAACCATCATTCTGAGCAGAAATTCAAATCGTCCATGGCAATGGACAAATCTGAATCCATCATATTATCACCATCCTTTCGTTCTGCATTATCCTTGATGCCATTCTCTTCCTTCCTTTCAGCTACAGCTATACATTCCTGGAATCTGAAGCAACTGATTAGATGGTCATTTGTTAACCCAGCAACCTGCATGAAGGAGTATATGACTGTGGGACCCACAGCACGGCATCCTCTTCTCACCAAGTCTTTACTAATAACATCTGCCTTTGGTGTTTTTACAGGAACCTGTCGAGGATAGCGGAATCTGCTAACTATAGGCTTGTGGTTCACAAAACTCCAAATATACTTGTCGAATGACCCAAACTCATCTATGACCTGCCATCAGTAGAACCTGCAAAATGTTAGTTGTGATGATAATCATAGCCACAACGCAATCTGCAATTATGGCAGTTCAGTAAAAAAGGGGCATTGTAGTGATAGACGGTTGGAACAGCATCCAGTATGATAGATGACTTGGGACAGACCACCCAAGCAAGCTTGCAGGAGGTTCAAGAATCCAAATAATTAGGTTGCACATCACTCTTGCAAATTAGTTACTACTAGCTCAGGCTGTACTAAGATTATATCATAGTTTGTCCCGTATGGGTCATGCAAATTCAATAAGGATCAGGACCACCGTTCAATTACCATTATTATCTACCCTACCTGATCAAATGATAAGCAAACAACAATTCTCAGTTCTTTCAATTGATCATTAGCCTCGTAAAGAATGCCATTCAATTAATCATTCACCAAATTTAAGACATGCTAAGCAGTCACAATTATAAGAGCAAAAGTGAACAATAACACACAAAACTTTATCACATTAAGTGGAATCGACTACATGAATAAAATGATGCCATTGGGTTATAAGAGCAAATGTGACAAGACGGAAAAAAAAAAAAAAAGAGAATCTGAAAATTAATGCAGAAACCAAAGACAGCAATATAAAAAATGACACCAAATTTGCAAGTCAATTAACTAATTGACTCCCTTCCCAAGTAGCATGACTAATCAGGATAAATATGTGGGTACCACAGAATTCCACTTTATATTCTTAGTTCATGAATACCAGGAAGTACAAAATCCGTTTAGTTTGGCTAGGAGAATCACTAAGTTGCCCCATGGAGAGGGGACTAAATTCAGATATCACCCAATATGAGATGTTGGATTTACAGATGACAGTTATATACTACCAAGCCCTTGGCTTCCAATGGTCCCACAAATATGAAACAGTTATGAACCAACCCAAGCGTCCGCATATTTTGCTAAAAAGGTTGCACAGGTCAAGAAACTATAATCTACCTTTGAAATATGGCGTGCATTTTCAATCATAGCACGCAATTTAAGTTCTGAAAGTAGGGAGGTCGCAATACTTCCTGGTGCCATCATCTTCTTCTCATTTAACTTAGAGACAGCAACTGGATCAAAATCTGCAAATATTTCCCTGTACAAAACCTTGTTAATAAAAATAAATAGTTAAAGAGGAAAAAGGTTACAGGTGAGGACACGGTTTTCGTAGCAGCCAGTTCTGAATTGAAGCTAAAAGCAAGACCAGGCAATATAATACTTCGGCAGAAGCAATACCTAAAGATGTGCCTTTTGCTTAGAATGGCTGGCCAAGTGAGTTCAGCAAGAGCACTTGAAAGTACAAGAAGTTCAAATAATTTCCTACACAAGGTAAAGAGTATCAAGCAAAATATTTTATAAATGGTATATTGCCTTTTAATTAACATAACAAAATTAAGTTGAGTCACATACTTGTCATCATGTACTGGAACTCCCCATTCTTCATCGTGGAAAGTGGCATAACATGGTTCTAATATTAGCAGATTAACTTAGTCAGGGTACAAAAATTGAATAAAGGATAATCAAGTTCAAAAATCAAAGCGCAAAACAAGTGTAATGGAGGCTTTCCTAGGAAAGGTATGGCAAGTAGCTCATGTATACTCAGCTCTAACGGCATCAACTTATCAGGTTCAGATCATCAATTAAAAAAACTTATCAGGTCCACACCCTTGCAGTAGAAATTAGAGTTCTACACATTTGACAACTTATATGGGAAAAGAAACAATGATATCTATATGTAACAGTTCTAAGAAAATAAAATGAAAATATGCTTCTCAATCATCCCGAACTAAAATTTAGATTTAACTTAAGTAAGAATTATACACTGTATCAGGCTATCAGCACAAATAAACACATGTAAATATATTCAGAAAGCCAAGACAATTTTGAAATGAACTAGCGCATGCATATTCCTAAGAATTCAGCATTCAAAAGAACCATAGCCAGATATAGCCGTCACAATGGGTTAAAATCAGTAAAATGAATTTACAACATGATAAATATAATGACAGGGCATGCTTATTCCAAAATTAGTAATGAATTCCTCCTCATGAGTTCAGAAGAAGGCAGAGAAGAAGCACGAACCAGTATTTGGAGTGACCCAGGCACACCTCTTAGATTGCAAACCCTCAGGTGGAGAATCTAAAACACCATCAGAAGCAACACTTCTTGGCTTTGACACATACTGCTTCCTTCTACTACCCAGGCTATATGACCGAGTCAACCTGCCGGTAGATGCTCTACTATGAAATGAATCTGTAGATGCATCAGATGAACATGAGGCATTTAGCGACAAATTAGAATGCAATAACTGCTCATGCCGGCGGAGCAGTGATGGAACACTGAAGGAATGTGACTGATAAGAGGAAGTAACAGTTGTAGACGTTTGATGGGATTTCTTCTCTTTGGCTGATGCAACCTCGTCCCGCAATTTCTCAGCCTTCCTTAGTGGCTTTGAAGCTTGTTTCTGCGAATTCCATGATCCTGTCTTGTTTCTAGCGGGTACAAGAACAGGCCGCGCCTCAGAATCCGCAACATTCATAGACCTCAACCTTGGAGCCCCCGACATTGGTAAAAATCGCTCTGGTTTCAGAACTCTCCAAACAAATCACTTAAAATATTCCAACCCCACCAGTCACCACGACCCAGTGGGTTTCCTAAGGTTTAATTATCCAACAGCTACCAACGATATTCACCGCAACCCTCATTCTATTATTACTAGAACGCTTAACGGAGTACAGAAACGATAAGAACCAGAATCAATACCAAATATAAGTTAATACCAGGTACTCATTGACTTCGCTTACAACCCTCCCAAAACAGATCTTAATTTTTTTCCCTCTAGAATGTACTGATTGTAGTCACAGCTGCCTTGGGGGTGTCACTCAAAATCCTCCAATCGCCCAAGGACACGCTCGAAGCTATTCAAAATCGGTAATTTTAGAGCAACCAAAACAACCGACCCCATTCCTTTCATACCCAGAACTTGAATCAGCCGAAAACCCCAAAAACTATAAGCCAATAGGATTCGTGAACATACTGTGATCAAAGTCAGTAAAATGGGTTCACCTTTTGACCGAAGTTAGGGTTTAAATGGAGCTGACAACGGGTTACATTATACAACACTGACAACTTTCAAAAATGAGCTTCGGACAGCCTCGAAACTCTCAGACGATTCTGCATTGTGCAAAACGAAAGCGCTATGCAACCTCAAAAAGAAAAGGCGGGTCCTCAAACTGCGACGCTTTTTTTTTCAGTCGCCTCGCATGGAAAAAAAGCTGACACATTTCTTCGCAATTCCCATGCCTTTTTTCCCCAGAAATTAGCAGAGAAAGTCTCCGGGAAAATGCGGGAAAAGGCGGCGAGAAATAACAGAAAACGCTGGAAAAAGAAAGGGAATGATCTAATTAACAAGGCTTAGCTCTAAAATTTTGAGGAATACGAACTAATTGGATCAAAGAGCGAATAAGCGAAGACGCCGAAGAGCGTGAGACAGGAGTGTAAAAAGATTGGGCTTTGCCAGGAAATCCGGTTTTTCCTGCAGTATTTTACCGGCATTGCCCGGTATATTTGGATATGCCTGCCTTGCTTTTCCTCCCCTTGTCTGTGAACTTTGTTTTAACCCTGCCATTTCCCGGTTTCCCCCTCTCCCTCTCCCTCTCCCTCTTTCTTTGTTTTTTTCTTCAATTAGAAGATAAAAATTCAATTTTGAGTTTTTCTGCATTTTTTCTTGAAATTAATATAGTTTTAAGATGTAACTCTTAGGATATAGGAATTTTAAACTAATTTTAAAATTAAAAAAATTTCTGTCCCAAAAAAAAAAGAGAAATTTTTATTATATTCTTTGTTTAAAAGAATGCAATTTATCAAATTGCTTAACACTTAAATTCTAAAAAATGTCAATAAACCCACAAAATTATATTATTAGTGAAAATTATGTGCGAGTTGATGGTGAAAGCTTCAATAAGTCATAGAAAACCTAAAATTTCAAACTTTCCTAACAAAAGAAAGCCATTCCCATTATAATTTTTTTTTTTATTTTTCATATCAATATAGGTGCTGTTTTATGACACTTGGCAGGGATTATTTTTACAATATATATATATATATATATATATATTAATTTGGATCCAAGTGAGTAGTCCTCTTTGTTGGACCCCTCTAGATAGGGCAAACACATGCAAACGAATGACAAAAAGGAGAGTCAAATCAAGTGGCTTCTTCCTCAAATATAATCCAAAGGGTTAGTTGTTCTGACTAGGGTGTAGTTCAATGTTTCTCATAAAGGTAAGATTCTCCATGCATTTCCATGGGTTTTTAAGCAAAACGTGTGTGCTCTCTCAGTCTGTGAGCAATGAGCTCTGCTCTTGATTGTCTAATCCTCTGTTTGGTACAACATAAAAGTGAGGGAAGGGAAAGCTAGCAATGAAGGAACAAAAGCAGAAAAGAAAGGTCAAAGTGAAAGATTTCGTTCTAAAGCCACTATGGGGTGGCATGCAGCTACTGGTCCAGCCTTTACTTGTAAGAGAAAGAACTGCACAAGAATCAACAAGTTTTCAATTTTTCTCACTAAAACTTTTTATATAATTATTTAAATAATTTATTATCATATAATATTTAATTAATATAAATCAAATTAATAAAATTTAATTGATTTAAAGGTTCAGCACACATATGTGAGTCTTTTTTTAAAATATTATAAAATTTTTTATATTATTATTAAATAAAAATTAATTTATACTAAAATTTAAAATTAAACAGTTTCATTTTTATTAATTAGGATGGCCTTTAATATTTGAATCCGAACATTTGATGTAAGTTCCAGTTTTGTTATCTTCTTTGATTTTTTTATTATTATTTTGTGTATTCTTATGTTATATATGGTATCATGAACAGTATGAATGGGATAAAAGCAATGAACATAGGCTAATATCATAATCTAACAAGGAGCTATAATGTTTCTTGTTTTATTTATTACAAGAGAAATCATGTTTCACATTATGTCTGTTGTAACAAACTTTTTTAAACCTTCATTCCCTTTGGCCATCATAGTCTTAAATACAGACTATCCTCAAACGAGACTTGCTTTTGACGACACAGTCTTAAAATTCAACAGGGGAAGACATTTTGTTGTCTGAACCAAATGAGTAACATGGAATGCTCTCTTTTAATGACAATTTTTTTTTAAAACACATAATAGGTCCTTTTGTACAAAGGACTTTGCCGAAAAGAATAAGTTGTTTTGGAAACAATTAATAGATCGCTGAATTAATTATGAGTAGCTAATTAGTAATCCTGAAACTTAAACCTCTTCCATCAACCTGATCAATGGTTGTATTGTCACCGTCAATGTCAACTAGAAATGGGTACCTGTCAGGTTCCAGTCATATATCCTACACTCGAATGAACCCGAAACTGATCGAACAAGTTATGCAACCGAGCTAGAGCCTCGGTTGCAAAGGTTGAAGCAATTCTCGGGCAGGTTTTGTCTTCATCCCCTTCTGTAATTCATTTGTGATGTTCCCCATGTGTGATCACCTAATTGGAGCTTCTTCTGCTCAGTTTCTACTACGGTGATCTATTTTGGGTCCTCCGTGCGAACGTAGACAGTGAAGCTTTGTATTCTTCAAGTTTGATAGATTGTGCTTTAAGGAAAGCTCTCAAGGGTCCTCAGGACAAGAGCCCAGATCTAGCACTCAAATACACAAACTCAGAGAAACAGAAGCAGTCATAGCCAAAAGAAACAAAGGAAACTGATTTCATTCAATGAGCAGTAATGCATCTATGGGATCTTTCATCTTAGGAAGTAGCGATGGCCAAGGTCCACGGAATCAAAGTTGCCGCAACTAGGCCATTGTGCTCCGCCATGTGGGAAACGTTGTTTCTTTCCAATGGCTAAGACTGCATCAGGGGCATCTGTGTGGCGAGAGAGAGAGAGAGAGAGAGAGAGAGAGAAATAAATCCATAGTTGTTTCATTCCAAAGTCATACAACGACTCAACTCTGACTCTCAACACATCATGCACTGGCCGAAGACTGGCAATGGGTTGGTCTGGGTCTATAACTCCACATAAAGAGGGAATTAGATTTAGGAGTGGCTAACTAAGCTTCAAGCCTTTGAAGTCTTGAAGATATTTGGTATTCACAATTAGAAATACAAAACAACATTCAGGTTTAGATTATCTCATATTGAAAAACCTGCATCCAACCGTGCTTAACAAATTTCTCCGATTGCTCACCCATTTTAACCCGTGGCCTAACCCGACCAGACTCATTTTATAATTTATTTCCTGGTTTCAATCAAATCTATTTGGTTGTGCAGTTTATGCCCACCCCCCTAATGTTGAACAGAAAGGTACCAATCAATTCTATATTCATTCCACTAATAAAACTGCTCCAAACAAGTTGGAAGGGTGGACAGCCATTTATACACAATGTTGCACTAAGACTACGTAAGGAATAAAATTAAAGAAACAGGACAATAAAAGCACATGGGAAGCGTCGAAAAATGCATGAGACCTGCCCATTGATTTATACATATACAACTGCATGATTTCTGAAAAATGTAATCAGCAAGGCTTAATTTCAAAACCGATGCTCAGTAGAGTTCGAGCTGACTCTATCGCTTTCTCACCGCCGAGGTCGAGGGCCTCCCCAGTTAATTCTCCTTCTGTGTCCAACACCCATTGAGCAGAATTATTTTGGTTTTGCTGTAAGTCAGTTTTCTTCAACTGCGAATTGTTCATCGAAGCAGGTGCTGCAGCAGCCACAAGAGGTGCACTTGGTGGGCCATGTCGTTTCTTTGGCACAGGCATGTCGTGGTCATGAACTCCTTTATATGTTATGATGACAGCATTTGAGTTGTCCACAGCAGTCTCAATGTGTTTTCGGACAGGACATCCGGCAGAAGTGCATCTGTAGTAGTTTCTGGAAATTCAAGCCGTTGATCAGAAAGAAAGGAAGAGAATCAAAGGTCAAATTTAAAAAGGGAAGAAAATGGAGGGTTAAAACTAACATAGAGAAACAGAACCTTTTAATTTGCTTGAAAATATAATATAAGAGAATTGCAGTTTCATCAATCAGACATCTGTCCCTACCCTATTTCAGGGGGAAAACAAAGGACTACACCAACACAACTTTGACTGCAGAAGAAAAGAAATAGCCATTTCATCATTGCACCCGTGGGAGAAGAAGATTATGCAACTAGGCATGGTTCACATGCCTGAAATTCTAACGCGAGCTGGAAACAATTCAAAAGACACTTGCAATGACAACACGACATAAAGCAGAATATCCTAAAACCCAACAACGGAACTAAGGAGCCAATGTAAGACTAAAATTATTAGTTTTTATTTATATACTTTCAAACCCATGCAAGCATCTGAGAACAGCCGAGATGTTCTTGACCACTAACAGCCACGCACTCCATCTAACCAGAACATAATCAATGTCAACAACGCCATCACATACCAATCCTATGAAATGCCAAGGATAGGACTTGAACATGAGACTGCATATGCGCTAAATCTCATTCAAAATACATGTTGAAATTATCAAGACAGATGGCAAAACCATTTTTTCAAATCCCAATCTATTTTGGAAAGACTGTAGTATAAGAAGCTATAGCACATACTGACACTTGATCGTGCATAGTAAAAGCTGCAAGTAGATCCAGAAACAAAATAAAAATAAATGGAAAACACAACGCAACTAAAATAAAGCAAAATATCAAAACTTGGATAAAGATCTTGCTCATGGAAAGTGGATGGCTCCGAACAAGTAGCAATAGGAATACCAAAGTTGACAAAATAATTGTTCAATGAATTCTTCGTAGAAGCAAAACAATTCAATATCTGTTTCGATATTTTAATTTTTTTGCTAGTACTTGAAGTTGAAGGTCTGTTTTACAGTTTTGTGAAATAAAGGAAGAATAACCAGAAGCATCTGTGTCACAATTGGAATGTCAAATCTAGGAAATCCACCTGAACATTATTGACATAATGCTCCTTGGACATTCTTGCTGACAATAATGCAGTCAACAATCTGACACTCTACAGTAATCATGAGATTGAGAGGGCAGCCAGTGGTCAGAAGGTCAAGGTCAAGGACAACGAAACAATGGGTTCAGCTAGTTACTTTTAAAATTGATTTTGCAATATAATTAAGCTGTGAAATTCAGCTTTTGTAATAAGAACTTTATAGCTTTTGCAATTAGTACTATCATAGTTGTTAATAGCGAATAACGCACTTATAGCGCTTGAGATCATTGCGATATAACGCATAACATTACACATTGCGCACTACTATTTGAACAATGGCGCAATTATATTATATATATAAATATATATTTTTATATATGTAATATAACCCCCAAATAATAACAATATATATAAAATAGCCTTAAAAAATATGATAAAGGCAATGAAGGGAGGGAGGGAAAGCAAAATCAAAATGATAGCATAGGCGGAAGAAGGTTTGGAATGGAGAAATTGGGCCAAATACTAATAGCGCACGCTATTTTTGCACAATAGAGCAGAAATAGCATAGCATAGAGCGTGCTATGCTGTGCTATATGCACTGCGCTACGCTATGCCTCATAGCGTAGTGCAACAGGCCATAGCACAGTGCTATGCGCTATAGCAATCGCTATAGCGCACTATTAACAACTATGAGTACTATTAATGAGAATTTGTCTAGTGTTTAGTTAAATTAACTGATGTGTATTCCATTTTTCCAAGATTGTTAGGCTGTGTATTTGTGAAGTGCTGTATGATTAATAGAAAAACATTTTAGAGGAAACTTTATGCAAAGAAATGCTTAAAGTAGTCAAACGATAATTTGGAGCTTCTGCATTAGGCCTAAAGAAAACCTATAGCAATCATAAAAATGAAAAACCAAACTTCTACCAAGAAACACAGAAGAGTCTCCAGTCTCTGAAAAGCCCTGCTATGATTCTCCTGTGCAGAAAAACACTATCTTTGATTTAAACTCAGTTATGAACTTATGAATTAATCTTTTGACTGAGTCTAGAAATTGCTGTCCATCACTAGTAAACGAGGATTATAGTATGTTCAGATCCCTAATAAACTTTCTATCATGACCTTATTTTCTTGGGACAAGCAATCATGGAAAAGGTCAATTACCAGGAAACAGAAGTCCTCAAGGATTCTGCCAAAGATCCAAATCATCCAATTGGTTATCTTTTTATTAAAACACAACTATGCAGGTGACAGCATTTCTTAGAACATGAGATAAAGAGATAGGCAAGCCTCAGTTTTAACAGAAAACGTTCACAAGCCAGCAGTTAACTTAAGTATTCTGCTTCACAAGCTATCCAAAAGATGCCCACATATAAATTGAGTGAAAGTAGAAATTTGAAGAAAAATTTCTTCCATTAATTTAAAACACAAAATTAGTGCTTTTATCCTAACCCACTGAATATAATAACTATATTTGTTGATCAAAGTAAAGTTTCAATGTAAACCCAGTAAAAAACTTATTTTTGAAGCTCAGCAGTTAGTATCATGTTCACATGTCAAGAACTGCAATGCCAAAAGAAAAGTGCTATTAAAGATACCAAACTATTTCTGGGCCTTCGACTAATAGATTAAACTTTTTGGAAAGTTGGTTTTTAACATAACAATAGAGCCTCTATGACTAAGTGGTTAAGAGTTCAATTCTTACTGCCTCCATTCTTCAAAAATTAAATTAAATTTCAGCACAAAGTTTAATGAGCTTATGTCTTTGTCCACACTTCAAACCTAAAAGACTTACGTGGGAAAGGGCATGTTAAGATATAAAATCATTTGTGGGCCCTCACTTATAGATTAAGTTTTCAGGAGAGTTGGTTCTTGACAAGTGCCAGTACTTCACCCCACAAAACCCCACAAAGAAACAAAAAAGGAAGTTTGCAAAGTGACTTGCATGTATCCTAATCTTTCTTCATACAGGCAAATAAAATACCATGTCATTTAAATACAACTCAAAGGGGAAGGAGAAGAAGAAAAGTGGGGGGAGGTGGGGGGAAAGGAGAGGGAAAGATAAAGGCGTGCACCTTGGATGCGGATTCCCCTTTACCATTTTCTGTCCATACTTGCGCCATCGGTATCCATCACCTGAGATGCCCACATCCCCTTCTGCTTGTACAACAAACTTCTGTTTCTTTCCAGATTTTATGGGTGAATCTGGGTACATTACGTCACCTTTCTTCACTCTGGTTATCATATAAGAAGATAGAATATCAACTAATATGATAATAATCCTTTCACAATGTGAAAAAATGGTTTTCAAAAACAAATTAAAGAAAAAATCACAAGCAAACTTGCCTTTTTTTGGGCTCTAATTCATTAACATGCTCCTCCTTCAAGATAATTTTACCATTCTCACTAAGACCAGACAAGTTTTGTCGTTTCTTAGCAGCATTGCATTTTGCTTCTTGCAGTGGCTCCTTTGAAGAAGGGGATGGATCTGAATTATTGAGCACTCTGATGGGCTGTTCTTGGACACTTATTTCTACAGTAGGTTCATTGGATGACACAAATTTAGTTTCTCTAATGGAATTAGTCTTACGTGGTGCATCATGGCTGTGTTCACTTTTGTAGACGATCTCTATTACATGGCCTGAATGGTCACAGCATTCAATCTTCTTAGCACAACAGTCTGAATGGGTACACCTGTAATAGCTTCGAGAACCTGTAGGACTCTTCACTTGCTTCTGACCATACTTCCGCCAGTTGTACCCATCAGATGCAGATGTTCTCAGAACAGAAACAGTGGACAAGGTTTTACCACTAGAAGGTTTTATCTTGCCTACTTCTGGCACACAATCATTTTTAACCTTTTGAGAAGACAATCTTTGTTCTGGAACAGTTGGACTAGAAGCAGCTGATAATGATTGTGTAACAGAAGTTGGCGATAGTTCAGACAATGGAGTTGAACATACAGACACCTGAAGTTGACTATCTATCTGAGTGTGAGCTGCCTGGACAGCTTCTCTTGTGATTATTCCCTTGTCAGAAGATCCAACTGGCTCCTGAGAGGGGTTAACTTACTTTAGTGTTTAAGAAACCAAATATAAGTGGCTACATGAAACATGAAACACGCAACTTGATTATGCTTGACTAAAATGTAAATATTGCTTACTAGGTCAGACACAGTTCATCCAGAAAGCAACTAGATGACAAGTTGCTTATAAACCTTGAAAAGATGTCACCGTGAATTTAAGAAATTACTTTTGTAGATAGAACTTTGGATTCATCCTTTAATAATCTGAACTGTTCATACACCCTTACACAGACCAAAATGCTAGCATGGGATTTCATTAATGCATGTGGGCTGAATTGATATAGGAAGCCAAATAACCAACTCAAGCTTATTGACTCTTATGTATAAATTTCTGAGTAATAATTATACTCTTGGATAGACACTTCATTAGTGTCTTAGCTACCATCTTTGAAGTTCAAAAGTGTACAGTGTAAGCCACAAAGATAGGAAAAGTTATCTAAGAATCTTCATGAACATCATACAAGAGTCATACAATGCTTCAAATCTCAAGTTCTCCCACACAAATAAACAATATAAGAGGTTAATCGTTAACGCACCCAAAATGATAACCAGGATAATGATAATCAATAGTGGACCATGTCTTAAGAGAAGGACAAGCACAATGGATCACTTTCATATCAATTGCAACAAGTTCCTATAGTGCTTGGTCCATTTTGGAATTAAGATATATCCAGTCCAGCGTTTGCTTCTTGTTTTCTTCTAAGTTTCATGGAATCCCTTTTGTCATAATTTTTGAATCAGTCCATCACTATGTCTATCAGGGAGGGTTTAAAGCATTTCCTAATCATCTACTTAAGATTTGGGGAGGAAGAAGAAAAAAAGAAGAAATACTAAATCTGAAAACTGGTTAGAGCTATAAGGCCTAATATGGCTTTGTCCAGAATATGTTTTTGCCAAATCCCAAGTAGTACTGATCTGTTTTAAAGCATTCCAATCATTATAAGTTATCTATTGTTAATCCGTGTTGTTATCATGCTATGCATTCAAACTATCTCGTAGAGTCAAAGAACTTTATAAAGGAAAAGAAAAAGCAAAATAAAAAAAATAGAACAACAGGAACACCAACACCAGACCTCATACTTTTAGGTTTGACCCCAAGTATGCTTCGCTCAGCAGACGAAGACTACTCTCCTTAAGATACGGTTCTACATCTCTCAAACGAGTCTTTTCCATATATAAAGCCTGAACTGAACCAAGAGCTTGCTTAAGATGTCTAAGTCCTTTTCACTCAGACCAACTCCTGTTGGTACACCACACCTCATTTTAATACCATACATTTTTTGAAGTAATGGGTTTGGAACTAAATCCCTAATTATTACCACTATGAACCCAATTTGTATGAAGAAAAATTGCAGTGGGGTGAACAAAACAGAGTAAACAACTGTCATATTATAGTCAATGTGCGCTCATGTAGAAATTTGCCGCCAAAAATTTGATCTGGGTTTCCCAAATCTATCTATGCCCTATACTAGGCACTCACTAGGGGACAGGCAGAGTTCATGAATTTAAAGCAGATAAAACACGAACTGAGTCCCAAACAGAAAATTAAACCCACGTAATTTAAACGGTCACGGCAAACAAATTTTGAAATTTATGATGATTAAAAAAAAACCCATATATATATGTTCTAACCTTACTTTCGGATTTGCCAGCCGTCTGCGCAGTAGAGCTTGCCTGCAAATCTGCTTTATCAATCACACAAGTTACTACCTTCAGAAAACGATAATTTAAGCAAAAAAGGAAAAAGAAAAAGAAAACAAATCTAGAGCGATAACTATTCATTTCTGATGAAAGGAACATTAATCGAAACAAAATCCCACCAGCAGTCTGATCGTTCACCCCTGGTTCATGCGAAGAAGACACAGCTAGGGTTTCGAAACTAGACTCTCTCCGCTCTGTTCCATCCGGTGGTTCAGAACTCCGTAACTCGCCGGGTTGCGACTTCGTATGCGGTGCTTCACGGACTCGATTCTGTTCCTCTTCCTCTTTCGCTTCATCCTCTTTTTCATTTTCAACGTCGCCTTTTGATTCCGTTTCTACTTGTCGCCCTTCTTGTAGCTCTGGTTTCGCCGCTTGGAGAGCTTCGGAGCTCTCTTGCTCAGCCATGGCCGACGATACTCTAACGGGCAGTAAAGTTTCGAACAGTTTTATAATGTCGAAATCGAAACGTTTTTCTGATTTTCGCGAACCGGCAGAGATTGCTAGAAAGAGAGAGAAAGAGTGAAAGTTCGCTTTGAAGCGACGAGTTGGGGTATATGTGTCTTTGACTGGGATTGACTCTACCCAGGTGGTTCTGCTAGAAGATAACAGACGCCGACGATCTCTCCGTTACTTTGGGTGCTGGGATTGCCATTGTTCTGGTTGAATTGACGGTTCATTTAACGGCGTGTGTGTCCTTGTGTTACGGGATCTTTTTTTGGTACAGTTTGTGTTACTGGATCTTTGACTCAACACAGTGGAGCCGTTTTCCTTTTTTTTTTATTCATTTTTCATTTTGGACCATTTATTGATACTGCAAAAATGAACCGTGTGCTAATTTTGTGTATAATATATATATAAATTAATTAAAATATAAAAATATAAAATTTATATTTTTAAAAAATATAAATATAACATAGCTCACCATAAAAATATAGAATGTGTACCACCTTTGTGTATCTTATTGAAGTGTTTATTGTAGTGGTGGAGCTAGAAAAAAATTAATTAAAATTAAATTATAAATATAGTTACATAAAGGAGAAATGATTGTCATGTATACAGACGTGTCTGTTATGTATATATCGTGGGAGAGGCTTCAAAAGAAGAAAGAAAGTAAAGAACAAGAATATATGTAATTTAGGTGCAGAGCTTTTGTTTAAATATATTATTATTTTAAATTAAGTTTTAATCATAGAGAAATAATTGGTACATGTGAATTTAGTGCATACTGAATTTAAGTGCACTAAAAAAATGAGAGAATGAGAGAGAAAAATAAATGTGAGACTATGAGAGGATGTGTATAAAATTATTATGTACATATATTAATGCTCTAATTATATGTAATATTTGTATATTTAATTTAACAAAAATTTAGAATTAAGACTTAGGTGATTTGTGAATAATCTCGTTGTTGATTTTACACCAAACTAAAAAAAATATTGTGCAAACCAACTTTATTAGATTTGTATGGATTTCTTATTGCCTCAAGTGAAAATTATTAGGAAAATTTTTATATAGAATTAATTAATATTTAGGAATTGATCAAATTCATTTGTTGTGTATTATAATTAATTTCTCATTAATATTTAAAAAAAACTTACAATTGAGGTAGCAATTTTATTCATCTTCAATTATATAGTAACACCTATTGTATCTTTGATTTTTTTTTTAGGATCCTATATTCCAGCAAAAAAAAATTTATATTTTATATATTAAATAACTCGTTATTTCTGTTATCACAAAGAAAAAGTTATTCACTTTAATTACTAAAAAAAATTATTCTATGAACTAAGTTTATAGAATAATATGTCCTAATAAACATAGGCTTTCTGGTTTAGATTGCAAAAGGAGCTCACCCAAAAGCTTGATATGGCAATGCGGTGTAAATTATGTTTTTTTAATGTAAAACAATGTTATATAAGAACCACAGAATGATTAAAAAAATTAAAATAGAACTCATGAATTGCAAAAATCATGAGAGTAATGCCACTTAAACAATTGTCCCCCAAATTGATTATGTAATGTGTCTAAATATGATAAGAAAAATTTATATAAATTTACTAAAACTTCAACGTCACATATGTGTTTTTTGCATACTTTATAAATCAAACAAATTGTGTAAAGTAGCATTGCTTGAAGAATAATGTCCAAAGCTAAAAAAGTGACACAATGAGAGGGGGAAGAAACATAGAAATATTGGGTCCCTTTAGCAGAGAATTGTCAATTTCAGTGGTATCGAGCCACCATTTCAACCCTCAACCCCCAGGCTCGATTCCCCCCTCCCCCACAATGTACAATATACCAAAAAAAAACAAAAAATAAGCAGTTTATCAGTCAAAGGTCCAAAGGGAATAAGTTTTTTCTATTGTTACGTAATGCACATTTGTTGGGCTGAAATTATTCTGTAAATATTGATCAAATATTTGCACAAGAATCTTGCTGGGTCAACTTGTGCTGCTTTAAGGAGGCAAATCGCGGTGATCACACTCTGGAAACCCACCACAGCATTCCATACGCGACCCGTTTAAAGCTTGAGTCTTTTGACTCTTTTCATGCAAGTGCTCCAGAGGGAGATTCCTGGTGAACTGAAGAAGTTGGTCTAGAAATTGTTATTTATATCTTAAATTGAAAGATTTGATATAGAAGCCTCAAAGTTTAAACTTTGTAGGTGTTCTTGTTGGAAGAGGTATAAAATAATTTATTTAAAATATAAGTTAATTTTATATTTAATAAAAAAATAAAGAAATCAACATGAATAACTTAAAAAATATATTTTTTTATAATTTTCTCATTTTATAAATTAAATTTTATAAAAATTTATTCAAAAATATTTAAATCATCAAATTTTATTAAATCGTCTTATATTCATTTTCATAAATTAGAAAGAGCCACCAACCAGCATCTCTCTCTACTCATCAGATGAAAATGGCTTGATTCATTTAAGAGCCATTTCCAGGAAATATAGTCATATAATTGCGTTTTCAAAGGAGGTCGGGTCAGTACTGGGCCATCAACATTGTTGTATTTTCATAAATGTCATATTATTTCTGCAAGATTAAGTATCTGGCTGCCGATTTGCCACGATTGCTGTACCAAAAGATAGAGCTTATCAACTGTCTTCTATTAACAAGGTGTGTCCATTATTTCTAATTTTAGTTTCCATGGCAAATGTTTAATAAAAGATTGATAAATATAAAATAAATAAATAATATAAAATTTAAATATAAATAGATAAATTATTAAAATTAAAAAATAAAAATATAGTATTCAAATCCAAAATTGCAATTGGGAAAGGATCGTACAGTCAAAACAGACAACCGAGAAATGTATTAGCATTATATGGTACACCAGACGCTTTACCTAGGAGTGTTTCAACGCATTCCTGGGAACAGAAAAGAGGCAGAATGCTGGAACAGTGAGAGGAGGATGTTATTATATGATACCAAATTGCGTCAGCTCAACCGAATTGGTAATTATTTTTCTCGCTCCGACAGCCTTTGAAAATAAATTTCTCCTGGCGGCGGCTATGATGCAGCCACTTCTTGAATCAGGTCAGTTCTTAGTATGGTTTCTCTCTGTGTTTATGTGAATTTCTGGGTGTTTTTGAAACAATTACTGGTTTGTATATGAGCTCCCTGCTAAATCTGTATTCTTGAAGGGTGTAACAGTGTCATGAGTTATTCATTTGCTGTCAAAATTTAGCAGTCCTAGTTTTCTATGCAACCAGAAACAACTGACAGATTTCACTGCGGCACGTACGTCTTTTATAGCTTCATACGGTGGACTTATAATTAATCAAAATTATTGGGCTGTGCGAACAGGGAAGCTAAATTATGAGTTAGGACTTTCTTTTCCTTTGTCGTTTCATAGAGTTGACTTGGAAACAATATACTCTTGCAGAAATTATTGGGTTTTATGGATCGTTTTGGATATATTTATATATGAGACTCTTTTTACCGAATAACAACATGAATTCTGGATAATTGGCTAATTTGAATAAAAAGAGGCGAGGAAAATAGAGAATCACACGGTGCTGATTCTAAAAGGGCACACTTTTCTGCTTTGGAGACTTCAAACTAGCTGTTCTTCAGATTGGACTCGACTAGTTTACTTAATCGGTAGGGTTTTAGATCTTCCTTGACTGCATACCGACACAAGATAATCCCAAACATTTCAAAGAGGTACAGGAGAATTAGGTTGTTGTTAAGATGATTTTGCAGTTTTCCACACCCAAGAAGGGTCAGAAAGAACTCCACTGTTTGCTAATTTGGTGATGCTGCTAGCCTAAACATTCCGCCACAACCTTCCTTAGGGACATCCACAGAGCCTTTTTATATTAGATTTTACATTTGCTGTGGGAGGCTTAATGCATCAGTCGTTA
The DNA here is from genome assembly GCA_037013595.1 of Dicorynia guianensis. Lineage (NCBI taxonomy): Eukaryota > Viridiplantae > Streptophyta > Magnoliopsida > Fabales > Fabaceae > Dicorynia > Dicorynia guianensis. Next base: position 26,219,787 of record JASUAB010000015.1, read on the forward strand.
AGTGCATTATATTCAAATATGCTTGGAGCGAAGCATTAGGCTTCGTGTATGCCACAGGATAAGTAAAAGTATTCCTTATTTTAGCATTGTGTTTTATGTGATCCATGCTTTCCTTGATTACCTGATATAGTTTTTCAACGTTTTGTGTTCCATGGTTGAACCTCCCTCTTTTGTCTGTCTTTGTTACTCTTGGAAACAATTGCTTTTGCTCAAAGTATCAAAGGTGTGTCTTTTTCTTTCTGCTGGTATAATAAGAGCAGTTGTTCCCTGTGTTGTTACTTATATTCCTTGACCTTAACAGCAGATATTATGGAGGCAGAATCACCAATTCCTAAGGTTTCACTCTCGGGTCAGATTTCCAAAATTAAGAACATGGTAATGGAAGCTTACAAAACAAAGCCAATTCCCTATTGGATTCTTCTCGTTCTCAGCATAATAGCAATGCTTGTGGCATTTCCTGCCTCCAGCCTTCTGTCTCGACTCTATTATTCTAATGGTGGCCAGAGCAAGTGGATCATTTCTTGGGTGGCTGTTGCTGGGTGGCCCCTAACTGCTTTGATATTGTTTCCTACATATTTCTTTTGCAAAACCTTCCCTACTCCTCTGAACTTGAGACTCATTATTTCTTATATTTTCCTGGGTTTCTTAAGTGCAGCAGACAACCTCATGTATGCTTATGCCTATGCTTACCTGCCTGCATCTACTGCCGCGCTTCTGGCATCATCGTCCCTTGCGTTTTCTGCACTTTTTGGATACTTCCTCGTGAAGAACCAACTTAATGCCTCAATCATAAATGCCATTGTAGTCATAAGTGCTGGAATGATCATCATTGCCTTGGATTCAAGTTCAGACAGATATGATAATATCAGTGACACCCAATACATGATGGGATTTATATGGGACATTTTGGGGTCTGCTCTTCATGGGCTTATTTTTGCTCTCTCAGAGCTGGTTTTTGTGAAGTTGCTGCAAAAAAGATCCTTCCATGTTGTTTTGGAGCAGCAAGTCATGGTTTCTCTATTTGGCTTTCTGTTTACGACTATAGGGGTCATTGTAAGTGGTGATTTCAAAGGAATGGCATCTGAGGCCAGCAGTTTTAAGGGTGGTAGAGCTGCTTATTATCTTGTTCTCATCTGGAGTGCCATCACATTTCAGTTGGGGGTGCTGGGTGGGACTGCTGTGCTTTTCTTGGCTTCTACTGTGCTAGCTGGTGTACTCAATGCAGTAAGAACACCCATCACAGCAATTGCGGCTGTTATACTCTTACATGACCCAATGAGTGGTTTCAAGGTCCTTTCCCTGGTCATTACCTTTTGGGGATTCGGTTCGTATATATATGGCAGTTCCATGGCTGAAAAGTCTTCATAAAAACATGCTCCAAGTGTCTGAATAAAAAATTCCTAGATCCACTAAATCTTATTTATTAAAATTTTATAAAATTTACTATTGTTATTATAGATACAGTGAGATTTATCTATAAGTTTGTTGAATTCACCATATCTAATAAAAGTAAATAAATTTTGTGAGATTTTAATAGGAAAAAACTTAGTAGAAGTTGTATTGTTGTTATGCGTGTTTATAGATCCCAACCTTAATTTATGATATTTTTTCAATATGAATTTATGGATAAATTTGTGTCCAATGGAAATCTGCAAGCTTCCATCAATATATATTGTATCCTTTAAAAAAAAATTTATGGTATGAACTAAGTTTATAGAATAATATGTCCTGATAAACAAAGGCTTTCTGGTTTAGATTGCAAAAGGAGCTCACCCAAAAGGTTGATATGGCAATGTGGCATAAATTATGTTTTTTTAATGTAAAACAATGTTATATTAGAACCACAGAATGATTAAAGAAAATTAAAATAGAATTCCTCATGAATTGCAAAAATTATGAGAGCAATGCCAGTTAAACAATTTTCCCCCAAATTGATTATGTAATGTATCTAAATATGATAAGAAAAATTTATATAAATTTACTAAAACTTCAACGTCACATATGTGTTTTTTGCATACTTTATAAATCAAACAAATCGTACAAAGTAGCATTGCTTGAAGAATAATGTCCAAAGCTAAAAAATTGGCACAATGAGAGGGGCAAGAAACAAAGAAATATTGGGTCCCATTAGCAGAGAATGGTCAATTTCAGGCAACGTGAGTTGTATGCCTCTATAATACGCAGTTTATCAGTCAAAGGTCCAACGGGAATAAGTTTTTTCCGTTGATATGCAATGCACATTTATTGGGCTGAAATTATTCTGTCAAAATTGATCAAATATTTGCACCAGAATCTTGCTGGGTCAACCTGTGCTGCTTTAAGGAGGCAAATCGCGGCGATCACACTCTGGAAACCCACCATAGCAGTCTATACGTGACCCGTTTAAAGCTTGAGTCTTTTGACTCTTTTCATGCAAGTGCTCAATGAGGGAGATTCCTGGCGATCTGAAGATGTTGGTGTAGAAATTATTATTTATATTTTAAATTAAAAAATTTGATATAAAAGATTCAGATTAAAATTTTACCGGTATGCTTAATGGAAGAGGTATAAAATAATTTATCGTAAATATAAATTAATTTTATATTCAATAAAAATATAAAAAATTCAACGTGAATAACTACAAAAAAATTTATAATATTCTCATTTTATAATTTAAATTTTATTAAAAATTATTTAAAAATTTTTAAATCATCAAATTTTATTATTCATTTTATATTTATTTTCATAAATTAGAAAGAGCCACCAGCCAGCATCTCTCTCTACTCATTGGATGAAAATGGCTTGATTTATTTAAGAGCCTTTTCCAGTAGATATAATCGTATAATTGTATTTTTAAAGAGAATTTAAATTTTTTAATTTTTTAATTTTAATAATTTTTTATTTTTAAAATTTAATAAGTAAAACTTTTTATTTTTTTATTTTATTCTTCTCTTACTTTTAAAATTTTCTATCTTTACCATAAAAATCCTAAAATTCTAATCCTTTCGGAGGAGGTCAGGTTAGTACTGGGCCATCAATATTGTTGTATTTTCATAAATGTCTATTATTTCTGCAGGAGTGAAGTGTCTGTCTGCCGATTTGCCAGGATTGCTGTACCAAAAAATACTGTCTTCTATTAACAAGGTGTGTCCATTATTTCTAATTTTAGTTTCCATTTAGATCTTCTATCTTTAGATGTAGGTAAATGTTTAATAAAATATTGATAAACATAAAATAAATAAATAATATAAAATTAAAATTAAAATTAAAATTAATAAATTATTAAAATTTAAAATTAAAATTAATAAATTATTAAAATTTAAAATATATATATAGGATTCGAATCCAAAAATACGATTGGGAAAGGATCGTACAGTCAAAACAGATAACGGAGAAAAGTAATGGCATTATATGGTAGACCTGACACAGCGTTCCAATGCATTCCTGGGAGCAGAAAAGAAGCACAATCTGGAACAGTCAGAGCAGGATATTATTATATGATACCAAATTGCGTCAGCCCAACCAAACTGGTAATTATTTTTTTCGCTCCGACAACCTTGGAAAATAAATTTGTCCTGGCGGCGGCTATGATGCAGCCACTTCTTGAATCAGTTCAGTTCTTAGTATGGTTTCTCTCTGTGTTTATGTGAATTTCTTGGTGTTTTTGGAGCAATTACTGGTTTGTATATGAGCTCCCTGCTAAATCTGTATTCTTGAAGGGTGTAATAGTGTCATGAATTATTCATTTGATATCAAAATGTAGCAATCCTAGTTTTCTATGCAACCAGAAACAGCTGACAGGTTTCACTGCGGCAAGTATGTCTTTTATGGCTTCATGGTTGGACTTATAATTAAAAAAAATTATTGGGCTGTGCGAACAGGGAAGCTAAATTATGAGTTAGGACTTTCTCTTCTTCTGTTGTTTCATAGAGTAGACTTAGAAACAATATACTCTTGCAGAAATTATTGGGTTTATGGGTCGTTTTGGATATATTTATACATGAGAGTCTTTTTACCGAATAACAACATGAATTCTGGATAATTGGCTAATTTGAATAAAAAGAGGGGAGGAAAATAGAGAATCACACGGTGCTGATTCTAAAAGGACACACTTTTCCGCTATGGAGACTTCAAACTAGCTGTTCTTCAGATTGGACTGGACTAGTTTACTTAATCAGTTGGGTTTTAGATCTTCCTTGACTGCATACCGACACAAGATAATCCCAAACATTTCAGAGAGGTACAGGAGAATTATGTTGTTGTTAAGATGATTTTGCAGTTTTCCACACCCAAGAAGGGTCAGAAAGAACTCCACTGTTTACTAATTTGGTGATGCTGCTAGCCTAAACATTCCTCCACAACCTTCCTTAGGGACATCCACAGTGCCTTTTTATATTAGAATTTACATTTGCTGTGGGAGACTTAATGCATCAGTCGTTAAGTGCATTGTATTCAAATGTGCTTGGAGCAAAGCATTAGGCTTCGTGTATGTCACAGAATAAGTAAAAGTATTCCTTATTTTAGCATTGTGTTTTGTGTGATCCATGCTTTCCTTGATTACCTGATATAGTTTTTCAACATTTTGTGTTCCATGGTTGAACCTCCCTCTTTGTCTGTCTTTGTTACTCTCGGAAACAATTGCTTTTGCTCAAAGTATCAAAGGTATGTCTTTTTCTGCTGGTATCATAAGAGCAGTTGTTCCCTGTTTTGTCACTGATATTCCTTGACCTTAACAGCAGATATTATGGAGGCAGAATCACCAATTCCTAATGTTTCACTCTCCGGTCAGATTTCCAAAATTAAGAACATGGTAAAGGAAGCTTACAAAAAAAAGCCAATTCCCTATTGGATTCTTCTCGTTCTCAGCATAATAGCAATACTCGTGGCATGGCCTGCCTCCAGCCTTCTGTCTCGTGTCTATTATTCTAATGGTGCCCGAAGCAAGTGGATCATTTCTTGGGTGGCTGTTGCTGGGTGGCCCCTAACTGCTTTGATATTGTTTCCTACATATTTCTTTTGCAAAACCTTCCCTACTCCTCTGAACTTGAGACTCATTATTTCTTATATTTTCCTGGGTTTCTTAACGGCAGCAGACAACCTCATGTATGCTTATGCCTATGCTTACCTTCCCGCATCTACTGCCGCGCTTCTGACATCATCATCCCTCGCGTTTTCTGCACTTTTTGGATACTTCCTCGTGAAGAACCAACTTAATGCCTCAATCATAAATGCCATTGTAGTCATAAGTGCTGGAATAAACATCATTGCCTTGGATTCAAGTTCAGACACGTATGATAATATCAGTGACACCCAATACATGATGGGAGTTATATGGGACATTTTGGCGTCTGCTCTTCATGGGCTTATTTTTGCTCTCTCAGAGCTGGTTTTTGTGAAGTTGCTGCAAAAAAGATCCTTCCATGTTGTTTTGGAGCAGCAAGTCATGGTTTCTCTATTTGGCTTTCTGTTTACCACAATAGGGGTCATTGTACATGGTGATTTCAAAGGAATGGCATCCGAGGCCAGCAGTTTTAAGGGTGGTAGAGCTGCCTATTATCTTGTTCTCATCTGGAGTGCCATCACATTTCAGTTGGGGGTGCTGGGTGGGACTGCTGTGCTTTTCTTGGCTTCTACTGTGCTAGCTGGTGTACTCAATGCAGTAAGAACACCCATCACAGCAATTGCGGCTGTTATACTCTTACATGACCCAATGAGTGGTTTCAAGATCCTCTCCCTGGTCATTACCTTTTGGGGATTCGGTTCATATATATATGGCAGTTCCATGGCTGAATACTCTTCATACAGACATGCTCCAAATTTCTGAACAAAAAATTCCTAGATCCACTAAATCTTATTTATTAAAAACTTTATAAAATTTACTATGGTTATTATAGATACAGCGAGGTTTATCTTTAAGTTTGTTGAATTCACCATATCTAATAAAAATAAATAAATTTTGAGAGATTTTAATAGTAAAAAATTTCGTAGAAGTTGTATTGTTGTTATGCATGTTTATAGAGCCCAACCTTAATTTATGATATTTTTTCAATACGAATTTATGGATAAATTTGTGTCCAATGGAAATCTGCAAGCTTCCATCAACATATATTGTATCCTTTAAATCCCTACAAATTCTTTATTTTCCTCTGATTGTATCATTTGGACACTAATTTTTACACATCTCTTAGTATATTTCATGTATCACGGGTCAACCATATCTGACATACAATTTTTCAATTTTGAATCTTATACATGATAACAGATCATTTCTTTAGATCAAATCCATGATCTACTATTTGAATTCTTTTATTATTTTATTTTAAAATTTTGATAATTTTTTTAATTTTTTATAATTTAATATATAAAAAATTTTTTAGTATATTTTTTCTGTTAATTTAATATTTTTCTCTCTTACTATTTCTCACTTATACCAAAAAGGAATCCAAATTCAATAACCTGTAGGGGCTATTCGCATAATGTAAACATGATATACATATTTGCCACTATATTATTCCTATTTTATAAGCTAATAATAGCACGTGTAAATTTCACCATTCAACTACTATACTAATAATCCGATGAGAAAAGAGTCTCCCTGCAAAATTCAATTCTCACTTAATAAAAAGTAAATATATGAAATTTAATACATTTTATAATTTAAATATTTTAAATGGTAATTTAAGTTAAATGCACATAATCTTTCAACCTTTATATACATTTATTCCGCTGTAATATAAAAGGCAACAAGAAACCTCAATTCATGCCCCTGTCATGGGAGAGTGCCAAACTAATTTTTCATTTCCATTTGATGAGGAGACAACATAATAGCAGAGATGTAGTGTAGATAGAGAAAAATAAATTGATATGTGAATGATGTGGCATTATTAAAAAAATTAACAGGACAAGTAACAGAAATGGTTAGCTAAATACTAATATAAGCTTAAAAAGGTACCTTGTTCTACCCAAAAAAAAAGATATCTTGTTATTGTTTATGATATAAAAGGGTTAAGTGCAAATGAGTATAACTTGAAAAGGTTAGGTGCAATTTAGTTAAAAATTTTTAAAAAATCATATTCTTTATAAAAGTAATAAGACCGTAAACTATTTTTTTAAAATTATACTCAAAATTTGTTCAAAACAATTAATTCTCAAATTAAATATTAATATTTATTTATTCTTATAAATTAAAATTTATAAAAATTTTATTTAAAAAATTTAAACCAATTAAATTTAACAATAACAAATTCAGTAACTTTCCTATAAACTTGTTGTTACCCAACTTATGATAGAGAATCTTTTCCGATATTATCATATAAAAAAAAAAACCTATGTCGATGGGGCTTTAGCCCATTGACCAAAATGACCCACTTCTTAGGACCAGACTACTGGTTCGATCCTTCCCATTCTCACTTTTTTTTTTTCATAAAAATCCTAAATATAATTTACTATTATAAAAAAAAAAGAAAAAACTATAATTTTATTAACAAGTAAACTACTAAAGTATTATAAACAATACTTTTACTGTAAGATGTTAAGTTTTATAGTTAAGAAATTAAAGTCCAAATTTTTAAATGAATATTTTAAATAATTGCAATACCGCAACAGGAAAACCATACTAAATTAATTTTCAACCATGAAAGTCAGTCACGATTTACTCGCGAGCTACCGTTGCCACCGCACGATCCCATTCATAGCCACACTAATCTTCTGGCTCTTCTATTCTCTAGACCTAAAACCTCTACATGACAAATGTTAGTACTTTTGAAAATTGTCAGCTATTAAGCTATAATTTAGTGTCAATATTAAAGACAATTGCCAATCTAAATTTTGATGCGGTTGCAATATTCAGATTTGCCACATCTATCATTTTTCCTTCCAACAAATTGCCCACTTCCCATCTTATACTAGAATTAACAATAATTCTCACTTTAAGCATTCAGCTCGTGAAACAGATAGCCACATTCGCATTCTTAATAGAGAGAGAACAGCTTAAACTAATAGGATTCTCCTCTCTCAAGCTTGATGAGTTTCAAGTACAAGCTAATTTTAACTTAAAGAAACAGTTTATTGTGCATATATGCGTCATAAACTGCTTCTTATTAGCAAGATAGAAGTGTGCTATAAAGTCTGCTATGAGCTACAGCTAAAGCCATAGGATCATCTTAATTTTTAGGACCAATGTCCTTCAATGAACATATCTGTTCTTCTCCCATTGCAGACATGACCGTAACCACAAGATCTTTTCCTTCAGCAAATCCATCTTTAATCTGAATACAGAAACATACCAAAAATCAATAAACAGAACACCTATGCAGCATAAAACCATCACTAAAAAGTAAAACCAATCAAGCAAGGGAAGCAACTTCACAAGGATTTTGAATAGAATACCTGTGCAAGCAGTGTTTCATCAGTGGGAAGCCTCAGATCATCCTTGGTGTTTCCATTCTCAGTCAAAAGACTCACCTACAAGAACCCACTCCAAATAGTTGAATTTTGCTTTGCTACTCACAGTAATTCGCATACTAATCTATCTTCTCCTTTTTCTTGCTGTTGAAGTGTATTATAAGCAGATGTTATCCTTTTTCTTTCTTTGTGTGGTTCAACAAAAAAGTCCCCAGCATTACAAATTTACAATGGAGAATGTTGAGTTTGTTTATATGATGAAAATAAGCCAGAAGATGCAACAATTTAGAAGGAAGACTCAGTTTTCAGAATATAATTAAACTAATATCATCCAACATACTTACATACTTTTTGCCCATTTTTTCATTTTACAAAATTATAGCATAAGATCATAACTGAAACACTGCCAGAGTTGGAAGTAGATGATAACTCACAAAACCATCTTCAGATATATCAATCAGCTGATAATCAGTACGATTAACATGCGGAACCTGCAAAAATACAATGATAACATGTCAAATGAATCACAAGGGAAATATATATATATATATACATATATATGTCAAAAGCTTCCAAATCACAATACATCACAGTTGTGGGATGAAGGAACAATATCTTCAAGTTTTTTCCCATTGAAAATATCAATTCCAACAAAGTGGCACTTTGCATGTCCATGCTTGCCTGTTTTTGATGTAGAAACTTCTACAACCTGTTAAAATAGGTCAGAAAACAAATAATATAAGAGCAAGAGGTTTAATAAATTGACTATCTCAAATTACAATTGCAAACATATAACGCAAAAGAACCTAAAAAAGATGGTCATTGGTGTCAAGAAACTGAAACTTTTCCAAACTGTCAAAAAAAATGAATTTTTCAATCAGTAAATCACAATTAAACCCCCTTGTGTACAAACTACAACATATACATTATAAACCTCAAGCCATATCACAGGGAGAAATTATACAAGTCATTACCATCAGATAATGTTCATATCCACGAGAAATATGGTTGTTACTGAAGAGACCCCAACACTCAGAAAATCTTTTTGCCCCATGGCACATAGAGCCATCATTGCTGACAATACTTAATACTACTTGCAGATATATGATAAAACTAACAGAACCATACCCGTAGATATTGTTCATCTATGATAAAAAAGAATCACATGAAACACATGCCTTCCAGAACAGATGGCACTATGTAAAACTACACATTCTTAAGGTCTTCAAGGCAACTGGTTTGCTGTCTACCACGTCCATCTTTTAGCATGACCAATATGGGAAATATGACGCAGTTTTTCGTCGAATGCCAATTCAATTATATGCCCCCATATTAATTGGTAGGTCTAATAGCATCACGCACTAATACACTACGATGATCTACAGCTAATAAAATCAAGCTGTTGATATCGGGATTGAACTTTCTAATTTAGGTTCCGCGATTACTTCGAAATTTACCAGCACAATAATTGTAGCATGTTAAGGGGGAGAAGAGGGGGGTGGGGGAATTGTCATGAAGATCCTAATCAAAGCCGAATCATGCACATGGTCACAACACCCAAACGACCAAACCAGAAAATCCACCGAGAAACTTTATAATCCAAGACAAGCAAACAATGAAGAACCCATTAAACAGAAGAAACGGATATCATAATCAACATAAGCCGACCCCAGAATTACAATTGAGACAGCGAAGAGAAAAAAAGGGAAAAACAACCTTGCAAGGCCTGGCCTTGATGACGATGTAACCATTCTTGCGAATGGTACCAGCTTGCTGAGGATAAGTCTTGGATGCTCCAGCGTCAGCGTGGGAGTCAAAGTGGTGCTCCTCGTCGGACATGATTTCCTCTCTCTCTCTCTTTCTCCTCTTTCTTTGGCGCTCTCTTCCTTTGTAGACCCGCAGTCCACAGAAGAAAACGAAGAGTGAGTGAGAAACACTCGGTGGTCACTGGTCACCGTCTCTTTATTGAGTTTATTCTAAACCCGGAACGGCTGCTGTTCTTATCTCATCAATCCGGATTGTAACTTGAGATTGAATCCTGACCGTTGATTAATTTCTTCATTGACCGATCCGACCAAGTTTGAAGTTATCATCACTTATTTGAATGTCCATGACACGTTTTGCACACTGTATAAATAATATAGGTTAAAAAAGTAATTTTCTCCAATATTTTTGGGTTTGTTGAGAATATCACATAAAAAATTTAGTTTAATATTTTCTGATCATGTAATGGGTATCTGATGCTAGTAGAGTGTGCAAATCACACTCATTCGCTTCCATTGCTATTATATTTGATAAAAATTAATTTGATTCCTGATTTATAGTGTCGAATTATATATATTTTTTAAATTTTGGTATGAATATGATTTGAAATTAGATTGATCACAAAAGTGTGTATATAATTTAATTGATCAAAATTCAATTCATACATATGTTGATTAAATTTAAATTAATTTTTAAACTTAATTTAATTTAATTTGATCAATTTTTTTTATAAACCCCACCTAACTTGACTTAATCAACACTCTTAGACTCAAGTAAGACTGTTAAATTCATTTCATAGAATATTTTTTATATTCTGTTAGCAAAAATAATGACATTTGTTGAAGGAGTAGAAACTTCAGTATTGGTTGAGAGTAATAACATCACCACCCATTTCAATCAAATTATCAAACATATAGCTACCAAGCCATATAGAAATATAAACACTAAAAAAATTTAAACATATGTACCTCATTGTCAAAAAGTACATTCAATAAGATAGCCATAACTAATGAATTAGTTTAATTGGTAAAATTTAAAATATTTTATTTATAAAATTTAAATTTGAATTTCTTTAGTAATAATTTTCTAATAAATAATTTATAAATAGTATAAACTTTTGTTAAAATTTGTAATATACATTAACTTTAAAATAAAATAATTTTCTTTTATTCTAAACTTTTAATAAACAGAAAGTAAACATATTAAGGATGGGTTGGCCTCTTTTAAAATATAAAAAAAAATGTATAAAATAAAATATAAATGAATTATAAACATGTTATAAGTTACCATAAATTATAAGTAAGTCAAGAATAATTAATAATAAAAATAATATATTTAAACAATTTTTATTAATAATTATGGGCTTACACTAAAAAAGTCAAATTTGTTAAAATATAACTTTTATTAATGGAAAGCTTTGTCCTATTTAAAAAATGGGATAAATCTTTTAAATAATTAATAATAATTGTAAAATTTATCAAACCTCATAATTTAATTTATAAATTTAATAATTTAAATTGTTTATGTAAATTTTTGCATATTTAATTTATGAGAACGAAAAAATTATTTTGAAAGACACATGATTAAGTGATTCTTGTGACAGCAAAAATATTCAATGACTAAGGAGCAAATCCTTATACACTCACAACATGATGCTTAATATTTGCTAATGAGATCATATAATTTAGTTATACGTTAATTATAAAATTGCAACCAAAATTTAGTTGAGTTGTGGATCGTGTGAGTGAGCCTATATGAATAGAAACACTAGCACTTGGATGTACATCAATTAGAGTTTGGAAAATTTTATTTCCACAGCTTCTTTTTTACATAATCCATATATTTGTATATTTATAGTAATTAATTAAATGTATAAATATTCTTATTACTATTCTGTTACATAATCCATATACCTAAGCACTCATAATCAATCATTAATTGTGTAGGTGTGTAGATTGTAAAATTTACACGTTTAATCAATAACTATAAGTATATAAGTGTATAAATTATATGATAAAAATAATTATACGGATAGCATTACTCTTAAAGTTTTATTATATTTACAATTTTATTTTTACTGTACTCATAATACAAAATTTAGATTATTTAATTTTATGAGACCCAATTAGCACATTACATTACAAAATTATGAAAAAGATATATTAAATAAAAAGTGAGAATATAATGCTACTATTATTTTTCCATCAATTATATATGCTCTGCCAATCACTAATCCTCACTAGTGGAACATAGCTGGTCAAGATTTCCCATCGAATGGATTTGGAATGGAATTCTTCATTAAATATTTTAATCCAATGTGAATTTAATTTGCAGCCGAAATTTTGCAGCCAAACAATGGAGGAAATTTCCACACCCACCATCCAAAATCAGATTGGAAAGAAGGTTATGTTATATGTTCATCTTTTAGCACTTAAGAATTTGAGTATTGCTATGATTATATTCAATGCAAAATTTTGTGAGAATTTTATATCTTTTTGAGAGAAATATTTTTATAAAAATTTTATGATATCAAACTTTATGACCAGAAAAATGTTATTCTTATATTTTATAATATACTTACCTTGTTAAGAAGTAGCACGTGAATCTATCAAAGCTTTAAAACAGGAGTCCTGTATGTGCTAGCCAACCAAACCAATGAGACTACATGGAATTTACGATCATAGGGTTCCTCGTGTTTAAGTGTTATGATGTTGATACCATGATGAGGTAAGGCTTCTTTGAGTAGCCCTGTGCAAATCCCACGCCATTCCGCCATCATCATGAACAGGCAGCTTTTTGTTTTTGGGAATGACTTCAAGATCATCCCTTTGATTAGAGGGGGAAAATTTTTGTCCACACAAAAAAAGCACTGATGGTATATATAAGTATGTTGTTTATCAAAGTGTAAGATATGTGTCACTAACATTATTGTATCATCAATTCAGTCTCATTAACCTGTTATCTTCTCCCATGGTGGTGGAGTGTAGGCAGGGTTACATTTTGATTAGTTACATTTTGACGGGAGAGATGACGATGAGGCTACGTTTCTGATATTCAACCCTGCATTGCTATATCTTAATGTCACGTGGTACGCTTATATACCATAAACATAGTCACAGGACAAACCGTTTATCAGGAAATGGTCCAGAGGTGGTCCATGTTTCACCGAAGATCTTGGCACCTTATAGTTTTCATGGTCCTCACAGTTACCAACTTTCTATACGTTTGTCCACCACAGTCCACAGATCCACCTATAGAATTAGTGCTGTTCTGTTTTATTGGGATACTTATGGAAAAGCTCATTCTGGAAAAAATACAGGAACAGTCAAGGTTGCTCATTGTTCAGTTTTCCCGAATAATTATCATCCTCTTTAAGGGAAAAAGGCAATTTCACAAAATATGTGGATTACTAAATTATTTCTATTGGAGTTGAATCTATTTATTTATTAGGTTTGGTAGTTAAATTTATAAGATTAAATAAATTTAATTATGTAAATTTTTTAAGTCAAATTTAATAAAATTTTATTTTTAAAAATAACTTAATCGCCTTGAGTGCAAGTGACTTTGTCCCATTCTGCAAACTGGCAAATAAATTTGGGTGCAGAAAAATCCCTTTTAGGGATAAATGCAGATAGATGCAAGGACTGTTCAACAGACTTTGTCGTCTGAATGTCTAAGTTTAACAGCATTGTCTCTGTGGCATTTGCTTTCACACATGGAGATCAAGAGAATAACTTAGTGGATGAAAAAGTACAAGCATATTATGTTCAAAGATTTAGCTCTGTTGTATATAATGAAAGCTTTCTTCATCCGCCAAAGATCGATGGTAAAAGAAGAATACATTTGTCCCAAGACGGCATGGGGAGCTCTCATCCACTAGCAAAAATTAAAGGTGTTAATTTAAATAAAACAACCTCATCAATTCATTTTCATCATGTGCTTCATTTAGCAGCAGTTGGTTCAATATCTTTAAGAAGTCCAACTATCTGCTGCATGCTTGGTCGCTTGGTGGGAACGTCAGCAGTGCACAGATATCCTATCTTAAGGGCTTCCTCCATTTGGTCATCCGGTCCAGTATTCCTAATTTTTGGATCAATAGCTCTTAAAGCTTGGTTCTTTCTTACCAGTCCCCTGACCCAACTGACTAAAGTTGCTTCCTTCTCATCAGGATAAGCATCTCCAACTGGCTTTTTCCCAGTTATCAGCTCAAAGAGAACAACCCCAAAACAGTATACATCAGATTTTGGTGTTGGGGAGTCATATTCCGGTTGAGAAAACTCTGGTGGAACATAACCTGGTGAACCACGTGCAATCTCCTCATCCAGGCCACTTCCAAAAATCTTAGCCAGCCCAAAATCAGATAATCTTGGCTCTAAGTTATAGTCCAAGTAGACACTACTAGCTTTAACATCTCTGTGAATGATTGGAGGTGAGCAGCCATGATGCAGAAATGCCAATGCTCGGGCGGTGCCAAGAGCAATTTTGTGGCGAAATCTCCACGTAGTTAGTAGTCCTTCAGAGCCATCATTTTGAATCCCATTATCGTCATCCTCTTCCCATGTATCTGTGCTCCAATCTTCTGTTCTCTGTACCCCAAGTGGCAAGTCATAAAGCAAATTCTGCAAGTTCCCATTCTCCATATAATCATATATGGCAATCCTCTGATCCCCTGCTAAGCAATATCCAGTTAGAGGAACAAGATTGGGGTGTTTGATTCGACCAAGATACTCAAGTTCTCTCGCAGCTTCTTGTTCTGTCAATGTAGACCCAACAGCCAATACCTTAACTGCTACATGAATACCACCAGGTAGAAAGCCTCTATAAACTGGCCCAAATTTTCCTTCAGCCAACAGGGTACCCCTATCAAAATTCGAAGTTGCACACAAGAGGTCAGCAAATGTTATATCCAGCAATGACTTCTCAAAGATTACCACTGGGACTGACGTTGCTTGTTTAACATCAGCTACCCAGGTAGTGGAATCAGTCTGAAATGAAAAGGGCCCTGAAATATTCTGTTCTTCTTTGTAAGAAGATTGCTTTACTGCCCACATTTTTGTTCTCCTTCGACAACCAAATGCTAGAAATAAAAGCCCAGCAAGGATGCAGGTCATTGATAGGGTCAATACCAGAGCTAGCTTCATTCCCCTATGTTCAGTGGCTCTTCTTTTGAAAAGACTGGGATTTGCAGCAATTGGACAACTGCTCAATAATCCAGAGAACGCTGTTTGGAGGATATCAGGTTTGAAATCCGAAGCACAAAGGGTTAAGTTATTATAAGAAAAATTGAATTTCTCCATCCATGGGAGTTTCTCTAAGAGAGATGGAGGGATTTCTCCACTCAAATTGTTGATTGAAAGGTCAAGAATTTGGAGTTTCCTGTTCCCCAGCAAAGGAATATTCCCTATAAGATGATTCATAGAAATATCAAGTACTTCCAAAATACTCAACTGTGAGATTTCGGCAGGTATGTGACCAACCAGACTAGTTTTGGACAAGTTCAGATATTCCAATCTAGAGAGCATTTCAATCTGTGGAAATTTCTGCCTGGAAAATCTATTATGTGCAAGATTAAGGTGTTTTAGATTCTGAGCCTCATTCAGGCTTTGGAAAATTGAGCCACTAAGCCGATTCTCAGACAAATCCAGATGAATTAGATGAGGCAAATTGTAACTAGAATTGAGCTGTACCTGAGAAATGTGACCCTGAAAGTGGTTCCTGCTAATGTCAATGACCTCCAACGTTTCCTGAAACATACCCATGACAGAACCCCGAAACAAATTTCCAGATATATTGAGACTAGTAATGGATTTTAACCCTGAAAAATCTGAATCTCGACCAGAAATATTGTTCCCTGCAAGGTTCAAAGTCTTGAGGTTGAGAAAAGCAGCACCAAAACCATCTGGGAGAGTCCCATTTAGCTGGTTTGAAGAAATATCAACTGAGATTAAAGCCCGACACTTGAGAATTCCTGAAGGAATGCTCTGTTCAAACCGGTTGTGGTCAAGTTTGAGGATCCGCAGACTCGCGAGGGAGCCAATAGATTCAGGAATTTCCCCAGAGAGATTGTTGCCGGACAAGTCAAAGGTTTCTAGTGAACCAAAGTTGCCAATGTTATTGGTCAGTGAACCAGAAATCTGATTTGAAGAAAGATAAAGGCTTTTCAGAGAGCTTAAGCTCCAGAAATCTGAAGGAAAAGCATTGATTTTGTTGTTGCTAAGATCCAACTTTTCGAGCTTACTAAGCTTGCCGATGGTGTTATCAGGAATAGGACCAGAAAGGCCCATACTAGCAGCTCTTAACTCAACCACATGTTCCTTACTGGCATCACAGAACACCCCTTGCCAGGAACAAACAGAAGCAGAGAAGTTGTAGGCTTGGGAGGATGTAAGACCCGTCTTCTTCAAGAACTGGGACACAAAGTACTCGTCAGTGTTTGGTTGCTGGGACGCCAAATGCTTGAAGAAAAGCGTTAGAACTAAAATAGAACCAAATACTCCCAAACCCATTTGTGGTTAAAGTCTAAAACTGAGAAATGATGCAGAATGCCGAACCCAAAACCTCCAATCTCAGCGCAATGCCCCACTCAGAACATTAAAACCAGCATGACCATGCCATGGATGATGAATAGTATAACTCCATGGCAGCCAATGTGTTCTACACTCTAAATCTCCATGAACCCAACAGCAATATGCAGTGATTTTGGGCTTGGAGAAAAGGAGATAACTGGTTAAAAATTCACCCAAAAAACAACTTTTTACCGCCGAACATGTTGGTCGGGTTGTCTAATATAGTCTACAAGCCGCAAAACTGCCTTGGGACAAATACCACGGAGAGAGAAGGACACAAGGTAAAATGTTCGATTTTAGAAAACAAATTTACGCTGGGGAAATTTAAAAGGTTGTGGTCTTTAACGAGAGAATGTGAGCAACCCTTGTCTGGTTTTGCAGCTCCCATAAAGGCAACAAAAATGAAGAAGCAGCCAACGCAAGAAGCGCTATTGTCACCGTGCACACTATGGAAAAAGCCGTGGAACTTTATTTTTGTTGCGGAGCTTTTTGGTGTGAGTTAAGTTTTCCAAGTAACGAAAAAGAAAGGATCTTTTAGCAGACAAGCTTATCAGAATGAATTGAAATTTTGTTGGGGATGGAGTTGGTGAATTTATCAGAGCTTTGTTTGATGGGTATTCAATGATTCTTCATTGAGTGTTTATCTTTTTCTTTTCTTGACATTGCAATGAATTTGTATATTTTAATTTTCCAAAATCCAAACTAATGCCCAAATTGACTTCCCTGCAATATAACCACCCTCAGAACCTCTGTACTATCTTATTCTTTTTGCCATCTGCCACCATCCTCTATCTATCAAGCTACTCCATTGAAATGAATCTTGGGACAATAGCAGAAACAATAATTAATTAAGCACGGAATATAACTAACACAAAAGTCACTGGTGAATGTGGTTGTTTTCTGTTGAATTTCAGCTCAGGATAATTAAAAAAATTGTGTAGGCAAAGATTTAAATTTACGCATGAAGATATTAGTTTTTATCATGCCAACTGCTATACACTATAATAAGGTTTGTGCAAATTATCCAAAATTAATTTAATTTAGATTAATTCAAAATAATTTAAACTTGATTCATTATTTATACATATATTTTGAGTAGTAATAGCTGAGTTTGAGTCAAAAATTTTAAATCAATTTTTTTCAATCTAACTATTTTTTTTCTTTAATCCGAACCTAATTTGTGAGCAGCCCTAACTGTAGGTGCTTTTGTCTCTCTTTGGAAGCATTGATAAAATTAGGATCATTTTTACACACATTAAATTTATTATATTGGCCACAATTGTCAGTTTAATCATAAAAAATGATGGTGCTATTTTTATAATTTTGTTCATATTAATTTTCATAAATATAATATAAATAATTAAATGCATCAAATTTTTTAAATTAAATTATAAAATCATAGAAATTAATAATTTATATATTATTATTGCTCTCAAAACTTTATAATATTTGTGGTGGCAATATTTCTCAAAACAGTTTAGGGGACACTGGACCCTTAACGTTAGTTCAGAGTGTTAAAATCTAAAATGACCCACCATAAATGGGCATGTGTTTAGGTTCAACGGGAGAGGAATTTTCCCAATTTTAATTGTAAATCAATTTTCCTTCTCCTTCTCCTTTTGTTTTTCTTTGAAATCTGCGGCAGCTTGTTCCTGGTGGTGCTGTGTAGTCAATGGTGTTGGCACATGGGAACGCTTCCAGTTGTTTTCAATATCTTAATTGCAGCATCATGGTCTTCTCCCAACCCACTCCCAGTCCCCCAAAGACTATGGCAAATGGCAATGGTCATTTCAATGGTTCAGCTGAGATTCTTGGTAGAAAATTTGTATTTCATTAGACTTTCAAACATTGAAAAATGTTTCCTTCTCCCCCATTTTTCCAACCGACCATTGTTTCTCTCCCCCACTTCTTCACGCTTACCGGTCGGTATTATATAATGCGGGCCATTCTCAGTGTAAGTTTCAAGGACAAGAACAGTCCCCAATAAAAAATAATCCACCACGTGGACCGTCCATTAGGCGGGCCATTCTTTGATTAAAGAATCTCATAAATAGCTTCACGATTTATAAAATTTAATTATCTAAATTTTTAAATAAAATTTTTATAAATTTTAATTTATAAAAGAAATATCAGTAAGTTTTAAGCCCTTTTGTTTGTTTTATCATGTCAAACGATGCAAAAGGTTACAGGATCAACATTACCCATAACATAGTTCAGTCTATTTTGATGAGGTAGTATTGTTCATAATATCTAAATAACGAATAAATTAGTGTAATAAAAATTAATTATGTTTTAAATAAATATTTAAATTTTAATTTTAAAAAATTATTTTATTAGAATAAATAAAATCATTAAATTTTAAATTTAAATAAAAATTAATTTTTTATTCAATAATAATATAAAAAGAATCTGTCAAAGCTTCACAAAAAAAATATCTAATTGACACCTAGATTCAAAAGGCATATGATCTATGTTCATCTGTCGAGTTGAAAAGATCCACACCATATAAAATTTATATATTAAATCTAAATATAAAATAAAAATAAAATATTAAGAAAAAAAAAAAGAAATCAAATTGGAAGCAGCAGAGTCTGATGATTTGCATTGATGGAGGGATAAGGATTAAGGAGTAACATGAAATCAACCGACATAAATACTATACATAATCATAACAGCCCCCACTGGTTAACATTGATTGTATCATTCATTTCAATCATGCCACCATACTTACACTTCAAACCACCTTTAAATATTAAACGCTTCTTTAATTACGAGGGGGCCCATTTCATGGACTCAGTTTCATCACACACAGTAGGGCAAAGACCACTGCAATACGTAAATATCATGGCAATCAAGATCTTGCTGTGCTATTACAAGCTTTCCATTAGCCAGAGCGTGCTCCATCGCATCTGACGAAGATCGTCTTCGTCTTTCTTAATAATTTTGAAAAGACTCATTTTTTACAGACTTTTAAGGAAAGCAGAGTTCACATTGTCTATAGTCTTTGGTGAAATTGTTGCGTAAATTTTGGGTATGAATTCAGACTTTGGGAGGGAAAATCTCGGTACAATAAAAGGGTGTTATTGTATTATCAAGGATGTCTGCCTTAAGCTCAAAGTGTAAAAACTTTTTAATTATGAAATAATAAGGATAAGACTCGTAATCATTTAATCATAAAAATTTTAATATTATATAAAATAATTAATTATGTCAAAAATTTAAATTATTAAATAAAAGTCAAAAGTAATTATATTTTATTTTTTTAATATATCTATATTTAAATTGTATGTTGTTGTAGATAAGGGATTTAAATTAATTAATTTTTTTTCTTAACTTCAGTAACTATTCTGTGCATTTAAATTTGTAAACTCTAATTTTTTTTATTAATATTTTTTAATTTTAGCTTTAATTTTTTTTTATGTTAATGTTCTGCATATGTCTTTATAGTCATGTCTTATGACATGGCTGATACATGATTTTTAAAAAAATAATTAAATAAAAAATATGAGAATTATAAATGAAGTTGTTAATTATAAAAAAATAAAAATAATAGTATTCCTTTTTTATATTACATCCTGTAACTTTAAGAATAAAAATTACTCAATCTCAACACGCAAACAAGAGTTTAAAGTAAAAAAGAGTTGTGGTGGTAACTTCTTCAAGCACCCTGCCTCTGTCCCTTCGGCAGTAAATTCCTTTGTAGGAGTAGGTTTTTCTTCACCTGTTATATGATCTCCAGGAGTTCAAATACCAAGTTGGACGCCTTATTGCCAAACGATGCAAGAGTTTTCTACTATTAACATCAACCAAATACGAGGCCACATTTATTATAGAAGGCTCACACAATCTGAGGTAATACTGAGTGAGGAGTACTCCTTTGTCCTCTCTCTTCAATCGGTGATGAAGTTCCTTTCTAATCTTTGCTCTTTCCCAATGGGCGATTGAGTAGCAAGGGCAGTTGAAGCCAGAAGAGGCACAGCAGTTGACAGTTAAGTTAAATGCTCTCGTAGTAAAGGACTTGCCAGATGATGGCACCAACTTCACTGCACATCAATGTTAGAGGAACCTGATGAACTTCTCTGCTGCTGTTCATTAAAGACTCGAAAGTCAACGTCCTTCAAGGACCATATGAGGTAATTTTGTCGATGAGCAGTGCCTGCAGCTGCTTAGGAACTTCAGCCATGATTTGGAGAGAGTGTGAGAAAAATTTGTGAGAATTAGGGTGAGACTTGCTATTTTGGCTGAAAGTTCAGTATCAGAGACTAAGGGCATAATGTGATGTTCTTAAAGCAATCAAGGGCAACGGGAAGTCCATATCAATACTCCAGATTATAAACTACAACCAAGGAGGGAAAAGAGACGTCGCTTAGCTCACCATTCATCCCCAACATATCCAATTCTGATGATCTTGTCATAGTTTGACTCTGCAGACTGAGATGGAGGCAATTCAATACCATCCCAACGGGCAACTGTACCCATTCAAGAATGGTCATATCAAATTATACTTTGTTTTACAGCAGTTATGCGCATTTGGTAGAACAGCAGAAACCTGATCAGTTCTCTTTCTAAATTCTCCATCAGTAATATTTTCCGCCAGAGATTCACCATTTGAGATCAAAGGAGCCTTAGCACCATGTTTACAACCCATCAGTAATGGTTTAGTTTCGCAGTTAACAGTTATATAAAAATAATGCGTAGAAAAATAAAATAATATTTAAACTGCAAAGAAATTATTCTAAAATTATTAATCTTAATTATTAATAAATAAAATAAAAAACTAAAGATAATTATGACTTAATATTTATATAATATGTGATAATTAATGCAATGAACATTATAATTTTTTTAATGAACTATGTGTTGAGCTCGACATTACAATTAACATTATAATTTTTAATACAATAAATATTAATACGGTGGAGATTTTTAGTTCTTTACTAGAATATCGTTAATTTAATTTCTTAATCTATCTTTCCCTCTAATTTTCTTACTTTTTTTTTAAAGAAAAAAATTATTTCCTTATTTTATTCATTTTTCCTTTTTTTTTCCCAAAACCTGATGCAAAGGGCCTGCGCCATCTTTCGTGGGCCTATCACCACGAACTTGTCAGAGGGCTCAGCATGTGACGAGGGGTATGCTTCTCGGGTCCAGGAGGCCCCACTGTTCCCTTTAGCCCATTATATGTATGCAGATTGCAGAGCATGCACGTTACCACCTTAGTAGTAGTACCTCGTTCGTGACGACCGAATGAGACGAAAATATGAATTGTTGTATAGCAGACCCAAATTATTTAATTTTTATAAAAAATTTCTTGGAATCTTTACTACTAATAATTGGCATTAATTGCATAATTCTGATTAATTAATTTTTTTAAAAAATAACTACTTAAAGTTATTATTAATTCTTTTTTCTAGTCATGAGTAAAGTTATGCCTATTGAAAATAATTAATAAAGTGTTGGCGTAATAAAATATTATTTATAATTTTTTTAAATAAGATTTAATTTTTTATCTAAAAAATATAAAAATATTATAAAATAAATTTTAAAAAATAATTATAAAAATATTATTTAAAATATTAAATTAGATAATTCCACTAACAAACTCCACCATAAAAACTTCTAGTGACACCAATTGATGTGAAACTTTTGCTCATAACAAATCAAGGTAACCATAAGACAAAGAAGAATTAAATTTGTTTAGTGCCTTTGAGTTTAAGAAAAGTTAACTTCAAAGCTTTAATGCTGTCAGACACTCAGACATTCATCATATGCTTCCTTTCTCATCCCTCACCAGTCCAAGAATTCTTCCTATCCAAGCCATCAACTTGGAGTCATGGTCCACCACTCCATGTTATTTTCAAAATCGCTGAAAATGATGTATAAGAGAGGCAACTGCAAGACCTACCAAAAGTCTTCCACCTTTTTTTGCCTCCAAATGCGAAGTCTTCTATGGAGTGTTTGGCGGGTTTGTATTTATAACACTCTAGTACTTTGTTATAAGATCATAAATCTCAATAAATATTTTTTATCAAATATTTTTATATTTTTAAAATTATAAAAATTAATTTTTAAATACTTAAATATAAAAATATTTAAACTTGTATTTATTAAATTATACTTCTTAGAAACTCAAAGATAGTCAACTATTTATGCCAACCTTTAAGGTTAATCTCAACGAATATTTATAATAATATTTACATCATTTATTAAAAAATTATTAACAAAAGCATTCAAACTTAAATTTTACGATTAAAATGCTTCCAACCTTATCTGTATTAATTGAATCTTTTGTTATTTGAATTAGGGGCAGGCATGCAAAATATAATCCAGTATAAATTGGAGATAAGATCAAAATGGAAAAGTCAATATGCAATTGATAATGCCACGTCAATACTTATCTGGTTACCAATAAACATTAAAGATGGTCACAAAGAAAAAATAAAAACGAAAATTACCAATCATATAACCTATAAATAGGAAGTGATAAATACAAACAAATTTTATTTTTAATTATTTATTGCTGTTCTTTTCCTTTGTAATGTTTATTTTGATCACTTTCTTGAAATTAATATTTGTCACCGCAAGTATAGTATTTTTTTTTACGTTAAAATTTCTTGATTAGTAAAAAAAAACTCTATAAATTTATAATTTTATATTTATTTCTTTATTTAATCCAAGATTATTATTTAGACTTTCATATCAATAATTAATATAAACTCACGATATTTTAAAATTTTGAATATCTCAATAGTAAATAGAACTAGCTCCACTTGAAGTCTTATATTTTTTTTATTATTTTGAAAGATTATAAAAACAAAAATTAAGAAAAATAATAAAGAACGCAGATATTAAGAATACACAGCAATGCAATTTACTAGGGGAAAGTATTGCCACACAATGCGAGCGTGCCTGGTCCGTACCTGTCATGTCTCGATCACAGCCATTGCTACGATGTTAACAATAATCAAACGGAGCATATAGCAAAGGAAGCCGACAGGCTCGTGTGGATTGTTTGAAGATTTGATGGTTTAAAGCGTGAAAAAGAATAAGGTGTAGATAAATAATTATTAATAATTATAATTATTTTAAATTTATTAATAATATTATATTTATTTATATATAATATTAGTTTTTATTAATAATTATTTATTTATATTTTTTTAAAATAAAAAATTTAATTTTTTAAAGAAGGGTTGAGAAAGAATTTATATATCTACTTTTTTAATTTTAATAGTTTTTATCTTTATTTATAATTAAATCTCAATATTTATTTTAATTTTTTAAATTTTCTTAAATTCTCTTATTTTTCTTGTATCAGCCGTCCAATGAAGATTAAAGAAGACGGATCTAGATTCACTGTTTTTTATTTTTATAATTTTTTCTTTATTTTCTTTTATATTTAAATTTATAAATTTTAATTTTTTTATAAATTTTTTTTTATCTTCTAATTACATTTCCGCCACCTTTACCGTTCCCAAAGAGAACAGAGGCGGAGAGTCCCGGAAATATAAGAAAAATGAAAACGAAGAAATTAAGGAGACGGAAACAGAGTCGTTAGTGCCAAGAGGGATAGCTCAAACTTAGTCAATGGCGATGTTTTGAAATCCAACAGCTTCCGTTGTCTGATTCCTCTTCACCAAATCCCACAAATTTAAAAACTCACCCTTGGGAGCCGGCTCCCTTCAATCCCCAGATCTCGTTTTCCCAGAATATTGATTACCTTCAACCATTTTGCTTTGGCTTCAATCTTAATTCGAACCCATACACATCGTCTCTGGATTCTGATTTGAAAACAAAGAATTTATCTTCTATCCTGTTCATTTATTAAGTTTAAAATTTTCGAACAATCTCATAATATCCTTGAATTTTACTCTTCCTCCTCAAAGTCCTCTGCTTTTTGCTTCACTATAGAAGAAATCCCGTTTTATCCAATTGAACTACCCTTCTTTTTCAGCTTTCTGCTGTCTGGGTTTCTCAAAATTTTGACGAAACCCAATCATGGGGATTCAGAAAGACAGGGTGAAATTCAATGTTGGGGGCAGAGCTTTTGAAACAACAGCTACAACGCTTGCCAATGCCGGCCGCAATTCGATGTTCGGAGCAATGTTCGATGAAAATTGGAATCTTCTATCAGACAATTCCCGTGAATACTTCATTGATCGCAATCCTGATTGCTTCTACACTCTCCTGGATCTTCTCCGTACCGGCGAGCTCTATATTCCGGCAAATATACCAGAGAAGCTCCTCTACAGGGAGGCTCTGTATTACGGCCTCCTTGACCATGTTCGCTCTGCAAAATGGGGTCAATTCGATGGCAATAGGTTGAGGCTTTCTCATTATGTGACGGGTCAAGCACCGGGCGATGGAACCGCCATTCGAGCTGGCCCTGATGGTGGTTGCTGTGTTGCTCATGGAAGCATGGTTCATGTTTATGATTGGATGCTAGATGAACACCCGCCACTAAATCTTGACTATCAAAGAGTTAATGACGCTGGCTGGGTTGATTCTGACAACATAGTCATCGGCGTTAGCGAAAGACTAGGCCGTGGCGACGGCGGAATGGGTCTGTTTAGCTCATCAACAGGGGAGCTCAAGTACAAATTCCAAGTTAATCATGAGAATCAAGTTAAGAGCTTCACTGCTGGAGCTCTGAGCTTCAGTTCAGATTACAAAATATTTTCAAGTTGTAAAGGAAGGAGCAATGAATATGGCGTTGGCGTTTGGGACCAGGTCACTGGCAAGCAAATTGATTTCTTCTATGAGCCTTTGGGTTGGTCACTTGGTGATGCAGATAAGCTTCAATGGCTTGAAGGGAGCAATTGTTTGTTGGTTGCCACTCTGTTTCCTAGAAAGGATAACTGTTACATTAGTGTCTTGGATTTTAGAGCGAAGAAAATGGTACGGTGTTGGTCAGATATGGGAGCTCCATTGGCTGCGGATGAAAAACGAGTTCGAGATGCCATAGCAACGGAGGACAACAACTCCATTTGTGTGGTGAACGAGTTTGAGGAGCTGGGTTTCATGGATTTGAGGAGTTCAGCAGCCACAAGCATTAGGTGGAGCTCTAGAAGTCGGTTAATGAAGGGGAAGATGCCAGAGGAGCCATGCTACCCAAAGTTGGCATTACATGGAGGGCAACTATTCTCTTCCATGAACGATTGCATTTCAGTTTTCTGCGGCCCTGACTGGGTTTTAACCTCCAGGCTTAGACGAGGCTATGGAGGTTCAATCTGTGACTTCTCAATCGGAGGGGATAGACTTTTTGCTCTCCACAGTGAGGAGAATGTGTTTGATATATGGGAAACCCCAACACCGCCGATTATATGATTTAACCACAGCCTGATTAGTCTTGCAGTTCTTTACTCTTTTTGTTTGGTTGCTATACTCACATTTCTCTGCCTCCTCTCAGATAGTGCCAAGTTCGAAATTTGTATACACGACGGATGATTTAGCTACCAAATCAGTTTTAGTTGCAGGTGTAAGTTTACCTTGGAGTGTAAGATTGTACTGGGTTTGTGCATAATACTACAGAATAGAGGATATGGATTGCTGGAATTGGATCTGACTTTGTTATTAAAAGTGTTATAAAATGGATAGATCTATTGAATTTAATAAAGGATGCATGAATGGAAGCTTTGAGCTTTTCCTTTTCAGTAACTAATTTTTGGAGGTGTTCTCTCAAAATCTGTCACTGCATTTCTCAGCCAAATCAGGGAACACTAAAATCAAAGATTTCAATCCATGGATTGCAATTGCGTCAAACTTCAGATCTCTTCTTGCATCTAAGATATCAGCAACCCGTAAATGCTGTCACTTTTTCTTTCAGATAGTCAGATTCTCTTTCCTCATCTTACTTTGAGTTGTTCTTTCACAGCTACATCCTGAGGGTAAGTTTTCACTACACTTAGAAAGTGGGTTCGCATGTGGTAGTTGTAACTTGTAACTGCTAAACCGTTTGAGCTATCTCTGTATAGAATCGCTTTGGTTGATGTTGGTAGGTGGGTTTGCTATATCTGGCGTTGGAGTTAGGTATCTCGACTCAACGCCGCTGCATAAAATGTACTTTGATCTCTTTTCGGTGCACCAAACCCGTCAAGTACATATATAATAATCCCAGGGCTCGAAGTTATTAAATTTATGACATAAATGATGCTCATCTGCCGAGACTGCCTTCGTTTTGCATTATGATATGTTCACATGAACAAATTTTTGCAAAGTGTACACATGAACTCGAAGAAATATAAGAAAAAGAGAATAGATTAAATTTAGAAGAAAGAAAGTTAGAATATGAAATGATGTGCTAAGGACGTGAAGAGGGCTTAAGTGAAGGTATCACCATTCCTTCTGTCATCTCTAAACATTTATTTTATCAAACTTTGTACAGATTACTTAGCAAACAATAACAACATTGATGGTGCTCTCTGGGTCACCGCACAAGAGAAGTATGGTTTATGTTTACAAGATCATTCCACTTTACCGTTTGCAGATCATTAATAATGAATTTTTCATTGGATCAGAAAAAAAGATAAATTACATTTAGAATGACAAATGCGGTCTCAAAATTAATTTTTATAATAAAAAGTGAATATAAATTTTATTATTTCTTTTGGAAATATCTCTATTATTCTTTTTGTTAAGTGGATTTGCATATATTAATATATATTTTTTAGTAATTTTATTCAAAATCAATTCTATTCACAACTAATTCAAATTAACCCATAGATACTTAAAATGCAAGCAACATAGAAACAAAATGTAACATGCATTAAGAAACCATTGTCAGCATTAGATGATCATGGCAAGTTTCCACTACTGTTCTCCACTCAACGTGTATTTTGATCCATTAATTAGACAATTATATATGATAATATTCTTACAAAGGGATCACCTACCAAGAGCCTCATAGTTCATATTTACTTTAACCTAATAGTCGATTCACTTTCTCATTAACAACAGGGGTTTGCCCTCGCATAGTCTGCAACTTTGCACCATGATTACCCTAAACGTTAACTTCTAGAAAGCGTGAATTAATTTTCTCTGCCTGTAAAACTGATTTAAAAAAGAAAAAAAAGAACTGCAAAAGAAGAAAGAACATGTGAAAAGAAATGAATGGTACACCTACTTTGACACAAAAAGATAGAAGTTCAGATAAGGAAGAACCACCATGGTCCAAATCAAGCATAGTCAGGCACAACTTTCCTAAAAAATTCATTTGGTTGGGATTCTTCAGGGGTAAGTTGGTCAATGGCAACATAGTTTTGCCCCTTGCTGTATACGTGGCACACTGTCATAAATGTCTTCATCAATCGCCAATTCCAACTAGCTTCAGTCAGATACTGTTGATCGATTACAAAAGAGAGAGGAAAAATAAAGTTACTAGCAACAATGGCTTTCTTCTAGAGATTTTAACTTGCATGATACTAGTGGTTTAATTGTACATTCATAGTGCTTGAAACAAGTTGATTGAGCAAACATGAAAAAATTTTTTGATTGTGTTTTCCATATTTATGAAAAAAAAAATTGCCCATGAGTTGTAAAAACTAAAAATAAGGCTTCCCCTTTTCCAAACCAGTATGTACCTCGTTTGAACCTAGCAGAGAGAAGGAAAGAGATATAAGAATAAACAAATTTTTCAAAAGTTATATGTGGGTTACAGCTGAAATAGGTTTTATGACAAATCAAACATTATTTTAACATTTTCTTTGGAGTAGATACAAAATTCATTTCTGATTTCTTTTACAGGATTAAGACGGAGAAAAGGGAAGAAGGTTAGTCCATCACCTGTGACAGCAAAAGTAATTTGCTCTAAATGTAATATTGTGTGCAATTGGAAAAGTATATTGGCAGATTGATCATACCTTGCCCCAATTTTCTTGTAGAGACTTATGGGCAGCTCGCAAGTTATAGCTTGGGATCCTCGGAGATATGTGGTGTGGAATGTGGACATTGATATCATGGCAGAGGATCTCAATCCTGTTCAGAAAGGAGTCAGAGTATATCAGTTCAGTCAATCCTATAGTTATCTATATTTTGAATGCTATAAATAGAAGACAAATAGGAAAAGAACAAGAAAAATTTTCATGTGGCAGAAATCAAGTGAGTCAACTCAGGGTTCATAGCATATGAAAAATCAGGTTATTTTATCATCCGCTGGTATAGATTTAAATGAAAATTAGGAAATTGTAATAAGCAAGTCAGGAGTGTTTTCCAAGTTACACAGTGATTTAAGATGAAGGTGATAATAGTGCTCCAGAATCCCTATCTTTGTATAATGCAATATGCAAGCACTTTTACAAATCTCCCTTATCCCAACTAAGGACGATTAATAGTATTTTTAAGATAAAGTTTCATCCTGGAAACACATAGTTGAATTAGGAAAGACCCATTTATTGAGTTATTTTATTTTCTTTTCCTGACCTTTTTACACTATTTATGCAGTGGCACATAAGGCCTAGACATGCAAGACACATAAATCATGCAAAAAAGAGATCAGTCATACTCCGACATGTACTATAAGAAAAAGCATTCAGGTAAGGATCAGTTTTTTAACATATGCCATTTCTGTGTGTCAATTCATAAGCAAGAAAACCATACATCAGAAAGAAAAGAGCAGGGGACATTTCATTACCATTGAGGATAATCACAACGAACAGTTTCATTAAGTTGTGCTGGTGCGGCATTGCACTCATCTGAATATTTAAATGGTATGTGCGTTGCAGTATGATGGACCATGTTGAAAGTACTCATCTATATTTGGAAGCAAAAAATACTTCTTAGATACAGAATCATTTATTATTATAACTTTAAATTCAGACACACAGTTGGAAATTGAGTACATGAAGAAAATTAAGGTTAAGTCACATTACGTTGCAAAAATTTGAGGAAAAACAAAACCAAGACTAGTAAGTCAGCAAGATTGCAGTAAAGTTTAAAATTAAAAGATCTGGTTAAAGACAAAAGATTAAAATTGCTACATGCATTTCTGAAGAAATAAGAAGCAAATACACGATGATGTAACAGTGACATGGCCCAGAAAATGATAGTTTTGTATTTCTCCAGTCGATTTGATGATTCATCTTTCACCATAGCATTTGAGTGAAATACAAGATTGTATGTTGGCTGTATAATTAGATTGATGTTCAGCACCAACCAGCAGTAATAATAAAAATAATACAAATGGACATGCACTATAGGATACCTGAAGGTATCAAAATTGAACAAGGCTTCATTTCTACCCTGCATACTTGCATGGGTGCCACTATTGACCGCACAAAAAAAATAGAGGAAAACAAAAAATATTCACAATGTTAGAAAACCAATATGTACATACTCCTACCATGGCATTAACCAGAATTTGATCCATCCCATGATTCCCGTCTTGTAAATAATTAAAGGCCATCTAATTGCTATAAAGGTGAAAACACAAGCTAAACTTATCTTCACCCTCTCCATTTGGTCTGAATTCTTCAAATCAAAGTGCCACATAAACCTATAAGGATATGCCTATATATCAATTCAGTGAAAATTGAAGGTAAAATATGGACTTAAAGGCTGCCCTTAAGGAACAAATTATTCTTCTATGTGTCATACCAGTAAGCTATAGACATCCAAGGTCGAAATGGACCATATCCATATATTATTGCCTTCCTCAGAATCGGAGATGAATCAAATAATTCTTTCCAGACAGGGAGCCAAGCAGTATCTTCGTACAACCTATGGCATTAAAATTAAATTGAGTAGAAAGTACACACTGAAACAGTAAAGCTACTTCTACAACTTATGAAGGTATGAAATAATGAGAGAGAGAGAGAGAGAGAAGTTTCATGATTGTTGTGTGGATACGAACAAATGTATGGGATAGATTTTATTTAAAATGAATTTTTTTTACTTGAAGGTATAGGATGGTTGCTCGGGAATCTAGTTCCATCCAGGGTGAAGGGAAGGGAAATCCAACTTGCAACCTCCACATTAAGTGGAGGAGATCAACATCACTTGAGCTACAGCTGAAGGGCATTCATAAGATGGAGGTTAGCACTACGTATATGATGTAGTGCATAAAGCCTGCATTTTCTCCTTTATGTAGTATCACCACCTCACATTAGTATGCATGAGACAGAGCACGCGTATATGAGAGAGATATGTATCAAGTTAAAGTGAGCAGAACATATTTTCTTTCTTGTCTAGTGTCTACTTTGCTGAAATTTGAATTTTATAGAGGTGGACCTTAGGACAAGAAATTCAGTCTAGCACTCTAAGTTGAATAGACATTTTAGACGGCCCCTCTAAAGCATTAAGCATTGATATTAAAGAAATTTTTATGATGCATTGAGAGGAACAGATTAATAGGAAACACAACTTACATGTTGTTTTTGCATGATGCCTATCATGCTTAAATCGCCATGGCTCATATGGATAAACAGGAGGCAAGAAGGCCAGAGTTCCAACAACGTCTTATACCAAATTGTTCTTTGAAAATGATTTGTGAGCACAATCATGCCCTAAAACAAAGAACTGTACGAAAAAGGAAAAAGTATTGGAAAACTTTTGAAAGAAGAGGGCAGGATCCTTAAGGGGAAAAGCATGTTAGAGAAAGAAGTGAGAAGGATCTAAGTCATCAAATAGGGATATATCATAAGGAAAAGTGTATATTGATCTATCCCCAGTGATTACAGTCCCTGTCCATGCCCAGGCCAAAGAAAGTAAATACCAGGGAGCTTTTGAAATCATAAAAAGCCCCAGTACATAGGAAGTAACGGATATTAATACTGATTTCCATGCTGTCACATCATCAATCTCAAAGACCTTAAAAGATACAAAGGAAGAACATGCATCATGATTAATATCTATATATAAAAACTGTAATAAAAAATTTCTTTAGCACTGCCTGAAATAGAGAGAGAGGAAGAGATAAAGAGATGCTTAAAGGTTGATAAATCATATACCGACCATGGGATTTTTCTGTTTTGTACTAAATGCAGATGACACCACCATTATTGATGCATTATTATAAACAATATGCAACCACACTGCATAGAACGTAACTGATTAAAGACTGTTATTCACATGCACAATCACACATTTTATGTTGGAGTATTTAAGTAGTAGCTATAAAATTTAATAAGGTTAAGTGCTGATGGTATTTAAACATGAAATAGATCTAAAGAAATCACCTTGTTTGGAAGGGAATCAATTACATCCTTTAAAGAAACATTTTCTGGTAGTGGTTCTCCAATTTGCTTAAAACCATAGCTTTCAGATAGTTGTTTTCTGTACTCAGAACTGTCAGCTGCAGATGGTGCAACTGGAATTGCCACAGCTTGGATAACAGTAATCTTCTTCCTAATAACTAAATGTCTCTGATGCCTGAACCCCTTCTTGATAAGCCTACCCCCCTTTAGAATACATATGCCTGTTGCAGGAGCATAATCAATATATCAAAAGGCACCCATATCAGCCATGCTCATTAAGAGTTGAACATAAGCTCTATATTTACCCCACTGCATCTTCTACTGCATCAAAGACAGGGTTATCAAAAGGATCCATGCAGAAATAAATTATCTAAATTTTCAGACAGCATTGCAATTTGATGAAGGAACTTTCATGTTTTTAAAGGACTATATGAAATTCATCAGCAATGCCCCCTGAGCAATGGCGGCAAGCCTTCATCATGATGGAAACATAATACGTATATAAACTCTCTCCGTGCAAGTTGTGTATTAGTTGGCCCTGAGTGTTATCTATTTGCTTAGAAGATGGCACACAAAGTTAATATTGCATAAATAATTGAGAAATTTGAAACAGAAGGTTTTTTTTTTTTTTTTTTAATCATAATTTTAGAATACCATATTACTCTCCCTGCATAAACTACATACCAAAAAAATAAGAAGCATTCAGAATCCTACTAATTACAGATTTTGAAGTGATAGATGGCTTTTGTCATCCAAGTTCTCCATCTTCCAATGAGCTCAATTGCGACAGTAAACACCGAATGCAAATGAAAAGTGACATTAGCAATAACTTAGAAGCAAAGCAACGCACGCAACACTAAAGTTACTCATTTGAGCTAAGCAATGCAACGGAAACGGTATGCATACCCGGTGAGTACTGGGCAGCAATTCTGCTTATTTGAATTGGCTTTTGATGGGGGCCCTACAAGCGCAAACCAAACCATTATACTAGTCAGATACACGACCAGCAAGAGCAAGCAGAGCCAAGACAACTAGAAAAACAGAATAAAGAAAGCCGGAGGAAGAACCGTGCAGAGGACTGCAGAATCCGCAAGCATGGAAGCCACAATAAGCAGAATTTCATGAACTCAAGCTCACAAAAGCTCCCTCTTCTGGGAGTGACCGAGACGAGAACGACTCAGAAAAGAGATAGTGCTTTTCAAGGAAGAGGTTCCCAATCCAATTACCAAAAGGGTTGGTTGAAGAAGGTGTCTGGACTTCTGCCCTTATATAAGAGGTTCATCCCATCGCAGCCGCATGATGTTGTTTGACACTCTGACCGTGACTGCATTGCGACTTCCATCCTGTTATTCCCATCAAATTCTACTAAACATTTATTTATTTAACGGAAAACATTGTTCTCCTATTCTAATTTTCACACTCAAATTTCATATTCTAAATATGTATACTTAGATTAGATAGACTCATATTATATGGTGTGGGTCCACCCATCTAACTGTGAGAATTAAGGTATAAATGTAGAATTACTCTTATTCAAAAAAAATAAATTATTAAATTTTATAAATTAAATTATAAAATCAAAATATTTAATCATTAATATATTCACTTAAATGAAATTTTATTAAATATTTATTTAAAATTTTTAAGTTAATAAATTTATTAAATTTTATACACAAATTATAAAACTATAATTTCTAATAATTTATAGGCCATTTATAAAGAGTAATCCCACTTTCATCATAGTTACTTTTCTCTTGCAACTTTCAATGCTCCCCTAAAAAATGAACAAGCATATTGTACTGGAATTTCAAATCATAAACTTTATGGTTTTAAATTTTAATATCCTAATCATTTCAATTTATAAAGTAAATCTTGTCAAATATTCATTTAAAATATTAAATCTATTACACTTTACTTATTAAACTTTGATATTAATAAATTTAATAGTTACTTATCAGTTTTGTGAGAATTTAATTTTGATATTGATAAATTCAATAGTTTCTTATAATTTTTGTGAAAATTTAATTCATTTATTAAGTGAAAGGAACATGAGAGGTGAGACCAATAGCACCTTCTTGGTTAGATTTGGAACTTTTAATTTTGGGATTTAAATTTAGGATATATAATAAAAAAAGATAAATCAAAAATAAAAATTAATAAAAGAAATAAGTAAAATTTAAAAATATATTTAATATAAATAAAAAAATAAAAAGTCAATAAAATTAAATAATAATAAAGGTGATCCAAATCCCCAATTTCATTTCCTCTACTCTTGTCAATATATTGTAATGTACTATAGCTTATCAGAATTCATGACTAATCTTCAAATTCTACTAATCTAAATTTCATTCTTTTAAGCCTTACCCAATAAGCCAAACAGAAAAAAAAAAAAACCAATTCATTGGATCAAATATCTAGGCTCTTGCTTTAATTATATAGGCTTTAAATGGGATCTAATTTAATTTTTTTTTATAAGTTAAGAATAACCTTTAACCTTTTAAATTAAGAAATTAATTCTCTTATAATATCATCGAACACCTTAAAGTATATATCACTTTCAACAAAGATTCAAGTCGAATTTCTCCACATTGAGAGTAAAATCCCTTATCATTTAACTCAACCCCTTATTATTATTGGACTAGTTGAGATATTTCATAAGTAAAAACAAAACGTTCACTAAGAAACATATTTTAACTATGTTGTTCATTAATAATGATTTAGTTAAGCAACCATTCAATACAAAGGATTTAACTATTAATCAAAGTAGGTTAGGTTTAGTGGGATGGGTTTATACTTTCTTAATCCATAAAAATTATAGGCTAACTTATCTTGTCTTGTTTAATTTATGAGTCATAACAAAATAAATAAACTTATATTTTTATTTATAAAGATAAAATGATCCGTATTTTTTTAACTAATCAAAATTATGATGTAATTCACTTCGCTCATTTAATTGTAGGTTACAATGGGTCCAAGTGAATCAAAATAGACTGACTGCTTCAACAACTCTACTTCTATTAAAAAATATGTAATGATATTTTTATAATGATTTTTTTTATATTTTATATATTTTTTTAAATAAATATATTTATTGATTTAACTGCTTTTATTGCTTATTTTAAATAAAATAAGAGATATATTATAAATAAATAACTATCAAAATATATTATTTTTCAAAACAAAGCTGATAGTA
The DNA here is from genome assembly GCA_037013595.1 of Dicorynia guianensis. NCBI lineage: Eukaryota > Viridiplantae > Streptophyta > Magnoliopsida > Fabales > Fabaceae > Dicorynia > Dicorynia guianensis. The sequence continues at coordinate 26,254,880 of JASUAB010000015.1, forward strand.
AGCTCTTAAAAAGTTGGTGGTGTGGTTGGAGTATATAATACAAGGTAGTTCTGAACTTTGATTGTCTAGGAATTAATCTTCATATTGTCAATTCTTACATACTCAATGGTTTGGTGGTCCAAGGTCATGTCTTACTGGGCACTGCAGTTTGTGTCTATCCTCCCTATGTTAATTTTTCCCACCTTGTCACCATTTACAATTAATCTGCCCCCTTACAATTCTTGAACAACAAATGACTGTCACCATTTAATAGTTTCTATTGAATTCAACGTGTCAATTAGGGCTGTTAATCCCTGTTCACATATTTTGTGAATCAAAAAATATTTAAGAGATCAGGTGGGTTAGCTTGAAAGTTTATGTATTTTTTACATATAAAGATATTGGTTAGCATATCCCTAACAAATTAGAATAGGGTAATCAAAATTATACCTTCTGTAAATCAAAAAATATATATCTGTCTCATCTCTTATGAAAAACCATAGTGCTAACTTAAGATTTTGTTTGTGACTTTTTTTAAAATTTTTTTTAAAGTATATTTATATCATTATGACTAATTTTAATTCAAGGTGAAAGTTAAGCAATTAAACCTCTTTTAACAAGGATAATTTTAAACTCAAACTTTTAATTTAAAGTTAAAGATAAAATTAATTTATCAGTACATCAATTACTTATTAGTTATTTATAATTTTTTTTAATGATTAAATAATTTTATTTTTATATGATCCTCTCATAAAATTAATTATTTAATTGGCAATTATGCTAACTAGTTGTATGCATTAATTAGATAATTAATTTAATGAGTTTGTTTTTTATATTGTTTTGAACTTTGGGTTTGAATATAAATGCTATCAATGCGATACTAAACCTAGTCTAAATAAAGACAAAAGTTGCGAGAATGGAAATAGAAAATGATGCACGTGTCTTTATCTTGTACGGAAAGGCACACTGTGGTCCACTACCACCGTTATGGCAAATCTCATGATGATGAAATGATTTTCACTTTCCGAAATTGCCCCCGAGGATATCCATAATCCACATGTCCCCGCTGTACGGTGCCACGTCGTCCGACCGGGGCACTGTGAGTCGGTTGGTTATTTCAGCTGCAGTCACAAAACCCAGCTACCAAACAAAACTAACAAACCCATCCCTGTCCGTGGGCACCTGCACCTGCGGCTGGTGGCAATTCGTCCCACTAAGAATTACGAAACTGACTTTCGTTTTCGGCGTTTATTGATAATTTGGTTCTGTTTTCTTTAACCGCTTCGAAGATTTTGTGCGGAAAACGGATGCTTAGACCATAAGGAAAAGCAAAATCGTTTCCCTCAACTGAATGAAATTTCTCGTTTCCAAGTTCGCAATTCTCTAGCATACCATAGGGCTTTTGGCATTCGGGGAGTGAATTAGAAATTGCGAGCATCACGGACATGGCTTTGCTGCGCAAATTGTTCTTTCGCAAGCCGCCTGAGGGGCTTCTTGAGATCTGTGAGAGAGTTTATGGTAACTTTCTCTCCTCTTATTCATTTTCATTCTCCTCTTTTCCTTTGATTGCGTTTGTTGGAAACTGTGCGAAGAGGTTTCATGAGGGGTGCGTAATAAATAATTACACAAGTTTTTCAGCATTAGGTCTTTGTTTGGTTGTCTGGAAAATGTGGGAAAGTGATACAATGGAGGGTTCGAATGCTTAACCAAGTAATTTGTTTTTCCTTGATGCTTAATGAATAAATGGTTGGCACTTGACCGCAATTTTATAGTCGTCGGTTTATATGAACATGAGGTTTACCCATATCGAGTTGTCTAGAATATGAAAGGGGAATTTGATTTTCAATTATTCAGTTATTGATAGTTGCAATTTCACTGTACATGTAGTTTTTGATTGCTGCTTCACCACTGATGCTTGGAAAGAAGAAAATTATAAGGTCTACATTGACGGGATAGTTGGTCAACTTCGAGAGAATGTGCCCGATGCTTCGATATTGGTCTTCAATTTTCGAGAGGAAGAAACCAAAAGTCAAATGGCCAACATATTGTCTGAGTATGACATGACTATTATGGACTACCCTCGGCACTACGAGGGTTGCCCAGTGCTCAAAATGGAGGTTATCCATCACTTTTTAAGGTCTGGTGAAAGTTGGCTGTCACTTGGGCAGCATAATGTGTTATTAATGCATTGTGAACGAGGTGGTTGGCCAGTTTTGGCTTTCATGCTGGCTGCACTCTTAATTTATAGGAAGCAATATAGTGGAGAGCAGAGGACTTTGGATATGGTTTACAGGCAGGCTCCACGCGAGCTTTTGCATTTGTTGACACCATTAAATCCAATCCCTTCCCAGCTGAGGTATCTGCAGTATGTTTCGAGGAGGAATGTGGCCTTAGAATGGCCTCCATTGGACCGGGCGCTCACATTGGACTGCATCATTCTTAGATTTATTCCAAACTTTGATGGGGAAGGTGGTTGTCGTCCAATGTTTAGAATTTATGGACAGGATCCTTTTCTTGCAGATAAAACTCCAAAAATCTTGTACTCAACACCAAAGCGAAACAAAACTATACGTGCTTACAAGCAGGTAAATCACTTCTTTCTTTAAATGCATCATTCTGTCTGGGTTCTCCCAATTCCTCTATTTGAAAGGTAGGAGGCATGCACATATTGTATATACAAATATTTGGCAGTGGGAGTTTGGCAGAGACATTGCTTAGCAAACAAATATATATAGCCCAAATAAGTTGAATAGACATATCATTTACAACAATGATACATGTTCAAGGAAATTTTCTTGGCAGATAAAAGAATAGGGTATTGTTGTGCATAAATTGAGTGAAACTGCAAGTATTTCTTTGACACTACTACCAATCTCATAATTTATGACAAATATGCCTCTAAAACGAAATGAGGGAGAAATATGTTTATTTTGTTATCCTTTGTTGCCAATTTCACTTTCTGCCAGTTCGACTTGCAGAGTCATTTAAATTGGGATTCAGAATTGCAATTACTTCATGTACCATTCTGGTTCAGTGCAAACTTATTATTCTCCTATTTGAGTTGAGCTTGGGGAATGACATTTTGGAAGCTCAGAAGCCTAGAAACATAAATGCTGGTCATATGCATGTACATATACAGTTGATGAGCATGTAGGTGCGTATTCCTTTTTGACCAATACAGGAGTTTCACTTTAAGATGGGTCTTAATCAGTGATCCAAGAGGCTGCACCATGTGGTCATAGTTGGAATTAATTTCCAAAAACTAGAAAATAGGAGAAATAATTTTGTATTCCTAAAACAAAAGAAGGAAGGAAAGAGAAGTTCATGTACTCTCTATTCAGTTTAGGGGTTACTAAGGATTTCCTGACAGGAACTTCAGCATTTTGCAGATCCTGGTCAAATTTCAGACTGGACCTTACAAGGATTTGGATGAGTTCAGGAGGGGCCCATTCTGTTAAATTTTAATTTTCTGGATTGTTTAATACTGTAAATATTGTGTCTCAACTTAACTATTCATACAGTATGCTACTAGAATCAGGTCCCAAGTTGTCTGATTGTTTTCGGATTTCTTACTGGTGTGTTGCAGGGAGAGTGTGAGCTAATTAAAATTGATATCAATTGCCATATTCAAGGTGATGTTGTGATTGAGTGCATTAACTTGAGTAGTGATATGGAGCATGAACGGATGATATTCTGGGTGGTATTCAACACAGCTTTTATTAGATCTAATATACTAATGCTCAACCGGGATGAAATTGACATGTTATGGGATGCTAAAGAACATTTCCCCAAGGATTTCAGAGCAGAGGTATATCTATTATGACCTATAATCATGTACTTGATTGAGGTTATATTCCTGACATGAAAATTTATTCATTGATTATTTTTGGATTAAGATCCTTTTCTCAGAGATGGACACTGCTGCTGCTGTTATTGCGGATGGCACCTCGTGCTTTGAGGAGAAGGAGGGACTGCCAGTGGAAGCATTTGCCAAAGTTCAAGAGATCTTTAACCATGTGGACTGGTTGAATCCTAAGGCAGATGTTGCACTAAATGTGCTCCAACAGATAAGTGCTTCAGCTATCATACATGACAAGTTGGATTCAAGTTCTGACCACTATGTGGAGCATGAAACAAGTCTTAAAATGGTTCCGGGAAAAAAGGATGAAGCACATAGCTCATTGCCATCAAATTTAAAATTCCAGTCTGTGTCCTCAACTAAGAGATCTTTATATAATGATATGAGTAAAAGAGTGGATGAGCTTGTTGATGATACTGCACAAGAGCCTGGTAGGTCTGGCATCATCGGTCAAGAGATGCCCAATGCATGTGACAGAACTTCAGAGTCCAGATTACCAATGACAGGTCCTGCAAATCTTGGCATAAAACTGCTGGCGCCTGGTTCTGTGGATACCTCTAGTGATTCACTTTCACCACAAACACCTCAATTGCGTCCTCCCTTGACTAGTAGTGCCAAAGAAGCTCATGACTCTACCACCAAAGATCTCTCTCTTTCAAAACCAATAAGTCCTGTTACCGAAGAAACTGAAGCCCAATTACATGACAGAAGTCAGTCATCTACTTTCAGCTCTACACATGGGACTCCATTTTCAGGTAACTTTCCAAATAAGTTGCCAGGTCATGTTGCTTCCCATCCTGCAGCTTCAACAATTGCTTCAACTTGGCCGCCTCCTCCCCCTACACCCCCTTTGAAGGAGATTCACCCTGTTAGAACTGAATCTTCTTCATCCCCTTCGCAACCTTCTACTCCCCCAACACCACCTCTAAAGGAGCATAAACCAGTTAGAGCCGGACCTCCTCCACCCCCACCACCTCCTCCAAAGCAGGAACCACTTAGTAGAGTTGGACCCCCTCCGCCCCCACCACCTCCTCCAAAGGATGAGCGACATGCTAAAGCTGGACCCCCTCCTCCCCCACCACCTCCTTTAAAGGAGGAGCAACCTGTTAGAGCTAGACCTCCTCCACCCCCACCACTACCTCATGTTTTTGGGAAAGCTGCAGGTCCTCCTCTAGCACCACCACCGCTGCCACCACCACTTCCTTCTGCAGCACTTTCCTCCAAGCACGCTAATCCTTCAGTGCAGAATTCTTCACCTGTTTCTACTGCTCCAGCTGCTCCACCACCTCCAGCTCCCTTTGGTAAAGGAGGTCCAAAATCAGGCAATGCTTTTTCAGGATCTCTTTCACTAGGTGGTGATGGAAATAATGTGTCAGGCACAACAGGATCTAGATCTAGCTCACCCACTGGCTCAAAGGGACGAATTCTATCACTTACGTTAAGTTCAAAGAACCATTCCAAAAAATTGAAGCCATTGCATTGGTTGAAATTATCCAGAGCAGTGTCCGGAAGTTTGTGGGCTGAGACACAGAAATCTGGTGAAGCTTCCAAGTATGATTGATTTGGTTATGATGTTCCATTTTTATGATTGGAGGTCCTTCTATTGTTCTAGTTTCTCACATACCTTCTACTTCTTGCAGAGTCCCAGAGATTGACATGTCAGAACTAGAGAGTCTCTTCCCTGCAGCAGTTCCAAGTTCAGGAGCATCAGGATTGGCCAAGAAATCAAGTGGCCACAGTTCAGTTGGGCCTAAATCTGATAAAGTGCAACTGGTAATTTTGCTTCAGTTTCTAGTTGTACAGAGTATCTTTCTGCTCATTTATGTCATATAGTTGTTAATAACTGAATGTAATGGACTAAAGCAAGAGAAAATAATTGCCAACAATTACATGTATATGCTAGTTATGATTTCAACATTATCACTGTATAAATTACTCCTAAAGTTGCTAGGTGTCATCTGTCAGCTTATCAGATGGACATTTTTAGTATTGACAAAGTGAACTCTCAAAAATTGATGTGCAAAAGTAATTATGAAAAATTTTAGGATAAGTCTGGTATATAAGCCCATTTTAAAACCCGCCTGATCTGTAGAATCTCCTTGGATTTTCTTCTCCTTTCTGTGTATTATGGAATTACAATACTACAGTTGTTCAGTGCAGCATTTAAAATAATAAATGTTTACCTGTCTGGTGCAGCTTCTATACTGACTCTATGTATCATTTTTGCTGGTACATATATTGTTTTATAATTCATTAAGGAGTTGAGATCTTCCTTTTTTAGTCTAAATTTAATTTCTATCATCATTCCTTGCAGATTGAGCATAGGCGAGCATATAATTGTGAAATCATGCTTTCAAAAGTGAAGGTGCCTTTGCATGATTTAATGGTAAGATTGATTTTACTTTCATTGGCTTCTAGAAAGTAGTAAAGAAAACCAACTATTTTAGATGGGTGCCAGTCGCTATGAAAACCATTGCTGAATTATTAGTTGAAAAATAGCTTTATACTTTTGATTCACTAGTCATGTTAATCTGCAACAAATCGCTATTGAGCTTAGAACTCTAGATATATTTTCCTTTAATTTGACCGTTCTACCTCAACTTATGAGAACATTGAAGTGGAGAAGTTGTGCTCAGCTGTTCTCAAATTTGCTAGTAGCACATTGTGATGTTGAATTAAAATTACAAGAAAAAAGTTGTTCCATCATATCATATTAGTAGAAATGTTAAACATTTTATTGGACCATTTTTTTAATTCTAGTCCTGTGTACATCTGCAGATAGAATAGTCTTCATCAGTAATAAAAGGCGCCTAGGCCATTTTTTTTTCTAAAAAAAAAGCATTTGATATATTCAGATAGAGTGTTAGATATTTAATTTTTTTTACCCAGAGAGTGGTTTAACATTGTCAAGATTCTTATTTGTGTGAGAATAAAGCTGAGTTGGGTTGGCATAAACTAGTACAATCAAGAATTATCTACCCTTATCTGTGTATGGTCCCACACTATGATCACTTAAGGGATGCTCTTACTTAGTATGAAGTGTTAATCCAGATATCTCTTTAAGCCTATTATAAAAAAAAAAAAAAAAAAAAAAAAGCTTTTGATATAATCAGATAGAGTGCTAGATATTTAATTTTTTTTCACCCAGAGAGTGCTTGTATAAAACAAACTAAACATTGTCAAGATTCTTATTTTCGTGAGAATGAAGCTCAGTTGGGTTGACAAACTAATACAATCAGGAATTATCTACACTTATCTGTGTATGGTCCTACACTGTGGTCACTTAAGGGATGCTCTTAGTATAGAGTGCTAATTCAGATATCTCTTTAAGCCTATTATAAAATGCAGTTACAAAAATGTGCCTATCAGTTAGTGGTTTGTGTCTCTGAAAGCGGGGAGAAATCCTTAACAGCGCTTTTGACATAACATTGTAAGAGTTCAATCAAGTACACAATTAGGGAAGTCTTCTAAAAATAACCATATTGCCTTGCACTTTTGTTACATTTTACATTCTTTTTTTACTTAAGTCTTGTTCATAATGTGGAATTATGGAACCATCTAGGAAATTGATAAGTGCTGTTGGAGTAATTTTTTCATTAGTCACGGCTTGCTTGGTTTGTTCACAGAGCTCAGTGCTAGCACTGGAAGAGTCAGCGATGGACACTGATCAGGTTGAGAACCTCATAAAGTTTTGTCCTTTGAAAGAGGAGATGGAACTACTCAAGGTTGGGAGATAAGTTTGTTAATAATTTTGCTGAGTTCAGGATGACTTTTGCTTACTGTCTGATACTTCTTAGATATATTATTAGTCTTTATTGCTTGTTGAATTCAAGTACCATGATATGCTGGGCCGCTTCCTTGCTTCAAATTTTGAGATTTTATTAATTATGGCATAGGGTTATACTGGAGAAAAGGAGAAGTTAGGTAGATGTGAGCAGGTATGTAGGTTTCATAATTTAAAATCCTTTGTCATATTGCAGTTTCCATGATTGGGTTTGCTGTGTTTTGGATTTCTCTGTTTGGCTACAAAGATGGGAGAATATATAAATTCTACTGCTTATAAAGTTGTTATTGCTTAACTTAATGATGGAGTATACAGTAGTTCTAGCTCGTCTTAGCATCAATCTGGATCATTAATATTTCATCGCAGTTCTTCCTAGAGTTGATGAAAGTACCACGGGTAGAATCCAAGCTTAGAGTATTTTCATTCAAGATTCAGTTTCACTCTCAGGTAGAAAGAATGCCATTCATTTGCATGCTTACTTGAAAAACCAGGTTTTATGTTGATTTCCAATCTGACCCTGTTAATAATTTATGTAGATCTCCGACCTCAGAAAGAGCCTGAATTTTGTGAATGCTGCTGCAGAAGAGGCATAATATCCTCCTTTACAGTCAAACTTCCTTTTGCAATTGGTTTTCCTTTACTTATTCCGTTTTCCTTTCTGGTGATTAATAACATCATAAACGTCTGTGATTATTATTTTCCAGATCAGGAATTCAGTCAAATTGAAGAGGATTATGCAGACTATACTGTCTCTGGGAAATGCTTTGAATCAAGGAACTGCCAGGGGTAAGTTAAAATAGATGTATTAGGTATTTAATTGAATGCAACGTGAGTCAGGAAAGTTTGGGTAGCAAAGAAAAAGTACCATCATTTCAAAAGCGTTTATATGTCTGAAAGAAAATGTATTAGAACATTTATATGCTGTGATCCTCGCTAATTTTCCAGCACTCAAGGGGTTTTATGCCTGCTACACCTTCACTAAACCCATATTTTCTGTGTATTAAAAAAGCCATCGTATATGTGTGAACAAAACCCATCCATTATATTGTTGTTCTGGCTTTTACCTTTTATCCTTAGCTTTTTTTTTTTTTTCTTTTCTGAGGGGATGGTCAACTGTTACCCACCAGGAGTTTTTTTCCTCTATGAGGATAAGGCTAATGGCCTTTTTGGCTATTAGTCCTTTTCCTAGGAGTATTAGTGATTTGATCCTCCTCATTAGTAGTAGGTAGGATGTCTTTATGCTTTTCGTTTCATTTCAACGGTTTAAGGAATGTTGGTAGATGACTATTGACTCTTGAGCCACATGCTGATGTTGACATGCCATATGCTAATATGTTAATTTGTAAGAGTTGCAGGCAACATTTCCTTGGTGTACTATTTCATTATTCTTTTCCCTTTCATCTATTTTATGTTCTTCTCTCATGCATTGTGTGACTTGCTTATCATTAAACCCAGCACATGACATTGATACTGTTGATCTTCAGTTCAATAGTTGTTATATATTTGTTTTCTCCAATCTTCTTTTAGGCTCTGCTATTGGATTTAGATTGGATAGCCTTCTTAAACTCACCGAAACACGTGCACGCAACAACAAGATGACTCTCATGCATTATCTTTGTAAGGTACAATTTGCTATTTATTCCCTTTTGTTTTTAATCTTATTGTAATGAATATGAGTATCTTCTGAATGATGGAGTCAATTTGATGTTAAGCTGTGGTCATCTTTTGGGTAGCTTATCTTGTACTATCATATGGAGAATTCTGCATTTTCTAATAAATGGTAATGTTTAAATTTATGCTTGCGCACAGGTGTTAGCTGACAAACTGCCAGAAGTTTTAGACTTCACCAAGGATCTTGCTAACCTAGAACCTGCAGCAAAGGTTCTGGACTTCTCCAAGGCTATTCATTTCCCTATGTTAGAATCAACATGTTGATTAATATTGTATTTAAATTGGCATTTGCTAGCACTGACATGTATGATTTTAATCCAGATCCAATTGAAGTTTCTGGCAGAGGAGATGCAAGCTATAAGCAAAGGATTAGAGAAAGTTGTACAGGAACTATCCACCTCTGAAAATGATGGTCCTATATCAGAACCTTTCCGGAAGGTGCTTTAGCATCATGCCTTTCCTTTTTTTATAAAGTTGATTTAGTTTATTTGTAAACTGCAGTGACCGGTGCTGCCTTTTTCTTCTGTTTCTTCTCCAGTGCTTCAAGATTTGGACTTTTACAATTAATTAGGTATCAGTCCTGGTCCTAACTCCTGAACTATGGCCAGGACTTGTGTATAAATGTTGCCTCTTACAGTAGTGGCCTTTGTTGTTTCATTCTTTGTCATGGTTGGTGAAAGAGTGGGAGTAGAAAATGTAAAGCCAATTGAGGTTGTTAATCATGGTGCAGGGAAAATAAATTAAAGTGCACTTAAGAATAACTTCTGTTTTGAGTCTCCATGCTGAGGAGACAAACACTATGGCTTGTCTGTGGTTGGTCTAATCTGCGAATTTGTAAGTTCTGACTTTCGGTGGGCATGGGAAGATTGAGATTGGCCATTGAAGTTGTGAGAAATTGAGAGGAAAGAGAGAGAAAAATCCTTATAATATTGTATTAGGATATTGAGGGTGTGTGTAAGACTTATATCATTAGGTTTTATTTATATAAGAAATTGTCATAGACTTGTCTACAACTCTAAACTTAATAATAAGAAATAAGACATAAATAGAAAATTAAGCATAACTAGAAAACTAATCCTATATTTTCAACATGCCCCCTCAAAGTAGAGCATATTGATAGATGCTCAAGCTTGTTAAATAGAAAATAAACGTGAAAAACACAAAAAAATAGATAGCCTGGAACAACTTTAGCAGCAAACAAACAACGGAGATAACTGACAGCATGTGCATCAACGATCTTCCAAGGATAGCATGCAGAGTCTTGGTATCTCAAAACAACAACTGAGAATATCAAATCTAAATTCGAACATACCAAAGCTAAGTTTAGAATACAATTTGAGTTTGAAAATCTGTATTTGAGTTTGAACTTATATACTATATCTAAGACAGGGATACATTGAGAAACTAGGAATATCAGATATGAGGCCAAGAGTATCAAATCTAAAGTTAGTAATATTAAATTGGAGACTGGGAGCATCAATTTAGAGGCCAGGAGTATCAGATTAGAGGTCAGGATATCGGTTTGAAATAGACCAATAAGGATAAATTCATACAATGACGAAGAAAACTTGACAATGGCGGTTATGTGTGTGTGTGTGTGTGAGAGAGAGAGAGAGAGAGAGAGAGAACACCATGGATGAAACAGACTTAAAGGAAAAGAGAGAAGGCCATAGACAAGGTTAGGCACCACTAGTAAGGAGTTGAAACTCCTCATTAGTGTTGGTGAGAAACAGCAGTTAGTTTTTCTCTTGCCAAACTTTGATATCATAAGAGAAATGGGGAGGAAAGAAAAAGAAAAACCCTTATAATATTTTATTGAGATAGTAAGGGTATGTACAAGACTCATATCATTAAGCCTTATTTATGCAAGAAACTATAGGCCACGAGCTTATCTACAACCCTTAACCTAATAATATGAAATAAGACCAAATTGAGCATAAATAGGAAACTAATCCTATATTTCAGCAAAAGCTTCAATATTTGAATCTCATGAAGCATATAGACATGAATAACCTTTAGCTTATGCCAATATTGTATAGAAACCCCAGATTTTTTCCTGATTTGATCTTCTATTACCAGCTTCACTTATCAAATTTATCCATATAAGCCAACTCTTGTTTTGTCATCATTTTATATAATTTTTCCTTTCAGAATTTGAAAGAGTTTCTATGTTCTGCGGAAGCTGAAGTTCGATCATTGGCTTCACTATATTCTGGCGTGGTAGGCCTTCAAGGATATTTTTCAAGATCTTTTTAGACCATATAAAGACTATTCTTTACTGATAGAGTCCTATGTTCTACAGGGTAGGAATGTGGATGCATTGATTCTTTATTTTGGTGAAGATCCATCTCGTTGCCCTTTTGAGCAAGGTATGTGGCTGTCTTGGTCCAATTTTCCTTTTTGTTCTGATAGCTTGAGTAATCACACCTTTGTATTCTTTAAAGTGGTGATTTCTATAGCCCTATACTGTACTTCACTTATAGTTGCCAAAACAGCAAGTCAGTGCATGAATTTAGATAATTTACTTGTGCTTCTACCTTGCTGCATATGACTTTTCAAGCTTTCAATCTAATATGCCCAACTCCAAATCAGGTTGTTAATACTAAGTAGCTCTACTTTTTAACTTCCAATGCTCAAGTGAAATTTTGCTTATTTGAAGAAAAAGGTTTCATTTTGCATGAGAATTTGTTAGAAGTTTAGTTTTGTCTTGGAGTTTCATTACATTGTAAGCACTGGGTGAGGCCTGAAAATGTAATCTTTCTTAATGCTGTCAGCTTCTAGTGACATTCCTCTTTCCAGTCGCAATTTGAAGCAAGGACATTGCCATTCTGTTTAGTGTATTCCTTTTATAGTAAGAAATAATTCATGCCTTTTCGTCTTTCTCCCTCTTCTGCGTTGCATGACTTTATGTTTGTAATATTTGTTAGACGTACCAATATGAAGGTCTAATGCAATTTGATTTAGGAACAGAATTCGAACATGTCTTCTGGGACTACTGTTAATTTTTTTCAAGTTTTTGCTGCAGTTGTGTCAACGTTGCTCAACTTCACAAGAATGTTCAACAAAGCCCATGAAGAAAACTGCAAGCAGCTTGAGCTTGAACTGAAGAAAGCGGGAGAAAGTGAGAAAAAAGCTTGTCAGTCAGAACAGATATTACCTAGGGCAATCCGGGCTGGCAATGTCAAATGATTGGTAATTAGATAAATTATCAGTGGGAAATATTAACACTCTAGATTGGCGAGCTCAGCCAGAATGGTTCTAGAGATGTTGTTGATGAAGCATGTAAAGTGGGCACAAGTATTAGAATCTGACATCGACGACCAAAATGTGAAAAGTGAGGTACAGTTTTTGAACTCACGGGTCACTCACTCTCTCTGGTTGTGCTTGCCTCAACTTTAGAGGGTTTTGTTAATGCTCTTTTGTGATGTCACCGTCTTTTCACTAATGCATCTTATTTGATAATTGTTTATCTTATGGCAGATATGGTAGAGTTCGTGTTCTTTACAAGCTAACTTGAATATATCTTCGCTCAGAATCTGTATCATAGTAAGTAATCTCCAAAAAAGCAGGGAATTCATTATTTTTTCCCCTCCCTGACAGATTTTGTTCTCCGGGCTAGCAATACTGCTTTCTCATCTTCAATGTAAAGATTTGAATGTCTTCTTGTATAGCTTGTATCCTGATTTTTTTCAGTCAAATATTCGTCATTCAATGAAATATTTAACTTCATAGCATAATATCCCTCCGTTGAAAGATAGGTAGTAGTTTGGGCCAATAAAAATTATAATATTGAAATAACTCTTGGGTTTACCTAATTGTAGAGGAAAGCATGCAATGATAATTTGCAAAGTGAATTTCTTGTAGAATAACCAATTTATGAAATGTAGACGTATTATTCTAGGTTCAGAATTTTACCAATGAAACTTCCTTTTTAGCTGTGATAATAAGAAAGACTTTGGTTAGTAGCCTAACTCGTCTTACAGTTAGGTTGAAGCATGCATTTGTCAAAGCATAGTAACTGTAGGAAATGAGTCTGAACTTTAACCAAATGAAAGTTATGTTTTTTGATAACTATAAATAAAACAGAAGAAATAAAGAGCAATCCCTATTTGTGAGTTTTTTTTTTATTTTAATTAAATTTTTAGCTTTCTTAGCTTTGTTTGTCTCACTCATCGCAATTTTTGAATTTGGGATCCGAGGAACATGTGCTTTTTTTTTTTTTGTTTTGGTAATAGAGGAACATGTACTTTTATGTGCATGTTTGAATTCATGTATACTTATGTAAAGACCATGGTAAAAGAAAATTTGTGAACCAGGTTTCAACTCAAGTTATTTAATTAATTCCAGGTTTGGTATACAAGAGAAGCTAAACAACCAAAAACCAGAGAAGTAAAAACAAAATGCTGGAATCTGTTGTACATCTAAATTCAGATAAAGAGGTTGACCAGTGTTTGCTGTAGAGTAACCATGCATATTCATCTACTAGCACCAAACAGATCCTTATTGGTTGAACGTCTCAATAATTTGTGTCATTCAGCTGTTAAAATTTCAGGAGTTGGTGAGAGAGATGGCAGCCTCTCTCTTGAATTCGGTGTTTCATTATACTTTTGAAGGCTTAAACCAATGTGATCGATAATGGATCGCTTCTGGATTAAATTATTTGAAGGCAAGCAACCATCGGTGACATTGACAGTGCTACCAAAAAGGATATGTTTATATAAATCAACGCAGCACTGAGATTTTAAGTAAAAATTACTTTAGAATAATTATGTAAAAATAAATAGACCGAAAATGAAGTAGTGCTTAAAAAATCCATAATTCAATTTGTTGCGAAGAAAATGAAAATACAAAAAAAAAAAAAACTTGAAAAGCACTCTTAACTTACTGATGGGTAAATCATAAGTCAGAAGCAGTTGCATGCACGTTTTGGAATCTGCAGACTGCAATCTCTGATATAGTGTGGGCAGCGGCAAGGGCAACTTGTGTGTGAACCTGTGGTGATTATTGAAGGGAGAAGAGCAGTGTACGTGTTGAGTATATATAATAATTATTTTAAAATATGGATTGCAGCATTGGATCGGTGTGCACGTGTGATATCTGTACCGAATAATTGTATGTCCCAAGCAGCAATTCGGCAAACGGCATGTCGTGTGCCGCTCAAGTCACGTGCCTTCAACGGTACTGAATAATCATGAAATGGCCCTCTGGCCAGCTTCCTCGTCAACTTGTTTTTATGTATTTTGCAAATGCAAGAGCATGATGAGCATTCAGGACAGCGTTTCTAGACAGTTTGAACGTATACATCAACATGAGGTGACCAGTTTAACCAACTAGGGCGTTGGAATTATGACAGAAAATACCTCCTACAAACTCAAAATAACAATCCTGACAACATTTCAATGAGTTTGGGACAACATAAATCAACTCATCAACTGCTTCTTTGTTTTGTAGCTGAAGATTGTTAAACTAACACTTCAAATGCATTCAAGCTACTCATTCTCTTTCCTTTATATGTATATATATATATATACACACACTTTATAAATACCTTAAAAAAAGCCAAAAATATGAAAGAGGAGTTGTGTTTGTTTAATAAAACTGGCTTAATCATGGCAGTTTTTGCTCTGATGGCTACTTATAACTGCACTTAAATCAGTTTACATAAATTTTACAAAACTTTATATCAGATGTTATTGTTCTGATGGCTGCATATAATTGTCTTACAAATTTTTTTGTCAGATGTTAGATTAATGAATTCCATGATTTATATGTGAAATTTAATAAAATTAATAATTTAAATTTTTAGAATAATATTTTTATAAATTTTAATTTATAAAAATAAAAAAAGTAGAATATGTAAAAAAAAAAAAAATTGCAATAGGGCATAGGGTTATGTGATGCCAAAACCGGTTGCAGGTAGTGGTGTCGGTGAGTATTGGGCGTGTGCAACTTTTGTTGGTGGTCATGTGTGTCAATGTAAAAATGGAGTTCCTAAAAGATGACTTGGCCTCACATGCTCGTTGCCCAGGCCCCAACCAAAAAGGGGGAAAGCATGAAAGAAAGAAGAAACACCGTTGGGGCTGTGGGGTCTCTCCAAAAGGTTTTGTTGCCTGTGTGATTCCATCCTACCAGTCAGCCTTAAGGCCATAGACAAACGTTCCCACATGCAGTAACTTTCTCATCTTACAGAACAGAAAAGAAAAAGTTTGTAGCCTTTGGGAGTTCTTTTGTGAGGGGACCATTAGTGCATTAAAATAGATGGTCTTGTGGGTAGTAACTGCAGCCAACCTACACCTATCCTGCTCACTAAACAAATTTACTCAACATGCAAGGGACAACATGTTAAAATCAGTAAAAAATTGGAGAATTGTTCCGCCCACACAATAATGGTCATAAAAGTGATTTTTTTTTAAAATTTTTTTTAAGAATATCTCTTACTTTTACAGTAAGAAACTAATTCTCTTAAAAAAAATTATATTAAAATTTTTTAAAATATAATCAATTATTATTATATAAATATTTTTTAGTTAAAAATAATATTTAATTAATAAATATTATTAAAATTATAAAATTTAATAAATTTAATAATTTAAATTTTATATAATAAATTTTAAATTAAAATAAAATTATAAAAATAACATAATTCAATATATTAAATTAAGTTTACTTACAATATATTAAAGAGGCTTTTTGGTAATTATTCATCAGTTACTCTTGGCATTCAAAGAAGAGACAAAGACAGTGTCCCCTGCTAAATATCTAGCCTGCCTTGACCTTATCTCAAGCAGGTTTAAGCTGACCCAACTAAGCAAATCAGTGGCAGTGGAAATTGTGAGCTAGCATGGTTCAGAGACCATAAAATTTAATGTATCCATTGTATATTTAATTTACTGTTGCTATCTCCCAAAAGTGTTGCGCTAGTTTCCCAAAAGATGAAGGAAGAGTTAAGAGAAGTGGATAGCAGAAACAAACCTTTTATCAATTAGAGATCCAAAATGGATTAAATTTTGTAGCTTTTTGTTTTTTTTTCTAAACGCATAGAGTGCAGACAAACAAGGAAGAAGGTAGGAAGTTGTGGTGTTCTAGCTGGGTTACCCCGTGAAAATAAGCCAATGAAACTAATTTAAATCTTGTCACATTATTTGTACTGTTTTGGTCTCCTGGGATTCTTAATTGTCAACAATTCCTGAATAAAAGCCAACACAAGCAGAGATCCTAACCTCAACAACATAGAGCCATTAAGTATAAAGGTGCAGTGCTGTCTACATCTCCATCACCAATAAAACTAATACTACCAAACATAACATAGGTTGGTGAAACCATCAACTCAGTTTCACACAAGTGGTAACCCCACCTATCAAATTTTCCAACTCAACTCATAAAGGTAAAGCAATGCTGCAAACACATAAATTGCATAACATACCATTCTGACTCAGTTAAAGTTCAACGATCCATCAAAAAAAGTGTATATTTAATAAATTTTGGGTGTGCCAACAGTACTGCAATATTATTTAGACGCAAATTAACATCTGTAAGGCATACTTAAAAGATAAATAAAAACTGGTTTCTGTACTTTATTTACTTTATGTGCGTTTTACATTTGAAATATTGCATCCCAATAGCATTATCAAAACAATATTCCCTGAAGAATGATTCAAACCTGACAAATAAGATCCCGCATTAAAAAACTCCAAATGAACAATGAACATAGTCACATACAGTACTATCAACCTAGAAGCAGAGTAACTATGAAGAGGAACTTAGGCCAAAATTGGTGGGGCGTTTGTTTACATAGCACGGCAGCTCTGGTACCACGAGAATTTGCGGTTTCTTATTCCTCCTCTGTTTTACATGTAGCTTTGCACAAAATTGCAAAAGAAACCATCTAATTCCAGTACACAAGAGAGTCACAACCGTCTCTCCCTCCCAGAGGATATAGCCAGCGTCTTCTTTTGCATGTGAGATTCATGACATATGGGCACTGCCTCCTTCCTCGGTGAGAGTGAATGCGAGAGTTAAGGGAATCAATGCTCGAATCTAAGAGGGATCATCCTTAACACCCTAATCATTTAACCCCACCAAATTCACCTTCGCTTTTCCCTTTCGTAATATCAGAGAAGACCATCAACAAAGAGAAAAAGAAAAAGAGAAGAGACCAACTGCTGTCTCTTACTATACGATCCTCTGTTTCTCTCTCTATCTCTCTCAATTCGCTTTACAGAGGGATCCCAATGCTGCACCCCCACCAACCGCTATTTCTTCAGCTGAAAGCCTCTTATCCATCAAACATCTATGCCCCATTACAGTACTAATTGCTAGGTAGAGAGAGAAAGATCGTAAATAAATTAGAGATGGATCTGAGTAGAAGGAGAAGTGAAGCCAGAAGTAGTGTGGTTGCGGGGTCAGTGTGGGAGAGCAGGATGAAAAGTGATGAAGTAAGAGGTGGAATCAAGGTCTTCAATGGAGAAGAAGATTCTGAAGAGGGAGGAGGAAATGGCGGTGGGACGAGATTGAAAAGAAGCCCAATTGGGGGTGCTGTGGCCAGTGGAAAGAGAAAAACTTGGAAATCGGAGTTCTCTGAGGGATTAGGTAAGAACCCAGTTCAGATAGCCAGAGGAAAATCAGAGCCTCGGAGGAATTGTGACGAACAGGCCAAGGAGCTCAGCATTTCTTCTGATGGAATTAAGAAGGTACCAATTCAGGTGAGGAAGCTGAAGACTGAAGGAACCAAGGAGCTTGGTGCTTCCGCAGATAAAATTGAAAGAGGTCCAATTCAGACCAGAAGGCTAAGATCTGAAATTTCAAAGGGGAACGCAGAGCTGGGTAAAGAGGAGAGTGAACCTGGGGAAGGACCTGAAAGGAATTCTGGGCAGTTGAAGAAGTCCAAATCAGATTCAACAAAGACCGTTAATCAAACTGTGAAGAACTCTGCAGTGTCTGCTTATGGGAATCAGGAGAATTCAATCCAATTGAGGAAGACGAAACCAGACTCGGGTCAAGTTTTGAATGAATCAAGAAATGACGTTGATGACGGAATTGAAAAAATCTCAGTCGAGGAAGGAAAGAACGATCATGATAAACATTGCAAGGATTTGGGTGTGTACCAAGAGAAGGTCATTTCAAGCGGTTTAGACAGTGTGAGTGTGGCCAAATGCTCTCCAGAGTCATCGGTGCTCGTTGGTCGAGATTCGGATCCTGGTATTGATGATGAAGGAGATGAAGAGGAGGAGGAGGAGGAGCAGGTGTATGAGAAGGTTGATATTGAGATTGAAATGGAGAAGGAGAAGGAGAGCTTCGTTGTCAAGGAAATCAGCATCCCAGAATCAAAGGTTGAGAAGGAACCAGAAAACAAGACGCTTGTGAATGAACCAGAAAAGACTGTGGTTGTAAAAGAACCCGAAAAGAAGGTGGTTGTGGATGAACCAGAAAAGAAGGTGGTTGTGGATGAACCAGGAAAGAAGGTGGTTGTGGACAAACCAGGAAAGAAGGTGATTGTGAATGAACCAGGAAAGAAGAAGGCTGTGAATGAGTCGGAAAAGAAGAAGGCTTTGAATGAACCAGAACCTAAGAAGGTTCTGAGTACCCATAGGCGATTTCAGCAAAGCAATGAAAGACCAGTGTCTGTCCCTCTTAGTGTGAAACAGCCTCCTCCAATTAGAAGGCATTCCACAATTTACCAAAATTTCTCAAAACCTAACGCAAGTAAGTTCTTTTAAGCTTTGTCTTTCATCTGCTTTCTGGGTTCTGTTCTCGGTTATAATCAAGCCTGACTTGACTGGTATTTTCCATTTAGTTCCACAGGCAGAAGAATACCATAGCTTTCCACAAACCCAGAGCAAATTGCAGAGTCTAGGTGAATTATCTGAATTTCGAAATTATGCGGAATTGAAATTTGTTGACTAGATTTTATTCAATCTCTCACATTCATTTTTTTATTGTTTCACTCCTTAGTTGACTTAATCATGTGGAGAGATGTCTCAAGATCAGCATTTGTATTTGGGATGGGAACATTCATTGTTGTCTCATCTTCTTATGCAAAGGATATCAATCTGAGGTCAGAAATTCACTTGACAGAATTTTATTTAATGAATGCTACAAATGTTTAGTTTTCTGCTACTTCAGAAAAGTGTCGAGAAGTGACACTTTTGGATCGTTGTTTCTACAGCTTTATCTCCATGATGTCCTATCTGGGCCTAGTCTATCTTGCTGTTATCTTCCTGTATAGATCCCTGGTTTGCAGGTAATCACCAAAATTAAATGACAGAGGATTTCCTTGTTACCAAAGTACTCTCATTCTCATATTCTTTGTTTGGAATTCAATTAATCAGGGGAGTCATAGATGTAGAGGCCACAAATTATGTGCTGGGAGAAGAAGAAGCAATTTGGGTACTAGAATTGATCCTCCCTTACTTGAATGAGTTTCTGTCAAAAATCAAAGCACTGTTTTCTGGAGATCCTGGCACCACTATGAAGGTAATTTTCTTTGCTCATTGATTATTTTAGTTTCTGTTATGTTCTTTGTTGACATTTTAATGTAAATTGCAGTTGGCAGTTTTGCTCTTTGTTTTGGCCAGATGTGGTAGCTCCATAACTATTTGGAAGATGGCCAAATTCGGTTAGTTTCCATTGCTTTTTTATTTTTTTTGTAGTTTCCATTGCTTTAATTTCAGAATTATACTGCACATACTGTTGTAGAAAGTTGGGTACCTAAGCCTGTTCCTAAATAGGACTCTGCTTTGTGGCCACTTTGTGAAAGACCAATCAATTCTTTAGAAGCAAAAGAAAACACTATTACAAGCAATTTCAATGTCAATGCTAATTTCCTTGCTTTTTCATCATTTGCTAGTTCTTTTTACCGCCGTTTTTACTACTTGCCTGTCGTTTTGCACTTACCCATCTTAGCCATGGAAAGTCGGATTAGATTTTTGCTTTTTTTTTTTTAAATTTCTACTTTACATCTAAATTTAATTTATAAATTCTTTTCTCTCATTAATTTTATAAATTTCTAATAAAAAATTTACTTCTTATTTACTTCACCTTTCACTTTACAACTGACACATGGTTGTTCCTCTCACTGCCACAGGCTTCTTTGGAGTTTTTACCGTACCAAAAATCTGCTCACTGTATTCTGCACAGTTAACTGCGTACGGTAACTTCCTGCTTCTGTCTAATAATATTATTTAATTCCTCATTTCCGTTATGGTGTCAAAGGCAAAAACTCCGTACACTTGCATTGAGTAACAATTAATGATTGATTCGCACGCAAGGTTGGTTTAGTGTTTGTTTGGTCAGAGTAATATATTTATATATATTTTTTTATAATGCATGATTTAAAATAAAATGTAAAATTTAATAATTTATTAAAATTAATCATAAATTATATATTATATAAAAAATATAAATATAAATATATAGCTCTATTATTATTTTTGTCCTACCCTCCACAGCTGATCATAGTTTCATGGCAACGGCTCCTTTGTCCATTTAGTGATATCTCCAATCCATTATGTGACACATTGTAGGGTCCAATTATACCTTCATTAAAGATAATAGTAATAATAATCAGAGTTTCGGTAGTGTGTTGACATCTCTGGCCTTAGGCAGTTGGACTGATCCACAGAGGGAAAGGAACACAATTATGGGTTCATAATGGTCCACCACATTCCGGAGGTCCCCCCTCTCCCACCTCCAAAAGAGTCAGCGTTGTAATTGTGTTTAATGGATCTTGAAACCCAAGCCTTCTTAAGATGGGCCTCGCTAGGTTTAGCATGCTTTGAATTAGTTCGCCCAAACATTCTGCATTAAATCAACTTTGTTCTTTTTTTTTTTTTTTTTTAATCTCATCAACTTTGTTCAGTTGAAGTACCTTAATTAATTAAAGTATATCAGCCAATGAGAGCGTTAGTTAATTATTTACAATATTAAATATATCTTACACAATCTTTTAACCCTTGTATTTAAAAATAATTAACTAATTAAATATTAATATAATAAAAATTAATTGCATCTAAAAAATTTTAATATAATTTATCAATATAAATTTAAATTTAAAGTCTTTTTTTTTAAAAAAAAAAAGAATGACCCTTTTTTGAAAGAGATTAACCACCTACTCAAAAAGTAAAAAATATCTTTAAAAAAATCCAACAAATAAATAATTAGGCTAGTACATTTAATGGTATAGCAGCATTGTTTCCTTTTAAAATATTGAGTTCAAATTTATGACTTTTGTATGTTAAGTGACTTGCTATTCGACTGATAAAACCTTTTTTATGCAGCAAATTTCTGGGTGAGGCGATTCCGGGATGCTTGGGATACATGCTCCCACAAGAAAGCCGTGGCTCTTGGCATTTTTGGCCTTGTATGGAATCTGTCATCGGTTGTTGCTCGCATTTGGGCAGGTAAGAGCTAACACACTTTGAGCTTCTGTAGCACTGTTGGCTAACTCTTAAGTTCAATTCAGAAAAAGGAACCAAAAAAGATCTGAGTCCTCTCATAATAGAAATGGGGTTGTATTATATTTGCAGTGTTCGTGCTATTCGTGGCCTTCAGATATTATTATCCGTTAAGAGATGAATGGGTGGTGGAAGACGAAGCAGGTTGTGAAGAGACATGGCAAGGACCAGTGGGAATTGAAAGGCAAACACAGGGGCCACCCCCAAACGTGGTTCTGCCAAATAAAGTTAAGAAACGGTTTTAGAATGGTTAAAGCATAGTGGGTTAATATTAGTAAGCTTGCCCCAGTTTGCATCAATTTAATTTTAATCTCACATTCTTTTTCTTCTATATAATTTACCCCACTGTAAAATTTTGTTTAGTTATAAAGGTTTTTAGAGGTAACAAATCCATATGGATTCAAAAGAAAGAAAAAAAAAAAAAAAAAGGAATAACTACTCATGGATGTTTATGTCTTGTAATTAACATTCCGTTATATATAATAATTTATTTTCATGAGGATGCCTAGTTGTTTGTAATTTTGGTTTCTTGATAGACATTGAGTATAAACAAGATGAAAAAAAAATGATAGAAATTTAGAACAATGTTCAAATGCTTACAATGAACCAAAAAAAGTAATCAAGCAACTTTCATTATTACAAACAAGTGTTAGATATTTTGCTTTATTCACTTTAGGAAAAAATAAATTAGAAAGAAAAATGATAACAGAAAAAATTGTTGAAAATAAAATGTGATGTAAAAAAAGGATTGAAATTTCCAAATTTTAATTAGTATCTTCAAAATAGATTTTATTCATGCCGCCTCTTTAAAAAAACAAGTTTTGTTTTGAAAGATTTGGTTTACTTAATTTTAATAAGCTAAAAGAAAAATAAAAAGAAAAGAGGAAAAAAAAAAGCAATACAACATGAAAAATTATATATAATAAGAAAGAGGAAGAAAAATAAAAAATACATCAAGAGCATTCTTAGCCGTTGGATCCTAGGGCATCACAAAAACATCCAAATACAACTATTCGTCTTTGCCATGGGCGGTTGCACCCCTTACCATGAATCGCGAAGGAAGGAGCACATGGACCCTTCGAAGCACCAGCGGCTAGAGAGGGAACAGGGCCACAGGGGGCTTGAGCTTTCTCTCCATCGCCGGCCATCGAGGGGGACTTCCTCAATTCACCGTATTCTTCTTCACGCACACACTCAGCGGCACTTCTGATCCTTGGAAGGTGACAACCGGAGAGCTCTCAACCACCCCGGATCTCCTCCTTTGCTCTCAACTATGTTATCTCTTAGGCCCCTTCTCTTCTTCATGGTCGTTTGAGCTGAACAAAGGGCCTTTCCATTGTTCTCTTCACCAAGGTTGCGTCCGTCATAGAAGGTAAATCAAGCTCAACGCCACCATGAATGGGGTTAATTAAGTTGTTACTTTCTTTTGCGACAAGTCTTTAGGGGCTGATTTCAACATGCTACTGCAGGATTAGGTGCTTGAATAATCAGAAGTTATTGACTTTATAAACTTCCATGGCATCTTGTCTAAGATGTCGAAACTTCTGGCTGTTACATTCTGGCAGCAGTCACTGTTTTTGAGTATATTCTTGTCTTTAGTTGTCGGAATTCGGAGCCGTTTGTGTCATGTGAAAGTTACGACATAAAGAGTCATTCTCTAAAGTTCTGAGCTTCTAATATCTTTTTCCCATTTATACTAGTTTCTGTATAAAGTTGCATAAATATTCTGCATAGTCATTACCTTGCAGCAATCATCTTCTTCTTCTTCTTTTTTCACATCTTATGCTGTGGTGTTCATTTCCCACCCTTTCTCTGCATGCAATCAGACTTCCGAACCAATCTCTGGTCGGGCACTGAAACAACTGAAATGGGTTTTTCCAGCTAATTCCCATACAGTAAAAGCTAGTGGCGACTCCATTTTAAAATAAAAATGGTTCGTCATTTGGTCAGCTTTGTGACCTTGCATCACAACATAATGGAAGGGACCTCATGGAGTCTTGAGCAAATTGCTTTCGTTTCTTTGACTACAGCTATGTTACTTCTAACCATGTCTAGTGGAATGGTCTTCCGTTTTTCTTTTTGCCATCTCGCTGTTCTCTTTAATCATTTTGGACATTTATTGTGAAGAAATATTTGTTTCTTCATTTTTTTTTTTTTTGCTAAACTCATTGGTTTGGTATATTCAGCTCTTACTAGATGATAAGGATATATTATATTTTTGTAGATGATTATGCAGCGTCCTGATTATAAGGATGTGCTCTCCTGCTTATCAAGTTCATGTGAAATTTAAGCCTTTGGGGAAGAGGAGAGCTACAACTAGGTTTGTTCTTGTTTCCCTAAAACTTTTGTTATTTATCATGAATCTGTGTGTGTGAATATTATTAATCTGAGTCACACCTGACAAGCTTAAACTTACACTCATTTATTGTACATAAAACAACTTGGAAGAAGATATATTTTCTGCTGTTACTTCACATTCCAACTTTGATCTATTGTTCAATCTTTCATTTAGTAGATATTAATGCATTCACTTCCCTTCCAAATTTTGCTTACTAAATTTGGTTTATTGAATGGTGATTCTTCAGATGAGTCTTGTGACTGATTCTCCGTTGCAATCATCAAGCAGTGATGACTTTGCTGCACTTCTTGATGATGCACTAGATGCGAGTTCAGCAGATGCATCATCGGATGAAGAAGCTGAGAGTCAAGATGAATTTGAGAGTGTCAGGTGCTGTTTACAAGTTGTTTGATTTAATTATGTGCGGTCCTAGTATGAGTCAAACTGTTCTGGTTACACAAATTTATAGAAGTTATTTGGTGGATTTATTATAGTATGTTTCACATTTTAGTCGTGCTTCATTAGAAGATTAAACAAGTATTACTCTTATTTTTTTTAATATCAGTAGGGTTGGAATATTTTTTGTTGTTTATAGTTTTGTAAGTTGCTTTCTATTTTAATTTCTAAGTGTTTTGCTTTTGCCATAAATCATCATAAAGAAATATCACCTATTCTTGAATTTTGAGTGATATATATATATATATATATATATATATATATATACTTATATTTATATTTGTACTTATATTTTGGGACATGCATGAAATATCACACTACACGGGTTTGATTTTAGGACTTAGGATATTTTTTTATGTATAGCTGAAGCATGCAATAGTGATTGTTTGGGTATAAGATAAATGCTGCATCCTACTGAAATACAAAAATAAGCATTTCCACTTATTCCTTTTCTTCTTTATTGTTGCTGCTTACATTAAACTGTGGTTTATCTGCATTTGACTTTTAAGATTTTTTACTGTCTATGTGAAAACTTACTTGTACCGGCTTGGGGAATTTTGAGCCAAATTTACTCTGAAACATATAATAGTGTTGCTAAACGCGAGCATGAGAGGCAGCTGTTTTAAGATTCAATTTTTTGTTTCCATTCAAGCTATGATATTTGTTTTTATGGATGTTTACCCGCTCTCTGATTCCTGTAACTGATTTAAATTAAGAAATCTCGAAGAGATTTGCTTGTTTGAGTATGACTAATTTGTGTCCATGGGGATGAATCTATATATTTAACTTTATTTACTTAGATAGTTATATCTACTCTATATAATTTATTTTTGTCTTACCTTTTTAATCAAATTTCATTGTTTTCTGCCTGTATGAATTACTGCAGGATTAAAAGACGTAAATTTGAAAGCATTGAGGAAACTCAGGCATCTACTTCACATGAAGTTGTAGAACAAAATTTAGGTAGGTCCAATTGTTGAGTTGTATCTTCTTCTTCTTCTTCTTCTTCTTTTTTCCTAATGTGACCCAAAATTCCTCTCACTGCATGTGGATCAGGTTTTCTGCACATTTCTAATTTATTTCCTTTTACTGTAGCTTGATGTGTTTAAATTCGGAGAAGTTGCGATGATGATGTATTAGATAATCTCGTTAACCTGATCTTACCATGGAGAGAAATTTGTTATCCATTCACTCTACATCTGAGCACCTCTCTGTGTGTGAAAATAGAAAGTAGCAAAATTTTTTGAATAGCCCCGCTTTTCAGAGGAAGAAAACCAACTTATGAAGAAAGATGTAATAAAATTTTAATTTAATGTGCTTCTGAAGCTCAGTTGAACTATCTCACTATTTTGGCCTCAGGACATTTGTCTTGCGTTATTGTCTGCAACTTATATTCACTCAAACCTTTGTTTTTCCCACTTCACTGAGAAGACGTATTAGTATGCCAAACGTAAGGTGTAAATTCATGTGTACTTACTGGGACTGCTGATTCTTCTTATATACTTTTCCACTTCGTCTTGACATTGTTAATTCTTTTTCTTTGTCTTTGTTGCCCCTTTATTTGCTTGTTGATGCAGAGGCATCCGTAAAAGTAGATGTCTGTACACATCCTGGCTCATTTGGAGACATGTGTATACGTTGTGGGCAAAAGTTGGATGGGGAATCTGGTGTGACATTTGGGTACATACATAAGGTATACATTGTTTCAGATGAGTAGTTTGTGGAACGACAAATATAGGTTGGAGAGTTTTGTTGTTGTTTCACAATGTAACTGGTTTGGCAAAGCAATAGCTTGTTGAAGATGACGAAAATTTTTATTTGCAGGGACTTAGACTTAATAATGATGAAATTACTAGACTGCGCAATACAGACATGAAGAATTTATTGCGCCATAAAATGCTGTACTTGGTTCTTGACCTAGATCACACACTGCTAAATTCCACTCAGCTTGTTGATTTGAACTCAGAAGAGGTGTATTTAATTAACCAAATAGATCCTCTAGAAGGTATTGTTAAACCATGTGGTTTAGCTTTTGATCATTGGTTTTCATATTATATGTTAGTAGTTTCTTCTATTATGCATTGGTTTTATTCCTCCCCATCTTTGTTGTCTTTACGCTATAGAACAAGAGACCATGGTGTTCAATATGAATGCCAGATGTGTGTTCTACTATCTACTAATGTGTTGGGATTAGATAATGTGTTGGTGAAATGTTCCATGATATATTTTTTGGGTTCAGTCTGCTATAAACTGAAGATATTACAGAAAAAGAGTGGAAGAGGAATAATGTGTCTAATTTCGCCCATCTTAAAAAAATGTTGTGTTTTTGGTGCATATTGAAATTTTCCAGCAGAATGAAGATGCTCATGCTGGCTTTTTATCCTTTTGATCTTTCTTTCTGCTTTGAAGACTTTTGCTGAATAAGGTTTAATATGTTATACCTGTTGGTTTGCTGGGAGACTATAATATGACATTTTTGCTAGTTGTGTCATGCGCGTAGCATCCATTTTATTCATATAGATATAGAACAAGCATAAGTCATTTACAAAATAAGAGTACTGCTACACTGCAATGGCATCTCTAACCTTGTTAGTTTTGTTTGAACATTGAAAAGATTAGCTATTTAGATTGAGTCCTTTTTTTCTTGACATGATTTTTCCTGTAATATTCTGGGTTTCTTTCATGGTTTTTGATTGGTGGTGCCATTCTAGACTAATGTGTGATGAAATCAATAGATGTCTCCAAAGGCAACCTCTTTAAATTGGAGTATATGCATATGATGACCAAGTTGAGGCCCTTTGTCCGCACCTTTCTAAAAGAAGCAAGTGAAATGTTTGAGATGTACATATATACCATGGGTGATCGGTCCTATGCTTTAGAGATGGCTAAGCTGCTTGATCCTCGTGGAGAATACTTCAATACTAAGGTTATTTCTCGAGATGATGGCACTCAAAAGGATCAAAAGGGTCTGGATGTTGTCTTGGGGCAAGAAAGTGCGGTTCTAATTCTTGATGATACAGAGAATGTAAGTTCATTGCTAATAACTTAATGCTGGATTGCTTAAATATCATGTTTAATTGATGATAGTTGTCTTTTCTTTTGAGGGCAGCATTTCTGATTTGTTTCCTTGGTTACATATAGTATGAACGAAACAAATGTTTGCCCCGTTACACCATCTAGTCCTTTTTTTTGTTAGGGGAAGAAAAAAATTGTCCATCTGTTGTTAGGTAGCATTGGAAAAAACTTGGCCTTAGTTTCATCCATTGAAAACAGTCTGATGGCAATCACAACTTTGGTCACCCTACCTATGACTGAAAATGATTCAATTATGGTAATTTTGGCTTAAGAATATGGTGTTATTTTATGAATAGCAATTTTATAAAACTTTATTGCATAGCATTGGGCATGGCAGGTAAGAAACTAGAAGTCTATGATTATTAGAAGTTACATTTGGTTGAATGGATAATAGCCTGAGTCTGTTATAAATATACTAATTCTAAAGGTCTCTTGGATGCCGCATTATAGAGTGGCGTACATCAAATTGTCATAGGGCATCTGAACTTTTTTTATTTCTTTTCAAATGTTTAGTTTTTTTCTTTTGGGACTTTGGTATGTTGCCTTATGTAAAAAGATAAAATTGTCACAAAAGCCCATATGCACCTTTAAAATTTTGGATTCTACTGTTTAATAAGTGAGATCTAATAAATTTAATAATTTAAATTTTTTTAAATAAATATTTAATAAAATTTAGTTCGTGAAAATAAAAAAATTAAATTGAAAAATATGGCCGTTGACTCATTGAAGTTAGTGATATTAAATATTCATTTCAGGAACAGAATAATTTTCAAATTTAGACATGTTGCAAGAGCTATTCATCGGTCACAGATCAGACTATGCTAACCAAATTTCTTGTTCACATTGATTAAACTTATATAGCAATTTAAGTTAAGCTGTTTAAAACTTCAAATTATTTATAATGCCTAAACTACTTTCACTGTCTTGGCTTTTTGTCTCTCTTGTGATGGTGTTAGGGGTTTGTCCGATTGTTAATTCAACATATTTGCTATTTTAATATTTTTCTTGAAAAGGAATTTAGCTAATTTGTTATGCGTTATCCTTTGTATAGCAAATTCAAATTTTATATAGATGCTAAAGTCTGCCTATTAAATGTTTTTGAGGCTGTAGCTGTTGTTTGTCACTGGGTGTTGATGGACTAAGACCATATTTAGCTTTTGACTTAGGAAAATTTTCTACTGATTTGTTGTAGGCATGGATGAAGCATAAAGATAATCTGATACTGATGGAAAGATACCACTTTTTTGCTTCAAGCTGTCGGCAATTTGGTTTTTATTGTAAATCTCTTGCTGAGTCGAAGAGTGATGAAAGTGAGCCTGATGGAGCACTCTCAAGTATTCTTCAAGTTCTCAAGCAAGTTCATCATAAATTTTTCTATGTCTGTCACTTATCAAGTCATCCTTGACGAAAAGGTAATACTTTCTGGTCCATGCTAACATTGTCTGGCTGGGAACCTTTTGTAGGAACTTCAAGAACATCTTGCTGACCGAGATGTGAGGCAGGTAATTACGTTGTTCATATTTGATTTTCTGGCCTTTTTAGCCTTTGTTATTTTTTTAAAATTTTGGATTATTAATTTGAGACTATCGATATGGTTCTTTTTTTTTTTCGTTCTCCAGGTGTTGAAGGCAGTTAGAAGTGTAGTCCTGATCGGATGTGTGCTTGTTTTCAGCCGAATAGTTCACACGGCACTACCAGCTCTCCGGAAGATGGCAGAGCAGATGGGAGCCACTTGTTTGGCAGAAATTGACCCCTCAGTGACACACGTGGTTGCAACTGATGTTGGAACAGAGAAATCTCGATGGGCAGTGAAAGAAAAGAAGTTTTTGGTTCATCCTCGATGGATAGAGGCTGCAAATTATTTATGGCAAAAGCAACCTGAGGAGAACTTCTGTCTCAGAAAGAAGCAGTAGCAAGTGTTGTAGTGTCAAATAGGGGTCTTGCTATACTTCCCTTTATTTTTCAATCCCACCTTAGAATATTCACTTTATAAGAGAAGACTATTAGTCATGTCATTTACTGAAAAGGAGTATAATTGAATACATAGAAAAGCAGTAAAGTAGAAGAAAATAGGAAAGTATCATAATAACTCTTTTATAAGATGACATCAAAACAAGAGAGAAGGTATGGATGGCTAACTACTTATAATTGTGAACAGTATTCTTACCATCTGAATAGAAAAAAGAATCAAGTTACAATTAAGAAGTATTTGATGTATCGTGGCCGATAAAGATTAAAGCAAGGGAAATTTGTTGCATAGGCAGCAGAAGAGAGGTACGTAGACATTTACATGGAACCCACGCAATGAGCACATAAGAGATTGAGTTATTTTATTTTTATATTTATATATTTATAATTTTTTTTATTCAATTTTTTTAAAAAAAATTTTAATTTTCTTTTAAGAGACATGCCTTCAACCGCGTCAACGTAGCTAAAGGTGTGGTCCAATACACGTAAGCACATCGTTTTTTGGGGAGATTCTCGTACTGTAGCAGAAGATAATTTCCGTGTGCT
This sequence comes from Dicorynia guianensis, assembly GCA_037013595.1. Taxonomy (NCBI): domain Eukaryota; kingdom Viridiplantae; phylum Streptophyta; class Magnoliopsida; order Fabales; family Fabaceae; genus Dicorynia; species Dicorynia guianensis. The sequence continues at coordinate 26,285,008 of JASUAB010000015.1, forward strand.
TCCATCTTCCCTACCGTTTAGGGCAAGTAGAAGCCAAACCTTGCATTACTTCCCAAGTGAACCATTTCATTATTTAAAATAATTTAAATTATTAAATTTATTTAAGTAAAACAATTTGAATTGCAAAACTTAGGCGTCCACATTATTTTAGTGAAGGTTTGTAAACCTACTTTTTGTGGCTTCTTATCTTCTTTTCCCATTTCATTGAAGAAGGAAACTAGTAGAGGCCCGTAACATCGGTTTCCAGAAATAAAAATCTCAACAAAAATTTTTCCTGAAGTATGATAAGCAAGCATAGGACCACACTTTAGAGTTTGGGTATGAAAGTTGTGTGTCTAGATCTTTAAGACACACGAATCCTTGTTAGCTATACGTCGCTTTACATTGTGTATCCCTAGCCAATGCCTTACAGGTTTTTTATGCGCCACAAGAAAGGAAAATAGGTTTTAGAAACAAGTGGGCGTGTAAAATACAGTGCCTAAGTGTTCATCAGAACTATAACATGGGGCTTTATAGTAAATTTTCCCTATTTCCTTCTATTTTTTCTTTCTCGGAAAAATTTTCCTTAATTCTTCCGTGATCCAGTTTCTTGTTTCTAGGTCGTGACGCTGCGTGTTTTTATGCTGATTAATGAAGACATTCAGTTCAGGTCAGAATGGGCCTTATTAGGCAAGAAACTACTTACATTATCAGAATAATTTTCTGGAAGCCATTGGGTTGGGATAGTGGTGACTGGTGAGGCTTTTGGCATTTGAATACTCTGAACCAGATTGAGTTCAAACTTTTCTTTGTTTGAGAAAAAACGAAAAGAGAGAGAAAAGAGCCTGTCACTGCAAATTTCTTCTTATATCCTTTTTTTCTTGTTCTCTTTTCAACGAATATATATTCATCAACCAAAAAACCTGGGAACAGTAAAAGCATCCCTAAAGCCTAAAATGGCCAAAAGCATCAAAGCCAGTACTACTAGCTACTAGCTAGCTACAGGGAAACGACCATCAACGCGGCGAGCGAGAGCAACCCATCCAAAACCACTAAACTATTTGCAGCGACATTTTTGCATTTGCCTGCACGCATATAGAATCCTTTGATGAAGTGAAAGCTGGTGGGCCAATTTCATTGTCCTCGTACTAACCAATCATGACAATTTTTTTGAAAAGTTCCTTAATATATATATATATATATAAAAGTCAAGTTTTAAATTTAAAATTAAAATTTAAAAAGAAAAAAATCTAAATGTTATTATATCATTAAAAGTACTGACTTAATCATGACATTTTTTTTCACGATTGAACTCCCTGGCCTACCTCATTTCTTTATAATAATGACATGTTATAACGTAAATCAAGTATGCACTAATGATATAAATTAGTAATGGAAATATACTCACCTGAATGTCAATAAACAATCAAGCTATCTTCACCCTACACACAAAGAAGCCTGAGCTGCCACGACAAGTGTTGCACTATTGGCAACTCTTCCGTGCCGACATCGGCATCTCCCATGCGGTGAGTCATGTGGGAAAGATAGTGATGTTTCGAAAAGAAAAAGATAAGTTTACGTTTTAAAGTTATATTTTTTACTATAATTAAGAGGAAGAAAAGTGAATCATGAACTTTAACTCTCTTTTTTTTTATTAATTATAAGAAAAATGTAATTTTAAGGTGTGTAGGTATGTCGGTCTTTGTTTCGAAACCCTAATCAGTGTTTGAGAAAGATAATGACATTTACAGTTTAGAATCTTCTAGACACCCTGATTATCTCTTCAATCAATTCTCCTCATGCACACGACAATGAGCATGCCTGGCGTTTCATAAGCAGAATGGAAATTGAGCGGCCAAAATTTGATAACTTATCTCACCAAAACACAGGATAAGTACATCACTTGAACTACACCTGTCGCTAAGGCATCTTTCGCTAGGTCATTTTCTGTTTATTTTTATCATACACTTTGTGTCTTACAATGCTCCCTCATGCATGATTAAGCGTTGTTCTGCATTTTCCTCTCCACACATATATTTTCTACATATATTTTGGCTGAAATAAAAATAGCCTCACTCGGCTGACGGAATGTTTTCCATGTGTCCCCAGTTAAATGAGGACATCTGGCACACGTGGCTTGTTTTGGTTGCATCTAAGAGGCAGGCCGTAGATTTTGATTCAGTGAACCCTGTGAAGTGAAGTGTGGCGTGAATTATGAGAAGCTGCCAAAATTCTGAAACGAATTCTGGAAAATATTTGGATGTACGTCACCTCGTGCTTGACATTTCTCACTGAATCAAATTTGTGGGACAACTATTATTCAATTCAATTTGGGTACTGTAGGTAGTAAGAGGGACCCGTGGTTGCCTACCACTTATGACGAGAAAGAAAGTAAAAAATGGAAGAAGGAAAAGGAGACAAACAAAGTAGGATGCTCAAGTGAGTGACCAAATCAAAACAATACTCAATAGTTGACGAATTCAACCATCAAAGTTGACTTATGTTTGATACAATCACACAATATGTACGATGATTAGTTTATTATTCATAAGAAATAATTATAAGCGACTGGAGCTTTATTCCAGTTATATTGAATTGGTATTTATTTTTTTAACTCGCTAATTTGATTTCTATTTTTTTTTTATGACTTGTACTAAGAAAAATAATTATAAGTTCGGTGCTTATAAAAAAAAATTAATTTATCTTAAAAAATGAGTAATATTGCTGAATGTGCTTTTCCAAAGAAACTTGTGAGCATATACAGCATAGTAGACGCGTGCACCACATGGGGCCAATCATTGACTGCAATTGATGAATGAGATCATCTAGTGGTATACGTAACTTACTGATTTATAAAATTTTATACCCGCGCCATTTTTATGTGAGAAAATGATATTTATATGTTTCTCAGAAACGTATTAAAGCCACATTATATATGTGACTTATTTTTTAATTTTTAAAAAATAAATTAAAACATTAAAAAAATTAAATAATAAAAATAAAAATTTTAGATAAAATTATAAATATAAGAGTAAATATATAACAATATATTTTTATATGAACCCCATACTTGACTTGTGTGACCCTACACTATAGGATGTGAGGCTCACATAAATTAATGATATAAATAAAATTTTATAAAAAATTTATATATATAATGGGTATAAATATGAATTTGAATTTTTTTTACCTAAATTATTATCTAATTTTAATAATTTTTTATCTATCTTATTTACTCTTTTTTTTTCTCTTTTTGTGTCTTTAAAATTTCAAAGGCCAAAAATTCTTATTCATGATATATTATCAATACTCTATTGAATCGCTTATGTGTAGTTCTCTTTCACCCTTGTTTTTTATTCTATTTGAACTTAATGCCTACTTCATTTAATTTGAATCTTTTAAAAATTATATATATATTTTATAAAATAAATTGCAGATAGATAATTATTTATTAAAAAATTTATGAATATTATTATTAATGGTTGTAAATTTCTTATCTTTGAATTAAAAAATAAGAAGTAAAATAAGAGAAAGAGACATATAAAATAAAAAATAATAATAAACAACTAATATTTATAAAATATGTTTAAATTAAATTAAAAATAATTAATTAATTATTAAAATTAAAATATAAAAGGCAGGATCCGGATCCACAATAAAACCAAGTACTATCGTCTAGCTGGATCTAATAATCAATTCATATTATAAATATAGATGAACAAGTCATTGACTTTGCGTGATCAACATAGAATCCATTCCACAAAATTCTAAAAATAATGAATGATTTTGTTTTTCTTGATCTCATACGCCTGAACTTGCACCTTGTGCTTCCCTCGAACTAATAATAATAATAATAATTTATTTTTGGTATAAATAAGTGTAATAATCGTTTAGATATTATTATTAAAGAAATTTGGTTATGGTGATCACACCTTCCTCCATTAAAACAAAAATAGCAAACTCTTTAATCAATTTGTTGATGCCATAATAAACAAAAAATGGAATCTACGCAGAGTGTTAGAAATCCCACGGCCCTACACGCCTTCTAATTTATGCACTGCTACCAATCTTATGCTTCAATGCAGCTGTTATCCTCATTCAAATAACAATATATATCAAACACATACACCCATTCAACTTTTTTTCTGCATTTTTATGTCTATTCACCACTCGCAGACCCCAAAACAAGACAAAGAAAGAAAGAAAGAAAGAAAGAAAGAAATCTTGTGTTCCCCTTGTGGGTGAGAGGTGAAGGAGAGGTGAAGGGGAGGAAGGTGAGGGCACAAGGCAGAGCCACCTTCCTTGCAGCCTCCAAATAGAATCAGCTTGTGAGTGTGGTCTAAGCAAATAAAAAGCGTGTCGAGACCACTGACTGTTGAGATCTAAGCAATTTGCACTTTGATAAAGACAAAAGATATTTAGGGGAATCAACGGCCAGTCAATATTATGTATAGAAATTTTGATTATTATTGTTACTGTTATAGAAGCGGCAGTGCAATGTATTCATTGGGACTCATGTCACGTCTTTGTTGTACGCATGCAGCAGGCCATGAAAAGGGCTGACCTTTCAATGACTGACAATGGACAACCTCATATCGCAGGCTCCATTGCATGACTGACATGTGTCACTCTATCCATAACATACTTTTATTTGAAAGACGTTCATCCCGCGTAAAATATGAGTCACGGTCTTTCACAAAACTCAGATAAATATTGATTTAAAATTTCATTATTTTAATTTAATAAGTTTAAATTTTAAATAAATATTGATTTAAAAATTTATTTGTAAGAATAGAATTATTTTTATTTTACCATTAAAATAATTATTTTTTAAAAAAATCTTATTATTTATATATTTATTTTTTTAAAATATTTATTTAAAAATTTTAAATTATTAAATTATATAAAAAATTATAAAAGTTAACAAATCTATAATATTAATTTCGTGACAATTTTATCTTTTAATGACACAACTTTTCAATCTTCAAAACCTATCCTACTCATGGATCCCTTTTGTTTTGTTTGAAGTTAAATTACAAGACAATTATAAAATAAATAAAATGATATGGAATATTACTACCTCAAGCACCAATAACAATATATTCACATGCTAATCTTTCATAAATCATAGAGTTTTAATCATTTACATAAAAACAATGAAATTTTAAACAAATAGGACATTTAAGCAAACGCAATATAGATAATGTTTAACTTATTCTTTATAAAAACAATTTTGCCTTATATAATAAGTAATAATGTTTGTACAATATTAATTATTGGCATAAGAATGTATTAAAATACATTTATTAATAGGACAAGTAAGGTTAGGTGTAATAAAAATTTAGTAGGCCAGATATGTTTAATGTACTTTAATGCTTTTTTTATGTACAACATTATTTATACAAAAAATATGTTAAAATATATTTATTATTGAAGTAGGAAAGACTATATTTAGTAAAAATAAAAAAAAAGTGGGCCATATATAATTAATATACTGTGTATTTTTGTCCACAATGTTGCTTACATAGAGAATATATAAAAGCATAATTACTAGTGAAATATCATGAGGTGTAATAAAAATTTAAAAAATAAAAATAAATCAAATATAATTATTTGATATTAATATCTTTTTTACATACAACATTCTACGGGGCATTACTCATAAGATTGTTTACAAAATATTAAATTATTTTTATTTTTTTCAATTTAATTTAAAAAATAAATGTTATTAAAAAAAGTACTTTAATGTACTCAAAATAAAAAGTTAAAATGAAAGACAAAAACAAGAGGACGCGTATCCATCATTTACATTAGAAACAATGAAATTTTAAACAAATGAGATGTTTAAGCTAACCCAATATAGTTAATATTTAACTTATTCTTTGTAAAAATAATTTTGCCTTAAATTGTGAGTAATATTGTTTGTGTAATATTATTTATGTATTAAAATACATTTATTAATAGGATACGTAATGTTGGGTGTAATAAAAATTGGAAAATTTAGTGAACTTAATGTATAATAGTGCATTTTTTATTCACAATGTTATCTGTATAAAAAAATATTCTGAAGCATATTTATTGATGGAGTAGGTGATGCTAGGTATAGTAAAAATTGAAAAATAAAAGTAGGTCATATATAGTAAATATACTTTGCATTTTTTAAATATTATTATTTATATAAAGAATGTATTAAAGTATGTTTATTAATAAATAGGTGAGATTAGATATAGTGAAAATTTAAAAATAAAAATAACTTAAATATAATTAATGCATCTTAAATATATATTTTTTTACAGACAACATTCTACCCGGCATTAGTCTTAAGATTGTTTATTAAAAATACTTAAATTAATTTTAATTATTTCTCATTTTATTTTAAAAATAGCAAATGTTATAGAAAAATAAGTATTTTAATTTACACAAAATGAAAAGATAAAATGAAAGACAAAAATAGGAGGAGCAGCGTCAGCTAACCAATACACGCTTGTGATTTCAGCTGTAGTTTTTTTTTTTCGGGGGGGGGGGGGGGGGGGAGGGGTCGTTTTATAATAATAAGATATTTTGAGCTACTTTTATTATTAAAAAAAAATAAACTGAGTTGATAATTGATGCAACATGCGTGCATCGGTGAGTCGGTAGGTAGAGGATGCGATAATGCAGCCTGACGAGAGGCCGTGCTATTGCCTGCGCAAAACATTATTGACCTGCCAATAAGGAACAAAAAGGACACGTGTCCGAAACGAATGGGTTAAAAATTCCAGTTGAAAGTTACAAATGTCTGCCTGATCTCGACGCGTGTCCAACACAAACTTTGTTGGCAACCGCTCGATCCTTTCCTTTGCGGCAACCGCATTTGCGGGGATGGTAAACCACTGGGACGAAACCAGTATAAAGAGAGACGTCAAGGCACTGAACCATGATTAGAGAGCCAAAAACGCACGCTGCGGCTGCTGAATTATTAGAACCAAAAAAATTTCATCTTTTTTTCCTTCCAAGGTTGCCAGGGAATGCAGAGAGATGAGAGGTCCTGCGCTGACGTCGAGAGCTGAGGTAGGTAGCCCCTCCAAGCGCAGAATCGGCGGCAGAAATTGCCACCGGAAACACGTCGAAGACGGGTGAACCAGAAGCGCCCTATTCGGTTTCTTGGTTTTCTTAATATCTAGTAGCAATCTCATCGCTTCTGTGAATTCCCAGCTCAGAATTTTACACTTCTTGTAGTTAGAAAGAGGAAAATGAGTGACAAAGGCAGCGATGGTCACTCAACTCTGCTCCATGGCAAGTACGAGCTCGGTCGCCTTTTAGGCCATGGCACTTTTGCCAAGGTCTATCACGCCAGGAACTTGCAGACTGGGAAAAGTGCGGCCATGAAGGTGGTGGGGAAAGAGAAGGTGATAAAAGTTGGTATGATGGAGCAGATCAAGAGGGAAATTTCAACAATGAAGATGGTGAACCACCCCAACATCGTCGGGCTTCACGAAGTTATGGCCAGCAAATCCAAGATCTATATTGCAATGGAGCTCGTTCGAGGCGGAGAGTTATTCAATAAGATTGCCAGAGGCCGGTTGAGAGAAGACGTGGCCAGGGTCTATTTCCAGCAATTGATTTCGGCCATCGACTTTTGCCACAGCCGCGGCGTTTACCACCGTGACCTCAAACCGGAGAATTTGCTTCTAGACGAACATGGGAATCTAAAAGTTACCGACTTTGGCCTTAGCACGTTCTCTGAGCACCTAAGGCAAGATGGGTTGTTGCATACCACCTGTGGAACTCCCGCGTACGTGGCGCCGGAGGTTATTGGGAAGAAAGGCTACGACGGTGCTAAGGCCGATCTCTGGTCTTGTGGGGTCATACTCTATGTGCTTCTTGCTGGGTTCTTACCCTTTCAAGATGACAACATGGTGGCTATGTATAAAAAAATCTACAGGGGCGACTTCAAATGCCCACCATGGTTTTCTTCCGAAGCTCGCCGACTCATCACCAAGCTTCTCGACCCGAACCCAAATACCCGCATTACGATCTCGAAAATCAGGGACTCCTCTTGGTTCAAGAAACCAGTTCCCAAATGCATGATGAGGAAGAAAGAGGAACAAGAGTTCGATTTCGAGGAGAGTTGCGAGAAATCGAAGGACCAGCCGACGACAATGAATGCGTTCCACATCATATCGTTGTCGGAGGGGTTCGATTTGTCACCGTTGTTCGAGGAGAAGAAGAGGGAGGAGAAGGAGGAGCTTAGATTCGCAACAACGAGGTCCGCAAGCAGTGTGATTTCGAGACTGGAGGAGGTGGCGAAGGCGGAAAAGTTCAACGTGAAGAAGAGCGACACCAAGGTAAGGTTGCAGAGACAGGAATGCGGGAGGAAAGGGAAGCTATCAATTGCGGCGGATATATACGCCGTTACGCCGTCGGTTCTGTTGGTGGAGGTGAAGAAGGATAACGGTGATACCTTAGAGTACAATCAATTCTGCAGCAAAGAGCTTCGTCCTGCACTCAAAGACATCGTATGGACGTCGCCCGCTGAGAATCCGACACCTGCTTGAAGCAGCCATTTGAGATTTATTGTATTCTATGTTTTGTATTCGGAATCAGAGGTTGTGTTATCGTCCTTTAGGCCATTCATCATCGTCCCTGTTTCATTGTTCTTCTTGTTTCGAAATCAAGACGCGCTAGTTATTCAGCTCAATTATGATTTTATTGTTTTTAAATCTGTGTTTGGGTATAATCAATTGTGTCTGTGTCATGTCGCCCCAATAATGGGAAATTGTTAAAGCCCAGAAAAAAACAGGCGATTGAATCAGCAACGTCGTAGATGATTCGTGTATTTGTGTGAAAATGTGAAGTGATTTGATGTGCTTTTGTTGAGATTGTGACATGGGCAATTGCTTTTCTTTTCTTTTATACAAATATATATATATATATATTTTTCTGTATTTTATTTTTCGTTTTACTCCTGTTTGCTTGCCATTCTTGATTCTTGCTATATCAAACAATCAATGGTCTGTGAGGACTTAAAGAGAAGGGGAATTGAATTTGTGGTAGGCAATCATGGTCGGAAGGCCACTTATTCAGGGAATTGTTTTTGTATCGTTTGCGTTTGTGTGTTGGAGAGTTATAATGTCAAAGTCCAACCGTAGATGCAGTGGTAGATATACATAGTATACACAGTGCATTATTGATTTTGTGAAAATTTACTCTCCCAGTTCCTTTGTGAGAAGTACTCACGTCTCTAACAAATTTGGTGGTCTAACATTTAGAAGAAAAGACAAGACAAAACAAACATTCAGAGACGCCAAGTGCCAACTATATACACGCAATGATGTTAGAATGAGGAGGTTACATTTAAAATGGCATAGAAATCCTATTTATTATCAACTAGCTAGTTTTTACTTTTCAAAACGTCTAAAAATTTAAAATATAATAATATATGTATATATAAATTTTATACATAGATAACATATATTTTTATATTTCATTCTTTCTTTGAAAAAACTGAATCAGAACGTTGGGAGAGGGTAACATTTTCCAAATCTAAAATATATGAATGAAAAAGTTTATTAAATTTTGTAAAATGTCAACTTCGTTCATTTTTTTAAATGGAGATCTGGTGAGTGCAACTTGATTCCCAAATGAAAAGTATAATCAACAAAATTTTTGGTTCACATTCATAGAAGCAGCTTGTGATCCCCACTTGGCCTCCCCATTGTAGGGCACATGGCCTTAGCTTTTTCTGCCTGAGCTGCCTCTTTCCTACACCCCTATTGGTTCCACTTCTTCAAAATGCATCAATATCATGAATTGTTTTGTTGTCTAATACACATTCCATACTTTTTGTTTCTTTCTGGCTTTTACTAAATACAAGACTGCCCTCAAAGGAATATGTATTTTGGGTTCAGTGTTATTATTTAACTTTCTAAAGCCATCAAGAGAAGCAGTTTCAACTTGAAAGTCACAGGATAACTAGCACCTAATGATTTTTCATCTACTTTGTCTCACTCAAAGTTAGAAAAAATCCTCAAGTTTCAATCGTCAAGTGCAAGAAGGCCTTTTATACTTTTGTCACATCTTTAAATATATTTACTAATCTCTTTTGGTTTCCTTGCATTTGCATGACAATGATATTCATTCAAAGAAGAAAGAAGGGCTTTTGGCTTCCTGGGTATTTTTATGCAGAAACAAGTGTTATATTCTTCAGTTTAAATGAATAAAGGCACATCAACAAGTGTTATATTTTTACAAATTAAATTTTATTAAATATTTATTAAAAAATTATAAATTATTAAATTTATAAGACTCTATTAATTAAACTGTAAAGTTTATTAAATTAATATATCCTAAAAATATTTATGAGTATTTAGTATTAAAAAGTTTATGAGAGTTAAATTTTTCTAAACATCCATAGTTTTGTGTAATAATGTTTACAAAGAAATAGAATTTTAATAAAACCCCAAAACTATCTAAGTGAAAGTTATATTTTGTCTGTTTATATTTTCTTAATCAATATAATTTATTTATATTAATGATTAGAAAATAATATAAAGGTTGATAATCGTAGTAGGCAATTTGATCTGTTCTACGCAAATTGAATTTATGTGCCTAAAGTTAAGAGTCACGCTTTAGTGCTTTACTTTGGGGAATTGTTCCGTGCACATGGGAAGGTACGCTCCATCACGCACAAGATAGGACAATTTTTGAGAAAAGATAAAATATTAAAAAACTATGCGAATATATATAATTTATAAATAAAATTGATGTATATATCTATAATTACTCTTTGCTTTATAGACTCTAACGAACTTGGCTTGACCAAAACAGGCCCAACCAAAGTCCAATTTGGTTTGTGAAATGCATCTTTCTAACTTCAGGCAATGATATGCATAATTCTTTTTAATTTGTTTATTATTATTTAAAGTAAATTATATTAACTTATTTTGAGATATTTGATTATGACACTCTATCTTATTTTTACTTAAATATGAATTTCAACCTATTTACTCAAATATTAATTAAAAAAATATACCTTATATTAATAAAATATTCATAAAAAAATTAAATTAATATTTTAGTCTAATTTTATTTAAAAATTATACTTTGACTCAATTAACTATTTTAAATAATTAATATTTTGATAAATTATATTTTTTTAATTAAATAATTATATTTATTATAAGATATAAATTTAATAATGTGTATGATTATAAAAAAAAAATTTAATACAAATATAGAGGCATTTTAGGTGAGTTTAGTTAATAAAAAATAAGATCAATTATACTTTATATTTTTTTCCTAACTAAACTCAACCCATATATGCTTTTATATTTGTACTAAATTTTTTTTTTCATAATCACACCATGGTTAAATTTATACTTTATAATAAATATAATTATTTAATTAAAAAAATATAATTTATTAAGATATTAGTTATTTAAAATGGTTAACTGAGTTAAAATATAATTTCAAGTAAAACTAGAATAAAATTTGATTTAATATTCTTTTTTTAAATATTTTATTAATATTTAAGTATATTCTTTTAATTAATATTTAAGCAAATAGGGTGGAGTGTCATATTTAAATAAAAATAGAGTAGAGTATCATAATTAAATATTTTAAAAGAGGTTAATGTAATTTATTCTATTATTTAATATATTTAAATTAAATAATTTTATTTGAAACTAATTCCAATGATCGGTTAAACTCAGATCATATTACCTGACAATTAAAATATAAATTATGAAAATTAAAACATTATTGGAAGTATATGCAAACTATTATACCTAAGCTAATGCTATTCCTTCAAGTAATTTGTAAAAAGCAGTCAGCTTAAACCGGCACTGAAATAACTGAAGGGCACCTGAAATACGGTTAAGGGCACAGAAAGGTAGCTTGGCATTTGTACCCTTCATGGCCACAACTAAAGGAAAACAGAAAAATTAAGATCCTACACAGTATGCAAGTACCATGAGCTCATTATATATTTTGCATGAAAATGTTTGGAAAGTGTACTCTCCCGAGACAGTTTTGATGAGAAAGAGAATCTGTAAAGAGATTATGAAAGATTGTGCCAAAAAAAGTATAAAATTTTATTGTAAAAATATCAGTGCTCTGTTTAGCAAACTACCATGTTTAAAGTATTTGAATTTAACTAACTCTATAAAAAATTTAACTGACGCCAGTCAAATTAGTTTCAAATAAGTACAAAATTCATGTACTACCACTACAGTTCGGGCAACACCAAACAAAAATCTCGAACCCCCATGGTACAAAAGCTCCATTAAAATTTAAAGCATTTGCAGGCTCAGAGCCCTAAGTTCTGCTGACGTACTAATTAACAGTGTTGTGATGGTACCATAGTAACTACTTGAAATAATATCAACACCAAAGAGCCTAAAACCTTTCTTCTCAAGCTTGCTTGCAGGAAGAATTGCAGTTAATACTTCTTCAAGCCTTGTGTCTTCCATAGCGTGACTTGGTTTAGATTTCGATTCTAGCTGCAAGCCAGTGTGTGGATTAGCAACATCAACAGTGCTTATGCTATCCACATCCTTAATAGGATCAATCACGCAAAACGTTTCAACCAATTTTCCTCCCTCTTCAGGCTCACATAAGTAGAAACATCATTAACCTTCAATTGCTTTTCTTTTACAGACTGACTCCAACCCCTTGTAAAAACAAAACACTGGCTACTCTTCCAATAGCAATAACGAAATTTCCAAGACCTCATCATCCTATCAAAGAAAACTAGTTGTGTGTCATCTACCCCACCAGCTTGTACAATTTCTTCCATGCTTTCAGAAGCAATATTTGGGAAGAATGCCAAGGCATTTTTTTTTGGGCATAACAAGCCTATTTAGCTTCCCCACATCACTGGGTGTTAGTTCCTTTTGAAAAGGTAGCCTACATGAGAGTCCTCCTGATTTCTGCATAGACAAGTGGAGACCATTACTAATTTCGGCAGTTTGGTAACAAGTCTTAAAAATATCTTCAAATTTCAGTTGGTATGAGCCATCTTTTATCATGTTAGGCACACCTTCCGTGCTATATTATGTAAATTAGGCTCCTCAAGAGTAATCCAAGTACAATGAGAATCACCACTCCGAAACTGGTTACCTGCGTTATCAAAAGACATAGCTGCTTTCTTTTCTGACTTGAAAGTCCGACGCAAATCTGCTGATGATCAGCATAAATTTGTGTACCACAGTTCCCATTTTGCTGCAGTATGATACCCCTAAATTTTGTAGAGGATTCATTGCTGCTGACTCTTACGCATTTGCTTGGAGGATTGGAATAAATAGTACTAGAATCTGAACCTTCAGCACTTGCATTTTCCGCAGTACCTAATATTACGCTTAACATGTCCTCTTCCAGTAAAATTCTGCATAAAAAACTCAATAGTTAGGTTTCTGCATTTTGCCACTATGCAGGTTTGTGTGTATGTGTGTTTGTGCATCCCACACCACATTCATTTTATAACTGCATGCCTTATATTCTTTTTTGTCTTTCCATACAAAGATATTTCATGTAGACAAAGAACACAGTTACAAGAAAAGGAGAAACACAAGACCATTAAAACAATAACAAGTAGACTATAATCTAGGGAGACTTTCTTGTTGCCATAAGGCCAAGGGAAAGGCCAGACTTGCTTCCTTCGTCTTCCAGGTATTTATCTTCATTTAATCAGATTAATCTTGTGCAGTAATAATCGAGTTTGAATTTTTCTGATCTTATTTGCAGAAAAGAAATCATAATTAGTAGAATGAGTAATTTTTGGATCGCATATGAAGTTTCTTGATTGTGTGCAATGCAGATTGCAAACCAAGGTGTACATACCGCTGCTCGGTAACATCACACCACAAGCCATGCATGTTTTTCTGCCAGAAGTGCTGCGCTAAATGTGCAAAAGGACAAGGGAATGGGAGTTTCCATGTTCATGAAGGCCATTCTGCTTACACTGAATTAAATACATCAGATACAGTATGTAATCTAAGAGGCTGGGAAAAAAAAAATTGCTAAAGAATATTGGAGAAGGGTGAGAGAAAGTACAAAGAGTCTATCCCACATGAGAAAGACAAGTTAGGAGAGATTTCAAAATAAAAGAAAAACAAAATAGGTAAGGTACATACCAGTAGCTTACTTAGCAAACAACAAAAAAGCCACATATATTAAAGAAAATTATCAATGATGAATAACTTATAACAACTACTAGAAGAAATTACAAGTAAATAAATCTAATCGCACAAACCACAACTTTTCAGTTCCAACATTATTATTACAGGTTTTCCTTTTTTCCTTTTTTTTCTAAAATGAATAAATTTATTTACCTAACAATATCCCTTTTGCTTTGATATAACATGTTCCAGATTCTAATTGATCTGATCAATGCTCAGGGACCAAAAATTTACACCAATACGTCCATATATCCAGAGACTCAATTCAAGAAACACATAGAAAACTTGACAAACTTTGAGATAGAACACAATGCAAGGGGTAGTTTGTTACTCTATGGGAATACTAGTATACTATCATAATTAGCACCGCCTTATAAGTGCCATTGTTCATAAGTATCACTATCATGTCTCCAGAGAAATCACCCAAAGGCTACCTATACATGTACAATCCAACCACTGCCATGCCATCATCTCCGTCACCATAGGAACTAGAACACTAAGATCTCACTGACTATCCTTTGGATCCCCTCTCAACTCCACCAGCCTTTGATTAGCAATAAAATGGTATCAATATTTACAAATCCTTATTAGGCAACAGACTTGTATGGCAATGAAGTTTTCAAATGTACATAGTTTAAAAAAAGACAGTAACAACTCAGCTAAAGTCGACTACTGACTATCTCCAGTGACAAACAAACATGATATAATAGAGCTTCTACTTTGTGTCTCTCTTTTACGTCCTTTAGTGTTACTACTTAATGAAAATGCAGCAAACATTGGTGTTACATACACACAACTCAGTTTCCATGACTTCCCAAACTATAAAGGCACGGTAATTTTCCTTCCCTTGTGCCATAGATCATATATTCAGGAATGAATAAAAGTATCTTAATATTTACATAAAGAAGAACCTTTCCATCATATTTCAATTTAAATCCTATAAAGAGATTTTCTTAGCATACTAAGAGGATTTCTCTCCTCAGTTACATTGTCATTCCCCCCCCTCCGCCTTCTTTTTTTTTTTTCTCCCTCAAATCCACGATACTCCTAATCAAAATTTTGAAGATAATTTAGCTCTCCTAAGCAGTAATCTTGACAGCCAAACATTAGGCAGGAGGCCTTCATCACAAGCCTTTATAAATTCAAATTATATAATGAACAAGGCGGATAAGTAATAAAAATGTTTAGAGCAGCATGGCAGCATTTACCTGAGCACCCAATTACTTGTATGTCTATCTAGACCTAGATTATCAACATCGGAGGGAATAAAACAGTACCCTTCTGTATACCTTGTAGGTAATATAGTACAAATAAAATGAAAATACTCATTTGCAAACAAGTATATACAATTCAAATTTAGACAAGTCATTAAAACTGAACCACTTGCTTCTCGTAATGCTTCATATAGGTCAATCCTCTTAGGCAATTTGAAGCATTCACCTCTACACACGCATATGTGAATAACTGAAAACAATAATCACAAAGACAATGTAATGGATATTATCATTTATAGTTCAGGCAACTCTTCAACTAGCAATTAAACGACTAAGAATTTTAAAATATATGTGATGAAAAGTTCAAATATTGAGAGTACTTTAGAGTAAGAAAATAATGTCATACCCATCAAGGACAACTACTACTCATTGATAGTCAAGCAGATACTGAATATATAAAATTTAAGCACAGGGTTTTCTTCTAAGCTGAATGAGGAATAGTTAAGAAAATAATGTCATACCCATCAAGGACAACTGCTAGTCATTCATAGTCAAGCAGATACTGAATATATAAAATTTAAGCACAGGGTTTTCTTCTAAGCTGAACGAGGAATAGTTAAAATGGACTTTGTTGTGTAAACTCTATCTCAAGCCAACCTCTATGTTCAATAGAAGCATACCACACAGAAATGAAGAAAAATACCTAAATGTTCAATTATCGTCAAGTATAACCTTTAAAATAAAGAAAACTTACATAAACTTAAAGCAAAGCAAATTATTTAATTTCTAAATTTTAGAAGACCCTCGATGAACATAAATCTAACTAAACTCCCCTTAAGCCGAATGGTATGCTCATTAATCTAACTTATTCATGAACATAAACATCAAACGCATTCTTTAAATCAGCAGACTGTAGAGATCATGAAATAGATCAACCTTGTGGAACTATTTAAAACCCATATGTATACAAAAATGGTTTACCTGAGTGTTGATGGTGGTGCTGCCAACAGATGAAGCAGTTTTCTTCCCTTGATCCCCAACGCCAAACAATTTCTGAAATCACAAAATTACGACGTTTACTGTACTTATAATTGAATCCAGACCGGCAGGAAGAAAATAACTTCCGAACGAAATATTAGAAGGAAATAGTTTTAAAAAATCTCAGTGAGATTATGTCAATTGGAAAATCTCAAACCTGCATAAGGAAGATTTCTACTTTAAACCTTGCAATCACGGTGGTAAATAAATGCATATCCGCCCAGGAAGGGAAACAAGAAATGCTTCCCATATTTAGCCGCTGCAGCACTTTCCGTAGGGTTTCCTTTCCCTCCTATTAGTCCTCCAACGTCACCAAAATCCCATCCAAGGAGACAGAACACATACGCTTTAAATCTGCAGCGTTTGACCGTAAAAAAAAAATCAAACTAAAAAATTATCAATACCCATATCTATATATATATAATTCTTCCTTTGCAGCTGATTTATTTTCTGAGAAAATAGAGAACCGAAGTGGGTCAAGTCCAAAAGCTGGGTAACAGCCAGATTGGGAGCTAAACATGCCTCGTCAGATTAGCTTGGCATGGAGGATAAGTAGCAGGTGGTGGACGGAAGGGAAGAAGAAAAGAAGATCGGGGTTGGATGGAAGTCAAGTACCAAATAACAAAGTTTTCCGTTAATATGGAATAGTAAGTCAGTGAGAGACGTATTTTGAAGATTTCCATATGTTCTTCTCCAGGAAGAAGAGTACCATAAAAAGTCACGCTTTGCTTTGAAGCTCCATCACAATCACAATTAAATATATATTAAATATATCATATAAAAATAAAATAACAAATATTTGAAATTATATAAAGAAGAATTAAACAGTACAAAAATAAGATAAGGGTTGAGATCATATGGACTGTGAAACTGCAAAGCTGTATGTTCGCCTTACCTTCTGTTGTGTTTCTAGCTTCTACATACAAATAGGTAAGCCTATACACAGAACAAAGCTTTACCCATAACAAAGAGGAGACAGAGATGGATAAACAGGTATGCAAATACGTGATGTGCCAAAACGTGTCCGATGTGTCATTTCAAAGAGGGGCTAATGCTATGTGTCTTATCTGTATCATAAGTGCTAGCTACCTGAGCCTCTTTGCTTTTGAGAACCCTTTGGTTAATTTCATTGACCAAGAGTCTTCGTGGGGAGAGATACTCAAACAAAGAGTTCAGTAGGATGCATGCGTGGATGAACGAAAAAAGATACATCTGGGGAGAAGAGTGGATAAGAGTAGATAGCCACTAAAAAAATCTGAAGGAAAAAAGAGGATAAGGAAGAGGGGAAAGCAGCCACACAGCAGCAAGCAGGCAACAAAGGGAGGGGAAGTAGAAATATAAGAAACTGACAGAAAGAGAAGTGAGCACGCACCCGCAAAGGTATGCTCTCATACAATTGCCACCAGCGTGTGCTCACTCTCTTCTGTCAGTGTCTCTACCCTAGCCAGCTCCAGCTGTGTTCGTGTCCCCTCTCCCCTCTAAATTTAGTTTTCTTGATCTTTACTTTTGATGATGGTTTGTAATTGTAACTGTAATTGGGTTGTATTGTCGCTGCTGCTGACCATGCCTTTCACTCACTCATTTAGGAAACGCAACATGCTCATGCTCATCAGTCAGATCTGAAACCTCAATACTCTTCCATTATTGGCAAACCAGCAAGCTCTTTTTCTACACTACGCATCACTCTATATTTTAACCCTTTTCAAAAGAATCAATCAGACAAAATCCTCTCTTTCGGATTTGAATATTCCCCCCTCTCCGTTTTTTTTTTTTCCTCCTCTTCAACCACCACTGAGGGTCCAATACCAAAATCCAAAACCCTTTTGATTTCCATGACTCCTTCCCCCTCTGTTATTTCCCCCAGCAGAGGGACAACTTTGTTTTTGCAGTGCGAGTTGAAACAACCGCTGGTGCTTATAGGAAGAGAAAGAGGGAAGGTGGTGGCAGTAATGGCAATGGGTGATGATGGGGTGCAAATGGGGTTGGCTTTTGCACCATCTTCTCCACCAACTGTAAGGGTCGCCCAAGAGCCAAATGAAAAGGACGGCGAACAGCACAAATTAATATCCACACCAATCAGAGCCGGTGAAATACTCTGCCAAGTGCGAGTGTCCAATATCCATTGGTAGAGGTGAAGGCTGGGCCCACGCGGCAGGATGCTTTTGGCTACGGATTTTGACTTGTTATTCAGTAGTGAAGTGGTCCTGCTTACGCTTTCGGATTTTGACTGTCTATCACAGAAGTAGCATTAGCCGTCCAATGCCCATTGTGGCGGGGCCCGCTTCGTGCCATTTTGATGGGTGGCTTGTGTTGTTTCCGATGGGACTGCGTCAACCAACCGACGCACCGAATTTTAATGGTGGTTGTTTCTAGGGATTTAGTTTAGCCGGGAGCTAACTTTTATTTTTTAATTTTGTTAATTTGATAAAATAAATTTTATTAAATATTTATTTTAAAAATATAAATTATTATATTTATTATATTTTATAAATTATACTATACAAAATTTAATAATTTACATGATCATTTATAAGAATTTAATTAATTCAATTAATAAAAGTAACTTTTTTCCCTTTTAAAATCAACAAATAAATAAATAAAATAATATGTTTTAACCATAAAGTATAATCATTTGGTCTGCTGATTATTGTTCTTTTGATTAATCATCGTCCACTATGTGCGTGAGTGCAAGCACTTTAGCTTTACTTAACCACAACAACTAGGGAAGTTTATTCCAACTAAAATTAATTCATTAAAAATGTATAAAAATAAAAATAATTATTAAATTTATTAAAATTTATAATATAAAATACATAAAATAATTTAATTTTTAAAATTGATATTTTTATTTGATTTAATTTATAAAAAAATAGACTACAATAAATAATTATATTTACAATATTTAAAAAATAATATATTACGAACAATATGAGTTAATTCGGGAAGGATTTTAGACATATAAAACAAATTATTTTGAATTTAATTCACATATTATATATGAAGAAAATTTATTTTGAAAAAAATTTACTTATTTTATTATCTTTAATATTTTAAGAAGATTAATTTTTGTCTTTCAGGTAAAAAATATACCAAGAAAAAAAATAGAGTACAAAACATGGGGCAACAGTGAAGGAGGACCTTATCTGCGATGATTGGTCCAAAGAAGAAAAGAGAAGAATGAGATGAAAATGGGAAGGTAGGGCAAGGGGTGTCTCTAATCATGCAATGCATCCCTTAGTGCACACATTTGACAATTGCCTAAATAACAAGAAATGGTACCAACTTGGAAAAAATCTTACCACTACTTTGATGGAGGATGTTTTTCTAAATGTAGTAAGCATGACTTGATTTGGTCACCATACTCATCATGCAACCATGTGTTATTCAACTACCAAACATCTTGTAATTGTAGCCTCATCAACTTGAACCTACAATTCAAATTTTATATGCATTAATAAAGTATTGGCTCAGTAATAATTGATTATATTTTGAAAGGATTTAATGCCAATGTGAATGAATTTGAGTCTTAAAGAAATTTTTATTGAAACAGAAATATTATTTACGACTTCATCTCAAAATAAAGATTGATCCCATCTTTAGTAATAATATGGGATACCTCATAGGGACAAATATATATGTATATATATATTTATTTATATAAATATTTATGTGCATATGAAGGGTAAATTATTTAACTAAATTAGCCCATTACCACCACTATTTTGTAGACCAAGTAAAATACACGCTACATAATTCACATTACCAAAATTTTATCATATTCTTAGTTTCTTGATATTTTGCTTAGTTAACAATGTCATTAATTAATAGATGATTATTGAACGAATATTGATACAAAATTCAACCAATAATAATGTAAGAAGAATCATAATTAAGGGCAGCATAAAAACCTCCCTTGCATTATTATCTATGTGGTAAAATTGTATAAACATATTTATCTACAAATTAATTATAGAAGTTTAATTTATTTGATATTAATTATTTTTAACTCAACTTTAATATAACTAATTATAGTTATAATTGAATAATAATAATATATACATAAAATTCCTTTTCAACTTGTACATAAATTAACGTGTAGAAGGATTTGAATTTACTTTTACTTAAAATCAATTGTGATTGACTCAATTAAATTAAAATATTATTATATAACTATGTGTATATAAATTATGAAAATAATTATATACATATTATTTTTCAGTTATAATTATACCACATAATAACTATAATAAAAATTTTATTTTTATAAATTAACTTTTATTAAATATTTATTTTAAAAAATAAATTATTAAATTTATTAAATTTTGGGTTAAAATGCATGGAGCCCCTTAAATTTTAGGTCTATTTTAAAAAATTCTCCTAAATTTTAAAAGTTTTTAAATGATTCTCTTGAATTATAAAAAATTTATAAATAATCATTTCTGTCAAATTTTTCGTCAAAATTTAAGAAAATAACGAAAATGACCTTTATTGTAAATCTGAAAAATTGAATAAGGCCGTGAACAGTAAAATTTTAGAGTTTTAGCATTGAACCTCAACCCTAAAATCTTAAATCTTAAACCCTAAAACCCTAAACCTTAAACACAAAATCCTAAAACTCTAAACCCTAAACTCTAAGCCCTAAACCCTAAATCCTAAATCCTAAGCTCTAAATCCTAAATCCTAAATCCTAAAACCCTAAACCTTAAAATTCAAACCTCTAAGCCCTAAAACTCTAAACTCTAAACCCTAAACCTTAAATTATAAATCTACACTAGGTTTTTTTGTTTACATTTATGGCAGATTTTGAAAATTTATGGTATTTGAAATATATTTTTATCTTTTTATCGAGTCAAATGGAAGGTTGACTAAAAAATATCCAAATCTTAACGGAAGGGATTGTTTTAAAAATTTTTTATAGTTCAAGAGGGTCATTTAAAAGTTTTTAAAGTTTAAGAAAATTTTTTAAAATTGATCTAAAGTTCAAAGAAATTGTATGCATTTTAACTTAAATTTTATAAATTAATTAAATTATGTTTATATATCATTTTATATCTATTTTATTATAATTATTAATTAATATCATAAATTTTAATTCCTAATTAATAATTGTAATAAATAGAATATAAAAATAATGTTTAAAAATAAATATAAATATGACTGGACTCTGACTCAGATAAGTTTGTAGATCGTAGCACCTGAAATAGCAAATAAAAAAAAATTTGCTATTGGTCATTGTTCACTGCCATCGAGGGTGGCTAAGAATAAGGCAAAAAACTAGGTGCAAGTACCAACTTGGTGAAGATAAACATTGGCAGAATCAAAGGCATTTTGCTTTTGGAAAAGATATTTTATAATTATTTTGTTACGTAAATTTTAGAATTAAATAATATAATATATTTATTTTATAATATTAAATAAATTTAATAATTTAAAATTTATATTATATAAATTTAATAAAAAGAAAATTATAAAAATATCATAATCTTTTATTTTTTGAGGTAACATAATCTTTTATTTTTATCAACACTAAAACAACAAAATCGTATATCTTGCACTACTTCCTGTTCTTAGGGCTACCACCTCAGCTATCAAGTATTATTTTTTTTTAATTCAAATAAATTTTTTTTTTCAAAATTCAATTTACATAACTGGAGTAAATTAGATTTAAACTTTCTGAATTTTTTATTTAACTTTTAGTAATTTTTTATTTTTCTTAATTTTCTTCTTATCCATCACTTACTATCCCTTATAATTACTACAGAAGATCTATATCCAGAGTAAAGTATATGTTGTTGCTAATAAAATCTAGGCGCATAAAATTAAAATGAAATATACAATAAATTTTATAAAATTTATGTAAATTTTTTGATGTCCAAATAGTCCAGTTCTCTTTGTTTTGATAAGGCAAATGGGCAAAACATCTAAAAAAATGGACTATAGTAATTAATTTAGATATACTAATTTCTATTGGTGTTGCATAATAAAAATTAAGTGTGTCTTAAGTTACAATTTAAATTAAATATTCAAATTTATATATTAAAAATCTCTTTTATTAAAAGAAATAAAATCATTTAACTTTGAGTCATATGATAAAATTAAATGCTCGAATCTTATTTAAGTCATTCTCAAACCATAATTATCAAATGAAACTCTTGAGCAATATTATCATCATTATAAGCAACGAAATCATTATTAAAGAGCTGTTATCAATAATGATTTTTCATACAAAATTTGAAAATATTAGTATAATTATTTAATGAAAAACAATAAATATACTTATTGATAAATGTTTAGTTGACACAACCCATTATCCTCTCCACATCCTCTGGTGCTGAATACATGCAGTGTTGGAAATGCTACATATGTTGCAACAATAAATGTCACACAGTCACGCCGCATTTAGAACCTACAAATGGTGCACCACTAAGCTCCATTGTACAGGCCTCCAACTCCAGTCCTTGAATCCTGACCTGTTGATCATGGCAGCAGAGCAGGGTGGCAGACATCCCCGCTATGGCCCGTCCTTCAGATTGTCCTCTGCAGTAGCTTAGTGTAGCGCATCACTTCGCTGTTGGACTACCCAGCACTGCATCACAACTAAATACAGATCTGATCTGTCCGCCAATGCATTTCCACCACCATTTTTTTCCGATCACATAAAATTCTATATTTAGATTTTAAAAATTACAAAATAATGTGGAAATGCCACCATGCCATTAAGAATAAGGACTATATCCACATCCACTGCCATTTACCAATCATATTTTACCTCCTCTTTTTGTATGCATCTCGTATTCGCTTCCTTCGTATCTACTACCACTTACCGATCATTTTGTTATTTTAAATTTAATTTAAAATTTTAAAATTTCATAAATTAAATTATAAATAAAATTTCGCAAAAAAAATATTTTGGACCCGGGCTACCATCCATTTTTGCTGGGCATATAAAACCATTGGCTATTGGATTAGTAATTGATGGGCCTAACTGAACTCGTCGACGGACCAACTCACAGGTCACAAAACCCTCGGCCACTAGTGTAGGTTGCAGTTTAAGTAGTTGGTTCTGGTTCCCGAAATCACAGCAGAAGTCCCTTACCCTCTTCTATGGCCCTGGAAACTTACGCAGCAGTAAACTCAGACAAAATCCATGCCGACGTTCTCACAAAAGCTAGAGAAGCTTGCTACAAGGTATCTTAGTTTCCTCTTCTTTGAATTCATTACCATATGTTGGTTTCTTTGTGCTTCTCTGCCCGTTTTCGGAGATCTCCTCGAAATTGTTTTTTAATTCTCTTATGCCATTTGATGTATTTAATCAGGCTCGTGATGCTTTCTATTCCTGCCTGGAATATCAATCTGACAAGAAGCCCACAGAAGTTGCCTCAGTTGGTTTGCTATATCCGGCGGAGTGCAAGCAATCGAGGGCTGAATTTGTCAAACAATGCCGACCTTCTTGGGTGAGATTCCTTTCGTGATTGTTTTGATCTTTTTCGGATCTTTCATTAATTTTGAATGTTTATTGCTGTGCTAGGTGAAACATTTTGATCGGCAGTACTGCCAGAATAAGAGAGTTAAGAGGCTTTTGGATGACCAAGGGTCCAGGAGAGGTCCGTTGTTACTCCCACAAACTTACACTTTCAAACCAACTACTTATTATAATGAAACATGATTCTGAATTTATAAATAGCTTGTGCATGATTTTTTGGCTGTACAGTCATGACCATATTGGATTTATGCCCTTTAACGTGTGAATAGATTCCCTTTCAATCATATATCTAAGTATTAACTTTCTCACTACTTTGGTCTTTGAGTTTATGGTAGATGCTGGGTAGAATAATTTTTGGTTGTCAAACAGATAATCAGTCTCTAGGAGAAAATACTAGAAGCTAGAATGTGTAATGGAGTGAAAAGACCCTCATTAGGTTGAGTTCATTCATTTTGGCAGGGGTATAGAGATCATCCTGGCCCCTGTTGAAGATCGAAGTGATCATCATGTTCTTCCTAAGGGTGGATGTGGCGCACTTATTCGAGTCAGTCACAGCAACAAGTTCTAGAATGCTTTTGATGTTTTGCAGTATTGTTGTTTCGTAAGCACTGCTTCAAATCTGCGCGTTGTTAGAATTAGTAATTAATTTGAACCTCATAAAATGTATTTCTCGCCTCTTGACTTTGAATGTTCATAATGTACACACCTCAACATTCATCTAGTTTCTTCTTGTTTTTGTAATAATCTGTTCATTTTATGGCTTGTCGTGAACACACAGACGCTTAGGCCTTTAACTATATAGTTTTACAGTCCACTTTGTGTTAACTAACTTTTCTGGCTGAAATAAGATAAACGTGGGGCCTAAATTTCCTGGTTTGAGGCTCTGATGTATCTCTCTCTCTCTCTCTCTCTCTCTTCTTCTCTTTCTGCAATGTATATGAAGTATGAACTGGTTAGCTGTGCCTATACGTAATAATTTATTGTTTGGAAAGAAAACTTGTTAAGTAAGGAGGTGATATTGTTGAAATTAATTTCAAAGAATAAAAACGAATCTCATGGCGGAAAGATCAACCTATAGTGTTGAATGGATATTAACGCAAATAAATTCTGATAAAAGAAAGATTATGTTAAGGTGATAAGATCTTAGGGAGCATCACCTGCCCCCTTCTCTTCCTGTCTCCTTTTCCTATGAATCTTTCTGCCATTCCCTAAGGCGTTCCTAAATTCTTACCTTGAACCCTATTCCTTCATACCTGTTTTGTGTTTTAGACTTCCTCTGAAATCAGTACTTTCTCTTTCTCCCTTGAAAGCATCTTCTTGCCTCCAATCCATAACTCTTGTATCTAGATTTTTGCGTGTGCCATGATTTATATGAGGTTACACATGTGTGAATGATCTATTGAGGGTTCCACTGCTGCTGAGATATTTTGGGGTTAGAGAACCAGAAGATGTCTTTGTTGAACAGGTGTCATCAAGTCTCATCTCTCTTCACTTTAGAGGTTAAACGGAAGTAGATATGTTTAGCCTCAAGCATTGGCTTTTGTTAGGGTGTGTGTTGGGAAGTAGTTACTAAGTTTCAGGGATACTTTGGAAAGTACATTAAACGATTTTCATTTGCTGCTTGTAAATCAGCTTGCTTTAGTTATAACTGTATCATATTACTGAGAGGATGGGCTGCTTGCATATCTTCAAGTTAGAAAGAATTTGGTTCTGTCAGTTATGGAAAATAATAGTTGAAGACTGATGCCTATTGGGAAGAAGTTAATTGTTAAAAGAGCCCTTTCTTTCCTCAAGTGGGAAAAATTTACAATGGTACTGAGTACTCAATACTATTTCCACTTAATTACAGTTATTTGTATTATTTTTCCAAGTCAACCATCTCACATGGCAACTTTTCACATCTATTCTAATTGGAGTAAAATTTTTCCTCTGTCTCTCTCTCCAAAAAGCCCCTCTGATCAGTTCCCTTCTAGCCAGAATTTTGACATTTATCGCCAATGACGGGGAGTCTATTGATCGCCGAAAAAGAAGGCATCATACCATAATTGCTTATTTTAATTGCACCGGACAAAGATCCTACTCTAACTGAGAAGCCAACTAGATGATTTTGAAAACTGAGTTGGCAAATGAGATTAAGAAAAGGGAAAAAAAATAAATAAATAAGGGAGGTGGAGGCAAACTGCAGACTGCACACCATCTTAGTTTTGCTCGGCAACTTACGTAGAACGCAAGCCCAAAACAAATGGAGCTAGAGAAATGGGTGAACTAAACTTGAGCTTAAGTTGAGTGTTTGTCAAAAACCCCAACTCACTTGTTGGGGTTACTGTTTCCGTCTCAGGAAAAGAGAAGATGATCAGAAAGGGTGTTTTAGAGAAAGACAAAGAGAAACGTGAGATAGTTAACCTGGAAACATAATATAGATGACTGTAATTAAATGAGAGGGATACTGAATATTTAGTACCATTGTAGGACTATAAATTTTTTCACTCAAGTGATATTATTGAAACAGATAATTTTTCACAAGTATTAATTTTGTGATAAAGAAATCTATAGTGGTGGCAAAGTTTGATTTATGGCTCTAGAAAGTTAATGACGACTAGGAGTTTATGAATCAAGTAATGTTTGTTCTGTCTCACACCGAAGTAGACAAGTGGTAAGAGTGATTAAGCAACAAGCTAATCATGGTTTGTCCACTCTCTTGCTTCCATACGCATTGATGCCTTAATTGCAAACTCGCGAAGAATTCCCTTTTGGCGTGGTTAGAGCAAGAATCTGCTATTAACAAATTCATGAACTTAATTTTGGAAATATGTAGGCTCTTTGGACAGGGGAATTGAGGTTGGTCTGTACCTGCTCTACCCTTGCCCAAGGACATCGAACTTTATCCATTGCAGGGAGATACTAGTGAGTTGAGTATGGGTACAGAATTTTGAGCCCTACGCCTTTGAGGTACAAAATGCTGGTTCATCACATCATTTAAAGTATAGATGCATTATGTGGATCTTGGAAATTGGCTTGGCACGAAAGCCATGGCTGGTGATGAATGAAACGATCTATATCCATCTCGTAATAAGATGAATGCAATGCCCGTCCATTCTCAATTCCGATGCAGAGTTTACGAACTGTTTCCTTTAAAAATTAGCAGTGCCTTGTGTGACAATTTAATATTGGGCCCATCGTTTGGATAGATCTGTCACCCTTCCTCTAGATCTAGAGTGTTTGGAGAGATTCTCCTGGAGAGTTATATAATGCATTCTAGAATGGGTAATTAGGTAATTAATTGTATCTGAATCTGGTCTGCGATTAAAATATATTCTTAGCTTAGCCAAAGGCACTGTTTCTGAAGATGGAAGCTTCTCCAGCCTTCAGCTCTCTGCGTGTGTTATAGGACAACAGCTCTAACTCAATGGATTGGAAAATTAAAGCCCATCTCTAGCGTTTTACCAAACCTCACTGCAAGAATGAGCGGAAGATGTTTCAATGTTTTCAAAACCTGCATTGCACAGGGAATAAAACAAGTCGCTGAGGCAAATTCCGCATGCTTGTGACTGAGTTAGATTTGAAACCAAGAATAAGGGATTTTCTGTCAATTTTTTTTTTAAAAAAAAATCATCTTTTCTTTTTTTGGGTAAAAGATGACTCCGTAGTAGGAATGGGATACGGATAAAGGAGAATTGGACCTGCGTATAGACAGATTCAAGGTCACCGGGTATGCCATTGAGCCGAAAGGCTCTGGCAAAAACTCATCTTTTCTAATAAGCATTTGGGCTGCTGAAATAATTCCATTTTATCTGATCCAGCTCGAAAGTAGTCCAAGGGTCTGGCTAGATTGGTAACGTTAATTTACTGTTCACTAACAAGATGGTTTGGAATTTAAATTTTGACTTTTTTTAATAATTTTTTATCTTTTATTATATATTTAAATTTAATTTATTAATTTTTTAAATCTATGGCACGTAGACATCAACGTGTTTGTTGTGAAGTAATGGTAGTCGTCTGGTCATTATCATTGTTACTTATAAGTAAGGGACTTGACATGTGTATGTGTGACAATTTTTCATTTTATTTTTGTTGAAAATTTATGATTAATTTAATTATAAATTTTCCAACTTATTTTCACTTCCGTTTTCCAATTCTGAAAAGAAATGTGGAATTCTCGTTTTCGTGATGGACGTGGGATGATGTCACGAAGCGAGTGGAATCTGAGAGGGCCGTGATACCACGCGCAGTTGTTAGACTTTGGCATTGACGTCAACTCCGTAAGACCCGATCCTTAGTTGTTGCCCACTATCAAGTCAGTTTACATTTGGATTTTTATGATTATCTGATGCTCATACTGCTCGATGTGTTTCTTCACCTAACCCCTTCCCAAATTAAATCATTCTTTAAACTATTAACATAAATTGGGTTAGGGTTAGGAAGGGATGGTTTTTATTTAAAAAATTATATTATATAATAAAAAAGATAGAAATAAAATTAATCAAAAAATTGTGACCTATAAATTCAGATAAAGAAAAAGTCATTACAATAAAAAAAATAAGAATTGGTCAATGTAAATCAACATAAACTTTATCTCTTAAACCATGACCACGTGTTGTGCACACGAAAAAGAGATCAACATCATGTTCAAGATTAATAAGAATGGACTGATTTAGACCTCCATTTTGAGCAATCCACGCTTGTACAGAGTCAACTTGTGATTTTAGAAAGGGTGATAAGATGAGGCATTGAGCGAGACACACCATTACGCAACTAATTAACACGGTTATTAAACAAAGAACAATGATATTATAATAATTTTTTATTTTTTATAATTTAAAAAATAATTTTAAATTTCGATTTTATTCTAAGAATCTCTCTTAAGAGGCATGGTAGAGCGTCGGAATACGGTGGAAGAGTGAGGATTTTCGGATTTGAACTCCTCTAACCAAAGACTAATGTGGCGCTATCCATTCACAACATGTATACCGGTATTTTAATTCAATGGATATTGCGGCAATTGATTTTAAAAGGATGAGTTGAATTTCAATATTAACACATAATAATTTATGTATACATTATAAAAAAATATATATATTATGTAAATGTCGTTACTCCTAAACAAATTACAATTAGGTCAACTAAATGGCATGCCCACCATTACCCAAACAACCATAGTCTGATGTCCAGGTAGCTTCATTAATACAATAACCATTGCTTCTCCTCACCTCAACCTCATCTTCATACAGAAAGCTTAAAGTCAATTTTAAGCATAATCTTCTTAATTGCTTTTTTAATCTAAATGCTTGGAAAAACGAGGGGCTTAAAAGATTAGCAATTTTTTTTTTGGGGGTAATTATGTGCACACTTAAAGCAAATATGAATGTGAAATTTGCTCCGACCAATAATACTTGATGGTCTTTTTCACACCCAACTCAAACAAACGTGTTATAATTTGTACTTCAATGCGAAAGCTGCCATTCGGAATGGTCTTTTTCACACCCAAATCAAACAATCGTGTTTATAATCTGCCTTGGCAAATGAGTGACTGAAAACTGTACAACATGACCTCCACATCTGACCCAAACCATTCATTGCTCATTCTTAAACTCCTCCTTTGGCTTATGCAACTGCATATAGGAAATTGTAGTGGACAAATTGAAGATGAAATTATGACCAATTGAGACCATAGATTATATCTCTACACGGAGTAGCCTCCCTTGGAATTCCATAAAACGACTAATATCGTGTATTAAACCTATCCCATATTTTGCATCCATTTTTCATATGTTTGAAAGAATAGAAAGGAGTGATATGGTTCCACCTCCGACACTTTTCTCTTCTCTCACTAGGAGTACTAGTATCATTAGTGTATTTTATATTGATTCTCTCCCTCCAAAATTTCCAAAGCCCGAAACACGAAGCAATTACCTCTCATATTAAAATATGGGTAATGCACAGAACTAAACTAATCAAAGCTGCCGATCCTTTTGGGATAGACCTTTTCTCATTATACTGTAATTATTAATTTATGATTGGGTTAGCTTTGATAATAATAATCTTTCATCATAATAGTTATTAATAAAAGATAAATCATGACACACCCACTTGGAATTTTTTGAAGGGAAAAAAACAGAAAATGAAAAAGTACTTGCTAGAAAATCAAACACAAAAATATCTGTAGCCAGAAAAAATAATAATAATAAGTACTGAGGATTGAGCTGTAGAGTTTTGATTGGTGCTTTGAAAGTTAGCATCTGCCAAAAGTCTACGTAAATACGGCGTAGTCAAAAGCTCCCCCGTGGCTGTGACGCCTTATTTTCGTAGACTTTAGACGGTCCTTTTTAGAAAATCCACGTCATTTTCTGTCTTTTGGCTCTTTCTGTCTTTTTGTCCGCTTTGTCCATTTCAAGTTTCATCTAGCAAAAGTCAGCCAACGGCGTCATCACGGCTTTGAAACGGAGGCAGCGTCTTTAAGGGCGCTGTCCGCACCGCCGTTGCCCACAGTAGCTGACTGCACCGTCAACACGGACATGCTGGGAGAGGAAGGTCCTTCGCCGTTGGATGCGATGACATGGTTGTTGTTGTTGTTCCCGGCGCTGTTGATCAGGGGGTTCCTGGAGTGACAGGTGGCGGTAGATATGGCGGTGGCGAGGGAGATAGGCATGAGGCAGAGCCCCTTGCCTTGAAGGTACTGCATGGCTGAGCCCATGTCTTCCTCCATGAGCTTGGCCACTTGGTGCTCGGTCATGCTGAGCGTGTCGTTGGAGGACGACGCCGTTTGGTGAGGGAGGGCCCCACCATTGGCATTGGCTTGGATGCAGTCCCCGCCTCCCTGCAATCACCACATGATTGTTTTGTTAGATTAGAGAGGACGGAAAGAAAGGGAAGATAGAAAAAAAGAAAGAAAAGGAAAAGGTATGAAGAGAGATAGAGAGAGAAGGACAGGAATCTGAAAAAGTGGGCACGCGTGCTGCTTTTCGTGTTGTCGTTTTGTGGTGATTGAGAATTTGAGAATTGATAAGCCAAAGCAAAGAGAGCGAAGAGAGAGAGGGGCAGGGTGGGTGGGCGTGGGAACAAGACCGATGACTCACTCCGACAACATTGATCCATGGTGGCCAGTATGTTCCACATTTTTTCCATTCCTTTTCATTTTATTGGTTGACATCTTCATACATTCCTCTATTTCTTCTCCCAGAAAACCCTTACATCATCTATTTCCCACCCCTTATTTGTTCCCTTCATCTGATTTCTTGTTTTCTCAAATATTTTTGCAATCTCCCAACCCTCTAACTGAAATGTAATTTTGAATTGAGAAAATATTCTCTCACTAAATGTGGGACTGTTAAATCAGGTTTGAAGAAGCAAAATGGCAGACATGAGCACTAATGTAATTACCTCAGAGGAGATATCAGCCACAAGGGGAGCTACAGCAGCTGCACCGCCCAATCTGCTCATGCTCAGAACCTGTACGTACACTCATAAAATAAACTAATCAACAATTACAATTTTTATTTTAATCTCAGAAAAGCCCATACTTTGAAGCTTTGTTTTATATAACTTAACGATAAAAGAGAGGGAAGCTCACTGCTCACCTTGACTTGGAGCTGTAGAAACTTTACATAATCAATGATCTCATCCAGCATTGACGCCTTGTCTGTCTGTCATTCCACAAAAACCAAACCAAATAAATGAATTTCTGTTATGACTAAACTGCGCCCGCCCGCCCGCCCCCCAACAAATACAATTCCCTCCCTCCTGTGATCACACTCGCTGCTGGATTCCAGCTTAATGTTTCAAGTACGCACGGAAAGATATGATGACAGACAGCCCCAGACGCTGGCTTGCATTAACAGTGACGGGTCACATACATGACAGTAACAATAACAAACTCGCTACGGACTCAATTGCCCCTACAGTGCATACAAAAATTACGATGCTGGAAAGACTAGAGACTACAACATGGAAGATTCAGAAATTGAAAAACCGATGATGAGAGAGAGTAATTATAAGTTTAATTCTAATTAGGTAGACGTTTATGTCTGTAATTAATATTGGGATTTCTAAAATTGACATGAGAATTGAGAATTGATTAATGATTATAATGGCGAAGGGGCTAACCTTGTTGGCATTGGGAACCAGTTCCTGCAGGGCCTTCATTCTCTCTGCAATTCTCTCCCTTCGTAACTGCCACATACAATATATTCCCAAACAGCTTTAGAATCAGAAACCTAAGAGAAGTTTTTGGTTGTCCAGGAAAACGTAAGAAAACGATTCTGGGTATTTCATTTTTCTGTTTTGATGCACTTAGGACACGTATTTTTTGAGTGAAAACGGACGACGTTTGACGTCTTGTAGGTATAAAATGCCGAAGTTGACACCTGAAATTATTGGGCTCGATTTTCTGGGCAACAAAACATCATAAATGAAGCCAAAAAGTAAGAAACATTACCCTCTCAGCGATGCTGTGTGGGTCCGTGGCTTGACCTCTCCTGGCCCTAACCCTCTGTCTCGGCTGTGCCGGAGTACCCCCACTAGCCGCGCCATTCGCCGGAGTTTGGTTCGTTGCGGCCCTGGAAGCTCCCAAATTCTGCCCCTGCATCTGCCCTCCCTGCTGTTCCATTTTCAAAAATTGAAAAAGAAAAGCAACAATGATAGAAAAGGCCAAAAAGCCAAATATAACTACCAACAAAATGATCGCGATAATATCATTTTAGAAAAAAAAAATAATAATGAGACCTGAGGATGATGAAAATGTTGAGACTGGTTCGAAGCTTGACTGGGGCCGTGCAGAGATCCGGCGAACCCGTTATACAGACCCTGAACTGAACCTTCACCAGCCTATGAAAATTAACACAAAATTCAGTGAAAATAACACTACATACAATTGGGAGCTATAAGGCTCCCAATTCACTGTCTTCAAACTGAGAAACTCACCGGATTGGGGGATTTGAATGAAGAACCATCGACGACGTCGTTCCTGGAGCGCTCAAAGTCTCCTCCACCCAAAGATAACGGCATCTGAAGGAGCCCAGACTCGCCGGCACCGGCTGAGCCGAGACTACCGACTCCAGGGACACCTCGGGACAAAAGAAGCTGCTGCTGAAGCATCAAAGCCGCCGCAGCCGCTGCCGACTTGCTTGCGGGGGAGCTGCCACTGATCTGGTGGTTCCTGAACTTAGAGGCCAAGTTGGCGTGCTCATCAAATGGAAAAGCAACATTCTCGGCGTTAGACGGAGAGGCGTCGTCAGAGAGGTCTCTGGGCTTGATATCGGAGGCGCTGATGTGGAGGGAATTAGAGGGATTGAGCTCCCACATGGGCTTGGGGTTGGCGGGGTTAAGGTCGGGCCAGGAGCAAGAAGGAAGGTTGGAGAGCATTTGCTCGAGGAAATCGTCGTGGGAGGTGGGGTCGAAGTGAGCGGAGCCCTGGTTGACTTGTGGGTGATGCATGGGGGAGTTTTGGATCTGGTGGTGCTGGTTATTATGGAGGTCCTGAAGAGAAATTTGAGAAGAGTTTAAAAGGGAGTTGGTTCCTTGCATTTCTCTGCTACAAGGCTGCATAATCATCCACAAACTGAAATTGAAATCGGAGAAGGTGGAGGATGAGTCTGTAAAGAGAGAGATAAGGGAAGCGTCAGAGTCAGCGTCTGGTGCTGTGAAGGTGCGAAAGTTTGAGCAGAGAGTAGTTTTGATTTGTGGGTAATGGTTTTAGAGAAGAAGAAGAAGAAGAAGGGAACTGACTCCGAGTCTGAGAGCGGAACAGAAGTGGAAAGAGCATTGCGTTTTGGGTTTTGGGCTTCAGCCTTCAGGTTCAGGTTCGGCAGCACCTATTCTCTTTCCCTACTCAATGCTTCTACTTTGAAACGAAACGCCAGTTTTTTCAATTGTTTTTCAATTTCTGGGCTTCCATTTCTAATTTTAAATTTCTGCATTTTCTTTTTTTTTCTTATAGTAAAAATCTTTTCTAGCCCGAACAAAAATTGAATTCCCTAACATTGGTAGTCAGGAAAAAATAATTCTCACCTAATAAAAGTCATTAATATTTATAAAAATTTATTTGAAATTTTAGTTGTACATTTTATTTTATTAAATTTAATAATTTAAATTATATTAATTATAAAAATAATAACGTTGATTGTAGACAATTATTTGTGAAAAAATTACTAATTTAGGCCAATTTTTTTATATTTAGGTAATATGTGTTATTGAAAATTAAAATTAAAATAATTTTCCACATAAAAAAAAAGGAGTCTTTTTTTTGGCAGATTTTGGTTTTAAAAATAACATTCTTTTTTAAGAAAAGATAATATCCATTTGATACAGACACTTGCATAAATAATTATTAACTTATTTTATGAGTGATAAATACGTATATACAAATTTTATATATAAATTATACATATTTTTAGATTTTTTTTAAAAATATTTATATGACATACACTACCATATACAAATGACTTTTTTCTTATTTTGCCTTGCCATGCAGTACTTAACTTTTGAGCAGGCATCTTTATCCAATCAGCAAAGCATGATTAAGTAATATCTATCTATACTCTTACTTTCAAATTCTACCTTTACTCTCCCTAACAAAAGCTGTTTAATATAGTACTTCAACTTAATTAAGAAATGAAAAAACAACTTGATCCCTATGGGGTTGACTATTCATCACGCGCTCTAATTTCGCTTGGTTGAACACCATCCTACTCTACTCACTTTTCTGGCCTCGTAAGGTCGGCCAGCCAATTGAGTCTCGTCCTCCACGCGCCTTGAACCGACCCAAAATGAACTGACCACGTCAGAATTTTTTAACTTTAATAATGTACGATCATTATTATAACTTTAATATAAAAGACGAACAATGCATAATTACTTAGATACTTCTTTTGTTTTTAAATAATAAATATTTTATAAATTTTCTTTTATTTTATCTTAAGTGCCATTTTTTTAACGTTAAGATTTTTTTTTAAAAATTTTATCTCTACTCTCACTAAATATTCAATTACTAAAAAAGTAAATCTTTAACAAAACATATTTTGATAAAAATTTAATATCAAAATAAATTATTTTCTTAATTCAAATATATCTTCTACAATTATTTTAGGAGAGTAATACTTACCGTGGCTAATCAAGTTCAGCGTTAGTTGTATTCAGGCCGTGTCGACCATAAAGCGAGCGAGTGCAATTACGGGTATTACCGTAGCGCGTGGGGCAATCCTCACGCTGACACGCATTTGATACCAAATTTTTATATTTTATAAATAAAATAATAATTACACATATTAAAAAAATATATATAAATAATAAATTTAGTAAATTTAAATTTAAATTTATTATAAATTTTATTTTGTAATAGGATACAAAATTTGGAACTAAAATTTCGTGAGCTCTACGCTCACTGAATAAACAAACATTGAAACGAAAAGTTTCCCTTCATTTGTTAGTGAGTATAGAACTACCGTAAGGAAAAAGGCGCAGCGCTAACGCCGCCCCAAAACTCAACCCTGCCTTGCCAATTTGCCATTAGCTGAGCAGGTGTATACCTTGTGAGCGGCTATCACGTGAAACCGGGTTAACTCTTATTTGTTCTGCCTCATTTTCGGCGAATTCAGTGGGCGAGTTTTCAGTTTCAGTTGAGGGCAGCCATTTTGAATTTGGAGAGTGGATAGCCATTAGCCAACTTACCGAACCACAAAAACAATCCCCACTAACTTCCACTGGTTTGTAAGTCTCCAAAAGATCAGACCCTAGAAAAAAAAAAAAAGATAAAATTGTAATTTTTCTGTAAGATTAAATTAAAAATGATTAAAACGAAGATAATTTAACTGTCTTTAACAAAAATTATATTTTATAAAAAAAAAAAGCAAACATAAACTATGTTGTGCATATTGTATTTATATATTTAGTAGTTAGTTTAAATTTATCCCATTATCTTCGTTGGTTCAGTTCATAGTTTGAACTTTCAAATAGTTTCTATATATATTTTTTCTTTGATATCGATCTATTGAGAGGGCTTTGGCATTATTTTTAGAAATCAATGATTTATAAGAGGTTTAGTTGCCAAGAGAAAGCACAGGGTTAAAATTAGAATCATTTAAAAAGCAGGGTGTACCATTTTTGTGTTATTGAAAAAAATTAATGAAATATATTATTATAAAGTATAAATAAATAAGTAATAATATATAAATATAAAACCTATATACTTTTTAAGTTTTATTGATGATTACATAAATGCATTTTTATTTGGTAAAAATATTTTATAAAAAAATCATTATGTTATTTTCTTTTCACTTATATATAGTGAATTTAGTCAATATTTTTATAAAAATAAATCCATTTTGTAATAGCAAGATGCTTTTATGATTTTATCTTAAAAGTAATGACAATGATCATTGTATGAATGAGTTTCAAGACCAGCTTTCCAATGGAATTTAGAAAATTTTATTGCACAAATAGAATAATTAATTTTAAATTAGTACCAATATTGTTATAAGCCACACAATCTAATCCCAGAACAGTTCACCACATAGAAAGAAGCAATTGAGACTAATAAAATGGAGGAAAACAGCAATGGCATCCAAGATTGTATTTAATTGGGTTTCATTGGATAATATTCTATAATACTCCCATTCCCAAACTAATTTAATGTATTCAAGTTTACCAGTGAATACTATATGTGATTCCTGTTTTATATTTGTGCTTTGAAAGCAGCAGCAGCAGCAGCCTGATATATATATATATATATATATATATATATATATATATATATATATATATATATATATATATATATAGATGATTACTTCTTTGCTTGAATAATTGACAATAATGGTTGCAAATTGGATCTTAGTTGTTCACTATCAAAACATTTAAAAAGATTAACTTTCAAAATTGAAAGTAAGAGAATCTCAATCCTTCTAGATCTCATTGTTATTCTTCTTCAGGGGAAGCTACCAAGAAACCTTACTTTATTAGCACTATTAGTCAAGCCTGATAGAAGAGAAGTTCAAAGGGTACAGCTCTTCAAGATTATGACCAATTTTTAAAGTTATCAGTTTCTGCATTATATTATCTCCGTAGTTAAGCACATGAGGTTCAAACTCATATACGTCTAAGGCAGGAACATGGGCCACATTAATTATTAGTTTCTACAACATTAAATTCGATGTTAGTGTTTGATACACGCATACAGAATTTGTGATAAATAGCATATGGCGATGAGATTTTGCAAGGACCAGCCTATGTATTATTACATCCCTTTACGTGCCATTTTCTTTGCTTTGTTTCATAAATGAAAGTTGAATCTCACTTTCAATTTGGAGGATAACAATGGCTACCAATGATTCCTATTTGCTCCATTATTGGGACAAAATCAATGACAATTGGAGAACACAAAATGTTCATTATGGAAGAGGAGAAAACAATTGTATGTTGCATAAGGCACAAAAGTTTGAAATACGTCTCTCTTACGTAAATGAAAGGAACGATCTCTCACAAAATTTAATTACAACATTTTAAATTTTAGATTTTATAATTTATTTAATAAAGTTTAATAAGTATTAGAACTACAAAACCTTAGCAATACGCGTACTCCTTTTGGCAAATGCAGCAAAACCACAAGTTTGATTTGATTTCAAGACGTCACTTTGAGAGCTTGATATGATTTCCTGGTACACCAAATGTGGGGTAGGTTTCCCATATTTGTGAAACTCCAAAAAGATTAATTTAATTTGTATGGTGCGAATGTGGTGCTGTGCGACCGTCTTTGAAAATGTAACGCAAATGATGACTTAATTTGTTGGGAAAGTTCTAGCAGTTTTTATAAAATTATATAGTTACTTACAAATTTGGCAGTGTAGATTACTTGTAGACTACGGAAGTCCAAAAGCATGGCCAAGAGTAGTAATACTTTTGTAAAAATTTATTTCATAATTTGTACATTATTTTATTTAAATGAGAGAAATAAATCATGGTTCATTCACCAAAATAGGAAGAATAAGAATAGCTGATTTAGTAACATAAACTTATTTAAATAAGATTATGTGTACATCGTGCATATAGTTGCGGATGTATCAATTTTCAAAAAGAAAAATTATTAATATTTCATTTTTATTTTCCTAATTTTCTACTTTATTATGTTTAAATATCAAAAGTGTAGGGCTATAGTAATTGATGACTTGGGTAAACTAGGATAAGTTGAGAAGCAAAAATTAATTCTAGTATATATTTAAGATATCTTGAAATATAGTTAGGTATAGAAATTTAAGCTTGATTCAAATAGTAGAACTCAGCTTTATTTTATTTTATTTTTAGTTTGATTCTTATATTATAATTTTTTAAATACTCAAGAAAAAAAGAAATATAGTTAGGTATAGTACTCATATGAGATGTTTAATTTTATACCACTTTGATATTTTAATATCTCTTAAATATTTTGATGTTGTAAATTTGAACACTTCATCAAAATACTAATAGGAAAACTATATTTCAACGTACTATAATTATACCTGTAACTCAATATAAGTACAATTCATGTAGCTGAAAATAATATTCAAATTATCACCAAAAATAGTAGTGGATCTTATACTACATTTTATTATAAGCATTTCCAAAAGTTGTGCTAACACATCAATGCAAACTTACAACTTACAAGAATATTAATGATAATGATAAATCATGGAGCTATGGCGTTATGATATAATGTTCTTTTACTTAACACACGTGTAAGATTATAGGTTCGAACTCAAGTATTTAAAGAAGAATGTCCCAAAACAAAATCAGATACTACTATACTATAAAGGTATTGGCATAATATTCTTTGTTCTTTGGAAACTTTTATATTAAGCTTAAACACCTTAAAAGATACTAGTCATCACACGTAATGTATGTGTTTAGAGTTAAACACGAGGACAATGATTTGATCCCATTGAAATGGAATGTAATCCAAATGGGTGTAAACTTAAATATTCCTGCTGCTGGATCAGACAAGAGATCAGGCATGAAATGAGGACACAAGCGTTTTGAGCATAGAAGAAATAGGGCAGCTGGTTGTGCAGGGACCCAACATGAATAAAAGCAGGCCATGGCAAAAGCTATGTAGGTGTATGTCCTTGTCTTGTTGCAATCAAACCCCACTTTTCTTGGGCTGATAACTGGGGCTCTCTTTCCACCTCACGCCCGCCACTTAAACTAAAATTATTGCGCTATGCAAACCCTAACCAGTTCCCCAAACCTATTCATTTTAATTCTTGCTTTGCTTGATTTGAAAATGATCAGAGAGTTGGATAAACTTTCGGACTTGATTAATTAATTAGTTTACCAAAATTTGTCAGCAATGCATGCAGCTGCCCCTTTTATTCTCTCAAAGAGGTTTTGTTGCAGCCTGCAATTGCCAACTATTTTTATTCCTTTGAGGCATGCGTGACAGATTGAGTTATTTTACTTGTATAAGGGCTTTGTGTAAAAAATTATATACGACTTGTATTTTCATAAAATGTAAAGTTGCTTATCAGTTTTATGAAAAATTACAAGTTAGGTGTAATCTTTATTTATGCACAAAACTGTTGTGCAAATAGCATCGCTTTGAATGCTATGAATCTATCAAACTGTGTTGTGGACTTTGAATGTTATGGATCTATCAAACTGTGTTGTGGTCTTGGCTGACCTGAATCAGAGAGTAGGCTTCCGCATTCCAATTCCCTTTTGACCTATCCCATCACCAATTTTCCATGTTCTTTGTTTATTTACTTGCTAGCCACCAATCCTACTTGGTTTCCTTGTTGATTCCATCCCTTCCACAAATTTTATTGCTTTCCTCCTTGATCTCTCTCTCTCTCCCTATACATACGTACATACATACAAGTATTGTAGCAAAAAATGTATTTATAAAATTGGGCGAAAGTAGGATACAAGTTGAAAATGCTTGAAGAGACAGAATGGGAACAGAGAAGCGATTATGCTTCTTGGTTTATTGATTTGACATTAATTTACCTGAACCATAGTCACATTCCTTAACATACCCACAAGTTGCAAGATAAATTGTAAACTATATCCTACTAAATATTAGTACAATTAGCCACGTGAAGCAGCAATGCGACAGAACTATCAGTCATTATTCATTTTTCTTTGATTCCCATCTGCAAAAGAAGTTTCAATACTGAAATCTTCTTCTATTTGTACTGGCTAACACTGATCCATGGAACTATCAGTAAACAGTTTCTTGTTTTAAAAAGTTACATATCACTGTACTAGCCCATGGTATAAGAAGGGGTGGGTAAGTTGATCACAGTGGTTTTGACCTTGGTCATCATGTTTATGCTGTTGGTAATCCCTTGAGATCCAATTCCACTGTCCTTTATACCCTGTAAATAAAGCATTGTTAATATGGGATGCAATTGGAAAAAACAAAACTGATACCAAATGTGAAATAGCAGAATATGATTGGCTTCTATGGTGAGTTCACCTGAAAGGGAAAATGATCTGGTCCACGAGCTGGGGCAGAATTTATCTGAACTGTTCCTGTCTCCATTGCATCACTGATCAAGATTGCTTTGTTGACATCCTTAGTGAAGACACAGCCCTGAACAAATTCAATGTGTAGATGCAGATTAATTGCATGTCAAGAAATGACATAAGTTTCACAGAAAAGTTATTCCCACATCTCAATTCTCATTTTTTGAATGAATTTTACAGTTTAGTCTTTGCAAATTAATAAATTTAATGATCTGAATTCTGTTAAGTGAGAATTGTGTGAAAATAGAGGGATTGTAAATTTAATATAATAAGACATCATATCATATGTTCTTGAATAGCAATTGAAAATGTTCAAGTAAGAGGGTTATACCTGAAGCCCAAAATTGCTAGCATTGCAATGGTGGATTCCTTCTTCAATAGAATTGATCCTAATAACTGGCAACACTGGTCCGAATGGCTCCTCCCATGCGATTCTCATATCAGGCCTAACATTATCCAGCAGCAAGGGCCAAATGAGATTTCCTTCTCTTCTGTATTCCTGGCAGAATGTTGCACCCTTCTGTTTAGCGTCCACAACCAGACCTTCAATGAAATTGGATGATGATTCTGACACAACTGGAGTGATATCAGAGTCATTCTCTGGTGGTCCAACAGTCAGCTTAGCCACCTTGGCCTTCACTTTCTCAACCAAAACGTCAGCAACGGATTCCATCACTAGAACA
The DNA here is from genome assembly GCA_037013595.1 of Dicorynia guianensis. Lineage (NCBI taxonomy): Eukaryota > Viridiplantae > Streptophyta > Magnoliopsida > Fabales > Fabaceae > Dicorynia > Dicorynia guianensis. The sequence goes on from JASUAB010000015.1 coordinate 26,326,052, forward strand.
ACCTTGACAGCAGTGCACCTCTGACCACTTTTATTGATGCAATGAACAATAATGTAAGTAGCCCATACAGAAAAGATATACCTCTGGATTACATTTATCCCATCTTTACCAGAAGAACATGAATCTGAGATGGAAACTAGATGTAGTTTGTGCCTATATATATATATATATATATATATATATATATATATATATATATATATATATATATATATATATATATATATAAAAGAGTTGGGAAGTATAAAAGGTTAAACCCCCTCCGCCCCCCGAACTAAAGCAAACCCCTTACCCATAAGTACTAATTCCAGATATGTCATTCACCTGTATGAAAAACCTCCTTTTATTATGTTTGCAGCCACCAAATCCAAGTCAGCATCTTCAAGCACAATGCAGGCATCTTTTCCTCCCAACTCCATCTGCAGAGGTATCATGCCAGCCTTCTTTGAAATTGCAATGCCAGTATCTCCACCAGTAAAGCTGACACACAGAAGATGGATTGAAATTCAACAGTTAAACATGGGACAGGAAGTACCGTCATGGCATCATGTGGAAAGGAACAAGATTGTCACCTTATGCAATTCACTCCTGGATGCATTGTGAGGAAGTCACCAATCTCAGAGCCTTTCCCAGTAACACAACTGATTAGGCCTTTGGGAAAACCAGCCAAGTGAAAGCAATGCACCATGTGCAGGCAAGAAACAGCTCCCTGCAGAGCACAGCATATGGGGCAGTTACATAAGCCATCTCAGAACGAGTAAAGCAAATAAAAGAGAAAGAGATTAAAATATTAAACAGTAAGAATTGAACAATTATCAGCATTTCCATCGAATTTGACCAGAAGTCTTTCTATTATAGGAGCCACATGTAGTACATTGGTAAAACTTCTGATATGAATATGTAAGCACTTTTGTGATCTGAATTAGTTATCCTGAGATTGATGATAGGCATTTAAAGCGACTTTGAAAAGTTTCAGAATAAAGGATCTGAGTTACTTATGATTACCTGAGTTGGAGGCTTGAGCACAAGGGAGTTTCCAGCAATCAGTGCAGGAGCGATTTTTGAGACAGCAAGATTGACGGGATAGTTGAATGGTGGAATGGCTAAAATCACTCCTAATGGAATCTGAAAATCAATTGGAGTTTTCTTAGGCCGCATTATATTTAAATAAAAAAATATGAATATAGCTTATGGCAGTCCACCTTAGTCATTTTATTTGCTTGTCATTAAAGCGGTCATGGAGTTTACTTCTGATCTATGAGTGTAAAGACTATGAGTAAACCATACGATGCCACCTATTTGGAAGATAGTTAAAAACTTTCACGGGATGTAGTGGATCAAATTTCAACTTAAAAATCATATGATAAACTTTTGGGTGGTTGGCATTACAAAAGCAAGCTGCTTGGGTTGTTCTGGACAAAGATTTACTTCAAATGGTTGATCGGCCTTCCTTGTATGTAGCAATGCACCCCACTATGACAGACTAGTAGGCTATGACTTGTTATGTAAGATACAGCGAAAAAGTGCTGAAAATATACCTTGGATGTGAGGCAGTATTTTGTCCTTTCATTTCCAGGAAAACTATCTGATACCAAGAACTTTCCCTCTCCCAGAATCCTTACTCCTTCTTCGGCACAGTAAGAAATCAGATCCCCAGATCTTACAACCTTCACAGAACAATAAATTAGTAACCTCAATGATTCATAATTTCATTTCCTAGACCAAAACAATTTGGCTTGTATCTTAGAATTAACAATACAAAGTGCACCTCTGTAACTGCATCTTTGGCTGGCTTTGCTATCTCTTTCACCAGGCACTCTGCAACTGGAGTTTTGTGCTCTTTGAGGATAGCAGCTGCTTTGTGAAGAAGCTCAGCTCGCTTCCAGAGTGGGGTCTTGGCCCACGATTTTTGTGCAGATTTTGCTGAGTCCATGACCTTATTAACCTCTTCTTGTGTACAAGCTGCAGCAACACCATAACAGAGCCTATAACGCATATTTCTCTGCTGTTAACTGATAAGACAATAGCAACTTCTGCTTCCACTTTATAGTTTAATTACAGAAAACCAGAAATTTCACATATCGGAATAAAGGATTCCTAATGCAATTTTCAGTTCTGAAAAACCAAACCAAATTCTTTTAGATTTAGCAACTAGCAAGTAAAGTTGGTTCTTTGCCTGGATAAAAGTGATTTTTCAAGCTTAATGCAATTACAATACTCCCAACATAAAGTTGATTGCCATTTTGTGCATAAAGTTCTGCATATGATAGACTTCTCAAGCTTCCAGTAACACTATACAGATAAAGTGAAAATAAGAAAAATGTCAACATCCTTGTAAACCGTTTATTACCTTGAACTTTGTATTGAGTCTTCCTAGAGGTGGGATTGATGATAGAAACACTTTTCGCAGAAGAAGATTTCTTCCATTCTCCATCAGAGTAGTACTTGTAAACATCTCCGTCCAAGATCTCCACAAACACTCCAGTTCCAGCCATGCTAAATGCAAAATCCTAAGCGAAAGAAAAGCACTCTCTTTCCCCTTTTCGGACCAAGTTGTATATAAACAGCGGAGAGCAGAGAAAAACAAGAGCGAACGGTGAACCGAAGGTTAGGAGGAGTGTCTGCTGTAGAATGGTTTGGTTAGTGAGCGATGGTTGATAGATAAGAGCAGAAAGCAGATATGGAGCTGGAAAATAATGTGTTTTGAAGTTTATAAAAATACATGTTTAGAATAAAAGCATTCACAAAATTATTATTAACAAGAATAAGAATTTACTAAAATTAGAAAAGATACAATATTATTGTTTTTATGAATGAATTTTACTTCTATATTATGAGTATTTATAAATATAAATAAATATTTAATTAATAAATATAATTATGATTGTCTATTTTAAATTAATAAATATAATTATTCATGTTTAATAGATATAAATTTTTATATAAAAAATATAATATTTTATATCTCACAAATATAACTTCTGACATCTAAAATTATAAAATAATTTTTATTTTATTTCTCTCATTTTTAATTTACAAATTAAACGGAATTTTCTGCCACCATAATTTTGGTAGCAAGCATGCGTTGTTTACATGAAGAGGACATGAGCCACGCATTGTTTTGTACAGCGACTCGGGGCTAGGAAGCGTTGGCTAGGTGGTTCAAAGCTTGCCAGGGGGGCTTTATTATTTATCACACGCTTACTCTTTCCTTTTCCAATTTCGGCACTTGTGCGTTTGAGCTAAATTACGTGTCGCCCATTCGTTGGCTTTCATTCATAGATAGAACGGTTACACCAGCGAGCAATGTCACACGACAATTTTTCTTATTAAAAAAAATGCTATTATTTGTTTAATTTCATTATTTTTAATATTTTATTCTCATCAATTCCTTAATAGATTTGAATAGAATACTCATATCAAAATATCTGAACATTATATAAAATTAAAAATATAAAAATAAATTTTCTGACAAATATAGCGGTATGCATGGGAATATGTTTCTTAAGGTTGCACTGTTAGTTGTTGACTAGAATTGCTCTTTACTATACAATTAGTGAACTAAGATTATACTATCACGTTGGCCAAAATGGACTATGCTATTTGTATTATAAAATGAGTCTTAATCTGGTTGATATAAATGTGGTAATGCACAAGTGGTGATTTTTAGCAGCTACCGGTAAGTCAAAATGACTCAAATTAGCCTTCTTATGGAGAGAGGTCATTAGTCGTATTTAGATTTAGATTGCACGAATATGAGTATGTATTGGATATAAAAATGGGTATATCAATTTTGTAATAAACTTTTAATGTAATATTCATATAAATTTTTTAATTTTATGAATATACATATGTACATACTTTGTGTATAGATACATTATTCACAGCTCATTAGTATACATTAGGGGTAGTAACATTCTCATCTAGCAAAGATGAGGACTTTAAGGCTTCAAGATATTGCTTCAAATGGCTTTGGAAGCTAGGATTGTGCATGTGTCGGATTAGAAAAAAAGTTAATTTAATTAAATCTAACAAAAAAAAATATGAATTGAGTTGGTAAATTTTATGTATTTTTTATTGTTTGGCACATATTTAAATTGGATTTAACAAAAATAATATAATTTATTATCAATTAAAATATATATACACGAGTCACATATTAAATTTGGATTGCTTCAAGTCCAATCGAGATTGAGTAATTTAAGCACCTCTATTAAAAGCCTTCAAAATAGCTCATTATAATAATCAGTGCCCCTTTTTTCCTTGTTCTGAAATAACATGGTCAGGAACGGTAGGGAAAGTCAACCTATCTGCATCAAACTACGAAGATGACTAATTGTTATCGGTGAATCTGTAATTTGACAAGAAAGAAACGAAAGGAGATACAAGGGTAGGGCACAGTGATGAAATAGGTTGTTGGGAAAGCGAGTGTAGGTGGTTGAAAGATTGATACCCGAGGCGCAGCCCGCACCTCGGATGCTCTCCGTTGTAGATAGCCACTAGTTGTCCAAGTCTGGTGATTGATCGATTTGAATTTTTTTATTTTTAGTTATAATAATTTTTTATTTTTTTAATTTAATATAAAAAATTAATTTTTTATTATTATTTACAAATTTTCTTTATCTACCCCTATTTTTATAACTAAAAATCTAAAATCTAAATTCATTGATATTTCATCTTATTTATGAATGAGTTTTTTTTTATAATCTTATTTTTATTTAATTTTTATAATTAATAATTTAAATTATTAAATTTATTATAATTTTATTTTTATAATTTATTATTTAAATTATTAAATAATCCAAAAAAAATTCAATCAATGCATTAAAAGTCAAGAGTAAGTGAATTTCTGTCAGCCTTTAATTAGAATTTTCTTCAAAATTTTATATTGCAGCTTTTTATGACATAGGGCACACCACACAGCCACTAACTTTTTACAATTGTAGTTCAAACAACCAAACAGAACAATGCAGTACTGTCTCTCCGGAGACACCTGTCGAAAGTTATACTGCTGTCTGATCCATAACAATAATAAAAAAATTAATTGTAGTTCAAACCTATTGAGCCTTGATATATTGCTGAACAGCATCTAATGCTGGTGATTCCTCCCCAAAATCCTGCAGAAATCAGCGCTATGCCATAAGCAGAAAGCTGGAGATCAATCATAAAAGATTAGTCAAAAAAAGAAGGGAAAAAAACCACCCATTAAATGACCTGTATTAAATACTTACAAGTTAAAATGAGTCGTTAGATTTATTAAGATTACAGTTTAATTTAAAAGTTTAATAATTTAAATTTCTTTTAATGAGCATTTAATAAAATTTATTTTTTTAAGAATAAAAAAACTAAAAAATAAAACGTGATATGTTCAATCAATAATGACGATTCTGGTAAATCAGGTTTTCCATACAAGAAGCTAGGAAAAATAATATAATATGATAGATAATATTTATTCCCATAAACTGCTTGTACCTTAACAACAACACAGGAGCAACCTACTACTTTCCTTGCTTTGCCCTCAGAATCAATCTTGCACAACTGCAAAAGAAGATTTCATTAAACAGTATACGATTTCAACAATCTGACATAAGTTATCTGTGCATTCAACAACACGAGCAGATTTATCCCAAAAAAGTAGAGCAGAACAGAGCAAAACTAAGTTACTGATGCTAGGAATAACTAGTGAACCGCCTGATTCTCTATCAGAAGCATGGAAAAAATACGGTTGAATCTTTTAGACTCTTCATTGTTTAATTAAATGTTTACCAAATAGATGCTTTTAAATATTGGTATCTGGTTACCATGCTCATGAACTTAATTTTGCTGCATAATTAACAAGTAATAGAATTGAGGCTGGGAATTTACTTACACCAGCCCATTCACCGAGAGTTTTGGCACTAGGAACTGTCATCAACTTGACATTGTGATCAGCACAAAGTGCCTTGACAAGTTTAACATAATCTGGCTGGTCACAGTCCTCAGCTAACACACAGAGATGTGCTGCATGCTTTTCAATCACCTTGGCACCTTCATGTAGCCCTTTTGCAAGTCCACCATGAGCTAGTGCCTTCCTCAGCACAAGCTGTAAGGCTGTCATGATGTCCAAAGTCTCACCAAGTGGTGCTGAAGTCTCAGCAGGTGCAACGTCTTCTTCACTGCAATTTTGTATAAAAAATTGGTTACAGGAAATGCGTATAAGATAAACAAAAAGCATAATATATATATTGTTATTGTAGACTGTAGTATCCATCAGAAAGACCAAAACTACCATCTAACCTATCAACTGTGCAGATCAGGAAACTTCCAAATAGGCATATGCCCAAAGAAAGATGAATTTACATGTCTCATGATCTGTTTTCCACAAGTTTTGATAAGCAGGTACATTTAATGTGCACTCTCTACAAAGGCCACTTTGCATAAAGTATCAATACACCCACACATGCAGATGTACGTCGTAGACAACCTAAAAAGAAGCAGGTAAGTAAAGAATAAAAGTAGTAATTACCCGGGCATTTTCTACTGCCTTTGAGATGAAAAGCTTGCTTCCTGCTGCCAGAAGGGTGACACAAACTAAATTAAGATTTGAACTAATTCAGGGAAGAAATGGGCATTTTTCAGAAGAAAAGTATGACAAAGCACAAAGAACCATTTCGAAACTGCAAGCAGGCAGCTTAAACAAAAAGACAATGTTTATGCATAGGATTTTAGAACCAATCAGGAAAAAGAATGATGCCCAAAGCGCCGTCGTCCTCAGATTAAACAGTTTGTTGAACTTAACTGCATGGCAATCCAGACGCATTATCTTTTTTTTTCCCTTCCCTTTTGAAGGGCATGTAAACACATTTTCAATTACAAAAACTAACTAAAATCCCCCATCTCTAAAAAGCAGCCAGTATAATCATTTCAAACGGTTACCCATCTATACTTTTGTGGGTTGCATTTCAACAAGTCCATGGCAGTGGCACATTCAGGAAACCGAAAAGTATTAACATTGATCAATGATGCTAGCAAACAAGCGAATCCTACCACTACAAAAGCGGGAAGAACACCTAAAAACCATGTCTTTGGCTCATGGATAAAAAACAAAGAGAAATTTGAATCAAAATTTAAATGAAAATATCGTAAAAGAAGTATTCCTTTGTTGAATGGGAACATCTGCAGCACAGAGAAAACAGACAACAGATAATAAGAGGGGAAAAAAGTACGACCAAGAGTAGAGAGAACAACTAGTAGCAGTATGAGATCAAACTGCGCGTAATTTTCGCCAGTAACGCAAAGTTCAGTGTGCCAAGCAAGGAGGAGACTGCGACCGCAATGGTTTACCTCGGATGGAGGCGACAGATCTGAGGCACAAGGTGGTCGACCAGGTTGGAGGACGGAAACGAGGCAGGAAGGTATTTACAAGGGCCTTAGTCACGGGCCAGGGTACCCTACAGGTTAACTTCTCCTAGCCTCTCGTCCTTGGGCTCTTTGGGCTAAGCCCAATGAATTATGAATGGGTATATTGTTGAACAAAAAAACAACAGACTGTGTCAAACCGGTTTGGCCTTAAATCGTTTCCGGTTCATTGGCGGTGCGTTATCATCGTTCGGCCGCTGGATGATCATTGATCATCACCATTGGAAGAATTTCAATTTGCGGTGAATCGGGGATCAACGTCGGTGACTGCCGAGATCCAGCTGTCACAGACTCATAGTTCCGATCGCTGGGAAACCCCAATTGATCTAGCTCTTCCAATCTGTAGCTTCCTCATCTCATTGTCACAAACCCTAGAAAACGAAATGCATTCCAAATTTCAGCGCAACTTCCAAATCTTGCTTCAATCGCCGGACCTCCAAATCCCTATCCGAACTGTAAGCTTTTCTGCCTCCGCCGATCAAACCCTTAACCACCTTAAATGCTCTCTCTTCCCAGAATTACAGTCTTGCAGTTTCCTATCATCGTTGTATTTCACCCTGAATGGTAAACCTCTTAGCGATGATACACCTATTCTGGGTTCCCAACTTTCTCAATTCCCTACACTTACTCTGCGGTGCCGTCTCCGTGGTGGCGGCGGTGATGGCGGTGCAACTGGGGCGGAGTCTCGCGACTGTTACCTCAATATGTACGCAGACAAGAAGCCCGACAAGGTCGATCCTAACGAGCAAAGGTTGTCCAAGTGGTTGAATTGTGCGTTATCAAACGAGCCCTTGAGGGAACCTTGTGTGGTGGATAAACTAGGGAATATATTCAACAAGGAAGCGCTTGTGGAAGCATTGCTAGGGAAGAAGCTGCCTAAGGAGTTTGGGCACATTAAGGGTTTGAAAGATATGATAAAAATTCAACTTTCTGCGATTCCTGGCGAGGGTGTGTGTGCTGGGGCGCGGTTTCAGTGTCCTGTTGCTGGCCTTGAGTTTAATGGGAAGTACAAGTTTTTTGCTTTGAAGAATTGTGGCCATGTCTTGAGTGCTAAGGCTTTGAAGGAGGTCAAGTCATCTTTTTGCATGGTTTGTCACCAGGGATTTTCAGAAACTGATAAGATAGTAATCAATGGGAGCGAAGAAGAGGTGTTGGTTTTGAGGGAGAGAATGGAAGAGGAGAAGGCGAAAACTAGGGAGAAGAAATCAAAGAAGGGGAAGAATGGAGTGGTAGTGAATGGGGAGGAGAGTGTGACTATGGAATCATCGCGGTTGAGTGGGACTAAACATGGAATAGATGTTAAGGCTATGGATAAAGTTTCAGCTAAAGTGGAAGGAAATGGAAAACTTGCGAATTGTCATGTTGCTTTGAAGGGCGTGGCTGATGGTGCAGCAAAGCGTTTCAAGGCTGCTGATGTGGCCCCAGCTAATGCTACGAAGGAAGTGTATGCCTCAATTTTCACTTCGTCAAAGAAGTCTGATTTTAAAGAAACATTTACTTGCAGATCTCTACCACTTGGTAGAAACTGATTGTTGTATCCAGTGTAGAACTTGTCGACTGGTTAGTTTTGTTAAATGTACTGAAATTTGAGTTCATAATTATAGAACAGAATGACTTTTCCTGTAATGTCGTTACTGGTTCCTTCCCATTTGATCATGTGGATCTTGTTTACAAAGGAATTGTACTAGCTAGTATCTTTTGGCTTCTCCAGCGGCAGATTTTACCCTTTCTCAAGACTTAACTGTGTTCCGCAAAGAATATTCACTTTATCATAGATTTTGTCTTCGTGTAACCAAACTATGAATGGAACTGGTTTGCAAGTGTTCTCAAATAATACAATGGATGAATTCTGTGTGTAGGTTCAACTTGTCCCTTATTTCTGATTGCACGCAGGCTGAACGATGCTTTGTAGATATTGAAGTAAGACACAACATCGAAGTTGGGTTATATGATTTAATTGACATTTAAGTTGGGGATTTCTTTCAAACTCTGCCATTTGAGTTAATTACTTCTACTTTTTATTTGTATGTATCTTGTTGATGTCCACTTTCTAGGCTTTCTACTTAGTAGGTGAGGAATGTGATTTATGGACCTACCGTTAATCTTCTTACTTTACTTTCTTTGTTATCATCTTGATGATTGACATGATAAGATACTGAACTTGAACTATGGTGCATATAGTGTGTATATCCAGTTTTAGGCAATCGGGCTTTCTTGTTGAGGATAGAACACATCTCGTTACTAGATTTTCTCTTTTAGCTACATGGGATTAGGAAACTGGAAATATCAGATATGTAGACATTCCAAACGTGAAGCCTGCGTACAGAGATTTTTTCTGCATCACTGTGGAGCAATGCATTTGCATTATTTTATATAATGGAGATCTCTCAAACGTTACTCTCTCAAAAAGTAGGTGAAGGCTTGTAAAATCTTTTTTTTTTTTTTTTCTTGTTTGGCTGCATTTTTTGATCAGTTGATTTTTTTTATACATGTTTATCACCAACGGTTGTCTCTGAATCATTTCTTGATTTGTGTCTAGCCATTGGAGTTTTAAACTCATTGATCAACAGAATCTCTAATTTGTTTGATCAATTTTCAATCAATCTTCAAGCTTTGATTTCATTCTTCGTAATCTTCAGTAATTGATCTTGGTATCTTCTACTAAAGAAATATTTCTAGGTTTACTCCTTCTAGGCTTCAAAAATGCCCTCAGTCTTCGATCTTCTTTGATTTGCATGGTGAATCAAGATTTTCTTTTCCTTTTTCAACTTCTTTGATTTGTCTTTAGCAAATAGAGATTTCCTCGTTTTTATCAATAATCTCATATTACATCATATCAATTTTCTTTGACGCAACAGATTTAGAACTGTAATTTTCTGCATCAAAGATAGAAATTTTTATGTGAGGAAAGATTAACACTTAATTGGCTAACGGATCAGAATCATCTAAACTGAAATTGCGTTGCTTAAGGGTAACCTTCAACTAACAATAACCGTTTTTTTGGTCAACGAAAAGACAGGCTAAGTTGGGTGTGCAAAGCTAGACTACCTCTGGAATATGGACGCAACATGAGAAGTAGCAAGTTCTGCAGCGGAAAACCTGTGCTGAGCAGGCCCTGACCTGAACGGCTAAACGCAGCATAGCAGTATGAGAAGAATCAAAATGCATGCTTTCGTTGAGAGTTGAACTCAAGACCTCCCGCTTACTAAACGGGTGCTCTAACCAACTGAGCTACGAAAGCAGACAACTGCTCAGGGGAGCGATTATTTAATTATAAAAGATATATTATATGATTTATAAACGCCAGCATTAAAAGCTTAATGTAATAGAGAATTATTTGCAGGATGGGGTGTAACAATAATATCCACAGCCACATGGCCTGTTTGCTGAATGTAACAACATTGTCAATAATGATGCTCCATTCCCATGTGTCTCGCAATTGAAAGATCAGTCCCAAGACAAATTTAAATTAAATTTATTTGATCTGTAATTTAATTTATAAAAATTTTATTTATAAAAATAACAAAATTATTCTACCAAACATTTACTATTTCATTGGGTGAGGAGTAAGGGGCTGGGAAGTGGACCTTTACAATTTTTTTCCCTTATTTATTGTTATAATATAATTTTTTTCTTAATTTATTTAAAATTTATTGATATTTTACAATTTTATCAAATAAATTAATATAAAATAATAGTTATATCAAATGAAAATTCATTTTGAATATAGTTGTTTGTATATAATAATAAAATTATTAAAAAAATTACAAGCACCTAATAAAATAATAAACTAAAAGAAATATAATATTACATGTAGGACTTAAAATGAGTTATTTTAATTTTTCTTTGATATTTCAGGTTTATGCGATGAGAACAGAATAATTGATTTTGTCACACCCCTCGTGGGTTGTCGATTTTTTATTTTTTTGGTGGTACCAGAAAAGCAATCTGTCTATTAACTAATTCTTCGGCTTCGTCGGCAAATTCACTGTCATGTTCATGTTGTAACAATGGGAGGGAAGGAAGGCTAACTACGCTTTGTTCGTAGCATTTCCTATTCATCTATCCTCTCAACCATATCTTGTTACATCGTGTCCACAACTCTTTGCTTTGTTGCCCACCTGAATATTCCCAAGATCCCCAGATAACCCTAGAACTCTCTCGAATTTCCCCGGCGAAATATCAGATAATGTCCCATCCCGTTTCCACCCACCGGTTCTTCTTCCATCGGTTATCGGGCCGTGAACGAGAAAGTTGATTACTTTCCATTGTCTTGAGGTGGTTGTTCGTTTGTTTTCTCATATTTCTGGAATTTGCTTCCATTTCTGGGGTTCGGTCACCTCTTTGAGGTATTGGTATTTCATGTGTGGATTTTGAGTATTTTTCGCAAATTTTATGGTTTTGGTTCTTGGGGTTTTTGGTTCATATTACTTGTTGGGCGTACCCTAAGGAGATGTCGATTTTGGCGAAAAGCAATCTCCATATCAGGGAAGTTTGGAATGACAATCTTGATGATGAGTTTGCGTTGATTCGTGATGTCGTTGGCAACTACCCATATGTTGCTATGGACACTGAGTTTCCGGGTATTGTTCTTCGACCAGTTGGGAATTTCAAGGACTATAACTATCAAACACTTAAGGCGAATGTTGATCTTTTAAAGTTGATTCAGCTGGGGCTGACATTTGCTGATGATAAAGGGAATCTTCCCACTTGTGGAACTGAAAAGTACTGCGTGTGGCAATTCAATTTTTGCGAGTTTAATCCCAATGAGGATGTGTATGCCAATGACTCAATTGAGCTCTTGTCCCAGAGTGGCATTGATTTTAGGAAGAACAATGAAAAAGGTGTCAGTGCGTTTAGATTTGGGGAGCTACTGATGTCATCTGGCGTTGTGTTGAGTGATGAAGTGCATTGGGTTACATTCCACAGTGCTTATGATTTCGGGTACTTGGTTAAGTTGCTTAAAGGTAAAAATCTTCCAGATACGGAAGCAGAGTCTTTCGATCTGATCAAGATATTTTTCCCCAATCTTTATGATATCAAATACCTGATGAAGTTCTGTTTCAATCTGCATGGTGGGCTGAACAAGGTTGGGGAACTGTTGGGAGTGACGAGAGTTGGTATTTCTCACCAAGCTGGTTCGGATAGTTTACTTACATGTTGTACATTCATGAAACTGTTAGAGGTTTACTTTAATGGCACACCTGAGAAACACGCTGGTGTTTTGTTTGGTCTTGGTGTTGACAGTGGTCAAATTACTCATTGAAAAAGTTATGGAATAGAAATAAAAATTATTTGTTAGATTGCAAATCTTTGTTTACTCTTCGCTTTAGTCTTGCTTATATTGTTCTTTTCTGGCCTATTTATTGTTTCTCCACACTAAGTTCTTAACTTCAGTGAACACTATTTCTTTTTCCTTTCCTTTTTATTTTTTCAGCTTCAGTCCCACTTTTTTAGGTTGGGCACGGAGCAAGGAATAAGCAAAAATATGATTCTGTGTTTTCCTGATCTTAACTTTTAATCCTCTCCCCTTCAAGGAAATCTAAATGCTTAAGTTAAGAAATGAGTTTTCTTGCTTCTCCCATGCATCCCGCGAACTAGTTATAGTCTTACGCATAATAATTGGTGTAATAGTGCTGGAATGGAAAAAAAAGTTACAGGCTTTGTGAATTATTTATCTTGAGCAGCTATAAATGCCATTGGTTGGCGCTGGCTGGTTTTTGGTTTTTGTGGTAACTATAAGGTGTATTCTGTTGCCTTATTTTGTTGAGAGGGCTCTCTCAGGCTGCGCTAGTAGGTTTTTGTATTCTTGCTGAGATTGAACAATCCTATGTATCTAGAGAGCCCATATTGTATATTCAGATTGTTTAAAATAGTTTAGTTAAAAAAAAAGAGCGGCAGGAACTTTGAAACATACATAAAATTTTACTTTTGGTTCTTTGTTTTAGTGTAACTTGTCTTCCTTCTCGCGTGTCAGAATACTCTTCCAAAGCCTCTGTTGTCCACATTATTTCTTTGCTCTTTTGCTTATGTATGTTTTGCTCCTCATTATCTAGTATTCTTCCCTTTTATGTTAAGATCAATCATTTACTCTGAATCCATCTCTCATGAACATGGCAATGTGTACAGCTATGGCTGTCTATTGTTATTGCTCATAGATTTGGTGCACAACGTCAAATAAGTATTGTGCATTGTTGTCGGTAATAGATTTGGCGCCTTAATATGAATTTTTACAATGTGAGGATTAAGTTCATCAGAATTGAAGATCTGAATAAATAGACTCCCGAGTATTTATAATATTTTTTTTCATGGATATTATATAATCTTCCATTATTCTTACTATTATGTGCCCAGATGAGGGGTTGCCTTTCAATGCCTGGCCTGTTGTGGAGATTCTATTTGATAATCCTGGAAGATTTCTGCCATTATGTTCGGGGCTAGTCATTATTTTTTTAGTCAAACCACTGATGTTTGTGATTTAGTAATGTATGCAGGAGTCTCGACCTTATAACAACTCATTCACTCATTTCATGGTAAATTTTCTCATTGTTACTTTATCTGAAGTTTGTACAGCTCGTTTGGCCTATTTTCTTGTGTTTGAGCTTCAACTGATGAGCCTTACGTTACCTATATTGTGAGTTTAATTCCTTTGATCTGTTTCCGGTTCTTCTTTCTCGTACAGATAGTTGTTCTTTTCATATTTGCAAACAGCGCCAAATGCTCAGATGTAAAAATTTAAATCAGAACCAAAATAAGAAAATGCTGAACTATGATAAAGTTGGTACTTTAAAAAAAGACAAGGATAGGATAATTAGATTAAGGCTAGGACCTCTGTCACTTTTAGGGTGTCCCTGTTTTTTAATTTTTATAAACTTAAGATATTTTTTAATTAATAATTAAAAACTAATTTTTTAAAATAAAAATTATTGAAATAAACAATTTTTTTAATAAATTTTTTTTCATACACGGATTCAGCTTTTAAGAGTCCTTTTAATCCTAGAATTTATGTAAGAAACTACTTCGGCCAAACTAGGTTTACGGGCACACTGAAAGCTCCAGAGCCTGAGCTTCGCAGATCTTCCACCTGGCTTCTTTCTAGTCACCAATTTTTCCATCTACTTCGTCAACTATTTCCTGCAAATTGATGACATCGAGTTCAGTGCCGCACAACAATAGAACTCTCACAAGCTGGCAGTATCTCAGAAGTTGCACCTACTTTCCTTTCCCTTCAACCTCGAACCCTTTTGATTGGGTGCCAACTTGGATTCATGATTTAGTTTTTCCACTGTGTTGTTTGGCAGACTCGGATTGTGCTTTCGCTCATCCTTATCTATTCTTAAAGACCATTTGGAATGGTTTTGCGCTGTTCTCCCTGTCTCTTTATTTTAACAGCAGTAAACCCTTTCAAGAGCTGTGGCTACTGAACTGCAAAATGAAGGCCTCCTCTGTATCTATTCTTGCAGATCTTTTAGAATGTTTTATTTTATTCTTCAATTCCATCGTTATTTAAATATCTCATTAGGGTGGGTTTACCCTTTGATTTTAAGAAAGATTATGATCCGTCTTGATAAGACCTTTGGTCATTCCCTTCACACACACATGAAAATGCTTCAGTTTATAAAGAACCGAACACTAAGATCGATAAAAGGCTCTAGTTTATGAAACAAGACACTAATGGCACATACATTACACCTGAAAATAAAGCGAAACAACTTTCCAGCGGGGTTTATCTTCTTCCTCAATACCAAATTTATTAAACAATTTAATCCATGCTCATTCACTATCAGAGACACGACATCTTTGTACACCAATTCAGGATAGGGGATTCCCCACTTCAAAGCAGCACACTCATTGCACTGTGTAAGTATAACACACATGAAAAGGAGATAAAAAAAAACAAAAACAAGTTTAGATCAATAAGATAGGCTGGTGAAAGTTCTCAATTACTTTTGACACTTCACATCTTTCAATTTTGGTGTAGAGCACTCACTACAATCTCAACCAAGAAACTGATTATAAAATCAGCCTAATCTTGCTTCTCTACGTAGCACCTGGATGATAGAAATCCACGAGAATATTAGAGAATAAATATTTGTATATGTAATTCCCACTACAATATTTAGTAAATGACCACATCAAGCATTCCTGCATGCAAGGCACTGGTAATGGACTATGCTTCTCATAGCTTAAAAAAACTACTCCCTTTCTTCCCTGGTATCAACTCAACTAATGAAGATGTAGGAGGTGTCAGTAAGCTTCAACTAAGATAAATTTCTTGAGTTAGAAAGTTGATAACTCTTCAGAATGTTAGAATTACGTGATAAAGTCGGAAGATATTTGATAGTAGAAAATATTATGCGGCATAATATTGATTGATCAATTATTTAGCAAAAAAGAAACCAAGAACACTCTTTTAGAACATTGAGCCAATAGAAAATGTTTATGGAATTAACTTCCAGTAATGCCTAAGAAAACTGTGGAGCACAGAGCAAAAGCAACAATTACACAATTATGGTCATTGATTGGCAGTAATGCTCACACCAAGAAGAGCAGAATCTGTGTACTTGAACGGCAGTCCAGTTCAGAAGAATAATAAAAAATATTGACATATTAATTACTCAGAATGTGACTGTTTGCAAAGCATTAAAATATGTTTCAAAAGTATGGACTCAAAAGTAATCATGCACAGAACGCATTATGCATCTGAATAACAACTACTGAACATACTTTTTAAGGGACAAAGGAAAAATTAATGGCATTCTACCTCTTCAGCAAATTTTATCAAAATGGTTGTCCGAGGTCGTTGTTGACCTTCCATGGGCACAAAATGAGCTGTTACAACAGCTGGAAAGCCAGCGCCATCCAAAACACCCTTCATTGAGTAAAAACAAAACAAAATTACTGATTGGACCCTCCTCCAGCAATCAGATAATTAATTAAATATTTTAAAGTTAAAAAACCCTTACCCGTACTATTCCAGCAACAAATGCTCCACAATTAAACGTTCCCATGTCCTTTGGAATAGAAATGAATCTAAAAACCGAGACAAGGCATAAGCTTGTCACTAATTAAAGTACAAAAAATCCAATATGTTTAGCAATCATATGAAATGCCATCAATGAAGAAATTTTTACCTGTTTACCAGGAGCTCCTTCTCACTGATCATATATTCATCCTCATGTTCAGTGCCTTTCTCCAGTGAGTCAGCTACCTAATATGGCGATACAAGAAGCAACTAAGGATACTGCTGAATGGCTAAGATAGTGGCTGATTTTATCTAAAACGAGAATGCAGTGAAACAAAACAGAAATACAATTGTTTGATAAAAGATGCAGAACAGAGATACATCATAGGCAAGAGCTTCCGCCTTGTCTTGTCTCCACAAACATATATATCGGGCCTGATTATTACATATAGCAGTATAATGCTCCATTTGCTTCAGATACCACAGCTCTTACATAATTAATTATTAATAATTATATCTAGACAAATACAATGTTATCACACATGACAGCATATCTGCTTCAAATATTATGCTCTATTTGCCTTAAAATATCACTAATACATTCTGTAGCTGTGTTTCTGGTATCTAATACCAGAGCTTCAAACCATATGGTGTATAATATCTCAACAAAAGAAACAAGCAGAGACAGTGAGACTGAACACAGAATCGCAACAATACATAGGTTGATCACAAATGGAGATTGTGTGAATAAATTCATGATTCTTGTATAAACAAGGCGATTGACAATCATCTCAAACAAAACCTGACCAGGTGCACCCTCCACCATGAAAGCCATGGTCCACTCAATAGACAACAATGAGAAATAGAATTTAAAACTAACTGTGATCAATAGCATGTTAATCACTACTATTCTTTGACTGAAATTACACCACTGAATCATCCTCTTTGACATACCAGGGACTATATCAAGAAAAAGCCTCAAGGACCAACATATATAAAATATGGCTAACAATTCTCCAAGCTTGCTAAAGTCAACAATAGTATGTTTCTAGCATGAGCAATCAAAAGGGATTTTGATCACATAGCATATTTTATCAAATTATCCTACATTTTTCTAGTTATTTCGTCTGGATGGAGAGGATACAACTTCATGAAACCTTTTTGCTATCTACCAAAGAATACCTGGAAAGGTCAACATACACTTCCCTTACAAAAGCATCTCATGTCATTTGGTAAAAAGAAATTCAACATGATACAAAGAGGAGAAGAGGCGGTGGAGCGAGAGAGTTCAATGGCACTTACCTTGCCAAATAATACCTTCCAAACTGTGCTGTGTACAAAAGAAAGAATACCTAATATTCGTGTCTCCCTTCTGTTTCCCTGGGGTATCAGAATTGCATCATAGGTCAGTCATGCTAACCATGCAAAAGTAAAAAAAGCTATTCCAGCCTGTGCTCCATGTCTAACCTTAAACTGATAAAACATGTCAAATTTTAATGCATAAATAGATTTAATGAATTTGCAACTACCGTGCACAGATTCTCTCATTTTAAGGCGACAAACTTGAAGAGCCTAGGGGAAAGAGGAATCTATTACTGGTGCTTTTTAAATGAGTTCAACTTCAGAATTATTATAAAGGAGATCCCAATTGCCAAATTGATGGCTGGTTATCGCCTCACTGATGTTGTCAGTAAAAATTGATTATACAAGTTAATCATAACCTCTGAATATCAGGTGTAGGTACTGCAGGAAACTCTCCAAACACATAATATGAGATGAGTTTAAGCCATCCAAATATAATAGAGGCATAACAAATTCTTCAAATAGTTTACAGCCGCAATATACTAATCTGCTTTCTCCAGCTGCAAGGATTTCCTAGTCTCATTCGCAGAATACAATAATCACATCAGACACATATATGAGCCTTTCATAGAGAATTTCTGAGAGTAATTATACCTTATCTCGGTGGCAAAGCAGCTCCAGAACTCGAGCCCCAACAGCATATCCAGCATCCTCCAGTCTGGTGGATTTATTTGTTTAGTTTCAAAACAGATGACTTAATTTATACAATGATAAAATAACAGTGTAATTAACAGTGATAAAACATTAGCTGAATGGTGTTTTCATGCCTAATCTATCATATGGTTCATCAAATCTAATTTACAATTTTTATCACTTCATGCTTCATAAGTTATGTTAAAATTAAAATATTCCATTATTCATTTGCAAGGGTTGGATCCAGGAAAACAAACAATCCTTAATAGGATGAAGTGTATTACTAATTTTATTTTTATCTAAGAAAACAAACATTAATTGTTTCATGTTTAGAACATATGAAAAAGTAATATAGCATAAAATCAAAGTATTATTTGCCTTCATTTTCACTGACTCCAATTGAACGCATTAAAATGTTATAAAACAGAAACAATCACCTTCGTTCTAACTCAGCTATATTGTCAACCTGTGTCTGGTTGTACTGGACAAGCTCTGAGAACAAGAACGCAAATGCACTCAAACTAACCTGCACAAACATCAAATCTAGATAAAATTTACCACAGAAACAAACACCCCATACTTCAAACATGTTATAAGGGGCAAAATTATACTGAAAACTATTCATAGTTGTGGTTCTAAATTTGCGCCCAGAAAAATGAGATCTCAGAAAATGGAGCAAACAAAATAAAAAGTGTAAATCTGTATGCCAACTTTTGCATGAAGAACTTCAGAGAAATTCAGAGAACAAGAAATAAGCTACACCCATTACGGGATAAACCAAATCCAATTTACTCGTCTAAGAAAGGAGGGAACATAATACGATTTTGGAAGCAGAGTAAATCCAGCTGAAATGCTTAAACACATTTAGTTGAGTCAATTTCAATCATTCTTCCTCCATTTTTCTCGGAAATCAGAAAAACAGCACAGCCAAACCAACAGCCAGGAAAAGAAGAAACCAAAAAATAAAGAATCTAGAAAAAAATAAAAAATAAAAAAGCAAGAACTTTGAAGAACATAGAGGAACCTCTTGCTTGCCCTTAGCGAGGGGCTTGTCGAGGACGTTAGTACACTGCTTGATCTTTCCGACTCCGATCATCGTCTACAATCTCTCCCCTTTGTATTCTTGCTTCCCTTTCACAGTAATGGGTTCCCCTGTGCTTCTCCCTGACTCGGAAGTCGGAACACAGAGCCAGAAAAATCTGGAGCAGACCCCACGACCCACCACTGATTTCCACAACTATAACTCACTCTGTATACGGGCGGCTTCCATACCCGACAAATATACTTGACCCGATTTTTTCCCACTGATTTTCTTTTTATTTAAAATATTTATTCATCTTTCTTTCTTATGAAAGTGTAAATTAATTACTTATATCAAATTCAAATTATTAGAACTGGGTAGTTAAGTTGTGATTTTTTTCTCTATTTTCCTATTATTTGATGGTTCTATGCACTAAAATAAAGAGAAAATCAGGCATAATAAAAATGATGATTTCATATAATTTTTTAAAAAAATTAAAGAATCAAATATAATATAATAATAAATTAAGGGATTATTGATTGTTTAATAGACTAGTATAATTGCATTAATAGCTTATTGTTTTCATTTATTTGAATCTTATTATTTAATTATATTTTTATTATTACTCAGACTCCTATATTTGCATTAATTGCATAATATTTTTTATTTATTTAAAATTTATTATTTAATTATATTGCTTTTGTGAAAACTTATTGTAACATTGATTTTTTCTTAAAAGAATATGAGAGAAGCAAATCTTCTCATTTAGACGATACAATTAAAAGAAATTTTAGATGGATTATTAGATTTACGTCATTTTTATTTATTTAAATCTTATCATCTAATTCTTTTTGTGATGATAACATGTCAAAATTTATTGTAGCATTTTATATATATAAAATAGATTTAATAACTGCAAGAGATGTGCACCACGATCATTTGCTTTTGTTATATAAATCAGGAAATGGATTTCGGAACATGAATTTAAGGAAAAATAAAAATATAAAAGTATGTATAAACTATGTACAAAATTTATTTACACGAGTATCGTTACTCAATTCACATGCCTATTAGCCACAGGACGACATTTTGCTTGGCAAGCGACCCTCCTTGACTGAAATGTAGATGGCACACTATCAAAGCCATGGAATTGCCGATAGACCTCCATTACAATTCACTAATCTCTTCTCCTTGTTGGATTATTTGAAGAGTATTGAACAAAGCTCTCAATATTCATAATGAGTCAAAATAAATAAATCTTTTATTTTTCATTAATAAAGTATTTTTCCATATTCATAATGTATTTCCGTGCATTCCTTTTAAAAACTATGAACCTAGCACTGTTTTCTCCTCTCTATCCACAATTAGCTATTTACAGTTTACACCATCCTAATTCCAATACAATGGAATCACCATATAAAAGACCGATTCCCAGTCATTAAAAAAAAAAAAAAAAGAAGCACAATCCTATCCTATTGACTAAGAAATGAATAAATATATAAAATAAAACAAACGTAATTAAAATACACTTGAATATCCCTTTTTTAGTTTCTTCATCAAATGTTGAAGTAAAAATCAGACCATAGCTAGCGCATACTGTTGTACAAGACAAGAAGCAGTTAGGTTAGGCCAACAAAATATCAGTCAGAAGCATTAAAAGATAAGGCATACATCACTAATGAAGAGAACTAAATTGTATTGCCGACAAACAATTCACTCTGCCACCACTTCCACTCCAGCTCTCTTGTTATCAGTGATCCCTTCCCCATTCACAACACGGAGATCTGGGTAATTTCGATGGTTCAAAGAATGCAACCAGAGAGCCACAACTCCTTCTTTCTGCTCTGTGGAAGCAATATGAGAATATATATATTTCGTTTTGAAGTCCTCAGCTTCTTTCTCATATGCTTTCATGGACAGCTCTTCATGACTATCCTTCCATTTCTGATTATATGATGCAAAGAGGCATTCATCCAAAAATAAACCAACCTCAGGTGCAGTAGGCACATTAATGTTAACATCTCTGCAATTCGTTTGCAAAAATGAGAAAAAAAAAAAAAAAAAAGGATGAAAATCATGCAGCATTTCAAATGGGCAATGGTAGATAACAAAAACTACAAAAGCAGCACCTACTTCTGCAGAGCTTTATCTATGAGTGACTCTGGTGCACAATTTCTCATAATTGCAACGGCGAGCCCAATCATCTTTCGTATCTGATGAAGCATGAAGCTCTGTCCCACAACCTCACATTTAACAAATTCCATTCCTTGAACTGCCATAGTGGTGTTTGCATCAAATGAAATAATGAAACGCCTAGCAGAGGGGTCTTCAGCTTTTGTTCTGGTGGTGAAGTTATGGAAGTTATGAGTCCCCACATAATGCTTCAAGATCCTATTAAATCTCTCCCTCTCCTTGTGACCATAACAGAAACTACTTTCCTTCACAGAATTCTCCTCTCCATTAACTTTTTCTACCTCAAGAGTGCTCACTGATCCACCATTCAAATGAGTATCCTCATCTAGATCAGGAACCACTGTCCCAAGACCAATTTCAGAGTTCACATTCTCTACTGAATTTTTACCTTCATGACTGGATTCATTATTTAAATCATTACTATCACCTTTGTTCAAAGGATTCCCAACATCCTCCATATCTCTGGAGTCAAGCACAGCATCTCCCTCTGATGGAATGCTAATCTCAACATTCATGGCACCCAGTTCAAAATTGCGCTTACCAAACAAACCTGCCACCTTACGGCCTCTCTCAGAACACTCCAGACACTTGACAAGCTCATTCGCAGACCCCAAACTTGCCAACACACTCTCTCTATCACGATGAGCACAAGGATTAAGAGAAAATACAGGAATGAGATAGATATACCTCCTCCGATCACAAAACTTCTTGGCATTAAAAGACGCTGTCACACGCTTGTAACCAAATATTCGTATCTGGGAGGAAAGGTTTGAATTAAGGCGTTCAACAAGACCAGGTGGATCAATATAGAACCGGCCTGAGACAACCTGGCCCACAGCACTGACACCCTTATCAGTCCGAGCTGAGCGAGCCCAATCATATCGTTTAGGATTTCCTCGATCCTGTTCAGGGACAGCCCCGGATAGAAATAATGCTTCTTCTAGGTCACCTTCAATGGTCTTGGCACCAGGGTTTTTCTGCATGCCCTGGTAACCAACACCACAGTAAGCAAAGAAAATGGCAATCTTACGGCGCTTGTACCGCTTCTTTGCACCTGTGGCAGTGGTGCATTCATCATCATCAGAAGTAGTGGTAGACATCTTAAGCTTTTTGGGCTCCGGCTCTTCTGCTGTTTCTGGTGGTGGGGGCTTCAGTTTTGGTGAACTTGTCAGCCTTGTATCTGAGGTTATATCTGGGTTTTCCATTTTTTACAAGTGATAAGAATATGGCTTGTACAAGACAATGTTTTTAAACCCAGACCGTTCAACAACCTGAAAAGGCACCGGGTTAAGGGTCACTGGTCAGGCCATTGGTCAACTACGGCCAAACCAATGACATCAGCATGATGCCACAGAACTTAAAAATAATTTGTTTTATAATGCATTCATATACTAAATGAACGAATCTAAACTAAAATTGAAACTTCATTCTCACAAAGTTTACCGAGTTTTTACTGATAGCTCCAGAAACAATTTTTGTTTCATCCTTTTAACAAACTATCAGAAGGAACTTATAATAGACTTTCGTAATGCCAACATAATATAAGCATGTAACTTCTGATCAGAGCAACTACAAGAATCAATCAGAACTACGAAAAACTTCAACTGAGATCACAACAACAGAGAGGAAAAAAGCGTATTTGATAAGGTCTATTGCAAATGATTAAGAACTAATATAAAAATAACAAATTTCACCGCAGCTATATAAATTCAAAAGCAGTTAAGAAAGTCTAACCTTAGCTATTGATTTAAAAATAGAGTATTAAAGGTCAAAGCTTTTCAATTAATTAGACCTGGGTAGCATCCATAAACTATTCACTATTTTCATATGAAGAACAACGGGCCGTGGTTCGCTGATTAAACTATTATAGAAAATGCAATTTCCCATAACCCGATGTACATGAAAACTCCATCACACTACCCATCCAATTTGGAGAGTAAAAAAGATAGAAGCGAGGGTGCCCACAAGTGTAACCAGAGAAGGAGCAAGAGATACCTGGAAGTGGAAGCTGAAAAGCGGGAAAATGGTGCCAGCCCGAAACTGCGTCTGCGTCGAACTAAATAGCAGCGTGCCACCGGCGTTTGATATGGAGGAGGCAAGCAGAGGCAACGATGCAGAGAAAGTTAAACCCTCATTTCCTCCTTCGTCTTCCGAATTCGTAAGAAACTACAGTACATTCATCGTTCCTGTGCACACCCACAACCAACCCAGTCTGCCACGTTCTCTCATTAACAAATTGGGCCATGTAGATCATTGTTCGCAGATTTGGGCCTTTTGTCTTTGGGCTAAACCCAAAATTCAGACGGTTTCTGTATGATGACAATCGTAGTACAAACAATAGATGCATCATATATGGATATAACATGGGTAATCCTTGACCAGGGATAGATATTGCTTGACTTGTTCTTCTTAAACATTATATATATTTTTTTCTTTATCTCACTACTTTTTGACATTTTTTTTGTCATTTGTAGTGTAGATTTAACTATAAAATAGAGAGGTAAAGAAAAAACTACTAAAACTAATGAACAAAGTTAAAAAATTTAAATCTAACTAATAAGTATTCAGAGCAAACTTGACACGAATCAAAATAAATAGTTGAGAACAAAATCAGAGGTGATGAGGGTGACTAAGTGAATCGTTTGCTATGTTTTTTGTCAAGAAATATTGTCTTGTTTTACTTAATCAAATATTTTTTCATCCTTTAACTGCCAAAATACTTCCTGTCTAAACTTGAAAGAGAGCGAACAATTTAGTTCATAAGGGCGGATTATGCTCAAGTAAGCATTTGGAACTTGAAAGGGTTAGGAACAGATGGGAATCCAATATAAAGAAATTTTGTTTTTCTCCCATAATATTCAAGCTCAAGGGTCAATTCAGTTGTGTTCAACTTTTTTCCTGTAAATTTTGTATCACCATTCTGCATTTATGTAACAAGCCCCTATCAGAGCACTTATGCCATTGGATGCTTAATTGATAATGTCCCCTGCCGCTATCTCAACACTTTATATTAAATCTTTGTACAACCTCATATATAACCAACACCAGGCCTGAAACAAGTAAAGTTATGCCAGAAAACTGAATGAACAAAATTGGAGGGTCACATTGTGTAAGCAAGCCCTAAAATGTTGTAAAATATGCCACTCTGGGGGAAAAAGGGTTCCCAGAACTAAACAATACTGTCTTGATAAAATCCTATACAGAAACAACAACAATTTCCTTCATCCCTACCAAAGAAAGATAATATTTCACTAGAAGGCTTATATCCCATAAAGTGCTGGATATAATCAAATAGTCAATAGTAACACCTTAACCTGCAAATGTTATGTTATTTCTATGCCTGGTGTATAAAACTTCAATGCACAGAGCAATGCTGCCCTAGTAGTACTAGGGCGGATCAAAAGTTTGCAGCGTGAATGAAACATGAAGTGATGATTGAAAAAACCAATGATCTAAGCCAGTGTCTATATACTGAGTCATAATTTTTTCATAAACTGAATTTTACTAAATACTTATTTAAAAAATCAGAATAATTAAATATATTGAGCTCTACCAACTAAACTGTAGATCCAACAAATCCCACAGCAAAGTTACTGTTTGAAGCAATTTAATGACCCGCCATACTTCTTCATACTATATGGGAGGGGAAAACAATTGTACCTATTGTGTATGATTCTCCCCTATACCAAGGATTTTATAAAAGACAATAATCGGAATAACAAGATTTTTGCATTAACAGATACATGTACTTCTAAAACTATATCCGTACATCCAATTTTCAAAAGTTGTCCCTTCAGGTGGTTTAAACTCCCCTATAATGCAAACATCCATTTCTTTCTGAACCTCCAGTTGTCTACCCACCATAATTCTGTTAATGAGCTTAGCCAATTTAAAAAACTCAAAATGCCTCAGAAAAAATGTAAGATAGTGCAAAGACATAGTTGCATAAAATGCAATCCCCCCAAAACAAGAAAAAATTGGAATTCCCGTATGAATAAATAGCCGGGTCTCAACTGCAGTGTTTTTTGAAGTCTCCTTGGTTGATCCGAACGGATTATATGACTGCTGACCACTGTCTAGTTCTTGATCATGCCAGTTTTTACCCCATAAGCAACCTGACTACTGAACTCGTCATTCACACATGTCACTCTTTGCTTGAAATGTTTGGTTAGCTTTCAAATCAAGAGTTGACCAATTAGTTTCTCAGTTGATGGGTGGCATTCCTGTTATGCAAATCAACCGCCAAAAAGGATTAAGACTGCAAAGCCTAATGCCCAAACTGTGGCTCTTACAGCAGCGAATTTGCTAAGTTGCCAAGTATCCCGAAAATAAATATACTAATTTTAATTAATCCTGAATTCAGAATGAAGTTATAAATTAACCAAGTGATAATAAAACAAGAACGATATGGAAAGAATGAACTTCTTTCATAATTTTCAAATGGAAGAAGCAATGGTAACATTTATTCTTTTACAAAAGAAAGTTTATTTATATATCGAAAAAGAAAAACATTGATAAAATGTGGCATAGAAGATTATAAAAGAAAATTCAACGGTGAAAGATAGCCTTCAACCAAAACATTATGTAAAAACAACCTCCTTAAAAAGATCTGCATCAGAGAACTGAGATAAAGGGCCACGGCAACTTTTTACAGTTTCCTGAATAGAAAGAACAATATAGTCTTACTTTTGCATGAGTAGATCTTCATCCTCAATCTCGCTACTAGCCACAACCACAAACTTCAACTTGTAAGTCTTGGTTGCCTTCTTGATCTTCTTGAAAAAAAAAAAAGGAAAATAAGAAACTAGAAGAATAAGAATAAAAGAAAAATATATCACAAAAAAGGGCAAAAAGTGGTGCTGATAAACTAATAGACAAGAAAAATATATGTCCAGATGTACATATCTCAACGCAGTTACTGAGATATCTCTTTGACAATAAGAATTAAACCATGCAACAAAAGAAAATTTACTTTAATTGATTAAATAGAAAATTTGAATGCCAAGATATGGGAGCACTCATCAACTAATACCTCTTAAATCATCTCTGGTGTTTAGAGTCAATAAATCAAAACGAGGTTGATATCCTTCATCTTTCATTAATTTGGTCAATAACCGTAACTCTGACCTTATTTCATCTATTTGTGGGTGCATCTGGTCTCCAACAACAAAAACATGAACCAAACTCTTTAATTCAATCCAGCTACAACCAGGTTCTTTACTTACTCCTCGGCTTTTCATCAAACTCCTTACACGCTCTACATCTTCCCACTTGCCCAAGGCTGTATAAATACTTGATAACAATACATAACAAGATGAATCTGAGGAACCTAACTCCATTAGTTTCTCTCCAGCATAGGCACCAAGATCATAGTTACGATAGTTTCTACAGGCCCCTAATAATATTCGCCACAAACACAGACCGTGGTCAATTTTCGCTGATTCAATGAACTCTTTTGCTTCATTAAGCTTACCAGCACGGCTCAAGATATCAACCATGCAAGCATAGTGCTCCACAGTTGGAACCATGCCAAACTCGTCAACCATCATCTTGAAATAAATCCATCCTGCCTCCACCATTCCCATATGACTACAAGCAGAGAGTAGGTTCACAAATGTGACATGGTCTGGTCTTATGCCTTCCAAACGCATCTTCTCAAACAACTCCAAGGCTTCATTACCACGACCATTTTGAGAAAGTCCAGATATCATTGTATTCCATGAAATTACATCTCTATCAGGCATCCTCCAGAAAACAAGGTACCCGTCATCCAAATTCCCACACTTTGCATACATGGCTGAAAGGGCACTTCCGATTGGAACTTCTAAGCTGAAACCATACTTAATAATTCGGCCATGCAGTTGCTTTCCTTGGTCCAAAGCAGCTAGGCTCGAACAGGCTTTTAGGACACTTGCCATAGTTAGCTCATTAGGGATAATTCCCTCCGTCTGCATTTTACAGTATAGATTTAAACCACCTTCATTATCCCCATTTTGTACATACCCTGCTATGATAGAAGTCCAAAGAACGATATCAGGTTGTTGCAGGTAATCAAAACCATTACGAGCATCAGCTATGCTACCACATTTTGCATACATGTCAACTAAAGCCGTCAAAATATACATGTGCGATTCGTACCCTAACTTCAAGGAATAACCATGCATTTGTTTTCCTTCTATGATGGCACCAAGGTCACTGCAAGCACTAATGACACCAACAAAAGTAAATTCACTAGGTAAGACCCCGGATAGATGCATATTGTAAAACAACTTCAACGCTTTAACTGAATCCCCACTTTGCGCAAAACCCGTAACCATCGCCGACCATGTAATAGAATTTTTATTCCCTGAGAAGTCAAATGTCTGAAGTGCATTATCCAAGCTCCCACACTTTGCATACATTGTCACAAGAGCGTTGCCCACGGAAACAATCGATAACAAACCATTTTTAATGGCAAGTGAATGAATTTGCTTACCAGTGTCCACAAATTCAGGACTTGTCAATGCACTTAACAAACTGGTGAACACGAACTCGTTCATGTCCTCTGTTTTACGACGCATAGATTTAAAAAGCTCCAGAGCCTCTACAGCCAGCTCTTGCATGGCATACCCGGAAATCATTGTGGCCCAAGAAACTGGATTCCTCTCGGGCATTCTATCAAACAGTTTACGAGCTTCAAAGACAAAACCCGTTTTACAATACATGTTAAGAAGCGAACTCCCAACAAAAACGTCATGAAAGCTTGCAGTTTTGATAGCAAGTGTGTGCGCTTGCTGTCCGCCAAAACTGTCCAATAAATTGGAAGCGGCGGTAAACACGCCGGCAAAAGTGTGGGGATTTGGGAAGGTGTTCTCTGCCCTCATGCGCCGGAAGAGTTCCATGACGAAGGAAGAGCCAGAGTGGCCCTGCTGTGAGTAACCATTGATGAGGCAATTCCATGAGACCACGTCCTTGTTATCGATGTCGTCGAAAACAGTCTTGGCCTTCACCAAGAAACCGCACTTGGCATAGAAGTTCACGATACTATTGGCAATGTAAATGCAAGAAAAGGAACCGCTTTTGATAATCTGAGAGTGCAAGGCTTGACCTTTGTAGAGGTTCTTCTGATGCGTGCACTGAAGGAGCTCCCCGAAGAACTGACGAGACAGGGGAGGCAGAAGCATCAACTTTCTTACAAGTTAGCATTCAGATGTCCCAAGTTTCAACTTCCAGTAAACTCACCAATGACATTCTATGGCCATATCAAAGGAAAACTCTCTCTTTTGTGCTCCGCCGTTGCTCTATTTTTCAAGCTTGTGATACACTCGTTTGTAAGAAGTTTTTGTCCTTGACAGGTAACCCTTTTATATGGAAATCAAAAGACACACTCAAAGGGTGATTAAATATTCATTATATTGGATCTGACTCTTTAAATCTATGAGTGATATATTTTAATATATAAATATTAATAAATTAAATATTTATATTTTTAAATAATATTTTTATAAATTTTAATTTATAAAAGTAGAGAAATTGCTCTTATACAGTAAGCAAAATTCTAGGGGTGGGCGATTCAACTCGTCTCAAACCTGAGTCGGGAGTGTGCTATTATGAAAGAAAATTGATTTTGCATGGTTTGATATGGTCAGGTTCAGGTTTTAGAAATATCACGCACGATAACCCAACCGAACTCGAAAAATGTAAGTTTTTTAAAAATATACCTAGGCTCTGTCTCAGGTTAGTTTCCCTTTCAATTCAGTCTCGTCTCTCCCCCATCGACATCACACTCTTCTCATCTTCTCCTCTAGGTAGTCTTCAATCTCCATTGAAGAACACAGTCTCACACCTCCCTCTCTCCTTCATTCTCTTTGTTTTCCTTATGCTTCTATTAAAGCTCAGATCTACGAGTTCTATCACAGATCTATGAGTTCTACCATGGATTGTGATGATGGTGAGCTGGTGAATGGGAACAGAAAATGCGGAGCTCACTAACAACGCACTGGAGACTAGAGAGGGTTTTCAGGGTACGGCGGAGAAGAAGCGAGGACGACACCATGATCATTCCTTATGCATCTTCGATTTGCTTTCTGTTTGGTTTATGGGAAAATTGCTCAACTGAAAAGTTGCAAATCTGCGCTGCAAAATTTGTCTTACTTTCCACTTCGTTCTGATAAATTAAAGGTCCACCAAATTTCGCTTCCATTTTTTCACGATTCCTGCCATAGATGTGGGTAAGACCGTAAGAGTAACTTTGGGGTTGTTTTTTTTTAATCCTAATAGTGATACCGTGGGAGCCACCCAAATGAAGCTGAACCCAATTAAACCAACTCAACTCGGTTTACACAAAAGAACAACCAACTCCAGTGTACAAGATTGCATTAGTCGAGTTGGGCGGGTTGGTAAAAATCGGCTTGTAAAGAATTTTTAATCAAGCGTTGTTTGGATAAAACAAAGAGAATGGAAACAGGGCATTGACAATAGCCACATTACAATCAAAATATGAGTTTAAGGAGCGTTGATATAACATTTTAAAAAAACTAATCACAAAAAAAAAATTTTTAAGAAAACTAAACTTAAGTTGTAATATATATATGTACATAAATAAATTATTAATAAATAAATATATTGTCCATAATCGTACATAATTTTTGACATTCAATCAGTGATTCTGTGATACACATAATAATACTAATATTCATGTTTTTAGCAATTTTGTTTACCTATTTATTTTAATATAATAAATTTATCTTACAAAACAATAACTTTTTTAATTTCTCCGTTGATTATGAAATATTTAATTATAGACAGGTTAATTTTGTAAATTTAGCTAATATTATATTTTCTTTTCATCTATTTTAAAGCATTTAATATTTGTAAATTTTTATTTTGTTGTTTAGTAGTTTTAGTTATTGAACATTCAATTTTTGATAATAGTTTTTTTGGTAGTAATGACATGTGATAATATTTATTATAGGAATAGATATTTTTTTTGACAATCAATGAGTAATTTTATTTTACTATTAATTTTAAGGCCAAAATGCACACAACCCTCCTGAACTTTAGGCCGATTTTAAAAAATCCTCCTGAACTTTAAAAAGTTCCAAATGACCCTCTTGAACTATGAAACATTTGCAAAACACCCTTCTCCGTCAAGTTTTCCGTTAAAATTTGGATGTTTTTTGGTCAACTTCCACTTTGACCTGATAAAAAGATAAAAATACCCTTCAAATGCACATAAATTTTCAAATCTACTATAAATGCAAAAAAAAAAAATCTAATGTAGATTTGTAATTTAGGGTTTAGGGTTTAGGAATTTAGAATTTAGGATTTAAGGATTTAGGGTTTAGGGTTTAGGGTTTAGAGTTTAGGGTTTAGGGTTTAGGGTTTAGGGTTTAAGATTTATGAGTTTAGGGTTTAGGGTTTAGGATTTAAGATTTAGAATTTAGGGCTTAGAGTTTAAGATTTAGGGTTTAGGGCTTAGGGTTTAGGGTTTTAGGGTTTAGGGTTTTAGGATTTAGGGTTTAGGATTTAGGGTTTAGGGTTTAGGATTTTAGGGTTTAGGGTTTAGGATTTTAGGGTTTAAGGTTTAGGATTTTAAGGTTAGGATTTAGAATTTAGGGTTTAGGCTTTAGGATTTAGGGTTTAAGGTTAAGGTTCAATGTTAAAACTCTAAAATTTTACTATTCACAGCCTTCAATTTCTTAATTTTACAATGAAGGTCATTTTCGTCATTTTCTTAAATTTTGACGGAAAAGTTGACGGAAGGGGTTTCTTGCAAATGTTTCATAGTTCAAGAGGGTCATTTGGAACTTTTTAAAGTTCAGGAGGATTTTTTAAAATAGACCTAAAGTTCAGGGGGGGTTTTTGCATTTTACCCTAATTTTAATCTAATAAATTGAGCTTATATAAATAGTAACTTTTGGTTTTTTCATTAGTTATGGAACATGGTAGAAAATTTTAATTTTATAAAATTGGCAAGCCTTACTTAAATTTAAATATTATTCCTTCATTTTTATTTATTTTAAAATATTTAGTGTTAATTTGGTTTTTTTATTTTTAGTATATTTTAGTTACTTAAATTTTTTCTTTAATTATAATTTCTTATAGTAATATCATGTGTCAATTTTATTACCAAAAAAAAAATATTTAAAGAATGTTTAGTTATATTATATATATTATGTTTAATTTAATGTTTATGTTAGCGTGTCTAATCTAAGAATATCAAATTGAAAATTGTACTACATCAATTATAAAAGAGGTTGGGTTTGGATTTATAATTATGAGAAGAAATCTTATATCATTAATTAATTTTTGAGATTACAAATATTTTAAAGTCACTCAACACTAGAGTTAAAATGTTTGAAGAATTGTCATTTTAAACTTAAAATTTTATATATGTATATTAAATAATTTATTTATATGATATTATAACCCACATCACAACTTATGCAAACAAGTGTGAAATAGATTACAATATTTTTTTCGTATAAGATAAGAATGCTATAATATTTTCACTTCAAAATGCTATAATGTTTCCTTTGTTGAAAATAATTAGTGTCTAAATAGTTGTGTATCTTTTATATATTTTAAAAATTGTTAAATTATAAATAAGTATGAATCATGTAGGGTTTGAATAGAAAAAATAATGGTTAAAATTTAAAAACTTCTTCCACCCTTTTGTAATTAAAGTTATATTATTCTCGCACTTAAAATTATCACATAATCTATATTACTAACACACATAATTAATACTTAAATATATATTTATATTTAATTAATGATAATAAGTATTAGTGATAATTTTAGATATAAAAAAAATTATTTTTATAATTAATCCTCATATTCTTTTAAACTCTCCAAAAGACTCCCATGACATTATTTTTACATTTTAAATATACATTTTACTTATACTTATGATGTGACTTCTATTTTATTAAAAAAATAATTTCTTTTTATCTTTCTTTCTTATCAAAATTAGCCAAATAATAAACATAAATAAAATGCATAAATACAAAATATGAATAAAATATTTCTAAAAGAGCCTAATTGTACTAAAAAAAAGTTCGCAAAAAACCACATCAATCCAAAATCTAACAGAATTATAAAAAGCACAAACTTGAGGAGTAACTTACTAACTGCAGTACCGATTCCCTCAACTCTTCCTGGAAATCTAATTAGCTAATCTCACTCTCTAACTTTGAATCCTAACCCCCAACACTGTGACAAACAATTCTAACCATTTTTAAAATTTTTTTATAAAAAATCTCTTACAATTAGCATTATTGTTTTTGAAACCCCCAAAGGACTATATTACCCTCTTTGGATTTTAGCAGAAAAATAATTCCTTCTCATTCTTGTACTTTTATGCATTCTACTTTGCCATGGTGAATCTGAAAACCGATTCATAAGAGCCACGTTAACTACTTTGATTGAACCTCAAAACCCTCTTCAAAGCATACCTGACCTGTCTCTGTTTCACCAGTCATCATCTCTACCCGAACCCGAAACTCTTCCTCCCATGGAAGACGACGACGAGTTCGGAGATTTATACACAGACGTTCTCCGTCCATTCTCTTCCTCGTCTTCCTCTGCGCCGCTGCCCTACCAGTCATCCGCTGCGCCACTATCCTCCACTCGTTCGATCGATCTCAACCTCCGTACCGATGACGAAGGGATCGTCCATGGAGCGTCCTTCTCTAACTCTGCTGTGCCCCACCAGCTCACCGATCAAGTTAGAGCTTCCAAGAACGATGACTCTGCCCAAGAGCCTATCGCCGCCGCCCCAGCCAATTCTGCTCAGGATATGATGGACCGCGATGAGATGAACGACCGGCGAGTTCAGGAACAGGAAAAATCAGCCGAAGGGGCCAGGGTTCCTGAACGAAGGGACCTGGAATTAGCGAATAGGGCTTTGCCGGATATGAATCATGGTGCGGAAACCATTGATAATGGTAGCAACGAAGTTGGTCTGAAAGATGTTGATTTGATAGATAAGGATGTAAAATTCGATATTGAGGACGAAGGCAACGGGATGGAAGATATGGGTTCGGAGCCACTTATTCCTGGCTTATCGAGTGATGCCGCTGGTGATGGCTATGGTGGCGAATTGGTTGTGGAAACTGGTGCGGGAGTTTCCCGACAGGTCGATGAAAGTGGTGACGGCGATGATTGGGATAGTGATAGCGAGGATGATTTGCAGATAGTGTTAAATGACAACAACCACATGGCTATGGAAAGAGGTGGAATGATGGGTGATGACGAGGATGATGATGGTGAACTGGTGATTGTGGCAGATGGCGACCCGAATCAGGCTGTCGAGGAACAAGATTGGGGTGACGATACATCCCAACCTGCGGATGGTGAGAGGAAGGATACGGGCGAGTCAGCCAAAGCCAGTGGGGGCGTGACTGTGGCGCCAAAAACTGGTTATAGCAATCATGTGTATCATCCATTTCATTCGCAGTTTAAGGTCAGTGTCTTATGTTGCTTGAAAGGCAATTACTTGTATTTGGGGTTTTTCTTGTTTCCCCTCATGTTTTATGGTCTGAAAAATTAGGGTGTACCTGTTGTGTCTTGTAATTGTACAATTTAATATGGTAGTTCATTTGTTGGTGAAATGAAATTTTAAGCCCGCAGTATGTTTCTTACATACACCTTTGTTGTGAAAAGTTGAAATAAAAAGGTGGAAAACAGTGAGAAATCGCAGCCAATATAACATTGATCATGACGTAGTGATGGAAAGAAGGCAACTTGTTAAAAGTTTTATATCGGTTCACGGTCAAATGCGAATGCTTCCTGCTAGCAAAAGTGATCAACTTTTGCATTAAAAAAAAAAAAAAAAGAAAAGATTTCTGATCGTCAGGAATAAAAATTCATCAGTGGGCTCATACGTCGAGAAAGAATTGAATTATCCTTTCGTTTCCACGCTCTGAAATAATTAGTGGATACTCTTTCTACTTGGTTTTTCGGTATCCTAGCTGAGGCTTGGGTTCAACGACCAGGAGATAAGCATAGTCAAATGCTTGTTATTATTCGAAGTTAATAGGGTGCCATGACAAAGCCATGTGCAGTATGAGTGATATTTTTTGTTGTTTTGCATGCACCTGCTACTTTGACTGCCTTTTTTTTTTCTTTTTTTGTGAACAAAAAGTTATTGAAGGGTAACTAGGGTATGTAGCAGAGGTTGATATCTACTATGTTCAACCAAAAGTGAAAAAAATAAACTATGTACATGAAAACATGGTTGTTTCCGGGTTGATTTGACAGTGGTAACATGGATGCCTAACTACAAAGAAAAATAGAGTTTGTTTCCCTTCTTTGGTAATCGCATTCGTACGAATTCTGTGTTTCTTGAGACTTGAATACATCAACTTTTCATCTGCCCTGGTTTCTAAGTTTACATCTTTACATCTAGCAACTAATGAAAACTTTGTTGGTGCAGGTTACTCTACTAATTATACAACCAAATTGACCTTATATGTTTCTGGGAATCTTCATTATTTTAATCAACTAATAAAATAGATGCTCTTTCTGTAGTGGTACTTTGCAGTTTTGCTTGATTTACCTGCTTATTATATGGCTTCTAAACTGATGACTTTGTGAGGAGTCAAAAGACTCAAAACTATCTGATGGTTTGTATCTGCTGTCATTTGAGAAAAGCTATGGAAATTGAGCTGGACTTCTTGAAAATGTGTGACTGATGGTTAAGAGGGCAGCTGTGGTAAAAGCTACTTGTAAATTTCACATATAACTTATAACTCACAAATATAGTGAAAAAGGACAAGGGCAAAAAAGAAAAAAATGAAAGAAAAAGAAAATGGCACTTCAATTTTTAAAGCCACTTTAACATTTGTGTGGAGCACATAATCTGATGTGCAAAGATGTCTCATTTCTTGCACTCAAGCAAATAATACCTGTGGGGAGCTTAACTCTGTGCTATTTGAGAAGCAGTTGCTCCTTCTTAAAAATGTATATCTTACAAGGTAAATTATGGTGAAGTAATTGATTATAATATTGTTGTTATATAAATGATAACAGCCTTAGAAAACATATTTGAGAAAGAACTTCTCTTTACTACTGGAGATGAAGAAAATTAAAATGATTTTAGAATCAGAGTAGTTTTCCAAGACCTAAACTGGCTAGGCATTAGACAACTGTTGCACTCAGTGGATCATTTACTTGATGTCTTGGTTTAATCCTTTCAGTTGTCCTCTCCTTTGACATGTTTTAAAGCTTGAAGAAAAATGCTATTCTAGATTACAAAATTACTTTTTCTTGCTTATTTTATGGGGATTGTGCCTTCTTGGCAACCTTTTTAATTATATTTAATAACAAGTTGTCTTTCACAATATGATGTGTTCTCGTTAAACTGGATTCATTTTTATGTTGGTTACTCACCCATTATTGTAGGGCCTTGCAAATTATTGTATGTTTTTGTTTATTTCTATTAACTTTGAATTAAGTATTATGGGTTCTGTGGCATGTCTTCTTTGTATTCAAGTAATCAGAATATCTAATTTGGTTGAAGTGCTGTGTTTTCTTCTCCAACTGTTTTGCTGCGATTGATTTTCATAATTATTTATAGAAGAGGAGAATCGAGTCATGTTTTTGTCTGAGGATAGTTTCTTTCACTGTAGATTCATTAGAGCTGTTTCTTAGGTTTTCATATGGACCCAATAAATGGCTGTTTATAAAATGGAAAGTTCTAATATTTTTGGTTATTTTGGTAATGTAGTATGTCAGGCCTGGTGCAGCACCTATGCTTGGGGCATCTACTTCTGCCTTAGGAGGACCTTCTGGTCCGATTCGTCCACCTGCTAACATGGGTCTTATGGCTGGTCGTGGTAGAGGGGACTGGAGACCTGCTGGAATAAAAAGTGCTCCTCCTATGCAAAAAGGTTTTCATGTAGGTTCTGGGTTACCTGCTTGGGGCAACAGTGCAGCAGGGCGTGGTTTTGTTGGTGGATTGGAATTTACACTTCCTTCTCACAAGTAATTTTGATTTAATGAACATTGTTTTATTTACATGCACAGGGACACCAAATATTATGTGATTGTTTTCAAATTTCTTACCTGAAAGATATTCCTTTTTTTGGGGAGAAATGTTTGGAATTATAAACTAATTTAATGAGTTGGGGAAGGCTAACTCTGGTGTTTTTTTGGGTGAATCTCTCAGAAAATGTGTTGCGTTTATGTAACTATGATTTGAAGAGTAAATTGCAGGTTAGATTAATAAATAATCTTTATCCTCATCTACTATAATACGTAAAAATATTGCGAGGCCTCAGTGTGCACCATGGTCATCACTTTGTTTTCAATGTTATGGCTAGCATGTATTTGTTTTTGTGGGCCATATCTGCTAATGATCTATGAATAGAATTGCTCACTCCTATGGTTCTTTAATGGAGGAGCAGTGCAGGTGAACATTTTCTCTGACAAATGCCTTGCTGATGAATTAGGCTTTTTTAATTTTTAATTGAGTTTGGACTTTGGCCTTAAGTGGATTGTCTTGTTCTTGTCATCTTGTGTAGAATCTTTAACAGAGGCAAAACCTCTGACGTGGGATGTTTTTATCTCTGTTTTATATGCTTTTTAGCTAGTCAATTTTTTGGGTTTCAGTATAACTAAATAAAAATTATGTGTCAACTGATGAGTGCTTATTTAACACAGCCAATTATTTTCAGGACTATATTTGATGTTGATATTGATAGTTTTGAGGAGAAACCATGGAAATATCCTGGTGTTGACACATCAGATTTCTTCAATTTTGGTTTGAATGAGGAGAGCTGGAAAGATTATTGCAAACAGCTGGTAAAATTATTAATGTAAGTTCATATTCTCCAGAAATTTAGCGAAGACTGATACAGAGTCTTGTATTTGACTTTCTAGGAGCAACTACGACTGGAGTCTACAATGCAAAGCAAGATCCGTGTTTATGAGAGTGGCCGGACAGGGCAGGTAAGAGTTGCTAGTGTGGTTTAAAAAAATTAGATATATTCCATTTGTCTTGGTTTTTTTTTTATTTTTTTTTTTGTATACTGCTTCTTTTTCTCTAAAAATACATGAATCATCTGGTGATTGTATTCCAGGGGTATGATCCAGATTTGCCCCCTGAATTAGCTGCAGCTACTGGCATCCATGATGTTCCTGTTGAAAATGCAAATTCTGTAAGGTCAGATGTTGGCCAAAGTGATGAGGCAAAAGGTTCTGGACGTGTGCGGCCACCACTAGTATGTATTTTGTCCAAATTTTTCTCTTTCTTATAAAATTTCTTTATACAAAAAATTGAGCTTTTCCAGCTTTGTAGATTTTTTTATTTTTTTTTTTAATTTTTCAATTAGGCAAGATACCTGTTTTTATGGTCTTCAGTTTGCGTTTTAGCCTGCAGCTGCTGGTGAATAGAATATAAATTTGTTTGTGGTAGATATATTGTCCTTTATTTTCCAACTCAGTCTCCAGGCTCAGTATATAAATTTACTTCCTTCCAGCCAACTGGGAGAGCAATACAGGTGGAAGGTGGTTATGGTGAACGTCTTCCTTCCATTGATACCCGGCCTCCCCGGATTCGTGATTCAGATGCAATTATTGAGGTATCTGATCATGTTGTCATTAATCATGGCAGTCATCAGATGACTGTCTTTGTGCTGCATCCTCCATATGCATTGAGTACACATTACTAAGTATTTGTGTGAACAGATTGTTTTGCAGGATTCAGTAGATGATGATTCCTCTGCAGGAATTGATGTCCAAGATCAACAACCAGAGGGAGGAGAACCCCATAGAGAGGATTTTAGAAAAGACCATGTAGATGGAGATGACATTCAACCGGGGAAGGATGAGTATTTTGATGATTTTCCGCGGGATTATAATGGTCAAAGGAGAGAGCTGGGTGGAAGAAGAATGCCGATTATGAATTCTGGTCCTGCTAATGTACCTGAAGGAGATGAAACTTTGCCCTTCTCTCAGCAAGATCCAGATGATTGCCCTCATTCTAGGGGACATACTCCTAGGTCAGGTGGCAATTATGGCTCCTCCTATGAGGAAAGGTATGACTGAGTCCTGGGTATATGCTTTTAGAACGACTGTATGATGTCTACCAGTATGCATGTGTTTGCACCATTGTTGCACTTGTTTGTTATTTTGGATGAGCATCCACAATTCAGAAATCCTGATCAAATCTAAAGATCTCTAGGGCAGGCATTCACATTGATGTTTCTTTCTATAAATTGTGTCATTAAACAGTAAAATTGAGTTGTACTTTGTGTATTGGAGATGCATTCTACAAACATGATCAAGCATAATGAAACATATTAAATTTAACACCTTTGTGCTTAAAGAAAAAGAAGGCTGAACCTAGAATAAACATTATACAACAGTTCAGAAGTGTCCAAGTTGGTTGGGTAAAAAAATTTATTTTGTTGTGTCAAAATTAAAGTAAAAAAATGATTGTCTACCTTGTTAGTTATTTTTGCCTTTTTTTTGCTTCATGGAATGCTTTTCATGTGTAGAGCATTTGGTTTATTTGTTATAATATTCATTTATTTAGGCATATTTGTTTTTTTCTTTCCATGTTGTGGTAGTTCTTGGTGAAGCTGTTGTCTGAAACTAATAAACTTGTAAATTTTGCTTTCACGAAATGACATCATATCAGTTCATATATTTACAGGCATACACAAGGAAGAGCACAAGACCAATCTCCTCATATTACTCCTACTCGAGAATTGGCAACTGTTGACTATCAAAAAGAAGAGTCAGTTGAAAGCATGGAAGCTAGACATAGTGCACATTTGACATCTGCAGTAATTAAGGATGCAAGAGATTCAAGTGTGGAGGATAAAGATGCTGAGCTTGATGAGACTGGGACAGCTGATGGAAGTTCTAGAATGGAAAAGGAGGCCATGGATTTAAACACAGTAGAAGAAAGAGATACCCTCAAGGATGGGGAAGCAAAGAGACAGAAAATGACATCTCAGGTTGAGCAACCTCTACTTGATGAAACTGATGATTGCGAGGACTCAAAAGCTGCAAGGAGTAGTGATAACAGCAAAGCAAGGTCAGCAAGCAGCAGAGATAACCAGAAGTGGCGGGATGGTTTTGAGGAGGAAGTACTTCAGGATGCACGATCAGCATGTTTGGGAAGCTTCAGGAAATACCCTGATGAAAATGAGCAGCTTTTCTGTATAAGAGAGCATGATAGAAGGCAAGAACCAGAAAGAAATCGCATGGCACTTAAAGGTAGAGATGAATCATATTCTTACAAGGACCGGCGTCCTAGCTCAGCCCATCAATTATATGCAAAGAATGATGGATTTGACAGGCAAAAAGATAGAGACAATTCTGACATGGCTTGGGCACGGAGAGATGATGATCCCTATAGCAGAAGGGTTAGAAATGATGAACCAAGGAAAAGGGATAGGGGTAAGGTTCGAGAGAATGAGAGAAGTGACAAAGATGATAACCTTTATTCAAGAAAACAGTTGGATAATGGTAGCTACAGGGTTCCCTATGAAAAGGATGGTGGGTCAAGGGACTCTAGACATAAGGAAAGAGATAATGGCTTGAAGAGTCGGTATGAAGCTATGGAGGATTACCATAGCAAGAGGAGGAAGGATGAGGAATATCTTAGGAGGGAGCATATTGACAAAGAAGAAATTCTGCACGGCTACAGAGAAAATCCCAGTCGGCGAAGGCAAGAAAGAGATGAAGTAATGGATCCACTGAAGAGAGATGACCAACAAAGAAGTAGAGATAACCTTGATGATCATTATGCTTCTAGGCAGAAAGATGAGCGCTGGCTAATGAGGGAGAGGGGTGATAGACAAAGAGATAGGGATGAATGGCACCGGATGAAACAGTCCTATGAAGAACATCCACCCAAGCGTGAAAGAGAAGAAGGACGAGGTGCTGTAAGAAGTGGACGGGGAGTTCAAGAAAAAGCATGGGATGGCCATGTTAGGTCTAAGGATGAAAACAAAGTTTCTGACAAAGAGTACCGGTCTAAAGACACAGTGCGACACAGCGAACAACTGAAAAGGAAGGACCGAAGTCAGGACAAAAGTCCTCATCATAAGGGGCGCAATGACCCTCATGCCCGTGGAAATCACTATAGCAATGATGACAGAAGATCTAGGCCGGAAAGGTCAAGTAGTTGTAGTGATCGTGCTGCTAATACTTCAGATGCTCAAGGAGTTCATGAGAGAAAGTATAAAGAGGGCGCACGAAAAAGCAAAGAATCTGATGGGAATGATCATAATAGTTTAGGCCTGTCCAAGAGAAATCACGAAGGTCAAAGTAGTCAGACCAATGAGAAGGTATGTGTTAGGCATATATTTGATGTTTGTCCATAAAAAAGTAGTCATGTGGTCCTTTTTCCAAAATAGTTATTTAAGGTTCCAGTTTGAGGCTAATCTTGTAAGGATAAGTAGGCTCTAATCATAAAAGCAACTTTTTGCATTTGCATGTTTTATCTTGCCCCAGCTTCACTTAATGAGGAGGGAGGTAGAAAATTAACGATGTGTGACGACTACTTCCTTTTTTTCCCAATTAGGATTGTCAACATTGAAGACCACGCTTCTAAATAGCAGTTGGGTTTTTTAAATGAAAATTGTGATTGGGTTCAGTAATTCCAGTAAGTGTTGAGAGAAGATGTAATGTACCACACTATGGGAGGTATTCTTAAATAGCTGGACAGTTCAAGAATTGAGACAAGCTATTAACATAATAATATGAGGTATTTTTACTGTTTTTAGCCCCAAATATTTGTGATTAGGAATAATGTTGTGGATCTGAGTCAATACAACAATAAGAGCAAATAAAGCCTTATCCTACTAGATGGGTCGGTTATATAGATTAAATGATACTATTAGATTTTATTAAAAACCAAATTTTGTGGTTATGAGTCAATAATAAGCTTAATTGCACTAGAGATTTCATTCAAGTGCTTGGTGATTAGAAATTATTGAGATTTTTTTGAGTTTTTCAGCATAATCTGTTTATAAGCTTGATCTCCTTTTGCATATCTTCTTATCTTTAAGATTTCCTTGATGAAATTTTATATTTGATGGATGAATTGATATCCTAGTTTTATGGAATTAGATACCAGAGAAGTAGGGTTCTGGTTAAGACTTTGTGGGACACTTGCATTAATAAATTGTTGTTTTTCTCCACTGGAATGTGATTTATCATCTGTAATGATGGGGTTTTATAATAGTATCTACTGCAATCAGTTTTATGACCCTTACCCCTCCCCCTTCCCCCACAGCCAAAGAAAAAAAAAAGGAAAAGAAAAAAAGTGTTCTCTGAGTGCTCTTCCATTTTACTCTTGTTTTTTCACGAGCTCTGGTTGATAATGGAAACTTACCCACTGGTGTAATGCTTTTTACATTATGGTTTGTTTCTGTTTGTGAAGGGTTTGAAAGGCTTTGGTGATGAAGGACGTGCTGAGCACAATATTGCAGGACATTGTCTGTCCATAAAACATCAAGAAGACATATCCTCAGATGATGAACAGCATGATTC
Source organism: Dicorynia guianensis (assembly GCA_037013595.1). Lineage (NCBI taxonomy): Eukaryota > Viridiplantae > Streptophyta > Magnoliopsida > Fabales > Fabaceae > Dicorynia > Dicorynia guianensis. Next base: position 26,368,120 of record JASUAB010000015.1, read on the forward strand.
TCGTAGAGGACGCACTAAATTGGAACGCTGGACAAGCCATAAGGAGAGGGATTTCAGCAGTAGTGGCAAGTCATCATCCTCCTTGAAGTTCAAAAATATTGATAAGGATAATAATGATGGACCTTCTGAGGCTGGGAAACCTGTAGATGACTCAGCTCAACCATTCGATGCTGTTGATAACCAACATTTCTTGTCAACTGAAGGAAAGGATTATGCAGACATGGAGGGTAAGGATGCAGATACAAAAGGTTTGGGAGAGCGGTACCTTGACACAGTTGAGAAGTTGAAGAAGCGCAGTGAGAGGTTCAAGCTTCCAATGCCAAGTGAGAAGGAGGCCTTGGTTATAAAAAAATTGGAGAGCGAACCACTACCTTCTACTAAAAGTGAATCACTGCCTTCTACGAAAAGTGAAAATCCTGTGGATTCAGAAGTCAAGCAAGAGCGACCAGCACGGAAAAGAAGGTGGATTGGTAACTAGATTAGAAATCTGGGGGCAATATTTGTCTGAAAGTCTAGAATGGCCTTGGGAGAATTCTTGCTTGGCCTAATTCTTTCAAATCTAGAACCCTGGTGAGCCAGCCTTGCAATTAGTATTTAATGTTGAACTCAGCATTTTTAGGGTTTGAGATTTGTACTTCAGTAGTTATGTCATTTTGTACTAATGCTATTAACATGCACATTACAATATGTATATACAGGTAAAATGTAAAATTTGAACTGGTCACTTTAGGTGGCAAAATTTTTTGGGGGTGTCTGAAATGTGGCTCTTACCGAAATCTGGTCTGGGTTGTGAGGCTTATGGAGCAAACATGACTAGTGCTGGATGCCATATGACAATCAGAACCATTGACATGGTTGGTGAGGCATGAACCTAGTACTGGTATCTTCCTCTTGTGGCTTGGCAGGTCTAAGGAACTAAAGAAAAATGAAGAAACACTGGTGAAGACTCTGAAGAGAGATGTTGCTTCTCAATCCCAACCGTGTTTTGGGGTTGAACTATAGATGAGAGGAATGATATCTCCTTGTTGTAGATTAAAAGGAACTTCTGACTCTTTTTTCCATTCTTTTTCATTTTTTTCTCTGCGGCAACCATGAAATTAGCATGGAGTGTTCATTGTATTTAGGGAACAAATGAGATGTAGGTCTGAAATTTTATCCAGTAATAGAAGATACTTCATGTTTGTATTTTCTAAATGTCTCTATATGTGTTCATCATCTTTCATCTTGAAAAGAAAAGTGTGTATGTTACTTCACTCTATTGTTATAAAACCAGATTAAACCAGCTAGATTGATTTGTTAAATCGATGATCAATCAGGGTATCAGTTTGATTAAACCTTCTACTCCAGTTTATTGGTTGGACATCAATCATGGTATCAGTTTGGTGTAATCTCCTAACATAGATTATTGTTTGAACTGGTCAAAATTGGAGCAATCTCCTAACTTAGTTTAATGGTTGAACTGATTAAAATTGGAGCTCAAGTGATAAAATTGATGAGACATGGAAACTAATAGTTGTCTGGCAAAATAGGGTGGTCCCCATTATTATTATTATTTTTTTAAAAAAGATAAAGCAAAGGAAGATATGAAACCCCATATTTTGAACAAATAAACACGGCTCAAGTTTAGTTTTTAATGTGAAGAATTTCAAGTGTCTCGTGCCCATCTTGCGCTCTTATCAAACCCAGAAAAATTATTTGATCTGTCTAAGTTCTGTCAAGCACAAATTGAATCCTGCCAAGGATTTATTTCCAACTGTGATAATTCTCTCTCTTTTAACTTTGTCTTTATCTATAGCTTAATATACTCCAACTTCTAAAAAGTAAAAGATAAAAGAATGTGAGTTCGATTGGGTTGGGTCAACTTGCCCAAACCAAACTATCAGGCTCTTTTTTGGTAGTGTTTAGTTTGAAAGTGGGAAGGAGAGGAATTTTAATAAAGGGAAGGAAAAGAAAAAAATTATTTTTTTATTTGGTTTGATAGAGAGAAGAGAAATTTTATTTTTTCTCTCATTATTTAGTTGGTAAGAGAAGAGATTTTAATTAAAAAATAATGTATTATTATATACTTAAAAAAATAATTATTAAGTTTTAAAACTAGAGATAATTTTAAAATTAAAAAATATAACTAAGAATAACTTAATTATTACAATCTAAAAATTTTAATAAACGTTAACTCCCCTCCAAATTCCTCTATTTTTGAAAGAAAAAATTTTGAATTTCCTATTCTCCCTCCCCTCCCCTTCTCCTCTAACCAAACAAAGAGTTTAGGCAATTCAATTTGTAATTGGATTGAGATTCTGCAACTTAACCTAGTGCAATTTGTTAATGTGATACTTTGCGATTTGAGCATATTTAATCAGATGAGTTTCTTATTTTTTATTTTAGTAATTTTTTTATTTTATAATTTAAAATATAAATATTATTTATTATTATTATTTTTTTAATTCTATATCTCTCATATTTTCGTCTCCTGTATGGCAAGGGTCAATGACCTCAATAGTTTCAACAACATGCCTCCTTTCCGATTGGATTATCCCAGGTTATTTCTCAACATCATTATTGTTTTCATTTAAAATTCTAATTGTCTTTATAGTTTGTGCTCTTTGCTTATCGGCATGTTGGAAGAAGAGGGGGTATTTTATATGCATTGCTGGCTACAAAGATAATAATTTTCAATAAAAGTTACTCTGAAAATGTGCAAAAAGGTGCTAATGTGGGGTGGTCTCCTGAGGGCAATTCATCAAGTTAGTACTTGCTTGGCAATTGGCACGCATATGGACCTATTTTTCTAATGTTTGTATCTTGTTTTGGGACCAACAAACTCTTTGGCTCTTCTCATGCCACTTTTTAACCTTTTTTTTTTTCTTTGAATGATTAAACACTTAACTTTGTTCAACTTATTTTTAACTTAATTTTAATTTTGGTCTAAATTCAAAAACTTAAGCCAAAAATAAAATTTAGAAAACAAAATAAACCTTAAAATTAATTTTAACCAACAAAATTAAAATTAAATCCTAAAAAATAAAAATTAAATCAAATAATAAAATAAATTCAAAAGACAAATAAAAATCAAGCAAAAAGAAATAAAAAATTGGAGATAAAAACAAAAGATAAAAGAAGAGAAATAATAAAGAAAAATATAATAAATAAGAGATAAAAGATAACACCTAAAATTTTAAATCTAAAATATGACTAAAAAAAATACACACACTTCACCTACATTACCCCACACCCAATTTTAGAAATAAAGACACTTTTATTACTTTTATTTTTTAAAAAAAATAATTTAATTTTTTATTTTTTAAATTATATAATTTAATTATTTATAATTATAATTAAGATAATTTAATTTTTTTAAAAATATAATTAAGATAATTTAATCTTTATATATATACAATAAAATAATTTAATATTTTATTCATTAAATTTTTTTAACATAACACAATTAATTGATAATAATTTAAATTTAATTTTACTTTAAATATCTTAATACTTTTCATTTAATGTGAAATTATTTATTTTTATTACTACATATTCCGTTTAATTTTATACATATTAATAACTATTTTAATTAAAATATAAATTTTAATAAAAATTATATTATATTATAAAAAAAATTTAAAATCATTATTAATAAATTATATCATATCAAAAAATTTTAATAAATAAAAAATTAAATTATTTTAATTATAATTATAAAAAAATTAAATTATTCAACTTAATAATTAAAAAATTAAACTAATTTTTTTAAAAAAATAAAAACCTAAAAATACTCTTACTCCCCCAATTTTACGGAGAGACCTTAGCCAAAAATCAAACTCTCTCACTTCAATTCACATTTCCACCCTCACCCAAATTCTATACATGGATTACTCACAAAAAAATCAACAAAACCTAGCCTTCACAGGAATTAACTGGCCAATCCTCAGTAAAACGACCACCTTCTTGCTCCCAAACGCACATCAGCGCCCCGCCACAAACCAAAAACACTCATCATCCCTCTATCCATTCACGCTCGTCATCTATACCTGTTAGCATAAAAAAACAAGAGTGTTAGAACTGCGCTCTAACTATTATAATTAGTTTTAATTTTTATAATTAATATATTTTTTTATTTATCTATTTATTTTTTATTTTTTTATTTTATCTCATTTTTTATAATTATTTATAGAATAAATTATATTAACTTTCTTTAAGTTATTTGATTATAACACTCAATTTTATTCTTATTCAAATGTGACACTCTATCTTATTTATTTAAATATTAATTAAAAAAATATACTTAAATATTAATAAAATATTCATAAAAAATATTAAATTAAATTTTATTTTAATTTTACTTAAAATTATATTTTAATTTAATTAACTATTTTAAATAAATAATATCTTAACAAATTATATTTTTTAATTAAATAATTATATTTATTATAAAGTATAAATTTAATCATATGTATAATTATAAAAAAAAATTTAATATAAATATAAAAATATTTTAAGAGTGAATTTAGTTAAAAAAAATATAAAATATAATTAATCTTATTTTTTATTAATTAAACTCATCTTAAAATACTTTTATATTTATATTAAATTTTTTTTATAATTATATACATTATTAAATTTATAAATTATAATAAATATAATTATTTAATTAAAAAATATAATTTATTTAAATATTAATTATTTAAAATAATTAAATTGAATCAAAATATAATTTTTAAATAAAATTAAATTAAAATATTAATTTAATATTTTTTATAAATACTTTATTAATATTAAATATTTTTTAATTAACATTTAAAAAATAAAAATGTTATATTCAAATAAAAATTAAATAAAATATTATATTTAAATAAAAATTAAATAAAATAACATAACCAAATATATCAAAAATTAATATAATTTACTCTTATCCATATTATCATCTCACACACGTAAACCATATCAGACATTTTCCTAAAAAAAATTCCCTGCGTCACTCAATCCAGAGACCCCGACGCCGGCGAGACCAGCAAGGAGACCCAGCAAGCGCAGCCGTTGCCCCGCCGCCTTTCGCCTCCGTAGCGCCGTTGAAGCTTGATCGTTGGAGGCCATCCCGAAGCAGCCACGTTCTCCTCCACGACCGTCATTCAAACGCGCCGCTATTCTGTCCCGCCGTCGTGTAAAGCGAGCCGAGGCCAGGTGGGTCCAAGAGGTTCCGCTTGCTGTTGAAGTGAAGCAACGCCCAGCTGCCGCTCTCTCCGATTGGACCCAAACCCGAAATCGACCCAGGTGGACGTTCATCTAAAGAAGCTTTGGGTTCTGATTTCTTTCAACTTTTTGTTCCTCTTTGCGTTGAAATCTCGGTTGTGTTAAATGTGATCTGAATTTGATTCCGAAGTCTGGATGCGCAGTAGAATTCCTTAATGGAAGTTTGCTAGGATTCAGCAACTGGTTTGGGATAGAAATTTTGATTGCTACTGGCTCGTTACATTTTAATTAGTGAACGTTGCAGATGGAGAGCCAACACAGATGTCAAAATGTTTAGTTTACTTTGATTTGCTGAGTTAATTCGTAGTGGTTTATATCGTGGATGGTTCCCAGAAATTTTGATTGTATTTCTGATTGGATTAGAAATTTCTGGTTTGATTAGCAATTTTGTGTCTTGACTGGATTTTGTTTTGATTGATTATGTTGCTGGCTTTGTTCAAATTTGCTGTGGTTTTGTGGATAATAGATTTTCTTGATTAGACTTTGTTGAATTTTTTATGGTTGCAGAAATTTGTGATTCTGGCAGTTACTAACTTGATTAGGATTCCCAAGCTAGATGGGATTATTTGATTTGTCTATTGCTCAGTCTTGCTGTTAGTGGATTGAAATTTTTAGAATTTGGTTGGATGAAGAGTTGAAGATTTTCTTGATTTGAATGTGCTGAAATACGGTTCATGGGCAAGAAAGTGTTTTAGCTATGGTTAAATTTTTAGTTTAATTAAAATTCTAATCATATTGTTGAGGGCTTCTGGTTTGTTATGACTTGGTCTGTGCAAATCCTGGTAAGTCATGAATTCTTGTGTTATGGTGATTTGGTTTCTCGCTAGTTGTTTATGTGAAGTCTTACTGCTGGTCTTCATGTTGGGAAAATAAGAGATGTGCTGTTGGCGATTTACACTTAAATCGGTTAGCTTGGCTTTGCAATTTTATTTTACTTCAATTGTATTGATGTTGAAATTTGTGGATTGTAATTTTTTTGTGTCCTGGTGATGTAATTTATGTGATTACTGTGTACTATAAAATGATTTTATAATTGGCCAATTTTAGACAGTCGGATTTGATTGATGGGAGCTCAAGGGTCCAAAGCGTGCACTAATAACTCCAAAAACCCAAGTCTTTTGAAAATTATGAAAACCCCAATTTGAAAGGAGTGGAGATTTTTCTAAAATAAAATTATTTCACAAAACCTTAATATGGAGGGACAGAGGTATTTTCTTAACATAAATTTTCAAAACCCCGATCTGGAATGACATGAATGTCTTTTCAAAAATTAGTTTATTTCTCTAAAATTTTTAAACTAACACTAAATTGAAGTAAGACTAATTAACTAGATCATTATAGTATCGAAAGGGCATCCAGGGGTATTAATATCTTCCTTCTAGTAATCAACTTCCAAACCTAATCTCTAGGGATGCAAATGTGTTCGATCTCATTTTAAAAAATTAAGTCGGTGGCGACATTTTTTATCGCTATTGTAACATTGCAACACCCTGTTACAGATTTCTTTCAATTTGCTAGTGAACTGTTGCCTGTCCTTCTTTTTCTTTATTTCTTCTGGTTCAGGTTGCCCCCTTATTTAATTCAGTAAAATTAGGTTTTTTTAGTTAGTAGAAATTTAACACTGATGGATTTTACTTATTAGATTTACATATAATAACTATTCAATATTCATTCATTTGCCTTAAAATTGCAGTACAATTTAGTGCCAGTTTGGATTACTGATGCAAGTTTGAACATACTGCAGTAATTTAGGAATTATTTTCATGAAGCTGTTGTGACTTTGCATCATTGCAATATTTGCAGAAAATCAAAGGATTGTACAGCATTTGAATCCGGCCCATATTGAGAGTAGTTTTCAATCATTAATCTAGATGTCTATTAGAAAACCTCCACTCCCTCGTCTCCTTCTGAATAATGTCTCCTGCATGAGAAATGCCCAACAAATTTTGCGTCATGTGAATGTCTCACTTCATGATGGTGGTGCGCTTGTGCTAACAGGCACAAATGGCTCAGGAAAGACAACTTTCCTGCGCATGTTGGCTGGATTTTCCCGTCCTTCGGCTGGTGAAATCCTTTGGAATGGTCATGACATTACACAATCTGGAGTCTTTCATCAGTATAAGCTTCAGTTAAATTGGCTCTCCCTCAAGGATGCCATTAAAGAGAAGTTTACAGTTCTTGACAATGTTCAATGGTTTGAAGTTCTTGAAGGCAAGCAAGGGAAGTCTATGCCTGCAATTGAATTGATGGGGCTAGGAAGATTGGCAAATGAGAAGGCAAGGATGCTGTCAATGGGCCAACGGAAAAGACTGCAACTTGCCAGATTGCTAGCCATTGATCGTCCAATTTGGTTGCTAGACGAGCCATCAGTTGCATTAGATGATGAAGGGGTAAAGTTGCTTGAGTATATTATTGCTGAACACAGAAGGAAGGGTGGGATTGTGATAGTAGCAACTCATTTGCCCATTGAGATTGAAGATGCCATGTTCTTGAGGCTGCCACCAAGGTTTCCAAGGAGGATGACTTTAGTGGATATGCTTGATCGTGCAGATACCTAGTTACAATATAACTTTTTTCTTCACATTCTCATCATAATAGGATCAAATTGTAGAATAGGATGTGCACAATGTGATTTTTGATATTTCATATCTGGAGTCACTGTTAAGTTGCCTGTTGCAGATTTGCAGTTTGTTGCAGTCTGCCTCTTTTGATGTATCTTGCAGAAAAATGTAAGAGCACATTTGGGCATTGTATTCCATGGAGCATTCGGCTCAGAATAAGATAATATTATTATCTTTATGGAACTAAACTTCATTTCTTTTATGAAATTTAATTGTTGTAAAATTTGAAAAATATATGTCCAACAAAGCTATCCATCTTTGCTGAACTTATGGGACTGCAAAAACACGCAAAAGCTTAGGACCTACATGGCTTGTATATCAAGTGTGATGAATATCAAATTCTGCAGCCAATACTAGGAAACCTGTGACCGGATATCTGTGGCTCACATGGTTGATGTTAGTATGGCTTACTTGAGTTCAATTCAGGTCCCATTGATTTCAAAATACATGGCTTATGGCAGAATGGATATTTTGAACAATTTTCTGGACATCTGCTAGCCTCCCCATTTTTTGTTTAAAAATAGAGAATCTGCGATCATCTACATGATTTTGTGTTGAAAATATTAAGTAATGCACAAGTAGTCATGCCAACCCACAGAGAGGGATAAGGAGAGATGAGCGATATTGATTACAATCACAACTAACGGAAAATCATGGTAACAAGAAATTTTTATTCTTAACAACACATGGAATAGGTGGTAGCAGAACTTGATAGCATCAAACAAGAAGAAAAGAGAAAATTGTGGAAGCTGATTTTTTAGGTTTATCTTAGCTGACAATCGTAAAAAATTGATTTACCTTTGCACTTAAACAGTACAGCGATAATTGTCTGCATAGCTGGTGTAGTGGATCATGGGGTTGTACTTCGACAATAACCTTGCACCAAAATGTCTGTAAGAGGGCAAATAAGGCTGACCCCGGCCATAGTAACCATGCCATGGCATCGGTCTTGCGTACATTATTGGTCTTGCATAAGTTACTGGTTGATACCACGGCGTATGTGGATGATATCCAGCAATTGGTGGTGGTAGTGAGGAATTTTTCTGATGTCCCTGAGAATTAGTCCCAGCTTTTGTCACTCTATTCTTGTTGATAAAACCAAACCAATCTTTCCAATTTTGCGTTTTTTTGCTCTTTTGGCCATGGGAGGCCTTGTGTTGTGGCTGTTCACAAGAGATTGAATCTTCATTAGAATCATGGTCATAATCATCCTCAGAGTTACTCTCACAGCAACGATGAGAAGTCTGTTTGGGTTGAGAACCACTTTGCCTTGCATTGGTGCTTTCTCAAAGGACCAAAGTTGTGCCTTTTTGCCCATCTTCTGAAGAAGTTTGACAAGCATCATGGGATTGACATTACCTATAACTGTTACCTTACCTTGATTTGGATCAATGGAAACAGATTTGACTCCTAGTTATTTTTCATTTGATAAAATAAGGCAAAAATTAAAAAAAATGAATCTGGATTCCACAAGACAAAACAAAACAAAGAAAAGGCGGAAGGTTGAACGACAGATATACGCTTCAGTTGCTGTAACACTTTCTTCACATCCATTGGACAATGCCGAGAGCACTCAAAATCAACTTTCAATGTAGAAATCTGAAGGTATGTACATGACAAATGAAATTAGAAGTGAAAAGGAAAGCATGAGGAGCAAAATAAACATATTATGCTTGGTGAAGAAGAGTGCGTACTGCAGAATCAAAATGGTGGCACTCCATTTGTGTAGAGCTGCAAGACCTTTTGGTTCAATGGAATGGAATAGTCTAACGATTTATAGATGATAGTGATTTTTTCTTCTTCAAATAGGAGTTAAGAATGAGTAGAATTCTAGTGCAAGGAACTTCCTTATATAACATACAAGGAATATTGAATTAGAAATCATGAGTATAAATAAATTTATGGCATATAATTAATATATAGCAAAACATTTCGAAATTTGACCCAAAATCATTCCTTTTTGGTGGAAGACAAAAATAGTGGTTGTAATTAGTGATTTTCGCCTGCAAACACTAATGTCTAAAAGATTTGGTTTGAATTTTAAAACTCACAAATTATGCCTAGGATTGGTTATGCTTAAACAAACATTTGATGATAAAAAAAAAAACCACATGTTAAGTTTAGTTTAATCTAATATCCATTTTCCCATCACAAGAAAAAAAGAAGATCTATTTTCATTAATCTTAAAAAAATTTACTAAAGAAATTTTGATAATGTATTTTTTACATTTTCTTATCTTAATTTAATTTGAATTGAAGTTTATAAAAAAAATAGTTTATTTACTAATTGGAAACGTCACATGTATTACAAATAAAAAAGGAAATATAAATTTTCTACCCAAAAAAAAGGGGAACGTAGATAGTTATAAAAATGTAATTTTAATATTACTTTCATGTCATATATATTTTATATATAATAGTGTCAATATTTTTATAATTTTATTTTTACATCTATAATCTAAATTATGAAATTTATTAGATTGTATAAATTAAATTATAATACTTATGAAAATTAATGATTCATAATGACAAGTATAAGAATTAAATGAATTATATATTGTTAGAATATCATTTCTTATATTATATGTGCTATTGTTATAAATAAAATTTGAACAAAAAATTTAAAATTGTAAGAATTTCATTCCCCGACTAATCATAGAAGTTTTTATTTTTTTTATTATGTTGGGGATCGAATCGTGGGTGGAGAAGAATGAGGGAGGTTTGATACCATTGAACCAACCTCAGATAGCATCATGGAAGCTTTTTTATAATCAAAACAATTGGGAAGGGTGAAAAAAACAAAAAAAAAAAAAAAGAGTGAGAGAAAAACCACTGAAACGGCAGCCATTACCCCGTCAGCACAGCAATGCCCCTCTCAAAGACTTGTTTGGAGAGCAGCTTAATCGGTAAAAGCAAGATATTGTGAAGAAAATTTAGAGAAAAAATAATTTAAATTTAAAAAATAATTAAAAATATAAAAATATATATAATCACTTTGTAGCACTATCACTATTCCGATGAAACAGTGGGACCATGACTTGTACGAGAGTACAGTCAGAATAATGGCCCTTTGATCCTAAATCTTTTCGAAATTCCTCTTTCTTCAACACGTCATGTGCGTTGCGGGTCCATAATCAATCAAGAATAGGATTGAAAATTGTTGATTGAACTCGGAGAGCCTTCAGATCAGTGTCACCAATCTGCAAAGAGCAAGAGCTAGCAGTGCAGCTTCGAAATTCTATGTTGAAATGGAGAAAACATCTTGGATCTGTACTCTTATTACGCAGCTTTCTCTCTGCTTTGCTCTCTACACAGCTCTCAACTTGGGTCAACCTCAGAAGTTCATCAAGAGAAGTGCAATTACACCTTTTGAACTTTGCTTTTTAAGCGTGAAAGGGGGTTTCAGACCCCATAAACAACAATTCGATCTTCTCAAACGGGTAAATTTTCTTCCTTTTTATTTAAAATTGAAAACGGATCTATTTCACGTTTCTTCAACCGAATTCTTTGTGCATTATTAAGAAAGAGATTCACTGTTTTTTCCTGCTCAGAGATGACGACTCTTGTTTGTTCTTTTTCATTTCTCTCTCTGTCGCCAATTTATAGTAAGTTTGTTGTTCTTGAAGATGTAGAATGTGGCATAGACTTACAAGGCAAGTTTTTTTGTGAACACCAGCGAGCTTGGGGAAGTTGATCCCCATGCAGAATGTAAGACCACTTTTTCTAGGTTTGTTATATTTAGTTTTTCTGACCTTTGTAATTGTTGTCTGATGCATTTGACTCAGATAATACTGCTGCAAGTACATTTGTGATGTTAAAACAACGGATTTTTCTTTCTTTAAGGAATAAAATTTGATGGATTCTTATCCTCCTTAAAATATATTTGCACAATTGATTATGGTTGGTGTTGCGTTCATTCCTATAGCATTTGGTTTCATTGTTTTCAGCTATAAGCGATGGTATATATTTTTTTACAGGCTACTCAGCATTTTTCATCTCTGAGTCTTCCCTGGTATACCATCCTTCAAGTTATCAATTCTCTGTATTGGGTACTTTTGTATCCCCATGGAAAAGATGTTGCTGATTCTTAAATTTCAATGTCTTTTTGGGTGATTATTTTTCTTGGTCAAATCACCTTAACGGGATAATTATGAATGAAGATAATTAATTTGCAGGTACACCACATACAGTACTAGAGCTTCAAAAGGAAATGGGGTGCGTTGTTTTGAAGAGAAGATCAGGATATCTAATGGCAAAAATTTAGATATTATTGGTGTGGATGCTGAGTTATTGCAAATATGTATTTGTTTGTCCGATTAAGATATCACTGCATTTGTTAATGTCATTGAGGGACCCCAATCAGGCATTTTACTGATAATCTTCTCTGGTACAGAATTTCGGTTTCAGCCAGATGTCTTTTTCTTGAACACTAATCATACATGTTTCTTCTTGTTGCTTAATTGATTTCATTGTAACTTCTTTATCATCTCTTCCTTTTATTTCTGCATTTCGGGGTTTGCGGGGACGGAGGTGGGTGGTTATTGAGTTTTACGTTAAGAGTTGGATGTCCTTGTTGTTCATTTAATAGTTTTTGTTGACTAATCACTGGTTAAAGTGTAAATATTTTTCACCTCATTCACTATGTTTTGCAACTTTTCCAAAAAAGTCTTGTCCTTTTTTCTATTGTTCATCTGGCCTCTTACACCTGAATCCAGTTCTCGTCCCCCTCCCCGCCCCTACTTTCTCTATTACATAACTTTGTTGTTACTTCGTTTGGTTTTCTTTTCTGATGTTTGAGGATTTGGGGTCGAGGGTAGCATCAAGTGGCAACTGAAAAAGTCAGTTGCACTGGCTAATTAGAACATTGGAAGTAAGCAGTAGCAATTGGTATAGTCAATCTTAATTTTATTTTAGCTATGTATAGCTATCTCTTTATGTGTTTTAGCAATGATAAGAAGTAATAAATGTGAATTGACCCAAACTTAGTGAAACTTGAGAGTTTTATAGGAACGTTAAGCTAAGTCTTATCTTATTATATGAGTTTGGTTATATAAATTAAATAATATTATTACATTCATAAGTTTTAAGATAAGGTATTTTTATTAGTTTCATCTAACATCTTCTTAGATGTTCCTCAACCCCTCTTAATTGGATTATTCTCTATTTGACTAACTTCTTGATTTGAGCTTCTATTGGTCTTATTCTCACATAACCAAACTACCATAGATGAGTTTCTGTTAAATTCTCTTCAGTAGGTGTTATACTAAAATTGCATTTATTCCTCATCTTATCTTTTTTACATGTCCACGTATCCTCTTTAGCATTCGCATATCTGAAACTTTATGAGTTTTGATCATAAAAAATTGTAGTTGTTTCCACGCTCAACAATAGAAGGATCTAGTCATTGAACTTTGCATTTTTGGTTTGTCTACAGGGATACGTTAATCTTAATTTCCCAACAGCCTGTACCACTTCAAATTTGTTATATGATAGTAACATCATTCGAAAAGTTGATGATGTTCTTTTTTGTTCTGTGACTTCAGGCGAATAGTTGTTGGATACCAACCACTGGCAGTTTGTGGAGAGAAAAAGGAGCAAGTGGAGCAAAAGGAAGCTTCTGAGTTTCTGCACCGTACATTTTCGAAATTTGCAGTAGCAAGCGTTAAGCAGTTGTTATTTGTGGAAACTCTAAAGTGCTCAACGTTAACTTGATGACTTAGCCGTTTCTTAACATGATAGCCTAACTGTTTCTAATCTTACTCTCATCCACTTATTTACATTTCAGAATGTGTACCTGAGTGGGCAGGATTGCACTCACCATGTCCATGAAGACAGTGTAGCTTACATTGGGAACCCCGGCGAAATTGAGAAAGAACCGTATTCTGTCTTCTTAAATAGAAGCTCTGTCTTTAGTGGGTGAGTACTCTAGTTATGTCCAATACTTTATGCTTTAATCAACTCCTGTTTAGTGCCTTACAAATTTTCCTTTTGGTTTTGGTTCTTCCAGAAATTTGGCTAATGGATTCCTGCTTCATAGAGTCAACTCACTACAAATTGTGGGTATCCATTTATATGCATGACTATCAGTTATAAAATTCATCTGAAGAAAATTAGGGATCTGAATATCCTCTGAATTATCTCACACTGTTTTTTGACAATTCTGTTGACTACTAGTTAGAAGTGGGATGTGGCACAAATTGAGTTGAATTGTGAATGACATAAATGGTCAATAACTGCACATTGAGTAGCATGTCAAATGCCTATATGACTTGCGGTTAATTGATAAAGCACAACTAATCCTTCTTCCCATGGCAGGTAACCTACTATATTACTTCGGCTGGTGAAGTTGCATACAAAACTGTGCTGCAACAAAAGGGAAGAGAGGTCATGTAGATTTTTGCAGTTGATGACCCAAAATGTTACTTGTTCTTTTGAGCCTAGCGTTGCCACCTTATCACCTTCTATACCTTTTCATGAAAATTTATGTTTCCCAAAAAACTACAACCTGTACAGATACTGGTGCAGGTGCTCGTATCTGAAAGGGGTATATTGCCCAAACTAAAGTTTCAATACTTGATGAACTACAACAATGTTATCCACTTCAAAGCAATTCATTCTATAGAATCTTTCCATCTTTTGGTGGTAACAATTAGATGATTGCTTATTCAGCTTGACCTCTATTTTCAATAGAAGTTCTGCTCATCATATTTCCAGCTCTGAACGCTTTGGAAAGTGTTGTAATGTTGCAGAGCCTGAAACTGCCGGAGATTTATTTGCCTCACTTTGATTTCTTGCTCTCAATATCTCTTTGCTATTATTCGTCATCTTATTTTCAAAATATTGAATATATGCAGTAAACGTTACATCTCAGAAAAAAAATAAAAAAAGAAGGAAATAGCACATTGACTGTTTGGTGATAAACCAATCAACCACTATTTGATGGCAAATTAAAATGACCTGAATTTCTGTTACTTCAACCATCCAATGCATGAGCACTGCTTTAAAGGTATATATCAACTGGATTGAAGTTTCTGAACAGTGGAAGAAATGACCCAGGTGACGTTTGTGGCATTACCCGGATCCGGATTTTATATATTTTTTCTTCAAAATAGTACTGTAATTTCAAGAAAATAATTAGAATAATTAGAAAATTAGTAAAAAAAACGTCACCACAATTAATATATGTAAATTTTATTCATTAAAATAATAAAAATGATTAAAATTATATATTTCAGACAATAAAGTATCCATATTTTCCGTTATCCTCGGCCCAACGTATGCTTGTGGAAGGGGCAAGAAAAAGGCTAAAAGAGAGAAAAGAAGATGCGACCCAAAAAAAGTAAAAAAAGCAGTATTATGCAATGACTAGAATACCCTTCACCGTGATCTTCACGGGAAGGGCATAAGTGGCAAAATGAAAATACCGATTTCTCTATATAGTTATCGCGAGGTTTTGATAAAGAATGCAGACTAGGGTTCCTTGTATTAGCACTGTCTCTTAGATTGAGGCTGCTCTCTTCAGTCTTCAGAGTCGCTCTCTAGATTTTGGACGACGAGCAACCCATGATATCTCTCTTGCGAGGCCCTGTTCTCTTTCCTTTTTTGCTTTGTCTGTTTCTGTTCATATCCTTGTCTTTTGTCTGCCTCTCTCTCTCTCTCAATGGGGCTGTGATGATGGTTTTGGAGTGTGTAAGGATCAGCCGGCGTGACGCAATGCTCGATTTTGGCGGGGCGACCCGATCGGAGGGCATCCTGGTAAAATGACTCCTTTGTCCTTTACCACCGGGCAACCGATTTTGTTGCAGCCATGGTGGCGTTGCTTTTCGCCCACTGATCCTTCTGCGGAACCTGAGCCTTCACCCAGTTGTATCATTCTTTTTGTTGAATTTGCTCCTTGAACGGTGTCCTGCTTTTCGCAAATTTGCTTCCTTTATAAGCGTTTCGTTTTTCCCTTTTTTCCCCTCTTTTAGTGGCCGACATTGTTTCGTTTTTCTGTTGGCTTCTTGTTTGGTTGCTGCGAGATCGAAGAACTCGAAAGAAAGTATGCTATTGCTGTCACTGCCCTCGACGTCTTGTTTGTTAGAGATGTTTGGAATGAGAGAAAGGAGGGCAAGTCAAATTACATTGCTAGGCGTTCTCTCATTCCAAACATCATCTAGTAAACAAAGCATTGATCTGTTGCTTGAGAGCATCACCGAAAACCTAAAGATGCATGATGTTACAGTTGTGCTATTTCCTCTGTCTATCACGCAAAGCTAAATTTTAAGTTAAATTGTGTACCTATTTGGTATAAAAGTTTTGTGGGCATATATTTAGTCTAATCTTATTTATATTGACATATGGTCTATTGTTATGATTGGATTTTTGTTCTTATGTTTTTTGGGTTTGAGATGAAAAAAAAAAATTGATCCTCTTTGGAATCTCTGAGAAAAAGCCACTTACTGCATAATTTGGCTGAAGACAAGAAAAAGCTCCAAGTTATTTTCTTGGATGAAACAGAGTTCTCCATCAGTGTTGTGGTACAGGGAGGAAGAAGAAATAAAATCATGCAAATTCAAGAAGCTGATGGTGAGTGGGTGGTTTTCTTGATTGATATTAGATTGAGTAGTTGTGTTGTATTGAGATTCCAAACAAACAGAATGCACTGATGTAATGGCAAACAGGATATATTTGTGATTTAAAATGACTTTATATCTTTCATTTCAAGGTGCATTTAGGGCTGGAAGATCTTTAGCGATTGAAATGTTTTCATAGCATGGGAACTTTTCCTGGGCTGAGCAAATTAGATCCTGTTTGGAATCATCCATGGAAGAAGGGAAAAACCTTCCATGCCCAATATGGCTAAATAATGCAATATTTATACATTCTCTCAGAGAGACAAGGGGGAGTTGTTGAGGCCGATGATTTAGATCAGACTTTGAGCGAAAATCCTGTTTCTTGGCTAGGCGACTCAGTGTCTGTTTGAAATTACGGTAACGATCCTTTCTGACAGATCCTGTTGACGCAGCCATGGCGAGGCTCTTGCTCTTTGTCTGAGAACAGGCGAATCTGAGCCTTATCTACACCTCTTGCCCCATATGACCCGACTTCTTATTATTTGTTGCTTGGTTGAAATTTCATTTTTCCTTTAGAAAGGTTGAAATTTTATTTTTCCTTTCGAAAACGTAATTTAATTAATCAAGTCATTATCAAGCCCTGCCTTGTTACCCTGGGGATGCTATTTGGGTGAGAGAGGATCCAAATCTTTTGAACTCGTGTGATAAGTAGTAAATATGTAATTTGTAAACATTCATTTTTCCCTTAAAAGAAGACACGGAGTCAAAATAGTAACTTACATTGATTAATAAAAATATTTTTTGTGTAACGAATTTCAGATGGCATTCTATGGTACAGACTGAGGTAGAGGCATCACAGCAAGAAGCTTACATAAAACTGAAGCCATATGGAGAAACATTGAAGTGATGAGCTAGGCAGAGGTACATGCCAATTAGTATGAATATCAATGATTAGGACCAGCAGAAAGCATAGCAAGCAGTAGAATAGCTGCCAGGGAAACACCGAGGTTGGCAACATGTACCATGCCGCCAGAAGGACGTGATGTTGCGGGCCCTGCGGGGCCAGCAGGCGGAGCAGTGCTAGGTTTTGTCACTTCGGGAAGTGGTGGATCAACCACGTCTGCAATCTCAAGAGTCGGGAGTGGTGCGTCTGCTGGTGGCAGAGCTTTAGGATTGATAGAACTCCTTAGGCCGCCTATCACAACTGGCTTGATGGATGAGGCGTTAGGATCATCGCTACATGGGCTTTCTGCATAGTAGTGAAAGGCAACATATTATATACCCATGAATTACCAGTTGAAAGGGGAAAATGTAGTTGCTTGGTGCAACTAAGAGCTTTAAAAGATAATGAGATTGGAAATCCTTACTCATATATCGACTAGCAGTGGCTGGAAACTCCGTTACAATTCCATCAGCCTTGAATGTATGGACATAAGTGGCAATCTCCAAATTAGGGTCTGCAAAATAGTCAATTCGCTGTGACAGGTACTCATTTCTCAGAAGATGGATATATACTGTGAGGTTTGCGTCTTTTAACTCCTGAACGACCTTTGTCTGTGCGATTTCGAACCCACGAGTATCTGATCTAGTGGCAGAGGATTTTCCAATATTCACTGCATCTGCATACTTCTTAATCTCGTCTGCTGACTGCTTCGGTGCATCGCTTATTTTGTCTTTAACATAGAATACCGTTTTGTAAGATGGGATATCCTCAAACTTGGATAGCACTGAGCTGTCATCAGATTCAATCAGAACTTCTTGTGTGGATTGCTTATCAAAGGTGGCATTGCTTAGGGCGGCGCTGACAGCACCTACAATGTCAAGACTCTTCTTTGATGCAAGGTAGGCAGCATTCTGTGAAATAATTAGGAGATTTAGCATCAAGTAAACAGTTTTTTGAATGAGGAGAACTGTAGGGAGTTAGGGAGTTTCACACCTCTATGTGGATCAGAATGCCAGTAACTGCCTTTGCCTTGGCTAACTCCAGAAAATCAGAGAGGGTAACAAATTTGCCGCTGTTCTTTTCTGCTGGGTTTCTTTGAAAGCCTTGACTGCCATCTAAGTATGGGCTGACAATTTGAGCTGAAACAATAATTATATTTTAAGTTAATTGTTCAAATGTTATTTGAGTTAAATCTGTGCGTGAGAATCTTTTTAAGTTCGGTAGAAGCTTTACGTTTAAGGGTCTGAATCTCGCTCCAAGTGAGGTCAAAGGAGAAAATCCCATTTTTTGGCTGAATTTCAGGGACACTGGAAGATCGAGACATGAACATAGTCATTGCAGTGGTGTCTCCTATTAGGTCTGCCGAATCTAAGCAGAAGGCTACTCCATCTTTTGTCATCTGAACTGAGCAATCGATAATGTCAGCCCCATCATTTATTGCTTGTTCATATGCAAGATCAGTGCTGCCTGGATAAACACCACTTGCCCCATTCTTGCTTATGACCAAAGCTGGTCCTGCTAAAGCAAACATTATTATTTGAGATTATAGCTTTGTCGGTAGTCTGTTTTCAATGTGTTGTCTGAGGTTCTGTGATTGAAAGCATTTAAAGACTAGCATTATACCTTTTTGGGGCTTGGTATTGTTGTGTGCAAAGCATGCTGCAAAAGTAGTAAAATTAAAATTTGTGAGAATCAGACGGGAGTTCAACATACATGCTAATGGGCTTCTTTTAATTTGGTTTTTACTTTTGTGATGGATAAATACACTCTCTCCTATTTAAAATATTTTTCATTTTAGAGTTTTTTTAATTTTTTTATTTGTCATTTTTTAAAGCTAAAATAACATCAAATATTATTATTTTATTTTATTTTTAATAGAACTATTATTTTTATTAAATGTTTAAGTAATTTTTCAAAAAATTTTCATAAAAGAATAATTTAAAAAGATAAAGTATTTAAGTTTATCTAATAACTTTTTTAATTTTTGTATATTAGTTTTAGATGATAGGTAATTTGAAATTTGAATGAGAAGGAGTAATAGAGTGATCTTACACATGGCTGCTTGTGGTGTAGAAGGGAAATCAGTGACAACACCATCAACAGAATCACCCTTGTCTACGAATTGCAGGTACTCGGCAGAAGGATCGTAGCTATAATTATAACTTGCAAAGAAATCATTAGCAAAACCAGAAGCATATACTTCAAGTCCTAGTTTGTGGGCATCAGCCACAAGTGTTGTGGGTGCCCCCAAATAATTGTCTGGTTTGACTGGCCATATGTATTCTTTTGGAACCATTATCCCTGATGCAAATGACTTGATTGTTGCAAGATCCTTCAGTATGGTTCCATACGGCTGCCTGGTCGTTGGTTCCACATCATTAGCGTTAAGGAACTGAAAGACGAGCTTAGTAGGAGCGTTCACTTTCCCATTGATGCTCTTCATGAAACCAATCTCTGGACATGAAATAAAGTCCACGGGTCGAGTTCTCACTATTTGTAGGACAGCATCTAGCGGGTTTACCCCGTGTTGGGCGTAGAATGCATCATACTGCAGCACAAGCTTGAATTAGCACATAACAAAGAATAACCAAATGGAGCTCAAAGATTTCATAGCATCTGCTCTAAATCCTGAAATTCATTTAAGGGAGAAGAGAGCAAGAGAGAGAACCTGAACATTCAACCAAATTCCTCCCAATTTAGCTTCTTTTAGAGCGGAAGCAGGAAAAATACCAGAATAGCCGTCGAAGTCAAAAGTTCGAGAAAGTATGGCCTGAATCGCTGTAAAGGACATAGCCAAGAGCAAAGATTCACTTTCAGAATAACAAATTGGTTTGTTAGTCTTAATTATTTCATAATGTCTACGCATTCTATTGCCTATAACTTCTTGCTATTATGTATTTCATTTGTACAGCCCAGCCAGTTCTGAATTTTGCAGTTCATGAGCAGTAAGGGTGACTTAGGAAAGAGGAAAATGTAATTTTCAAGGAGTTGTAAAATAAGTGGGAGAAATGTGTTTCACAATTAAGAATCATTTCCTCATTTATCAAATATAACTTAAAATTACTAAAGTCGGCCGAGAATACAAATTCACCATAACAGAGTTACCTGCAAAGCCTAAAAATGTGCAAAAAAGTGTCCATTTGTATTTACATGCACAAACATTCCTAGCATTCATGACTTACTTCCCACATTATTGAGGAGCACATCACCAGGGTAGTCAACAGCAAAGAACCCCGTCACTTCCTTCCCATTAACATTGTAGGTATTGGGTTTTGCTTTAGGATCAAGATCTCCTATGGTCGTTGCATTTTGAAGGTTAATATCCGTCAGACAGAAAGGCATGCCATCTTTTGAGAACTGAATATTGCACAAGGTAACCGCATTTGGCACCATGTCCATTGCCAGCGAGAGTGCCAAGTCAGAGAATTCCGGGAAGACGCCGGAGTACCCGCCGCGGGCTATTACAATCGGCTGATTGCCTGCAGGTAGCAATGAAGAAATCACAAACAACATCAACCAGAATGAAGGGCTGTTCTCTCTAGCTGTAACGTGTGAAAGGGGGTAGGAGTTTGAATTAGAAAAACCAAAAGCTCATGCGTAGTCACCGCTTAATGTTGACCATTTCTGGGCAGGCACAGCAGCGGGAATCTGTGGACCTTTCCCTCCAGGAGGACCTGCCCCTTTCTGGGCCACGGTTGCGTGGATCAACAAGGTAATAAAGAATATGCTTCTGATCATTTTGTTCTTTCCTGACACTGTTCAAAGTAACAATTAATGAAAAAAAAATTACACAGAACACAAGCAGCTGGCCATGTTAGTAATACAGATGATGGATGACACAAAGGCTTATTTGATGGACAGCATTACAAGTTTTTTTAACGTTCCATTTTGCATTAAATTTCAATATGCCGTTTTCAGTTGCTAATATAGGGGTTCTCTTTCTTTTCTTTTTTTTTTTTAATTTTCTTTTCGGTTCACTGGTGATGTTTTCCGTTAAGATTTCGCACAAAGAATAATGCTATTCATCATTATTCAACTTGGGAATCGATTTTCTTGCCCCTCAATGTCTTTCACTGCCAAGATTGAACACAAACTCCATTTATAAATTTCCTTCTCCTGCCTTTTATCAGAATAATAAAAACCAAAATCAGAGATGCTAAACTCTTTTTGTAATGTTACAAAACCAAAAGAAAATAAGAGGAACTTTTCTCCCAATGTAGTCATGCATTTGATTGAAATTGGAAAGGGAATAAAGAAAAGTTGAGACAACATACCCATGTACCCTTAATCATATTCTGATAACAGACATTCCCTGTCAAGTCTCTGGGAAAACCCTCAAGGGAATGTGATGAAGAAGAGGGAGATGTAAGATGGATAGCGAAGATAAATTCGGGAGCAGGAATGACACCCAAAAGGGATTTTAATTCTTCTATTTATTTCCACATATGTACCGCGGTAATTGCTGGTCAAGATTTATTCTCAAAGGACAACCAATAACCAAATGTTTCTCTTGATATCTAATTTTAATATTTACTAATTTTGGTTAACCCTTTTTTTTCCCCGTAAGAAAATGAAACTTTAGCTGCCCATTGTCCAATTTTGCAGGACATGCATGCACAGTTGCAAGGTACGGCTCCAGCGTCAGCGGTCGCATGGCCTTTGACCCTTGACCTCGCTTTAGCATTGATTTTAGTTGCTTTATATTATACAATACTATTCCTGACGTATACTTGGGCAAGCGCTATTATTTTTATGTGAGTTAAATTTTAATAAAATATTATATAATATTTTAAAATAGATATAAAAAAATATATTATAGTTACGTACTTAAGTGGTATAATTATATTTTTTTTTGGAATCAAAATTAAATAGATTTGTTTTATTCTTATAGCTTCAATTTTAAAAAATTTTTTTAAAAAATTTAACATGAAAACTTCTCAAGGCATCTGTCCTATTTGTTATTGCCTCTTCCCCCTCCTTAGTTTGAACCAAGTAGTTTATATTAATATAAACTATATATACTTATATATAGAGAGAGTGATTATGATTTAAAAAAATCACATAATTATTTAGTTGATTTTTTATTTATAATAATTGTATAATTTAAGTTTAAATATAAAATTTTTTTGTTAATATATAATTTATAATTTTATTATAAATTCTCACTAAAATTAATAATTTGCTTTGACTTTAAAGTAAAAAAAAAAAACCTTTCTTCATTTTTAAACTTTTCCTTTATCCTAAAGAATCACATAATCAAAAATTTATAGAGATAGACTAATACATGCATAAAAAGATATATACATATACATTAATTTATTTTCTTCATTATCACATAAGTTCATTTGATACCTCCCAAATTCATATAGAATCTTCTCAAATTTGAGAAAGCTGAGCATCTAGAAATGCAGTTTCATTTCTTTGCAAGTCTATTTGGTTTGCTCTTGTTTAAAAAATAAAAAAGAAAAAGGGAAAAAAAAAAGTTAAAATGGATGCATTATTTTTTCTAAACACAATTTTTTTTTATAAAATAAACAAATCATAAAGTTAAAGTCTGATAAAAGTAATTTTAAAACTATTTGTCAAGAAAAATAAATTTATTTCCAAAGAATGTAAAAGAGAAGAAATAATTCGATAAATAATAATATCCTATTTAAAAATATAAAATTTTAATTAATAAATCAAATAGCATCGATACATACAAATTATTTTTATTATTTTTATACTTTTATTTTTGTATAATTTTTATTTCATATAATTTAACCATTAAATTTATAAAATTTTACTAATTAAATTACTAGATTCAAAAACCTAATTATGAAAAATAAGAAATGAGAGTATATTTTCTTAATACAAATTTGAAAACAAGGTAACACATACTATCTCTGTGATAAAGACGAACTGTAACGAGGGGTGTTCATCAATTCGCTTTATATCAGTTTAGATCATTCATCCAGCTGAATTGATTGATAAAACAAAGTTATCCAATTTAATCGATTATTTAAACCACAACTACACGGACTCAATCTATATTTAATCAATTTGGATTGGATCTATCCTTAGAAAAACGATCATCTCTACTTGTTGTCAAACTATATATATATATATATATATATATATCCAAAAATTGATGCTATGATACTCTCCTATGTATAAATAAACTACCAATATCATCAATTAGTCCTTAAACTCAAAAGATTAGTGTCTTTTTCCAACAACACTAAGCAAAATCATGCTCAGCATTAAAATTAAAGCATTTATGCGTAAATATTTGTCACCCCTATAAATGCACTTATCATAATCAACACCCTTAAAACAATTTAAAAAAGAAAAATTTATGTTTAGACCATTATAGAATAAGAAAGAAAATGTCACCAAAAGAAATCCCAATGGATATAATATAAAAAATAAAATTATATATTAATAACTAATTGGTTTGGTCCGGAATTAATTTTTTTTGATTGAGACTCAACAACCGAATCAAATCAAACTAATAATTCAAAAAAAATCCAATTCATTTAATTAATAAATCAATTTTGGTTGGATATTCAAATAGGCTGGAATTGGAAAAACACGTGGTAATTGGTAAAGCCCTTGAGCTGATACAAGTACAAAAATACCCTTCGCGTTGTGTCGGCGCTCTTGATTTGCGCGGGTTCAGCAGCTCCCAACTACTTTGGTGCGCAGCAGATCACATATGGCACCGCGGAGTAGAATATTAGAATATATCACGATACAGTTCACGATATTCAATTAGTATCTCGTTGTTTCCTTCCCTTCCCATAGCTTGTTTTCCGTTTGCACGATTTGATCACCGAGCGATCAAAAAGAACAAATTTTACAGAGAGGGTTATCGTAGAGGGATATGAAGATCACAGCTCTATTGGTGCTTAAATGCAACCCTGACGGATCCGATCCGGTGATACTGGCGAATGCTTCCAATGTAAGCCACTTCGGGTACTTCCAACGCTCTAGCGTCAAGGAGTTCATCGTCTTCGTGGGTCGCACCGTTGCCAAACGCACGCCCCAGGGCCAGCGCCAATCTGTGCAGCACGAAGGTTCGTTTTATCCCTTGGTTCAGATTCCCAAGTTAGGGTTTCACGGTCTTCAATGTTCAGCTTTATGGAGCTTGAATTATGGGTTTTATATTTTTTTCGGGAGAATTTGTCCTGTTTTAGTTTTTGAATGATTGATATGTTATTTAAATTGTTTTGGTTTGGAGAAAGTAGTCGCTTGTTGTTGCTGATCGTGTTCCTGCAATTCTATATTAATAATGGGGTTGATTGCGAATTGTGGGTTTGTGGCATCGATTCCCATCTTGAAACCATTGCAAGGAAGGTATTTGTAGTTCGAGATCGGACTTGTTGGTTCCAATTCCAGTTCCGTCAGGCCCAATTAAGCAAAAGCTTTTCTTTTTTTCTTTTTTTTGGCGCAAAATATTACATCTTCCATGTGAGGTTTGAGTGTGCACTTATTCTCTTCTATAAAAGGATGAGTTAGTTTTTATATACCAATGCGAGCATTTGTAAACCTTTCTGCTTTCTTTTTTCTTTTTATAGAATACAAGGTGCATTCTTACAACAGAAATGGCCTTTGTGCATTGGGCTTTATGGATGATCACTACCCAATCCGAAGTGCATTTTCTCTTCTCAACCAGGTCACTGCAATTTTTTTGTCCTTGTTATTATTATTTACCATAAGTCCTGTTTCTAGTAGCAATCTGATAGAATCATTTAACATGTGTTACTGCTTCCTTTATTATCAGTTTGCAATATCTGGTCTGATCTTATTTTCTTGTAGTATAATTTTAATTACACAATTCAAGGAACACTAATGAACTTTCGATACTGAGAAGTCAGGAGTGTTTATCACTATACCTACTAGTATCATAAGTGTTTTTATCTTTTGATTTTATTATTACTTTCATTTTATTTTTTAGGATTATATAATTGTGTATGTATAACTTAAAATGATCGTAAGCATACCAACTGATCCTGCCCGTTTGTGTTGCAAATTTTACAAAGTGAAATTGTGTCTGTTGCCTGAAGGTTTCTTGTTTTTAAGAACGATAATAAATTGTAATATCTTTCAGTTGCTAGATGAATATCAAAAAAGTTTTGGTGATTCATGGAGGGGTACTCAGGCAGACGGTTCTCAACCATGGCCCTATTTGAATGAAGCTCTGACAAGATTTCAGGTATATATATAAACTTCCTCATTTATCAGCTTCAGCTAGAGGAGAGCTAGTTGAGTGTTTTGAGCTCAATGATATTCTAATTTGTATGAAATGGAGTTTTCTTCCTATCTACTTTTTCAAACAGTCAATATTGACTCAAATCCAACCGCTTTCCATATTTATCAAATTTTCAGGACCCTGCAGAGGCAGATAAGTTGTTGAAAATCCAGAGGGAATTGGATGAAACAAAAATTATCCTTGTAAGTATGGAATTACATATGCCACTCTATATTTTCCAAAACAATAGATCGGTTCCCTGTATCCATTGTCTTCTAAATATACTTCTCTTCAGTCTTCAGTTGGACATCTTTCTATGTGGTTATTCATGTTTAAACTTTGCTGTTATATGGTTGGTAATTTCTAATGGTGATTTTTTTGGTTGGGAATTTGTTATTGGTTTCCAATACTTATAATTTTAGATGATCATGGAAGCATCTATTCAAGCAGTCCAAGCATTACCATGTTGGAGCTGAATCTAAGATGCACAATTGTTGGGCATCAATCATTCAATTGTTATTCACTTTTTTTAATCTTCAAAATTATATTCTTGGTAATTCTTATTAATATGATTCACTTTATCGGACTAAACTTTATTTGTTGGTCTTTGGTCTAGCCATACATGTGGGTTGGTGGCCATTTTTTTCCTCCTCCCAATCTCCCATACTCACCATGGCCGTTTTATGTTCTCTGGTTAATTTTCTAAACATATGGTACAGATATGATGGAGTAATTCTTTTGGGCTTTCTTTATTCTTGGCTCTCACCCTATGAAATATCTTGTTTATGCACAGCATAAGACTATTGATAGTGTGCTTGCACGAGGGGAGAGACTAGACAGTTTGGTTGAGAAGAGTTCTGATCTGAGTGCAGCATCGCAGGTACATTAGCACTGCTTCTGTTTTACAATTAAGCATGCAGGACTAGCATGGAAATTTCACATGCTTGCATGCAGACATCTGTTGCATGGTTCATCCTTCATATCTCCTGCTACCAAACGTTTGGTTTATGGCTATGATCATCATTAGCATTCAGGGTATATATTTTCATTGCATTCCTCTTTAATTGTCTTTGCCTGTGGTTTTGATATCAAGTAATCATTTAGGTGACAACATGAAGCTCAATTACAATATGGCACATAGATTTTAGAGTTTGGAAGTTCTTTGTTTTAATAAATTAGACACATGTGCTACTCGCTTTCTGAGTCTGTCTACAACGTATTGCACTTTTATCTAGGTTATTAATATTGTATGTGAGTTCATGGTGTTATACAAATGCTGCTCAGGACTCTGCAATTGTTTTTTCTCAAACAACATATTGTGTATTAGTCTGATAGGTCTTTGGTTAGCCACCAGTGGCATATGTCTAGATTGTGAATATGATTATACAAAGGAAGAAAGACAAAAAGTTTCAAGATGAGGGTAGAGGATATTGAAACTTCCAATGACAATATTACTGCCATGACACAGTCAAGCCATATCTTTGGTGAAATTTTGCATTTTTGCATGTCCTTGTGTCTTATTACAACAAAATGATAATAATAATAATAATAATAAAGCCTTATCCCATTAGTTGGGGTTTTTTGTGTTTGATTACATTACAATTAACTTCTTTCTCCATATAGATGTTTTATAGGACCCTTACTTTGAATGATTTCATTGTTACATACTTCTGCCATGTAAGCTTGAAACTTTCCGATCTTGTGATAGTTAGCTTTTTTGTTTGCTAAATCCATTATTTTACTTACTGCTGTGAAGTTGTGACTTGTTTTGAGGTCCATATCACATGCATCTTTCCAACAAAATCTCTTTTTATTAATTTAACCATGAAAAGAGCTTTATTGCTGACGATCGAGTTTACTGACACAATAACTTGTTGCTGGTGCCTGAAACAGATGTTCTACAAGCAGGCGAAAAAAACCAACCAGTGTTGTACTATATTATAAGCTATTAATAGTATTCATATCCTATGATGGCACTCACCTGATCCGATGTTGAGGTTGATGGATGGGAGAAAATAGCTTCATATGTCTATATCATTCTCCATTGTTTGCTTGGTGAAATTCTGTGGGTTTTCCCTATACTGTGTACTGCTGAAGGAAAACTGATGATTGGCTAAAGGTTTTGCCCTGGTTGAAATGTGCTACCTGTTGACAAATTGACACTCTCATTTACGATGTTTGTGATTCTTATGATAATTTATAGTAGTATATATTTTTTGCTTATTTTCATACGGATTCCACGCTACTCCATAGTTGGAAATCTTACATGCACTCATCTATTATGATGTTGATTTACCAACTTTCAGGATTAAGATGTGGATGAGAATGAAGAGACATAAATGACCTCGGTAGTATTTATGGGACTAATATTTTTATATTTACAATTTTATCTATAAATATTGTTTCATTCATTTATTTTTTTAATTTTTTATTTATAATTTTAATAAATATGTGTTGAGCCACGTCTTCAATATGTAAGGACTACCAGTGTAGCCGTACAATCTTTCTGATGGGACCATAACGAACATGATTAAGTAGTTACGCCCCACGTTATGAAATTCTGAGGACCCACCGCATGGTAGGGAAAAATAATGATCCTGTCAAAAATTGCTCTGCAGAACTAATCTAAACTCGCGGCAGGCAAAAGTTGCGAGGGAAGCAAGGGGAAAAGACTATATTGTTAGACAAATTTAGGATGTTTTGGTGCTGCCATTCTATACACCAAGAAGCTGGGCGAAAGCTTGTAAAGGTTTACATCTTTAAAGCAGATACACTTCCTACTCACAGAACAAGCCAATAGGTACATCACAGAGATCCAAACTTTATAGCTCCAATCAGAGGTTTTTGATCCCGTTATTACTACAGGATATATGCTAGTTCGGCCTAATTATTTCTCCCCAAGACCTATTTTCCCAGAATGGACTTGAACCACCAAATGCCTTTGGTATCCCGTGGGCTTTCTTCCTCTGGTGGAGGATCACTCTGTGGTGTTCTGTGAAGCTTGCTCACATCATAACCCTCATCCTTGGCTTTCTGAACAAGCCCGTTATAGGTCTCATCATCCAAATGGGTCTTCCTGCTTAATATCTGGGATAAAAATTGATCCAAATATTGTTAATAAATTGAAAAAATCGCAAAAATAACCTATTAAATAATATCACGAACTAATTATGAGCATAAAGTTCAAAGCCCTTGACTAATCTTAGTTATATTTAAACACCCTTGAATAACCCCATTTATATAAAGAACTTTATAGCTTCTTCCTGTGCCTTCCTGCAGCCCCATACACTCTCATTAGAAGAAATTAACATAAAAATTGGAAGGTGATTTGGCTTACCCAAAGATACTTCCTGCTTGGCTCGCCAATCAGAGCATACTGATAATCCTGATCAATGTACAAAACCCAGTAATTCCCGACAACAGGGATGATGGGCAAGAATGGAGGCACATAGAATTTGACTTTGAGCTTGGCCTCGTCGCTTTTGGGATCAGCCTTGTACGCAGTTCCCTCTATGTAGCTTCTTTTCCCACCACTCCAAGTCTCATTGAGCACATGCACAGTGCCATCGTCCTTCAGAGTGTAGGTGGCTCTGGTGTTGACACCAACTTTGGGCTGAAACCATGATGGGAAAGAGGCAATCTCGAACCAGAGCCCCATGTACCTCTGCAGGTCCAGGCCCTTCACCACTTCCATCTCTTTCTTGTTTGCCATTGTTGATGTTCTTGCGTTTTTCTAGGATTTGAATGTTTATACAGCTGATTCTGATAAGGTTTTGAGGTATGTATAGAGCTTCAATGTGGCTCGGATCGTAGGCGTGGAGGACGTTGGACCATACGCGTGTATTATCTGAACGGTTTAATGTCAGTTTCGAGTATGTTATTGCAATTTTTCATTTTATCAATTTCTGGACTCAGAAAGGGACCAAAAAAAAAAAGAGCTTTTAAGTTACAATTTGGGTTTCTTTAATTGTCCTCCGGGAGAAGCCATTTTTGTATTTTTACTTTCTTGGCAAGTGACTTGATTGAGAAATGCCGATAATGAGTCCATTCATGTGGGAAGCCTTAGAGATAATGCTTAGTGGGTAAGCATCAGCTTGTGGACTAATGTGTCCGTTTCAATCCTATCCTTAGAGCACAAGATACATGTGACTTCAAAGAAACTGCTAAACATTTCTGATAATTATGATAACATCAATGTTTATAAAAAAAAAAAGAAGGATAATAACATCAATAATAATAATAATTGGTTTGTCTTAAATTAGAAAGAGAGGTATATTATGTTGGGAAAATTTATTATCACTTACACTAAGAGGAGTGTTAAATTCACAACTTATACCCACGTTTCATTTACAATAATTTTAATTTTAAAAAAAAATCATTATTTTATATCTTTTACCCTCATCATTTCTCTCTCATCAAAGTTTCAAACTAAAGAGGGTAAAAGAATAGATCTAAAGCAGGGGTTTAATATTTTCTTGTACTAAATATTATGAGTTTCATATTATTTATATAAGTAATTGCAGAATAGCATTTTAAGTTTCAGAGACTCTCTTACTAGGAGGATAATTTTTTAAGTTACACTCTTCTTTTAAACTTGATATTAATATTAATACTTTATTGAGATTTAAAACAACATGAAAAAGAACTATTTAATGCTGATAAAAATTTAAAATAAAACCATCCACAAATACTAGGGCCACCTAAAGAAATGAAAATGGAATATGATACAATGAGTACCATTTTCATATGTTAAATGCGAAGCAGGTGCTTTTTTTTTTTTTTTGATTTATGTTTTTATGAACTAAATGATAAAACGTGTGCACATTGAAGCCCATCAGACTCCAATGGTTTCGAAGTTCAACTTCTCGTCATCTTGGCCCTGTTTCCTGGCATTTCAATTCTGGGCTATTGCCATAGACAGGCACCTCTCGAGTTTAGATGGGTTTCTGGAAGACCCAGGAATCCTGATGGCCCTGAACCTCAGCAAAGCAACCTTTCTGGACCCTTTAGAGTTGGCCTTAAGAGACAGCTTGAAGCTTCAGTTTCTACTGCTACAGTCTGCGGACCACCAAAAAATAATCCAGTCCAAAAAAGATAGATGAAGAAAAGACCACCAAAAAAGAGTGTCTATTTGCCCCAGTTGAATTTTTGAACAATGCTATTCCAACATAAATATAAGTACATATCCATCTGTATTTATATATTTAAGATATTAAATAAAAATTAGTCTTTACGTGTATTTATGTTCCTATAACATTTTTGAAATTTCTTTTTTTCTAGGTTCCAGTAGATATTTACATCTAAAGAGAAGATCCAATAAACCACATTTTTTCTTTCCTACATCTTATGTAATTGGAAAAGCTGAATAAGGCACTTTTTTTTTTTACAAAATTAAAAAAAAGGGAGAGGGAGCTAAACACGATCTACTAATCCAATAATAAATTATAATACTTTCTTTTTTCAAATTTACTTGTTTCTTCTGAAATGTATTATAAGGGATTGAGATGCACTAAAAATAAGTAGTGGACTCTCAACATTTTAAGTATAAAAAATTATTATTTTTATAAAAAAAATGAGCAGAATTTAGATATTTTTTTATTTAAATTATTTTTTATTTTTTAAATTTAATAAATAAAATTTATTTTTTTCTCTCGTTATTTTTTTCTTAATTTTATATTTATTTCTTTCCAAAATTCTTCAACCTTCGTCACAAAGAACCGGATCCAAGGTGAACAATATAATGACATGCTGATTTGGTCTGCTAAGTTCAGAGAGCTTGCAGTAAAAAGAATTAGGAAAAATATAATCTATTAAAATGTGATAATATTAAATTTTTACAAACTATTTGAGGTCAAAATTTCACAATTGATCATATAAAATTTAATAAATTTTTTTTTATTTTTTAAATAAATATTAATAAAATTAATTTTATGAAAATAATATAAAAATCGTGGAAAATCAACATAGAAATGTGTTACTGATACTGTGAGTGCGACTAGGATGCTGCATTCTCAACTAAATTTGTTGTCACCCCACCAAGGATTTATTATAAGTGCTTTGACTTCAAAGAAGAATAAACTAAATGTAAATATAGAGAGAAATAGAGGCACCCACCACACTGCGAGGTGTGAGTGGCACAGTTTCGTTTCCATTAGAGCTCATTGATGGGAACACACTGACCTCTTCAAATTACATTTAACACAAAGAAGAAGTAGATTCGGTGCATTAGATCTCACTTTCAGGGAGGAGCTGGGAGACTCTCTCAGCAGACATGTCTCGGCGATCCGGAGCTTGCTTGAGGTGTTGTTTGGTGCTGTTTGCCGTTGTCTCAGCCTTGGCTGTGTGTGGCCCCGCTCTCTATTGGAGATTCAAGAAGGGCATCAACTTTGGCAAGTCCAAAACCTCTTGCCCCCCTTGCGTTTGTGACTGCCCTCCTCCTTTGTCCCTTCTGCAGATTGCCCCTGGTAAGCCTTCTGAATCCCATTTTCATGTTTTTGTGTCGGCGCTCCTGTTGATTTCTGTTTATAGATTGACTTTGTTTAACTGCGTGTTGACATGGGTGAAACTGAGTTTCAAAGTGTAGATTTTTTGATCCATGGTTATTGCTAGTGTTTAAATTGGAGCTTTCGCGTACTTGTTTGCTGTGCGGAATGAACCCCAATTCGGGTTTGGTTCATCTCTTCACTTTGTCCTGCGAATTGAATTGCCGACGAAATCGATTTCATGGAGTTTGAGCTCTTAATTTAACGTCGTTGCTGCTATTGTTTCTCCGCTTTGAGATCCTTGCAAGGAACAGAAATAAACTTTAGTGATCAATTTCATTGTGATTAGCCTGGGACTGAAAGCGATACTGATGGCCAATTTTCATTTTCCGATCTAAGTTTCTGATTTGGTTATTAGTACCTGCGGATTTGTGTATCCGTGGTGAGGTGACCAGAACGGATCTGCTCTCTGTCTCTCTCCTCAACCACCCCAAACCTGGCTGCGGTTCAATTTCACATGCTTTTTAAGCGTGATTAATTTACGACGTTTTATTATCTCAAGAATCAAGTTACCTGATATTAATTTTGAAATTGGGTGTTAAATGAAGATGCTGCTATAGTTATTAGTGGGATATCTCCGGGAATATTGAAAGAGTGTCGGTGGGTTTATCAGGGTGTTGGTGGTGGTTGTGGAGGTAGAGCCCCCCTGTGATCATGCATCAAACAAGCATGATGTGACTACTGACTAGTCATATTTATTTATAATCAGGGAAAGACAACTAAAAACCAAACACTTTTTTTTTCCCCCATAAAATGATTGAAGAAGTTTCACAAACTATATACTAACAGTTAGAAATATCATGCCTCATGAGAGACCTATTTTTCTATTGCCATTCTCATAGTGTTCATCAGGAGTTCCATCTGGAAAATACCAGCGGCAATGCCTGGTAGCGTGGATGGGTTGGCAGGTGATTAATTCTTCGGTTCTAGTGATAAAATATGTCTTCTAGTTCTTAGACATAAGGTTAGCTTCCCTTAAATACAAGCTCTCTGTTTCAGTCTTTTTGCTGGTCCACCAGATGATCACCAAATCGAATGGGCTGTCTGAGGTTTAAGAATTTTGTTTGTGCTGATAAAATATCATTCTCTAGGATGATTTATAGGCCATTTAATGATTCAAGGAGATTATAATGATTTCAAGAAAAGTGGAAGTTAAAAACAGAAAGGTATCATAGCCCTTGAAATCTGTAATCATAACTTAAATGTGTGATAAATAACTCTTGTTATGGCTGAGATGTTGTTCATGTCTCAAACAATACTTTTTTCTTTGCCAGATAAGATCTATTTACTCCTTATCCCCTGAGTTGTGGTCCATAGTCCTGTCAAAGGTTTTGTAATGGTAGCAAAACTGAACGGAGTCGACTTTTACTTTCTCATGTTACTTCTTTTCATGTATGTTTCCATGTCTCCTCTTTGCACCTAAACTCATATTATGATATGCATTCAGTTAAATGTCCTAGGAATTCCAGTTTATAATTATAGATATTGATGCAAACTGCACCCTCGCCCATTGTTCTCTTTATTACACATCAATTCTGATACAGATATCTTTAAAATTCATTTTTTATGAGATCAAAATTTGATCAGTATTAAACTGATTCATTTCATTCGTTTTTGTTCTTCTCGTGCAGGGCTGGCCAATCTTTCTGTGTCAGGTTAGTTCATTTTGCTGGCTTAACTTATTCAAGAGCTCGTGCTTTTCTTATTTATATATTTGTGGTGTAATTTTCATATCAGAATTTTTTTTGTTATGCAAACTGTCCATTGTGTTTTGAAGATTAATTAGACCTATTCTACCCAGTCAAACTGCATTATCCAGTTCTATATTTCCATTTTCTTCTTTGTTGTCAAAGGTTTTTACACTTAGGTTTTTTGCTGTCATATGTTATGCCCTGTCAATCTGTTGCTTGTCTGTTTTGATGATTGGAACTTTAGGTTGCTTGTCAAGTTTAGATACTTACATAGATTTAAGTGTAAATTTCAAGTTCTTGTGAACACTGATATGAATTATAAATGCTATTTGGGTAAAAAAGGGTGAAAGAATTGCCACAGCTTTGTCCTTGAGGCACTCTTACTCCATATAACTTGTTGCCTGACCTCTTATTTTGTGATCAATTTCATAATACATACAAGATTGTGTCGTCCATTCAATGTCAGAACAAATAGTTGAAAGTTTGAAGTTTGATTAGTTGTCATGCTCAAACTTGTAGTCATATGTATGACATCTACTGTGCTGGTTGACAGATTGTGGAAGTAATGACCCGGATCTTAAGCAGGAGATGGAGAAGCAGTTTGTGGATCTTCTTACTGAGGAGCTTAAGTTGCAAGAGGCTGTTGCAGAAGAGCACACTAGGCATATGAACATAACTTTGGCTGAAGCTAAAAGAGTGGCAGCTCAGTACCAGAGGGAGGCAGTCAAATGTGTTGCTGCAACTGAAACATGTGAGGAAGCAAGGGAGCAGGCTGAGGCCCTGCTCCGTAAGGAGAGAAAAATGACTTTGTTGTGGGAGCGACGAGCACGCCAGGTGGGCTGGGAAGGAGAATAACTATAAATTTATCTCTATATTCTTAGTTGCTCTGCTCATGTTTTTTCCACACAGGCATCCAAGCAAATTGCTTGAGCTGCAAACAGATTTAGGTTAAAGTTGTTCTTACCCTGAGTTTGTAAACAGTGTTACCCTAAATGGCTTGTATCAATCAATTTTTACCTCATAGTTGATAATGTTACCAATGCATAAGCTGCACATTTTACCTTTATACAATCTCATATGTAATGCCGAAGCTTACAATTTTGATGATTTTATCCGTTACCTTCCATTTGAGACTAAGAAAATATGATTTCTCCCGGTGCAATTAGCATATCTGCTCATCAATTTGACTGAATTAGATTGTGTTGCTTGTTTGTCCACCCGAATAGACACACCCACGAATCATGATTATTGGCAGATTAGAAATCCAAGATCATGTATGCAGCACAGCAGCACGAACAACATATGTTATCTAGTATTCACCTCTAACCTTCATCTTGGTACAATGCAAGAACTGAAAATGATGCACCACATAATTTTCAGATATGGAAAACCCCTGATTGCCAATTAATATGATTTTAAATTGTCAAGCTAAAACCTTTACACATGGGGTATAGATGACCAGGGATCCTGCAGCAACCAGCATCATGAACACGCACATGGGTAACTCACATCAGAGATTCTTGGTGCAGGTAGTACTGTGACCTTAACTAATACTGCCTCTAATCGATCTGAATGGCGTTGCTTGCCCCAAAGTTCATGATTCCTACATTTTCTTCTTGTTTCTTAGAAAAAAATCTCGCACTTTTTATCTCTACTGCAAAACAGGATAAAAATTACGAGACGTAAAGGTGTGAGATGAAATACTCACTAAATTAATTTTGACTGCAAAGTTTGTTAGGTCTCCCATATTCATAAATGTGTGTAACCCAGTGAGAGATAGTGACACTAACTGTTTTCCTATGAAGAAAATCCGTACCGCAACACATTTTCCCGCTAACCAAACAGCAGTATATGAGCAAATGCATATGCCGGCGCTAATGTAATAAGGTAGACACGTAGGGACGATTCTGTCTTCTTACCTGTCAGCTAGACAGCTATGGACTTAGCTCGCTCAGCATAAAACAAAGTCACAGATATGAGACATTAAGATACGCGGTTTCAATTTTTAACGTTCATGCACTCACCCGACACGCCCAAAACAGCTGTGACCTACGATAATTTGAATTGTAAAATAAAAAAAGAAGACATTTTTCATTTTTCAATAAAAACTATATATTTTATAGATCCATTCCAAAGTAAACTTTTATTTTTCTTTTATGGTCTTTGATCCACACAATTGTGATAGAAACAAGTTTCTCTTGATAGGCTCTGAAGTTAAAGGTTCAGCTCGAAAATTTTTACTTTCTGAGAACCTTCTGGGTGTGCCTATGGAACAATAAGACAACACCAAGCTTCTTTTTTTTTTTTTTTGGTGATCCAAGCTTCTTAATCTAGAAGTTGTCAAAAAAAATCATTGGGATTGGATAAGTTTCTAGAAATGGAAAGTTGGAAGAACAACAGAGTGGAGAGAGAGCGTACGAGCTGGTTGAGGGTGATGATGCTGAGCGTCTTACCCAATCAAGGAAGCCCAATCTACCCGGTTTAGCGAGGTATTTTGATACAGTTAAATCATCTTATGCATTAATTTTCTTTTTTGTGGGTGCTTTTAAATTGTATGCTTCAGAACTATGTGGAGTTTGGGTTCTGCACAAAACCTCTAAGCATTCTGACATTGATATGGTTTTCACGAAATGATTCTTTGCTAAGTTGCTTATCGAAAATCTCTTTTTTTTTTTTTGTTCTTGGTGTTTGGAATTAATTTTTAAATTTAGCAGTTCAGATTATTACAATGTGATACAATGTTAACCTTTTGTGCATTGCAAAAGGCATAACAGTTAAATCTTGTAACATGATATTCAACTACAACAATAAGGTCTTATCTTACAAGGTTGAGTAGATTATATGAATTCATTGACACTATTAGATTTTATTAATAACCAAATTATAACATGACACCCAACTGTCTGATTAATTTTTTATGACCTTCTGAAATTTTATTAATACAATGTAAACTTAAGTAAATAGTCAATTTGAAGAATACACATCTTATTTGGATTTGACAAAGAATCTCTTGGAATCTTGTACACAAGTGAAGGTGGCATTGGATGCATTTCAAATGTTTTCAAGTATTGAGCTCCCCAAACCTATTTTCTGAAGTTAGCATCACCTTTCATTCTGTTTGTATCGGTTTTCTTCGATTTAAAAGGGTTGCTGTAATCCTTTTAATGCATTTTGCTGCAAACTTCATGAGGCTCACTCCAGTGTTTACTCCTTTTAATCCTTTTAATGTATAGTGTGATCGTGGAGGCGTTGAAATTAGATAGTTTGCAAAGACTTTGCTCATCCCTGGAACCTCGTCTCGGGAAAATTGAGTTATATTTACTATGTTTGTATGAATTCCTGCAGAAGAACATGCGAATTCTGCTTTATATACTTAAGTTTTGACCCTCTGCTTGACGTCATCTTTGTCCTTCCGGGGCAAAAGAAGCAACACAAACTCAAATCCAACTATTGAAATTAATTTCAGTGAAAAATTACAATCTGTTGTTAAATTATATCAGTTACCCTA
Source organism: Dicorynia guianensis (assembly GCA_037013595.1). Classification (NCBI taxonomy): domain Eukaryota; kingdom Viridiplantae; phylum Streptophyta; class Magnoliopsida; order Fabales; family Fabaceae; genus Dicorynia; species Dicorynia guianensis. The sequence goes on from JASUAB010000015.1 coordinate 26,405,459, forward strand.
AATATGCATGAGTCTAAATTTTTAGTTTTTTGGTAGAACTTGCAACTTCATTTGTATGTTTATTGCATATGTTTATGTAGCTGAATCAATAAATTGCATGCTTGTTTGCCAACATAAAATTCTACAATCTTCCTTAATCCTGCTAATTCCCTGACAATAGGTCAGTGAAGAAGTGGAGCGTGCTCTGACAAAATTGGGCCATGCTAAGCTTGCCGGAAGGTGTGTTTTTTCATCAAATATTCAAATCTTTATTTTCAGTTATAAGTGTTTGGTCAGTATGATGTTGGTGGTTGTTCATAGATAAGCAATTCAAATTAATAGTATTTGAGTATATGCAGTCCATGTCAGTATAATTGTAAACTAATTGGTCGAAAATTGTATAAAAATATGAAAATCCTATTAATAATTACTTTGCAAAGTTTTATTTTTGATTATTAACCATGATTTCATCACTTTCACTTGACTTTCAACATATCACCACCAAGAATAGAAGGAATTGGGACAAGGAATCTGCAGCTGCATTTCAAAACAAGAATGCCACCTCACTTGTTCACAGGAGGGAAGGTTGAGGGAGAGCAAGGAGCATCCATCCATGTTGTCTTGCTAGACCCAAACACAGGCAATGTAGTCCAAACTGGACCTGAATCGGTTGCTAAATTGTATGTTGTGGTACTTGAAGGCAACTTTAATGAGGAATCTGATGATAAATGGACAAAAGAGCACTTTGAAAGCCATGAAGTAAAGGAGAGTGAGGGGAAAAGGCCACTTCAAACTGGAGAACTGCATGTTATGCTAAAGGAAGGGGTGGGAACCTTGGGGGATCTTACTTTCACTGACAATTCTAGCTGGATAAGGAGCAGAAAATTTAGGCTTGGTGTTAAGGTGGCTCCTGGGTATTGTGAGGGAATTCGTGTTCGAGAAGGGAAGACTGAGGCCTTTGCTGTTAAAGACCATAGGGGAGAATGTGAGTTTTCTAACAGTTAACACTTCATTATCCGCTGATTTAAAATAAAAGCTGCCCTCTTATGTGTTCATCCAAACTCAGATTTGAATTACTTAAATTACAATTGCAAAGGCAGATAGCACAAAGCTTGTATAACTGTTGAGGATAATAGATTCCACTCATTCTCAAATACACCACGAATTACCTTTTTATCTAGGAAAAATTGGAAAAAATTATAGTTAGCTGTCGCTAAAAGAAAGATAGCATTTGCAAGGTTGTCAACCATATGTATTTTAGCTGAAGAAATTGGCAAACTTAAGTAACTCTACCTAGAATTGGTTGTTTCCTTTATTGTTTGACAAATCAACATGCAATTTGCTAATATCTTATTCTAGGAAAACAAACTGGAACAAACAAATAAGGCAAAGAGGGTCTGAGTTCTGCATTTCTTTTATTTCACCTGAATAAATTCTTCCTGGTGTTACTAATTTATGTAAACTGCTTATGTTACCAACTAACAAGGCAGCGACATAGGCAAGGACCAAGATATATTTGCTTAAGGCACACCACTCAAATCCTACTTGGTTTTTCACAAGTTCAATAAATTTCTCTAAACAATTATTTTAAAAAAATTTCCCTGTAAGTTGCAGTATACAAAATACACTATCCACCTGCATTACATGATGAAGTTGGAGATTGGATCATATAACAAAGGATGGGGCTCTGCACAAAAAATTGATTCGAGCAAAAATAGTAACTGTGGAAGACTTCCTTCGTCTTCTAGCAAGGGATCCACAGAAGTTCAGAAGTGTAAGAGTTTCATACTATATGCCATAATCACCTATACCATTCTTCTGAACTGTTCATTTTTTCCCCAAATACTCGAGAGTCGAGTCTGTAAACTTTCTTATTTTGCATCTTTACTGCATATACTTGGTAGTGGAATGTCCAACAGGATGTGGAAGAATACCATGGAACATGCCAAGACATGTGTCTTGGGTGGTAAGCTTTTTGTTTACTATACTGATGAGACCAGTAGCATTGGTGTTGTGTTCAACCATATATACGAGCTGAGAGGCCTTATTGCTGATGGACAGTTTTTCTCGTTGGAATCACTTACCCCAAATCAGAAGGTAAAATTTTTCCGCACAAATGAGAAACTTGGAATTAGTAGATCAGTTTGATGTCTTGCTTTCTATGATCATGATGTGTAATCAACATGCATATTTGAAATTCCTGTGTGTTTGTCTCACTACATTAGCTCATAGATTGAGAATATAAATTACAGATGTCTGTGGACTCCTTGGTGAGGAAGGCATATAAATTGGAATCAAATTGTAGAATATGATCGTAAAGCTCTAAATTCTCTAACTAATGCCAGAAAGGGATCAAAGTCTGTTGCCCCGCCTATGATGCCAAACAACTATGTTACAGAGCAGCAGTATACTTCTCCGAGGAATAATATGCAGCATATTTCCTCTGAACCAAATCAACATCTGCAAACAAAAGAGAATCACTCATCAGCTCCTCATTCAATTGAATTTCCATTTGGGACATCTGATAATCAGATGGTAGGGACATCAATAAGCAAATCTCAACTACCATTGCCAGGAAGCATGAATTACATATCAAATGAAAATCCTGCAGTTGAAGGTGCATATTATCCTGGAGACTGGTCTCGGCCGAGTAATGGGCAAGGATTGGAAGATATCGTTGCTCAAGAAATCCGACTAACGAGTTCAGAGATGTTGGAGAGTGATGACATGCAGAGGTTACTCAGGACAATTAATGCAGGAGTTAGCATGGCAACCGATTTTGGTCATCCTAACGAGGGTTGTTATAGCTACAGTCTGCAATATGAACCACAAATGTATCATTCATTCAGTGAAGATCATGGGACAGCTTCAGGGAAAGCAGTTGTTGGGTGGCTTAAGCTCAAAGCGGCTTTAAGGTGGGGCATCTTTATTAGAAAAAGAGCTGCAGAAAGGAGAGCACAGCTAACTAAGTTGAACTTAGTCAGAAGCTCGAAGCTAGGATTTTTCTTATACTGCGCTTGGAATGTTACTATGCACATACAGTACTCGAGAAAAAAAAAATGTTAAAGACGTGACATGTCAACAGTGGGTTGAAAGCGGAAGGGGCACTGCTGCATAACAAAGCCAAATTATGTCTTCTAGCTCACAAATCCGAAGACAAAAAGCAGCGTATGTGCGTGGTTGAAAGAAACCATACTTTCCCGGTGAGTAAACTATATTTTAGTTCAACTCCACTATTCTAACGTAAGAACACTCATGAATGTCTCACAAACAGCAAAGAGAGTTATCTCTATCAAATAGCATTCTTTTATGGTGTGGCATTTTCCCTCATTACTTTGTAACTTGACTATGATTTGTTATTACTAATCTTACTCTTTTTCTATTGATCAGATGTCTGTATCTATTGTTTGTTGTTTTTCATAAATTTCTGACAATTGTAATGTGATGTTTGTGGAGAGATCCCACATGTAACGATGCTAATATTAGTTGAAAAAACTGTTAGTCTGACTGAAATCTGAGTGAAACCTATCTTTTGAAGGAGAATAGACAAACACCTTTGCAGGTTTACATTTCCTTGGAAAAAAAAAAGTCGATAGTTTCTTACGCGACATCGAAGGAAAACTATCTTTTATGTTATGTTGGGATGTAAACAAAAATTGCAAACATTCTAAAAGATTCATTGCCATTTAGGCTTGCATCCCATGTTAACGCCGAGGCAACTCCCCTCAGTCTTCAACCTCCTCTCTGGTCAATTAGTCAAGTTACAAGTGGACAGTCCCACGTTCTCCTAAAGTAGTTTCATGACTGTTTCTCACTGAGATCCTAAAAGAATAACTTTCACGCACAAGATTAATGATTACAAAGCAGTTCTCAATTGCTTATTGATAGAACGTGCAGCATTCAGAGTTTATTAATCCATCAATGAACTTTATTTCTTTTAACAGATGCAGATCGCAAATTGAGCGAATCCACAGGGGAGGTATTGACACTGTTTTGATTTGGAGTTATTCTTACACAAGGTAACTAGCTAGCATTCAATCTTGACAAGATTTAAGATAATGGATTGAAATTAATTCAGATCATGACGTGATAAGTGAACTGATAATTTAAGTAGAAAGGTTACACTTTAACTAACACTTATAACTTTTGATCTAGTTATAGCCTTCAATGCAAGTTATGAGCAAGAAAGACTGCAAGAAAGCCCTCCTATAACTAAGACACATGAATCATATTATTTCAAAAGAACAGAACTTTGATGCAATTGCTCTACAATTGTGGAAAAGATAGGTAGGTACAAATGAGATAAGTTAAAACGTCCCATGCCTACAATTGAAACAAGAAAACTAAATTCAGTAGCAGAAAATAGGAATACATACATTAAAAGAAACTCAACAATGATACAGACTCCAGAGAGGGGAGTATAATTTAACTAAGTTGACGCGGCAAGATTGCTGGTGAATCAGAACGAATCAGATGCATGATCCAATCGGGTAAGCATCAAATCCTATCTCTCCGTCCATCAGTATCACATCAGTTTGCTCCTGCATCACAGACAGACTTCATGATTTGATAAAGCTACGATATAAAAATGTTCTCTCAAATTGTAGATAAAATTTAGACCTTTAATGACGTACAAGACATATTATTTACAACAAAAAGTATAACAATGACATTTGCAAAGAAAAAAAAAATTATAACAAGAAGACCCTAAGAGATTAACAAACAACCCTATTACTTCTACATATAATGATTCATGAAAATATTGTGAAAAAAGTATAAATAGAAAGCAGTTGTGAAAGTATTGTGGGTTATTTTACGTGGGAATAGATACCTTAGTAGGGTTTCCTGTCTTAAAAACTAATCCACTCAAACAACAGAGGCACCAACAACTCCACAAATCAATATTTAATGAAGCAAGGAAGCAAGATACATTATGGAATTAAATTGATCAAAGTACCTATTTATAGTTCAGAAAATGGTTATTAAGACAGAATCTGTCTATATTAGAGCTCCTTTCCCGGATTGTCATTATCTACAATTTTAACGATGCATTATTTCTGCTTCAATTCGTCATGTACCAGAAAATAAAATTGATCTATTTTCACTTTTTAAAATTTGAATTACTAATTCATTCTAATAACAGTGAGAGCTTTTTCTATTTTCTTATTTCTAGATACATCAAGAAGTCGTGACTAAAACTTGACCCCAGGAGCTCCAACCAAATTTCTACCAACCCCAACCACTTGAGCTAAGCCCAAGTTGCAAATATTCATTTCATTCAAACAAGAGCTGGAGAAAACTATGGTCAAAATCTCAAATCCTCTTTGTGAGCTAGGAGTCCAAGGTGGTACTTGTATGATTAAGCTGTCATCACCCTCACATATTCCTCTGGAAAGTAAAGACATTTTGAAAATGAATGAGAATATGCACCACCAACTAATAGATAGAGAAACTAAGCAATTTAAGTTTATAATTTTCCACACACTAATGAGATTAAAACTAGCTGGATTGTTAATCAAGATAAGTCAACAACCATATATGTGGAACCAATTTTACATTATTAGCTAAGGGAGGTTTCTGATAACAAAATTAGATGGACAATTCTGAATATGGAAATCAAAGCAACATAAGTAAATGACAGAAATTTATATCTGAAAGGTTTAGAACGAAGCAATTAGCATAGATATTGAAATTTTTACAAATGAATATTTATCATAAAAAAAATTCAACCAATATATAAACAAAGACAAATCACAATCTGAAAAGCTATGGTGCTTACATAGCATGATGAACAAATAATTATGATTTAGTTCCAAATAGAATTGCATTCTCAAAAACAATTTAGAAGATAAATAATGAAAAAAATTGCAAAGTATTAGTGTAAAGTATTAAAGAAAATTATCTGATTCAGCATTAATCTGTACATAAATTTGGAACTTAAATTTAGCTATAAGTAAAAAATCAATGAGTCTTTCTGGATCGTTACAAAGCTGATTGAATTTAATTGTGTAAACTCAATCACAGAAGGAACCAGTAAATTTCATCAATACTTCAGTTGGCGCCTATTACTCAGGAATTCATCCATAGAAAGGGAAAATTGAGGAAGAAGAAAAAGCCAGGAACCTCATTGCAATCAATTTCTTGCATTCCTATCAGATTAAATAACTTGAACCAACAAGAAAACAACGAACTATCCATTTTGCTTCGGTAACTTAGTTAAGGAAGAGCAAACTGGACAACTATGCTGACAGGAAGACTCCTTAGCACACAACAAACAACATGCATAAATGTATACTGAATGGGCAAGTATTTTTATGTCAATAGGGTGCAATGTTAGACAGAACATGTTGTTATATATATTTTAATATATTAATGTAACAAATCTAAATCAGAACTCTTTGCAGTTATCAACTTATTATATCAAAAAGGATAAAAATTTATGGACCAAATTTGAGCACATAAAAAGACTGGAATAAACACAAGCAGGCCATATAATCATACCCGTTTGACCATTGCACCCATTAAGTCGTCCAGTGATCCAAAATTATTCTGCATGAATCCATCTTGGGACTTCATCTGCTCTAAAACATTTGACTTCATTCTCATGTCAGATGAGAATTTCTCAACTTCAGTGGGCTGAGTGATGGATGGGTGGGGCCCATTCAATTGGCCAATCAAAGATGCATCAACCCTCTTGCTGCACATTGAGTTATTTTGGTTCAAACTCTGACCCAGGGAACCTGTAACTCCATTGGAAGAAACCAGCGAATTCATGGAATTGAAAGTATGATTCATGTTTCGGTTGTAATCCTGCTTATGTTGCTCCCATCTTTGCTGTGGTGTGTAACTTGAAGCTTGTACAACATTCCCAATTAAGCCTTCTTGGCATTGTAGCTCACCTTGAGCATCCTCCAAAGGAACAGCAATTGCACTTGCAGAAGAAAAATCAACCAGGCCCTCACCAATATGAGTAGCATTTAAGCTACTAGGAGGCAAGTGATTATTATTGAAAGTCTCACCCAAAGGCAAAGAATTGGCAGGAAGATTTGATAAGTGAGATGCACCCTGCCAGCTTTGATTACATCTACCATAATCCAACATATTAGAGGAACCACAATTGCCAATGTCATAAGGTTTAGCATTCAGAGAATCAACTTTGAGAGAAGATTGATTTCTGAAGGCTCCTGTATTATGTGCTTGTTGTGAGTTTCCTTGTAACATTAAAAGATTACTTGACACATCAGATAGAGAAATATTTGTTCTGCCAACAGTAACTTTACTGTCTGGAAAGCCAGTCACAACTGCAAAACCGCTTGCATCATCAATTGAGCTTAACTGCCTAATTCCAGTTGTACAGGTGCTTTGTTGAGACTGATTAAGCTCTATTGATGTTGGAATTCCCTGAAACAAAGTTGAGCTTTGATTTGCAGGTAACACAGATGGCTGGAGGTTTCCCAGTGTGCTCATGGAGCTGCTCATGTTTTCAGATTGACCTGGTTGTAAAAGTCCAGAAGAACTAATTCCTCTCAAGCTCAAGCCAGCAGTGGAGTTCAGTCTGGTAAAAATTCCACCAGACGCATACGTTGAAAATGGGGTGCCTGAGAGCCTTCCTGATCCAGACATGTTGCGAAAGTCTCCATAACCATCTAATGAAGCCATCCGCAAGTAAGAGGAATCATTATTGCCCAATGCAGCAACCATGTTAGCTTGCTGAGTCGCTTTTTTCAGATAGATTCTATATTTCTGCAATACAAGGAAAGTGATCTAATGAGCAATCATCAGAAAACAAGGTCTTGATTTTAGTTAAAAATTTGTCTTTCAGATAAACCATAAGCTATGCCATAGCTATCTAGGATGTGCTGTTGCACAAGTCTATTGCTGATTGTGTTCACAAACTAGCACAGGGATGAAAATACACATCCTTGCCTCAATAAGGATAACAATTGAATAAACAAGAAATAGTCAAAGTTACTGCAGCAATAAACCCAAAATCTGTTTAACGTAAAATAATTATTCTCATATTTAATGCCTCATATATAATAAGCAGACCTTGGGATTTGAAATATCCTATTTAGGAAGTCTACTCTTTAGAGTAAGTATCTTTACTTTTGCAAGACACATTATGTTATTATAAAAGCTGCTATCTGATAAATTATCATTATCCATACTTTACAAAATTATGATTTTTGAAGGATATTTCATTTCATAACATCATAAACTGATAAACTAATTAGAGTAATCATGATGACATGGAAAAAGTAGATTGAAACTGTAGATGGCTGGCCACATTTCTGATAAAGTAGATAAAGGATAACAATGGAATAACCAAATAAGGATAATATAGGCAAAGTTAATTCAGCACTAAACCTAGGATTGTTGGAACTTGAAATATATATCCAACTCTTCAAATATGTGTATGTTTTACTGTACTCATTTATTTAGTTGGGTCTGAAGTTTCTGCATTTCATTTTAATATGTTCTTAAATAAAATTTTATCTATAAATTATCATTATCCAAGTTTTACAAAATAATAATTTATAACACCAAAAAGATATTTCATTCAATGAACTAATTAGAACCATCATGGTGACAAGGAAGAATTAGAATATATACCTGCAGATGGCTTGCCACATTTTCCCTTGTAAGGCCTTCAACATTCATCAAGTCAAGTATTTTCTTAGGAACGGCCTCTGCAATAACATGTGAAGAAACCTGTATTAGGAATGATTAATTCCATATTCAAGATATCCAGTTGTTACTTATAAGTACCACATCTTAAGGTCAATAAAAAAAGGGAAAGTTGTACTTTATTGTCATATAAACTCACTTTCAAGGCCCAGTTGGTTTACAGCAGCAACAAACTTTCTATGCAGGTCAACAGACCAAACTACGCGAGGCTTCTTCTGCGTTGAGGGGTCCTCATTCTCTTGTCCATCATCTTCACCATCTTCTTCATCATCCTCACTTTGGTCCTTCCTTCTTTTGCCCAGCTTTTTACTTTGATCCGCATTATTTTCAGATGCAATAACAAGACCACCTTCAGCAGCCACGTTGGGAGCCTTCCCTTCGTTGGAAGCATTGTTCTGGTCCTTGCATTTTAACTTCTTTCTTCGGACTACATGCTGCCATATGTTCTTGAGCTCTTCAATTCGAACAGGTTTCAAAAGATAGTCACATGCACCATGAGTAACACCCTTCATCACAAGCTTGGTATCACTGTGTGCGGACAACACTAGAACAAGATTAAAAACAATGAGTTAAAGGCCATCAACCAATTTATCCCTTAATTGTGAGAGAAATTAACATTTCTCAAATAGGATTTCCTAAAACAATAAGCAGGACCCAAAAGACCCTCCAGATTTGGCAAAAGCAAAAAAATAAATTCAATAAAGACAATTAGATAATATTCATCAGTTACCATTAACAATATCAAGAATAAGAAGTAAATCTCAGGTTAAATACATGTCACGAGCAAAGATTTTGAGCTTACTGATGACGGGCAAGTCCATCTCAAGTCCCACTTGCTCAAGGAGCTTGAAACCATCCATGTCAGGCATATTTACATCACTAATAACGAGGTCAAACTTATTTCTGTTTTCCCTCAACATTTTCAGCGCCTTAATTGCCTGATTAGCTGTTGTAACTGCGAAAACAATCATAGAAGATATGTTAGCCACAAACTTGAAAGCCAAAAGCCCTATGCACTATCAAAGTAGAACGATTCAAGTCTGATCCATAAATAAAGCCAAATCAAACTAGCGTCAAGAGTTCTGATTGTAATGCACCCGCCTAGGAAAATCGGTATAAATTCAAATTTGAACGAAGACCTGTAACTTTTAAAGAACAGAGACAGAAAGAAGTGCCAAACAATATATAGTAGCAGAGAAAAATTTGCTAAATATGAAATCAAGACATCGCCGACAGTAATAAATTTAAGTATGCATCACAATACCTATGAACAGAGCGCTCAAAAATTTCAATTTGAAGATGAGTTATGTTTTTCAATGCATCACAGAGAAGGAAAATAGTAGGGGGATGGGTGAGGGGAGTCCAATAATTCAAGCCCACCAATATGTACAGCAGCAGCATCATTGCAAACTCTAATTCACTAAATCTAAAACAGAGAAATTACAAACCCTGATACTGGCATTTGCGAAGTAGGTTCTCTAGCACTTTGAGGCAAATTGGGTCGTCGTCTACAGCCAGAACGTGCATACCCACCGGAAACTTGTCTTTGGCACCATTTTCATCCTCCAAATTACCCTTTTGGTCCTCCACAATCATTTTGAACCAGAAGCAAAGACCCAGACGAGAAAGCAAGCGCTAGAACAAAGATAACAGCAAAAGCTCCAATTTTGAATACAAAAACTCGGTGAGAGGAATCAAAAGAAAAACAATAAACTCAGGGAGAAGGAAGAGGAGGGAATGAGAGAGAACGTGAAGGTTAACCAAAGCTGTACAAATGGACAGTGATGGTGACGGCCAGAACAGGGTGAAGGAGTTCAACCCAACAAAACAGAAATCTTTTTAGTATTTTAGTGAAAGCCTGTTCCTCTCTCTGCTGGGAATGGCTTTCTCTGGTATCTGTCGTTAACTTTTTCTTCCAACAGAACAGAAAGCCTTTGTCTTTAATCTTCAATTATTTGTTAATTGCTGAGGGAAATACAATAATGCAGCTTGCTTACCTTTTTTATATTATTCTGTTCTATATCTGCCAGTGGTAGGAGGACCTTTAGGGCAATTACAAGGTACCACTGATGTGCACAATTAATCAATAGACCCTACGATTTCAACTCAACAATATAAGGCAGACTCTTTCTTTCCCAATCCTCAAATTGCCTTTTTAGTATGTCTACCCCGCAATTCATATGTCCCTCTATAAATGGCATAATTTAAGTAAATGATTTCAATCATGGCCTGTGATAGATGTGGTTTTTTTTTTGTTACAATGATCATTGAGGTTTCATGATTTTTTACTTAAAATGCATCTAATTACACAATGCATTTCACTATTGAAAATTAGTGCATACTGTTGTTTTTTCTTTTTTTTTTTGAAGTTAAACGAGGTCAATTTTAAGCGATTGCTCTGCTGATGTTAATGGAGTAAATTTAGGAAAAGTTGGTTTCTAGTTTTTTACATGTTTGTTGGAGAAAATAGTTGTAGTGGCAAAAATTTTAGGAAAATTGTTAACGAGTAGATGATATAAATATCTGTATTTATAATTCAAATTTAAGTTAAGAGATAATACACTTTTTTTCTCAAATAATTATCCTATTTTCTCTCTCTGTTTTATCCATAATTTATTACATTCACCAAGGCATTATGCTTAACTGCAAAAATAATTATATTTAGGGTTTCACTCCTCTATTTTTTATTTTCATTTAAAATTTTTATATTATAAAAAAATATCGTATATTACATTATTTATTTTTATTAAAAAATTTGATAAAATACATAAAGAGATAGTGGAATAAAAGAAAACTAGAAATAGTATAATAATTTTTGAAGAAAGAAAATGGAATAAGAGGGAATAGGATGAAAAAGTTCCTTATGTTAGTTCACTGTGAAAACCCTCTGCAGAATCTGGGTATTATTGTGATATTCAATGCATCCCATATTTAAGTTTTTTTTACATGGACTATATTCATAAATTATTTCCCAAAATAATTTTAGAAACCCATGATTTTAGGCATTAAGGGCACCCGTTTCATATATTTATTGACGCGTTGGATGGCATTTTTTTTTTCTCTCATCAATTACTAAATGCTGTTTCATTTGTCAGCTAGATGGGTGCAGTATTGTCTCCTGAATTGTAATTTAGGCTCCATATGAACCCAAATGGAAAGTGCATAATCATATATTTATTCCTTTGTCTTGTACCCTTTTCAAATTAATTCTGATAATAATGATTACGAACATAATTGCACAAATTTACTAAAATGCAATGACAAAATTATAGTTTTCAAGAATTTAAATCAACATTATGTCGGTTCTTCCTCAATATTTCCAAGTGTGTCTGATGAGCTAATGCAACCACCAAACTGCTACAACTCCCAATTTTCTTTCTTTTTTTTTTCATGTTATATATATTAAGATTAAGATAATTATTTGGAAAATAGACCCCACACAATTCAATCTCGCAAAATTGGATCCTCTAAATTTTTTTATTGAATTTAGGAACTTTGTCTTTATCTTTATATATTTTAATATATAAATTCTATTTTTTCATTACTTTTTTTAAATTTTATATATATCTCTCTCTTACTTTTTTTAATTTTACGGTAAAAAATTTCAATCTCCACCTCACAATCACATGCTTTAAATTTTAAAATTTAAAATTAAAATTTTTCACCACTTCACCTATTACAATTACTTGTAAGTTTTTTTTCTTTTTTTGGATACATGTAAGTTTTAAGTTATGGAACCAACCTTCCTTAGGAAACAAAAAATATTTGTACCATATATAAACAACTTTAATATAGATTGTGTGGATTTAAATCTTTTAATTTTGTAATATTAAGATCATTGTAACTTCGTATTTATTGATTATTTTTATTTATTAAAATTTATTATATCAGCCTTTTATATAAAATAATAAATATAAAATTATAATCTCTTAAAAAAAAGGTCAATAAATGTTGATCCATGGCAATGCATATTCAATTTTATGGTTTTTGTTTAAGCAAAAGAAGCAAGTATTTGTCTTGGACGTATTTTGTCCATTGTTGAAATGCTTAGAGTTTCGCCTTTGGCAATGACAGGATAAGGTACATCAGCAGTCCTAGCATGACGCCTCCTTAGATACAGCAAGATAACGAAATGGCAAACAATTGCTAGACATGTACCAACCACGGCACTAAATACACAGGTGGATTCAAGAAAAACTAAAAGAACCATTACAAATAAAGTATATATCTTGAAATACTAACAATGTTTGATGCGTACGCTTGCGGGTCGCATCTCAAGTGATTTTAAAATAAATTATATATTTAAAATTAAATTTTAAAATTAAATTTTTTAAAAAAGATATACGATTTAATTTTGATATCAAATAGAGATTAATTAATCATACCAAAAAAATATAAATAACTCATAAAAAACTAATATACATGTATATTAAACTTTATCAAGAATATAGTAAATGAAAAAAATAATTTTGAAAGAGTCAAACATTTGATAAAATAAATAGTTGAAACTCATAATTAAAGATTATTTTTTAATTTATAAAATTTACTTGAAATTATTGAAATAAAAAAATTCCAACATCAACATCAAACAATTCCAACTTAATGAGAGTATAATTATTATTTGCTTAAAAGATTAAGAAAAGAAAATTAAAGTGGCATGAAGGGGAGTTCATAACTGTATAGTTAGACTTGGTAAATTTTATAATTTAGGTTAAAAATTTAATAAATTTAATTAAATAAAATTTTATTAAATTTTAATTTATAACATTAAAGATATTATTTAATCTATAAACTTTGAATAATTTAATATTTTAAATTATAAATTATAAAAATAATAATATTCTCTTAAACATAGCCTCCCGGTGGGAAGGAGTGTTGACCCTCACAAGTCACAACCCTCTTTCAAACGCAACCGTAGACGAAGGCCAGACAGAGATGGTGAGGAACCAGTGGGTGACGCTCGTTGTGCGGGACAGGGAAGGTAGGGACCGCTCTCTGACTCTACTGGGATTCCCATCACGTTTCGAATTATGATCGGCTGCAAAAGAGCGGTGGTACCTATTCTTGGACGAGTTTTGTTATATTTAAATAAATAAAATTTATTAATAATTTTATAATTTTATTTAAATTTAAAAATAAATATTATATATTTTATAAGATAATATATATTATTTTTAATATAAATATATTATTTGTCTTCTTAAACTATAGAAAATCCTTTCTATTTTGACACGTTGTTCTGTCATTTATTGACCCATCAAAGATGGAAGCCTGACGTTGCGGTGTAGTACCGGATCATTCATCCTCACAGCTCAACCATCCAAGAGTCACGGCTCATAGGTGGTCACCGATGGCCGCCATATTAAACTATTCATTCCTTAATTATAGCTTTCGGATCCAATCCACCATGCATTTGTGAGATGCTGAAGTCAGATTATGTAAGGCTTAGATCATATTTAGATTTCAGTCAAACATGTATTAATGTGGTAATGTCATAAGTTCAAGTATAATTTATCTTATAAATATAAATATAAAATAGATTGATTTAAATTGATCCAAACTAATTCAATTTGGTTCCACATTATTATAAATGAATTCAAGAGAATTTAAATTTTTTTAAATAAAAAATTTTAAACATAACCTTAATCTTATATATCATAAATTTCAATGAGTTGTAACTAATTTTGTAATTAAATTTTAAATTTAAATTAAATTACATAGCTATTCATAACTTATAAATTTATAAGTTAAAAGAATATGAAACATTTTACACTTTTATTTTATTACCACAAATATTTTTATATTTTTAATTATAATAATAAATTTATTTACATTTAAAATAATAACAATTTATATGTTCTATTAAAACATAATCCAAATTTTGACGGAATTAAGTGACTCTTTCCGAAAAGATGAAAACCCTACACCAGAGCTAGAGTCTGAGGAGCTTGAGCTTGAATGCATTGAAAGGGCATTGCAATTGCTTCGTGTTCTCTAATCATATTCTATTAAGGAATTCTTATGAACAACCACTCTTTCAGTCACCCTTTGCTCCATCCAATTTTGTACCTTTCGAGCACGACGATGGTTGGCTACTTCAGCTTCATCATCTTCTCTGTAGCAGTTGCTCCGTTTCTGCTTCCTCATGGATTCTCTGTTAAACACAAGCTAGTCTTCTTTCTCCTTTGTTCCACCTTCATCAATGTATCGGTAAATTGCGTCCAGAGGAGTGGAAGAGAAAGATGAATTTTCTCTATAATGCTATTACCGGTGCTCCCGTAGCGATTTATCCCATGTCTAGATTGTTTTCTCCTTTTACATTGAAGCTACGAGGATGAAAGAGAACAAAAGAAAATAGGGGGAATTGGAATGGAATCAATTAACATTGTGAGAAGCCCTCCACACTTCGTCAATTTGCGAATAATGATGTAGCATATGCTTTATCTCGGCAAGGCCTAGCTGCAAAATTAATGGCAATATCCAAGCCCACACCATTATGGTGGCAGTCTATAATTAAGGAGAACTAGCTCCATCCCAAACTACAACGCATAAAAAAATTGATTAAGGCAGATGAAGCTATTAGACCATGGCAGATTGTTGATCAGGTAGTTTTCTTCAAGAAGTGCGTTTATTTGCCTAGCGACTCGAAGCTGATTCAAACACTACTTCATGAGATTCATGATACACAATGTCAAAAAAATTTTTTCTTGGAAGCACATGGCCAAATTGGTCAAACAAGTCATCAGGGAC
This sequence comes from Dicorynia guianensis, assembly GCA_037013595.1. Taxonomy (NCBI): domain Eukaryota; kingdom Viridiplantae; phylum Streptophyta; class Magnoliopsida; order Fabales; family Fabaceae; genus Dicorynia; species Dicorynia guianensis. Next base: position 26,420,876 of record JASUAB010000015.1, read on the forward strand.
TGCTTGGTTTGCCAGACCCATAAAAGCGAACAACAATCACCAACAAGGTTGCTTCATCCATTCACAAATGATATGGTCCGATATTTTTATGGATTTTGTGGAAGCTCTTCCACCATCTAAAGGAAAAACAATGATTTGTGTTATTGTGGACCAACTATCAAAATATGCACACTTTGTCGCCTTGGGTCATCCATATACGGCAACAAATGTAGCTAAAAGCTTCTTTGACAACGTTTTTAAATTCCACGGGATGCCTCTTTCTATTGTCTGTAATCATGATCCGGCCTTCACTTGTAAATTCCGGCGAGAACTGTTTCATCTCCAGGGTACCAACTTTAATTTTTCATCTGCCTATCATCCCCAGACAGATGGCCAAACAGAGACAACGAACCGCACAATCAAAATGTATCTTCGTTGTTTTACAAGCAGCTGACCAAAGCCATCTGTTGAGTGGCTGACGTGGGCAAAATACTTACATAATACCACCTACCATTCCACTACAAAATATCTTCTTTTCAGCTGGTGAATGGTCGTAAACCACCAACACTCTTGCACTATGTGCCGGGGACTGCACGAACTCAAGCAGTTGAAGATTGTTTGATTGAGCGAGATCAGGTATTACGAGAGGCTAGAGAGAATTAAAACAAATTATGACCGGAAGCACCGTGATAGGGAGTTTAAAGTGGGTGATTGTTTGATGAAGCTTCATAAGTTTTAGCGGCAGTCAGTAGCAAAGCGAGTGTCATCCAAGCGTGCTACCAATTCTTAAATTTCTATCTAATTACTAAGGTTGACCCCAAAATTCTTTATTAACAAAGGACATGCGTAGCACATGGGCATTATCACTAAAAATTTGAAATTTCATTGCCTTCCCCTTACAGTGCTGTGCATTCCGCAACTACTGTACCCCCCCCCCCCCCCCCCCGGGGGGTTCCTTTTTAAATTGGATGTATCCCCCTACCTAAAGCATAGAATATGTTAAGCACCATGTATCATGCACTCCAGGTATGCCGCGCAGGCACAACAAAGGAGGCGGCGATGGCGGTGATAGATGATAAGGTGAAGGAATCGTATGCCATGCTGCGACAAATAATACTTCAGGAGCAGGAGTGGTTGGTATGACGACAGAAGGGTCGCGACTACAACGACGATGGAGGGCGTGGTTGGAAGAAGAGATGACGCTAGAAGTAAATGCCACGAAGGAGCAATCCAGAAGGGAAAAGGATGTTGAGGAGAAGTTGGGTTTAAATTTGACCGTGACTCTACAACCAGAATGATGTTGTGTTGATCTCTCCAAAACGGTCTTCATTAAACAATTTAACTACTTCTGGAGGAAGAGCCTCAAAAATCTGCAGATGATCTCCAAAGGTAAGAGCCTTACGAGCAAACCAGTCCGCAAGTCTGTTAAATTCCCGATAGCAATGAGTGAGCTTGACATTTCCTAGCTTTTCCAACCACGCTCGGATTCGAAGCACCGAAGAGGTGTCGCGAGTTGGCATCTTCTTGCCTGTTAAGAGAGAGATGGCCATGAGAGAGTCACCCTCGACAATAATGTTTTTAATCCCCAACGACTCGGCAACCTCCGGGCCTTATAGAATGCCCCAAAGCTCCGCCTGATCAGAAGAGCAGATTCCTACCATGTACGAAAAACTTGCAATCCAGGAACCTCGAGGCCCTCTTAATACACCACCACAACCAGTGATTCCCGAGCTTTTACACACCTCCCCATCTGAATTCATTTTATTCTGGGAACATTGCTGGATCAATCAACATCCAAGTTTGATCTCGAAAGCTGTTGTTCCTGTGCCTGAAATCGATAGAAAAAAGACTATTGCTCATCTTGTGGACATTAATATGGGCTGGAATTTCTCTCTCATGGAACCTTATTTGGATATAAATTCTCTTTTGATGATAAAGGCTACCCACCTCCCAAAGCTGAAGATGGCAGTGATACTTTTCAGTGGGTAGATAACAAAGGGAGATCTTTTTCCATTAACATTGCATTATTTTGTTTAATTGAATATTTTAAAAGAAATTTACTGAATGCCAGAATTATGCATGGGGTCACTTAATTTTTTTTTTTCACCCAGTTGAATGCCATGAAATTGGATACTGTTACTTTACACAGTTGGACAAGTAGAGTATATATACATATATTGTATACAGAATACATATAGTTTTACATTTTTACTCTTTTTTTTTTCTCTCTTCTCTATAAAATGTTGTCTCTCAATATTGAGAAAGGGTATGTACTGATAACATTTTTCATAGAAGTACTTCTTGTGCTTACCTTTTCAAATTTTGAATCAAGCCATGATTTTTGGAGTAATGTTAGGGTTACGTATGTTTGCCAACGTAACCCTAGTATTACTTTGATTTTTGGGTTGTGGAAGAAACATAGGTATGGATTCAACTTTGAGAGTAAGCGAGTGAAGACAAGAGAATTTCATATTTGAGTGTTAATGTTTATGTGCCAAGCATATATTTTTTGTCAACAAAAAATTTTGAGGTTAATGTTACAACTTAATGTTGATGACACATTGCAACAAATAGAAAATGCATTAAGGTGATTTGATTTAATTAGAATTGCATAATGATCGATTGTACAAAAGCTTAAATATAGGAGAGTTTTATGTAATTTACTTCTCTTATATTTAATATATCTATAACTAAAAAAATATAAGTTACCAAAGGTGTTTTAATAATGAAAAATTCAAATAATTTAGAGAAGTCTTTAATTTAAACACATGTAGAAATCAACAACAACAAATAAATAAACATGTGTACCAAAGAAACTATTATATAGATAGTATGTAAGTCCAAGTAAATTGGTTTCTTTGAATCAAATCTATCAATTATCATTAAATTCAACCCAAAAAATAAATAAATAATTGCATGTCTATATAAGTCATTTGCTCTTTCTTTTTTTTTTTTTTTAAATCTTCCTTCACCGTATGATGGCGCTGTATGTATTGACATTGCTTATAAGCATTGGCCCAAAGACATTTTCAGTAGCTCTGCAAAATGCTGGTGAAGTGTACTATTGAATTTTAAAAAATAAAAGAAAAAAGAATATAAAATAATTTTTAATTATGTTTTTTTACAACTTAAGGTTTTTAAATATTTATTTTATTAAATTTATTAAATTTTATAACTAAATTGTGAAATCTAATAAATTTTATGAAAAGTACTATTGATCAATTACATTTTTTCAATAAATTTTTCTTAAAAATTGGAAAATTTTGGCTTCAGGGAGGGAATCCTCCAATCTGCACATGGGATTGAAGAAAAAACTTCGGGCATAAGATATTGTGCTCGTGGAACCAACTTTGGGCTGAAAGCGGACTTTATAAATATGTTAGACTAACAGAATGTGACAAATTAAAATGATGAAGTTGGCCGGTTTTAGCAATCAATTTTTTGGCGTGCTGAGACAGGAATCAAATATTTAAACAATTTTCATTGGCTGAAGTGATGTAGTCATAATTTGTAGCAAATCAAGAAGAAATTTTACATCGTTAAAACTGATTAACGATGCAGTGCTTAACTAAGCAATCCATCCTTTACATCAATAATTTTGGTTTTCAAAAAAGTTTAACTCATGACTTAAAATAATAATAAATTAAGAGTTGAGTTATTCTAATGTGTATGGGGGTATAGAGACTTAACCCTCAAACTGAAGTTGAATATATGCTCTTACTAAAAAAAAAAAAAAAAAAAGATGTGAAGCATATGCTGTTTATTGCTATGACTATAGAGACTTGATCGTATGAAATTAAAACGAAACATTTAATGACCTTTACACTGTCTATTACTATGGCTATAGAGACTTTGCTGTGTGAAATTAAAATGAAACATTTAATGACTTTGACACTGCTTATTGCTATAGTTATAGAGACTTGACCACTTGAAAAACAGATAAAACATTAAATTAAGGGTTAAATAAATTAAGTTGGAATAGTCAAACTCCAAAATGATACTAGATGAAACGCAACCAAACATAGTAACTCCACAATCTACTACTGAATCGTTGAAAGTATATGATCCATATATTGCTACGGCTAAAGAGACTTGGCGGCCTAATTGAAGTGAAGTACACGCCGCCTATTGTTACAAGTCTTGGATGAAATACAACTAAAACAGTAATTTTGGTATTACCTCTAAACAATGCATTGTCTTGGTATATCACTGTTCAGTTTCATTATTCTCATATTTCTCTTAATTCACATAAGAATCTTACAAATTAAACTATAAAATTCAATAAATTTATAAAATCATACCTATTTAATATGAACTTTATGTGAAAATAAAATAATAGAATAACTTTTCCAAATTTTGTTTGACCATTTCTCCTGTTTACCATCTATTTTCACTATTTAGAGTCAAGGCCTATCCGGTCAAAAGAGAAAATGGCTCAATTAAAAAAACAATTAAAAAAAATTAATGGCTTCCTTCAGACTCTCAAACTTTCAAGAGTGATTCAGATTTTCTGAGACATTATCTGCCCGCAGAAGAGAATAGATTCCACTGTTTAATAGTTTCAAGACACTGTTGATCCTCTTTAAATAAAGAAGTAATCTAGATGCCTTTTCAACCCATATAATCTGCACTATGAAAATCAGGGAGATTATGTAGTGAGAAAAAGAACATTCTTTTCTGACAATGATGATGGCCTATACATAAACTCAACTATGCCAACTTTGCCAGATATCCAGATCAAGTACACTCTTTAAATGTCCTAATAGGATACTTAAATTAGGTAAAACACACTACAGAAGAGTTTCCTACCTAAAAAATGGCTATCCGAACAGAATTTGGATCAAACACAATTTCAATTCCAATCAATAGCTTGGCCGCCAAACTATGAATCCATGAACCAAGGTAGGATAAGTGCCCCAGCAGTTGCGCTCTGCTTTCATTTAAACCATGGTTCTGATTCCCTACATCCAAAAACCCAAACATCCAGCTATCTTTTACCAAATCTCAAACATTTGTTATGTCTGGATTCAGTAATACTAGGATTTGGAGTGAGGTGTTGCTTTGCCGGTGTAGTAAGTGTGATTTTCTCCATGGCATTTATGAACTTGCGTAAGTGCTTTATGTACTCGGGATAAGTTTCAAGGTTGCAATGGCCTCCACCCTTAACCCACAAAGGTTCATATTTTTCCTTGGAAAGTTCCCACAATCGCTTTCCATGGGACAAATCCACAATATCATCATTTGTTCCCTGCTTATAATCCATTAGCAGAAAACTAAATTAGTACTGGGAATGGTATAAATTTGTCGAAGACTAAATATATAATAACAAGAGACCAATACCCAAGTCAAATAAGGTATAACTTCATGAATGTTAAATGTAGAAAATAGCTTCTAATGTTCCTACTTGAGATTGATTCCATCTACAGAGATAACATGCCCTGGAGGAATGAAGGAGTAATTTTCTGTTCAACAGAAGCTCGTCAATGTCTAAATGCAGCTCCAGACAACCAAAAAGAAAGGCAAAGCTTCAGCTGTTGATACTGATATTCATGCATTTATTAAGTCCATTACCTTTGAGATAATGACACAAAAGCATGTCCAATCATAAAAACACCATCATGGTACATCTGTTCACCGTCCTCCCCCTATAGTGGCATGATGATTTTTGCAAGACAAACTAAAGACTAATACTAGTATTTCCTCAAGAATAGCTCTGTTAAATTAATGCCAACTGCCAAGTACTATATCCTCATGAGTATCTCTGTTCTTAAGAATCAAATGAGAATGGAAAGTTTTAAACAGAGGTAGAAAATTAGCAATACTTAAAACATCTTTCATCCATTTGGAATCTTCTTCGTCATTGGGAAAGCAGGAACAGACAGCTCCCAGGTTCAATATCAGCAGGAGACAGACAACACAAAGGACAAGTAATGGAAGGAATGAACCAAATAAAAAGCATCATTGGTGAAGCATTTTGAGAAGTCTGATCCAAAACCCAACGCTTACATGGATACAAAGTAACAGACTGACAGTAGATGAGTAGATATAATCATTACATCGACAAATAACAACCACTCAACAATGGCTATAGCATATTATGAGCATCAAAGTTCCTCTGAACATTAACTCATCAAATTGACCACTCTTTACATGTTTAGGTTTTCACGTGAAAATGAGCGATAATTTGTCAAAGTAGGGTTTTTTCAAAATGTATTGATCTCACTCGCAGCTGTCTCCTGACTTTCTCAATTCAAAATTTTCCAGAACCCAAGATCTACCGTTTGCACTTTTCAAAGGTGATTCAGGTTCTCTATTGTGTTATAAAGAAAAATGATCAATTGTCTCAAATATTTTCCATCTTGGTAACAAGATCTGAAGACTACATGCAAACTGGTGAAAAGTTATAATTAACTAAAATGCTTTGCCATTTAAACAGGACTATGAAAGCAATTTTCTTCTTCTAATTGGTTAGTTAAAAAGAAGAAAAGGAAATGCTCCGTGAATGCAAACAATATGAACTGGAAGAAAATCAGAGAAGCAAAAGTTCAATTAGTTCCACCCCCTGGAATAATCTAATTATGGTTTCAAGGAAAATAATGGATTAATCTAAGTCACCCATGCATTCACAATTTTCTATTTCATTTTCTAACCTCTTCAGGCCCAGCCATGCTGCTATATAAATAACTCATTGTCAGTGCCAGCAAAAATATAAAACTAAAAAACCTCTTCAAGACAGAAACTTCGAGATAGAAATAATTAATCAAGTACAAGCACTGAAAGAAACATAATTATAAAAACTTATTGGAACCACAGGAGGAAAAATATACGTACATGTATAACTAGAACCGTACAGTTGACATGCCGTATTTTGTCTATATTCTGAAATGGATGGAAAGCCCTTTGTCAATACAAACCTCAGAGTGAAAAATTGCAACAGACTAAGAATTATAATGAACACCCAGGTGAACTTACTTTGAAAATGTCAAACCAGAATGTCATCTTCACAGGGTACAAAACCCTTATCCCAGAAAGGATGGCGCTGTGAAGAATAACACCTCTCAACTTCGGTAATTTAGAAGCCAAGTGTAGTGTGGGTCCACTTCCAACTGATTGACCGTATAAAATTAACTCTTCTTGCTTAATTCCATATCCGGTCTTCAAACAATTATAAACAGCCTCTATATCATAGTATGTGTTGAACTCAGACGGCTATCACAATTGGGATAATCACAGAGAAGATGTTTAGTTATATCAGTGGACAGATTGATTCTGAGAAAAACACGATCCACATGAAATTGATGCTTTTGCTTCCTCATATAATCTTTATATGACATTGACTTGTTTCAAAATTTATTGATGCTCAATGAACATCCATTAAAAAGTAACCCCCGAAAATGACAGAAAAGAAGAAGAAGAAGAAGAGAATCATATGAATTACTCACCTTGCCGGTAGATGCTCCATATCCTGAATAGTCATAGCTGCAATACAACAAAATTCCAAGAAAAATTCAAAAAAGGCTTTTCTTTTTACTTCAAGCAGATAAGAGAATTAACATCCTATAATCCGTCATGTCCAGCAAAATGAACATTAAAAGCCGGAAAAGGCTGGATGCAAGTTAAGCAGATATGTAATCCGTGAGTTGACCTACAAAGTAAAACACTAAATCCACAAGTTTTCTCCATCAGCGTAGGATTGTAGAAAACACAACCCACTGCCTCCATTCTTGGATACAAGTATACAACCATGAATCTTATCAAGTTTGAGGCAGGACCTCCTTTCCATTTTCTTCTTCTAGTCATTTTATTTTAAATATGACGTTTTTTTGGGGAAGGGGGTGTGGTAGAGTAAAACCATATGCCCGGCAAAGAGTCGTGTAGTAGCTGTGAAGCCATCCTCTTTCCCGCAATCAACAATAAGGGCACAAAGTAACAAAAACTAAAACATTGATATCAAATTTAAGTCGTAAAAAAAGAAAAATTTTCCACACTTCATCGGAAACATGGGTTTCAAAGGCAAGAAATTGCGCCACAAAAACATGCAAAAATTGCATAACAGGAAGGAAATCGTTCATGACACAGAACAAAATGGAAGAAGAAAACTTATCAAACCTCCGACTGACAAAAGAATAATTTTTTTCAAGGGGCAATCATATTGGCGCTGTATTGATTATCCAAAACCCAACCCAGAAAAGCGTATAAGAACGAAAACTACACGATAAAATAGGAACCATCAACCCCAGAACAATTAGAGATCCCAGGAAAACTGAAACATACCTCATGATATTGACACGGAGGTGCGCTCTGAGCTCAATAAAAAGCTCGTGCATCTGGCCCAAGTCAGCGGCATTACCGTGAGAGTACAAAAATGTGAACCTCGCAAAAGGGTGCCTCCAAAACGTAGCAACGATCTTATTGCCGCCCTTGGTCTCAAGCACATGAACATCCATGTTCTTGTCAGCGGTGACCCCGGAGAGGACAAGCCTCCCATCCTGCTCTTTGTAAACGTCATATGTTGGTGGGTCTGGCGGGAAAAATGCGAATTTTGCTGCCACACTTCCGGTAACATTGCCCATTTAACACAAACCCAGTTCAGGAATGGAAGGCGCAATGCACAGTTTGTGTAGTACTTCCGGCATGAAAGATGGATGATATCAAGGAGAGGTTGAGATTTTCTGGGCTATTCTAATTTCTATGTAGAAATAACTATAAAATTTTATTTTTTTCTCTTCAATCTTTTATTTATTCCAGAAAGAAGAGGATGTTGTCTGGGCTTTTGCTAAACATTTTTTACTCGGGATGATTGAAAGGTGCTCCAAGTGGCGTCTGATGAAATCAAAGAAGGAGAGGGAAGGCTGGCTAAAAATAGATCCGACCTCAGCGGGTGAGCTGGAAACTGCTACTGGGGAGGACCATTCATCTTCACCATGAGAAAAAAGTTTGATATAAATTAATTAATTAAAAATAAAATCTTTCCGAACTAACAGAGACGCTAGGGAAATGCTACCTTGATTATCTGACATTACTTAGTTCTGATGGCAACTTACAACCTGCATTTATACTTTTTTTGAAAAGTCATACTTGCCCATCACATATGGGGGTCTTCAACCAAGATGGTTTTGGGTCGGGTCATCAACGGCATCCACTAAGAATATTGGCTGCCATGTCAACGGATACAATTTCCCATGTCAGGTGTTTAAAGTCAGAATATGAGGGAAGAAAGAAAAAAAAAATTAAAAAAAGTGAATTAAGTAAAATAAAAAATAAAAATATATCAAAGATAAAAAATAAAAAAAGTGAATCCAAATTTCATTACAACAAAAAGATTAAAAATATTCTTTATTAAAAATTAACTATTTAAAACATTATTGCATATAAAAAGTGAAAGACAATTAATTCTTTTCCTGTAGTCAATTATACAATTTAAGCTATTACTAAAAAATCATACAATTTAAAGCTATATCTACACGATATTAGCTTTGAGTGTTAAGTAAAAGGGATGAGGATAGTTTGAGTTTATATAAAAATCTTGCCAAGTTTTTTCCTCTGAATTTTGTAATACTAACATAAAAGTTAACCAAAATTATTACAGATAGAAAAATACTGACTTAAGACATGATTAGTTGTTTATTTAAAACAGATCACAAGTTGATTGTATTGATCAAATCAAAGTTGTGTTGGGTTAAATTTAACGAAGCTTGCATATGAATATGTTAATTAAAACTTGACTAGAAATAAAAAAAATAATAATTTTTTCACAACTTTCATTACTCAGAAAAGACATCATTTGACTCTAAAAGTCAATTTCTGTAATTTTAGTAAGTTGAAAGTTGTGAGAATATGATAACTCAAAAATGATGAGTTAATTTTTATATAATTTTTATGTATTCAAAAGTCATGAAAATACTCGGAAATAACTTTTTCAAGACTTTCAATACTTGGAAATGACACCATTTGACCATAAAATTCAATTTCCATGACTTCTATATGTTACAAGTCATGAAATACAAGGACTTGAAAATCTATCATTTGAAAATGAGAGTTAACTTTTGTGTAACTTTTATGTATTAAAAGTCATGTCATGAGAATACTCAAAAATGACTTTTTTGTGACTTTCAATACTTGGAAATGACACCATTTATGACTCAAAAATTTACTATCTAACAACAAGAGTTAAATTTTATGTAACTTTCTTGTATCATAAGTCATGAGAATATCACTTATTTAAATTCACCATGCTAACTTGAAAATATCATGTATTAGAAGTTGTGAAAATATCACTGACTTGAAAAGAAAATGAATTGAGATAAAAGTCAAAACTCAGTCAATTTTTTATTAAACCCATGCTAACTAAGAATGGCAACGAGTGGGCGCGAGGGTTAGGGAGTGGTTTCTTATTCCTCGATCTCAAAGACAATTTTTTTTCTATTCTTATCTCAAATTTGAGGATGGAGAAATTTTCTTATCTTCAATCCCTGCAAAATTTGAAATTTTAAAAATTTATAAATAAAATTTTTCATTAAAAACAAGTCAAAATTTTATTTATTTATTTATTATATATGTAATTATTAATTTATTTTTTTATATTATACAGTATTTAACAATTGTATAGAGATATTATAATAAATTTTAATTTTGAAGGTCTTTGTAGAGTGAAAAATGAGATTTTTAACCTCATTTTTAAAATTGTGACAAAAAGAATTATCTGTTTACCTCACCTATGTGAGGAGAAAATTCTTCCCATGCTTCATCGAAATTAAAGATTCCTCTCAAATTTTTGCCAAACTAAAGAAAATTATCATCTTTACTGCTAATTAGAATGAAAAAAGATATTTTTATAATTTTTTATATAATTTTTGTAATTAAATGATGAAATATGTTAATTTTATAATATTTAATAAATTTAATAATTAAATATTATATTTTAAAAATTAAATAAAAATAAAATTATAAAAATTACAGGATCCAAATAGATTGGATCGGATCCATGTAATTTGCACACCGAAGCCAAACAGGTTAAACAGCTATACGGCTATGAGCCCGAGTGGGGTAATTTTGTCATTTGATTACATCGAATCCGAAAACAAGAACTGGATAAAGATAAAAAAAGATTTATCAAAAATTAAATCTGACAAGATATTCCGAAGAAGGGACCGAGATCAACTCACGATGGAGTAAATGGACGGTTCAGATTTAGTCAAAAGTTGCAGGGATCTACTGATAGAGAGTGGAAGTGTGGCAGAGGGAGAGTGGGGGTCAAAATTGTCTGTGTCAGACATTCCTCATTCTTTTTTTTTTTTTTCGCTCCTTTTGTCAGCTTGTGTTTTACCGAAGGATGACACTTGATTTGCCTGCTGTGTGATCCATAATTGACCAAAACCCTTTTAATGGTCCAACTCTGCACTCAGATGAATATTTCCGAGTTAACCCCGTTGTGGGTATTTGCTACATTTACTCCTCAGAACCCTGCACCAACATAATTAGCAAGTTACTTCTAACGGCTGATCATGATGAACTTTGTAAAGAAACCTCCTTTATTTGGCTGTAAATTTAAATAATTAAATAAAGTAAAATGATTTTTTTCCAAAAAAGTGCGAAAACAACTTAGAACATATAGGATATCCTAAATTTGAAATCTTAAAAAAAAAAAAAAAATCTCAATACAACAGCTGAATACATCATTAAAAATGTTGGCAAGGCAAAATGATTTTAATAATCATATTAAATAGAAAATATTTTTGTCAATGAAACAGTTACACAATTTTTCTCTGCAAAACTTGAGATAGGATTGGATCATTATGGGTTAACGTAAGATAGTCATAGTCGTCTTGAAAGTGCAGATAATAGGGCCTTGATAGTAATAAATAATAACTAATAAAGGGACATGAAAAGAATTCAACAACAATGATAATTAGGACTTCGGGGGAAGAAAAATCAGGTACCTAGGAGAAAGTAGAATTATAATCTATGGGAACTACTTTAGGTGGTATTTTGTGTTGCTTTTAACTAGCCTCCCTCTGCTTGAATGGTAGATATACTTAAGGATTAGTCTTCATCAAAAGAGGAACTAAATGGATGGTAGAAAAAAAAAGGGAAAAGTAACAAATGAAAATGGTGAATATCGTAAAGAGCTAGATAGGAATGTGAGGAGGAAATTGATGCACTGATATTTAGGCATGGACATTGAAAGAATAAAGTTAATGCTCTCCATTTGTTGGTTGAAAGATATAGATGAATAAATCATAGAGTTCTCTACCAAAAAGGAATGGACATTGAAGATAAGGACAACTGGGTGGGACAGTTGCTGTCATGTTCACTACACAATTATAGAGATGGTACCCCAAAATTTTACAATCAATCCATTCATAAGCCAGCATGGTCAGAAATGAATCAATGTCAATAAATTTACCTATGAATGAGTTTAGATTTATTTTACGTTCCATTTCACTTTCTTCTCTGCTAGCCGGTGGCTGTAAAGGAACGGAACGAGTCAAAAAAGCCCATAGACTGCTTTAAATTTGGTGCACCAAACCTAAAGAAAGCAAGATAAAAAGAGATTGACAAGTAATATTACCAGACACTTTCACAGAAGGACAAGCTTTAAAATATAATATATATACTGGGGACCGCAAAAAGGAATCTATATAATATGTTTGGGTGGCTTTTACGTAGCATGACATTTGCTAATTGTATGATTAATCTATGAGGTCTAGGAAATAAGTCACTACTTCCATGTGAGTAATACCTTTTCATATCATATCATATAAAAAAAATGAAAAAAGCAAGTATCAAATCATTAAAAGTTTGGTCAACCTTCAGAATCATAGATGCCTTTAGTTATTTTCTTTGGGGCTTTAGGTCATGAGAGGAGTTCATTGCCACTTTATCACAACAATAATTCGCCAAAGCACTTCAACTGTTCAGGGTCTAGGAAAAGCAAAATGTGAAAATGATCCACCTATTCACTGCAGAATCTGCGCTCTGTACTTGTAAAATAAGGTGGTTGAAATATCATTAAATGGCATCATCTCAGACAGTGCCGATTTGAAGATTATGTACCATGATGGCAAAAGGAATATCCTAAATAATTCAGCAGATCCATATCATTGATATGAATCCAAATGTGCAACGACAAGCAAAAGAAGCAAGTATTCTCTTTGCTCTGAACAATTCAGTGACACGGATCGTGCACGTTCATTTTCAAAATGCATTCAATTGAGCTGTCATATAAATTGGAGGACTAGAACAAGTACCAAATAGCCAAAATAATCTAGATAAGGAATTTGTATCAAAGCATACGTCAATTCTACACAGTATGATTGGGTCAATAATGGTTTAACGATGTTTGTACACTGCTTTCACCTAGGGTTGTATACGTTTTACATTTATATATTAAATATGATGTGACTGCAGTGGTACACAAATGATGGACGAACCTAACAGCATTTAAATAATATGTGTTCTTCTTCTAATGTGGTCCTATCTTCGATAACTGAGACCCAACTTTCTGCAATCTTAGCCACTTTTCCATCTGAGATCTCAATTATAGTGAAGGCTCGTGTTGTACCTTTGGGCTCTGGTGAGTAAAGGACGCTTTCATTGTCTGTGTAGTTATTGCCTTCACCAAGCAATCTTTTTACCCTTGGAACAATGGCACCATTCAAGTATATAGTGTTGTCAGTGCCAACTACAATCATTTTCCTCAAGCCATTGCCATCTGCTAGCTCCTTGTGCATGTGACCGAACACAACCAATGGAAGAGACACTTGGTTGTTCTCTTTTATCAAGGATATTGCGTGTTCTAGATCTGTTATACAATGAAAATAAACTAGATTAAAAAAAAAAAAATCCCATCTCCTACATTTGCTTTCTGTCCATCATTATTGGTGTCTTATAAGGTACCATCAAGTAATACTGAAAAGGGCTAGCAGAATCTATAGTATAATTTGATAGGTGGACATAAATAGTACACATGCTTTCACAATTAAAACACCGATTATTTAGCTTCAATAATAGAGAGAAAAACTCCCAGTCTTGATAATGATTGTGACTCTGGAAAACCACACATGGGTAGATCTTCAATAATTATTTGAGCTCTGAAGAATATAATACCCGGGTCACCATGATCGCCACCCCCAAGCACCCAATCTTTGCCACATATGTCATTCAAATTAGAACCAAGACCTACACAAAGTATAAATATATAGATCAGTCTATATTAGATTTGACAGTGTGTGCACAGGAGTTGATATTAAATTTGAGATCTTGTTGCACCTGTGGGTCCATTATGTGCAAGTAATATGAGGAAATGATCCTCTGGTGTACCAAGAGCATCTTTATGGATTCTCTTAGCACTCCCATCCATGTCTTCAACTCCATATCTAAGAGAAAACTCAAATTTGACAAATCGAAATTGAGCTATGATGGTAACATTAATAATTGTGAAATACCCGTAATAGAAACTCTTTAAGCTGACTGGATAATTTAATGAGCTAATGGAAGAGGGCAGCTACATATGCGATGAGCAACAGGCAATTAAAGACAAAACATTATGACCAGATTTGGCCAAATTATACAGTAATATTTCGAAGTGTTCACATACTTAAGAGTATAGAGTTGAACTGAATTCTTCCTTATAGGCATCAGAAGCAAAGGTGGCAGGCGATGCCATGTAAAAAAGACTCAGTACAGATAGAATGGTAGTGTTCTTAAACTGGATTGCAAGAAAAGAAAACAACAAAAAAGAGCTTTCTAAAGATCAATTGTTCACAAATGCTTTGTCACAATACAGACCTTGCAAAGAGAAGTTTTTCCCGAAATAACTGCTCACCCCCACAAGAAAAAGGCCGTCCACCGACTACACTCACTTTTATATGTGGAAATTCCAAACGTCGATAAGCCACATGCTCCTCACCAAGGCTGAGCATCAAAGTAATACATTCACTCATCAAGGAATTTCCTAAACAGCTCTAACAAAGTAAGCATCTGATGTGATCTTCTGAAAGTATCATGGTATGAAGGTAGTGAAAGAAAGATTTGAAGATGGTGCTAACTTAATTGAGTAGTATTACATATATGCTTCCATTAGGGCATCAAAGGATTAATTTACATATCCATTTAGATATCTTCAATTTTTATCATCTAATAGATGAATTGATGCATTAAATTATAAGATTGTAAGATGCAGCCAGCCACTTTACTCTTTCTCTTACTGCCACCTAAATCATTGCATTTAAGTTTCATGCATAACATGCTCCTTATGATCAAATTAAGCTAAATTTCTTTCTTGCATTGAAATTCGAACTAAAGTTATTAAAAATGAAAAAAATGGGAAGACAGGTGACAAAATCTGAGTGAAAATCTGGAGAAACCAAGCCAACCATTGCATGAAACATCAAATGATAAATCCACACATAAAATACGGGCACAAAAATAGGGTGCGGGACATTCACAACATCATATTAATAGATGAGAGAAGGAATTCCCAGAATCAATAGAATTCTTCTAGTATTTTTAGCTTACCATTCTAGCTGAAGTTGAACTGCGTCCTTCTTACTGACATTAAATAAAATATGTTAGTTTAAAACATGGACTGGAAATCAATACTTGGAATTTACACCTAGCAGATGAGCTTCAAGCAACTTACGTGATTGAATTATTCACATGTAAAAGCTTGAAATTGTAGAGAGATTTGGGTCATGTGTGCGTGTGTGTTTGGGGAGGAGAGGGGGGGGGGGGGGAGTGAGAGAGAGATGTGCTTGATCAATTGTAAAAACCAAAGTCCTTTCCATCATAAAACAGAATACACTAGTTAAGTGGAATATACATTATTATGCTGACTGAAATAAGCTCTCCACAGAGCATTGTCAGACGTAAAGGCAGACAGATTTTAGAGAAAATGTGTGAACTTTACCTTCCAGAAAACTCGCTAGTAAACCAAGAATCATGGTTTCCTAATATAACCGCTTTAGCAAATTCAAGTTTTGCAACATTTTGAACAAGTTCAACATTCTCATCACCAAAATCACCTAGCAAAAGTCAATACAGAATAATTGAAAAAGTAAGGACACAACATGAGGGAATATGCTATATACTAAATGAAAATATATTAATAAGTCTTAGCAGTTAAACACAGTGAAGACAAATTAATGACATAAACTTGGCAATATTGGCATTGACTCACATGCTGACTTGTTCAAGTATAATGCTAATCATAAATAACAATGCAACGTCCTGTCAATCTGTCTTCATTACATACACATATTATTCATACCTGTCCACTGGCTATTTCCCTCGCTATGTAAAAATAATCCAAGAGAAGGCACAAAAATGCATTAAATAACATCACCCTAGAGCACGCTGATCAACAGTAATAACAAAACTTGCCTGTAAACAGCACCAAATCCGGCTGCAATTCAATATAGGTCCACATTAGTTGGAAAGATGGGATATACATTATTGTCCTGACTGAATATGTTATTACAAATTGAAGAACAAGCTATAAAAATAATAATAAATAAAGGCAACTCCGTGCATAAAACCAGGCATCATTGATTTAAATTTAAGCGGTCATACACATACTATCTCTTTCTATAAGTTTTCCGACTTATGCAAAAATTTCCCATTTTCAATAACAGTTAAACAAAATAGCGCAAGCCTTAAAATAAAAGGAAAACGGTATCGTACGCATTTTCAGCGTACTCAAGTGGTACGTGTATAAAAGGGAGTGAACAGTCACACAAGCTGAAAATCTGCAAGTTTAACACGATCCCAATTGAAAAAAGTGCTGTTATATTTATACTGGTAATGAAAAAAAGTAATGAGAGACAAAATTAATGTATACGTGTATAAATACTCGAGAAAAATTACCTGAAAAAATTGAAGCGCCTTTGAATCTTCTTGCAAGTTCCAACAATCATGCTTAAGAAAACACAAAAATCACAGCTTGAGAAATGAGCGAAGATGTTTAGGTCACGGAAAATTTTCCCGAAAAAAAAAAAAAATTTCAGTGAATATCTCCTCTCCGGTAAAGCAAACCAAGGACCAGGAGACAGAAGACTGAATTGAAAAAGTGAAATAAATCCTTAATGTGAAGAGAAGCTTACGACATCGCCGACGATGGCAATTCGAGCAGAAGGCGCGGCCATTGGAGAGCGAGAGGGGTTGCGCTTTGACGAAGAGCTCAAACAACAGCAGACGGAAGAGATTGAAGGCGCGTGAAGCGACGTGCTTATCATAGGGTGAAACGAAGCTTACCTACGTTCTCGCGTGTGGACGCGGGCAGAATCACCTGTCGGTGCCTTTATGTATATTTCTCTAGATTTTCTTCTTTCAGTACGACTCTATAGATCTTTTGTTTTGGTGTATACAATTTGTTCACTTCTGCACAATGTATTAGACTAGTAAATATGAAAAAAAAATGTAAAGTGGAGAAATTATATATGTCAAATAAATAAATGAAGGCTATTATTTGTTGCAAAAATGCTAATATTTTAAAGAGAATAAATTAAACCCATAAAACATTAAAAAAATGGAAAGATGTCATTAGAATTAATTAATTAGCAACAAGCACTACACTTCCAAAATTGCTGCAATTCTTTTTTTGGAACAGAAATTCCTTCAATTCTTTAGTTAGAAATGAATGTGACCAATGTTTATATTATATCATTGGCCGGCCGACCTTGACATTTTGGTTTGCATGTGCTCAGACTCCTTTCTGGACAAGGCAAGGGATCAAAAACTTTTGATTCAAGATGAACCTTCTACAACTGCCCCAGGCCCTTTTGCCACCATATAAATTTCCTGGTTCTGACATATATGATCAATTAGCATAGTCCTAGATTTCATTTTGATGTCAGCCACTGCCACAACCTGTTGACTTTTTCATTTTGGGTTTTGATCTTATCTGAAGATTTTTGTTATGGGTAAACTGTATGAGTGATTTTACTCCACTTTGATAGAAAATTAATCAGATGAAACAAAACAAAACCAGTTCATTGTGAATGCAAAAATATTAAATTGATAATATTACTTCAGTAGATGGAGACTTTTGGATAATAATTTGAATGCTCAATCCACCACTCGAAAATGAAATAAATAGGCCTGCTATGAGATATTTCAGTTAGTGCTGATATTTCTTCTGTCAAAGGAAATTAGTCTTCCTCATATTCAACATCTTATAAACGCCTTGTGGTTATAAGACAGACCGCCTAGCTCTGTTGTTTTGTGTCTAGTGAGTGATCCAACATAAGACAAGTATTGTTGCTGACCTTCTTCAGTAGAAGATTTCTCTTCATATACTTCAGAACTGCGGTTGCGATTGTCCTTTTACAGGCTTTTCTCTATCTCAAGTTTCAAACTTTAGAAGCACAATCTTGGGTACAAGCTGGTTACGGGTTTTCCGGAAGTGGCTTTCCCATTTCTGACATCAATTCTGCTCTCTTCACCTGATATGCGCTTTTGCTGATGTGAACTCTTCTTCCTATGAGCTCTGTGTCTCCTCAGCTGATGACCAATCCTTCTCTGCTTTCACAACCACGGTCAAACAGAAGAACCCCGCCATCACTACCCTTCTTTCTATTGCAGGTGGAAATGCCCATTGTACTGTCTTATCATTGATGGTAAGCAATGCTTCTATAAGGACATCGTGCATCCAGTCTTCCATAAAAATAGCCAGGCTTTATGGGTTTCAAGGCCTGGACCTATCCTGGGTTTCTGCTAACACGAGCTCTGACATGAGCAATATGGGAAGGCTTTTTGAAGAGTGGAGAGCAGCTGCAAAATCTGAGGCAGAAAACTCTGGCAAACCAGAATTGATCTTGACTGCAGATCTTCAATATACACCAGATTTGGATTTGGCATCTTACCCTGTGGAGTCAATCAGACGTAACTTGAATTGGATACATATTATGGATTATGATTACTACATGCGTCAGTGGGCATATTTTACTGGCGCACAAGCAGCCTTGTATGACCCTTCAAGTAATGTAAACACAGACTATGGTATCAAGCAATGGATTGGTAGTGGAATATCTGCTAACAAGTTGGTTTTGGCATTGCCTTTCTATGGATATGCCTGGAATCTTCGAAATCCCAAGGACAATGCAATTGGCACCCGCAACAGGTCCAGCAATTTCTGAAGATGGAGATATGAGCTATAAGGACATCAAGGCTTACATTCAGGGATATGAAGCTAAAGAACAGTGTAATGCTACTTGCGTAGTGAATTACTGCTCAGTTGGATCAGCTTGGATTGGTTTTGATAATGTTGAGGTAGTCACATTTAAGGTGTCTTATGCCAGGGAGAAGAACCTACTTGGTTTTTTTGTGTGGCATGACAATTGAGTGTTATCCAGTGGAACAGGTAAAGAATTTGTAACATCGATCATTTATATTTTGGTCTCTTTTCTGATTAACAACTGATTTTTTGGTTTGTGACTTAAATAACTTTGTTCTGTCCAATTTTGTGCTTTCACTTTTTATTTCCTGCAATTGCTAGGGGAACACTTTTTTGCCTGTATCGTTGTTGACATGTAGTTTCTGGGTGTAAGGCTAAATCAGATGTTCATTAGATAGCAAATATGTCCGTGATCTATCCCATATAATGGTTTTAATTTTTTCTTCTAGCCTTTTGACTTGTCAAGTGTTGCTAACCAGCCTCTATTACCAGTCATAGTTTGAATTTCAGAAATATGCCCATATGAAATTTATTATACTTTTTTTTGAGTAATATTTCATGCTGGTGAAACACATGAATAGGTTGTCTTGGATACTGATTTTCTAAACATTAAGTTATTTTCAGAAGAGGCAAAATTTGGACAGCCTGTTGGCATGAGAGGAGTTGGTGAAGATGATTACCATCCATAAACATGGCCAGATGAGCATAGTGCATGACACTGACATTTTTAGTTTTATTTCTTTGGGTGTCTTGAGACCATGACACTGATCCATATGGAGGATTACATCTGGAATTGTTTTAAAAAAAATATTGAGAAGTCCTTTGTATCTTGGTGACGAAAACATTAATTCACATATCTGTATCATAATGCTTAATTCTCTAATTTATTTGACAGAAATTTTCTCAGCTCAGCAGGTTGACGACAATGGACATCGTAATTGGAGATTAATAGTGATCATTTTGACTGTAATTCCTACATTTGTTCCCCTGTTAGGCTTCACAATTTACTACTTGAGGAAAGTATTCAAATCAAAGCGTAAATTTTCAGTTATAATTCTATTCCATCTATAATTTTTGAGTTGAGATTATGAATTACTGCTGATGATCATTGTTGAAGACAAACTTTTGTTTATTTAACTGTTCTGATATGTCCTACGGGTGGATAATGCTACTAGAGATTCTAGGTCTTAAAGTAAATAAAAAAGCTGCTGCACATTTTAAAGGAACTGCACCCGATTTGCAGGTCTTTAGCTTTTCTGACATTGAGGTGGACACGGATGGGTTTTCAATTTAAAATAAGCTTGGCGAGGGTGGTTATGGTCCTATTCACAAGGTAAAATTTAACCAGGTGGAACACAATAGCAGGGAAGGAATATTGGAAGATGCCTTGGTTTCAGCTTTTCTGGTCAGTGCACAGTCCATACGAGGACCAAACAATACTGGAACCTCTTCATCACTAATTTTGTATTTTCTATACTTCAATTTGGTAAAATCATATTTTTTTTTTAAAACTTTAGCATGCATGATTGGAACAATGGGAGAAGCATTTTTTGGAATTATCTTAGCAGAAGGTATATATTAACAACTACTGCCTAATTTTTAAGGGATTACTACTAGATGGCCAGGAAGTAGCAGTGAAAAAGTCATCAAAATCTTCTACACAAGGATTTGAGGAATTCAAAATTGAGGTAACAATTGCAGCTCGACTCCAACATGTGAATCTTGTTCGGGTACTGGGATTCTACGTGGATACAGAAGAAGAGATGCTGGCCTACGAGTACATGCCGAACAAAAGCCTGGGCTTCTACCTATTTGGTTAGCATTCTTTGCAGCTAAAAAATTATCTACATGGAGTGAATATGCTGCATGCATGAAATTCCCCAAAAGTGGAATTCTGTTGGTGATTCGTGACTGCGGTTCTTCAGCTTCTTAGCTGAGTACAAAATACAGCATTTCAATAAGACATGTGCTGCATAATTATTATCAAAATTACATGATTTCTGATGAACTTCTTAATCAATATTTATTTGCCAACATGATTAAAGGATCAAATGAAGCAAGGTTAACCATAAAAAGTTCCAATAGAGGAATAAGGAAACTCCGGATATGAACTCCATTTGAAATTTCTTAGCACAAAGATTATAATGAAGCCAATTGTCTGTCATTTGATTTGACAGAGACCCCAATAGGCGGTATATACTGGATTGGAGCAAACGCGTTGACGTTATCGAAGGAGTTATTCAAGGCCTCCTCTATCTGCAAGAATATAAGTGATGGAGTCATTAAAGTAAGTAATATTTTATTAGACAATGAGATAAAGCTAAAAATATCACATTTTGGTATAATAAGAATATCTACAAAAGAAGAACAAGAAGCAAACGGGTTATCAATTCTTTACTTTTACGGTAGAAGATTTTAAGGGTGATAAAAGGGTGAGAGAAAAAAAAATTAAGGGAGAAAAAAATAATAAAAAATAAATTTTATTTATTAAATTTTAATAAAAAATAAAAAAAATTACTAAAAAAAAAAAGAGAACATGGTGAGTATTGGGCTCATAAAACTTCATGACTGAGAAATTTCACTAGAGCATAAATTATTCATCTGACTTACCATTGCTTCGTTCATTTGATGCAATGGTTATGTTCCTCCTTGCTTGTGCTCTACAAAGTCTGATGTGTACAGCTTTGCAGTTCTACTTCTGCAAATTATTAGTGGCAGAAGGACAGCAAGCTATTATGGGGAGAGCATGAAAACCTGAACCTTCTGGCATATGTAAGTAATATCTCTAGATATTGTCAAAAAATGTGGAAACTGTTGCTGTTTATAAATTTATCGAGTCCCACGATTCTTAATGCGTAATATTTTCAAACTTATGAACAGTGGAAAGAAGGGAGAGTCATGGAGTTTGTGGATGCTTCACTAGATGACACAAGTTCACCATGTAAAATATTGAGGTGCATGCAAATCGGTCTGTTATGTGTCCGGGAAAATGCTAATGACAGGCCATCCATGTTGGAAATTTCTTCAACGTTGAGAAATGAAGGTAGTTTGGGAATCCCATAGAAGCCTGCGTTTTCAGGAGAGCCAAATGAAAAGAAAGTATTCTGCAGGTAGAAACTAGTTCTGTTAATGATGCAACAGTCTCTCAAGTGGTGGATAGTAGTAGTGTGGACCAATTGATTTCCTTCTTTTTCCTTTGCGAAGTATGGGAATCTCTATGTGAATGTACCTCTTGGAGTTACAACAAAAAGTTTTAATGTATTGAAGAAAAAAAAAAAAACTAATCCCCTTGTCATTCTTCAATTCTTAAAATGGACTTGAAAACTACAATTCCAAAAACCAAAGATTTAAGAAGATGGTGCTGCCTCCTTGGCTTTCTTTAGTACTGTGTACTCTGGAGAAGACCTGTAAAACATAAATCCCTTTAATTCAGGCCACCATCTTCTTTGTCGATAGATCTCGTTAATGTTAGTGAAGAACACTCCAGATAAAGATATCAACGTTCAATCATGAAAAGGTAATGGTGCTTAGAACTGTTGAGTTACAAAAAGGAATAAAATTAAAGGCTAAAGGTGCGTAAGAGATTGGCAGATTTACAATTTAAACAATAATCTCCTAGTTTATAGCATTTTTGAAAAGGTAAAAATTTTTCAGACATTGAGGGATACCATAGACAACATTTTTTGGCCTGTCTAATTGTAGCATTCTTATAGATTGAGTTCAAACTTCAAAGAGTAATGTTACTTCTAAATAAGAGGTTTTAATAAAAAGTTCACAAAGCATATATATGACTATTAAATTAGCTGTCCTATAATTTAAATTATAAAATTTAATAAATTTAATAATTTAAGTATTTTTAAGTAAAATTTTTATGACATTCATTTTACAAAAATAGGTGGATTGAAGCTCAAAACCAATCGCTTTCAGCAAGTATGAAACATGTTTTATATGATACCCTTTTCTCCAATTACGTGCCCCATAAAACAAGAAAGAAAAGAGGTCACATTACTTCCCCAAGTCAATGCCAACAATTTTATGGACAATGCCTTGTTTGGAAAGGTTGACCGGGACACCACTGTTTATGTTGGACCATTCCCTCTGTCACAGTTCATGTTAGCTGTATCTACCACGTCATTGACTTACCGTATATAGACACTTACGTACTCCTAATCTATCTCCTCGATTTGCTGCTAAATTTTCGAGCTGCAGCGTACGCCATCAACTACAGAATTGAATTCTATACCCACTACAAGTTGTTTTTGTATGGCAGCAGAAAAAGTTGACAACTGGGGAATGAACTGTGCATTTTCTTACTAACTTTTGCTGATACATCGGCAATTTGTCCCTCTGATAAATTCAACAATACAGTCTCTATCTATCCTTGAGGAAACGAACTACGTGAGAAAACTGTCATTCAATGTAATGTTGGACTTTTCAAATGCATTGACTTAATTACATATCATTTACTTGAAAACCTTTTCTTTTTTTGTAAGTACATGAGTTAAGAATGGCTTAAGAAAGATAGAAGTAGGAATTAAATCCATAACTGAGTTCGGAAGAGACAAGTAAGTGTGTCGCTAGAACATTTGCTCATGGGCCCATTACTCGAATACTGGTGAAATCAAAAGGAAGAGAAGAGAAACCCGTCAAACTTTTGATCAAATGCAAGAACATTGCTAGAACATAAATATCCTTAGAATTTAAATGAAGATACAAGATGGGCGAATTGAGCTTACCGAGTTTGTCCCCAGCAAAGAAAGTCTTAGTGCTAGCCCTTTCAGAGTAGATTTCATTGGGAGGAAATCTCCAACCTTGTATTCTGCAGCTTCGGTTGCATCCATTAATATAAAGCCGTGAAAAAAATGAAGCTCCCCATCAAACCCATGCGATTGGCCTGCACATTGTTTTCTTCCTATTATCCCAATTGAAATTGTCAGCTCTTAGAGGATGCCAGATTTGATTTTTGAATGGATTTGTACTTGGTTTAAAGCGGCTTTACGCGTAATGGCTTAAACTATGACGGGGGACATGCAGTATATCATTAACAAAATCAACCATAGACAAACATTAGCAGGAAATAAACTCCGAGGAAGAAAGAGGTCATTTATTCAGTAGACCTTTTCTTGGGCTGCCCCTTTATTTCTTTATACTCATCAAATGCAAGCAACCACAAGAATTTTTCCTTTTTTTGAACCTATACATTTGTGAATCTTTCGTATATTAACGTGCTGAAGACTTTATTTCAGGATGATTTTTCAAATAAGAAGAGTAAATAAATACAGTAATACGCTGCTGTTACCAAGAAAATCAATGATAGGCTGCTGAATTTTCTATTGCAGATAACGGCTATCTTGGTCAGAGCTTCCGTAACAAGATCAAACGTGTCAACTTGTAAAACTAAACATATGTGTCAGATCAAGCTCCATTATCCATCCTACCCATCAAACAAACAAAGAAATCAACTCCTTCCATTTGTTGTTTCTTGCAACATGGCTTACCCCAAAACACTTCCATTTCTGATTTCCACTCTACTTTGCATCCTGCAACTCCACTTCTCCTCTGCACAAATTAAAGGTGGATACTGGTATTTTGATAGCGGGCTTGCAGTTTCTGACATCGATGCTTCTTACTTCACCCATCTCTTCTGTGCCTTTGCAGACCTTGATTCCAACACCAACCAAGTCACCATTTCCGATTCAAACACACCCCAATTCTCAACCTTCACCCAGACCGTTCAGCAAAAGAATCCTTCGGTCAAAACCCTGTTATCCATAGGCGGTGGCAATGGCTCTGTTCTAGCAGCAAAATTTTCTGCAATGGCTAGCCAAGCCAGTTCCCGCAAAACTTTCATTGATTCTTCAATACAATTGGCCAGGAAAAACAACTTCCATGGCCTTGATCTTGATTGGGAGTACCCTTCCAATGACACAGACAGGGACAACTATGAATCACTCCTCAATGAGTGGCGTGCAGCAGTGGCTGATGAATCCAGCAGCTCTGGCATGCCAGCACTGCTGTTATCTGCAGCAGTGCCTGGCTCTTCATGGATTTCCTCATTGGATTTCTACCCAATTGAGGCAATTTCAAACAACTTGGACTGGATCAACATCATGGTTTATGACTTTTACACGCCCTTTGGGGACTCGGCAAGTTTGACACACCCACCTGCTCCTCTGTTCAATCCACCAAGTATCGCTAGTGGGGATGCAGGGGTCACAGAGTGGATGCAAAGGGGTATAGCGGCCAACAAGTTAGCTTTGGGGTTACCCTTTTATGGCTATTCATGGCTTTTGTTGGATGCTAATAACCATGGATTGTTTGCTCCTGCTAATGGTACTCCACTTGCCGGTGATGGGTCTATTGGGTACAAGCAAATCAGGCAATTTATAAGCGATAATGGGGCAGCGACTGAGTTCAATTCCACAGCCGTGACGGATTATTGCTACTCTGGGACAACATGGATTGGCTATGATGATACTCAGAGCATTGCTACAAAGGTTGCTTATGCTAAAAACAAGGGATTGTTTGGATATTTTGCTTGGCATATAGGGCTCGACGACGACAATTGGACTCTTTCTCAAACCGGTAAGTAGTATATTTACTTTGTCTATTACAAAATATTCAAACAGGCGCATTCAGTATTTTGAAGAGACAAGTTTTCTGTCAGAAGGGTACACCGAAGAGAGAAAAAGTTTTAATTGCGTTTATGGTTCTTTTACTTCTTTGTCCTGTTCACTGTTTTTGCTTTGTGCTTTGTTGTTTGGTTGCTGTTATTCCCGTCTCTGTTGTTCAACTCCAAATGAAGTTCTTTGTTGTTCTGACGTATATCTCATTACTGTACTTGCAGCTTCTCAAGCATGGTCAACAGAGTAATGGGGGGATGCAAAGAGAGAGACTGGCTGCTTGTGCTTAGACAGTAAGTGTTGAGTCATATGTTACTCCGTAATAAAGTCCAATCTAATACGTAGCGTGTCGTTTCTGTATACCAAGTTATTTGTAATAAACCAGTCAGCGTGCTCAACATTCTTCCAATAATATAATTTTACGCAGAAAATGTTATTTTTGAAATCTTAATAAGAGATAAATTCAATGAAATCATAGCATATGTGTTAATTGTAATAATTATTTGTGGATTTATACTTAATAACTTCAATTTTTCGATGACTTGTTTATTTACATAGTTAATGTTGTTATAGTGATTGCGGGCAAGTTGTTAACATGTTTAATGGTGCAATAGTATTTCGATATTATGTTTTAATTTTTTTTAATATTGAGTGGTACTCAAATATTATTATGAATTTTTTCTTTTTTAAAGTTCAAACATATGACATTAATAAGTAGCTTGATAGTTTTTCTATAATAAAAAATATAAAATCTATTAATACATTTAATATAAAATAAAAAATTATTCTTAAAATTATACTAAACAATTTAAAATTTAAAATAATTAATTCCTTAATGACCTAACTTTTTAAGGATAAAATGTTAACAATATAAAATAAAATTTAAAATAAATTATCTCAACATTTCTTCTACGCTACACCTCTTATACAAATCTCATCCTATTTACAAAACTTTCATTAACATTTTTTTATTTTATTAGTACATTATATATAAAATCAATTTGTTATAAATTATTAAAAATACTTTATTTAAATGATTAAATTTTTTTCTTCTTAAACTTTATATTTAATCCCTCTTCAAAAATAACCTCATTTTTTTTTATAATTTATTAATTCTTTACAAAATAGAAAAAATATGAAGAACGTATTTGCAATATTTTTCTGCATTTTGTTCAAAACTTTAAAAAAGAAAACATGTTCTCATATATTTTTTTTATTTTGTAAACAATCTTAAATTCTGAAAAAATTCCCATGAAATCATTTCTGAAAAAAGGATTAAATATAATTTTTAAAAAAAAAATTTTACTACTCAATTAATATAGATATTTTTCACAAGTCAACAAATTTATTACTTAATATGTATAACACATTTATAAAATACAATAAAATTAGTATAGGTTTAAAAAATAAAAAGATTTATGTAAGAAATACAAAATAATTTACTCTAAATTTTATTTATAAACCTTCTCCTTATTAGCATTAAATACTCACAAGGAAAACCCTCCCATAGCCACTCTCCCAAGCTATCTCCATTTGGGTGAGGATACACAAAATAGAGGTGCAATGTCCACGATCATGAGCAAAACCTTGATCCACTCTCCACAACTTTCTGAATGCGTACAAGGATTAAATTACAAAAGAAATTAAGTACCAATGTACCATGCATAACAAAAAATGTCAGAGTGAGCAAGAATAAGGAACAATGCCCTGTACGAGGGCCATAAAAAAAATGAAACTACGAATGCCTGTTAGTTGTAAATTGAGCTTATTTATGATAATTTGACTATTGGCTTTCAGTCTCTTTTGACATGCTGTGATCTACTTTGAGCAAATACATAGCCACAAGATGCAACCATTCCCACCAGGTAACCGGCTATCACTCCATAGCTCACACAAATAGGCCATTCCTGCAAATTAAAATAAACTATATCAGAACTTAACAGCAACTTATAGCAGTAAAACCTGAACAAGGGGACTGGATTATATAATTTGACACGAAATCAGAAACATTCAATATATTAAAAAAAACTATGATCTCAGTTTTTCAGTTTGGGCAAGGATTCTTGTATCCCTCAGAAAGAGAAACAATGCCAACAGAAAACAAATGACTCAAGATGTCTTAACCATATTCCTTCAGCATTCCAGATACAGTATCATGAGATCTATCTCTTGGTTGGTAAAGAAAAATATAGGTCGAAGATTAATCCAACCAAAAAAGGATAAAAATAAGAGCTAGAAGGTCAAGGGGCTAGGTAGCTAAAGCATTGTAACAACTGCTCTGCCCATATAACCTTCATGGTTATATTAAATGTGGTCAATTAGTACAAGGACGAGCCTAGGAAAGAAAAATTACCTGCCATGGCCTCTCCCAGTCAAGTGGCATAGGCCAAGCCCCAAACCAACCCCCAATAACTGCTCCATGCGCTGGTAGACAAATTAAATACTCTATAGATGCATTCGGCCTAAATATAAAAATTAGAAAAAATAAGATGATAAACACAAGATCAAAGGTCAGTAACTGAAAGACATAAAAATGTATTTGACAAATCTAATCTACTCCAGGAGTTAGTTTTATACCTAACCATATCTACACCAATTGAACCCCCCCTCCCCCAACAATAGAAAAAAAAACTCTCCCATGAGAAAATAATAAGTAACAGACCAGGACGAACATACTTGGTCTGTGCAAAAATCCGTCGCCAATCACTCCATGATGAACCCAGAACACAAGATGCTGGAACTGTCTGCCATGGTAAGGGGTGTGAGTGTCTCTACTACATCCATAACTACAGGGTCATAGTTTGAAAACACATCTATCCATTAAAAAGCCAACTTTCATTGAGGGAAAGGAAGCAGATTAATGAGGGACCTTTAAAAATTGCTTTCACCACTTGAACAGTACTGGACACAAGATCTAACAGTTGAGAATCTTTCAAGAAAGAAGTGAAGTGTCAAGTGAAATTGTACGTGTGAAATTAATTGTAATATAGCCCACAGAGCTTCACTTGATTTTACAAATGGAGGGATTTTATTTTAGGAGGAAGCAGGAAAAAGTTTTAGTTAATGCCTAATGCCCTTTCGGTAACTAAACAAATTCTCTACAGCAGTTGAATGCCAAAGTCATCTTGTGAATGTGCGAAAGCATTGGCAAAGCTCAAATTTTCCTTTATATTTTGGATTGTTTCAGTTTTTTTTTCCTGGTACTTTCATTTTAAAAGAACTTTTCTAAACATTAAACATACTTGAATTGCTACCCATCTGTTTTTCTAACATTTTCTACGTTTTCAGACAATAAATTTCTTAATTGATCTTTTTTTCCAAAAAAGGAATACAAAAAAAAAAATCAAAGATGAAAGACTGTAAAGTATAATGAGTAAAATAGATGTTGAACATAAATGAAATTGAACAAGTCCAATCAAAGATACTAATATATTCTTCAAGGTCTGTAAAGCAAGAAGTTTGCAGCGAAGAAGGCACTCACTGTGAACAATGACATCATAAAAGACCAGTTCAAAGTCTTTGGCAGATACCTGTCTCAGGGAGACATACAAAAGTCATAATATGCTCCATCACAGTTTGATTTTCAATGCTCAAATTTAAAAGAATTACAAACATTATAGAAGCAATCCGAAAATTACAGAGAATATAACTTCTTTTGTCTGAAGGAACAAAATAATCTACACTTATTCCCTTAAGACCTCAACAGTGAACTCTACGTCCAGAATTATGCAAACAAAAACTGTACTTTATAGACCACTTATTTCACATACTGAAAGGTAACAGGCGCCCCCAAAGCAATAGCTCCTAAAGAATTTAGTAGTGCCCCTGTAAATTATGAGATACAAGAACAATCATCTTTTCTCAATCCACTTAAAATATGAAAATAATACTTCACAGAAACAGAATAACAGATAATATGATAAGAAAGACCAAAATGTAAAGGAAAAAACTGAAATTAGGATCATAGATGATTAGTTAAATGTGTTTAAAGGGTCCCTTATCTTCTACTTTTTTCATCATAGACAGCACCCAGTTTAGGTTGTTTAATATTGAATTTGAAGCCAATAACATATTATCCATTGTTTTTTCCCTTCCACAACTGTATATAAAGAGGGCAAGCCAAAGTTTTAACTAACCTACAGGCACTCCCAGCACGCCTCTTCCTACAGCTCGCAGGTACTGCCATGAAGTCACACGGAACCAAAGCACAGTTAGAACATCCCGAAAGAGGAAGCCTTCAGGAGAGAACTGCTCAAGTTTTGAGGATTAAAGTACATAACCAATCCAGTTGAAAAGATATAACGAACGAGTATATTACAACCCATTTAACTTAAACTTCCTACTAAATATCGTTCTCTTTTTCTTCATTTGTAGAAACCAAAAGTGGAGGAAAAACCCGAACTTACCGAGCATCGTTTGGGATTCTGTCGATACCGACTGTAGAGAAGGATCACGACCGGGAGCTGTATAATCTAAACAATACAAGTTGAAAGAGTAAGAAGGAAATGGAAGAGAAAGCCGAAATTATTTAAAATAAGAAAGAAGTCCGGAGAAATAGATGGTACCCAGATCAAAAAGAGTGTGCGAGAAGGATCAGCGACGAGATCGACGGAGTAAACATTTTTAGCAGCCCAGAAGGATAAACTTAAACCTAGCCCACAAAACAGTTGAACGATAAAGACCTCCGAAGCTGAGAACAGTGACGAAGCTTCGACAGTTGAGGTTTTCGGCCTCGTCGTTTTCTGCCTGCTGCTCCGGCGAGCCATAGAAGATTTCTTACACTGGTCGTCGATTGGAAGCCGAGAAGGAAGTTACTCAAAATGCGGTTTAGGTCCAATCAGCCCAAATATTGCTAAGAATGGGCTTCAATCTGGGTCTGTGAAATCCATAATAGCCCGAAAGATGGAAATTTATGTAAGAACTGTATTTAATATAATCACATTCACCTTTATGGTTTTACAAAGTTTATTTATTTTTATGTATTTATTTTTATATAATTTAAATTATTAAATAAATTAAGTTTTATACATCTGTTTATATTCAAAATAACCTGAATTATTATTAAGGAATTGATTGCTCATATAATCATATGCTATTCATTAATTAATATATATACTTTAAAAAATTATTTTTATAATTTTAAAATATTCAAAGAATACTCTTAGACTTTAAAAATAAAATTATTTAAAAATTATAAAACTATTATAAATTATATATAAATTTTTTTACAAAACTTAAGACACAATACTAAAAATTTTTTACAATAAAATGAAAATTTTTAAAATTTAAAAGGGACATACTAAAAATATTTAAAATTTTCAACAATATATACAGTGTTTCAAAGTTGAAGGGGTCAAGATTTCCACTTGTTACCTTCTCCCTCTGCCCCTAGTCACATCAGGTATAAGCATCTTTTCTCTTTACAATTTCTCAACTAAAATCTAAATTATCGAGCAAGACAGCCAGACCCGCTGTTCTGTTTCCACACGTTATGAAATTATTACCTGCCTTGACCCACATCGAAATGCATCAAATTTAAGCTGTTTTAAGTAGAGGTGTGCATTGGATCAGGTCAAATTATTTTAACCTGTCCCAAATCGTAAAAAAAAAAATTTGAATTAAATTAAAATAAGGTAAAATAAATATTATGTAATATTTTAACTTAAGATAGGATAAATTGGGTGAGATTAGATTTTTGTCTCCTCTTCATTAGGTTATTGCGGGTACCCAATAAAATTTATATATATATATATTTTTTTTAATTCTTATGCTATATATATATATATATTTTTTTGAATTCTAATATTATAAAATAGCATCGTTTTACAAAATGATATCATTTTCTAACTTGCCCTAAAACTTTTACAAGCACAAGCAGGCAAGAGGCAGTTCAACTTCAGCAAACTAACACCACTCCTCCCTCCATCGTCTCGAACCCTCGGTCCCTCAACTCCCTCTCTCACGAGCTACAAGTCTCGCTCGTTATCTCGTCATTTTCAACAGTCAACACTAATCCCTTACCTCCTCCCACATTGTCTTGACTCGCCTCTTCTCATTTTGTCTCATCTCTTGTCTAATCATCACACTTCGACACTTTGAGTCCTCAATAATTGATCGAACCTTATCCTCGTTCCACCGCTCGCCTTACGTTCGTTCGTCCCCATCCCAACCCAAACTAACCCACCCAAGTGAAATCGAACCATTCCAACCCAAGAATATTGATTTGAAGAATTTTTTGACTGAGGGTGGACTAACTTAATAAGAGATTGAGTTCAACTGGGTTGAAAGAATTTTACCCTAACCCAAACTATCCCACCTAATGTCCATCCCTAGTTTTAAGCTAATGTATATCCAATATTTAATCATTGGGTGCAGCCATTACTTGATCATTATTCATTTATTTTCAAGAATTAGTCAGCATATGAGCCAAATGTCTAATTAAATATTTGTAAATAGTAATGTATAAATATTTTGTGCAATTTATATAGAATAATGATAAATTTATATTTCTATATTTTTATTTTTTGTATAATTGTCAATTTAAGATTAACTTCAAGTCAACTATAAAATTTTATATAATTTGAAATCAATTTTAAATTGATAGTTATAAAAAAGTATATAAATATAAGAATATAAATTTAATAATACTTATTTATATATTAAATGGGTAGAACAATACCTTCAAAGAATATACCTCTAATTTAATAAATACATTTTTATTATAAAATAACTAATGACGAATATTTCTTTAAAATTATTAGTATTTTTTAAACTACTGAAGAATTGAGGCGAGGACAAAACATATTTAACAAATGAAATAATGATAGATGCACAAGGGTTTAGTATATAAAGTTATATAATGTTTTTGTTAAACATTGGTAACCAAAAAAAAAAGGGCTAATAAGGAAAGTCATTAATTAATTTTGTGTAATTATGATACAATATAATCTCGTGCATTATTCTAACAAATACAGGTGTCATCAACAGCATTTTAATGAATTGACTTCTTCGTTTACAAGTCAACTATAAGTATTTAAAATGATTAATAGTTAGCCAAGACTTCATTTATATTAGAAAATGAGGCCAATTAGATACCTTGAAAATGTAGCCCAGTGTTGTTGCGAACTCTCCCAATAAGGAACTATGATTGTAGGTTTCTGACGTATTCCTAGTACTAGGAAACGACGATGTATCAAAAAAAAAAAAGTACTAGGAAACGACAAATAAGTCTCTCTTCCATGGCAACCAAGCAATTTTTAAGATTAAAAAGCCAAAGCAATAATCTTTAAAATTTTCAATAGTATACATACAATGTTTCAAAGTTGAGGGGCCAGATTTTGCCCATGCTCACACTAGATATAAGCATCTAGGTGTGAAAACATCATTTCTGTTTACAATTGCTCAACTAAAATCTAAATTGTTAAGCAGGCCACTAAATTGCACGCTTTTACAATTTCTTCATGAAAAGGAATTGAAAGATAATTGAAGAAAAAGATGACTTAATTTTCATCGGGAAGAATCCAACATTCAGCCATCTTTTATGGAAACAGGGCCACATTTTTGGTCAGGGGCCCAAATACAATTGTAATTGAGTTGATTGCGCTATGTTAATGCTTTTTACCATTACGCGGATTATTTTTTTTTAAGAATTGCATTTAATTCCAAATTATAGGATTATATTTATTCATATAATTTTAATGACTCTAGGAAAATGATGTACCCAAATTGACACCCCTTTTTTGGTTACATGATGGATATTAGACATTAAATTTATGGAAATTGAAAATTTGTGGTTTGAGTGTTGTTATTGGCATAATTTTTTATTTAATTTTTATAATATAAAGTTAAATTATTAAATTTGACATATACTTAAATTTTATAAACTAAATAATGAGACCCAATATATTAACATATATTTTTTTTGTTTTTGCATAAAGTTTTTTTATATCATTATTAAATATGAAATTAATCTAAAATAACATTCAAAATGTGACACATTTTAAATAAAAATAACATTTTTCTTTATTGCTTATGTGGATAATCAAAATACAGACAATGTTTCAACGGTATGCATTCATTGATAGATTGAGATACCTTATTGTAAAAGTAAAGAATGGTAAAAAAAATATTATATAAAATTAAAAAATTATAAGAAAAAAATCAATATATTAATATTTTAAAATAATTAAAAAATAAAAAATGCAAATACATCCATTGACCAAGACAGCAAGACTTACAGTTCATTTTCCCACGTTGGATGGAAATTATAAACACTGATATTTTTATGTTGTTAGCTTCACGTTTTGCTTATAATTCTCTTCATTTTTTTTAATATTTAAAAATTAATTTTTTTATTTTTATTTCTTATTTATTTTCATCTTAACGTAATTAGATTATAGAACTAAAAACGTAAACATAAAATTTTCAAAAAATTATTGCCCGCCTTGATGTTCATGGAAATACATTAAATGCAAGATGTTTTAAGCTAACATGCCACAATTTGATCGGATGTCTCCGAAGAGACAACGTACCACAATTTTTTCACCGAAGAACCCTCACATTAAATACGAAACTAATTCAGAATAATATTTTTAAGTACGATACATTTTAAAATAAAAATAACATTATTGCTTATGAAGATAGTCAGAATACGGACAACGTTTCAATGGTGTGCATCCATTGACCAAGACGGCAAGACTCGCCGTTCTGTTGCCCCATGTTATGGGAGTTAGGCCTTCATGGTACTACATTAAATGCCGGCTGTTGTTTTTTTTTTTTTTTAGGTACTAGTGGTACTAGATAAAATGCCAAATGTCAGTTGGCAAGTGCAAGCTCTTTTAAGCTGACGTATATCCAATATTTGGACGTTGTGCGCAGCAATTACTTGATCATTATTCATTTATTTTTTATAGTACGTCCCCGTATGAGTCACACGTCTGATTAAATATCTGTATATTGTAAAGTACAGATATTTTTAGTGATATATATACATATCAAAATTGGATTCAGATAATCTATTTTTTTAATTTTAATAATTTTTTTATTTTTTATAACTTGATGCTTGAATATTATTTTTTATTATTTTTATTTTTTTAATTATATATCTATTTTTTAAAAAAATTTTATGCTATTAAGACGGAAAAATTCCATCAATCAAATAAGTAGAACAATACTTTTAAAAAATATATCTCTAATCTAACAAATACATTTTTATTATAAAATAAATAATGACGAATATTTTTTTTAAAATTATTAGCTTTTTCAAGAATTGAGGCCAGGACAAAACAGACAAAACAAATGGAACAACAATGGATGGACAAAGTTTTAGTGTAGAAAGATTATACAGTATTTTTATTAAATAGTAATAGCAAAAGATAAGAAAAAAAAACTAATGGAAAGAAGTTGCTAATAAGTCTTATGTTATCATTATATGATATAATGGCAGACATCCAACACTATTCTAACAAGTACTGGTGACGTCAACCTCATTGTAATGAGTCGGTTGCTGTATTTGTAACTCAACTATGAGTATTCAAGAGGACTAATAGTTGCCCATGATCTCATTTATATTAGAAAATGAGGCCAAATAGATAGATTGAAAGTATAGCCCATTGCTGTTAAGTCAACAGATAAGTCTCACCTCCATGGCAACCAAGCAGTTCTTCCTTCTTTTCTCTATTTTCCTTTATCTGCAGTTTAATCCTTTAACAGCGCAGAGTTGGATCAAAGCTGGTTATTGGTACGCAGGGAGTGAGTCCCCCATTCCGGACATAAACTCTGCTTTGTTTACACACCTCCAATGTGCCTTTGCTAATGTCAACTCCTCCACTTACCAGCTTTCCATCCCCAAAGCTGACCAACAATACTTCTCTGGCTTCACTGAGATCGTCAGGCGCAAGAATCCATCTGTTGTCACCCTTATATCAATCTGGGATGGAAAGGATTCAACAGCACAAGGCATTCTGGGTAAGAAGGCAAACACCTCAGTCCTGTCCTCAATGCTAAGTAACCATTCTTCTAGGAAGTCTTTCATTGAATCTTCAATACAAACAGCAAGGTTTTATGGATTTCAAGGCATAGACTTGTTTTGGCTTTGGCCTCATACAGCTTCTGATATGACTAACCTTGGAATTCTCTTTAATGAGTGGAGAGCTGCTGTGGATTCTGAGGCTAAAAGCTCTGGGGAGTCTCCCTTGATATTGACTGCGGCCATTCATTACTTGCCAACTACCTTTGGAAATTTGAGTTACCCAGTTGATTCCATGTGGAAGAACTTGGATTGGGCCCATGTTGTGGCATATGATTATCATTTACCTTCACTGGAAAATTTTACACATGCTCATGCTGCTCTATATGACCCTTTTAGCCATGTTAATACAGATTTTGGCATTAGGGAGTGGTTAAGGAGAAGATTTCCATCTAACAAGTTGCTTTTGGGATTGCCTTACCATGGCTATGCATGGACATTAGCAAGTCCTAAGGTATCTGCCATCGGCGGACCATCATTAGGTCTTGCTGTCACAGCAGATGGGTCTATGAGCTACAAGTACATCAAGTGGTACATACGAAGTTATGGCGCTTCTACGCTGTACAATTCTACCTATGTTGTGAATTATTGCACCATTGGCTCCATTTGGATTAATTTTGATGATGTGGAGGCCATCAGAGCTAAGATTGCTTATGCCAAGGAAATGAAGTTGTTAGGTTACAATGTGTTTCAGGTGATCAATGACGACAATTGGGTGCTTTCTCAGGCAGGTAAACAATCAGGGTCTTGCTATGCTACTTCTCTTTTCAACTAACCCACCTTGAATTCAGTCACATTACAAGGGAAGATGGTTAACTATGTCATCCACTTTTATAAGGGAATGTGACTGAATACATGGTGGAGTAATGGAAAAGAGGGTTAAACAATTAAATACTAAATTCCTTTTGCAATATTCTTTTTCATTGAGAATTGTTATCGGCTCACATGTTATATTTGAGAGATGACGTAGGGGTTAGTAGGGGTAAAGTACTTGCCTGACATTCTCACCATGTCTTATGTTATTGTTTGGAAGCAAAGAAGGAAACCTTGCCATGTTTCTAGAAGTCCTGACTTCTGCATTCAAAAACATATTTTGAAACACAGTAACTACATAAATTCATCTACTCATGTACATATAGGAAAAGAAAACGAGAGACTACCAAGCTGGCAACCTACTATGGTAATCTTGAAAGAAACCAACGAAGGAAGTCACTTCAAAATTCAAAGCATTGTTGAAAATCCTGTATCTAGCAGAGAGCTCTATTTTAGCTTTTCATCAGTTATCTTCAAGTAGACTGTTCCGTTTCCTACTTTTATACTCATATGCTAGTGTGCTGTGATGTTGTCATAATTCCTTGCTAAGCTTTGTCAACTTGACACTTTTAAAGTTACTTCTCACCTACTTGTTCTTTGATTTCCTCTAGACAAATTTCCATTTTAGCTAGCAGCCAGATGGGCCATGTTTGTGTTGAACCTTTTTTGCCCTTTTTCTTCCTGATTCCATCTCCTCCTCAGCTATACTACTTGTCAAATTGCCTCAAGTATACTATTTGAAAACCTCGTATATTTAAATGTTTAGTTGCTCTCATGTCTTGGGGATTCATTCTATTTGGTAAGTATACTATTGTTTACTTGTCTAGCAAAGAGTGGTATAGAAGCATTCTTTCTTCTGTAGTGCATAGAAACATATTTGACAAATGCCACTCGTAGAAAATGGTTTTGATGAAAATTCAATTAACATATGAACTGCATTGACAGCTCAAGAGGAAGAAATTGATCAAGGAAAAAAACAGCCGCTATTGATTATCATTTTGATTCCTAGTACAATGATCATACTCATAGGAGCCTCCTTTCTGTGTTGCTTAAGAAGCAAAAAATTCAAGTCAGAAGGTAACTATCAACTGGATATTTAACAATGAACTGGCAACTTTTCAAGTTTGTATTATGAAGAACAACATTTTGGACATTCATTCGGTTTCCCTATTTGTTTATTACAGTGATAATTGTGTACCGTAAATATTGCCTATCGGAACCAAAAAGTGTTGAAGACAATGCTCCCCATCTTGAAGAATATAGCTTTGCCACCATAAAAGAAGCAACAAAGGACTTCTCTGATGAAAACAAACTAGGAGAAGGTGGATTTGGCCCCGTTTACAAGGTATGATTTGGTCCTTTTGGACATCTGCTTAGCTCACTGGTGTTTGTTCACGTCCAAATCACACCATCAAGCATGTTGAGGCAGTCATATGTTGAAAAGTTTTCTGTATCTCCATCTCCTAGATATCTCATATCTCCGAGACTATTAATGTTTATATTTTTTCTAGGGAAAACTACCAAGAGGAAAAGAAATAGCAGTCAAGAGACTTTCAGAAGCATCTACACAAGGTCATGAAGAATTTGCAAATGAAGTTTCGCTCACTTCAAGGCTTCAACATGTCAATCTGGCTAGAGTTCTGGGATTCTGCATTGATAAAGAAGAAAAATTGCTAATTTATGAGTATATGCCTAACCGAAGCTTGGATTTCTACATCTATGGTATAGAATTATTTGCTCGTCCCTCCAACTAATTAAATGTTAGAATGTTGTGTTGTGCATAATTTGCATTGCAAAGTCCCTCTGCTTTGTATTTTCTTATAAGCTTCCCGAGGCCTTAAAATTACGTAAATTGCACTAAATACTTTACACCTTTCCTTTAAAAGTTCTTAATGGTCAGGTGACAGTATCTCCATATATTTGTGCTTTGACATGGTTTCACTAATTTCCTTCTTGACTTATTTACATTGCTTGTGAAAATCTAATTTTTTTAGTGCTAGAGCTCCTTGCAGATCCTATAAGAAGATATATATTGGATTGGGAAAAGCGTGTTCGTATAATTGAAGGCATTACACAAGGGCTTTTGTATCTCCAAGAATATTCAAATTTTACAATAGTTCACCGAGATCTCAAAGCTAGCAATATCTTACTTGATGATGAGATGAACCCAAAAATATCCGATTTTGGGATGGCTAAACCTTTTAGAAAAGATGAACTTGAAGCAAAGACTGGAAGGATTGTTGGAACATAGTGAGTGGACAGTATCTTGTTGCTCCCTCATCTGTCTTATTAGGCTAAATCTTTGTTGATCGGCTCTGCTGTTCCCATGAAACTTTTCTCCACTAAGTTGCCACACACATCAAACAGGGACCGGTTCCTATTTGATATGTGTCATGTGGCAACTTAGTGGAATTAATTTTATGAGAGTATAATTTTTTTTTTTTTTTGCTGATACATGCAATGCAGTGGTTATGTTCCTCCAGAATATGTACAAAAAGGCACCTACTCTATGAAGTATGATGTTTACAGCTTTGGTGTACTGCTTTTACAAATTATAAGTGGCAAGAGAAACAGCTGCTATTATGGCACAGATAAGAACTTGAGCATTCTTGAATATGTAAGTGGATGTTAGTAGCTTGAGCTTCTACTGAATTTTTCTTTGTCTAAATCTATATTTAAATTTTGCCTTGTATAGTTTATAATTTGACATTGAACCCTTACAGGCATATGATTTATGGATAGAGGGTCAAGGGATGGAATTCTTTGATCCATCACTGGATGATTCATCTTCCTCTTGCAAACTTTTAAATTGTTTGCAGGTAGCCCTACTATGCGTGCAGGACAACCCAGTGGATAGGCCATCAATGTTGGAAGTTTCTTCTATGCTTATAAACGACATGAAAGCAATTCCTTTGCCTAAAAGGCCAGCTTTCTCAACAAAAAGTGATGAACAACCGGAAAAAACGTACCCACCACAGCAAGGTAGTTGTTCGGTTTATGATGCTTCAATTTCCATAACAGCTCCCCGATGAGCACGCAAGCCTTGGTGCAGAAGCATGATGTGTATGTATTTCGTATCATGTATAATTGACTCCCACTGAGATTTAAATTACATATGAATATATACTAAAGTTAACATTAGAATTTTGTGTATTCAAATTAAATTAAAAATCATTAAGTTAAATACAACTAAAATTCCACGATTTCATATCTGTTTAATGGTTTAAATGTAAAGCAGCCGAATTTGACTATTAACACAATAAAAGACTATAAATAGGAGGAGGTCCCTTCCTCTTTCTTTCTTTCATGTCTTCATCAAAGTCAACTGCTGTTTGGGGTTAATGAAAATTAAATTCATATTAAATAACGGCATAGTAACGAATGGGAAGGGAAGCCAGCTTTGGTTTAAATAGTTAAATCTGACCTTGTTCTTTCTCAAGTTTAATCCCCATATTGTAATATTTTTAATATTCCAAAAAAAGGGGAAGCCAGCTTCATACTGTGATGCCCACAGCTAAAAGAGAGGCAGGATACACATGAACACCAAACAACGAAAGCTAAAAGCTAATTTCCTTCCATTTTCTGTCTTTTGGGAGAAAGGATGGGACTTCTTCTTTATTCTACATGACGATTTATAGTTCTCAGTTACTCTGAAATTGACTTTCCTTGCTAAGAAGACAAATATAAGAGGCCAAGAAGGGCATTCATTTTCCTGCCTTCATATTTTATTTATTTCCACTTGCACTTTTACGCTTTCCATTCCAACCCTTCCAATCAGAGCTGAAAGTAAATGATATGATAATGTACACATCTTGTTACAATCAAGATTAAGTGACGTTTAAAGTATTTGTATCCAATTTGATCTTAAGTACATGTCTGTACCTTATGTTGGCCAGCAATTAAATAAAAATAGAACTCCAGAACACATTCTGATATTTCTAAAACTATTACTTATAGTCAATCATTTCTCAAGTGAAGAAGGGCATATACTCTGTTCAATCAGTAAGCACCAACATTCTTCTGGTACGGCGGTCCAATTAGTTAAAAACTAATTTAAAAGAGCAACCAAGAATGGCCTTTCAGAGATGCACTGACTTACTAAACCTGCTATTATTACCATTTGGATGCAACCCATAGACTTTACACTGATTGAACCTCTCAAGTACTTGATGGGGGTTGAGACCGGGATCTCTTCCTTCAATTAGTAAAGCTATTTACAGGTTATTGAATTGTACATCCAATACATGTTTAGATACAGATAAATAGCAGAGTGAATGAGGACGCGGGAAAATGTGAGAAAGTATGCAAAATTACCGAATGCATATATCATTACTCTTTTAACTAGCCAATTATATTCCATGTTTAATCTAAGACCTGTCCTACCATACTTTTCTTCTGAATAATGCTAAGATATGTCCCATTATTTCTCAACCTTAACCAAAGTCACAGTAAAAACGCACGAGGCCATTGCTTATTTTATTTCGGGGACATCCCATAAACAAGTCACAAGTTAATCAGTACGGCACTACGGCTTCACAGGATTAACTTAATCATTGTCCCTTTTGATCTTAAGTATATTGGGCCAAAAGTAATTAACAAGCTCATATTAGTTCTGCAATTTTCAATTATAATTTCTTTTTTTTTTTTGACTTGTTCAACTATTTGACTTTGGAAATCAAGCCGCGTTCCACATTTAATTCAGTACAAAAAAACTCATACTCTCTTCAAAGGTTTGGTGCCAATTAACATGCTTCGACTGTCTCAGTCCAGTTGAATAAGGTTAATGGAAAAGGGCTCACCATGAACGGCTTTGTCCGCATCTTCACAGTTACCTAACATGCTATGAGAGCCTATGTGACTATACTATTCACGCAAGACAGAGACTTTCAAACGAACCCTTCTAGTCAAAGCAACCAAATTCCAAAAGGACGACAACTCTTGCCACTACCTTTAAAACCCATAAAATCCAAGCCAATTACATCGTATTCCATGGATAAACAATACAATGATTCCCTTCTACTCAACTAACGCTTGACTTATATATGCTCCATCCAACTCAGCTACCAAGCAAAACCCAGAACCAAATTCATGGCAAGACTCGATTTTTCGCAGTTCATTGTCATTGCAGCTCTCTTGGCAATGACCGCCGGCAGTTCTAAGACATCGGCTGCGGTGGTCAAAGGAGCTTATTGGTTTGAACAATCAGTCCTCCCCGCTTCAGCCATAAACACGACACTTTTCATTCACATCCACTATGCTTTCCTTGCGCCCAACAATGTCACGTACGAACTTGAGGTTTCAAATGCAACGGCCACAAGGCTCTCAAGATTCATAAGCAGCCTTCAAAGCAAAGTCCCCCCTGTCAAAACCATTCTCTCCATTGGCGGAGGATCCAGCGACCCTGCTATGTTTGCTTAGATGGCCTCTAATACCACCGCGCGTAAGGCATTCATAACTTCCTCTATCCGGGTGGCGAGAGCTTTTGGGTTTGATGGGCATGACCTCGATTGGGAATTCCCTCAAAGCCCTAAAGAAATGGACGATTTAGGCCTACTATTTAGGGAGTTGCGGCTTGTAATTATCTACAACTCCCTAAGTAGCAGCCGGCCGCCGTTGCTTCTCACCGCCGCCGTGTACTTTTCTGTCGAGTTCTTCTTATCGAATACCCGCCGCACATACCCGGTGGCTTCCATCAATGACAACATGGACTGGATCAATGTGATGTGCTATGATTTTCATGGGTCGTGGAGCAACTATACTGGGAACCCAGCCGCATTGTTTGCCCCCAAAGGAAACGTGAATGCAATAAATGGGCTTCAATCATGGATCCAGGCCGGGGTTCTTCCACAGAAGATATAATGGGCTTGCCACTGTATGGAAGATCATGGGAGCCCAAACACCCTAATGTGAATAGCATCGGAGCACCGGCTGTTGGTGTGGGCCCCG
Organism: Dicorynia guianensis; assembly: GCA_037013595.1. NCBI lineage: Eukaryota > Viridiplantae > Streptophyta > Magnoliopsida > Fabales > Fabaceae > Dicorynia > Dicorynia guianensis. The sequence continues at coordinate 26,463,438 of JASUAB010000015.1, forward strand.
GCAGTAATGGTGCAATCGCATTCTTCCAAGTGGAGAAGTTCATCAACAGGACAGGTGCCAACGTGGTATATGACGTGGATACAGTATCAGTTTATTCCTATGCTGGCACGACTTGGATTGGTTACAATGATCCCTCAACAGTAACAGCCGAGACTGCGTTTGCTCAAGCTCTTCGGCTTCTTGGGTGCTTCTTTTGGGCTGCTAGTCTTGTTAGCGATTGGAAAATCTCAACGCAAGGAATAATTAATTTGGCTTTTTTACATAAAATTATAAAAAAATATTATTTTTATTATTTTATTTATATAATCTTATAAATGACCTTATATAAATGATAATTTTTCGATAATTGAGTACGGAAATGCTGAGGCCACACCCACTACTTGTCAGGGATTCTTCATAGAATTCGTGGCAGCTGTCCAACGGGATCGCTGTTTAATATGAAAAACAGAAGTTATTGTCTGGGCTCGTCGGTTTCTTCGTCTGTTTGATTTATAGAAGAGTCTACTGATGTAATAAATATCCATTTTTCATTTTTTGTTATCCAGGTTTTAAAACTAACTCTAGCTACAATAGTAGTGAACAGGCAAAAGAAGCAGGAGGAACCCAGATTAATGAACTGAATATCACACATATAAAGATGCTAAAAGAAGAAAAAAAAAATAAGAAGGAAACCAAAATTACTCAACTCCAACAAATTTTGCACAAAAGTGCAAAAAGATTCAATGAAAGCTTATAATGATAAAAACATAAGTTTTACAAATGAAAATCTACACACCTTTCGAACTGAACCAACTTGTTGACATACAACTCTACAAAATGATGCTGAGAAGTGTTCACCTTTAAGAGTCAACTCTATCTGTACAGTTATACACAACCAATATAATGTACTTTTATAGAGATGAAACATTGTATCAGAGACACATATACAGATAGCTCACATGAACATCTAGAATGTAATTAAAAGCTCAAAATATTAATGGGAGGAAAATATCACCAAGCATGCATGTTTTCTGAACATCATTAAAATTCATTGTCCCAAATCTTATATATGCAGCTTAACAGATCTACAACAGAAAGGTCATTAGATGTAAGGCTCTAGAATAACATAAATCAGCAACATAAGATACAAAACATGATATGAACAGCAACCTTCATAGTAGGGAATTGGGATCTTATTAGAAGAGCATTCAACAGCTCACAGATGGTGCTAACATCCACCCTCATCTGCTTCTCTTCTGAAACAGTTATTCAAATGTTCCAGTAATTTAAAGAGAGATGAACAAGAACAAAAAAGCAGCAATGTAACACAAGAAATCTGAATTATAATTTGAGATACATGCCCACCAACACCAAGTTGACCAGTTTGGCAGCATTGAAATGCATGATAAGAATAAAATCCTACCATTTTTCTTGTGTCATCAACTGATCAAGACATTAAAGAAATAAATAGTAGGAGAAGCTAGTCTCACTTAAGAAAATCAATAAACACTTTACCAAATTTAATGTAAGGTGTTGGATCTCTTAGATTACACATTTTAGATTAAGGAATCCAATAAATTTAATTATTTAAATTTTTTAAATAAAATTTTTGTAACTATGAATTTGTAAACATAGAGAAACTAATAAATAGCACCATGCATCCTTATTTGAAGAACATTCACATATGATAATTTACCCAACAATGGTTTAGGATTTTGATAAATTAAATTATTTTTTTTCCAGTGAGAATTGTCAAACGGAGTGGAGTGAGATTTTTTTGAACAAATTTAGAAATTTGTCATTTGTACAAATCTCCAAGGTGTAGAATGTAATTTTACTTTAATTATTATTTTTTCCATTTAATTTTTATGGGCGCTGTAGCCCAACAATGCGACATCTAAGGTGGGCCTTGCCCGTGATCATGCCTAAGCCTTAAAAAAAAATCCGGGACCGAGTGTAAAGCCTGGGGCTAAACTGAAACTAGGGTTTCAATGCCGAGGTAATCTCTTGCGGCTTGCTCGCCTCGTTTTAGAGCTTTCGCTACGAAAATGGTAATCCAATGGTGATTGTGGGTTACTGCTGTAAGCAATTTTACTCTGGCGGTTGTTGACATGAACTGTTTGATGTGCAGCCTTCACACAAGACGTTCAGGATCAAGAAGAAGCTTGCCAAGAAGATGAGGCAGAACAGGCCCATTCCTCGCTGGATCCGGATGAGGACCGACAACACCATCAGGTTCGAAGCTGCCCTTGAATTTCACCAATGAGTTTAAGATTAATCGTTGGCTATTTAGAAATATTCATTTGCCTCGAGTGTGTAATTGGTGTCTGTGCAGGTATAATGCGAAGCGCAGGCACTGGCGCCGCACCAAGCTCGGATTTTGAGGTGGATGAACCTGGAAATTTTCATGTTAAATCGGTTTTCCGTTTGTCACTAGAGATTCAAACAATGTTACTTTAGCCATATGTTGACACAACATTGGATATTATCAGAGATTTTGATTTACTTATGAGTATTTTTCCGTAGTTTATATATCATCTCACTAAAAGTCTGTTAGTGTTTTGTCTACTTGCCTACCCCTTATGGCCCCATTCCATGAAAATTTGAAGTTGTGGTTTTCCTGTGTTGTGTGTGAGCTGGCCAGAGCTATAGCATGTAAATATGCTATAACGCCTATACTATATGCGTACAGTAATGCTACTTTACCTGTCACGAAAGGATTTTCAGGGTAAGAGTTAACTAGCTAGCTTTGACCTGCCTGTCATGCATATAGTCAATGGAAACCTTATACCGTGGATATTGCGAGATCTCGCTGATTTGTATGATTTTCCTGAAGCAATGTTACGTGAATATGCAGTAGTACATGTATGCATACAATACTACAGTGGTTGTTCTATGTGTATTGTGAGATTTCGTCAATGCAGTTGCACAGTTATGCTTACGTAAGAATTTAGATACCTTGTTTCATTCTGCTACTTGGGTTGTGTATAATTCCTGGTAGCCTCGCTTGATGCATTGACGTTTGGTAAGATTCTTGATTTCTTGTAGTAAGACTAGGTGTTTAGTCCTTGTGGTATGTAGGATTTTATCAGTATTGAGGCAGAAACTACAATTAGTAGAGTTGAAGCACGGAAAAGGTTCTTTTGGGAGCTTAAATAAGCAAGTTGCATGGTTCTAGAATGAAATAGCTGTTACCTAAGCTGAATGACTTTATTTTTTTCATTTTCATTTAGTTTATTTATTGGGGCTGAGGAATGACTTTTAATATTTGTGAAGAGGGTTTGTGGCAATATACGGGGAACTGTCTTGTGGAATCTCTCTACTGTAGATCTGAAGTTCAGAAGCATGATCCTGTTCTGTTTCAAAACTAAGAATTAAACTGCGTATCCTCTATCCATTGATCGTTAAAGGAAGCAAACAAATTAAGGGTCATTTGGGTGTAGCGGTGATCCATTGTGTTGGGATATTGTTAGATGTTGAAGTTTCTTTAATTTGTTCTAAAGGGAATTTGGAGGTGCTGATCTTTTTCAATGTGGAGCCTGTGAATCGATGATTTTGTTTCGTTGTTTTATGGAGGGAGGCATTGATTGACTGGTTTGATGATATATGCTCCTTACTTTATATTGCGTTTATTTATTTCGTTTTGCTGCATAATCCAGAGGAATTCGATGGAAGCGTGATCCTTGTTTTTTGGTCTGTTTTTGCAACCATATTTGTCAGACTACAGCTTTATATGTATCATTAACATTGAAGAAGGAAGATAAACAGGGAGGTGTGAGTTTTGTATAATTTTTGGGTACAAGTTGCCTGACAGGATCCGTCCCCCATCAATGCACCTGGTGCTCTGGACGATGATTGTAGACTCTCGTTTTGGCCCCTAGCAAGCGATTTCATTGAAAAATGTAACAACTTTGATAATTTTACAATTTAAATTTTATTAAATTTTTATTTAAAAGAATTTAAAATATTAAATTTATTGTATCTTATAAATTAAATTGAAAAATTTTAAATTTTAATAATTTAGTGAGAAAGAGCATTTTCCAAAATGTAAAGAGGATCAAGTGCATTGATGGATTATTTTGTGGATAGTGTCCTAGTTACTAGACGTTTGAGTGCTTTAGTAAGCTTTCCCGTCAATGGCTGCTCGGTTTTATTAGAATGCACGGGAATAAGATAAGCTTAAAACAGAAAGGAAAAAGTTACCTAGTTAACAAAAATTGAGATGAGTTTTATAATTTAAATTGTGATATAGTAAATTTATTTGTTTAAATTTTTTAAATAAGATTTTATAAAGGGGCCGAAATAAAAAATATGACGGGAATAGTTCTTAAATAATTAATCGATCAGAGGGGACAGAAATCTACTCCCTTTCCCAGTATTGTTTACGTGGTCCAAGTCATTCGAAGAACCATGCATGCGGAGACGTTCTTTCACAATATTAATATAATGACATTTTCTGAAACAGTGCTATTCTTACCTGAAAAATAGGGAAAAAGATTCTTAAAGTTCTAAAAAATTAAAAAAATAATGTGGCCACGTTTTGAGAAAAATTCTGAAATAAAGACGAATTAAATTTATACATATTTTGATTTTTTATTTCAAATTAAATTAATATTAAGTTGGCTCTTGTCTTAATGTAAAATAAAATTTATTTATCTCAAAATACGAATATAAATTGCTCATTAATTCAATTTTTATTTTTGTAAAATGAGCTTTGTAAGGGAAGTAGGGATGGTATAAAGCTTTTATCTCCTAAACTATAGGGAGCTGGGGTGGCTCTGTTTTAATACAACAGGCTTATATTACAGTTATAAAAGAGCCACAAAAGCCATGCGACAAACACATCAGAGGAACAAAAGCAGCAGTAAGCCGTCAACAGCTAATAAAAATCCACGGGCAATCGTGAGTTGCTTATCCTGTCTCCAGCTTTGGCTCTATAATATAAAGGAATTCAGGGCTTCTGGCTGCTGTTATTTTTGTATAGCAGATCTGGTTCCTCAGATTGTTTTTCTGTCTTCTTTCATTCTCTCTTCCTTTCTTGCTCTTCAATGGCCTCGGGGGTTAATGGGGCCTAGATGAGTGGTTCTTAGTGTCGACATCGCGACGCAGACGCGGCGACCGGGGAAGAGAAATAAGTGTAGAAAAATAATTTTTTGTGCGTTTTGGAAAATATTATGAAACTTGAAAATTTTAGAATTGCCATCGATTTAAGTTTAAATGGTAAGATCGGACACTAAGATTTAGGTCTGTGTCACAGAAATTGGGTTCGGGGGTTGGTTACGTGTAGGGAAGGTATTAGCACCCCTATAATGCCCTTTTGGTACCACGTTAGTGTTTTGTTACTTTTTAATTTCAAATTCATGCTTTGATTTTGATTACAACTTTTTATTTTGAGGGTTTCTAGGAAAAAAGGGGATTGTGATATTTACGTTGGAGGGATTTTGTCAGTTTCTTCAACGTAATCCACGACGTAATTATCTAGGGAGATAACAAAAGCGGCTACTTTTGTCAACCGTAAGCACTATGATATTTAAAAGAGGGGATTTAATTTCAAAATATGGGTGTTAGTCACGTTATGTGAATTATATCAATTTTTTCAATATAATCCGTAACGTAATTCTCTCAGGATAGTTAATTGCAATCGTTTTCACCAAATGCATTAACAACCATCGTTGGGATAATCAAGAATTTTAACAAAAAAAAATTAACTTAACAAAGGGTAGGAGATATGCATACCTAGATGATGAATTCTACACTCCTCTTCTTAATGAGTGTAGACCTTGAATGTTACTGAAGGAGCTCCTTTGATTGAATCAAAAGGAAAAGAGCTACTTTGATGTAGCCTTACTCTCCTACTTCTTCTACTGCTCCTCCTCCTATTCTCTTTTCTCTCTTCTCTCTTCTCTTGGTGCTCTCTTCCTCTCCTTCCCTTGCTCTCTTCTTCTTGGTTTTGTTGTTTTTGATGCCCTCCTTAAGCCTCCTTATATAGCTTTTCCTATGCACCTAACTATCCTTCATGTATCTAACTCCTTTCATCCATCTAACTATCTTTTATGCAACTAACTTCCTTTCATGTATCCACTTATCCTTTATTTTTCTCTTTATTTTCTTCTTAATTTTTTTAATTTTAATTTATTTTTAATTTTAATTTTTTTTCTTTATTATTATTATTATTATTTTTATCTTTTTAAAATCTGGACAAAATTAGGTATCTACACTCAGCAGACTACATTGAAAGAAGGGGAGATTAAAAATCTACAAAAAAGAAATGGGGGAAAAGAAGGATAAAAAAAGTCAGAATTTAGCAAGAAACAGAGCTCTCCTTTGACAACTTCCCTTTGTCTTTCATCATGACCTCTAACATCTCATTTGAAGACATCAAGAACGAGAAAGTGGACCTCGTAAGAGCAAAGAAACAAACAGCACTAACCCATAACTTATATACAGCACAGCAGCATTGACATATGTTTTGTTTTCTTATTTCTTTCTTTCTTCTATCCACTTTATATTTCAAATTCATTCCATGTTCTTTTCTTTACTTGTAATAAAAAGGTGTCAAATAATGCGTGTGTTTGTGTAGGAAAAGATCCCTGTTGAAGAAGTGTTTCAGCAGCCGAAATGTATAGGTTTGTCATCTGAGGAAGGAAAGAAAAGGCTCCAAATTTTTGGTCCCAACAAGCTAGAGGAGAAGAAGGAGAGCAAGCTGTATAAATTCTTGGGTTTCATGTGGAATCCATTATCATGGGTTATGGAATCGGCTGCTATCATGGCCATTGTATTGGCCAACGGAGGGGTAATTGCGAGACTCACATTTCTATGATTTGTGTGTAGCTCCCTATCTCTCTCTAACAAGCATATTGAAATAATGTAGGGCAAGCCCCCAGACTGGCAAGACTTCCTTGGCATTGTCGTGTTGCTTATCATGAACTCAACCATTAGTTTCATTGAAGAAAACAATGCAAGTAATGCCACAGCAGCTTTGATGGCTAGTCTTGCACCCAAAGCCAAGGTAACATTTGTACATTCATGATTTAATTGCCAGAAATTTCATATTCACTAGCTAAAGAAGAAACCTATTTGTAGGTATTGATGGATGGAAAATGGATGGAAGAGGATGCAGCAATATTGGTACCAGGAGTTATGATCAGCATCAAGTTGGGAGATATAATCCCAGCTGATTCTCGTCTCATGGAAGGAGATCCCCTCAAGATTGACCAGGCTGCACTCACTGGTGAGTCCTTGCCTGTCACTAGGTACCCGGGTGATGAGGTCTATTCTGGTTCCACTTGCAAACAAGGTGAGATTGAGGCTGTTGTTATCGCCACTGGTGTCCATTCCGTTTTTGGTAAGGCTGCACACCTTGTGGACAGCACCAATAATGTTGGTCACTTCCAGAAGGTATATATCTTCAGCTTCAAGTAACTGCTTTAAAAAGAAAAAAAAATTTCAACTTGACAAAATTTGAACTGACCTTTTGATATTTTGATTTGCTTCTATAAGGTGTTGACATCCATTGGTAACTTCTGTATCTGCTCAATTGCAGTGGGAATGTTAATTGAGGTTGTTGTGATGTACCCTATCCAGCATAGGGCGTACAGAGAAGGTATTGACAATCTGTGGTGCTTCTCATTGGAGGTATCCCAATTGCCATGCCAACAGTCTTGTCTGTGACCATGGCTATTGGGTCTCACCACCTATCCGAGCAAGGTGCCATCACCAAGAGGATGACAGCTATTGAAGAAATGGCAGGGATGGATATTCTATGTAGTGACAAGACTGGAACTCTCACCCTTAATAAGTTTACTGTGGACAAGAACTTAATTGAGGTCAATGGCCAAGATTTTTCTTTTCCAAAACAAAATGAATAACTATTTTGAGTTCCAATCATGCTTGTTTGTGAAATGCAGGTGTTCCCATGTGGTGTGGGCAAAGACAACCTTGTCTTAGCTGCTGCTAGGGCTTCTAGGACAGAAAATCAGGATGCCATTGATGCATCAATTGTTGGGATGTTCAGCGGCCCCAAGGAGGTACAATACATTCTTCAATGAAACATAGCCTTGTGCAAACATAAAGCGTACGAAATGGCTTAACTTGTGTCATTTGGCTTTGTTACAACACATCAGGCCAGAGCAGGAATCACTGAGGTGCATTTCTTGCCCTTCAATCCTGTGGAGAAGTACACTGCCATCACCTACATTGACAGTAATGGTGACTGGCACAGAAACAGCAAAGGTGCTCCTGAGCAAGTAAGACAATCTCCTTCTTGTATTGATATAGCATTAGAATTCAATTTCCATATTTTCTCATTCTTTACATTTTATTTATCTATTCTGATATCTAACTACCCATATATTGCGCCAGATTATAGAACTTTGTGGCCTTAAGGGTGAGACTTTGAAAAGGGCACACAGCATCATTGACGAGTTTGCAGATCGTGGACTGCATTCCTTGGATGTAACTCGCCAGGTGAATTTCGGGTATAATATTACATTCAATGAATTCATTGCTAAAATTCAAAATGAGAAAGTTATCTAACAAATTACATCAAATTTTCTTAAACTATCTTGATAGACTGTTTCAGAAAAGAGCAAGAAGAGTGCAGGAGAAACATGGGAGTTCTTGGGCCTCTTGCCCCTCTTTGATCCTCCAAGGCATGATAGTGCAGAGACTATTCGCCGTGCTCTTGACCTTGGTGTCAATGTTAAGATGATCACTGGCGACCAACTTGCTATTGGGAAAGAAACTGGTCCTAGGCTTGGAATGGGGACCAACATGTGTCCTTCATCCACTCTCCTCGGTGATCACAAGGATGCGTCCCTTGTAAACATCCCAATTGATGAACTCGTTGAGAAGGCAGATGGATTTGCCGGAGTCTTCCCTGGTAATGAGATGATCCTAATATATACTAAACAACTAAACAGAAAAAGAAAAGCATTAGGCTAACAAATACTGATTTTGATGTGGGCTTTGCAGAGCACAAATATGAGATTGTTAAGAGGCTACAAGAGCGCAAGCACATTGTTAATAACTGGAGACGGTGTCAATGATGCCCCAGCATTGAAGAAGGCAGACATTGGTATTGCAGTGGATGATGCAACTGATGCCGCCAGGAGTGCCTCAGACATTGTTTTGACAGAGCCAGGGTTGTGAGTGCTGTGTTGACAAGCAGGGCCATCTTCCAGAGGATGAAGAACTACACAATCTATGCTGTTTCCATCACAATTCGTATTGTGTTTTGATTCATGCTTGTTGCTCTTATCTAGAAGTTTGACTTCTCACCCTTCATGGTCTTGATCATTGCCATCTTGAACAATGGAACCATCATGACAATCTCCAAGGATAGGGTGAAGCCATCCCCAGTGCCTGACTCATGGAAGCTCAAAGAAATTTTTGCAACTGGAGTAATTCTTGGAGCTTACATGGCCATCGTCACCGTTATCTTCTTCCACTTAGTTTACGACAATGAATTTTTCACTGTTAGTAAACCATGCCAAATTCTTTCAGAAAAGCACACCCATTATAAAATTATAACACGAAAGTCTAATTTTTTTCTCCCCTTTTACAGAAAACTTTTGGTGTCCAGCCAATTGCAGAAAGTGAGGAAGAGCTTAACTCAGCTCTCTACCTTCAAGTGAGCATTATCATTCAAGCACTAATCTTTGTGACAAGGTCAAGGAGCTGGTCATATTGTGAGCGCCCCGGTATAATGCTTGCTGTAACCTTCCTTGTTGCACAGATGGTTAGTTTCTACCTAGTAATCTTGGAAACCACTCTTCTTAAATTCTTCACTAAAAATCTATATCTGGTTTTAACTTTATTTATATCTGCTAAATGAAGATGGCCACCATCATTGCAGTGTATGCACACCGGGACTTTGCTAAAATCCATGGAATTGGTTGGGGATGGGCAGGAGCTATCTGGATCTTGAGCATTGTTACCTACATTCCACTTGATGTCCTCAAGTTCATGATCCGCTTGGGATTAACTGGTAGGGTTTGGGACAACATGCTTCAAAATAAAGTCTAATAAAATACCAGGACATCTTGAAATGTCTAATTTAAGCTTCCCCTATTTGTAGTCTTCTCCCCTCAATTGTCATTGCTCAGACTCACTGCAATCTTTCTGTGTATGTTAATGCAGACGGCCTTTACAACAAAAACTAAGGTAGGGGAGAGAGGGAAGCTCAATGGGCCAGGGATCAGCGTACAATGCACGGTCTTGATGTACCAGAAGCTCACAAGGACAACCATGAGCTCTCTGAAATTGCTAAGCAGGCCAAGTGACGTGCTGAGGCTGCTAGGTTGAGTATTCTATATATTAACTTCAGAATAATGAATCTAATGATTTGATAATTGTGAAGTCCTAAACAAGAAACAACAAGTCTGAAAGCATTTGTTACTGATAGTTAATGATATTAATTTTTGTAGGCTTAAAGAGCTTCACACACTTAAGGGGCATGTTGAATCGGTGGTTAAGTTGAAGGGTCTTGACATTGAAACTATTCAGCAGCACTATACAGTTTTACGAAATCCAGTGGAAGTAGAGCTGTTTCATATTTGCAGAAAGACAATGCAAGGTTCTCAATGAAGATGAGATCGAAGCTGAAAGGAGAGGCATAAAATACATGCACTCCCTTCTGTTACCTTTCCCCTGTTACTACACTTAGCATAGAGGCGATACTATCATGTGATAATATGAATGAGATATGCTGTAGATTTCCGGGAAAAGCAAGAGATTTCATTGGTTGGAATGAAAGATTAAGGGGGTTTATATTATTAATGATATACAACTGTCATTCATTAATACTCCTTATGTTATTTCTTCCCCAAACTCCTGGTTAGGACAATTTTAGCTTGCAACTTAAATTTATTATCGAATGGAATATTTATTTCTTTTTTCAATTATTTTTTTCTTGGCTTTCAGATTTGTCTTTCTAGAGGTTACAAGCATTGGTATTTTGTCAACCAATTAATTCGTGATTGCCATAACATTTATCTTGGGAAAACCATGAATTAGTTTTCAATTCCCACCCATTACTCATATCAAGGCATCATAAACTTCATCTCAGAGAACTGTGAAAACACCAATCTGTATATGCTTTTGGCTAAATACATGTACAGTGCGAAGTCATTGTATTATACTATAATTTGTGGTAAATAGTCCCATGAATGCTTATGTTGAAGCATGTTTAATTTACTCAGTAATCAAAATGGGCAAATCTAAAAAATAAAAAAAAAGGGCAAATCTATCAACATAGGACCAACAGAGTCACAGTCATTGAGATGCTCAGCGGGCTTCATTACGAGCATTATTGTTAATGCCACCCGCACAGGCAATTCTATTGGCAACCCATTGATTAGCTTGTAAGAAACAATGGCAAGTATTGTTTCTGATAACAGCCTGATGGTAACAGCCAGCCAATCAAGTGTTATACTTCATTAACAACATCATTAAGGCTTGGAGTGAGTCGAGCCAAATTTAGGCTATTTAGATCAAATCAAACACGCTTCCTCCCAGCTGTGGCAGACAGCCAACCCCATGCATCTCTTTAATTATTTGCCATGAAGGACAATACGATTGGTATATTGAGTGGAGTTAACCTTGAGGATGAATCAATTATTTGCCACCATAACCATATGAGAAATATGGTCAATACTTTCAAGTATGGTTTTTGGGGAAATACCCTTTCATCTCTCTATCTATCTGCTTAACTTTCCAGCATAATTCTGATAGATACTCCCCTAATTAATACAAACATCAAGTCCTCTAGATAGATTATTGAGGTGCACCCTACACTCAAGAGAAGTTGAATTCTTTTGAAAATCATCATAAATATAAATTCTTTTCCTTTGCGGATAAGGAAGGCTTCCAATTTGTGGGTAAACTTCAAATGCCAAAACTTAAAGAGATATATTCACTTGAAGCAAACAATTCATGGGTGATGTAGTGATGTTAAAGTCCATAGACCCAATTCAAGCTAAGGCATAAAAAACAGAAAGGTACCTTCAAAAAATGCCAAACCACCGAGAGCGCGGCAAATCCAGCTCCAGGCATTGCGCAACTAAATCATTTAGAATAAACTAAGTAAATATGTTGAAGTCACCAGTAGCTCCACATACATGTATAAGCATTGGTATTGATGAAAGTATTACTTATGTATGAGAAGCCATTGAAAGAGAAATGAAGTAAAGCCCAACTGATGAAGACCTGAGAGGATGTTGAGGTAGAGAACAGAAAGACCGCGCAGGAGAAGTAGCTCTTGTACAAGTACAATGATAAACACCACGGCGAACGTTAATTGTCGAAGCCGTGGATAGGGACAGGAACATTTTGGTATTAGGGAATTCAAGCTGTTCATGTTGGTCGGTTCCGTCGTCTGTGCTGCTATATGGAGCAACAGTGTAGACCTTGCTTGTTTTGAATATTTTCACCCTCAGACTTCCTTTTACATATTCTGTTTTTACTACTACATTCTCTGCAACTGCAAATATCTTGGCACTGAAAATTGTCTGCAATAGATGACAGATTTGACAGCCCGCAGGATCATGGCTTCCAAAAACCATCAGTCTAACTAATTTGTTTTAGAGCAAATTAAATTTGGTATAGCTAATAAAATTTTTTTTCCCTCTTATGTTATAATTGATAAATTTTATTATAAAATATAAAAAATACTAAATATTTTGTAACATTTTGCAAATAAAATATAAAAATACAATAAATTATTTTATAATTTTTTATTTTGTAAAAGATTTATAAATTATAAAAGACATAAAACTACTTTTACAAAAAAGATCAAACATATTAAAACAGATAAAATTTTATTACTCACGAATTATAATAACTTTACTATTTAACTAAAAAATTTTTAATAATTTATATTAAATTAAGTTTGAGTAATATATTTATAAGATATAAAAAAATTATTATAAATTTTAAAAATAAAAAAATATATTAAAAACGCAATAAATAAAATAAAATAACTTACTATTCCTTTTAAATAATTGAATTGGGTTTGAACAATAGCCAAAATCTGTCTAAGGTTACTTATAAATTCAATTTTATTAAATATTTATTTCAAAAAATTTAAATTATAAAATTTCACAATTTAAAAGTACTTATTACCGTGAGAAATCATTAATCCCACATTTAATGACTACATTTTCCCGCTTGTGGTATGGCACCTGTTACGGAATATACAAAGGATTGCATAGGAGGCTACATACGAAGACCCATAGTTGGAAACCAAAAAAAAAGGATGACAATGATATCAGCAGAAAGATTAAATAAACGAACGCAATTGCCATTTCTCTAGTCCTCATTCCTAATCAGCCACCTAATGAGAAAATGAAGCATTAGGCTTTCCGGAATATAACACGCCTTTCCCGCTTGTATTCTACTTCATCTCTCTGGTGCATGATTATAAGAGCTCTCCTCACCTGCCAAAAGTAGACCCATCAATGACAACCACCATAAGAGATATGTAAGAGCCTTGCTGGCAAAAGAGTGTGGGAATTAAAGTATAATAGGCATTTGGCCCAAGAAAGGTTAAAAATAAAGCACAGATGATTGCTTAGAGCTGTTATTTCTTGATGGTGTTACTGTCCGCCGAAAAATGACCTATTGGACTTGCACTTGCCACTTTAGGGATACCTCATTATTTATTGCTCTAGTGTCCTTTAAGTGTACACGCTTATGACGGAGATTGCTAAAGATGAAGACGCCAGATTTCTTATTACATCACTCGGTTTTTCTAGCCTCACTGCTCAAATTTTTTTTTTTTTTCAAGATTTGAACTCATCAGCATAAAGTGGCTACTTACAATGGATTCATTCATTCCCATTCTGCTGAGTTCATCGATCAGTCTTCTTTCTGATATGTGGTTTCCTATCCCAACTCTCCTCTTTATCTGGGTTTCAGCTTGCTGCTCACGAGGCAAACAGTTGATCCATCAAGATATGAAGCTAGATGATAAAGAAATAAGACGATCACATCACGAGACAGACCTTTATTTCATTTGCCATATCAGGAGTAAGATTTATTTGTTGGTTTATTCCAGACCTAGCTGCATCCATTGTGGCAACAGTGAAAAGCCTTATTGCTTCTTGCACATTCTCCTCGGTGGCAAGATGAGATCTGGTATAGAAATTCATGATCAAGTTATAGTTTATCTAAAGAGAGCAGCCACATTCTAGAAAATTCCAGGAAAACCACTTAAAAAACTCGAGCCGTGTAATTAGATATGTGAACCGATCCAGTTGGATTTAATGACAAGTATTCTGATTGCTAGTTGGGTGCTAAAACCAACCGAACAAATTAAGATGAGATGATGCATCATGAGCCTTGAGGCCCTTGACATACTATATGAAACTGGTTGCAGACAGGGATCTGAACTATATCATATGCAGGCAGACACCTAAGGTCCTAAGGTTGGTAGGTTCCAACACTCGATAAAGTTGCAGAAGACAGAGTTCTTAACGAAGATATCAAGTCTAGGCAACATAGCGGCAATACTTAACAGTTTCATCTTTGCAAGTGCCTCACTCAACCTAACAATAGCTTCCAGCTGTCTGACAGTAATTGGTATTGCAGCGGCTTCCCCAGTTTCATTTGCCTGCTGCCTCATATCCTGTATTTAAAAGAAAAGTAGCGGTTTTATTCTTTTAAAAAAAAACTTTGCCACTCCATCAAAACGGTGACGGAAGGAACTACAGCATGACAGTAACTGGATAATAATTCCAAGAAGCTTCTGATAGGTATCAGGAAAAAGTGGGAAAAAAAAAAAAAACAGACCATCACCTTCGCTTTTAATAATAAGATAAAAACTAAAGGGTAGATGAAATTTGTTTACGTTAACTGATGACATATAAATGAATACCTGTCTGATTTTGACATAATTATTCTGCAGTAATATTGCTGCAGATTCCGATAGACGAGGGTGGCATTCAGTTCGACAATATTGTATATACCTGTAAGATAACAATCCCAAATTCACCCTCTCACTAATTTGTGGCAATGAACGTCATGAAGACTGTTTGACTCAGTAGATAGATGCAACATACCTCTTCAGCCAGTTTTCCTCTTTAGAAGCTCTACTCTCGCCCATTGTTGCATTAGCCGATGCATGAACCTTAATGATGTGACTGGCTATGATCTGTAAATGAAACCAGTGAAGCATTGACTTAAGGACATTCGATGATCAAAGTCACTAGATATGTAATCCTTGTTTTGCGTGGTTCTGTAAATTAGTCCTTCAATGGAACGCGCAGAAAAATCATTTACTGCTTGAAGAATGATTAAGTTTTTATTATTTAGTCTTGCATACACAACGAGGGACAGGTCTAAATTATAAAGTTAAAACACAAAAAAAAAATAAGAATCTTTCTTGATAGGACAAGGTGCGTACTAGGATAAAAGAAGATAATACCAATTGGTCAAAAAATTGAAAATTAAAAACTTACCTTATCTTGACTATACATTCTGATGTCTTTAACAATGAAGATTAAATCAAACCTAGAAAGGATAGTTGTCTGCAAATCAATGTTATCCTGTGCAGTCTGGAAGAAAGTTTAAGGCTCCCGTTAATTTCTTAGGTTGAAGTTGTGCGTTTTAATAAACCCCCAAAGATGAAAAGTTCAATTACAGCGGCACACCTTAAGATCATCATAACGTCCTGATGGAGGGTTAGCAGCAGCAAGAACGGACGTTCTTGAATTAAGAACTGTTGTTATTCCTGCTTTGGCTATGGATATGGTTTGCTGTTCCATGGCTTCATGAATGGCAACCCTACATCACAGAAATTGTATAAAGTTTTACTATTCACCAAAAATGACATTAGGGCCACCAAATGTACTCTAGTTTCTAATACCTATCCTCTGGTCTCATTTTGTCAAACTCATCTATGCAGACAACACCTCCATCAGCCAAGACCATGGCCCCTCCTTCAAGATAAAACTCACGCTGAATTCACAGAATAATAATCAGAGACTACTCAGACCAAGGTCAGAAAAGCTAACCAAGAGAACTGATGATCCATGAACTACTATCTGTGCAAACAGTGAAGAAGGTGAAGGACTTACAGAGCTGCTATCACGGATTACAGAAGCAGTGAGACCTGCAGCTGACGAGCCTTTTCCAGAAGTATAAACAGCAACTGGAGCTGTTTTTTCAACAAATTTGAGAAACTGCAGGAGGTAAATTATCATATCAGCATATAACATGGGTTAATACATGCTATAATGCTAATGTTCAAATGATTCAGTATTCCAAGTTGCTAAGTTAAAGCGAAAACAGAAAGATGTTAGCATTCCAAATCAAAATAGTCTACAGTACACCTAATCACAAATGGTAATTTCCTTTCATGGTTGGATACAAAACTGAGCACAATGCAAGATGAAGCCAAACATGCACTGACATGAAGCGCAAACCTGTGACTTTGCTGTAGATGGATCCCCAATAAGCAAGACATTGATATCACCTCTTAACTTCACTCCATCTGGCAAATTCTGCTTGCAAAGAAATTAATCATATTATCAACTAACATGCATGGATTTGCGTTTTAACCAACAATATGGATGTCTATTTTTAGAACAAAGGAATTTACCTTTCTTGATCCTCCAAACAGAAGACAAGCCACTGCCTTTTTGACATCTTCGTGACCAAATATAGAGGGAGCAATCTTGGCGCATATGTTTTTGTAGGAATCAGGCTCAGCAGCAAACTTCTTGAATTCTTCTATCTGCAAACAATTCTATAATTTGTACCAGCAGCCTTTAAAGAAGGGGACCATCATAGGTGTGAGAATTAAAAACCAATCTGGTTTCATGCAAATGGGAATAGGATTTTGTGATATAATTCACAAAGGACAGGGATATCCTAGCTGGGTTTCAATAATAGGAGGGGAAAAGTCATACCTAAATCAACTAAAACCCTTAGAGCTACATTGAAATAAAATTGCCCAGGAACCAGAGACAAAAATAACAGTTGAAATTTGCAATCGATGAAGGCAAGCAATAAGGTACAAATCGATGAAGATTAAGTTAATTCATATAAATATTGACCTCCTCAGGTGTAAATGCGGCTGGACCTCGAGACTTGGCCTCATTTGCTTCTTCTATACCTACAACCCTAATATAGGGCTGTCTAACCGCAACTGCTCCTCTGTGGCTGCACAACGGCAATACAAAATCATCTAAGAGGAAGAGATTAAAGGATGCTTAACAGCAGTTAAGGGATGGTGAGTCTCACGATGTAGAAGAATTGGAAGCCTGATAGATACTATATATTCCCATGATTGTCAGTCTTGAACCAGGTACCACGGTTTGAACAAGATGGCGATCAACAGAAAGAAGCATATTTCTAGGAAGCTCCCCAGTTGGAACGTCCTTCAATAACCATGCCAAATTTCATCAACGTGATTATCATTGCATGTAAGAGCAAAACGTTTCCTCTTCAAGATTATTATTTGGTATAATCAAATTCATATCGTTACCTCCGGGTTTTCTTGCAGTTTCAAGGTTTGTTGATCAACATACTTGCTCTTATCAGGAACCACAATATATGGATCGATTGGACATGGTTCTTCTCCTGGCTACACACATTTCCCTATATTGTAACAGATATCCAGGGAAAAAGTAAAAGATGCAATATAAATCAATAAAACGTAATAATAAGTATGATTTACAACCTGAGGAATATGATCGCATGAACGAGGGACAATTGCCCCACCAAGTCCTGGCCTACATGCAACTTGCCTTCCTTTTTTGCAGTTCTTACATATTAAGGTGACGTAAGTGGCCTTTGCCTTAGTCCTCGAAGCAGCAATAGTAATCCCAGCTATTTTGACGAGCTTCGATATATATTGAGCCTACGAAAGTCCAAACAAGAATCAAATTCAGATGAACCCAGCTGAACCCAATCCCCAGATTGAAGTACACACCCTACCATCTATTTTCTGCAAATAGAATCTAGGGAACAGAAAACAATATCACAGTTCAAAACTATTATGTCAGAGCATTAGATCTAAGTTGTCATATGTCGTCTCAAATTTCTGAATAATCGAACACAAATTAAGAACAAAGCCACTGACCCCAAGGGATCTCATTGAAACTGGATCCTCCTTGGATGTGAGCAAAACCTGAACATCCCCAGTCACCGGATCTTCCATAACCCCCGTATCCCCCGCTACTTTCGCCTTCAAGCTCACCAAAACCTGCGCCGCCGCCATCTCGAACTACACGAAATGGGAAAAAAAATCAATTAACGAAGATTGAACGGGTAATTTTTCTTCCAGAGTCAATTAAAGTTTAACTTGAAGTACCAAGGGCAAGTAATCAGCGGGGGCAGAGCGGAGTTTGGCAGGAAGGTCAGCATCGAAGGCGTCAAGATCTTCCATGTCGACGAGGAGGAATTTGGGATTATGGACAAGGCTTTCTCTATAGGGGAAAACATTCTTCTCAGTCTCGAAGTTTCGGATAAATTCCTTGAGTTTCTGGAGGATCGTGTGGTTGCTGGCGGCGGCTTCTGCGTCTCCGCCGCGGCCGGTGCCGTCATCCCAAGAATGCGCTTGGTCGCTGTAGTAGACAGCTCCTTCGTCCCAGCCTGACATCTTCTGTGTATCTTTTTGTTTCTTTCGCTCTCTCCAAACCGAAGGTTCTCTCTCAGTCTCGGACGGAGGGTTCGGGAACTGGGAATTGAGAGGGAAGGGAGGTGCTTTTGGCGGGAAGATTATGGCGGGAAATAGCGAGGTGCACTGGGTGGAGCACGTGACATGGGCCCGTGCGTTTTCCGGTTCGCTAGCTGACGGGGGACGAGGGTATTTCTATAGGGAAATGCTGCAACTAAAGTCATTACACTGGCTAGGCATAATGGATTACTAGCAACTAGAATGCGAATATTATAAAGTAATTTACATAATTAATAACTCGGCCGCTAATAATTTATTTTACGTATCTTGTATAATCATCTCACATAAAAGTAGAAGCACTCTCTTTTATTTAAGTAATGTCATTTAAGCAAAATATAATTGATCCAAAGTATATATAAGATAAATAGAGACATGATTCTATTTAATATTATAAAATAATATAAATACGTATCGATCTTTATTTGACAAAAGATACTGCTTACACATTATGTTTTTGCACGAAGTTTAACAATTTTTAAATAGAGACGATTTTTATTAGTGTATTATAGTTAAATCATCTAATAGTTAATTTTTATTTATGCATTACGAAAACCTTATATAAAAGCAACATTACCCTTATTTAATTTATTTAATTAAAACAAATCGGAATGTAGATGGCATGCCAAGCTTTGCTAAATTAAGCTTGGATTTATTTTTAAAAAATATGCTTTTTTTTTTGGCATAAATTAAGCTTGAATTATTAAATAGTTCAAGCTTAATTGCAGGACCATAACGAACTATTTGACTTATTTCTACACCTATCACCCCCACAAAATGAGTAAAGCATCACCAATGCTCTCAAATTCTTAGAATTGAAGAGAATTATTTGATAAATTTAAGTTGAAATTTGATGTGCAAAAATAAGACATTTTGAGGAAAAGAATTTCACGTCTCTTAAATTTTTTTATCCATGATAGCACAAAGATTTAAATCTATAGTATTTTTTTAAAAAACTATTCAAACACCATCACCAATTTAACAATAATTATGACCTTTTAGAAGAGTCTTGTTATATATATATATATATATATATATATATATATATATATATATTGAGATATAAATTTTATGCACTCTTACATTCTCTTACATATTTATTCTCTTTCTTCTTTTAATTTATTTCTGTAAGTATATATATACAACACAAAATTATGTGTATATAATTTTTCTTATAAAATGGAAAACTTCAAATATGGAAGGAATACAAGATTAACCAATAAAAGAATACACATAAAAGAAAGAATTGTGATAATATTAGAGTACTATTATTTTTAGGCGATTTCCACCAACAAGGGAGCTACACGCAGAGGAGGAGAGCACTCCCTCTCTTGTACTTAGCTTCCGCAAAAATCGCATATGAGCAACATTAGCCATGATATTATTATAATTGAATTATATTGTAGCTTAACAAAAATGTGAAACCATGCAAAGGTGATTGAGTGCTTTTTGGTCATTACAACTAGCGTAGAGTGTACACTAAAAACAAATGTAAAAGAAAAAAATAGAGAAAATTGGCTTCTTCCATATTTGAAATAATGAGAAAAACCTACCAAAATTGAGATTAAAATAACTATTACCAATTAGTTTTTATATTATTTTCATTTTTTCGTTCCTCAAAATTAAACCACATATAAAAGTGAAATTCTTCTATTTTCTCAGTTTCATTCCTCCCCTCTCCAAAAATACATGTTTGCTCCTGCAGTGCTTACCTAGGAAAAACAATACTAGAAATACTACAATATATGATCACATTCATATAAAAGTAACAACATAATTTTTCCTGAGAAACTCAATAAAAGCCATATGAGCCAGATGTCTAAAATTAGATCACAATTTTCTGCAGTAATCTTCATAATTAATTCGTTACCCTTCAATCCCATTTGGCCGAAAATAATTGCAATATATCAAAGTACATGGCCGCAAAGACTAACCCATATTATCTAAATCAATTCTTGATCAATCAATCAGCACACTCGCTTGACCTTCAGCAGGGAAAGTCATCAATTGTATCTCCTGTTTGTTATTACATTTTAAACGCTACTAGTTAGTAAAGGGGGGAAAGCCAATACGGATAGTATACATATACCACTTTCTTTTTCTGAAATTATACTTTTTAAATAGAACATAGTACTATTCAATATTGTTAACTTCCTTTTGGGCAAAAGGGGGAAGAGGTTGCTAAACGTGCATTCAAAAACTTCAAACATTCAGTTGATTCTCGTAAGCTACCCCTCCAGGACTTTGACTAACCTCTTGGTCAGAAAAATTTTATTAACAAAGTTTCTTCTGATTTATGTTGCATGGTAGTTGTTGAGCTGCGTGTCAAGTACCTTTTACGAGGTAACCCTCCTCTTCAAGGTACCAAATTGCACCCTCAGCAGCATGCTCTGCTGCATCTTTCTTCTTTGATTGAGACGCCCCAACACACTCTAAAATCATATCTGGGGTCTCTTCAATCTCCAAGGTCACCTTGAAAGTGAACCTACGGGAAAGGAAAACAGAGAGAAAAATAGCGCAGTCAACATAGAGTCTATAGTGTGCCTGTTAAAAGAATAATTAGGGGAAAAAAAAAAGAGTATGAAAAGTATTATACAGATTGAAATGAACTAAGAAAGAAGGAAGATTGCAAGGAATCTGTTTTCCATGTCATTCTCACTAAAACAAACGCAACCCTCAGATTATAAATTTCAAGGGAAAGCCACATAAATATACAAATTTCAATCAAACGAGACTACTAAATCTAGATAGAGATACATAGTTCATGAAAGATTAAAATAAGGATCCCAGTATAGATTATGGACTCACAACTTCAAGTGGCCTGGTCCCTCATCTTTGCAGCATTCAAATAAAGGAGGTTTCCAGCAATTCGCAGCACATAATTCATACAATCGCGATCTTGCTGTTCCTTTGTATGAACAACCTGAAACAATGCTTATGATTACTAGAGAACAACCCAGCTCCATTGTTTGACACCTTAAAATTAGTAATCGTTATGATACCTGCCCCCTGTGAGTCAGTGTCCAGAATATGATTTTCAGAGGTCTCACCAACCTGCCCCTTAACGGAAGAAGAACGAATTGGTTGGCTAGCAGGAATTGTGCCTGGGGAACATATATTAACTACCTCGCAAATGGGGCGAATTTTTGGGCTAGAACTGCTGCTAGTGTCATCCTCATTCATTATAGGCCCAATCATATCAGTAACTCTCACATCGATGGGTGTTTCATCATAACCAATAAGTTTGGCTTCCATCTTGAAGGTTGATTTAAGAACTTCCTCCAAAGGTTTTGACTTAGGTTTCAAGCCTAGAGCCTGCACATCCACACCAATGACTACACACCCATAGTAAAATACGAACGAAAGACAGCTCTTGAAGTGGTAGCAGAGGAGGCCAAATTGCATCTCACTGTGTATTTGTGTTATTAAATAGTATATTTCATATACTTGTCTAAGCTTACTGAACCCAACTGCTGTTTTGTATTTTAGTAACATAATGGGATTAGAAGATGATGTTCTGCCCCAGCCCAGATTTTTACAGTAGGAATATCATACCCAGTGCTACAAAGAAGAATGTAAAGAGATTTTCTAAATACATGCCCATAGTGCTTGGGAATCGAACAAGTGCAAAACAACTAGCAAGTGTACAAATCGTGTACAGGAACTCCTCAGGATAGGAGTTTGAAGTCACCATCCATGCATAAGTCCCTTTATCAAATGGCAAAAGGGGCTACATTTCTTGAAATTAATTGTCACAAACTAATACAAGATAATTGTTTCATACAAGAAATAGAGAAAAAAAGGAATGTCATGGACAAGTTTTTTTTATTGACTTTAGCATATATAGCTTTTAATCTGATAAGCCAAAATTATGTCAGCATATTAGCATATAAGCTAAAATCCTTTTTCGAAATGGACAGCAGTAAGATGCTCACCAAATATGTCACCAGGCAATAGTGAGATACAAGTTTTAAGGTGTTAAAAAAAAAGAAGATATGGAGGAAAAAAGACCAAGCATACTGGTTGTACCTTTAATTTGGAAAATAGTGTTTGGGAAGCAAATCTAGTAGCCTCTTTTTTATTCATGCTGGTTGCTGTAGCAGTTGAGTATACATCTTTCCCAGTCACTTTGGCTTCAACTGAAAACATTCTGGTATTTTCCGATGGCAAAATATCCAACTTCAAATTATGAGATTGGCAAAGTTCTTGCAAATCCCTAATAGGGCTCAGCTGCAAGCATGATGAGAATTTCATAATTGGATCCAAGAATGAAGTCATAATCTCCCAAGCACTGTTCAAATTCAACCCTGAATCAAGGAGAATGGCACCAACACAAGATTCCACTATGTCACCCAGGGCCTGAAGCAACCAATGATGTAATGTTACCTTAGAATACTTCCCAGATCCAAAATCGATAAGCAACACAAGTCTGTCTCAAATTTAACAGATTTTCCCTTCTAAGACATCAGAAGGACTCTTAATGTTCCTATATGAGCATATTCATGTCTAGATTCCCAACCATATGACAGAAACTGGTGTTAAAACTACTTACAGTCAAACAATTTGCCAGCATGGCTGCTGTTAGACCCCCTATATAGAAGGTTTAACCAGAAGATTCAAGCAGGGGCACAATGAGAAAGAGCCCGCTAACTCTGATACAGAAGCATGATCCGAGGATGATCTCCTCAGTCAGTTGGGTGTGACATGTGGCTAATCTTGATAGGAGTAGGGAAACATTCTGTTAGCCAGGCAGTTCTGGTATATGGGAGCAGAATTGGAGGGGAGTGAGTAGGGAAAATCTAGTTGAGAGTGGGGAGGCTATTGACTACCTCGAATCAGTCAGTGTAATCTTTCTTTCTTTTGGATTGCTGTTGTATTTTTCTTTTCCACCTTGTTAGTAAAAACCTTCCTCAGAGATGAGGATCCTATCAGCTACGATGTAAATTTCCCATATAAAACTTTGAAAAAAGACAAGATAGTGGAGTTGTATATATAAATGGTGAATAAATAATAATGGTAAAAGCATCTTGATGGTGCAACATTTTAAAAAGGTCACAATGTCTACCTTAGGACATCTTGGCCCTTCACTAAAACCAATACGCGATACAGGTCTTTTAATGTAGTCCACATAATTTTGTATTGCCTCAGACAAGCTGCTTGAATCACATAAAAGAAATTTATCAAAACTTCGATCCACTGCAACACAGGCAAAGGCCTTATTGTTTACGGACACTGATCTCAAATCTGTCAATTGACCAGGCTTTAACTTCGGATAAGCAGAGAAAAGGTATGAAGTAATTAGATAATCCAAAACAGCATCTCCAAGAAACTCCAATCGCTGCACAAAATCATCAAGTGTTTTAAAGAAAATTGAAAGAGCCATTCCCTGAGTCAAATAGTAGAGAAGAATAGTTGTTATAAGAAGACTAGGAATCTAGAAGAAGGTGGGGTGTACCTGATAACAGTCACCTCCATGCTTATTGTAAGAAGGATGTACAAATGCCTGAAGAAGTAAACCCTTATGAAGAAAGTGATATTTTAACTTTTCTTCAAGGGAAGAGATGTCTACTTGACTAGAAAGAGGGCTGTAGCTGGCACTTCCGATGCAAATATTGACAACTTTTGAGCCTTCAAAATCAACATTTATGCCTATCCAGGTAAGAAATGCAGTTGCTGCTTTAAAGCCACTGTCAACTATAAATGCTCCAACAAGAGCTTCAACCACATCAGCAATTGTTTTCCTATGTAACCAATGGTGATTCTTATTGCATCGAACTTCATTTGCTCTTCCCTGCTCCCTTATGAAATTTAAACAAGGGTGAATGCTTTCTTCAGTTTCTTTGGTACAAACTATTGGGCAAGGACGGCCTAACGCAAAGAATTGGGTGGGATCAAATGCTTGATCACGAATGTATACCTGAAGAGAGAGAAGGAAAGAGAGAGAAATAATACTAATGTGGTTAACGGAATTTAGGCCTTCAAAAATTTACTGTCCAGAAAGCATAAGTCAGAAAACAACTGTTTTAGGTTTTTTAAATTAGTAAGTTGTTACCCTAGTTAACTTTTATGTTTTCAGTTCCCGGGGCATATTAATCAATCCTTGGTCATAGGCTGCTTCAAGGATCAAGTATGTTTAAAAGTGTCACTTGGGTCTTTCTTATTTGGTTATCACTAGAAACCCTAAATCCTAAATAGGGTTAGGATTTCTTTTTTCTCTTATCCTTGCTGATATGCTAAAGGAGGTCTATTTACACGGATCACAGATGTAATTAGAGAAATGAGCTCTAACACAAAGTCTCAGCTGATTTTAGCACGATTAATGTTTAGTCTCATTGTCTCCTGCATGAGAAGTACACAAACAGTGGCCTAAACAAATTGAGTGCCTTATAAAATTTTTTCTTCTTTTTAATACAAAATCATCCACTTTTTTTTCCAGTTGATAATTTCTGATTATTATTCAATAAATTGCTTTCTTCCTGGTTGCATAGTGCAATCAAATCCAAGGTAATTATGCCTAAGGAACCCTACATGTGAAGCTTAACTTAATTTCGTTCTCCTCCATAGCTTTTTTCTTATTTTCTAAACTATCCAGACCTATTTTTCTTGGCAGAACGCATTAAGTATTCTTTCTTTTAAAATTTTAGCCGTTATTAATAAAAATCTTCCATAAAAGCCATGAACCTCAAGGTTGTTATTGGTAAAAGAGCAAAAATGGACGTGTGAAAATTGACAAGGTATTTGTACTCAATTTAAGTCTAAATACATCCCCTTTTTTACTTCATTTTCCACCTTCCCATTTTTAATCTTACCAAGCACTCCCTAAATCCTAATTTCATTTCATATTGCCCTCTTTAAACCCTCCTTCCTTTACTTACCTATGATAATCATTCAATCCACCAATTTTCCATATCTACTCCACTCAAGAAACCTTAGTCTTACTACTAACTAAAGTTCTCTTGCTGACCTACATCAAAATGCTTAAAACTGATTTTGCAAATCATACTTTTCATCCCTAAGATAATTTTAATCATACAATTCCAATAATTTAGAGGCATAGCTAGTTATTCAAATAGTTACATGCATATAATTTAAATCCAACAGAAGCTCAAAGAACAATAATTAACTTTTAATGAAACATAAAGATGACAAATGAAAGTATGAATTTACCTGCAAAT
The DNA here is from genome assembly GCA_037013595.1 of Dicorynia guianensis. Classification (NCBI taxonomy): domain Eukaryota; kingdom Viridiplantae; phylum Streptophyta; class Magnoliopsida; order Fabales; family Fabaceae; genus Dicorynia; species Dicorynia guianensis. The sequence continues at coordinate 26,489,271 of JASUAB010000015.1, forward strand.
TGCGCCTAACAGCTAACTTAAACAGATTGGAATTATTTACAACATCCGAGCGCCTTTTTGTAAGGTCCCCTTCATGAAGGCTATCATACATGAGAAAAAAATGGCGTGCAACAGCAAATTTAAGGAAAGCATCACCAAGTACTTCAAGTCTTTCAAGAGAAAGGCGTTCCTGACATTTCTCAGTGGTGAGTGCCTCTAGAACCTAGAAATTGTTCGCAACTGTTAGCAGTTGTAAGGTACAACATCCATTGGCTCCACACAAGCACTGCTATGATGAAATAAAATAAACTATGCTGATCATCAAATCAATTAGTCTACAAAATATATTACACATGATAAGGGCTTACTCTAAGGGCACTAACTTCAGCTGCCTCAGGGAATGAAGAAAATAGTACATCCTTAAGTTCAATTGCAACCAACAAGTTTCCAAGACGATGCATTATTGAAGGTAACAAGGATATGGAACTGCCAATATCTTTCGAAAAGCCAATTATTTTCAGTTGACAAAGCTCGGGAGGCAAATCGATGAAATATTCCTCCAGTTCATGTGCTTCTGCTATTGACAGTTAAAAGCTACAATCATTTAAGGAAGAGTCTGAAAAAACATCAAGATGAATCCAACAGATGCAACTGCATTAATAATTATTTTATTTATAGCTAATTCATAATCATAAATAAATGGGCATACAATTTAGAAGGCTTTGGAAGAAGGAAAATAAGGGCCTTTGGAAGTGTGCCTAGTTTGTGGGGTTGTAGTACTTATGGCAGGAGCATAATGCAGAATTATTCAGTAAAGATCTATTCCTTCACAGCTCTTATGGGAAAGAGTTATTATCTTGGCTTCTCAGAGAGTGTCAGCCTTTAAGGGGGTTCTCAATTATGGATTTGCAAAGGTATTGGAGAGATCAGTTCAGCTAATGTTATCTAGTTTCCTTCGTTTGATTGTTGTTGTTGGCTTATGAGTATATCTTATCCTCCATCTGTGTAAGTCTCTTCTTAGCCTTAATGAATTGTTCTTCTAATAGCAAAGTTCTAAGAAAAATTCACACTTTCACATGCACATGTCCAAAGCACAGATAATGATTGAATTACTGCATATTTAGGATATTGATATCACCATCCGGAATCAAGTTTCCAAATTACCCCTTTCTAATGAGCTGGAAGATAATTTAGAAGCACAAAATGAGGAATATAACAAGACAGGAGCTTTGTAGGTGACAATCTATGGAAGCTCACTATACACATGCATTAAAGCTTCAAGTCCACCCTAAGTTTCTTTAATTGATTCCTTGCAAGTGTTTCTGGTCAGACAAACAAACAATTCAATAATAAATCTCACCCTGGTGAAAGCTCAAGCAATGCTCAGCAGCGCTCTTATCTACCTCTTCTTTGAGACCATGTTAATTTAAGCAGTATCACCTCACTCAAGATGCTGCAAAATTGCACCTACTTAGCTTTTTAAAATCAATTCTCAACCCATCTTTCAAAACTTATTAGGCTATTCTTTGACTCATAATACTTTTCTTTCCCTATTTCTAAGCGATTAATAATAAGAAACATGATGAAGGAGAGGAAATCAGAGGGCAATGATAATGAATTTTGTTAAATTAACATTATTTTGCGCATACTCTTTCAATCCAAGTAAAATATAATAGGGTATGCATATATGTAATTTGTTTGTTGATTGATAATGCTATATGACGTTCAAAAACTAAAAACAAAATAGAAAAAAGAAGACAATCTTCCACTTTTGACCAAATGGTGTTTAGTTCTACGAATAGACATAGAGGAAGATAAAAAATGACACTTTGAGAGGTGATTAAAAAAGACCTTTGGTTAAATAGTATTTTCAAAAATTTGGTTTTGGGTAGAAATTTATAGCGACGTTTGATTCATGCAACCGACCCCACCTAATGGGAAAATACTTGGTTTGTTGTTGTTGTTGTTGTATTTAAAAACCTTTTTCCCTAAAGTAAGCTCATTGCTCATCTTAGACACGTCCCCAACCAAACAAACTAGCATCAGAGGTCAAGGGGTCCTGACCTCTGGAAAAACAATGCCTTTGACAATGCTGCCATAAACTCCCATCTAGCAATCAACTATTTTTTCTCCACAATCTTGTAAGCCCCGAACGTACCTCAACTTCCTGGCTCAAAACTTTTCCAGAACTGCTCCTAGGACAAGAGGTACATTAAAAGAGCTATATAACCATTCACTATTATATAATGCTATAAATTCAATGACAGAACCACCAGACCATAATGCTTGAACTGTTGAGCAAGACCTCAGAACAGTATTTGTAACTCTTTGCGCACCTACAAATGCTAATCGGGCCTAAAAAATGGACACCACATTCGAATACCACTGGCTTGTTGTATACCTAAATTTAATTTAGACCGAAAACAGTAAGAATCAAATTATAGAACACTTAGTCAAGGCTCTGACACAATACCAAATAACACTCAACCTAAGAAGCCATCACAGTTAAGAATGGGCCACAGTAGTATTTATAATTGTAACAACCCTCTGGGCAAAAGAAATTACACTATAAGTGAAAATAAAGGGTAAAGTGTCAATAAATTACACTATGTCAAGGAACCAACTTTGCTTTAAAGCTTAAGCTGTTAAGTGAAGACTCAAGATTGGTTTTATATTTTTAATGATAACAACAGTAAGGACAAATTGAATTACACTATAGGAGAAAATAAAGGATAAAGCGTTAACAGCTTAATTTTGAAATACAGAAAGTTGAACATGAAAAAACAAACAAGATAATGGGAATATAACAAATAATTACTCCATGCACATACCTACATCCTCTTGCTTTCGGTTGTGAAGTAAGTTGTGCAGATTGAAGAGTGGCTTTGCAAGGAGAAGTGGTTGTTCCGGGTATTTAAGATGAATGGAAAACCTGAAATCCAAGAGCTCATGCTCTTTAATAAAAAGAATTCGCATAGATACAAAATGTTCCAAATTATATTCACATTTGTGTGTGGAATTGGGGATGCATAACTAAATAATGATGGACTATTAAATTAAGCAGATACCTACTTTCCCATAAAGTGGTCCGCATAGCTTGTGGTGCCCAAATCTTTGTAAGGGCTGAGCCCAGTCTTTTCATGAACAATTTTAGTAACAAAATAAAACAAATTCTTATGCGGCACATACACTAAACTATTCTCAACATCTCTCACACTTCTGTAACCATTAGCAAGTCGCAGGTGAATATCTGAAGAAAATGCCTTTAAACCAACAGTATCTGCTGAATGGCTGAAAATTGGTGAGGAAAGGCATGTCCTCACGGTCTTCCAATCTACTGTGATTGCTTTTTCATTGTCTTCTATTATGACAGGAAGCAAAAGGTAGAAGCTTGACATGCTTGTTTGAAGTACATCCTCCTTTCCCAAGGGCACAAAGACAGGAACAAAATCTGATCTATCAAGAATAATTTTGAGGAACATTTCCTGAAAATTCTGTGCCATCTTGATCTGCAGGATATAAATATTATAGAATTAACATAAAACTTCTGTTTCAAAAGTGGGGGGGGGGGGGGGGGGGGGGAATTGTCACTTACCTCATCTTTGTCAAATTGTGCAACTCCAGATGGAACAAATTCTGTCATCACAGATCTACCGTGAGCAAGATGAAGGTCAATTTCCAATTTTTCAGCCTCCAGTGGAAGACATATCTTGATGAATAGTCCAAACTTTTTATAGGTCCTATCCTCCGGGCAGGGTCTAAATTTTATGTAGTAGGCATTGAGATGGACAATATTCTTGTTGTTTGTCCAAGCTTGTCTAAAAGCAGAAGGAATTAACATCTCATGAAGTTCTTCTCGCAAACTGTCATCTGCAAACAAAGGAAAATGAATATAGTAAACACAAGATAATGATTTGGTTACATCCTAGAAGCATAAGTTAATAATAATTCAGAAACTACTAGTATCAACCTTTAATAAAAACCTACCCTCTGCCAACATTAAAGCTTAAAAACACATATAAGTATAATATTAAAAAGGGCCAACTAGAGAAATATTACCAAAATGGGTACTAAGACTTAAATAGCTGCCTAAAAATCATCTCTATCTCAAACCATGTTTAATTGGTTACCCTCCTTAACAAACCCAGTTAAAAACAAACATGCTTAGTAATCAATATCAAATTTAATATACAAGGCATGCTTCATATGGCTTGAAGACAGGCAATGAAAAAGCAATGGCTTATAAGGGAGCAGCTGAAGCTAAACCTTCACATCCATCCAAATCAGGAGAGTCTGAAACCTGCTCTTCTGAATTAGCATCATCTTGCTTTGGCAAGAGACAATCATTTAAGGCACCTAATTTATGCAGTTCTTCAATTGCTTGCAGACAAGCATCCCTTTTAGCAACTTCCATTGAAGGCTGTGGCGTGCTAACAATTTGATGTATAGGAGCATTGGATGGCATAGTGATGTGGCAAACAGTTCCCCCTTGATCATCAAAGTAAAAAAATTTTGGCTTGGGATCAAAGTACCTGAAAAGATAGAATAACACATTTCAGAACAGTAGATGTGCATTTCATTTCCATGTAACTCCTCAGGTGGATTAATGCATATTTTAGACCAAGCAAAAGGTTTAATTAAGAATAATCCCATACTCATCATGCGGAAGCTTTGAACAATACTGGTGAAGCAACGAGATACTATAACCAGAACTGACAGAAGCACCAGATGAATGAACTTTGAATATTCTCTCCTCAGGAATGACAAATGTCTCGTCAGATTTACGAACAGAAATTTCCATGTTCATTCGGTCTTCATCTTTTTTAAAACCCTCAATTAAGTCCATATCCTTTTGATTGCAACTGCAATATTGACAATATTCCAAAAATAAGGAAATGGTTGGCTTTGCCCAAAGTATTTGTAAAATCTGTGCAACTATAAGATCACCTGTCCACCAAAAATGCATATTCAGACTGAGGCATACGTGCACGACCTCTTGACTGTATAAAGCTGGCAACAGTTTCTGGAAGATCAAATCGTATAACAAGGCAGCATGTCTGAATGTCAAGTCCTTCTTCACCCACTTTGGTCGCAACCAATAGATTCAACTATTGATAGCATGAGCCACATAGGCTTATTATGATATTATTGGAAAGATAGGAAATATATACATGTTTAAGCCATCATCAAAATTGTCTTTATCCTCATTTGAGTGCCTAATTGATAATTTAGGCACTTAATTGAGGATAAAAATAATCAGCAATTGTATATGAATATTTAGTCACTGATAGTGTGAGAAACCTTTATGACATCAAACTAGTCATACATGTGTGCATAGTAATATAGCTTAAGTCATTTCTCATCAAAGCGAACCTGAAGTTACCATATTGAATCCTACAGACTTTTCATCTGTTGCAATATTACATAATCTGCACATTGTTGAGAATGACAACCTATGAAAGTGAATTTCAATAACAACATTATGAATATTAAGCATTACCTCTCCTGAGCGAAACTTTTCAAGAATCAAGTTCATGTTCTTCCGTGACATACTCTTCAATCCAGTATGAACTCCAACCAGAAAATCACTCTTCCACATTGATAAAAACTCGAGCTGTTGTAGTATGTATGACAGGGATCTTGCAATAATAATTCTATTTACAAAGATTATACATTTCATGTTCTGCAACCTGAAATTGGAAGAAGTACAATATTAATTTCGCAAACCAGTCATATGCTGTAGAGAATAGAGAACACATCTAACAGAAATGGTTAAAACCACAAAAATTTGTCAAAGATAGCAGCTAAAACTTCATTACCAACCTAAAGGAGGACAGTATACCAATAAGGCGTAAAAGCTTTTTTGAGAAAAAAGGCTCCTTTAAGATTTCCACAGAGGACGGATTGGATACACAGTGACCTAAATATTTGCAAAACAAAGAACCTGTTAAGAAGCACTGCCAATTAAGCTTCTATATATTACAGGGACTCTGTTTTACACACATGATAAAGATTAAAATATTGGAGAAAGAATAATCAGCAGCCAGAGAATTGAAATTCAAATAATGCAACAAGGAACCTGTCTTACAGTGAAATGTCAGGAAAAACAACCAGAAGACTCTGATATAAGCAATGCTATTACTTAAAGAACAAGCAATATTAAAATACCTTCCATGCATTCAGAAGTAAAAAGATCAGCTGCCTGCGCTACATATTTATCACACAAAGAGTCATCACCGGCGTTTCCTTCCACCTCCACTAATTCATGTCTCTCAGAGTAATCTCCACTCAAAAGCATACGACTGGCCTTGGAATTGATAATGATGAAGATTAGAGAGGGCAAGAGAATTAAAAACCAAGACTCTTTCCATGAAATTAAACATCAGCGACTTCACAAAGAGATCAAGTTACATCAGGTTACTCACCAATCAACAAAGCAAATAATACACAAATAAAGGGGGTAATAAAATACTGCTTTTATCTCACAAAATCTCTCTCCCCTAATGTTTGTGTTATGACTTATGTGCTTCTCGATTCTGAGACCAACAGCCAATTGTTTCTTCACTGTCCAAGATCTGTGGTGCACCATAGTATCTTCAATTATTGCTGCTGCTGCTATTGTGGGATAAAGTAGTCATTTTAACTTCTTTATGGTCCGTAGCTCCTGGTTACTTTAGAGGGCTTCTTTCGTAAACATACAAAGCGATTGGCAGGCTTTTCTTATTTGATGTGTTTTAGTTTTTGGTTTCTCCTAGGAAGATTTTTGGTCCTTTGTTCTAGTATTTCTTTCCTTCTCTTCTCCAATAATGTTTTTCTGTTAAAAAATTAATATACTGCTTTTATTTAAGTATGTTAGAGCTAAAGAATCACAGGTTCCTTTGACAAGGTATCAAAGCCTCTAGCCAATATAACCAAGTAGTCAGATCCTTGCTGGCCCCATTCTTCAAAAAATTAAATTAAATTTTGATACAAGGTTTGGAGCACCTATGCTTTGTCCATACTTCAAGCCCAAGGGAGTTTTGTGTGAGGAGGCATGTTAGAGATTAAAAAACAAAAAAAAACTATTCTTAAGCCAACACCTAACAGCTTAAGCTTTTAGGATTTCTAGTTCTTTGACAAAGCAATATTCAGATGTTTAGATATTGTGCAAGTTATCAAAAATTTTAGGATGTCTGGTTCATTTACAAAGCATGTAGATGTTTAGTTATTGTCCATGTTAGCAAAAAAGAGAGATGCTTTCACATCTTAAGCAAAAAAGGGTGGGTATAGAATCAAATGGAATATTAGAATCTAGATTCTCTTTAACAAATAAAGGCATCATTAGTAATTGTTTTCCAACCCAGAAATTGAAGAATCAAGAATAAAATCAAAGACAGTGGAGCCTTACTTGCAATGCACCCCAAACTCCAAGATTATCCAGACAGAAAATCACATTATCATGCATTCGGTTCAGAGTTTTTTTTGTGTTCCTTCGTTTCTGGTGATCTGCTGTATTCCACTTAAGGCTTGCCATGCACTGCTCTCCAAAAAATGTAGTACACATGAGTCAACCTTTTATATGCTGTGCAGTCTTAAGTTGTGTTTCTAAAGTGTACCTGACGTTTAATCTCCCCAAGTTTGAGATAGTAAGTATTATATGAACTACTTGCCCCATTTGCAGTTGGACCATAACAATATACAGTAATCTTGGGAGAGGCCACAAAAGTATCCAATTCTTTCCTATCTTCAACAGAGTATACCTACATATCGCATTCAAAACATTAGAGACTCACCACAGAATCAACTAGAAATGTTAACTTCTGCCAGGCACGTTGCAAGTAAAGAAATTTGACATAATTTACCCAGTAAGTTCACACAAGGTAACTGAAAATAATGTTAAAAAGTAAATAGACAAGGTTATTTTCTATTGAGATTCACAGACCACATCTCCACAAGTCTTAACCAAGAAGAACATTTGGACAAAATATCAGCCTTATCCATTAAATGAATCCATAGTCCAGTCTCATCAATGGTTAACTAGAAACTTCCTAATTATTAAAAAAAAATCTCAAAAATAGAAAAACATATGTTTTGCTTTCAAAATAAAAGAAGGCATAAAGCATATGTTAAAGACTAGTAATTTTTCAGACAAAATATAGCACACCTTAGCATCAAGCATATGTTCAAGACTATTAATGCTTTTTGATAGATTAGCTTCACTAGAAGCACCTGAAAATAGACAACCTGAAAGCTCAGAAGATAGGAAAAAGCACAATATTTATCAGGCATCAACTACACTATAGGTCAACAACAAAGGTATTATGTTGATGAAATATGCATAAACAATAAGAAAGAGAAGAAAGAAAGGACACACTGCCCATAATCTAGCACACTTTATATATGCTTAAGAGCCCTGAAAAAACAGGGATGGAAGGGAAATAAGAATGACAAAACACTCACTCATATGATGGCATATCAAAATCCCAGAAAATAATGGAGAACAGCATATCTCTTTCATGCATTAAATATAAATCATATACCAATATGTATAAATAGAACATCAATCAGTCTATTTGCAACTTCATATAAATGATTAATATAAGAATAGCATTTCACAAGATCAGAAGAACATGTAAACATATAGATGGCGAGATTAAGAAAGCAATGAAAAACTACACTCACATGTTAAAATATCCTACTATATCACTTTTATTGGCAACCCTTCAACATAGTTATAAAACTACATTAACTTATCATGAGGCCATTGGTATCACTGCCGTTCCCACTCCATCACCCAGATATCAAATTATCCCATCTCATTAAGAAGTATCGTATCTGCTTCATATTTCTGGAAATGCTCCCAACTTTCAATTTCAAACAATGAACAGCATCCAGTCCACCTCTATAAAATTAGCTCAGCTACATGCAAAAAACATCCATGCAGTCTCTATCAACCTCCATGCTAAAAGTTAAAATCTTTTTATTACAAGAAAGAGAATGCGTCAATAAATGTCATAGGCGCTCCATACAATAATTATGCATCATTTACACTGCAAATAGGCACAACAAGAGTGATCCACGCAATACTATAACAAACAGTACAGTATTATAAGAATTTGCTTATTGGAGATGGCACGTCCTTAGTAGACATACACAACAGACTTCCCAAGGCCAGATTATTTAACTTCTCATCAGCTAGCTATATTATGGACAACACAACCCTGCTGACCTTCCTTTGTGGGACAATTCTCGTTACCCACTCTTAACAATCTTAATCTTTTTTCTTTCCTAGGATAAATGTAGAAATCTTATTAGAAAGATCAAGAGTACAAAGAAAAGGAGAGTAAGCTATCATCCTACAAGAAGACCACAGAAAAATGCTGCACAAACAATTGAAGTCTAAACACCAAAAAACAAAAGGGCTCTCCATTCCCTTGGGCTTTGGCATATCTATGAAAAAGACACCCTGAAATATGTCATCAGCTAAACACCAAAGAGAGGCAACAAATAAAATTTTATCCCAAAGCAAGTTTAGGGATATATATTTTCCCTTAAAGATCCAGCTACCTAAAAAATTTCTAGACCCAAATTCAGATATCCATCACAATCTCTTAAAAACTTTACTAGAAACTCATCAAGCACCCCAGCTCCACAGCTAAAGGACTAGTCCCCCAGGAATAACTTGTAGGTTCAGATCTTACTAATTCATAACGAAAGGGACAGGGAAGAACTGTACACGTCTATATGATGAACTAACTGAGGGAGACAGATTTGTTGACCCAAGCTAATGCTCAGATTTTTAAAGACATGAAAAGTTACCTCACCTTTTCCTATAACTGGAGAAGCAGTCATGCCAAATATACGGGGAAGCTTTGCAGAACTAGTTTTATAAAAGACCTGCAAAATTATCAAAATTATAAATTGTCAGGAAATTGAAAGGCTAGAAAAGGGAAAGATCCATGAGGAGATTTGTGTAGCATCTTCCAGTATGAATGTATTCGACTTCATGTTTAACGATATATACTTTCATGATCTCAGAATAAGGGTGGTTGCTTTTGACTTGAGCATGATGACATTCATCAAATATTAAAAGAGAAATCATCTCCATCTTGATGAAACAGTGAGATAAGTTGTGAAATAGTATCTGAGGGGTCATGACAAGAACCTGAAAGATGCAAATCATGAATAGAAAGTCACGATTCAAAAGTAAGCAACTCCATCAGATAATGAATAACAATGGAAATTTTTAGAATTTCAAGCAAACTGGAATCATATTCTTTTCTTTTTTTTTCCAAATCTACTTTTACTGTAGATCTCCAACTTTTCCTTTAGCAGCCTTCTATCAAATTTGGTGCAACTCACCAGGACTTTTTACACAAAATCAACAACATAGAGAACATTATTAAATTATCAATAAACTAGCACTGTCACCTCATATTGTTCAATCTCTTCCTCCCAATCATGATGGCTTTTTAAACGCTTAGAGGTTCCACAGTAAACCCCAACCTTGAAATCAGTAGACTCTTCTATAACCTTTGCTTGCTACAGATATAAAACAAATAAGCTTCAGAATATACATAATAGAAATTCGGTTGGAGTCTTGGAGATTCCAAAAAATAATAAAAATCAAACCAACACATTCATACATAAAAAATGACTCCCTTACGAAACGAATTACTCGATATCTATAATTCTAGCAAAACTGGAACATAAAGAGATTGGCAAGCAATTAAGGCTGTCTGCACTACACAGATGAAAGCCAAAGATAATGGTAAGCTCTTATTAGTTATTCCAAACATCATGTCGGGTTCCTAGTAGTCCAACATAAGATTTATTGAACTTTTCCTTGCTAAGCTACAAGATTCTAGCCACTTTTAGGCTCTCCCACATTGAAACCTAGGCAAACCAAACCACCCAACTAGAACCCGCCTGAGGCACAGCACCGGACGTTCCCACCAACTAAAATAGTAATTCGATCATATTCAAGAAAGAATAGAAGTTAAATATCAAGTTGATCCAGAACGCAAAATTATGTACAACAAGTCACCTGGTGAACTAGAGCCACTGTAGGAGCAAGAAACACACATATGTTCTTCTGGGGCTTCCGTACCAAGTGACCCATCTCATGCATAAGCAGCACAGCTATATGGGTCTTCCCAGAACCTGTCCCCAAATACACAATTATATTTTCTTCCAAAGCTTTCTTGCATAACTCCAACTGATACCTTCCAAAAAGCATTAAACAAAACAAGAAACGAAGCGTAAGCTTGAAGTTATAGAACATGTGTAGAAAATCAGACAGGTGAGCATAGTAAACATAATGCTTCAGTCTCCAATCGTTATAAAACAGGTGCACTAGAAATGCATTATAATTTCCAGAATAAAGAAGGAAGGAAAAAAAAAAAAAAAAAAAAGAAACCACAAAACAAGCTAAGGAGCGGCTTCCTTTTTTTTTTTTTTAATAGAACTTTGACACTAAGTCTTCTTTATTGTGCTCTCTTTCTCATCAGCCAAACGACGAAAAAGTCTGGTTCACACAATTAAAGAAAAAAACGCTAAAAAATAATTAAACTCGCACACCAACTTGATAAACAAACAAAATTCAGTGAAACAAGAAACAGGGGCAGAGCCAACATACTTTCTAGCTATTTTCCTCGGATCTTTCTTTGCATGATGGTCACTGGAAACCGATTCCACCTGATCATTCACTTCGGATACACTTAAGGACCCAAACTGATCCGTGAAACTCGAAGACGTCTCTACGGCCGGTGACGCAGCCACACAGGGTTGCGCGCCACCGCCGGACTGAAATTCTTCGGCGGCGGAGGCTTCCCCGTCCGGCATTGTCTTGCGGTTGGAGGTTTGTCGTTGGTACCCGTTTGGGTCACGAAGTCAGCCTCACACTCAAAGAATGTAAGACTTGGCGATTCAGCTGTCCAGCTATTGAGGGCTGCGTAAGTTTAAGGCAGAGTAGAATCTGGGTCTCAGCTACGTCCTTTTAAAGATTCTGGGTCATTGCCCGTTGAGTGTGAAGTAGGTATTGAATTGGAACACCGCCACGAGTCTTCTCTGGAGTCAGCAGTTGTACTTGTCGTGTTGCCGCTTTTCTTTCTCTTTTCTCCTCCGTTTGCTTAGCAAGCACGGAGAGTATTAATTTTTTATTTGAATTTTAGAAAATTATTTGTTGAATTTCCATATATTATTAATAAATTTTAATTAAATTATTATTATTATAAACTTATAAAAAAATTTATCATTTGTTTTTATTAATATAATCACTACTTTTTATAAACTTATAAAAAATTTTAATTATTCTATATTTTAATAAAATTATTACTAAATTTTATTAAATTCATGACTTGATTTTAGAAAGGTTATTATAACGATGTTTTAGTAAAGTTATTGTATATTTATAAAAAAAAAATTAAGGCTTACTTTTTTTACAGTTATCATATCTTTTTAATAAAGTTACTATTTCATTTTAATAAAATTACTATTAAATTAAAATAAAATTATTATATATTTTAGCAATATATTATCATATGTGTTTAATGAATTTATTACTTACTTCTAGCAAAATTATTACTAAATTGAAAAAAATTATTACTTGCTTTAGGTAAGCACACCTATAAATAGGTAGTATTTGTTACAGACTGCAAGAAGGTTGTATTTGAATTTAATTGATTCAATGTTAAGTCGATTATGATGATTTTGCTAAATCAATTATTGTCACCTTATAGCTTTTTTAAAATAAATTTTAAATTTAACTAAAATAGAAATTAATTATTTAATTTAAATAAGTTATTAATTTTAGTATTAAATTTGAAAAGTAAAATTTGAGTTAACAAAATTAGACTAAGATAAAAAAGTTTATGAAGAATATTTTGTAAACATTTCAATTTAAACAATATAAATGATTTTAATTTATTAATTATATTTTATTTCCATTTGAGATTTGCTGGATCTCTGGCGCTTGTGGCCCAAATGTCATATTGGGTCGTAGCATCCATTGTCATGTTGATCTCAGTGCGCCCGTTGGGTGCAAAACCATCGGGTCAAACCAGCCCGAACTCTCAATGGGTCATACGCTTCTTCCGTTATCAATTCAACCGCCAAAATTCTTCTTTGACAGTCAACATGTTGGCCGCGCTGAGTGCCATCGCCACCATGACCGTAAAAAACCCCACCGTGGCATTCACCACGCCGCCCAATTACGCTGCTAGACTCTCCCACTACCTTACTCTCAATGGTTACAATCCCTTATGGTGCCCCACACTCTTTGTCGAACCCACCCCACAAACCATCTCTTCCCTCAAACCTTACCTCTCACCTCAAAACCTCAACCAGTTTTCCGCCATTGCCTTCACTTCCAGAACGGCCATCGAAGCTTTCTCTGGCGCCGCCTCTGATCTTACGCAACCGCCACTGTCGCCTTCTGGGGATACCTTTACTATCGCAGCGCTTGGCAAAGACTCAGAGCTCATCGACGAAGATTTTGTCTCGACGCTGTGCGAAAATTTGAAACGAATTAGGGTTCTAGTTCCTCCGACGGCAACGCCCAGTGGCTTGGTGTCGGCGCTTGGGGATGGGGGTGGCCGGAGGGTGTTATGTCCGGTCCCACTTGTAGTGGGGCTGGAAGAGCCCCCGGTGGTCCCAAATTTTCTACGAGAGCTCACCGCGAGTGGATGGATCCCGGTTAGGGTGAATGGCTATGAGACGCGATGGGCTGGGCCACGGTGTGCGGAAGGGATTGTGAGGAGAACCGAGGAGGGGCAATTAAATGTGGTGGTTTTCACCAGTAGCGCAGAGGTGGAGGGGTTGTTGAAGAGCTTGAAGGAATTTGGGTTGGATTTTGGGAGTCTGAGGAAGCTGTGTCCAGAACTGGTTGTGGCGGCGCATGGGCCAATCACGGCGGCGGGAGCGGAGAGACTGGGAGTTAAAGTTGACGTGGTAAGTTCCAAGTTTGATAGTTTTAATGGAGTTGTTGATGCTCTTAATGTGACATTGGCAAGGTTTAGGTGCTAGAATTCAAATGTAGGATGGCGTGTTGATTAATTTTAGGTTCAGTCTCCATTATTCAAGTAGTGGCCTTTTTCTTGTGACATGGGATTGTACTCCTTTTGTATAATTAATAAGAGATGCAAGGTTTTTTTTTTCCTCAATCAATTCTGGGATGATATGATAAGAATTTCATGCTGAACTTATGTTTGCTTGACAATGATATTGGCTTGTCTTGCTAACTTATTCTTGACCGAATTCAATACTTCTGTTGAAATAGTTTCATGATAACCTCTTACTACAATAACTGTCAAACGAAGCACCCTTGTGTTCCCTGTGTGCTTCTTTCTGCGGGGCTGTACGATTTATTGCAACTTCCCTGAAATTCTGGAAGGCTTTCAAACGCTCTAGGTATGCAAATTGATAGATGTACATGGATAAGGATGTGTTTGTTTTTGGATGTGATGACTGGCTGAAGAGTACTCAATGTTGAAGCTAAGCAAATATGATTAAACAAAAATCTATTCTGAATATTCCTTTTTCACTTAATGCTTACACCCTTTAACATCTGTTTAGTAAGAATTGTGTGGGAATAAAACTATGAGAACAAGGAGACTATGAAACCTTTTGTTACTAAATCATGATTCTTGGCTGAGATATTCTTGATGATTCAGACCAAGTAAGATTTTTTCTCTCTCTCTAAGTTTACTTTTTTCTCGAAGTATATAACTTCTCTGACTTTGAACATGTTCTTAAATTGGATCTCTCTTATATAGAACCTGAACTCATTTACCATTGTGAGTTAAATTATTTTGTTGGACTGAGTGTTACACGCTTCTAATTTCAAGGCAAGTAACCAGCTAACAGCAAGAAGAAACTGAAACTGTTTTCAACGCCAGTTGTGTAGAATTTAAATATCTACATTCAAATGCTTAACGTACTTTTACAAATGCAGAGGAACCATATGAGCAAGCAAAGAGTGAATTATGGATTTTGTCAAACTCAAATGAATGTAATTTCAAACATTATATGAAGTGGATTGAGGCACAGACATATATGGCACGCTAAAGTATCATGGTATCTATTATACAAGCTACAAACTCATTTAATTTCATGCGTGCAAACCTGTTAGATAAGCATTTTATGAGGGGATGAATGAAAATATTAATATCCCTCTTTAGAAGTTCTGTTATCTTCTGGCTGCTTTAACCCTGACAAAAGCTTCAGGGAATCTGCCATTGATGGCCGATCCAATGGCCTGCTTCTAGTGCAAAGCATCGCAACTTCAAGAACCAGTTTGATCTCTTGCAATGAACTGGCAGAACTCACTTCATTATCATTGTAGATTTCTTTTAGAAGCATCTCCTTTTGTTTGCTGTGTATGGTAGCTGCTGTATCTGTCAACCTTCTGCCAGTTAAAATCTCTAGTATTATCTCTCCAAAATTGTAAACATCCATGTACAGTTCCTCTTTCACGGCTTCATTGTGTTCTGTCATCCAACAACAGACAAAGATCAATAGCTATGCCTGCTTTCTGAAGAAAAGGAGAAAATAAAAAAGGGGAGCGGGGGGGGACTGCTAGGCAGCATATACGTAAATAGAAAAAAAATTACATGAAGCTATGTAGATGTTTGAACAATTTCTATTTTTCTTGACTCTTTGGAAAAGGTAGACTCAAATTGGTGAGGGGGTTTAAGACTGATAGACTTAATGCTGTCAATGATTGGTATGAAGCACTTTTCAAGGAGTAATGATTTTTGATACTCTGCTATGACTTACCAGTGACTTGTACCTGGACCTTTTCTGCTCTTCCTATTCAAATTCATTTTCAGATGGTTAAAATTTAGAAGAGGCCTGTTGATGAAAGTTTCATTTTGACTGTTTAACAAAAGAAAGGACAAAGAATTTGCTGCATATGTATATGCACAAACTTGTTTCTTATACCTGTTTCCCATCTAGAAGTTGTGGTTGGAGATGAGCCTTTGCTCAACTTTAACACATGTTTAAACCCAAATTCCGCCAAGTGGGGTTCCATATTTTCATCAAATACAATGTTGCTTGACTTCAAGTCTCCATGGGGTATGGCTGGGTAACAGTTGTGATGAAGGAAGCAAAGTCCCCTTGCAATACCAACCACAATTCTGAATTTAGCCGCCCAATCCCTTTTAGTTCCAATTTTCTCAGCCAAGTTCCCATTAGGTAAGTAATCATATAAAAGATAAGCTAGATTCTGGTTGTGGCAAAAACCCAACAATCTGATTAAATTCTTGTGCCTTACATTTCCTAGTTGCATTACAAATTCTGAAACGACCTTAATGCTCCTTGCTTCCCATTCAATCTTCTTCACTAGTACTGTTATACCTGTAGGAAGAACTACTTTTGAAACCAAAGGTCCTGGTGCTGTCACTTCTTCTCTGGATTCCGTGGCATTGAGGCTTGTCAAAACATCATTTGCTGTGAATTGAGGGAGACCAGCAAATGAGACCATCTTCGATTGACTTTTAACTCCCCGTCTGAAATAAAGTATTCCAAAAGCTAAAGCTGCAAGGAACATTAGCAACCCTACACAGAGTAGCACAATATGTGTGAGGTTCCATGTGCCTTTGCTTCCCAACATTCGGATTGAATCATGACATGGTCGCAGAGGTGCTCCGCATAGTTCTGAATTTCCAACAAATGCACTGCTACTCATTTCTTTGAACGACTTTCCTGTTGGAATTGAACCAGAGATATGGTTGAAAGACACATTGAAAAGTCTTAAACTTGAAGAACTACCAAATTTTGTAGGTATTGGGCCATGGAAATTATTATTTGATAGGTCTACAACACCAAGAATAGGGATACTTGCAAGCTCCTTGGGTATACTACCTGATAGATCATTGTTGGATAATTTCATTGTCTCGAGAGCTCGGCATTTGGAAACGCTTTGTGGGATTATTTCAGATAAGTTGTTCCCATCCAGTTCAATCATAGAAATTGATTTGCAGGACTCAAATGGGGGAAGACCACCTAAAATACCACAAGAAGATGCTGAAAAGTTTTGAAGAAGCGGCAAAGACCATATCTGTGCAGGGATGATGCCTCCTAATTGCAAGTTGTAAGAAACATTGAAATAGTTAAGCTTAACAGCTTTGGAAATATCTGACGGAATTCCACCAACAAAGTTGTTCCTGGACAGATCAACGTATGAGATGTCAGGAAGAAGGAAAAATTTTAAGGAAATCTCTCCTGAGAACAAATTATCTTCTAGTCGAAGACGAACCAGGGAAGAACAGTTGGAGAGAGATGGGGAAAGACCACCCGTAAATCTGTTTGAAAACAGGATTAGCTTAAAAAGTGCTCTGCTCAAACAAATGTCTGGCGGTATGCTGCCAATCAAATCGTTTGTGGACACATCTACCCACATGAGTTTTGAGTTCCTGCCCAAACTTTCTGGAAGCGATCCAGAGAAGCGATTGTTCCATATGAGAAGAGTCTCTAAGGATGGAAGTTGTGCAATGCCTTCGGGAACGTTGCCACTCATATCATTGTACATGAGACTGAGCAATCTCAAGTTTCTAAACTCGGAAAAGCTTTCAGGAATGGACCCAGAAATGAGGTTGTCGGAAAGATCTAAATTTGTGAGAGGTGTGATTTTGCTAAACTCACTTGGTATTGATCCTGTGAGCTTGTTTCTGAACAGAAAAAGTGATAGCAAATTGGTGAGATTGGAGAGTTGCTTTGGTATTGGTCCGGATAGATTTGCGCCAGCTATATCAAGATACTGAAGTTCGCTTATATTACCTAACTGGGATGGAATAAAGCCCTGGTAAGAGTTATAGCCAATCTCCATGTGGGTTACTGTTTTGAGGTTACCCAGTTCCGGTGGTATGTTTCCTGAAAGTAAATTTCCTGCAAGATGAAGAAACTCAAGGCTTCTAAAAGAACCATATTCAGAGGGAATTGGTCCTTTGAAGTAACTACCAGCTAGGTTAAGAACCTTGAGATTTTGTAGCTGGGAAAGTTCAGCAGGCAGTGACCCAGAGAAGCTGTTGCTGAAGGCATCAAGCACAACCAAATTTTGAAGGCTGGAAATTCCGTCAGGGAATCGACCAGAAAAATTATTTCTGCTGATATCCAGGCTTCTTAGGCTGGTAAGGTTAAAAATTTCCACCGGAAGCTGACCAGAGAAAAAATTGTAGCTCAGGTTGAGATCAGCAAGCTTTGTGAAGACACTAAATTGTTTTCCTGACATGACACCCCCCAGTTTCTTTATGGACAAGTCTATGGCAGTTACACTGGACTCCTTGTCACACTTGATACCGGACCAAGAACATGCATAGTATTTTCCAGTTAAGTTTGCTCTGGATGGCACCACCCAGTCATGTAAACTGTTATCATCATCTACAAGTTCAGATTTTAGGCTCAAGAGTGCCTCTGAGTAGGGGTCGATTGCCAACACTGCTGAGAAGAACATGAAAGTGGTGAGAAGATTGAAGTAAAGGCGTTTTAAAATCTCCATTGGAACTTGAAGAACACAAGAAAGAGGGACAATTGTAAGTACCCTAACAAAGCAAATGGTGTCAGTTTAAAATAAGCGATACATATTTGTTTTGTTGGATGAGGAATGCATGGGGAATGGGGAAAGCAAATGCTGTACATTCAAAAGGAGAGACTGACTATTTGGATTAGTTGGTACAAGAATATTACTGGGTTACTTTTGGGAGCAAGATGGGACCCCGCTGTGTTTGTTAATTTGGATGGTGTTCGCCATTAGGGAATAAAGCCTTCAATTGTGAAAGCATCCTTTTGGAACTACATCTTTGGAGAATCCAATAAGTAGGAAGTCATGACTACTTTAAACAGGTCTATATGGGACATTAGACATGGATCATTAATTCATATTCGTCGATATCCGTGTCCTATTATGAAAATCATAGAGATCCGTTGCATGGCCTTGTTTGGTTGGACAGAAAGCATCACCAAAGCAATTTTCTGAATTATGAGTTACGTGGGTAAATCTTGCAGAGAAAGATATGTGAATATAAAATTGCCATACATTGGACACTTCCCATTACAGCTGCTTCGAACTATCTTTTGAGTGCTAAAGTTCCTTTTTTTTCTCGGCAATTATGGTGCACGATGCATGGGGACAAAAGGATGAGGGGAATTTTATAACATGATCATGGCTTTGTTAAGTAACTTTGATAGAATTGTTATGAAAAATTATGTAAAATCACCCTTTTCTTTTCCACAGTAGAAAGGTAAGAACCTGCACTAAAAAGTAATTCCCATGTAATAACGGCTATAACCAGGAGATAAAACGGATACTTTGTGCATAGTAGAAAGGCTAAGTGTTACAAGAAAGGTAGTTTATACTTCAGAGTTGAAGCAGATGAAGACAGTAATGAAAATGAGCATCTCACTCGCTGTCTCCCAAACCCAAAGAAAAAGAATAAAGCTAGTCCCAAGTAATATATCACACAGTGAGCTAAAAATTATGGGGTTTTTTAGTTAGTTTAAATTTTTTAAGTAAATATTTTATAAAATTTAATTTATAAATAGAATAAAATTAAAAAAAAAAGTTAAAAAATGGCTGGAAACTACATTTATATAAGTAGAATAGTGCTTATTACACTACCGTCGAAGTTACAATTACAGTTACATCTGGACAAGGATAGACTTGGTGAAGGTGAACAGAGCTTTGGGATTGAAATGACAGTAGCAGGTGCAAGGAAGGGGACAGATGAAGACAAGGCTTGCTAATAAAAATGAGTTTCCTTTTTCTCTCTGGAATTATGATTCACAACATTTGCGTCCTTGACATGTGTGAAGTCTGAACGTTAGCATAGATACTTTAATGCTTTTGGCTCAGTTTGCGTGGTGGTCCTACTACATTAGTCCATAGTACTACAACTTCCCAGTTTTTCATTTTTGGAATGACGTTTCCTTCATGGCCCCTTTCAAATTTCTTAAACAAATTGTTCGAAATTATGGGTTCAAATACCAAATTCCACCCACCAGGACTTAGTTTTTCATTCAATGACATCGAATATTGTAACGTTGACGAAGTGATAACCGATTCCCAACATGCAACAAGTACTGAGCTAAGGTTCTGGAGGTTTGACAGAAGCTAGCAGAGGAACGGGACTGGATGCAAATGATAACAGAGTTTAAGATGGCAGCAATACAAAGCTTGTCATTTTCTGTAATGACTGGAGAAATATCTGTCCTTTGCCATGTCTAAAACAATCAAACGACGAAAGGCAACTTAGGGAAGTGCATGTAAATGTCTGTACCCCGATGAATGAAGGACAATGCAGACATAGGCAGCCTGCTCTGCAGGTAGCTTATCACGAGAGCCAGGGCCCTGCATCTACTTGCACATTTCACAGTGCTCCCGTGACCAATGTTTACTCACTTATTCAATAATGGTGCTCCTTGAATCCCTTCAAGATCAACTGATGCTTCTCCTAAGTGTGTTAAAATTTTCAGAAAAAAGTCTCATCTAAACCTTCAGATCATAATCTGAAAGGTGCTTTACAAATTTTCCCATGCTTATTTTATAAGTTACAGAATAAATCAATGTTAAATATTATTAAATAGGTGGGAATTATTGGTAATAATTTTTAGGACCAATTTTAATTTTAGTATAAATTTTGTACAGACAATTCACAACGTGTACAATTTTTACATGATTTATGCCATTACCTGGTCATGGACTCGCTGGCTGCTGCACAGCACTCAGCTTTATAGTGAGTAGAACTTCAACTTTATTTTTAAAAGAGAAAATTACTTTTCACATCCTTTTAATCTTCCCCAAAAAGCATGAACAATCAGCCTGATTGGATCAAAAGTAAATAGTACTAGAAATTTACCATTTGAATCAAAGCGTCAGTAGACTCAAAAACTTGTTTCTACAGTAAAAATGCCACCAAACAAGTTTTTTTAGCAGAATAGAAAAATATTGATGTTTGTATAAGTAAAAGAAAATTCTAGGCATAATTTACCCTGTTTAGAAAAAATTGTTAAATTATGATTATTATATAAAAATTCATCAAAATTGGCAAGAATTTTAAAAAATGTAAAAGTAAATATACATTCAATCTAAATATAAATAAATGATTTGGAGAAAAATTCTCAAAACAAAGGATTGAAAGGGACACCCAGCAGTGACCGTGCGGCCAACGCTACACAACATTCAACAACACATCTTTTGAGAAAAAAGCAGAATTCAATTGGACTGGATTCCCACTTGGGTCAAAAGAGAGGCAAGGTGCTCATGCATCATGCATCTGATTTGGTGTCTATTCTATTCACCACACCTCAAATTATGAGAAAATGTCATCTAATGGCATTATTAGCTAGATAATTGAGCACTTTCTTTCTTTTCTTTTCTTTTTTTTTTGTGACATTGGGCACTTCCTTTATATGATCGGTGGGCAATCTAGCCGAGAAAGCCAGAGGCTCACAGCTAGGAACTTGTATAAGTCTCTAAAGTGACGGAAATAAAGGGCAGTTTAGACTTTCAGAAATACCCTTTTTTTTTTTTCGGTACAGGGGACGAGCTTAACGGCCCAAGAGAAAAGAAAAGAAACTAACTTGCACTCTGTTTAGTTACAGATCAAAGACGTTGAACACCCATGAAGTCAGCCTGAAAAAGGGGATCTAAGCCCGGGGGATCAGAAATGCGTTTAATTAATAATAATGTGACATTTGTTCAAGAAAAAAAATAAAGGACAGTGAAAAAGTTACTTAGAACGCAAACAAATGAGGAAACCATCACATCAAAATAATGCACAAAAGGAAAATGCTTCATGTATGTGGGGATTGTTTGCTCCCCACGTTTAAACTGAAGAATATTTAATGAAAGAGACATGATAAAAACAGAACGTAAAATTGTGTACAATCAATATATCAGAGTTTATGTGTACATATCCCTACACAAAGATGCTTGATTGGTGTGCTTCTTTAGTTGTGATTGAGCCAGTAATCTAAATGTTATTTTCACTTCTTTCCAGTGTTGGAGCGAGTTTTCTCAATTGTCACTTTTGTATGCGCAAGTTTTTTTCCATCACTTTTGTATGCAAGTAGTGTGACTTGCAATACTCTCTTTTTTTCAGCTAATTTCACAAATTTAATCAACAGGATGGAAATTTTTCAGCTTCTCAGATGTTAGGTCTTTGGGATCACTGCCTAGGATGACTTAAATTTAAAAGCTTTGACGAATTGGATTCAAACGAGCAACTTTTATGATTACTCTATTAGAAGAAAATTATATGCAAATTCTTAGAAAATCACTGGCAAGCAACTTGTAACAATCTATTGCGGCAGAAAATGTAGACTTACATGACTGCAATCAACCAAGAAAAATGGCATCTGGTCAAAATGGGTCGCGAAAATTTTGCCTAAAGTGCCCAGAATCAAGACAAGCATCACACTCAAATAATGCCCAAACATGTGAAGATGAGTTTGAACATTGGGGGAAAGATGCTTTACTAGGTATGTTCACAAAATCAGTCATGGTTGACTAAATTTACAGGTTACAACGCCTTTAGATGGATATTGTTTTTTAATTCAAAGAAATAATTTGATTCTTGAAGGATGATATTGCCTATTCATTTTGTTTTTTCATAGAAAAAAAGGGTTGCTTATCAAGCAACTAGTAAACTACAAACTCGGAAAAAAGATAAGAAAAGCAAAGAACAAGAGATAGATGTATCCACAAACAATTAACTATAGTTTTTTTTTTATTTCAAATCGGTGATGTGATAGAAAACATTGATTCCATCATGGAGTGGGACCAGGTTATTCAATATTATTGGCACAACACCTCAATTCTCCAACGGAACAGCAGAATCAAGTCTAACACGGTTTAATCGGACGG
This sequence comes from Dicorynia guianensis, assembly GCA_037013595.1. Taxonomy (NCBI): domain Eukaryota; kingdom Viridiplantae; phylum Streptophyta; class Magnoliopsida; order Fabales; family Fabaceae; genus Dicorynia; species Dicorynia guianensis. Next base: position 26,512,093 of record JASUAB010000015.1, read on the forward strand.
TTCCAAGAATGAACTCAGGCAGCTCGGCCTCTTCCTTTGCCTGCAGATGTAGCATCAGTTAAATGTCTGGAAAATATGACATGCATGTGTTCATGGCTGAACATAGTAGCAATTAAATATAAGCAAAATCAGGAGTCCATTCATTTGTTATTGACAGAAACATTCCATCAATAAGCATTAGATGTGAACATGCTCCATGGAAGACATGAAATAAGCCACAAACACTAGGTTATATGTGGCAATCCTTTAACATAAATTTTAGCACATAAAATCCAGTGTACATGTATTGGAAACACAATCTCAAGTCTGTATCAAACAGTGAAAAATAACACCATAAAGTTCCTATATACATATATATATATATATATATATATATATATATAACCACCAGAAGGGGACAAACCTCTATCAAAATTGCAAGGTCAACGACCAAGCTTGTGACATATCCCAGAACAAGGCCAATCACACTCCTAGCAACTGAGGATGACCCAATATCCACATCAATCTGCGTAGTACAGAAATTGCTTTGACATGGTAATATACAGGACAAACTAGGTATGATTGTGGCAGTGAAGTGGCAGGCATATGGAAGCATTCCCGCAACATATACACTAAACCCACACAGTCAAACAGGAAAAGAATGCTAGGATAGTTTTACCTCCAAAAAGTTATCTTGTCTAAAGTATTTACAAGTTACAGCTTTCCCCAATAGGCAAGCTTTTGTTCCAACAGCTCGCTTGACCATCCAATATCCCTGTGTCCATTGAAAACCATTTATTCGCTCAATGCCATCAGCACCAAACAGGACATATATCACTGCATGTCATGAGAATCCCTCACCTCAACTATACTTGGAATAAGTTTGAATCTTGTATTCCTAAACATGTCACTCCCATATACAAACTTAGCCAATAGAGAATCTTTATTTATAGGTCGGTCAGCAGCATAGTACAAAACCAAACTGTAGTTTGGTTTTGCTGGAACCTGCCATAAATGACAAGATACAAATTTCACCACCCTGGAAAGAAACTGATAAATAAACAAACAATTTGCCCATTGCAACATCGAAATACATGATCAAGAGTGCATTGTACCTAATGTACATACTATACTAGAATTCAAATTTCAAATCAAAAGATCTCCAGCCATTAAATCTGACATTGTTGAGCAACAACATTAACTAATTTATAGACAATAGAACAATATGTAATTGAAGAATATTTTGATTTCAACTAAGTCAGTCTCAGCTACATTCAGGACCACACATATGCTTCCCAAATTATTCAATGAGAAAGCCAAAAAATCCTTCAAATGTATTCTTTGGTCACAATTGGGAGCACTCAGTTCTGTACATTTAGTAAACCTGTGATTAATTTTAGTCCATACCTTGGACTATGGGCGCTTGATCTAAAATGCCTGCCATTAATTTTTTCATACAAAGTAGAACCACAAAGGGTATGTGTTTTGTCAAAGAACCACTTAACCTAAAGACTCAAGCTGTAAAGCAAGGGTCTGGCAGCAACTTTTGTAAGCTCACTGAATTTGAAACGTGGTAAAATTATTTAGACTGAGTAGTGCTTTAAATTCAATTTTTTTAAAAAAAAAAATTAAGAATGAAAGCACTGCATTAGTGAATCAACTATACACTTGTACCACGTCAAAGAGCCACTTGATAAAAGCAAGAGCAAGAGAATGGCCTTTGTAACTCCAACACATCTATCCAGACTTTAAATTATCATTAAAAAAATATACAAAACACAAATTTAACCATATTCATACCTGGAGATTGATAACAAGGACAAATGGAAGCCTTTTCCCAGCTTCTGACTGAAATTAAGAAGGGATGAATTAGATAGAGTGATCAATTTTGATACCATGAGTAATAAATCTCAAAGTCTCCAGACTAAGCTTTCAAGAATATAAAATATTATTAAAAAATGTACAACCACTTTACTAGGTTTGAGCATACAGGCATAGTATTGAAAAACTTGAAAGAGCTACTACATTAAACAAGACTACTTAGAAAATTAGAATGAAGAAAAATGAGAAAAAACCCCTGACATATAAATTAGAGTAGATATAGGCCCATTTTTACTAAATACTCACATGCTGTGAGCAAGCTATTAAATTTGTTGAGTCCTATAGTTCAATTTGTTAGACCAATAAATTCAATAATCCAAATTCTTTTTAAGTAAATATCTTGTAAAATTTAGTTTATGAGAATAGCAGGACCGTATAAATTAAGATCATGAGGTGTGAGTATTTGCATGCATATATAGGTCACAAACACAAGAGGGGGACGGAGGAGAAGATTCCCTATTTTAAATAAGAAATAAAGGGCACCAAAGAGGCACAATCATAGGGAAGCACCCAAATATATTACATAATTGGCAAAATCAGAAAAGGAACTATAACAACCTAAGGTTTTACATCCAAAGTCTATGAATTATAAATCAGACAGTGACAAACTGAAAGGCGAGAGATAAAGTTCAGTGTGAAAGAGAATTGAATTCAAAAAAAAAATTGATAGGCACTGCAAAAGGAACATGAGAAATTTAAAAGCTGGAATTAATTTATAGTTAAGAAAAAAATATGTACAAGTCCACATGTCTAAAGAAAACTGAGCATTTTTGCTGCAACTCTACAACAATGAATATGAATAATACATATTATATTTGAAAAAATTCTACCTGAACCAGACACCTAGGATGCAGTGCAACTCTATCTACACATTTATTGACTTTGAACCAATCAACTGCTATGAGCTGGAAAAGAGGATCTCCTCCAACTACCTGCATGATAAATTTCGTGTCTATGACATCCAACCAGGACAAAACAATAAACAAATAAATCAAAACTATGGAAATACAGAGGAAAGAAGACAACAAACAAGTGAAACATGATAGCTTCAACCTTCAGACCTCACTAGGGAGAAGTTAGAAAGAAAGGCGATATAAGCAAAGTTTAACTAATATGCCAGAAATCAGTAACGCCATTCCATTGAAACAACAAAAACAACAGGCAATCTAGAGGAAAATAAGGAACATGTGCCAGTGCAGCGGTTTATCTTTAGAAAAATGACAGATAGTTTTGGTCCTTTTCCTCTATACTTAGGTCAGTGTTAAGAGTCTCTTTAAAAAATCTTAAGTCTAAACCATGACAAACACTTAAATATGAATAAAGAATTGATCTTCGTAAATCAGTCACTGCCTTTTGTGTCAATGTGTCTAGAAAGACAAACGCCACTATATAATCAAGTGATGCCAACATATAATCAAGTAACAATCAACTCACCTTAGAACTATCTTTCAAATAGTTCTTTCCTCTAATCATAAATCCTTTACCACTTGGAGAAGACCAACAATTTGTGTCATTGTCATCCTTTCCTTTATGCAAAGAACTGTTGAAGTCACTTGGATCAATTGAGATAGGACTTACATGAGGATCTAATTCTTTGTGAAGATCTGGAGCTGCATGAACCAAATATTTAAGAACTGAAATGTTAATCGAGAAGCAAAACAGAATTAAGAAAACAAGAAGGTACAAGTGATTAATTACATATGGCAACATGCTTCATCTATTACCATTTCCATTTTTCTCTTTCTCTTCAGTTTTAGAGATTAAATGAAGTGGATAGACTAGTTTGGATAAACTGCTTGGTAGCCTTGAAAAGACAATCTGCCTCAGGAGATTTTTAAAGGTTGTGATTTAGGGGGAGCAGTTCCTTCTTTAGGTTTTCTAAGACTTCACAACCTAATTGCCTTTGTTTGCACATATTTGGTTCCTCATATTATTACTTTCGCAATTAGTAAAAGAATTGCAAACCATGCCTTTCATACATACTTATTTTTCTTTTCTGTCAGATGGATAGAGAGAGTTAGCAAGTGTGTGTATGTTAGGGCTGAAATAGAGTAAGGCCCAATAGAGCATCCAACCTGGAACTTAATAAAAGGACAACTTCTTCAAGCAAAAAGTTTCATTGAAATATCAAGAACAAAAAAAGCTGACCTGCACCTTTCTTCAAAGCTAAGCCTGTGATTGCCCATGAAACATTCTTTAGTTTCACTCTTCCCTCCTAACAATTCAAGGAAGTTATTAGACTCTGGAACTTAATAAAAGGACAACTTCTTTTTCTTGGTTTCCATTAGTCATGTACAAATTATGTAGACTATTTTTATTGTAAATAAGCAGAAATAGGAAAACCTTATGATCAAGTTCCTCATCTTCGTCAGTTTCTTCTGATGATGATGATGTATCAGCAGCAATTGCATCATAAAACTCATCCTGCACTTCTGAATCATCATCCTCAGCACTGGAAAATGAGACATCAGAGAGTTTTGTATGAACAACTGCAGTGGCATATTCATTGCAGAGCATTGGATTGGCTCCGATATATTCCTTTAGACCTGAACCATTATTTAACAACATAATATTAGATGCCACTGGCACAGTATCTACATACAATGAATGGTGATTACAAGACTTGCAGTCACAACTGTACACGTGGCTATATCTGAGTTTAGATAGGTAATCCGACTTAGACTTCATACTGTTAATATTAGTTGAAGCCTTGGGTGAAGTTGTGAATGCAGTATAAGTACCTTCTTTTTTTATATAGAAAAGGAGTTATTCATTGAGATTGAGAGAGAATAAAAGTTACAAGACTAAAGATGAGAAGTCCTCAGAAACAACGGAGAAAAACAAAGGCTCACCACGGTAAAATCGTCAAACAAATAAGCCCCCTTAATATTTCTTTATAATAACTAGAGGGATCAATTCAAAGACATCATGAGCTGAGCACAAAAAATCTTGAGTTTCTCTGAATCCAGAATCCAGAGACACCAAAAAAATTGCAAACGGGGAATATCTCAAAACAACGTTATTACCCCTTTTTGTAAAATCATCAGAGGAATTACATTTAAAAAGGTCCTGAATGAGAACAATAATTCGTTGAATCTTGTATCAGAATTTGCACCCTGGTACTTTTCATCATCTTACCGCTACAAGGATTAAGAGAAATTATAAAGTTTATTTGCATCAGTGCATCCAGATAGATATAAAATTATAAAAAAAGTTCAATTAACCTGCCACTTGACACAATAATGCATAAGGGATACTCTTCTCAAACTTTGAGCCCCGGTTGCTCATCCATCGCCACCAGGTTGCAGAGTGTATCTCTAAAGTGTGGGTTACTAGACATCTTGGACCATATGATCCCATAGGCGTATTCAAATTCCTGATCTCCCATGTAGATGCTGCAGTTAAAGAAAACATGTAAGTATAAAATTAGTCAATGATCATCTTTTTGATTTCTTTTTCCTTCTAATGAGTTCAAATAATTACTCATTAGATATAAACTTTAAGACTGAGAGTTTCTACCATAAGTGAACCACTAGACAAAATAAGTATCATAGTATTCAAGCAAGCATGACAGCAGAGAAATTCAGTTTGTCAAGGCAGCAAAAACGTCAATTAATTTGTATAGTTACTTTAAGCAGCAGAGGTATTTAACCAAGTTAGATTATCTGTTATTTAACCTGAACTAGCTGCTAATTATGTGTAGTTGACTGTTAGGCATTTAATTAGCTGCTAATTAGCATGTCATTAGATCTGTCACTATTATACATTTATCATAAATAGTAGCTGTGACAGGCTAGTATCACAACACACTTCCACCAAATCTCACAAACTAAATTAAACACAAACCTGCAGAACGCCTACAATAAATTGGGAGAAAAAAATGGAAAAAAAAAAAAAAGAAACCTTGAAATGATTTATGTTGAAGAACTAGAGAAAAGGTAGCAGAAAGAGTTCCAAAGATCTCCCAGATTGCCCAAAATTTCAATAAAATTGAAATGGAAGAAGATGAACATGTAGAGGATTCAGAGGAGGACTACAAAATGTCGGGACACAGAAAAAAGCAGACCAATGCAGGATTAGAAAAAAGAAACATTTATAAATACCAACCACTCTGTATGGTGCTTTTGGAACTATTCACACAACTGACTACAACACCTGAATAAGCACAAATACTGTAAGAAGGATTGGGATTTAATCCCTTATCTTAAATTTCATTTTCTGTGGGTTGGCTCCTAATCTGATCAGGAACTTGTAAATAGAAGTGTAGATTAGAATTGTAGATAGAATAGGACCCTAGGTAACAACCTCTCTATAAAGAGGTGGCGACTGTAAATTAATTTTTCAGAGTCAATAGAATTAAAAACTTTCCCCAGTTGTTTTTTCACATGGTATCAGAGCCAAAATAGCGATTTCAATTAACCCATACCACATGTGCCCAGTCTGTCCTTTTGTTCACTACAGTATTCCTATTCTGCACGCTGTTACCGTGGAAACATTGGCTCTGATCTCCCCATAGAACATCGATCCAGAACTTCCTTTCTGCACATTGCATAATACTTCTGGCCAGTCTAGTGCATCGCACCCCGTTCCTCTTCCACAGCCCACCCAACAGCAGTAATCACACCAATTTTTTCTCCAATTCAGAAACGCATCTTGGAACCATGGCAGCAACTGGTCCCAACGAGGATCCTTTTGCAAAAACTTCCAAACCCCTTACTACCTGGGTGAGTGCCCAAGGTGACGCACACCCAATGTAGATCACCATGATCTGTCTCAATGGAGACAAGTACCTATGCTGGTCCCAGTCTGAGGATGTACATCTGTGGCAGACGAAAAATTGGCTACATCACTGGAGATACTCCATAACGCAATGTCAAGGATCCTTCCCATGGAATGTGGGATGCTGAAAATTCAATGGTGATGACTTAGTTAGTTAAATTTAAGGATGAGATCAGCTTTAATTACCTCCGCTACTCAACAGTGAAGGAGCTATGGGATAATGTATCTCCTATGTATTCTGACTTGGGAAATCAGTCCCAAGTGTAGGAGCTAACATTGAAACTCAACACTACTAAACTGGAAAGTGATTTTGTGACTAAATACTTTAATTCCCAAAAAAGAATATGGCAGGATTTGGACCTTTATGATGAACATGAGTAGAATTGTACAGCAGATAGTAATAAGTACAATGCCATTGTTGAGACTAATCATGTCTTCACTTTCTTAGCAGGTTTAGACATAGAATTTGCTGAGGTGTGGGGGAGAATTATTGGCAGAAATCCATCGCCATCTATTAATGCTGTTTTCTCTGAAGTTCAGAGGGAGGAAACTTGAGACATGTCATGTTGGGAAATAACAGCAGTGGTAGCACCATCACTCACACAACTGAGGCTAATATAGGCAGGGGAAAAATGAGAAAAAGCCTCGAGTGCAGTGTGATCATTGTAACAAACCACTCCATACTCAAGAAACTTGTTGGCAAGTTCATGACAAACCACCTAACTAGAAGCCAAAGCCAAAAAGGCCCCAACCTGCCGCCAATGAAGCCGAAACTAGCCCATTCAGTATGAAGTAGATGGATCAGCTCCTCAAGCTGCTAAAGGTTAATCTGTCCTTTGGTAATCCTAGTATTTTATTGGCTCAATCAAGTATGGATTCCAAAGCTATCTCCACTACTTAAATTTTGCTCTCAATATCATTGATTTGGGGGCCATAGACCATATGACTAGCCTGTCAAATTTGTTTCACTCATATACCCCTTGTCTTGGTAATCAAAAGATTTGAATTGCATATGGCAGATTTTCTCCCATTGCCGACAAATGCCTCATTGAATTATCTGGGAACATTCATCTTAAAAATGTCCTTCATGTTCCTAAACTTGCTTGTAATGATGTCTGTTAACAAAATTGTTAAGTCTAACTGTTTTGTTACATTTTTTGACTCTCACTATGAATTTCAGGACAGTAACTTGGGAATGATGATTGGCAGTGCTAGAGAGATAGATGGATTATACTATTTTCAGGAGGAGACCAGAGCTGCTCATGGTTATAGTGGTATCGATTCAACCCCTGTACTCAACAAAATCATAAAGTGGCATTTTAGATTAGGACACCCTAGTTTTCCATATTTGCAACACTTGTTTCCCAATTTGTTTAAAGGAATGAATTATTCTATGTTAAATTGTGAAGTTTGTCATTTATCTAAAGAGCATCGTAGTAAATTTCATTCAAAGCCTTATTGTCCCTCTAAACCCTTTTACTTGATAAATAGTGATGTTTGGGGGCCATCTAAGGTTAGCACATTATCTGGGAAAAAATGGTTTGTTACATTTATCATGATCATACTAGGCTTTGCCTGGTATAGTTGATGAATAATAAAATCTGAAGTTGAAAATTTATTCAAGGACTTTTATACCATGGTAGAAACTTAGTTTCAAACCAACATATGCATTCTCCAAAGTCCTAATAAACAACAACAACAACAACAATAAATAGTCTTATCCCACTAGGTGGGGCCAGTTACAAAGATTAAACAACGCCATAGAATTCTATCCGAAACTAAATTTTCGAAAATATTATTCAACCAAAGGTCTCTCCTAATAACCTATCCAAGTGTTCTTTTTTATCTTCCTCTACGTCTCTTCATTAGACTAAAAATCATTTGATTAGCCTTTCTCACTGGAGCTTCTTGCGCTCTTCTTTGCATATGCATAAATCACTGTAACCGAGTTTTCATAATTTTCTCCTCAATAGGTGCCACACCAACTCTCTCCTGCATACAATCATTTTAAATTTTATCTTTTCTTTTATGTTCACTCATCCATTTCAGTATTCTCATCTCTACCACCCTCATTTTTTACTCGTGTTGACCTTTCAGAGTTTAACACTCACTATTATAGAGCATAACTGATCTAATAGCAGTTTGGTAAAACTTTCCTTTAAGTTTGCTAGATATTTTGCGATCACAAATGACCCCCAAGGCATTTATCCATTTCATCCACTCAGCTTGGATCCTGTGTGTGACATCCCCATTAATCTCTTCATTACTTTGTAAAATCAATCCAAAATATTGAAACCTAAGTACTTTTGGTATACTATGCTCTCTAATTTTTATTTCCAAATCATTATTTACTCGTCTCTTGCTAAATTTACACTCCATATACTCTATTTTACTCCTGCTTAAACGGAAACCCTTTGATTTCAATGCTTCTCTCCATATCACCAATTTACAATTAACCTCCTCTCTTGACTCCTCTACTAGGACTATATCATTTGTAAAAGACATACATTTTGGGATTGCATCTTGAATGTGTCCAGTAAATACATTCATCACTAAAGTGAAAAGGTATGGACTTAAAGATAACCCTTGATGCAAATTGATCTTTACGGGAAAATCTTCTATCACCCTTCTCTGAGTCCTCACACTTGTTGTAACCTTATTATACATATCCTTTATACCAAGAATACAAGCAATACAAACATCCTTCTTTTCTAATACCTTCCATAGGACTTTCTTTGACACTCTATCATATGCTTGTTCTAAGTCAATGAAAAGAGTGACGTGTGATGGGCGGGTGAAATGGGCAATGGTGTGTCAATCATGAGCACGTAAAAGTTAAAAGAAGAAATGAAAGAAGTTTAAAAGGCGAGACACGTGATGTGCAGGGGGACGGGGAAATTTGGTGTGACATGTGTCTGTAATAAGAAAGTAATCGGAAAGAGAAAAAATAAAAAAGGTAAAGGAGAGAAGATAAAAAGGTGGACTTCTGTTTGAGAAATTGAGTAAAGAAATAAGAGTTATCGGCTTAGGGTGGGTTACCGTGGGTGTATAAATGCACACCCAAATCGCACTGAATTTACCCATTTGTAACCAATTTTTTACCCAATTTAACCCGTAACGCGACCCATAGGTTTGGGTGGTTTATGCCCACCCCTATGGACATTTACAAGTGGAAACTTATATTAATGCTGACTGGCTAGGAGTGTTGAAAATAGGAGGTCAATGTCTAGATATTGCACTTTTGTAGAAGGAAATCTCATTACTTGGAAAAGCTAAAAGCAGAATGTGGCAGAGAGAAGTAGTGTGGAAGCATAATTTAGAGCAATTCCTCATGGTGTGTCAGAGGTGATGTGGATAAAAAGGTTACTAAAAGAGTTACATATACATCATCCTTCTCCTATTAAGCTCTACAATGACAATAAAGTTGCTATTACTATCTTTCATAATCCAGTTTTACATGATAGAACAAAGCATGTGGAAGTTGACAAGCATTTCATTAAGGAGAAGATAGACAATGGAGTTATCTGCATGCCATATGTTCCAACAAGTGACAAGTAGCTAATGTGTTGACTAAGGGATTGCCCAGGAAATAGTTTGATGTATTAGTTAGCAAGCTGGCCATAGAACATTTTTTTTTAAGCCAGCTTGAGGGGAGTATAGAAAAAGTTGGGATTAAATCCTTTATCCTATTTTACGTTTTCTATGGGTTGGTTCCTAATCTGATTAGGAACTTGTAAATAGAAGTGCAGATAGAGTAGAATTGTACTCCCTCGAGTCCAAATTATCTGTCGTTTAAGGTCAACACACAAAAATAAAGGAAATCATCAAATAGTCTTAAATACTCTCTTATTTTTCTAAATTACCCTTCTATGAAAAAACTCAAAGAAAGAGAGAGAAACAAATTTAGTTGAACATAGATCTTGTGAGGGTAAAATTGAAATGAAGTAAGAATGTGACAAATAAAAAGGACAAAAACATTTTTAAATGATAGTCAATGTGAACTGGAGGTAGCAGATAATAAAGGACCCTATGTAACAACCTCTCTGTAAAGAGGTGTCGGCTGTTCATTAATTTTTCAGAGTAAATACAATTAAAAATTTTCCCCAATTGTTTAAAAAAGAAAAAACCACACACTGCTCTCCTACCAGATTCATAGAAATTAATGCAAAAAAACTATGATGTAGTAACTGAATATTAATATGTTAGCATGACACAATTAAGCAAGATCCTTGAAGTAGTATTGATTTGTTTGTGATTTGTATCACATTTTTGTTCAGCTCTGCCATTACTTGCAAACATGCAAGATGGTTGAATGGGGATGAAGATTACTGTTGTACATTTAACATACACTGAAAAATTTCGGCTTCTATGATGCCAATAATCAAAACACGTCAACATAACAGTTCCGTAAGCTGACTGCTTTAAAAACAAATGAAATTGCAATACTTATGCAAATAATATATCTTACGATTAATTTGTGTACGTCGATATCCAGATCTTGTAGGCTTTTTCTTATGTATAGCTGGAAATTGCAAGATTGCTGCACGAATTAAAGACATAAAACATGTTAGCATCTATCTACCAACTAAGTCAAATTACAGCATAATTTCAACTGAACCAACAATCTTTAGAAGATGCCACAATTTGGCCCTTTTCTTGGCAAAGATTACAGTCTCTAGGTTATATATACCACTTTCAAAAAAGTGTGTGTAAGAACCACTGCTGATGATCCAGGTCATTTAAGGCTACAACAACCACCACAGTGATGCTAAATTGATCTTTTTGAATGAAGTTAACATTGATGCCATGCTCAAGTAGACAAACTTCAATTCTAAACTGGTTATTTCATTTCCAATAAGTATTATGTAAAAGAAGGTTCAGTCTGCTAAACTTTAAAAGGCAAACCACAGGACTATAATACTGGCAACAAAAAAAGTAAATGAGTTATTTCTTAACAATGACAAGGGTTCCAAGCACATTATCACAATAATAGTTTTCTTACTGTATGTTCCGTCTTGTCCGCGAAACCATTGCCTAGAGAAGACAAAATCTCGCTTTGAATGCCACCTGAATTAAGTTAAAAGTAATAAAGCATATTGAACAAGGATTTTCAATAGAAAAAGGCACATTTATGGTGAAAATTACTTTCTGTCTACCAATGCATTAATATATCAATGAAGAAACAACCAGAAATTTACTAAAATAGTTATAGAATGGACATACATAAGTATTGATACCAAAATTCACATGTTAAAACATGTCAAGACATGAACACATTTTACCAAATGTAAGTCAAGATAAATTGGAAGGTCAAATTATACAGAGCATATACATATCTATAATTTAAAATAATCCTGAACACGTCTTACAGAGCAACATTTCCAGATTATTAAATAATTAAATTTGCAAAACAAAATAATAATCTTATGGGCATCCATTTGCAATTATGTCTAAAGTTTGAAAAAGTCAACATCTGGATTACCTGGTTAGATACTTTGGATCATATGTCCCATAAAGAACATCATAATGTCCATCATAAGAATCTACCATCTCCAAGTCACTCATTAACATATCCCACCTGTAAAAATAATCATAATTCATAAGAGACTAATTTTTTGGATATGTTATAAAGATGAAGACTCAAAAACACTATTTAAAGGAAACTTACTCATATCTTTTCTGCCGTTCAGTGCTCAAAAATACTTCAAAAACAGTATCTGCAGTTGCATCAATAACACCGACAGCCTTCACGAGGACACCTTTACCATTCTAGATCATAACAAACAATGGAAAAGCAGAAAAAGGCATGATTATTCAGTCATAAAGAATTAAAGCACTCATTTCCATTGTGTGAAATGCAATATCTGTAGAATCAAATATAGAAAAAAATGGGAGAACATAAAATCTACAACAAGCATGCAACTATTCTAGATCTTTACCTGTATGAAACAGTTCATTATCATAAAAGCTAAGGGTTTTGGGTACACATACACACCCACCTAAACCAAGCACTTTATAGAATGTAATTTCCTATCAATATCATGGCAAAGCGAAAGCCACTTCATGTTTCATATAAAGGACTACAATTCAAACAAATGCATTGCTTTATCAGTTGATTAACAAAAAGACTGAAAGTACTAAGGAACCTGCTCATGATTATAATTCTAAAGCTAAAAACACTACTTGAAAATCTCTTTATACACGTCAAACAGAAACTAAAGTCGCATATTTTTATCAAAGAAAGAATCACACTAGAATAGTGGTAATTTTTTGGAACAAAATTGAATTGCTTCTCAACCATAGAGAGACCTAGAGACTGATGTTCTCAAAAAAAGACCTAGACACTGGAGATGTAAATGAAATCACACAGCCCATTTGAAATTGCTATCAGCTCAAATACAACCTTTTGGTGTAGTAACGCTATTTGCAAAGCACTTTTTCCACCCTTCACTTATACCTCCTCTCACTATTTTATTAGTAAATTAAATACCATTTACATGATTATTTTATATATTACATTAATAGAAACAATAAAAGGTATGAAGGAGATTGGGGAAGGGAAGGGCAGAGTGCGCAAATAACATTACCCCTTCTGGTTATTCCACCTTTTATAACAAAATTTTAGTAATTATAAATTTCATATTGTATAGCATTCTAATCTTTTCTCCATCTTGACCACTTATAAAGCCTCTGAATAAGATAAGGTGATAATCAGGAATCAGTAACATAAATCTGACCAATAAATAAACATTTTCTGTCCAAATATGATGGCATACAAGAAATTTTTTCCCAAAATTAATCAGGAATGAATTTACTATTTAAGGAAAACAGGTGTCAACCAAGCACTTACCCAGCAGAAACGACTACTTTAGGGATAGCAGATGCCCATGTGGTTTAATCCCTCAACTAAAAGCTCATATTTTCTGGTTCATTTAGAATTTTAGCTCAATTTCACTGAGTATCTAATCACGAAAGTAATTGATACACAATGAATTACAGCTGATGTTAACATATTGTTCCAGGTAATTAGCAGTCTTTGTTATCATTACACACAACAGCTGTGCAGACACATACACCCCCGCACCAGACAATTACTGCTGATATTGACTTCTTGTTCCTGGTAATTAGCAATCTTTGTTACCATTACACACAGCAGTTCTACAGACACACACCCATGCACCAGACATTTGTGTTAAAGTTCAAAGAGTATATTAAAGTTTTAGAGAAAGGATTATTGGCAATAAATGAAACCTACAAGAAACCCAGTGTTAACTCACGGAATCTTCATTCAAAACAAAAGGTATGAATGAAAATCAGAAAAATGGTGACAATCAGTATCTCCCATGAGCCACAAGAAGTTATCATACATGCATACCTTGTAACCAGAAACATCCTCAAAAATTCTAATACCTGAAACCAAAAACCACAAAAAGCATGCAGAAGAATAAGAATGGACCCAAATAGCATAAGAATAGACCAAAATATAGATTGAAAATTTTATAATTTTCCAATTTTGAAATTTAATGAGAATTTTAGAATTTCTCTCAATCCAAAGACACCACAGAATTGCAAAATAACAACACTACTGTCCTTCCAAAAGCTTTTCCAAAAAACAAAACAGAAAATACACCAACCACAAGGACATAAAACAATCAGACCACCATAGACTCCATGTTACTATCAGACTTGATTAAGTTTAGAAATGTTTTGGTGTCAAGAATTACCTCCATTGTAACACTAAGCCTTTCTTCCATAACATCTTCACATGCTACTTTATGTGGCCAAAAACCACATTATATGGATCCCATTTTAGGGAGAAAAAGGAATTTGTAAAAAAATTCCAATTTAAGAGCCCTCAACCAAAAAGTGGTTAGCAACGTTCAAGGAGTGGTTAACAGCTAAATGGACTAACCATATATTGACTAAATTAACCAGTTTGTGGGCAATATTTCTGAACTGGAAATATTTTTACCATGAATTTCTTTTTTGTTACTCTTCCTTCAATGTTTTAAACACAGTGTAACTTAGACACCAAAAATGTAAGCCTTCTGTCATTTCATAATGCCCTCCAAATTTTAGGATCAAACTCAAGGTTTTGTTTTCCTCTATATCTTGGATTCTATAATTCATAAATTTTTCTTTAAAAGTATAAATTTATTTTAAGTTTAAAAAAATTAAAGAGTATAACCTGTGCACAGAAGAAGGATAGTAATGCCCCCAGTAGCCAGATGAAGGAAGGTAGAAATTATAAACCATAAAATCTAGGTTATTAAAACTCACAAGAAGATCCTTATGGAGAGAAGCTAGGATGAATTGACATGAATGAAAACAAGCTTTGAAAAGTTTTTTTTTTTTTTTTTGTTTGGGGGGGGGGGGGGGGGGAGTTCTTGACATGGGAACCTCCACAACAATAAATATAAAATTACAATGTTCTAGCAAAAGAAAATGCTGTCATACAAAATTATTAGTATTATATTTGTCACATATTTAATTACAACCTTAACTTAGTTTTACTTAATAGGGGTATTCACTTTGAGTTACTGGATTGCTTGAATTATAGGCTTTGAGAATAATAAGAAATTGCTAACTAAGGAAAAATGATTTAAACAGCAAAAAAATTGCTCAGATGTAGCCGGCAAAATAGGTACGCATCCTTGGCAGAGGATAATACCATCTACAGTTCGAACACATTTCCACTGATAAGCTTCAAATGCATCTCCGCTGTCCCCTTCAAAACCACCTGGCCTACTAGCCAAGCTTGATGACTGGCGCAAAAGTGGCTCTGGGCCTTTAAGAAAGGAAAAGCAGAATGATGTTAATTTTTACACAATAACAAAGAAAGACAGATCTGTGATAATGGAATGCTCATGCAGTAAGTAACCCAACCAACAATCATAGAGATGAAGCATGTGATTCCTCACAAAATTATAACCAACGTTAATCCACAATCACGCATTCACATTCTTTCCACACAGTTCGGTGCATACCAACATAATAATGATATAATGAAATGGACACTCCACCACTCTTTGGTCAAATGCACAAAAGATGTATTGTTTTAACCAATCCATAACATAATAATGGCATAATGAAATGACATCTACAAATTGACATTCAACAAACCATTCTAAGGCCTCAAAAGCACCCCTGGATATTAACATGAAGGATGAAATCATGCTTGTTAATATACCTTGGCCAATTCTAATAAGCTTCCTCAATCCATAGGCATACCGCCTCACTCTAGGCCGATGTCCTTCAAGATTGATCCTTCCACAACATAGAGAACATTGACATGTCAATTACATTTAAATCATCTATAACTACAACAACGAACTAGGCCTTACCTTGTCAAGCAAGGTTAGCTACATGGATCAAATACAATTATTGCACTCAATTAAAAACCAAATCTTCAAAAATTTTGTTTACATGGTCTCTTTAAATAGTAGTTCCTAATGTCTTCCTAGGTGTAATATAAGGAAAAATATAAGGTAGGCCATATAGGTTTGATTTTTAAATTTAATTTAATTACTATACCAATGAATTATAAAAACACTAGGATTGGAATCCCAACATTAACTATGAATGTCATTTATTAAAATTAACTCACAAATGTCTTTATCTGAAAAATACAAATTTAGCTGTAACTGTGAGACCTATTCCTGTAAAAGTCAAAATAATTTAATTTTTCCTAGATTATTTTGAAGAGAAAAATGAAAGAAATAGAGAAAATAGCAAGGGCCAAAATACCAGCAATCCCTAGCTAATGCCCACTAGTATATATGATAGAAAACCATTTTTTCCTCATTTAAATATGACCATAGTTGACAAGACAATTCAACTAGTGCTATTCTATCATATATATGTAAGAAGTGCATGTCCAGTAAAATTTAGACATACTCAGCTTCCATGTTTAGTTTGTCTCTGGCACCTCCTTTTGAAAGCTCATACTCAGCCTGCAAAGGGCATGTATATATATTAAATGTAAGCCAAATATAGTAAACTTGGATATAATTACTTCACATGCCACATTCTATGAGCTAGTATAATAGCTACTTCCATATTCTTAACAAGGATAGCCTATGCATTTCATGATTTCAGATAAGCTAGAACTCCCAATTCAAGCCCCCTGCCCAAAAAACCAAAATTTCAATCACAATCAAGCTTGGATTTTGACAATTATTATCACCAACAACATACCTGCTGCTTGGCATGATCAAATGCCTCTATCCATCTCTGTGCTTCCCCAGCTCTAGCGCAAGCAATCTTGAAAAAAATGTACATGTAAAACATTTATTTATACATTAAAAAAGAAAAGGAAAACCTGCAATGACCACGACATGTAGGGACCATTCAAACTCATATATATAAGCTCTACAACACAGACATGCATACAGATAAATTTGTCGCAACTGTTAGATCAAGTAACTATAGTTGAACTTTTCAACCCAATAAGAAAACAGCCAGATTCTTTTTTCCTATATATTAATTCTGGAAACCTGGTTTTTATCATTTTTCATCTGAGTGACACTCAATAATAAACCTGGAAACAAATAGGATTTACAAAATACAAGCTGTATGATGTTCTTGAATGTTGTGATTGTTGCTTTCTTGGCTATTAATAGATTGTATTTACACATATTACAGCTACCATGAGTAGAATTTAGATAACAGAAATCTAGAAGAATAAGAAAATTTTCCCTCACAAATCCCCAGTAGTCTGACATTGCATAAGGTAACATATTTTATACTGTAATCATAGTTTCTATTCCTGTTTGAAATCAACTGGAAAAGAAAAGAATACAAGCATCCTGACAATTTGACAACAATATCATACAAGACAAGCTTACAAAGAGAAAACCACATTACAACTAAATTAGTCCTAGATTTGTTTTGAATCGTACCTTTTGAGCATTCTACAAACATTGAGGTCCCTCTTTTATTCCTTGCCTATAATTGTAAACTGCTAGATAAGTGGTAAAATCGCTACCATCTGATAGACAACGAAACTTGAAGAAGTGACAACAGTCAAATCTTGCCTTTCTCCCCATGAATCAACCTAAACAGGTTTCTTGTTTACATAGACTTGGGAGTCATTGACAAAAGGCAGAGGCCTAAGTCTAGAATTCTTAATTGCCTAGTGAACACCTGTTCAGATAGACTTCCTTTCTTCCTCAAAAATAAATTTTCTTTACAAGCCAAAACTACTTGGCACATCTTCTGTCTTTCATAAATAAGTTTGAGGTTATTAAACAACTAGAATTCAAAAATCTGATAAACTATTATGTCTCTTATATTGGTCTGTGTTTACTGAGAATTCATGTACTCTCAGGTCTGTTTGAGCTAAAATACAATGGTTTTATTACCATGCGATAACTGCCTAACATATCACTCAAAAAAACAAATATTTCTAGACACCTCATAACTCTGCATTCTACAAAGAACTGGAAGCTGAGAATGGTATTTCTCTAAGACTTGATTAAGTTGAACAAGAGATTACATAATCAACAAGACAAAGAGAAGGTATAAAAGAACTTTTCTATCCAATAAAGCCAATTTAAACATTCAGACGCCTAAGAGCAACTTAAAATCAATGGCAAAAACTCCAACGATAGACAACTAGGCAAATATATCTCTTCAGATATAAGCAACTTAAAGTAATTGAAGAAACCTCCAATAATAGACAACCAAACTAAAATTATCAGTCCTTTTTACGCTTATGATTATATATTGTCTAAAAACACAAGCAACCTAAAACTTTTTCTGAACACTGTAATAACTATTTAAAAGCAAATTGTATGGCAAGTAGCTTCCAAACATTATCAGCAATTTCAAAGAAAAAATTTAAAGCTTTAACTTACTTCTCCCTTTTTGGCCTCATCTAATCGATTGTAAAACCGTAGAACATAAAAATCCTGAGGAAAAAAAACACAAAATATTCAGCTTCCATCAAATTTTACAAGATAATTCAACATATTTCAAGCATAACAAACAAAAGATTGTTATGAGCTGATACAAAAGAGATACACCATCAAAACCAATCCAACATTTTTTTTTTGTGAATGGACCAATGTACAATCAGTTTAACTGGGTAATTACAAAGAGATGCATATAATATACTAGTGATTTACCCCATTGTTGACCTTCCGGCGCCCCAGCTCCTCCACCATCAATGTAGGCCCTACAACACCCTGTCTAATGGGTTTCTGCACAAAAAATAAAAGTTTTAACATACAAGTCATAAGCATTATTTTTAAAGAAAAAAAAAAGTAAAGCTCAGAGAAGAAAAGGAAAACAAGAAACAAACAAGTGGAATGGCATTATGAACCACATATGAAATTTAAACAATAAATTCATTAAAAAAAGAATATATGGAAACTAAAAAAGATGTATGTCGACTCATTAAAATATACATATAAAAAATTGGCGTTGGGTGGGTAAACTCCAACCATTTACCTCAAATGCAATGGCTAAAAAGAGCATTAACAAAACATTTTAGAGATACAGACAAAAAGCTAGTTGCCATTGTTTTAGTAAGAACTTTGGTTGGGGTACATTCTCTTCCCAACAGCTTATCCCTCTCTCAGTTGCCTGTCTGCTTTACATCACTCAACTACCCCATTTTCAGTTTTTTAAGGATTTGACATCATACGCCTAGACATAGGGTGAATATTATATGAATACCTGCCCCTGACTGTATTTTATTTTTTGGCCTTCTACTGAAGGTGAATGAAGTAGGTTGTGTTCTTCCCAATCAAATGTATTTCCTCTGATAGGAACTGATTGAATGTGCTCCTTTTTTGCCTTTTATTGACACTTGCAAGAATGTCATCTCTAAGTTGTAAATTGCAGATTCTAAGCACGCATGGGTGACCATTCACTGTATTATCCCACGAGTTCGCGTTAAGTCTGAGCCTGCATGAGATTGACTACATAAATCATTTAGTGATACTGCCTGTAATCTATTTCCAATGACTCTACAAAGTTTTAGCTGACTGGATGTAGCATAAACCTCGATGCCTTCATTGGGATAATCCATGTCTGCTTCTCCATGCGATGTTATCAAATTGAGAAAACTTCCTAGTTCTTTATCCATATTTCTTTACAATTTCAATCACGCAGCATCAGTAATAAATTACAAACACCTCGACTCAGTAATCCATTGCCCATATTTGATAGCTAATCAAGAAAAATAATTGAATGGCTACTACAATAAAACATGATTAGCACCAAATGTAGTCTCACGAGTACAATTTTATCCAGTGATTCAAAAAATTGCAATACCGCTGGATTTTCACCCATGCTGCGAATCCAGTTCTATTGCCTTGCACAAGCGAAGAAATAAAGAGCGCTCATTAGAGACAGAATGGAGCAAAAGGAAAAGAAACATACGATGCCGGGATTCTCGTGAGGATCGCGTTTGAACATGAAGACATACTTGCCCCTAATGAAAAGGAACCGGAGGTGACAGAACACATGGCCAATCGAATTTACGCCTAAATGATAGACCCACCCAAAAAACTCAAATGTTCCCCTCTCTTCGCGGCCTCCCCCAGAGATGGAGCTTCTCTCCGAAGCTCCACTTTCCGACTTGTTCAATGGCGATGATGCGTCCATCCTAAGCTGCCGCTCATTGACAATCTGAAACCTGGCAGCTAGATCAAAGAATAGAAAGGGGAAGATCGGGCGGATTCTGGAAAGGGACGCAGCACCCGATTTCCTCCCTTCATATCTACGGAAGACTTGGTCACGGTCTAGTCTACTGTTTTTTAATGAAGTGGGGCACACTCAACCAGCTGCACTGTGACGTCCCACATCGTTGAACTGACCGTCAAGCTTGTAAGGACGCAGTTACAAAGGACACGCCAGCTCCATGTTCCGCGTTCAAATGCTACACCGCCGTTGGCGGTGTCCACCTGTCTCCAGTATTTTATTATTTTGTTGTCTTTAGGCACAAATGGTCAAAAGCTATCACGCCTCAGTACTTTTCTAAGATGTGAAATTTATTTGGAGAATATTAAGCAATTTTTAGTTGGATAAAATATATTAATATTTTTATATTTTAAATTATATATATACATTTTTTATAATATTAATTAAAATAAGTTATTTTTTATAATTTAAAAATTTTATAAATTATTTTTATATATTTTTAATTATTTTTAATTAAAAATATATATAAAAAATTTACATAAATTTTAAAATATAAAAATAATTTATTTTAATTAATATCATAAAAGTTGTTTATATATGACTTAAAATATTTAAAAGTTTAGTATATTTTATTTTGTTTATTTTAATTTTTTATTATTAAATTTTTTTTAAACAAATCTTTCACACTTAAAAATACTATTAATTTTTTTTATCACTTTTCGTTAACACAATTAGCTTATTTAATAATGTGTATAGTTAATACTAATATGATATGTTAATCTTTTGATTTATAACTAATATGTTAGCATTTTTTCTCTCTTCCATTAAGATAGCTTTTTTTTTTTTTAACTAACCCTATATTAGTTTTTTAAAGATAAGATAATTTTTATTTTGATATCTCACAAATAAGATAATCTCTTTTGTAATTTTTTATTATCAAATTTTTTTAATTAAATTTTCAATAATAAAAAATATTATCAATTAAGTCTCTTTATCACTTACATTAATATTAATAATTAACATGATTATGTATACCATTTATGCTAACATAACACACTAATTTTTTTATGTGTAATTTAACTTGACACAACATCATTTTCTCTTTCTTAAATTGTGCTAGTTCTATTTTTTTTTTGTAAGTTTAACAACATCATATTACTCAAAAATCCTCCTCAATCATCACTAAAAATTAGACCAATCTAAAAGAGAAAATATTGTTTACTTTTATTTTTCAACAAGCTTCCATTCATTGAAGAAATTAGGAAGTCATTAACAAAGATGAACCAAGAATGCTAAATGCAATGTGAATTGAGGAAACCTTGAATTATCAAAGCTATCCCCAAATTAAGAGAGTTCAATTGCTATTAGAAATCTTAAATCTTTATTGCTTTCGTACAACTTCATTAAGAGAAGCATCATAAATTTGACACAAATAATTGAAGGTCCCAAGCCATGGGTAAAGATGTGAACAACAACAATTGGTGTGAAAGTTTGTTCTTTGTGCACGACAAGCAATGACGTGTCACAAATTTCTTGTAGCTCATGGCTGAATTTCTATTTGTTCTGTAAGAATATGTAGCAAAATGAGACAGTTCAAGTTTGCATAATCTTACTCTTCATTTGATTTTTCTAAATATGACTCACAATTTTTATCAATTTCTCTACTACACTTGGCCACAATAATAAACATTCCACAATAACAATTGTGATTTTAACTCTTGTTCCATCATCTTTATAGCTTTTCCACTTTGAATATTATAATTACAATGCAACAATAACATAATGTTTTCCTTTTACTTTCCTTTTTGTGATTAGGTGAGTCAATTAAAAAAATTCAATCAATAATATTGTTATATATGGCGATCGTAACTTTACATGGGACTAATAAAAATGGTATGACTAATATATATTACATATTACTGAATTTCAAAATATTACACTTTCATTCACTTAGGGGAATGGTATTGTTCTTATATCTATTAACTATCTATTATGTTATTTTCTTATAACATATACGCATAGTCATGAACTAGTTTTGCTTTTTAATCTTGTTTTATATCAGTTACCATTGCATGGTATTCATTAATGTTATACAAATACTAATTTTAAAATTTTTTATAAAGTGACACATTGATAAGTAAGCCAAAATGTTAAATCAGTGCTCATTGGACTTCTTAATTCTCTTGAAGAATTAAAGCTTGGTGAAAAATAAAAGTAAGTAATGTTTTCTCTTTTAGAATGATGCCATTTTGAGTAATAGTTGATGATGGTTTTTTCCAAAATGGTGTTGTTCTACTTATAGAATATATAAAAAAAAAATAGCCGTAATTGATAATAATTTTAACTGATCACAAAAAAATAATGTAAAAATTTGATTGATAATAATTTTTAATTATAAAAAATTTATTTAAAAAATTTGAAAATAATTGATCAAAATAAAAATTGCCATACTTGCAAGGCAGAAAAATGTGATTTTAGTCTAGAAAATAAAATTATTATAATAAATGAAAGAAAAAAAGTTAACATATTAAGTTTGGTCACACATTAATAAATTTACGTATCGTATTAACATTAAAAATATGTCATTAGATTAGCTAATGGTATTAATGCAGGAATGACAAATAGATTTTATTGATAGTAATTTTTAATTATAAAAAATTGTTAAAAAAATTAATAATGAGATATCAAAATAGAATTTATTTTATTTGTGAGAAATTAAAATAAAATTTTAGTTTTATTTATTATTTATAAAAATATAAATAAAAAATTATTAATAAAGATTAAACATAAATTATTTTATATAAATTTATATGTTATAATGATTTAACTTTTATTAATAATTATAAAAATTAGAATTTTGAACTTTTGCAATTTTCTTTAATTTTGATATTTTATTTTTATTAGTATTTTAAATTTAATTTATGAGTTTTTTTAACTTTATAATTTTTATAAATTTTTTATTTACTCCTATCTCTAGTTTAAGTTACGCTAAATTGCAGGGACTGGATCCATTAGAAATATGGAAAATGCTCCCTGTATGCTCTTCACGTTTTAAAGAGGATTAAAGTTTTACAAGAAAAAATTAAAAAATATATATATAATTATTATATAAAATTTTTGTATATATATTATTAATTTAAAAATATACCTTAAAAAGAAAACTCCAATCACAAAATGTTCGAAAAGTCACCACGCAGGACGTGAAACGCCGGTCAATGTGAGATAGCGTACTGGCGAACAAAAAGCAATATTGTACTTTGCAGTTGTGGTTCTTGTAAACACGCACTGAACGCCGGTTATTAACAAAACAAAAAAAACTTTTAAAGAAAAAAATGTTTACTTGGACTTAAAAAATATGTTTAAATATATGAATTTTTTTAATTTTAATTTTGTTATGGAATTTTTTTATTTTAAATTATAATAATAAATATATTATATTTTAAAATTATAATAAATATTATTATTAAAAATTTATTTAAATCTGAATTAAATATGATTATTCATTTAAAAATTAAAATTTTTTTCATCTATTTTTGTTAATAAAAAAAATTTTAAACAATGATTTATTAAAATTATAATTAAATAAAATTTTTTATAATAAAACTATATCTGTAATTATAAAATTTAGATATTTATAATTTTTAAAAATTAATATATTTAATTTTATCATATAAAAAGAAATTTTTATGAGAAGAGTTTTAATTTTCAGTAAAAAAAATTATATTTATTATTAATATTTAAATAATTTTTAAAAGGAAAAATAAATTATTATAATTTTAAAATATAATATATTTATTATTATAATTAAATGTGTAAAAATTTTTTTAAAATAGAATAAAAATTGTAAAAAGTTTCCTATATTTTAGCAAAAAACTAAAAGCTTATAGAATTGAGTTGCAGCTGTCATCGTCATATTGGACTTAGATTTTTTTTTTCACTTAATTTTAATATTTTTTACTTTTTATGATTTAATATATAATTTTTTTAATCTTATATCTATCACTAATTATCTCTCCCAATCCTCCGAATCCGTTCTGCTGTGTTGTGTAATCTGAGATTTCATAAAATTTTGAGCTGTTTCTGTTTTCATCAATATTGAAGTGGATGGAGCTGTTTTAAGTGTAAAAATTCTGCAATTGCTTACTGAATTGAAGGCCTTGGACGACCATCTTAAGGCACATGTATAATAAAGATGTTGGTTTCACACAAAATAAAAATTGTGGGCCTATCACATAATGAGGCAAAAATAGGTTATAAAATTTAAATTTTATGATTTATAATAAAAATTTAATTCAAAATGACTACACTTGCAATGTAAATTACATTTTAAAGTAAAATTTTAATCCCTTTTCACCCAAATACTATATTAAGAAGTATTTTTAAGATATTCTTTTTGATAATTTAATCAATTAAAATTACTTTTTTCACTTATGCATTCAAACAATGTTTTAATTTAAAAATACTTTTTTGAATACTGCATCTAAATATAAAATAATTTTAACTTTCAATAATTTTTGTAAAAAATAACACACAAAAAGCACTTTTCTTAACGTTGATCCAAAGGATGCTTGGCGACTAATTTGTCGGTAATTATGCACGTGATTAATCTTGTGATTATTAATCACATGACAATAAACATTGAAATACTTCTAAATAACTCCGAAGTTGATGGGCTTTAGTTTTAATTGCAGTTAGCAAGTTGAAAGCAGTAACAGTATTTATGTTATGAGACTCTTAAGGCTATTTTTTTAATAAAACTAAGCAAGAAAATGTTTATTGGTTGTCAAGTTAAAATTGCAACATTTAAGCATGAATAATTGTCACTCTTATTTATAGACATTTTTATGCAAAAGATAATATAAATGTTATCATAATTATTACCATTAAAACTATGCATAAAATATTGTATAATTGAAAATAATTATATATCAATATATATAGTTGATTCAAATTACCTGGAATAATTTTTTTATTAAGATCCGACTGAACTGAACTAATTACATCCATCCAATTGATTCAGTTAACTCAATCAATTTTAATTGGATCAATTTGATTCAATTGAGGTCGTTTAGAATTGAATTTAAACTCCCTCCATTGCAAATCTAAATAGGTATAAAGAAATTTTATATAAGAGAGGTCCGTCTCTCTCAGTATTATTTATATTTTAAAAAAATTAATTTTTATTTATCAAATAAAAATACTTAAAAAAGATTAAAAAAAAAAACAGGAACAGGTTGGATGTCCCCGATCCAACGAAAGGGGTTCAAACCCGAACCGCCGTAAACCGGTGGATCTGCTTGAAACGTGTGAACTGGACATGGCCGCCATATGCATGTGGACACGTGGTCATTCTATCACAGCTTCGCTTTGTGAATACGAAAACGTCGAAACGCAACGGCCCCGATAGATAAAATATTGCGAACTCTGAGTCATGTGACCGTGTCAAATATCCAATCAAATCACCCGCGGGTGACCAGAAACCTAACCACCCTAATGGCGGTTCGTGCTCCTCACGTGATTTCCAAGCAATCGAAAGTCCCGAGGTTGCCTATAAAATGCCAGCCGTGTTCTTGCTTTTGTCGCATTATTAGCATCAGGGCCTTTGTGTAAACAGGTGCATTTCTTCTTTCATTGTTTCCTTTCTTGGTGGAGATGGGAACCGCGATTCTTCGCTCCCACGATTGCCTTCAAGGTCGGTTTCGCCATGAAGCCCTAGCCCTAACATCTTCATCTGTCAGATCGCGAAGAAACTCTAACCCTAACCCCAATCCTAACTCTTTCGCCTACCTCAATCGCCGGCGAAAGCGAAGTCCGGTGGCCGATCAGGCCAATCATCATGATCGAGGTCGGAGTCGGAGCGGCGATCGATCCGTGGTGGCGAAAGGCCACCCCCCGAACCTTGTCATGGGCCAGGTCAAGATCCTCAAGCGAGGCGAAAAGTTGAGTTCGGAGGATAACCGCCGAAGGATCGGTCTTCCCACTGAGTACCGGAAGCCGAGGGCCAAGAGCGAGGACGATTTCGATTTGGTTTTAGGATCGACGGATCGATTGGGTCCGGACCCGGAGACGGTGCAGAAGCAGATTAGGGTTTCAGATTTGAAGGATGGGATCTACGCTGGATCCGCTTTTGTTGCCTCGCCGCCTCCGAGTTCAGTTCCAGTACCGGGATTTCTTGGGAAGAACGGCGCGGCCACCAGCGATCTGAGGCGGTTGCTACGTCTTGATTTGGGGTAATTGGGGTTTTCCCGTCGTTGATTTGGAAGTTGGCTGATTACTTTGTTCGCTTCGGTAGTGATGATTGATTTCACGCGGGGTGTAAGGAGTTCGGTACCTTCTTCCTACGTAGATGGTTGTTTTCGCCTTGTATCAACGAGCTTCCTTTATTTTTTCAAGAGGATGGCTGTTGGGTGCGCGAGAACGTGAAGAATTTGTTCGAAGCAAGTCTTAGCAAATCTTATAGGGATAAAGATTTGGTCTTTAGCTGGTAAAAGGGGAATTAGTTAGTTAGGTAGCGTTAGTGCATATGTTTAAGGGCAGAAGGTTAAGACAAAAGTCTTTTGTAAATTCCTGTAGTTTGATAACCGCTATACGGTTGTTTGGTATTTGACTGTAGAATGTGTGGGTGTACGTGATATATTGCAGGCCTTAAGATTTTCATATGGATGAAGTATGATGTGTGGTGTTTCGTGTCTTCCAGATGTTTGTGGGTTCTTATTGTCTGGACGATGTTGTTCTGGAACTTGATTCAATAAAATCCCTAAATTTAGTTTGCTATTCTGGAATGCCATTTTCTTGAGATTCATGTGCTTGTTGTGCTGAAAAACATCCTGCGGCTTCTTCTTATGGCGTGAATAGAAACCAAATTGGTTTTTTCTGCCAGGAAACATTCGTGGAAGCCAAATTAAACAATTTAACGGCTGTCAAGAAATGAAATATCTCTTAGTTATGAGCATGTGATGCCATTCAAAGCAGTGCTGGATGGATTTAGATGGATTGGTATAATCTTGTGTTTTTCCCCAAAAATATGATCCTCTGTTTCTCCGGAGAGGAGGGAAAAAAAAAACTAGTGTTTAGAAAGGCTTCCTGTGCCGTAAGAAGCATATTGTTGTAGATCCTGCGATGTCTCGTAAAATGCGGATCAGATGTTGGTTTTTATGGTTCCGTTTTTTGTGTTTAAGAAAGAAATTATTTCTTAGTAGGCTGTACCCTCCTGACTGTTATCTCTGTTCTAGAACTGCGAGAAAGATTTGAGTTTTTTTCCAGACGATCATTTTTTTTTGTAGGTGCGAAAGCCCACATCTGATTTCCAGGTTGGGATGACTGGTTTGCAAAGTTAACCACTGAATGATTGCAAGATACTTTGTTGGTGATAAGTATGACGGACGTCAGTTGTCAAACGGTTCAAGGATTATCAGGGGGAGTCTGAAGCTCCAATTTTGTAGACATTGTAACCCAACAAATGCTCATTTGCGCTGGGTTACAAGTAAGATTAAACATTTGTACTCCCTGCAGGTTTCAGGGTTTGAGCGCTTGAGCAGTATTCAAATGGGAATTCTTCTTTGTTGAATTCTTGTTTCAGTGAGATTACATTCCAATGCTTTGCCGCACATCCCAGAAGGCTAATATTTAGGGTGTTCGTTTATATCCAATCGCCAATGTAAGGATTGTAAGTTGATATTATTTGCCGCATGAGGACTTTTTAAATTGCAATCTTCTGCACGAGGACCAAACTTGGCACTCGCCATTTATCTACCTATGTTGGATGATCCAGAGAAGCTTTATGTTCTTTTTGGTTTCGCATATCATCTTCCCTTTTCGTTCTGTTATCTAATTTTGATTCATGAGTATCACCAGCGTTACAGGATGCTGTAATATATCATAGCAGTTTATTTTTCATAATTGTTTTATTGCTATGGAGTTTCTACTACCCTTCCATGAATTTTACTTGAAGTAGTCTGAGTATGCAAATAACGTGAGTATATATATACTGTAGATTAAAAGCATATAATTCATTTGCCTTGATCTTGCATGATGCTCACGGAGTCACTCTTCGGCGTAGTTTCATCCTCGCAAGGCTGCTTTCCTCTAGATAGGCTTAGGAACTCTTGTGAGAAGAATCTACACACCCAAGTTTGAACGCATTAATATAGATAAGTTTTGGATTTCCTTGACTATACTCACAATTTCACTTATAAAATGAGGCGTTGAACACGGTCATTTTTAACGAATTTGCCTTACAAATGTGTAGCTTACGAAGACAACTATGGGGAAAAACATTCCGGGTTTGGGTGATCACTTCCTGCACTACTTTATGAGAGTATTTGACTGCATTTTTCACCCAACTCAACATGGATTCCTTCACTCTACTATCATGTATAAACTTACGGGTGTTCAGGTAGTACTCTCTTCCAGAACCAGTGCTTTCTCCACATTAACGTCATCTCTTCAATTGGAATTCCCTTGGTTTCAGGTAGGAACACAACAACAAAGACGGTCATGATGACAATCCAGCCAGCAAAGAAAAGGAAGATACCAAATTTGAATGAACAGAGAAGGGCAAGGAATACTTGGGCTATTATGAAAGTAAACAGAAGGTTTACAGCCACTGTGATGCTCTGCCCTGCTGAACGGATTTCCAATGGAAAAATCTCGCTTGGGACTGTCCAACCAAGCGGACCCCATGACCATCCGAAAGCCACAACAAATAGGCAAATCACACTTACAACTGCTATTGAGTAGCTTTTCGATAGTTCTTGGTTGTCTCCGAACTTGGCCCCCAAAATTATTGCAACTATGACCTGCTCATGTGAAAAATGAAAGAGAAGTCAATTCCTTTGTACATGTACAGTAGAATGCTCCTCTGCTGAAATGTAATAACCACAAACAACACCAGCTTTTTATGAGACCTTTCTTCCTAGAATATGTCGAGAATATGAGCCTCTTCATCTAACATGAGGCTTGAAGTAATGAATCATGCAAATTGAATGGTGTTTTCATTCACCTCTTATTCTTTCATAATAATATTCAGGCCTTTCAGCA
Source organism: Dicorynia guianensis (assembly GCA_037013595.1). NCBI lineage: Eukaryota > Viridiplantae > Streptophyta > Magnoliopsida > Fabales > Fabaceae > Dicorynia > Dicorynia guianensis. The sequence continues at coordinate 26,541,421 of JASUAB010000015.1, forward strand.
GTAATTACCAAATAGGAATGTCCATTACTGAGTTTTTCGTACCTGGCATATGATCATTTGTATTCCGCCACTGATAAGAAGAGCTCTTCGGCCCAATCTATCTACTGTTGCAATAGAAATGAACGTTGAAAAGGCAAGAACTCCTCCAGTCAAAGCTGAGGAGTAGAGAGATGCATCTCCACCAAAACCCATACTCTGAAACAGCACTGGAGCATAGAAGAGGATTGAGTTAATGCCGGTCAGGATCTGAAAGGTAGGCATGAAGATTGCCATGACCAACTCTGGCCTGTTCCTTTTTTCAAGGATGTTACGAAAGGGGTGTTTTATTGACTTTGCAAACTCGCTTGCTTCAACCATATCTTGGAACTCTGCATCAACTTCTTGTGTTCCTCTAATTTTTTCTAGGAGCTTTCTTCCCTTTTCATTTGATCCTCGTTCTATTAAGCTATTTGGAGTCTCAGGAAGATATATTCCCCCTACAGTCATCAAGATAGCTGGTACTGCAGCCAAGCCCAGGGAGAGTCTCCAGCCCCATGGTCTAAGCTTCAGTGTTCCAAAATTGACCATATTTGCTGTAAAAATCCCAAAAGTGGTTGCTACCTGAAACGCCATATTCAAGGCTCCTCGAAGGTGGGTTGGTGCCATCTCTGACAAGTAAAGTGGAACAGCCTTCAAAAGAACCACGAGGAGTAGCTCAAGTAGCTTTTCAAGGTGTAACTGGATTATCTTCTAAATCAACTCAAACAAACTTCTATGGATCACCGACTGTTTCAAGAAATTACTACCTGTTTTTCCTGTAATTTTTTTTGGGAGTTCATATTAAGATTCACATAGTTACTGTTGACGTTCTTTCCCTTCAAAGGCATTTGATAATTGGGTCTTTTAGAGTATCAACGGGCGAAACAGATATGGTTGCTTGTTTTTCAAACATACGAATGTTTTCACTCCGAAAAACATAAAAAAGCTGGTATTTACATGAGAATTATGATAAGGTAGAAAAATGTTACCTGATCTCCAAATCCAATGCCAACACCAAGCATGATACGGCCTAGGATAAGCATAGCCAGATTAACAGCTGTGGCATTTAGAATTGCTCCAATTAGAAAGCTGATACCACCAGCTAATATACTTGCTCGGCGTCCATACTTCCTAGTGACCGGAGAGGCCACCAGAGATGCAACTAAACCAGCAAGGTATAGAGAAGAGGTAAATGCTGCAAGGCCTTGATCATCGTATTTGCAGTAGTTGTTTTCGTGCGCATGTGTTTTTCTTCTAGATACTGTGGGGAAGAATTCCTCAAGAAAATCATCCATGGAAGTAACCCCGCCTATCAACCATTAAACAAGCATCAGATAAGTTCTAAATGCAAGAAACCAGTCTGTTATTAGTCTCTTCATAGTGCAGAGTTTGGATTTTGAGTTTATAAATCATTCTAAAGGTGTCCAGTACCCGTGGATCATCTTGCCCATCATGTCTGCATGTTTAGTACAGTATATAAATGGAAGTGTATACTTCTGAGGATATTCTGTTTCCTTAAAGCAGTAAGATTGATAGATTAGAGCTGTTGCTAAATGCCTTGTCCCATCAGAACATTTGTTATCTCAGTTGCAGCACAAGTTGCGCGATAACCGAAGACATTACTGTTATTTTCAATCAGTGGGGTGTGATTAGAATAGAGGTAGAGGGAATGATTCTGAAATTTTTGTGGATGTAAGAATTTACCATTAAGGCTAGGCATTTAAGTTCTTGGGATGTTGATGTTTACAAGGGAATAGAAGCTGTAAAAAATTTCAGATTAAAGATTTTCCTTTTTTCTCTCAGATTTTCCACCCATTCAATTGAAGTACTAAATTAATTAATTAGCATTTCTCTGTTCACATCGTTTTCATTCCAACTTTCAAAAACAGAGGGCTCCATATCGAACATGACCATTAGTTATCTGAATTTTCTAGGTCAGCTTTCCTTAATAACATGAAAATCAAAAAATATGAAAATTCTGATATGGGTATGGAAGAACCTGAAATCCCAATATCGTAGCCGAAGAGAGCCCCGCCTGTCGCAGCAACAATGCAGGCAATTACCACATGAGAGGTGACTCTCCCTTTATACAGCAGCGCCCTCTCCTTGACCACCCCACCTTCCATTTCCATAATTCTGCTCGACAGTAACACCAGAAGAAGCTCAAGCAGAAATCTTTTCGGCCTTCAGCTATGGAGATCATTCACAAATCACGTGCTTGCTCCGACCATTTATAAATCAGAAGGTGAACGAGACAACTGCCCATTTTGCTCCGATAACGATAGATTATTGAGAAATCCTAAGTTTATCATTTTGGTTTTCGTTGTAAGGGAACAATCCGTTGATGACTCGTGTCTTTGTTGGTTACCTCATCCTTCTACAATATAGCATCATTTTTCATGTTTCTTTTCAAACTTTTCATATGGCTTGAAAACAATAAAAGTTAAGACAATTCCTATCATGAGCAGTCAATTTTTCCTTTCCAAGTTGGCGTCCATATTATTGCCGTATACTAAATTTTATGCCCGAATGTAAATTTGTGATGAACAAGAGCATAGTTTTTTGAATTTTGCAAGGTATATTTTAAGATAATATGATTAATTTTTGTTTATAGAACTGTGCCTGTTGCTGAATTTGAGAAAATTCAAACTTGTGCTTATCTAATAATCCATTATAGTTGCTGCAACTTTTTTTTCTACTCTTCTGAAGTAACGAAAGAATAACCAAAGTAACAAAAGCTTTTTTTATAAAATTTTATAGGATATTAAATTTATTAAATTTATAATTTAAATTATAAATTTAGTTATTTTATTTTTTAATCAAAATTTTGTAATTTTAATTTTAAAATAGAATAACTTATAATGATTTTTTTTCGGTTGAAAGGGAAGAAGAATTCCGTGGAGGATGCCGTGGATTAAAAAAAGCATTAATAAATGGAAATAGCGAGCGGTGGAAGGCATGTGCACGTAGGTAAGGTAGGCTATCTTGATAATAAGTTATCAATAGTTTTCTCTTAGCTTCGGTTTGCTTTTTCTGCAATTGGCGTGCACCACTTAATGACATTTGCTGTCATATCCGACTTTGGTGCTACGTTTTTTTTTTTTTTTTTTTGGACAGAGTTGCAACCTGTTTTTGATCCAAATCATGAATCGGAATCTCGGATGTAATCTGTTTTGTCCACATACAGATGGCAGAATTTTCCCTTTTCAAGATAGGGGAGGAAAGCCATGGGAAAGTGGGAATTATACTATACCAGAACCGTGGGTGTCAAATAATTAATGTAATATATTGATTTAATGGTAATTACTTATTATTTATTTATTTAATAAAATAATATATACAATAATTAATTATTAAATTAATATATCACATTCATAATATAATTAACTTAATAATTTCCTAAATTAGAGGTGAGGAGGAGTTTTGTTTTTGGCAGGCAAAGGTGTGTTGGTTAACTTAGGTCGTATCATACTATTTGGCAGGTTTGTCACATTTATTTTTTTTTTGTATTGAGTTTGTCAAATTGTCATCTCTTTTTTATTTAAAATAGTGACAAAGTGTGTTGGCACTTCAAATGTAATTTTGTTAAGTTCATATTCTTAAATTTATAATTTTTTTTTATATTTTAAAATAATTAAAGTATAAAATAATATAAATAAAATGTGAAACGTATTATTTTACATTTTATTTGTTTTGAAACGTAAGAATATAATCTTAACAAAACTCTTTGGAATGTGATGCGATTAGAAACTACTGTTCTCAGTCACGTCATTTTTCGGATTTAAACGCCAACAGAGGCTCATTCGAGTTTAGCTTATTCATCACTAAACCAGCCACATGTTAGTGTGAATCCTTTTATTCTCATGAAAGTGGGTTTATGTTAAACTCAAACATGAAAGTCATGTGAAATCTGTGGCTTGAGATGCGGGTTTGTTTGGAAGACTTGAGGAGCTTCATAAAGATGAGTTGGCATGTGATTTTGGCTGATATTTTTAAGGGCTTAGTTTCAGGGGAAAGAGAAAAAATGTGTACCAAAGGCAAAATAGCACATAATGCATGCCAACTGCCGAGTGTGATGCATAGCGTTCGCATGGTCATCTTTTCATTTTTTTTATCTGTATCAAAATACTACGTTTATTGTCTGTGACTTAATAATGTAGGAAACTAAGGGTGGCTGACACTGGTTGAGTTGAGCGGATTGCTCTCAAGGAAAAATTTTTCGGTATCTAAATTTTTATTTAAATAAATATGTATAATTTTATCAATATTTATTTATATTTTTAAATTAAAATATTTTTAATTAAATTTTTGAATTAAAAAATATTCTATCTTAAATACTTTTATTTTACAATAAATTTTCTCGTTCTCATAATTAGAGCCAATTGCATCATCACTCAATGGCAAATGGCCGAGCAATGCTCATCACCACTTTAACTTGGGGAAACTATCACTTAAAATGCATACTCCTTTTTGAAATATTCAATTGTCCAGTATTATTATTTTTATAATTTTATTTTTATTTAATCTATATTTATTAAACTTTCAAATACTGAAACCCAATTATTAATATATCATATTACCTAATTTTAAAAAAATATGACAAAAATATAATGAAAATAGAGTTTCTCGTTATCTACATGAGATTTGAAACTATTGAATATAAATAAATAACACTATAAACTATTATTAAATTATTCATATTTACTAATTTTTTACTAAATAAATGGAAAAATATTGTAAAATAAGAGTTTTATGTTGATGGCACAAAGTGGGATAATATATCTAATTTTATAAAATAAAAGCAATTGAATAACAATTAATTGGGTTATAAAATTTATTTATTAATTTGCTAATTAAGATTTTTCACTTGATTCTCTAAAATTAACACTAAGAAGAAGACAAGTGATACAAAATTAATTTATTTTATTTTTATATTATTTATGCTACTGTCATCAATTCTATTACCATGTTATAGGTGTGGGCAACCATGTGTTCCGGTGGGATCAACTACCTAAGAGGTGACAGGATACGAAGAAATATGGCTTTAGACCACAAAGGAAAGCAAACAAGTGCGGCACTCTTTAATCGCGTCTCAAAGTTTGCTTAAAGTACTGATCAACTTTTTGCCAATCTGGGGCCCTCACTAGCTGCTGGCTTTATTGCTGAGGTACAAGGCATCATAGCAGGATTCAACTGTTAAATTTATATGATAGAAAACAGTTTTGAGTGTCCTGATATGATGTTTCCAACCATTCAATTGAAAATTTGGTAGGAAATTGACTATTTTTCCCATCCATCCCTCTGAAAGATGAATCATTGAACCAACGAACAAGATTGGAGAGCCATAAATAACGAATGGGCAAAACAACTTACTATACATTCCCTCAAACACAACAGAAAGAGCCAACTGCTCCAACCTGAGAACAAGGAATAGCTGAACAAAAATAAAAGAAAAAAACGTGGCAAGCCCAGAAATTGTAGAAAGGGGTTAGTTTGAAAGATGTGGTGCAATCTCATCCACCGAATATTATTTCAGCTGGGGAATACAAATAAAATTCAACATAAGCAGGCCAAAGAAGTCACCTATGTCATCAAGAAATAAGAGCCGGAAAAAAACTTGTATTACATTGAGCCATAAACATCATGTTACAAAGGTTGTAACTGTACCTCATCTCTCATGTAATACCAACAGCAAAGTAACTGAATTTCTAACTACAAAGTAGTACTCTAGAAGTAGCATAATTGTTATAATTTGAACCCCGAAACATGATTAACGTAGTTCCCCATGAACAAATTTCTGCCCAGCCTATCAAATCCCAGACACGTAGATAATGACAGCAAGCACCTATAACATGAGAATCCTTCAACTCTTCACTTACCTGTCCTTCGCACTCAATTTTAATGTCACACTGTGCACCCAGCAAGGTGTACTACAAGCTTTGACCATGACAGTTTCCTAAAACCGATTAGCCATTTAGTCATTCATCAATACTAGTTTGACAGAAAGGCAGAGAAAGAGAACATTCGGTGATATCTCCTACTTTCTATTACAGAAACTTGCCCATAATGAACACAAGATGCCCTTTGCTTTCCACTTTGCTCAAAATATGCCACTCAAGAAGCCCCTAGCAAAGAGATAGATTCGTCAATATAGGCCAATAATGATTTCAGATAATTTCCCATAAAGGAACAAGAATTATTAGCAGATTGAGCATAGATGTCACCAACCAAATCCCTGAGGCTTTCTTAGCTTCACTCCTGCAAAAATTCCAAACATTCAATTCAATGGGATGCTGTTTTATCAAGGTTAAAATGTTAAGGAAGAAAGTCAACACAATACAAATTGATTTCAGAAAATCAATAATAACTGGATACATGATACCTTGGCTTTCCCTGGAAGGCATCATTAATTTCATCTGTAGTAGGCCTTTGTGGAAATGTAGACAAGATAACATATTTCTCCTTTCCAGATGGCTCATCCACCCTCTTGTACAGCTCATGACGGTAGGGATAAGACATCCTGAACCATAAAGTGCATTTACAGTAGCACACAGTGATTACTTTTGGCACAAGATAGAAAACCAGCCTTTGATTTATGTGCATGTCAATTAAATAAACTAGATTAAGCATTTAGAATGGCAACATTGTCCCACTTTCTGCATGCCTATTCTGCATTTAAAATTTCCCCTTCCAGAGAAGCAATATATTGATGATTATCAATCTAAGCAGTCTGCTGACACTTCAATTTAGCTTGTTTGTATAGATTTTGGAAAGTATGGTCCTTAATATCTTCTGTAGTTTTCTCAGATAGCATCTCATTATAAAGGAATTTGCAAGATGCCATACTAAAAGACATGCCAAGACATGCATTGTATTATGTTCAGTGATTTACTTCTTCTCTTAAACCCCTTGCACCTTTTCTGATCAAAGTCAGTCATCACAACAAATTAAAAAAAAAAAAAAAACGCATTGATGTAGATACATGTAACCATCTGACCTGAGAGCTCCCATTATGGGATACTGAGTTCCTGCATAATAAAGAAGCCGAAAGCAGTAGCAACTTTCAAATGATGCTGCATACTTGAGTCTCTGCTCCCGTCCCATTGTCTATGTGAGAAGACAAAGTCAGAATCTTATGATTTTAGAATAATCAGTGTTATGTTGTACTTGCTGGTTCAGTACTTACTTGCATAATACCACTGGAACCAGGTAAATCCTGAATTAAAGAAATCCATAAAGTCTCAGTTTTGCAGTAATAAAATGACTACTCGTAAAAAGAACAGTTTAAAAAGTGGCTTCATGGCACAACATAAAGATAATATGATCCTAGGGAAGACTTTACGTAACCAAGGATCTTCTATTATTCTACAGCGTGAATAACTGCCTGTATTATGCAACCATAGATATTCTGTGCTTCTAAAGATCTCCTCACCTAATTCAGGTTACTCTAACTGCTGTATTTCCTATTCCTTTTTCTAGCATGAAGCAAGATGTGATTAACTCAACTTCTTCTAAATATTATCTGTTGTAATTTAATGTAAAGAAGATTTGAGTATGCATCAAATGGAGTTATTTGAGATTCATACAATAGCCTGCAGCCAACAATGAAGATCATAGAGATAATTCTAAGAATCTAAAAACTGAAGCTCAAGATAGCCTAAAAGTGGGAAGCGGCCAAACTATCAAAAAGACTTTAAAATTGCCTCTTATTATGACACTTCCAATCTACATCTTTCCCTCAATAAGTGCAATCAGTAATACAAAAAAGCAGGTGGCTTTCATGGAAAAGTCTTCCTTCAGCATGCAATAGAAGTTACACAGCTGGACTATTTGACATTAATTTCGATCTAGTAACTGGACAGATGAATTCCATATAATGTGTAGTCAGGTCAAACATGCATGTTGTGAAGTAGAGGCTTGGCACATTAACTTCATTGTTCCAATTCAAGACAATTCAAAATTGAACTCGTTATACAATTATTTCATGAAAGAATTTTCAACGAGAGGGCGGGAACTGAACCTTAAGCCTAGGATTGACAAGAATAACTGGTCTGTGTGCAGCAGCATTGGTCATTGCTCTAAGATCCTGTATATTCAACCTCAAGATATTATTGAGAAGATTAGGGGTGGTAGGAGTTGAAATGAAGTGCGTCAAAATCCAACTTAAAGAAAAAAAGAACGAGTGTATAGTAGATGCTTTCTCCAGAATGTTTGTAAAAGTTCCACTCTCTAACTCCTTACATCAATAATACAATTCCCTACAGCATTTTGAGGAGCCACCAAAATATACATGTCATCTTGCTCATCAACCTCTGCAGCACCTGCAATTAAGCTTTGTAAGTTAGTACTATGCATCACAGCTTAATGGAAAGCTTGATCATGCTTAAGAAAAGGCAAAGTCAATATACATATTTCCATTAAAAAATCAACTAGCAACACCACATCTAAGTAGTTTTTTTTTTTTTTTTTGGTTGAGCACTGCATCTAATTAGGGGGTTGTTGGAACCTTTTTTCACTTCCAAGGCATGCAAATGCAATAATGCAAATAAAAGAGGGAAATCGAAAGTCAGATATTAATCTGGAATCTAGCATACTGAAATCTGGGTGCACATAACAGAAAAACAAAAATGTACATTAAATTTAAAGCTGTAACAGCACAGCCATACAATTTTCTGCTTCATTTTTATACCTATAGAACCAATTTTGATAAAAGTCCCTTTTGCACCATAATCACCCCAATCCATAAATTCTAAAATCTTTCGAGTTCCAGCAAGCTGCAGTGGCATTCCAGCGAGAGCACCTTCTCCCATTGACCCTTGTACACAAACCTACATGACAAAGTTGGAGATAGTTTAAACAATATGAAATCTGTCTAATGCAAGAAAATAGTACTCATTCTCAAGACAACAAAAATAGGCTATACTAGCACAACAATGATCTAGATACCTTAACATGTTTTCCATCATCAGCAAATGACAGGGCAAGAGCTCGAACAAGTTCCATCAAGGTACCTATTCGATAAACATCCTGTGTATCAAAACATGTGGTCAAATCACAGTAGATTTAGGGAAAAGCAAAAGGAAATGAATTTAATACCATCTCAGGGTTCAGCTCAGGAATGTTGATGTCCACCTGTTTCATTTGACATGACAAATCAAGTAGAGATAAGCATAGGCCCTAACAGCTTTAAGCATGATACCAGTCATGGTAAAAAGGTATACAAACATAATCTTTGGTATGCAAAAAGAATGCTGATACTGAAATAAAACTTCTACCATGTTTAGAACATCCTTCTTGGGACAGTGGCAGTAAGAATTTTATGGTCAAAAGTGTTATGTGGGTTTAAAATCATGCAAATAATAGGACACATTAACAGGATCAAAGATTTATATGCAAAGCTGAGGATGAAGTCAGACCTTCAACAGAGTTTTTCCATCATTTATAGCCCTCTGTGTAGCTTGTAGCACATCATCATAGAAATATTTCCTGATTTCTCTAGAATGCGGAATGTTGTTTAACCGAGTAGGAATTCCTCTCCACTTATCCTGTAGCAAGCTAAAGAGAAATTAGAAATGATATCCGAAAGAGGGTATCATACAAATTGTAGGAGGAAATATATCAAAATAAAGAGACCAATGATTGTAATCACTGTTATAATTTGCAACCATCCACCTGGTTTAAAGATGACTGCTTCTTCTCTGTATCAAGCATTGATTTTTCTGAGACATAAAAAACAGAAAGTAAACAATATTAAAAATCATTAAGTATTGTGCCTACGCACATCAACCTCACATGTCAAGATCCCTAAATGCAATTTGCTGATCTTTCAGAAGTTGGGTCACTTTTGATGCCATGCAGGGTTTTGAAGTTACAGTTTTGGTATGGAGATATGGCAAAAGCCTAGTGGGTCTTTTACTGGTTAGGTTACAGATTTAGTTAATTATCAAAGTGATTAATTTAATTAATACCATTTTAATGGTTTTCCTGCAGATTGCAGGTTTCCATTGCAATTTTCTCCAAGAATAGTACCGGCACTCTTCTCTAGATTGCCAATTAAAACATGCCAGCAGCAAACCACATACTGTGATCCTGTTAAATGCTTGGTTTTTTAAATTTCTCCATATATTATCAACATCTTTTACACAATCCTTCATGTGTCCAATGCAGCACAGTTGTTATGACCAAAACAGAGCATAGATGAGAAACTAAAGAAGAGGAATAGAGACAAATGTGAGTGGCTATTTTTGTCTAAAGAGAATAATCACTCAAAGTGGTTATTTAGCTACTTTTATCTAAGGACCAATAACCATTCAAAGTGGTTATTCAGCTTTAAGTATTAAACTGAATAACCACATCAAATGGTCATTCATCCTATGCCAAAATAGTATATAATGGGTTGGTCTGTATCTCAAAGTTTCCCTTTGAAGATATTATGAAGAAACTGTCTTTTTCTTTTAGAGAAACTTTATGTATTACAGAAGCCAAGCATGCTATCATAAGGAAAGATCAATAAAGAATAAAAAAAATTTTCTTTGTATGGAATAAACTCTCAGAGATGGTAAAAGGTTCGAGTACCAGCAATGTAGGTGAATCAGTAAAGTGAATAAGCAACTCAAAATATGCAATTCATATTGAAATCTGGTCCTCCATTAGTATGCTTGAGATAACAAGGAATCCACATTTTCCTCAAAAGTATCGTTAAATTCATCGATTCCTACTTGTGAATAAAGTAAAATGAAAAAGTTCCAAGCTCCAATTCCTAGAAAAAGAAAAACCATTGACTGACAAATTGCTTACTTGAGAGGAAAGAAGCTGTTTATAAAATTAAGATAATCAACCAATGCACAATGTATATTATATACTGTGAAAATTGCTTACTTCCAGACAAGTTCTTTAATGACATGCCTCCAAAATATAATGTTAAATCTTCCCTTAAATTTCTTGCGGCAAAATTTGACATATGCAACTTAAATTTATGAATATTCATACCTGATTGCATTAGTTTCACTTTGTCATTTTGCAATTGTGATAGCAAAGAGTCAATCTCTTTAAACAATAGATGTTTTGAGCGGTTTCCATCAATCTGTGTGTCAGCCAACAACAAAAGAAATAAGAAGTAAAAGAATGTCCCATTGGTTTACATTATTCACAATTTCACATAAGGGAAAAAAATATAAGGTAAGTAATCTCTAAGCACCTTATATGTTATGTTTGAGTATGCGGAAGATACTGCTTCTGCATTTTGCTTATATATATTTAAGCGCAACTTAACCTGGAAAAATAAGATAAACGTATACAAGGCACTACAGATGTATAACAGATTCACTTTTCTGTTAACAGGAAAAATTTATTCTCAAACACAGCTGCAGCAGGAAGCACATGAGATCATGTATTTCTTTGAGATGAACTTAATGATTATGTATTCTGCTTCCCTATGCACCAATAATCACAGACATGAACTTATCCCAGTCACACTGTAGAAATGAAGCACTGACAGGCACAAACGGCAGAAATTAAAATTGACATGAACAGAGTAATCCACATAAACTCTTCATGTTTAGGATATGGCATTCCCAGGGTCATGAAGGCATTTAAGTGTCAATGAAAAGCACTCTTGCAACCAACGATCCTTTAGAAAAAATCCTATTTCTAGTTCTAACAATAATTCACCTGTTTTTATAAGTAAGACTTGCATCATAATGGATATTTGCCTCCATTGCATCTGTATTATACCTGACATTCTTTAGTGATAAAATAGTCACTCTCTCACTCCACAATCCACATACAATGTCCAGTGCGCATCCTTTATATACAAGAATATGCTAATTTCAAATTGTATTCATTCATCCTGCTAAGATTTAAAGATCATAAGTGATAAGTGACAAGCTGGATATTGTCATGGGATAAAAATTGCAAAGAAACCTCAAAAAGTGATCCATTGACAGATATAACAACTATTGTTAATTGAAGAAAAAATTTGTTACATTACATCATTAAATTTTCATTCAAAGAATATAATAGCAAATTCATCAAATGTCCATTTGGGTGTTGGGGGTGTTATAAGGGCAGTTGCGCAAGATGTAATCTTGCAGGCATAGATGAATCACATGCCTTATGTTGGACTGCTTGTAGCAAGCAAGCAACTTTAGACACGTCATGAGATTCCTAAAGAAGGGCTTTTGATGATGGTTCATCCCTACCAGATTACCAGCTGTATTGAGGGGGAAAAAATTGAAGAATTTATTCTAACAGCAGCATGTACTGAACAGTTCAAGAATATGCATGGCCGCATCATTACAATCCAATAAAGCACATCTATATGATCATATATCAAGTATCAAATAGTAGGTTGAAACGATTTCCTTAAGATACCATAGGATTAAAGATCAAAAACAAATTCATTGTGTATTGAGATTAAAAGGTTTTTCACAGCATTAAGTATTATTAAGTCAACTTCATGCAAAGTCCATCCTCTTCTGGTTGCAATGGGCATGCCGTGCATAACAGTAAAACCAACTGATAATAAAGCCTGGGTTATATGCTTACAAAGAAAAAGTCAGAGTAACAAAAATAAGTATACTTGCATCATACTTTGTCTTCAGTGTCATCAGGACGGATGACAAGCCTTTCCTTGATTTCTTCAGTCTCCGGTGGAAAATTCTTTATATGATATATCTTCCCTGTCGCTGGATCTAGCCTTCTACCAACACATCTGTCGATCAGAATTTCGTCAGGAACCTGAGTATTAGAAAACTTATCAACTCAGCAAGGAGGATGGAACTACTTCTACTTAACATCTATATAAAAGATGTAACTCTAGGCAGGCAAGATACTTGTAACATGTCAACACCACAATATGACCAAATTTATATGTGTAATAATCTTAAAAGAAAAAATAATCTGTGTTGTATAAAGTTATGAATACTTTCAGAGAGAATTAATGCAAGACTCCATGGATTTCCATGACATTGATATTTTATTCTGGAATTTAAGTACATATTAGCAGTTCATACTTCATAACACAGGGTTTTTATTTATGTTTCACATACATCTAATACAATATAGACATCTGGTCGAATCTGCATTCTCTCCAAACTCTCTGCTTGGGCCAGGCTCCGAGGGTACCCATCAAGAAGCCATCCTTTTTGTTTGGCATCTTCACATGATAACCGGTCCATCACCATCTATGTAAACAAAGCATGCATTTCAGTATATGAAGGTCCAGCAAAAGGAAACTTCCAAGTTGGAACGTTGAAATGTTGATAGTACAGCTGTAACAATTTCATCTGGAACCAAGCGACCAGCAGTCATGAACTCCTTTGCTTTATTTCCAATTTCTGAACCACCAGCTACTTCCTCTCGCAGCAGATGCCCAGTTGATACGTGCACCAATCCAAACTGAATAATGAATACAAGCGATAAAAATTATAAATTTTCATAACAATTACATACATTAAGGTATACAGTTTATAAGTGAACATCGCATCATTCTCAACCAACCCAGAAACATGTCGACAGTAACAGATTAAGATTAAAGAAGGAAAATTTTCTCAGTGCCACAAAATATATATCCTGTAATTACCTTCTGGACAATCAATTCACATTGGGTTCCCTTGCCTGATGCAGGTGCACCGGATATCATAACCTTTAATGGTTCGCTGCTAGAACAATTCACGTTCAGTCCCTTTTCAAAGAAAACAGAGCATAAGCAAGCATCTTCAGTCACTGTCCCTATAAGAAACCATTGATGAAACCAGTATGGGTCTAAAAAACTAACCTTTGCTTTAGGGTTAATTCTCACATGGATATCGCCGAAGAGGTTGTGGGCATAGAGGCGTCGCGTCTGGAAAGAGAACTCTGGGAAAGAAGGACATGGAGAGCAGGAGAAAGGAAAAAAGGCAAAAGAGGAAGGAGGGAGAAGAGAAACAGAGGGGGAGGGAGTGAGAGTGGTGGAGTGTACTGAACAGACTGAGGAGGGTAACATTGTTGCTCTTCGAGACGCAGGTAGAGACCCGGAGCGAGGAAGAAGGCAAAAACGGAAAGGGCTTGATTGGCTGACACCAGCGGATAACAGAGGCACTACATCTCTGATTTTGTGAGGCAACGGGCGTGTACAATTCAAGTGTGCTGATTATGCGTTGGCAAAAAAATAAAATTTCTAATTCGAATTAATTATTAATGTTATTTGTAAAAAATTTTATGGATAAAATTATACTTATTTTTGTGAAAAAATTATACTTATTTTATGTTGTATACAATTAATTAATAAGTTTTATAAAATTACAAGATTAGGAAGTAATAAAATTAAAATTATTTATCAATATAAAGAAATTTCCTAATTAATTTTATAAAAATATAAAATACGTGTAACTTTTATACACGAAATTTTGTATAAATATCATTATTATGTTTTCACTTCCGTTTTTGATAAGCGTAAAATTCTTCCTCATAATTTGGTTTTACGTAATACATAAATTAGTTTAATTTTGAAATTCATCTTTAAAATTTAATAGATTAAATTATTTAAATTTTGAAAAAATAATATAATAATAAAAATATAAAATAATGAGACAAATTAAAATTAAATTAAATTAAATCTTTCCGTAACACCACACACTAAAGACAAAAATTCATTTTCTCATTTTTCTGTAAAAAGTCTCAAAGGTAATCATTTTAAAATAAAAAATATCTGAGTTTATGAAAAATTTCATAAAATGATAAGCACATTTTAAAAGTAAAATGAAATAAAATAATAATAAAATTAAATAAATTATTGTAAAATAAAATAACTAAAACAATGTGTGGATTTAAATATTTTTTTTCCATTTATATTCTATTCTCTAAATTATATCATACTTTAAAAAAGTTAAATTTATATGAACTGATTTATTTGGTGGTAAGAGTCATAATATTGACTTTACGTATAAAGATAATGTAATATTAAAATGTATGGGGAGAATGGTTATGGAGCTATTTCATAATCACTTTAAAATGGCTTGTATTATTTTACTTTTATAAACTAAATTTGCCAAAAGATTGGTAATCAAAAGTTTTTTAATATTTGTTGGGCTGATTATAACATTTCTCGAAATTGCTTTTCATCTTATGTTGATTCATGATGGTAAAGAACACTTGTTAGAAATATTAATTTTAATCCACTGAGGAAATTAATTGAAGGTGACGATAATGAATTATAATTATTTTTACCACTAATGAATTAATAATGGAACGTTCCCCAATAAAAAGCCAACCACTTTGCAACAATATTGTAGATAGGTTGAGCAACAGAACAAACGTTGCATAAGAAGTGCTAATCACAGGTATGAATAACATTGTAATTTTTGAATGCAAGGTTATCCTTCAGAATGTCATGAAACAGTATCAGTGCATCATTTAAAGATATATATCTAACAATGAATTAAGCAAAACTGAATGAAATTATTGTTATAGAATTTACTAAAGTTCCCTAGCAAAATAAACCGAGACAAAGTAACATAAATTGAACAACTCCACAGGAGTCCTCTTGATATGAAAACGGTCCTCTGAAGAGCTAATTTTGAGCAAGTTACATCCTCAATCCAGCTTGACCGAAGCAAACAAGTAGTACACGAACCAGAATGAAGAGAGGAATCCAACTGTGCCCGTAGCCAGCATAATTGCCAGAACCATGAAGAGTGAGTATCCCAAGTAAAGAGTTGCAGACACAGGTCCACTCAAACTTTTGAGGTCAAATACAAGATAGTTTATGGAGTACAAGAAAATGTATATGGCAACAGAACCGGAGGCAAAGAAAGATTTCCACCACCATTTCCAGTCCTCCACACAGAGATGCATGTAGGTTAGAACTAGAGATACCTCAGCACAAACCACCACAAGAAGGATCAAAACAACAAACAGAAACCCAAAGACATAGTAAACACGACCCATCCAAATACTGGACATGATAAAGAAGAGCTCGATAAACAGGGTACCGAATGGGAGAGTGCCAGCACCAAGAACTAACAGCCATGATGGGTACTTCTGTGCAGGGATTTCCCGAGGAATTTGATTGGTTCGAACTGGATACTCAATATTAGGTGCCCTAGCTCCAAAATACCCACCAATAAGGGTAAGGGGAACGGAAATACAGAACCAAAGCAAGAGTAGTATAACAAAAAGTGAAAATGGAATGGCTCCTGTGCTGTGGCTTCCCCACAATAGGAAGTTCAAGGTTGTGAGGATCAAAAAGGCGATACCAGGAAAGAAACAAGCAACCCTCCATGAGACTGAAACCCAGCCCTTGTGATCACCGCAGCCAATTGTCCTCCAAAGACGAACTGCAACATAACCAGCTACAACACCGAGTATCATATAGAAAAATAGCATACCTGTGATGAGTGTTCCGCGAGAGGCAGGTGACATGAATCCAAGTGCAGCAAACAATATTGTCACGACAGCCATACCAAGAATCTGAACACCATCTCCAACCATTATACACAACAAAGCAGGATTAGATGGAGCACGGAAAACATCCCCCACTACAAGCTTCCAACCAGATAACTCCTCATTCATCTGCGCTTGAGCCTCCTTATCAAGCTCCTCATAACGGGTCAGATCCCGTCGAACAGTCCTCAGGAAGATCACGAGAACAATGCCAGCAAGGAAAGTGATCACCATAAGTGAATTAAGGATTGAGAACCAATGGACTTTTGCTCCTTCCATCTTCAAGTAGGCATCCCATCTGGATGGCCACTTGATATCACTCTCCTCAAAGGTAACCTCATATGTAAAGACAATTGGCTGGCCTTCCTTGACAGGCATTGCCACAGTGGATGGATCACATTTGATAGGCGATGGGTAGTTGCTATACATTTTTAAGTCTTTAACGGAATCGGCATTATGCATAAAACTGCAAGGTATCACCTCAAATCCAACAACCATGTATCCAGGCTTATCTGATTCCCCCTTACCAATTGTTGGGATCACCTCAGCTGCATCACCAGTTCCCATTACACGAGCCACATTGGTTTCCTCATATTTATGGACAAGAACATTGAACTTCAGATGGTTAAACAGATAGTACACATCTTGAATCTTAATACCAACAGGGTACCCTGTCCATCGCAGAAAGTATCCCTCTTTCTGCGTAAACCGAATGGCAGGTAAGTTATCAAGTATCAGATTAACCTGATACATCTCATCTATCCTTTTTTTCAAGAGCTTGAACTGATCTGCCGACAATGGATCCGACCGACACAAGAATATCTCCGACTTATTGGCGTACATTTTAAATTTGTAAGGTGAGTTCTCGATCCGATCCCCCATGAGGAGCTCGCCGAGATTCTCAGCACTGTCTTTAACACCACCCTCAGGCTTGCAAAAAGGTAAACTGTAGTAGCTAAAGGGCATTTCTGTGTCAATTGAAGTCAGGGAATTTACTTTCACCGACAACTCATCACCAATGGCATACTTGTGAGGATAACTACCCGGGAGGTAGAACCCATACCCGGATTGAAATATCAAGCAGAAAGCCAAGACCCATAGCCTAAATTGATCAGAAATATCCATCTTTGGACGATTCATGGGGGATTTGTGCCAGATCTGAAAGACCCACATACAGAAATGAGTGAAAGAAGCAAAAAGAAACGCAAGCTGTGACTAGTTTTTCAGTTCAGAGCGGATGCAGATGCAAAACCAAGAAACCAATACAGATATTAAAAAGAGCGGATGCAGATGCAAAACTCAGAAACTAATACAGATATTAAAAGACAAAACATTTTAATTAAGCCAAAGAACAAGCAAAATAGATGTATTTCGAGAGGCATGCGAATTTTACTGACCTTGGTGAAAGAACGACGGGCCTACTCCAGAGAAGATCCCTGTGTAAATTTAGCACATCGAACGAGATCTTCAAACTCCGCGAATCTAAAATTTGATGGAAAGGAAACGTGAAATGGAGTAACAGAAGATGTTAAGCCGGGAATCTGCAGATTTATATACATGGTTGGTTTCCTTTCGAGCTCGTCACTGCGCTGATAGGGAGACTTGTCCTTTTGTTGAATTGACTATAATACCCCTCGAATGCTATGCGTGGACAAATCGCCATCCCAGTCATTAAATCATATGTTATTTTATCTTTTTCACCCCTGGAAGTCCAAATAAATTAGGCTAAAATCTTCTTTTATTTAAACATTTTTTAATTTTTTATATTTAATTTTTTACATTGAATCCTTCAGATTTATATGATTATAACGAAATAAAAAATATTTTAGTGATTAATCTCGGGTCCTTTACTTAAGTAATTAAATCATAAACTTAAATCCTGTTTATAATTACTTTCCCTATCAAAAAAAAAATCTTTATGGCATAATTCTAAATTTTGTATATTTTAAAAGAATGGCAACAATTAGGAAAGATAGAAAAACATCTTAATTAGTAGGTGCTTGACACCATTTTACTATAATAAATTCATAGGTTATACTAATAGGGCATTTTTTTTGTGAAATAATAATAGAGTATTGATCAGTAAAAAATGATTATATTTTTGAGGTTTTGATATAATTTATTAATTAAAATTCAAGTTTAAAGTCAATTTTATTAATAAAAAAATTTACCGTTAAAAAAATTGTCTCAAAAGAAATTAATTTCCTTCTCAATAAAACAAAGAATATCTTTAAAAAAAATTTTAAAAAATTCATAAATAGTAAAATTTTCATTTGTTGAAAATTTTATTATCTGGAACTATTCACTTAGTATCACTTAGAAATCATGAACAGTTTTGTTTCGGTGATGTTTCACCTATTTGATTTTTTATTTGTCATTTTCAGTTCAATTGAGAAGTGTTTTGCCACTTTTTTGTTTTATAAGATAAAGATGCTAAGTGATTACATCTTTATCAATTACCAAAAACTTAATTTCATAAAACTAAAAGCTCGGAGAACAAGAGCTTCAGTCATAACCTAGGGACAATTAGCCAACACATTAGTAGAATGGATCTGACTGATTAGAAAGTACCCAAAGCAGGGTTTCTCCTGGCCTGAAATGTTACATGATATGGACTAGCCATGTTTCCATATTCAGCATTGGCATTTACCCAAAACAGAATAAGAGACACAGAGTCTTCTCCACCAAAACTTTTTTTGGCTTTCTGCCATGTCAATCTTTTTAAACAACAGATCTGGATCCCTAATTTTGATATAAAAAAAAAAATAAGGGACTGCAATAAAATAGAAAAAAGATAATTATCACAGCAAATGAACGAGCAAACAAAATAAAATTCATAATTAGAAATCACCCTTTTTTATTAAAAATCACCAAAGTGAGATGATTTTTAAATCAAATAAATTCAAATTATCCAACAAGTAAAACTTTGCCAAGACTGAAACATTGTGGAATGCAAGGAACTCAAAGTAAAAACTATTTAAACAAGTATGGTTATGGACAACCTTGCTCATATTAAGTCATTAACCTTTCAAGGCCATTGTTTTGTCTTTTCAGAATGTAACCAATACAAACTTTTCAATGCATTCATCCTTGATGCAAGACCTATGATGCATGCTGGCACTTACTCACAATAAGTAACTGCTCTTAATGCCAACCCCTCGTTCTATATAGTTAATAAATTTGGCAAAATGAAAGGTTGGCAATTCTAAGTAGAGACCAAACTAACAATTAGCTTACGGAACAAGGTTTGAACGGTATTCCATAATATCAATTATTCTGTCATATAAATCTTTGAATTTTTTAATTAAATTTAGGATATCTTCGACTATTTAAATTATGAGATTAACCTTTTTCATAATATTATCAGATACTTTAAAGTAAATTTTACTTCTAACAAAAATTCAAATCAAAATTTGTCACATTTAAAATCAAACCCTTTATCACTTAACCTAATCATTATTAGTAAATCTTTGAACTTTAAAGTGACATTAACGTAAAGGATTGGTAGTTTAGAAGCTTCAGCATGCCGGCAACGCCCTCACATCCACCCCACCATAAGTAATGGGAGAATACCAGAACATGAGGAGAAATATAAAAATGTCAATGCTTGAAACTCTTGGGGAAACGTGACACCCTCTTTTGTTATTTGACCGTATATTGCTTCTATACCTATAAAGGAACTGTAGCTTAGATCTAACTCTTTATCGTTGACAAAGTGATTTCACCATATTTAGTAATGTAAACAGAACAGAGCAGTAGTGAAATTGTAATTACTGTTAATTGCTGTTTGTTGAGTTGGATGTATCACTAAACATGCACCATACACAATGTCAGTTACCATTGGAAAACGATAAGAAAACAGATAAGAGTATATCATTATTTCATGTAATTACTTTATTCTTACAGATTAAATTTTATAATTTTTTTAAAAATTTAAATTATTCAATTTATTAAATTTTATAAATTAATGTATAAAACTCATAAATTTAACAGTGCAACAAAGTCATTTTATAAAAATTTCACTTCTTCACTTTGTAGGAGTAACTTTTCCTATCCTATATGAAGTATTGTTTCCTTTGAGTTCAATGTAAGACAGGTTTTGTATTGAAACTAAAAACTGGAAAGGCACATGATACATGCTATGATAATGAGAGTTTAACTGGAGAATAAATATGACATAATTGCAGTATTATAGGCTAGTGAGGGATAGGGATTGCTTTAATGGCATTCTATTCTGGTGCCCCATGGTTTTCATGAATTGAGAAAGGACGTAATCGTGCCAACTCACATTTTTCCCCCTTTGGATCCATTGGTTAAAAGTTCCTTCATCTCTCAGGAAAGGCACAATTTTTTTTTTTTTTTAAACTGATCCAAGTAATTATTATATTACATGAGCTGTGTATTTTTTAAAAGAGTTTTACTACTCTCACATTCCATTTTTCACAAAAAACTCATACCTCATAATCTTTAGCCTTTGATGTGTCAGCCTCACCCAAATGCTGAGTCCAAAGTTAAGAGCTATGAAGTATAAGATTTCTATGAAAAATAGGGTGTGAAAGGAGAATTTCATAAGTAAAACCGTCAAAATGTAGAATGGGTGAAGTTCACCCTATATAAGATGCAAGATAGATATATAATTCTATAAAATGTGAGTAAATTAATCTATCTTATTTAATTTACAATTAGATAAACACAACCTAGTCTATATTTATACATGTAAAAATACATTAATTCACAAGCCTACCTCATCTAACTTAAGGAATAAGTTAAGTTAATACTTTTAATTCGTAATAATTATGACCTATCCCATCTTGTTTAATTGCAACCCGCCGGCTTTGGCATCCATATACAGAAGAATAAAATAAGAACATAACTGGTCACCAGACTCACAACTTACCATCGACCAACGTCAAACCCAGCTCATAAGATCAACTAGCTCGACAGGTCTCATGGCACTTTCAATTCCAATTCTCAAACCATCATGCTTTATTAAAAGATGAGTTAACTAACATGCGACAGGCATAATTGCAGTAACAAAGGCTATTGAGGGAAGGTGCAATTCCACGTTGATATCCCAGAATCAAGATGATCAATATTTCATAAACCTAAAATACATATCCTCCACAAGATGTTGGCCTTATTTTATTTTAGAAAGGAATAAAAATCTTCTAAGGCAATAAATAAATATGCCAAGGTAATCTTAATCGTAATTACAGTGGCAGTCATGCCTAAGGTAAAGTACAAGAAAGAAGAACAACATTGGTGCTAACATACAATTAAAATAAAGCTAACATAGGACTACAATACACAAATGGCATGAGTCAACCTTTGGCACCAAGTCCTCGAGACTTCGGTAGCTTGACGGCAGCCAATGGAGCAGTAATGCCTTGTGAATCTTTGCCTAATCCTATGCCTTCAACGAAACCCATCTTTGACATAATCTTTGAGCCAAAGCCTTTCGTATGTTTTTCAAAAGCACCAATTCTTGAAGACCTGCTCCTAGCTGGCTCAGGAAGGCTGCTGGGGAATTCATTGCCCAAACCAAGTGATTTCGGTCGTTGGATAACCTCAATTGGCTCTGCCATACCTTGACCATTTTTCCCCAAACCTGCTCCCTCCATGTATCCCATTTTAGCCAGCATTTTTGATCCAAAACCAGTAGTGTGTACCTCAAATGAACCTATATTAGCAGGGCTAGTAACGATCTTCTTATAAGTGCTATCAGTTCCTTCAGAATCAACAGCTGAACTCTGCCCAATTTCTGAATGCATTAAGCCACTTGGTACAAATGACACACGTTGATTAGCATATGAACCCTTCTGTTCACTCCCTTTCTTGTCCTTCACATTCCTCTTAGCATTTTTCTTTGGAACTTTTCTATCACTGTTCACATACTTCTTGTTTATGCAGTCAACAACAGAAAAATTAGCGTCCTCATCATCAGCTCCCATCAGCTGAAGTTCATAAAACAATCAGTCTCAATTATAGCAAGTTTCAGATGTATCCAAGTCTATAACATAATGTATGAGCAAAATACAAAACTTAAATTCTTAAAGAAAAATCCAACAATTAAACATCAAGACTTCAACTTGGAGGTTTCAAAGTTCAATTCCATTGGTCAGGGAGACTGGAAACTCCCCTTGAATAGTTGTGTATCTGAAAGTCAGGGATGAAAATGGTTCCACAAAACATAAATTCAACTTAGAATATGCAATGCATAAAATTGAAAATGACATGATTTAACACAACAAAACCTTTTCCAGGTGCTGTCTACCACTCGCAGATGGCATGGATGTGGACTGTGTTCGCACCACTGTCACAAATCTGAAAGCACAGATTCCAAAATTAATTTCTTACAGCTTAGAAACTAATTCTTTTCTGCAAGTAGGGGATAACCATCACCGTTTTTTGCCTGAACCTCGGCAGCTACTCTGTAGTTGATAAATTGCTGCTAATCGTTGTACCTAATATCATTTATAACAGAGACCAACAATCTTAAATTCACATGTATTACACAAGGTAACATAAGAGTGATGCCAAGAAAGAACAAGCATAAGAGCCTTACTATTGGTTTAGTAAACATGTAAACATCACTTAATGTATCTTTATTGAACCCCAAGGCAGAACTTAAGCCCAAAAAAACAGTATACATTTGGCATCCTAGAAAAAAGCAATGGTTGTAACAAACGCAAACTGGTTCATATAAAACTTAGTAATGTTTGTAACTGGCATCAGAGATAGACAAATTGAATAGTTTAACCATCCCGAAGTGTTCCAAAATTCAGATAGACCACACCCAGGGGCGGAGCCCGGATTTATCTTTGGGGGAGCCGAGATTACACATGTTACTCTGTATTGCTTACTGATGGATGCACACAGTAAAAATGTGAAGTCATTTTTATAATTTTAAAATATTCAAAAATCACTTTAAGAATTTAAAAAAATTTTAAGATATATAAGAAGTTATGTGAAAACTTTTAAAACTATTACAGGTACAAACTTTAAGGAAAATTTTTAAAATTTTCTCTGTTATATATGAAAATTTTCAAAACTCAATGGGACTAAGGAATATTTTACAAAATTCAGGGGGACCATAATAAATTTTTAAATTTTTCATAGTATATATGAAAATTTTCAAAGTTTAGCTACGCCCCTGATCACACCTAAGTTCCATATTATTTCAACTAATGCACAGACACCCTCCTCCAAACCGGCTAATAACAAAACTACATACAAAATAGTTATATACATTTTTTTTTAGTTTATAAGATCACAGTATTGTTGTCAGGACCAAATTCTGACCTTCATACACTATTTAAATTCCATTTACACTATTATAAAGTCAAGTAGCCAACCAAGGGGCAAAATAAGTACATGGAGTACACTAATGGAGCCATGCTTTGAATTCCTTCAAAGCAAGCTTGTAATACCATAAATTCGTGAAAACAACTTGAACAAATTGGCAAGAAAAAGGCTGATAAGTCACAAGATTGAAACAATACGTCCTTGAGGTAAAAGTGACTCACGATAATATTTTTGTTCATCACCACTTCCCATGATTCTGTTAATCACTTGGCTTAAAAGGCTCTCAAACCCTAAAGCCCTTCATGATTTGATTTTATTTCAAGCCCCAAGTTTATATTCAAGCTGCTGACTAAAAATTCTTTCTAACTTATTTCGCCAGAATTGCTTTTGTCAAATATTAAACATGTCTTCATTTAAGAAGATAAATGAACACTGGCAGGTGTAGGGGTAAACCTACATATAGAGATGATGATTAGAGATGAATACATACAACAAATTTGTAAGTGTTGTGCTCGGTAATTGTACTAATTCTAGACTCCTGTCTTCATACAAAATGTTGCTCTTACACTCAATGATTTTAATAGATATATTAGATATCAACTTCGGCTACATAACCTCTAAGTGTAATACATCAATTATGAGCCAACCAAGCATCTTTTCAGCATTCTGTGGGAAGAAGTATCTATTTAAGAGATCAACAAAAAATAATTCATGCCATTCAGAGGATGGTAAACTTAAACTGAAAATTACACTATGAGATGGACACACAACAGAGAATCCAGCATTTACCCAAAAAAACAAAGATTCATACCTGCAAACAATCCCGAGAATGCATAGGCTGAAAAGAAAACATATCCACTTTGTCCATAACAATCTGTTCCAATTTCTAAAATTCCAAAATAAAACCAAAAAAAAAACAACTGTTGGTATGATATATGAATGTCAAGAACAATGTGAAATTAATTATATTAATAGAATAGCTCTTTTTTTTTTGTTGGCAACCCCCGCCGGGGGGGGGGGGGGGTTGGTTTGCTTCTGGGGGAGGAGGAGCGTAAACTACCTCATCTAAGTTGAACATAACTAATTTTGCAAATATTTATACCAAGAAATCCGAGAAAAAAAAAGTATATAGCATGCACTCCATCTTTAATTACTAATAGGTGACAATACTAAAATTAACACGCAAGAAACAGTAATTAGAAGGCTAAAGGATGTAGAAGAGTGGGGAGAAAGTACCCTTGACCAACAGCATCTGAGTATGCCAACATATTAAACTTAATACTTCATAATCTTGTGAAAAAAAAAATCCTGAACATAATGGATTTTTTTGGCCATGCTAAACATAAAGCACAAGAAAGGGGGAAAACCAATGAGGACTTCAATGACTGCACTTCATTTTGTAGATTACAATAGAGATAACAGCAATACCTGAATAATCTTTTCCCACTAATACTATAATGCAAAAGTTAAACTTATCAAAACTATGATGCTGATAGTTTCTAATTATACCTCTCAAAAAAGCCATAGTGACAAACTTCCTAAGTATGGGGTAACTAGGCATAACTGACAAGCTTATAGAGCTGAACATAGAGTCATAGACTATTAAGAAGAAATGAAAGTATATCAGAAAAGGGACCCTATAGTGATACCAGCAATTGCAACTAATTCACATCAATCAACAATGTTATATTATTATGAATAAAAACAAAAAATAGTCTGTGTGGGAGAGAAAGGGTGAAACAACCAACAGAGAACTATATTGGAAATAGTGTGGGCTGAAATAACCAAGGGAACACACAGGAGATTAATAAATAATTTATTTCTAATTTTTCCCTTACCAAATTGATTTGCTCAAGATCAACGCCACGGTGCAGCGTTCTCTCTCTACGTTTGACAGCGATCCTTTCTTTACGAAGTTTCTTCTTTTCACCTGTATAGAACATCTCTTTAAAAACTACTGTGAATGGAATTCCATATTATCTCATCAGACTGAAACTGATAACAGAGAAGTATATTTACTTTTGTTTAGATTTTTTCCATGCCATCAGTTTCCCATAAATTAATGTGCATATATCTATTTGTATTTCTTTCTTCATTTTTTTATAAAATGTTCCAACCAAATGGTCATCTATTTCCAGTGGTCAAAATTCATGGATATGGAACCCCCAAATGTTCGTATCATGCTTCCGTCAATTTAATGTCTGTAATTATAAAAATAAAGAACGTAACCTAGCATCTTATTCATGAAATTTTAACATGCATCAAAGCACAAAGATGAAAAGGTACACAACTCAAATATACACCGGTCAGCCATCTCTTTATTTTCTATTCCCCACTATATGTCCCCAACACCCACCCATCAAGAAATAAAAATTTTAAAAGTATACTGATAATTAAAGATATCTACGCAGGGACACTTGTAACTTCACTTCAACTAGAAAGCTCAAAACTTCATAGCTTTAAAACAGGTAGAAGTTAAATCTCAGAGGATACTTATTTGTAAATCTAGAACTAAGAGAAGCAAATTAAGGTTTTAACATAGATGAACAATACCATGAATTTTTTTGGAGGCTTTACTCTTTTGTGCCTTGAAAGGCCAAGAGTGAGGAAGTGGAGCAACATGCTTCTTTCTAGCAGAAATAGTTCTTGGATCCTTTACCAGCATTAGGTCATCCAAAGTTAGAGACCCAGAACCGACAGAATATTTCTTCCATGGTTGGGCTTTCTTCATACCATATTCCCTGGAGGCTTCTTGAAGGGCAATTCCACCCAGATTTGCCAATGTTTCATCACAACAACTGCTAGAAGAGCTATCAGACTCTGACTCCTCTCTTAGCAACCACTTTGTATCCATGATGTTGTCACTACCACCAACTGCTTCCAAATAATCTTCTGCAACCTCTTCATCATCTGAATCAGTGTCAGATGTGTCATCAGAATCATTACTTTCAGCTAGTTCTTCTAGCTCAGAAGAACCTGAGCTTTCCTCATCTAGTGACTCGTCATTATCATCTTCACCACTTTCATTATCTGATATATCCCGAGTGTATAATTTAAATCCTCCAATTGACAGAAAACCTGAATTTCTCAGAGGAGACACTTTCAATGTCAAATCTTCTGTCATCTGATTGCTTAATTCACAGTCCCTGCCTTCATCTATATCAACATCCTTCTCAAATGATGATGAATGTAAAACTGAAGTCAATTGGGGTTCTAGCTGTTGAGAGGATGGTTCAATACCACTTGGGGTTTTGTCATGCTCATCAGGGAACCCCAATCCTCTATGAGAGCACTCACCCAAAACAAAGTTTTCACCATAACTATAACTATATTTGACATTATAGGGCTTCGAAGGGGGTGTTTGGTCAACATGAGCAATAATTTCATTTTGCTTGGAATCCACCAAAACAAAA
Organism: Dicorynia guianensis; assembly: GCA_037013595.1. Taxonomy (NCBI): domain Eukaryota; kingdom Viridiplantae; phylum Streptophyta; class Magnoliopsida; order Fabales; family Fabaceae; genus Dicorynia; species Dicorynia guianensis. The sequence continues at coordinate 26,568,579 of JASUAB010000015.1, forward strand.
GATTGCAGCTCATTTATGTTATTATCTTCACTGTTGTTCACAGCACATGATACCCCCTATAAATATAAAGACAAATGCAAGTTATTTTAAATCTAAAATCTGAACATCGATAATATTATATTCATACTAAACTAGAGACTGGTGAAGAAACTATGCAGGTCTAAGTGTTCAAATGTGAAGGTTATAAGTTTTCAACTCCACATTCAGTCTTCAATTCCAACAAACATATGTCTCCATGATATGTGGTGGATGAGCAAATGCACTCTCAAATTCATGCGTACATGTCATCAGACTTCTAACTTACTTTTTATAACTAATTGAGTAGAGTAAATCATTTCAAAGCTCAAACTTGCTTAAGAAAACAAAGATAAAATTTGATTTACAACTCTTGTCAAAGCTTCACCAAGAACCATGAATACTGAATCCTGGTGAGTGGGAATTTTCCAGAAGTCTTTCAAGGAAAAGAAATCATCTTCAGGTATTCAGAACCACAAATGAAATCCTAACAGGATGTAGAATGAGAGCGATATAAAACAGCTAAAAACGTAATTGACAAAGTAAAGAGATACACAGGACAGAGAGAACTAATCTATCCAAGTAAGGTTAAACCAAAATTAATAAATAATAACGGAAAGTTCATGTTCAACTTGGAACATATGAAACTTGTTCTAATTTTGCTTTGGTGGAAGTTTGCTCCTTTTTCTTTTACCTCCATGAAGTTGTTTACATTCTTCGTAGCTTTAAGGGACAAGCAGAAACTAAGTGTGTTCTTCTTCTTTCATCAAAATAAATAATGAAAGATAAGATCTTTTGTGCGACATGGCATACCTGAAGATCAACAGAAGGGTAATTGTATCCGATAGCAGTTCCCGAAGATTTAACACAACTGCTTTTAGAAGCAGAGGCTTCTGGTGTACGTAAGTTTCCAGATTTTGGAACCACTTTGTTACTTGAGCTTGATTTTCTGCCTGAAACCCAAGGGCAAAAGAAAATCCAAACCAAAGCACGGAAGGAGCAAAATCCAAAACAGATACAGACAGAGGTTCATTTGTTTGTTTTGGTCCTCGCTCAGAAAATTAATCATCCCGACCAATATGTGAAGTAAATAACTGAATTTCCATCAAGCGCAACCAACAAATGCAAATTCCTTTACCCGGTTTGGTTTCAAATACCAAGTAGCCTGATCAGGTTGCAATTGCTAAAGTTTTGCAAGAAAACAAATCTTGGGAACAACTCATCAAAAATTTCCATGTTATATCAAACCTCCCCCGCGTTTCCCAGCATACAAACAGGCAGCTAGCTGACCTTAGCTGAGGACGAACAAAGAGAATTATCAAATAGAGAGAGAAGAAGGACCTGGATTATAGCTGGGCGACGGAGAATCAAACTGCCAATCAGATAAGAACCCACCCTCGACAAAGGGTGCAGCTTTGAGAGAGGACGAGGTTGATCCTCTTCTATGGTTCTTGGGCCTGCTGCCGTTATTATTGGATCTTCTTCTTCTTCCACCACCCATGGCCACCGGTGCCGTTGAGCTTTTGCTTGAACTGAAACGAATACTATGTCGGTTTCGGGGTTTGGCCCGTAAGAACAAGGCTCTTAGAGCACTGGTGCAAGGGCCGTAGATATCCTAGGCGTGCAGAACCTGGACCGTTGATCCAAGGAACAATGGAGGTGGAACGGGAACACAAGATCGGAGACAGACGTGTACGGCTCGAGATGTGGTGGATTGCGTTTAAGGGGTTGCGTCCGTCGCTCCAACAATGACCCGGGAAAATAACCGACCCGAGTAGCATTGGCATTTGGGATTTGGCAACGGGATATTCCCCTCCCCAGACTCCATGGGCTGGGTCATGTCCAAATTTCGAACCCACAAACAAATGGGCTTTCCGCCAAGAAAAATGAAGAAAAACGACAGGAAGATGCAAATAGAGTAATTATCTTATTTGCCAGAAAAAAAAGCTTATTTAAACTACCTGAATTTTACAGCCCCAAAAGATATATTATCTACACATTCAATTTTCACATATATTCTTCACATTTTATTTTATAAACTACAAATTTTACTTAATTTTTAAATACACTAGACAATTGGTAACATTTAAACCTCCCAAATGCATTCTTTTTTTTTTTTTTTATAAACTATGTAAATAAGAACATGATGAATTCAATTAGGAATTATTATGACTTAAAGATTAGAGAAATATATGTGGATATAATTTTAAGATAAAATTTTTATTATGATTAAGGAATGGGTATTTTCACCTTTTGAACATTCTGAGCATAGATAATGTTTAGTTTCAGAAGCCCACGTCATTGCATTAGTTGTATAATATTCCATCTTTGTTGTTGAAGTTGTTGAATTGGTATGCTTTTCCTACAATACAAGACTGCATTTTCCTTCACTTACGTTGCCTCCGAACTTCCCTTTTCTTCATTCTAACTAGCCTAACAGGATGATTGAATAATAATAAATCAATACATTATAATTATTGTAAAAACTGTGTGAGAAATATGTTGTGAATATCATTTTTCTAACGTTTCTTAGCAAAGACAGAATGTGGCTGAATATGCCAACGGCATAACAAAATCCACTGCCATCGGACAAAATCCCACTTACACAGCCTCCGTCTTATTCGTCATTATCAAGGACACGGGATGGGAAAGGCCTAGGAAACTTCATGCCATGGAAACCACAGCCCAACCCATATACGTATGCAACACAAACACAACTACTTATGAAGAAAAAAACAACAATATCACCCAAAACCAAAAAAGATTGCATTTGGGTTTGAAACCTGCGAATACAACAATTTCTCTGTTTTGACAAATTAATTTTCATACAAAAATTCATTTAAAAATTTAAATTATTAATTTTACTTATAAAATATGAATTAAATAAATTTAATATTTCACATTAAATTTTATGATATATTTATTACTTCTCTTAAGTGATATTAACCTTTCCGCAAATGTAAATACAAATTGAGTGAAAAAAAAAGATCAAATTCATTTTTGGTTAACCAAAAACTGCAAATTGGAATTATTTGGGAAGAGTGGTTACCCAAGAATAAGAGTGTCTTGCGGGAAACATCACCCTCTTTTTTGGTACCAATACCTAAGTCCCAATTAATAAAAATCTAGTCGCGCGGGCCAAACAGACAAACAGCGTCATACATTTGTACATAGTCTATGTACTGACCCACAAGACACGGCTTCCACGGCGCTTAAATGCCCGCATTAGCCGTTCACTGACAGCGGACGTTTTCTCTCTGGCTTGCACTGTATAGCTAACCCATACCTTTCTTATATAAATACCCTCCACAGCGCTTTAAGGCCTTAGAAGGACTTCAGAAGGTGGGTGCAGGTTGGCATCAACAAAGATAGGAAGGGAAAAGGGGTTAAGAGAACCACTAGAAAAACCAGCTGCTTCGTGGCTTGGGACATGGCCACTGGTGCCGTCCCCGAAGGGTTTTTCTGGTGTGTTTATGAAGGATGCATTTCCGGCTACGACAGCTGCGTCGAGCGGCGGCCTTACCACCGTAATTGCGGTTGTGCACTGCACAGCAAGTCGGGTAAAGCCTGCACCCACCAGCTGCCATGTAACAACGTGTCATATCCAATGAGGAGGGCGTGGAGTGAAGGGAGCTTGGTCATGGCGGCTTCTGCTCATTCCTCACCTTCTTCTTCTCCAGCAGCAGCTGGAGGCAAGCCTCAACTGGATTGGATAGATCTGGAAGAGGAGGAGGAAAATAATAAGTGTTCTATTTGAGGTTTGAGAAGGATCTTTATTTGTAGAACTTCTGTTTCTCTTTCTCTCCCTGATTAGTTCTTTCTATCTTTGTTTCTCTAGTTAAAGATCTCTTTCTTATTCATTTCTGAAAAAAACCAAGTTAATCTATTGAAAGTTTGTCAAGGTTTTGTGTTGATCTACGCCATTTTGATTTATGGACCAAGCAATAATCACCAATTGGATTTGGATGGTCCAATCAAATTGGTTGCTTCCGTATTTGACACTTCTATTCCTTGTAATGATGCTAATTGAATATCAGCAATTGTATTCTTAGTGTAAATTGCATTATACCCACCTTTCTTTGTCAATTAAATTGGGTATTGCAATTATGAAGCTGGGAAAGTGATTTTGACAACCTTTCTTGATGATCAACAAGAATTCCTTAATTTGGGTTTGAATTTCAAATTTCTGAGTCTGCTATAGGAATCATGATAAGAAAACTTGGGATATCTTCTGCACTTTCCCAAACTTGGTCCATTCTTTTTTGCACAAGAGTTTGTTTTAATTCACTGATGAAAATAAAAAAAAAAAAAAAGGGTTGCTGTGCTTCCATTGTTTGGAGAATCTTCGAACTGTCAAAGAAGCTGGGCACATGGGACGGTCAGATGGTGGCTTGCACTTTCCAAATGGATGGGATGGGAACGATAAATGGCTGTATCTGTATGACTACAACAAGAAAAACAAACATTAAGAAAATTAAGAAAAACAAGTTAATTGGAAAAGGGGGAAAAGAATTGTAAAAGATGAAACAAAACAAACAAGAGTTAAGTTCCTGTCTGTTAAGTCAATCACAGTACAGAAAATACCAGATAGCAGTTGCAGTGAATTTGCAACATGGTTCACGAATCATGATTAGCATCTTATTTGTAACTTATTGATAGTTATAAGATGCCATCCTTGACAGTCAACATAGATATGACATCAATGTTAAAAGGAATAAGAAAAACATGAAATTAACTATTTGGAACGTAAGAACAACAAAATATTCACAAATTCCTGTTAATTTTTGTGAATATTATTTTGTAAAATTTAATAAATTTAATAATTTAATTTTATAAAATAAAAATTATGTGGAAAAAAAAATCAAGCTACTTTACTGCAGCTTAAATATAGAAATCTCAACCCGGCTATGCAATATAGGTTGCAGTCCCCATCTCCAATTTGCTGTCTTTCATTTTTATTATATGCCTTCAGATGTGAGCTGGACGGCTGGACCTCACACATAGAATATGCTGCCCACAACACAGATTATAATTTCAACAATGCCGTTAACATCCATACATTTGAAGAAGTTAGTCAGGAGTTGCGTTCTGAGAATTCTATGCCAAGGCCACACTTGCTACAATAAGTTAGCAAAGCTTCATTATAAAAACAAGAAAAATGTAAAAAGAACACAAAAAAAAAATGCCAAACCACTAGCTTGTCCCTATACACAGTAGTCTCCCAAGGGAAATGTATTGTTTAACTGTCTACTTTAGTTAGATCCTTCAGCTTAGATTTGTCTCGAAATCGACGGGGAAGAATTAAACTAAACTTTGCTCCTCTTGATTTCCTCATCCCTTCCAATGCTACTACTAGTCCCAGACTCTATATACACTTGAGATTTCAGAAAGCAAACAACACCTACAAATTGTACTGACATAAAAAACGTTGCAGGGTCTATAACAACAAACACACGAGCTGCAGAAGAGTAGAAGAGGGAGGGAAGAATGGCTACTGGAGCAGCTCAAATTGTCTTTAGTGCAGGCATTTCATTGCATGACATGGAGGTTGAGCGGAGGCCATACCATAAGAATTGTGGATGTGCGCTGCACAACTTGAAAGGTATTTGCTCTAATGCAGGACCTCAGCAAAGATTTATTTCATTTCCCAAGAACACATCATGGACACAGTGTTCCATGCGTACAACAGATTCCAACTTCTCTTCCCAATCTTCTCTTTTTAAAACCAGACAATGACAAACAGGGATGAAAGGAGAAACCAGTATGGCTCTGTCAGCCTGTCATAGAGATCATATAAATATGTCAGAATGCTTGATGTGGTTAGAAGAAAAACGGGTTCGAAAGTAAAGTTATTTTGTTCACTGCATCTCCATCCACAGTCACCAGCTACATTTCTTGGAAGCAAAATTCAATTTCATGTAAAGATTGTAACTGCATCATGTTCTCTTAGTCTTCCAAAATAGCACAGAATTACTGTATACCAATTCTAGTATCTTTCTTTGTACTGTGTTGTACACAGACTATACAAGCTTATAGAAACTCTATCTTCTATTTTTCGTTTCATCCGACGAAATGTCATTGCCAATCGTCACTGCATGATTTCAGTTTATATTAGAAAAAGATAGAACAATGCTTTACAAAAAGGGAACAGGGAAATCAAGAAGTAAAAGCACAATCGTATCAGCATTATAAATTCACCATCTCCCCACAACAAACAATTAAAGTTGTCTAGTTTCGTGACATAAACCTTAAACGGCAGACCCAAGCAAGAAAACATCCAAGTTGAACTTCTTAAAAGCATAAAATAAAGTAATGCAGATAAATATATAGGTGCAAATTTAATTAATTATAATTATTTTCCATCAGTTTGCTTAATAGATATTGACAGAATCATCATAAAATCCTCCAACTAATAGCATCTCTAGTTTGGTTTGGTAAAATAAAGGTACAAATTGTCATTGATTATAACTTCTAAGGTAATACTAAATTAGGATGAAATACATGTGGAGTGCTATATCCAAACTCCCATAGATGCATGCCAGCATAAGTTTACATTCATATTATCTATCAAATAAAGTGCATAAAGGTACACGATCAGAAAGGAATTGAAGAAACAAGCAGAGTAAGTGCCATACACCAGAGACCTTCCACTCCCAATAAACAGAACAGTATTTTTCCAAAGTAATTTTAACATACATGGTCTTCTGCCAAACATGACTTAAAATAAGGAAACTGGAGTGCTATCTTTTCTGCTCAAATGTTTGCTCATTGCTTAGAAAAGGTGGGGGAGGAAGTTTTTTTCCACTACGGGTCATCCAATACAAAAGAAGAAACCAATACATGCATTTTACTTCCAAAAAAAAAAAAAAATCTGTTCCATTTTTACTTTCATAAGTTAATCAGTAACTCGTTTCATCTGACATCTCTACATGAAGGAAGACAAATATGTTGTGTTCCATTTTAGCAAGACAAGGGTCACCTTGAACATATCCCACCGCTCACAGAAATGCATGCAAGATGAGGTTTTTGGGTCAGATTAATTATATTTTGAAATGAGCAATGCTACTTTCAGTTGACATAATCTATAATCATTACACAAAGTTGATTAGAGGTTAATTTTTACTAGTGTTTGAAGCATAATTATTAAATTCATCTTTATTTCTTTGGCCTCACGAATAGTAATAAAAACAAAATTATGTATTGACTTTTTTAATATTAAATGGCGTACTGTTAATTGATTTTAATGTAGTATGATTTAAAGGCACCGTATAATTCTCATATAATACATCTAACATAATTCTTTCCAACCAGATTACTGAATAAAATATAACGATTCCCGATTCTACCATTTATGGGAATAGTCACGCTGGTGACGCACGCATGGTAACAAGCGCGGCAGCCCTTCTAGAAAGTCGAGAATCAAAATAAAAAGGCTTCCCTTTGGAGCAATCTATGTTAGGAAAATGTCTACGTCGAAACGCCAAAATGAAATTAGCGGGAACAAGCCAACCGTAAAGGGTATTTGAGTGTGCAATCCATTCTCTTCTACAAACCTGAGCTACCTCGAGAAAAACGTTTTGCTTTGTCCACTCATTACTTTGCCTGGATCTTTCTAGACAGAATTTCCTCTCGGCTTAAACGGTGGATCCTAATAGAATTATTCTATCATGATTACTCCCGGGCAACATTCTTTGTCCCCAAGTCTATATAATCATTCAGAAGCCAGACAAATACTTGAACAACATTCAGAAACACACCAACTCCCTCTTTGCCCCGCTTTACGACATTGGCATACCTTTGTGAGAGACTATAAGATATAACAGGAAGGAGAGAATGAACACTGGAGCAGCTGAGATGATATTTGGTCGTGTCTTTCAAGGAACCATATCGATGCATGGCATGGAGATTGAGCGAAGACCTTACCACAAAAATTGCAGCTGTGCGTTACACAAGTTAAAGCGTGGTTGCTCTACTGCTTGCCCTCAACAGATGATCACCTTCACCAAAGGACGGTCATGCAAGGATTGCTCCTTGTCCATAAAAGCTTCAAAATCTTCGGCCCAGTACTCTGCTAAAGGCGAGCCATCCATCGGAAACCGAGAAAGATGAAGTGAGGCTCAGTCACACAGATCACAGATGAAGAATTTGTTGCCTAAGAGTTAGAATATAGGATCAAAGACCCCAAAAAAACTTTGGTTTGCTTTTGTAATTCTGTATATTTATGTGTCAATACACATCAAGACTATGAAATTGCATAGAAGTACAACATTGTTCAACATGATATCAATTCTAGCTATTGGTTCATCGGTAAAAGGGACTACCTTTAATTTGATATCTGGTTATGCTAAAAAATAGGCGTGTTTCATTAAGCCGGCGTGAAGTTCTGTTCAAAGGAACATAAGCCTTCGGCATAACTTTTCTGATAAGATTACACAATTTTAGTTATTCACAGCGGATGGAGAATATATAGGCAGACCTTTCCCATCTGCGCTGCACAAGCAAAATTTGGGATCCTAGTTACAGTAAACTATAACTTTCAAGTCATTCTGCTTTGTTTGCTTTCATTCACCATCACCAATTACCATCTTTCTTCCATGGCCCATGACCATTGGTTTCTTCCAAAGAATTTGAGTATGATTTTACATATACAAGCTATGAGAGTTCCTCTGAAGCAACATACATATGAAAAACAAATTACGGCAGGGACGGCGGGAGGGAAGGCTGAGCAACTTTTAGCTCCCCACAGTCACTAATAAATACTGCTTTTAGAGGCCTGTTCCATATGGCGCGGGCATTCTGGGCCCTCTCATCTCCAAAAAATTCAGCCAAGTCATTGAATTGGCGAATTCGTTCCGATGGTTGGTATGTGGGAATGGAAGCTATGGCTGTGATGACATCCAACCCTGCAATAGGATTCGACTGGAAGCTGAGCGTTCCTATTGTTAATGACAAAAAAAATGGATTTCATACAATTCAGTTCACTATAACACATATTTCCACATATAGATAATTCTGCTAGTATCGTCAGAACAACAGATTGATCCAGGGTGGGGCTGAGAGGTGGTAGAGGTCAGGTTAATTGATGTAGGTAAAGAAGAACTACTATTTAGGCAAGTGAAAGAGCAAAGGGGCATCATCCCCCGAGGTTCACCAGGCAAGGACTTGAGATGAGAGAATGGACCCTAAATTATCTTCAACAAGCAGAATCCATATACTATGCAAAAAATAGACGCGATTAACCATTTAAGATTTTCATTACTAGGTGTAGTTACTAAACTTGCTCAACATATAATGGCGCACCTTGTATAGATATGACAGGAAACAGTTCAATATCAAAGGACAGTACGTTCTGCTGAGAAGTTATTTGATGAATAGATGCTTTTGGGGTACACCTGTCATCTTTTATCGTTGGATTCTGAATCTCAACTCACTTAACAGTCATTGCCACTAACAATGCTCTAGGGCAGGGTACCAGACCCTTAGTAATACCAAAGAATCCACCTTGAGGAAGACATTATTAGTCAGGGTAGAGGAGACACAAAACAAAATAAGTCAGCCTAAAGATAAAGGTAGAATTTAAGTTTCGATATGAATACCAAGTTCTTCTATTCAGAAAAAGAGAAAAGCATTTGATCACATTGAGCATGGAGAATTTGGAAACTAAAATTGTGCTCAATATCCATAATTGTGCAGACTCCTAATTTGAAATTTACCAGTAAAATTTCCAGTAGTCTGAGCAATTCAAAGGAAGAATTAAAGCTGTAAAATGAACTAGCTTGGGAAATTACCTTCAAGCACTGCTCCAAATACAATGTTCTTACTGTCGAGCTGAGGGCAAGGCCCTGGTCCTGTTGTGATTAAGAACTCAACATTTCGGTAATTTGGGTCCAGCTTAATTTTGTCCTCGTCGTCGTTCTCTGAAAGAGAAAGCGAGAGAACACCAGGCTTCGAATGGGTGAGAGAAAAGGCCTTGGAATCGACGGTTTCGGTGTTGCGCGCCAAATTTAGTGGCGGCCGGACCTCGCCTTTGTCTGGACGGCCCTGGTGGCCAGCGAGGAAGTATTGACCCGGGAAGATTTTGTGAACGAGGGTGTTTTTATAGGAAGAGCCAGAAGACCCCACGCACATGGATTTGAAGTTGGAGACAGTGACCGGCACGATGTGGCCGTAAAGGCCGAGAACAATGCGACCAAGAGGAATGGATTCAGAGCAGAGGGAGGCAATGTTGTCGCCGAGGGTTCGAGTCGGGAGGAAGTAATTAGGGCAGAGGCTGAAGTCCATGAAAACCCGGTCGGTAATGGTGGTGTCGGGTGGTGGGGTTATGGTGGTAGCAGCGGCGGAGGAGAATGGGGGAGTGGACGGAATGGAGAGGGAGGCGGAGGCCGAGAGGAGGAGAAGTGAACGACGATTGCAGAGGGCTTTGGGATTGGAATTTAAAAGAGTTGGCTGAAAGTTTTGGTTTCGAAGAGAAGGGTGGCGGTGGTGGCTGGAAAGGAGGGAGGGAGGAGCTGGTGCTACACAGTGGCCCATGAAGCTGAATTGAACATGTTCAGTTGGTTATGTGAGGCGGAGAAGGGGAAGTGGGAGAACGCGGCAGAGCCATACTGGCGTCTACCATTTTTGTGTGAACACAAAGATAATGCGAAGTGAATTACACCCAACTGTAAGTATACGGCTGTTAAATGGGTCCGATCGGTTTAGGTTTGACATTTGAATTAAAAATGCCTTAAATATTTTTAATAAAAAATTAAACTTAATTTTAACTTTATATGATTGTTGGTTAATGAGGTTAGTTTTGAATTTAAATTTAAATTTAAATCATAAATTAATATGAATATTTTATAAATTTAATTGTATTCAATATTTATTTTTTTTAAAATTTATATTATTAAATTTATTTAATTAAATAATTTAATACATAAATTTTAAACATTAAACTATTCTTCAATTATTTATAAAAATTTAATTACATAATTTATGATAAATAAAAATTGAATTGAGCCATGGCTCATGAATAAATAGAGAAAGAATTTGGGTCATGATTCATGATTTTGTCTTGGACCAATTTAGACAGGACAAAAAATGGCTCAACTTTTTTGAGTTAAATTTATACAAATTTAACTCTTATTTTTCTAGATGATTTTGGGCAAGTTTGCCTGGGTCAAAATGGACTATTCTAACCGTAACAGACCCGTGTTATTGGGCCACAAATTTAATGATAACAGAATAAGAAAAATGTTATATAAGTTTTTTATATCTGCTATTTATTCTCAAAATTATATTTTTATATAATTTTTATAATATGTAATTAAATTATTAAATTTTATAAATATCACTAATCAAACAATTTTCATCCATTATAGTGTGAATTTTATTATTTATATTCTGTGGACACAGCATATGTATAACATCATATCAATTACTTATAGATATTAAATTGATACAAAAAGTATTGTTTTTGTATATGAAAGTGTTAATGTGATTTGCATAATAAAATATGGTACAACACATGAACTATCCTGAAGAGTTCATGATGTATACTTGTCAAATTTGCATCAAGCTTAAAAATGAACTAAAAAAGGGGATTCGTTCATAAAAATTTAGATTTTTTTAGCTCAAAACCAAACTAGGATGATCGGGGCCAATCTAGGCTAGGTCACATATATTTTTATTTTTAATTTTATAAAATTATTCTTAAATATTTATATGTTAAAAAGTTTTAAATAAATAAATATATGTCTTAATGTAATTTTATAATATATAAATTAATAATTTATTAATAATTAAATTAATATAATAATTAAATATATAATTTACTTTAAGTTGAAAACTAATTTATTTTAAATTGTACAAAAAATTTAAAGTTGAGTCTGAAATTTCATATTTCTCTACCCCGCCCTAACTGACAACTTTATCGTTGAGTAAGTATCTGTTTGCTCCAAATAATTTTTGCAATGTTAGAATTGATTTTCATAAATTATTTAATAAATCAAATAACCATTTGAAAAACCTAAGAGTTCGTCTTCTACTTCAATTGGCTGAAGTGACAAAAGGTTACATTTACATTTTATTGGACCCCAATAAGATTCAAGAAAATCTTAAAGCTACGATTACGTAACTACGTCCCTAACCACATTTTTGATGTAATTAAAAATAGATTTATTAAAAAATAAAATTAAAAAAATTAAAAAATAAATTAAATAAAAAAATAATAATTATAAATATAAAAATATAAAAATAAGGTTACTCTAAGATTCAAGACCAATTGTTAGTGCAATGAATTATTTTATGAAAGCTGACCCGTACTGTGTCTTTTTACCAATGCCAACACTGAACAAAATGGGTTTGGCTCGGATGATATTCATGCTTTACAAACATAAAACTACTTACAACTTTCATAAAGTTGCAACCAAATGCATCTGATGTTTTCTGTTACCCTGAAAGTAATGTTTCTTAGGAAAGAGAGAATGTAACGGAATATGCTAAAGGCATACCAAAATCCACTGCCATCAGACAAAATCCCTCTCAACCATTTTACACAACAAAGCAGGATTAGATGGAGCACAGAAACATACCCCACTCCAAGCTTCCAACCAGATAATTCCTCATTCACCTGTGCCTGAGCCTCCTTATCAAGCTCCTCATAACCGGTCAGATCCCGCCGAACAATGCCAGCAAGGAAAGTGATCACCATAAGTGAAGTAAGGAATAAGAACCAAAGGACGTTTGCTTACTCCATCTTCAAGTAGGGATCCCATCTGGATGGCCACTTGATATCACTCTCCTCAAAGGTAACCTCGTATGCAAAGACGATTAGCTGGCCTTCCTTGACAGGCATTGCCACAGTGGATTTGATAGGTGATGGGTATTTGCTATAAATTATCAAGTCTTTAACGGAATCGGCATTATGCATAAAACTGCAAGGTATCACCTCAAATCCAACAACCATATATCCAGGCACATCTGATTCCCCCTTAACAATTGTTGGGAATACCTCAGCTACATCACCAGTTCCCATTACATGAGCCACGTTGGTTTCCTCATATTTATAGACAAGAACATTGAACTTTAGATGGTTAAACAAATAATATACATCTTGAATCTTAATACCAACAGGGCACCTTGTCCATCCCAGAAAAATATTCCTCTTTCTGTGTAAATCGAGTGACAGGTAAATTATCAAGTATCAGATAACCTGATACATCTCGTCTATCATTTTTTTCAAGAGCTTGCATTGATCTGCCGACAATGGATTCGACCGACACAAGAATATCTTTGACTCGTTGGCGTACATGCTAAATTTGTATGGTGAGTTATCGATCCGATCCCCCATAAGGAGCTCAACGAGATTCTCAACACTGTCCTTAACACCACCCTCAGGCTTGCAAAAAGGCAAACCGTAATAGCTAAAGGGCATTTCTGTGCCAATTGAAGTCAGAGAATTCACTTTCACCGACAACTTATTACCAATGGCAATCTTGTGAGATATCTACCCGGGAGGTAGAACCCATAGCAGGATTGAAATATCAAGCAGAAAGTCAATGCCCATAGCTTAGATTGATCAGAAATATCCATCTTTGGACGATTCATGGGGATTTGTACCAAATTTGAAAGACCCAGATACAGAAATGAGAAAGAAGCCAAAAAAAGTGCAAGCTGTGACTAGTTTTTCAGTTCAGAACGGATGCAGATGCAAACCCAGAAGCTAAAATAGATATTAAAAGAGCGGATGTATAAAATCATATCAACTACTTATAGATATCAAATTGATACAAGAAAGTATTGTTTACTTGTATGTGTTTGAGTATCTGTTTGAGAGTCATTTGCGAGCTCATACTATTTATGCAATGTTATAATTGATTTTCATAGTATTATTTGATAAATCAAATAACCATTGAAAAACCTAAGAGTTGGGCTTCTACTTCAGTTGGCTGAAGGGACAAAACGTTACATTTACATAATAATGGACCCCAATAAGATTCAATGCCAATTGGTCGTGCAATGAATTATATTATAAAAGCTGACATGTACCGTGTCTTTTTACCAATGTCCACACTGCTAAAAACGGGCTTGGCTTGGATGATTTTGATGCTTTACAAACATAAAAATAATTCCGACTTTCAAGAAGTTGCAGCCAAACGCATTTGACGTTTTCTGTTATGCCACAGCATCGGGATTGGCAAGCGGAGATTTCCGGTATTTATCATGATTATTAATAAAATATTAATACAGTTAAAATTAATTATGTTTTAAATTAAGATTTAAATTGAGTATTTTAGTTTAAATTTTAAAAATTATTATTATTAAAAAATGAAATTATTTAATTTCAAACTATTAAAAATAGTGTGATCAACTGATTAGTTTATTATATTTATTTGTTAAGCGAGACAAAACTATTTCACTATAAACTATAAAAAATAGTAAGACCAATTGGTTAGTTTATCATATTCATTTTCATAGTCAGGACTTACTTACCCTCTTTGTATTAAATCTTACTATTTTTTATTGTATTCCCTCGTTAAAAAAAAGTATCCTGAAAAGAAGTTTAACTACTACACAAGATAGCAGTATTAATGTTGCATTCCTGAAAAAAGCAACTTGATATTGTATTATAAACTCGGAATTGATAGGATTATATTCTTAATCTTATGATACGTAAAAAAATATAAAAATAAATTAAATAAAAGATATAAAAATTATAAATATAAAATTATAAGAATAAAATCACTCTACAGAATAAACAGGAAGATAATAAGTTGATATTTTTTTATTCTAGAATTTTCTCCATTGAAATTCAAAGGGTGAAAATATCTTACCCATATTTAGGTAGAGATGTTAATGGGTGAGAGTACCAGGAGTTTGGATGAGAGAGGGGAGGGGGTGGATCCCACCGGCTCAGGCGAAGGACCACTAATGAAACCCAGCCCGATCCAACTGCCTTTCGCTAATTTTAACGTAAGGGACCACGAAACAGCCCCGCGTGAACTCTGTCTCTGTCCGCCTCAGCAGCCGGCACGCCTCCCTCCGATCCCTAATCCGTAATCCCTAATTCCTAATTCCTAATCCCTGCAGACTAGACTTCCTTCCTTCCTTCCTTCTTTCCTTTTTTCTTCAGTTCTTCTTCTGCTGCAAATGCATGCGTCGCAATTCGCCATTCCATGTCGGCGGGCCCCGCCACGGCCAAGCCACCAGCAACAGCGCCGCAACAGAAGGACGTGGTTGGCTGACAAGGTGCAGTCTTTACAAGTGTACGAAACTGGTTCACTGAGCAGCTTTGGCCCGCACTCCTAAATTCTGAAAAAGGGGGGGGTACTACGTTGGTGGTCCATGAAACCTGGTGGCGACACGTGTCGTCGTGGGATGCTGGAGTCGCTGTCGGCCAAAGAGACCAACAGGGAGTCTGGGGCACAGTGATGCGTCGTTTTGGGTTTCTGGGTCTCTGCACTGACTTGCCTTGGGTCCGGACAAGTACCATAAACAGTTAAAAAACGATGGCCGAGCTTCTGTAGTAATTTTTTTTTATAAATTTTTCAAAGGTAATTTTATATTTAGATATAAGATTAATTTCTACATAATAATTTTTTAATAAATGCAACTTTAAATTTAAATTTTTATTAATAAATTTAATCAAAATTTTAAAATGTAACAAATTTTCACTACCTTAATATTTATGTTGTATAATATTTTTGATTAAGGAAAAGGAAATAAAACAACTCAAAAAAGTAACATGTCACTTCCAAGTATATTTATATTCAAAATATATCTCTCACAAATAGAAACAAGAAAGAAAGGGCGCATTCACTTGGGAAGGTTTTGTTATTACTATTCTGGTGCCAATCCCTATCACCTACCTGTCTAAACCTACATTCACCCAATTTCTGCATAGCAAGATACATTGCCCAATAACTGTAATTACCCATATCTGTTTCTTTTTTATCAGCTACCCATATCTAATTTTCAGCCGTGGGAAAATAAGAGGATGAGAAGAGAAAGATTCCTCCAAGAAAAAAATCGTTATGGGTTTTTTTTTCAAACAAGACTTAATTTAGCTGAATAATTTTTAATAAAAAATATTTTCAACTGAATAATTCTGATTTCCTATAATTAGCCATTATTAAAACATGCAAAAGTTGATATTATCTTTCAGCACTTTTGTACCTGAAAATGAGAGGGGGAAAAAAAACACGTCAACATACCGTGTACTCTTCTGGAATGATATCTGAATTTATTTTAAAAAAATATATAAAATTGGCATAAAATAATGATTTCATTATTTATTATTTAATAGTTTTAATTAATGAATAATGTCATGTAGCTGCTTGGCATATCATTGATCAATCTTTGTCTTATTACAAGAAATCTCCAATAAGGTCGCACCACAAATCCCACCACGTTATCACCAATCCCACCGTCGGATCCTTCCTACGCCTCGATGTTTGTGTCAACCATCCTCAGAAAGTCTGCCCCCTCCCTCCTTTAAAAGTGCTTTTCCAAACATCCTTCTTCTTTCTTCCATCACTGAAACCGGGCAACAAGCATTCCCCCTTCCCCCTTCTCTATCACTGCTTCTTCTTCACTGTGTTTTTCGTACTACAAAGTCCTCGGCTTTCTGCCTTTTTCCTAAGCGTTTTTGGATCTTGGCCCGAAGAAATCTTAGTAAAATGTAGTGGGAAATAGAGGGAAAGCTCATGAGTAAAAATGGCTTTTCACGACCATCTGACTCACGAAATGGCTTTCCAGCCCTTCGCAGACGAGCAACAGTTGAGCCAAAACAGAGACATGCAGAGGATTCTACCACTGTCGGCCACCGCCGGTGGGGGAGGAGGGGGAGAGGGGCCGACGTGGCTCAACAACGCCACTCTCCGGCAGCAGAATTTCCTCCACTTGCAGCCGGACTCGAGCACGCAAACCGAGGACGTCCGAGGCATGATACCCTCCGAGAAAAGCATGGATCGCAGTGATCGGAACCGGACGGACAGCAATTGCGAATCCGATGATTTGGCGGAGTACAAAGCTGACATTTTAGGACACCCCCTGTACGACCAGCTGCTATCGGCACATGTTTCATGTTTGAGGATTGCCACTCCAGTGGACCAGCTGCCTAGGATCGACGCTCAGCTGCAACAGTCACAGCGCGTGGTGGAAAAGTACTCTGGGCTCGGAAATGGCGTGGTAGATGAGAAGGAGCTTGATCAGTTCATGGTTTCTCTCACATCCTCTCTCTCTCTATTCTTTGACCCTGTTTACCTTTATTAATTCAATCATATTGTCCCACTGCTTCACCCACTATCTAGTATCTAGAAGTTGAAGACTTAAGGCTGTGTTTGTTTCTACGTAGTGGTAGTATTCAAGTTTTCAAGCTAACTACTTTGGTGGGCTTTTGGTTCTTAGATTAATGGAGGATAATCATGTCTTTAAATTATTAATTGTTGTTGCCATTGCCATAGCTGCAATTGCATAAAAAACAGGTGATATGAATTTCAATTAATACAAAATGCAATTACGATAGCTCCTGCCTGCTGTAAAGACAGTGATACAACCGCAATTTAACGTTGGATACAATATTGTTAAATGTTGGATAAATCTATGACATGGTGCTTGTAAAATTATAAATGTCAAATCTTTGAGTTTCCTTCTTTTCTTTCTTTTCTTTTTGTGTTCTTAAAAGACTTATTTCAGTTTACCTTTAGACCTTCCCTTCCTGACTTTTTGGGCTTGTCGTTTATAGAACGAGAAGGATGGGTAACTGTCCATTTGGGGAGCACAGGTAGCTTAAGCTTGCTTAGTACTTTAGAAGATATGATTGTGATTTATGAGTAGGAAATTCACGAAATGAAAGAAAAGACTATGATAAGGACAAGTAAAGACTTTTTTTCATGCTGGACGATAGCATGAGACATTTGGCTTGTACCAGTGAGTTAATGAATCTGATTATCCTGCTGGAGTGGCGCCACTTGAGGGTTCATCATGCTGTTTCCTTCAATAATAAAACAACTCCAAGAGGGCTTTCTGGAATCTTTATTTTAATGTTGTCACAGTCTTCCCACTAGTCTGGTGTTTCAGTCCCTTTTTTCTTTTTCTTTTTGGCTGAAACTTTGATGGCTTACTTCTTGAATTTTTGTAGAATATATTCTGGAATCTCATACCAATTTGAAGCTCTCACCAAGTTTTCTTAACTTTTTAAACCCCCATGTGTACGTTTACTTTCTGCCTTGGCCAAGTACAATAATGAGGGTATGGGACCTTAGTGATTCTACCAGCTGGTCACGGTATCTGTCCTCCAGTTAGTGGCAATTGGCGAATCTATTTAATGCATTCATCATTCCTACTAAGTTCATGATCTTCCACATTCATTGAAACTTGATGCCAGTTAGCCACTTCAGACAATGATACGTACAAGAAGGGGAAAGTATCATGCAAATTTTCATAAATGAGATTTTTTAATGATTTGAAGTTTAATCCTTTCAAATATTATAGTACGTACAACTGATCATCTGCTTTTGTATGCACTGACCGAGACATTATGAGCTAATTTATTATATGGGCATTTATTGAAGTTCGGCAGATATATACATCGGGGTTTTTCTGCTCGTGTTCTAATCAATTCTGATTCTTTTTATCATTTGTTTTCTTGTTTCCCATTGTCTTTATTGCTTCTTAAGATACATGCGAATCTAGTTTTTTTAGTCTTGCCCCTATGTTTGTTGTAGACGCATTATGTTCTATTGCTCTGTGCCTTTAAAGAACAATTGCAACAACATGTCCGTGTTCATGCCATGGAAGCTGTGATGGCTTGTTGGGAGCTCGAGCAGTCTCTGCAGAGTTTGACTGGTAATTTCTAACTGTATATCAATCTCATCAAAAGTTTTCTGTTGCTTTTAGACGTTATTGACTTATTGTGTTTTTCAAGTAGCATTATCTAGAAACTTACTGAGGAGGAAGATGACTGAGAGGAGAGAAAGATGGATAAAAAATTATTTTCTGGTCTCTCAATATGGCGTGCATAAATTGGAGAAAAAAAAATGTTTTCCATTATTTGGTAATAACAAAAGATGGAAGGAAAGAAAATTACAAATTGTAATATAATAATGTAACCCATAACCTTTTATTTCATTAACAATAATTTTATAACTCAATAATAGCTAGTTTGTTTATTAGACTCAAGATCTATGATTCTACATATTTTGATGGCTCCCATATTCTCATTAGGCTTTTAAGCAAGCTTATATTGCTTTCACCTCCAATAATACACTCTTCAGCTGCCAGCGTCTTGGGGTCTCATCTATCACATTTATTTTTATGGGCAAAAAACTATCACATTTATTCATCCGGAATACCTGTTTGAAAATGTGATATCCTAATTCCTTTTATGCTTAAACTTGGACTATTACAAGCTTTCTAAGTGAACTGAGATAGTATCACAAATTAATGGAGACCAGGAACATGTCCCTCGTTGTAATTAGACTTCTTAATCTAGAGAGTATTACAAAGCAATCCTAAATTTAGAGTTTTAAATGTTAACCTGTATATATAATAAGTTACTCAGTTCTTAACCATTACGTCTCAAGCATCACTTAGAGTGTTGGAACTGATCCCTAACACAAAAATCTTGCCTCTACTTGTATTTTCTGGATTAATAACAAAGCTCCTGCCCCTAAAAAAATCCAAATATGGAGCCCCTAAGATGGTTTAGGAGCTATGACGTGTATGGATTAAATATTAACTCCCTTTCATTGTTCTTTAGCAAAGACAACCTACAGCATGCATGCACGACAGTTGAGAATGGTTATGATTAGAACCAAACTATGATGCGTGAACAGGTGTTTCTCCAGGCGAAGGGACAGGTGCAACAATGTCTGATGATGAAGATGATCAGGTGGAAAGCAACGCCAACTTATATGACGGGGGCCTGGATGGCGCTGATAGTCTCGGCTTTGGTCCTCTTGTTCCCACTGAAAGTGAAAGATCTTTGATGGAGCGTGTAAGGCAGGAGTTGAAGCATGAACTAAAACAGGTAACTAATGTCTAAAAGTGTGGAAGGATATATAGACAAATTCAAATGATGCAGCTATTTACAAGCTTTCCTTTTTTTGTTTTCAGGGTTACAAGGAGAAGATTGTGGACATAAGAGAAGAAATTCTGCGAAAGAGGCGAGCAGGGAAGCTGCCGGGGGACACTACCTCCCTATTAAAAGCATGGTGGCAATCACATTCTAAATGGCCATACCCAACTGTAAGTTTTGACAACCTCATTTATAGATGTTGCTACTTACTTCACTACTGGTGTGTAATTTCAGTAGGCATCCTTCACCTTCTAATTATTTGTTTTAGGAGGAAGACAAGGCAAGGTTGGTGCAAGAAACAGGCTTGCATTTAAAGCAGATAAATAACTGGTTCATAAATCAAAGGAAAAGGAACTGGCATACTAATCCTTCATCTTCTAGTTCCTCCAAAAGCAAGCGCAAGAGGTGGATTTATAATTGCTTAGCTGTTTTCTTTTCTTGATATTTATTTGTGTTAGTATTTGCTTAAGACTATATGCTAAGTGTTTCTTTTGGATAGCAGCGCAGGTGAAACCAGTAACCAGAGCTTCATGTGAATGGACAGCATTTTGAAACTGTATGCTCGTAGGATTCATTGGATGATTAGCTCTCCCATCCACCCGCCAGCTTGAATCTTAAAATGATGGAATATGAATGTGAAAGGGGATTTAATTAAACTGTTGAGAAATAGTGTTTACTTAGCTCAATTACAGAAACCCTGGTATTGTTGTATATGAGGCTGCTGCTTGATACCTGATATGTTGTTGACGCAGGCACAATATATTCGATTTAATGGGTATCTATGAATATATATATATATATATACACACACACACACATTTGTACAATGCATTACACTGAAAGGGAAAATAATTTGAGTACTGTAATGCATTTTTCATCAGTTATATTGCTGCTTAATGACCCGCGAATGTTGTACTAGGAAGTTCTCATTTATTGGGTTGCGAGTCTTTTAAGGGTCGAGTGTCTTGGATCGCAGCCTAGTCCCGGCTTTTAGTAACAAGAATAACTGGTTTGAAGGAGATAAGAGAAAGGAGTAACCCAGTGGGAAATTCTGTATCTTGGCGCCTCATTTTCTCAAGAGCAATAATATCAGACAAACATGAGACCAACTTTGTACACAACTTGAATAATCGTTTAGAGAAATGTTTTTTGTCTAAATGACTTGCTGAAAAGATTGTGAAGAGTATTTAATAGCTTAGACACTATTCTTCTGTCAAAAATTTAAATCCAGTGCTTGTGCAATTCCAGAGGTGTTATATTGATTTCAGAGCAAGTAACTACAATTCTTGCATTTATATCAATCTGACTTTATGCGAGACTAACTTTTTTGTTTGAAGTTCAATAAAATAAAATGAAGCCGTTTCTACTCTTGCCAAGCTATTTTCTGGGTGATATTTACTTTGCCATGTTTTTCTTTTAATTTGCTTTAGACCTGATATGCTGGAAATGGGTTTGTTCCTAAGTTGCATACAGAGATTGGTGACTTATATGGCTGTATTGACGAGTTTTGAAGAGGAGGAAAGCAAGGAAGAGAAGTTAGCTACGTTGCTCTTGTCTAAATGTTCTATCATTTATGAGAGTAGGGAAGAGACTTCTCTTTGCTTTGCTCGGAGGTTAAGGTGAAAGTGAAGGAATGAATCAATTAATTATAAACCTCCAATTTATATATATAACGCAAGTTGCATAAGGAGGCAACTTCCAATTGCCTTCGTGATAACTAAATGGAATTTGAGTATAAGTCGTGTGTAACACGTTTTCTTCTAGAACAAACCTACCAAGACTTTTCGTCTGCAACTGCTGGAATCTTCTGACGTTGCACAAGATGATGCCCATCACGAAGAAAATCAATGATGTTTGGTCTTTAATTACAGAAAAGAATAATCCCATAATGAAAAATAATAGTTGAACAAATTTAGCAAGTTTAATCTTACTAAACAACATTCATGTCTGAATTTGGCGATGTCCAGCGACAGCAAAAGGAGCAGAAAACCTTGTGGAGAAACTAGGAGGCATGTCTTCTTCATCTTCGCTCTGAGCCCCGCTGTTGAAGTTAAGAGCATAGCTTCGTTCATCGTACTGAAACCTGTTCTTCTGCTTCTTCCCATATCCACTTATCTTCCTTATAAATGTCTTCCACTTTGGCCCTGCAACTACTTCTGAAAATTCCTTCACCTTCCTCAACCTCTCCATCAGCCATGCTTCTCCTTCTCCGCTGCCTTCTCCCTGTTGTTGCAATAAACGCTTGCCGTCATCTTCACGGCTCTGCCGCCATCTGAAGCGAAAACCCCGAAAGCATCCACAGTACCCGCTAGCCTCTTCGTGGTCATTGAAATCATCCTCGTCGTGCTCCATCAATGGCTTCCCCTCGAAAGCAGCCATGTATTCAAAGAGAACAAGAGTTTGGATTGGCGTTCGAGCTGGTTTTAGGCGGCTGCAATGATAGAGAAAGTATTTATAGGTGTTTGGCGAAAGAGATAGAAGCAAAGGAGGAAATGTCAAAGAAACCAAAGCTACAACTGTCTAAACAATTTCCAGCCAAACAAAAATTAAAACAAAAATCAAAAAGTAGGAACAATTCTTGGACTTGGAAGTTGGAACTTTGAATTTGGAAGATTCCGCGAAGTATCTTCTCCGGCGGCTGAAGATGCTTCTGCTTTTATGGGCAGCCCAATGGAGTGTCTACGTTAAATTGCAGTGCCACTGCCCTGCTTGATTCAGAAAATTCAATTCTGGATTTTTGTGGCTTTTTCGTACGCGATTTATCTGTCAGTCGCTTAATGAAATATCTAAAATAAAAATATAAGAAATACGATGGGAAAGGGGATGGGCCGGCTGGGACGCTACACGCCTACGCGGTGTCTTAATGAATAATGGTGTCAAGTCCACGCCCACAATGTTAACCAAGAAATCCAAATGCAGATGTGGCCACAACTAAGTAGCCATTAAAAAAACAGAAACAGTCATTGGCCACCACCAATGACATGTCAAATAATTAATTGGCAAGAGGGGGAAAAAGGGGGTAAGAATAATACCATAAATGTTTGAAAAATGGTAAATTCATCAGTAAATCCAATTTTTACAAGTACTATCAAACAATATGAACAAAATTTTTTTCTTCTCTTTCTTCCACTCAAAAACGGCACTGAAATTCTAGTCCACATCATGTATTGTTCGTCGAGGTGGGGATGTATCATGTAATAAGATATTACTAAGCTAAAATCCTGCTAACTTAACTACTTGACCATTAACAACCTTTCCTGTAACTTACAGCACTAAACGTCGATCTGCAAATTGGCTGAGAAACACAAACCAGAAACTATGGGAGAAGCTGGATGTAAGTAACTTTGTAGTTGTAGAAACTCATTTCTGTAATTGCGGCAAAGCTGGTTGCTGCTGTTGATTTTGTCCTTTGGGAGGAGTCTTGCCTGCCATGGAGCGCAACTCATTTGCAATCTCAGTGAAGCTTGGTCTTTCTGATGGCTCAGATGACCAACATCTCTCCATCAGAGATCTCCATTCTGGATCACAAGATTCTGGAAGCGGAGGCCGCAACGTGTTGCTCACAATACCACCTGAATAATATTTGGGAAACCCATATGCACCAGCTCAATAACTGAAATCCAGAGAATCAAATCTCAAAGCATGAATGAAGTCCAGGGATTACCTATGATAGCCCCATAGTGCAAATCAGCATATGGCTCTTCTCCAGTAAGGAGTTCCCACATCACAATACCAAATGAAAAAACATCAACCTAACACAACATACATCAGAACACAAATCTCAAGTTCGGAGAGTAACAGAATATGAAGTATCAAATTACATCAGTAAGGAATGCATAGCATAAACCTTTTCTGAAACAAGGCTACTGCTTCCATTCAGTAGTTCTGGAGCCATCCAAGGTAGGGTTCCCCGCACGCCACCAGAGATCAGTGTCTGACATTTCACTTTGGATAGACCCAAATCGCCAACCTGGTATAAGTAAAAGTGTAAAGAAGCTCTACAGCATCACAAGGAAATAATTTACGCACATAGACCGTAAAGTCAATTAATATAACTTTTTGTCTCTAACGTTGCAGAAGGAAAGCTAAACTCTGAAGCATCAAGCATCATGGTGTTAATTGCAATGCGCATCTGATCTAGAAAACTGGGATTTAGGATGTTGGCGGGTAGGGGCTGCTGCACTCGTAGTACTGCATATATGGTAGGACAACCGACGATAATGATGATGCAGAGCACACATTGCAGGTACAGACAAAACCTCAAAAAATTTTCCTGCCCGAAGATCTTAATTGGTATTTATCACTCGATCATCTTGTAATAGGAGAATTGGAATCTATGCCACTGCATTGCTCTAGGAATAAGAAGTGGTTCTTTTTTGCTGTTTCTAACCCAGAAGTTAAGTTTATTTCATCAGGGTAGCATCACCACCAATTGCTCCCTACTTTACTTCATCTATTTTTCCTTTAGTACTTCACTCATGCTATGAAAAAATTTTACCCAGATGTTAATCAAGCACCTGAATGTTCATAGGTAAAACTACCAAAATTTTTTTGGTACCAACTCTATGAACTATGATCATCAAATCCCCAGGAGAAAGATTTTAATTACTTGATTAAAATACTTAAATTCCTACAAATATAATGAAGTCAACTTAACAGCCTTCCATTGCATGAAACAATTAAACAGATCCAAGGAAGAAAAGGGAATACGAACCCTATGGAGCTAAAAAGAAAAGAAAGAGAAAATAATGAAAGATGAGCTAAAACAAGAGAGAAATTGAAATAAACTCATCTGAAAACCTCGTGTTAATTAATGATATGAACCCTGGTATAGGCTCCCTTTCAAATCTAACACCATCACAGAAAAACAAAACCATTGAATTCTCAGGGTACAGTTGGAAAGATTCTGGGGATCAATTATACCAATCAAAACCTAGGGGCCAAACTGCTCATATAATAATGTTGCCCCGGGGAGGGGGTTTTTTGAGAGAGGGGGGGGGGGGGGGGTTGGGGAGGTGAGTGTTCCAATTTACCCGGAAAACTATCATCCCAAATGCTAATGTAATAGGCAATTGGACGAGTGTGCAATAGCATATGGTATGATCACAATCCATTTATTGTTCCTAAAGATGATAAAATGTCCACAATTCAGCCACTATGAAAATACCAGAACTACCAAACACAATGGCATCATAAATCTAAATCAAAGAGAAACAAAGAACCTAAGAGACATTCTGAAGATTCTCCTTGGATAACCTCTTCTTCCCAATGACAAACAAAAAGTTAAATTTATTAAAAAGAAAAAAACGGCAAAGATGGCAAAAACATTGGTCTACAGATAAATAATAGTAAATAACAGTCAACAAAATGTGACCATGACACGATAGATTGGAAGCTCAAACTTATTAAATGTTTCTTAATGCTAATGCATTATACTGCCATAGTAGCTCCAACCTATGCAATAATTAACATCTGTCCAATATTGTTATCCTAGGCATGATTGAGCTTAGAATGTAAGGAAACCACAGGGACCAAAGCTAGCTGGCTACCCCTAACTACTGTGATGGAGCTGATGGTCTTAGACTATCCACTATATCAAGACAGATGAGTACCAAAACATCCAGGCGTTCCAGCAAAATGAATCTCACATTATACATGCCTCTGCAGTTTTTACTCCTTTTAATTAAACAAGCTGGACTGCCAACAAACTGAAATAAAAAGCAGAACAAGAGAACCGCAATGACAGAGGATTCATATTATGCATACAAGCCCTATAATTTGTTATCCAAGTAATTTAATTCATAAAGCCAGAATAAGTTATAGTGTATCTCCAGAATAAGCCTACAAGAGCCATAACCCATGATGCCAAAAGAAGACAGCCATGCTACACATCAACTTCTAACTTTTAATGGCCATTTCTATGATAATTTGAGTGAGACTAGAACAAGCTATACCTTGCCATTCAGCCCATAATCTTAGGAACATACTATCTAATCTGATGGATAATCTTACGATCAAACCAATTGAACACATTCAGATACAACAAATATTTCTTTTCTAGTTTTAGCTCCCAGTCCATGTCAGTTTCTAAAGGCGACTTATCTAACATCATAGCTTCTTAAATGAATGCTCATTCTCCTTTGTTTTCTACTCACGTCACTCATCTTGTCATAGGAAAGATACTAAAAATTTAACACCAGTTATTCCCCACTAACCACTAATGCTGCAAGCAACCATTCTATTTAATATATTATTACTACAATCTCCTTTCGTATACAACCTTTATTTATGCCATTTTGAGGTAGACCTTTAGCAAAGCCAGCGAACCTAAAAAAAGGGAGTCACAGTTAACTTGACAGATATCTTCTAAAATCATTTCTTTTTAATTTGGGTTATCTAATTATTACAGTCCATATAGTAGCCCTTTGAATGGGTCAAACTGCTTAGATAAGAGTAATACGTCAATACGTGAGCAAATGCAGTAATTACTTATCTCCCTACAAGCAATACAACAATACGTAATGCAAGTCTACCACATATAATTCTACAGAATAAGATTCCAAAGAATTCTAGGCCACATTATAAACCTTGCATATTGGGCGGTGCGGATCTCGGAGATTTACAAGCAAGTTGTCACTTTTTAGGTCGAAGTGTACAATATTTTTTCCATGCAGGTATTCCATACCAAAGGCCACATCCATTGCAATCAAAAGGCGCTTGCGCTTGTCAAGATTCCTGCTATGACTGTTTTAATATCAAACTTCTGACATTTTGGAAATAATATATTTCACCAAGGTAATGCATAAAAATACCAGGGGATGGGGTAAAGGATACTTTTGAAGTTTGAACTCACATAAAGGCATGCACACACACTACCTCTCATTCTTCTGCAAGGCATTTCTTAGAGAACCATTAACCATATACTCTGTTACTGTTGCCACAGAACCTCCTGGGCCATCAAGCACAATACCATAAAAAGCTACCACATTTGGATGGTGCAAATCAGCAAGCTTGATTGCCTCATTCCAGAAGTCAGATATCTGTTTGATTCACAGAATTCAATTGATCAGGGAGAGGATGCAGACGTGACAAAAGAACCAATAATAATCATTGACAGACCATGCGCTCTTGCTCTGAAGGCTTTCCAGCAAAACACCTATCAGTAATCCGCTTGACTGCAACATCAGTGCCCCTCCATTTTCCATGATATACAGTCCCAAAGGTACCCGAACCTAATTCTCCAAGCTCTTCAAGGTCACAGTTCTTTATAATCTAGGGAAAAAACCAACAGCAAGGCATTAGTTTAGCTGATTTGATACCGTAAGTATAAAGGAGGAAACATACAAAAGAAAATATCCAACCTGCAACCCAAGGCCATCTGATACAGGGAAGACAAAATTTGCCCTTTCTGGTGGCTTGCTCTTGACATCCTAAAAATAAAAATATAAATGTATTAATATAATAAACCTTACCAGACAAGCGGCATGGTGAAGAGGGGAACCATATTAAGAGAGTATTCCAGCGATTACAAGACAAAGTAGATAGTACACATACGGGGAACATGTAAAGGATTTTACCTGAGCTTTAGTTTTACACAGCATATCTATTGGATTATTTTGAACATCTCCATCCTCAATTGCTTTGTGACAGGACACTTCCTTGCCACCCATGTCAGGATTAGAAGGAATACTCGAGTGCAGAACAGAAGCAGCTACACCTTCAGCAACAGCTGGAGGGTCTTGTTTGATCTGAGCTTCTGCTAATCCTTCAATAATAAATAAATAAATAACAAAACAAACGGAATGACTATGTGCTTCATAGCTATATATGAGCAAAAAAGTTGAATATATATATAAGAATTTAACAATTTACAGACCCTTGGCAGACTGGCCCTGTTCTAAATTCAAATTCTGTTTGAATGACTGGTAGAGGGCATCCTCCAATTGAGCATCTAAATTTTGTTCCCCACAGCTGCCCAATACATCATTAGAAGAAGGGACTTCTTTCTTCAATAAAACTTTGTTAGGTCTAGGAGGTGGAAAGTAGGTACCATGGTGTAGATTCCAGGGATCCTGATTGCTGAAAAGTGACTTCGTAGAATCCTGCACATCTCCAGGCCTGACAGATGGAGATATTAAAGATGGCGCTGTATCATCCTTATGATAATTTCCACTATTTGGTTGAGGATATGATTCAGGAATTACCCAAACAGTTGGTTGTGTCACCTCATTATCAAAGACCACTTTTGATCTGCCCTTGTTATCTACAAGCACTTCTTTCTCTGCAAAAAGATGAGTATTGTGATCAAACTTATCATTTCCACTAACTTTATCAACAGGTATTCTCAGGGTGTCCATCCTCCCATCAATTGGTCTCAGATGGTCATGTGTCACCCACGTATCTACAGCATTGGTTTTTGGGACAAGGCCAGCAAGCTCATTAGTATATTCTTTTGGAGATTCTTGAGCCAGACAATCAGAAGTTTGTATAGCTGTGCCAACAACTAGAGGCATATCACTATTAACAGGTTTATTCACTAGCACATCCTGTTTTACCCTGTTTTCAATTGGCACCATATGTGACAATGGGGCTGTGGCCATGAGCCCATCAATTGGTGATTGTTTATCACCTGCCCTTCCAATCATGTCTGGGATAACTGAAGTCCTGAGATAATCAAAGCTATCTGACTTTTGTATAGAAGTCCTCTCACCCTCAGGCTGTGACTCAAGATAATGAGAAAGCCCACTTATATCAGTATAAGGCACTCCAACTGGAGATTCCACTTTGCCGATAACCCTGGGTCCGGTCTGAACCCCTTGTTCAATAATGCCTTCCATCAAGGGTGCAGTCACCATAACCATATTTGTGCCTAGAGATTTTAAATTGTCCTCCATAGGAAGACTATGGTAACTTGGGATTGAATCAGAAATTGGACCAACACCACTACTCCGCTGATCCTGAGCCACTGGATCTGAATGTGCATGAGGCAGCGTTTTCTGACACATATAACAGTCCTCCACTCTTTGGATTTTCTCAGGGATCATTACCTGCTGTTGAGGTAACAACCCATCAGTGAAAACAACATGCTCTTGCTGAGGAACCTGAACCCAACCATAGTTCCCTCCAACCACTACAGAAGGAACTTTAACCTGGTAAACATTGTAGCTGTGTTCAGCAGGAAGCTGGATAATTCTTGGCCCTGATGCACTTTCATCATTAAATTGGTCTAAATGATTTTGCTGGGGTTGCATCAATGGCCGAATAACATTTGGTCTTACACCAACATGAGAGGATGCTGGAGCCATTGTCATCCGCACTGTAGGCATGACTTGATGGGATGCTAAACCTGGAGTTCTATCATGAAACTGCTGTTGGGTTAATATAGTTCCAGGATTCCCAAAAAGATGAGGATTTGGGAAACCCATCAGGGGAGGCAGTTGTACATAATCTGCATGGTTCACAAAATCCTGGCGTGGGTCAACAAAAGGCTGAAAATAAGGTGCTGGTGGAGGAGTGTCCATTCCAGACTGCTGCATCACATATTGCTGCTGGCATAGAGTAACAGGTACAGGCCTCTCTAACTCAACCT
Source organism: Dicorynia guianensis (assembly GCA_037013595.1). Taxonomy (NCBI): domain Eukaryota; kingdom Viridiplantae; phylum Streptophyta; class Magnoliopsida; order Fabales; family Fabaceae; genus Dicorynia; species Dicorynia guianensis. Next base: position 26,598,245 of record JASUAB010000015.1, read on the forward strand.
CATTCAAGAAAGGTGAAGTTTGGGTCGCACCAGACTTACCTACAGGCATGCCCAATGGAATGGCGGAAGCATCTGAGTAAACTGTTGAATTGGTATCCACAACACCCAATTTCGCAGCAGTGTCATGAGAGGCTGCCAGATTCTCCTTGGGTGACAGAACGCAAGATGAGGGAGCCCCACTGGTATCCCCTTGACCAGCAATTGAGCTATCAAGAGCCTCAGTCCCGCTCAAATCAGAACTTTGGGTGGAAGTTGCACTTGTAATACTCTCCCTCCTTGTGATTCCACCACTGATTCCATCAGTAATTCCATTCACAGCATCAACGTATTTCTGCCCACTATCTTGTAAATCCCCATACTGCACCACACCAGGAGAGTCAAGTTCAGAAGCGGAAAATAGGAAAACCCTTAATTTAGCTGAACCATCTGAAGATCTCTCAATTAATTTTTCATACTCATCCATCATATTTTCAAGATCATCCTGGCACGAAACTGATACCAATGCATCAAGATCCTCATCAGGCAGCTGATACTTGATAACCACAGGTTGCCCATATGTATCAACCATCTTTTGCACCAGTTCGCTGAAGCTCACGTCTCTCTTAAAACTAATAATTCTTGTCTGCCCTCCAACATATCTCAACATTCCATCACTAGGTCTAGGTAAAACCTTCCCACCATAACTGCATAAAAACTTCACTTTTCTCCCTGACACGGAATCATCCCCACCCTCATCACTCGCCTGATCAGCCAAATTCCCTGCTTGCCTCTGGCTAATGGTGGGACTATAACCAATTCCAGCTGGGGGAATACTGCCTACCCGATCACCGGCATTGCCAATGACTCTGTTGGCCTGAAGAGCACTACAACCAAGCATGTTAGCCTCATCATTGCCAGCCTTTTCCAAGTCCTTGCCTCCACTCCAATTACCCAAATTCGGAGGATAACCAGGTCCAGTTGCCATGACGACACTTGAAAGATCCGCAGCATTGCCACCAGGAATCTGATTGGTAAAGCTGGAACTATAATTAAACCCAACGGCAGGGTTCATAGTCCGATGCGCAATCGGCACGCCAGGACGAACGCACCACGTAGCAGCACCTGAAGCCGCATTCGCATAACCCACGCCAACGAGCCCGGCGTCGGAGACAGGGGCTGGGTAAAAAAGAGGCACCGCCCCGGGGCTGCCGCCTTCACGAATCGAATTCGGGGGAAAGCATTCTGCGGTACGTACGGTTGAGGACGCCGGTAAAATGAGGGGCTCTTCAGCTGTAGGATGAGCTATGTTCAATGACCGCATATCCTTTGGAATGGAATTTTGATCAAACGCCATACCTACGAAAACCAATGAAATTGAAAAACGCTAAAAAATAAATCCGAACAGAAAGAAAAGCATCATTTGAAAACAAATCCTAGGGATTGGCTTACGAAATCAGATTCCTACATTCAGGTCTTGGTCAAGCACCAGAAAGTTGGATAAACCCTAGTAAAATTGAGCATAACAAGGAGGGTATCCGATGAATTACAGAGACAATAATAATGAAACAGAGAGAAAGAATTAATACCAGATTTTGAAGACCGTAGTGGAGCGATAAGATGGGCAGAAAGAGACAGAAAAAGAGCGAGTCGGTGGAATCCCAAATTGGTAACAGCTCACTGTGACAAGCGTCCGCAACAGCCCACAAACCAGGGCTTTTATTGAATCTTCGTTCTACTCGCAGCCTGGTATGCTCTCTGCTCACACTCCATACACCTTCTCTCTCTCAATGGTGCCTGCTGGGATCTGTCCCTTTTTATTTATTTAATTTGTAATGGGTTTCAGTTACAAAGAATATTCATGTCCCTGGTGCGTATTTTAATTAATCAGTTTCCCGGGAAAGTGACAGAAAGTGGATTCGTTTGTTGGGTTGAAAACGGCAGAAGAAGAGAGAGCTTCTTCTGCGGTTGCGGCACAGAGGGGAGGGAAAAGAGGGAAGGCACGTGGACTGCTAGTGCTTTCAACCATGTTCAAATACCATTGTTTGTTTTCTTATGGGAAGGTATTGAGAGGATGGGAGATTGGAATTGCCTTCTACCTTACGAAAGAGGCTGGTTTTGAGACCACTTAGACATATCTACATCTCTTGTGATTGAGGTGAGTTTGGTGAGATGCAGAGATAGTTTTAAGAGTGTTAAATTAGTAAAAAATGTAGTAAAACTCATAAATAATAAATATTCGTTATATATTAATATTTATTTAAAATTATTAAAATTAAGAATTTTAATTATAGATCATGGTTTCCATTCAAACTTATTTTGAATAGTTAAGGGAGATAAATAAATGTTTTTAAATAAAGTTAAAATTAATAATTTAATTTATAATATTTAATAAATTTAATAATTTAAAATTTTTTTAAATAAATAATTTATAAAATACTATTTACAAAATTAATAGAATCGAATATATTTTTTAGGCATAACTCTTTTGTCATAAGAATTTACTCACTTTTGTTATGACAAAATATATAAAAAAAAAAATTAAGAATTTCGCAAATTTTGAGATGAGTGTGATTATTTTCACACCATTTCACTTATGGAATCTTGACAAAATTCAATAAAAATTATCGTCACATAATCTAAAAGCTGCTACTGAATCTCATAAAAATTTTCCTTAGTTGAATTGGGTGAAAGAATCTCTACTCTTTTGGGATAGAAGAGAGTAGTGGGGAGGTGAGACGAAACACGTTAAGGTTTCCCATTGCTTAGTGGATGGAGGGAAGAAACAATAGAAAGTAGGTAGTCAAGAGGGTATGCCCTGATAGTGGTTCGTTGTTCGTTATGAGTCAGTTTCGGTGGGGGTTTGTTAGCCTTTCTGAATGATAATGACGTTTTAAATTCTTTAAGCTTCACTCCGCCCAGAGGATAAGAGAGCAGAGCCCCACCGCAGCCAAAAAGGAAATGGCGCTTTAGAATTAATAAAGCACAAGGGGCCACCGGCGCGCCTTTTAGCATAGCGTATGTAAACAATAAAGTGGACAACGGGCTCCACAAAGCCATCCGGCCTCAACTCTGCTGGTCGCACCCAGGATCAGCTTCCATTCATGCACCTTCCTTGAAGCATCATTGCTGAGCTTTAGGAAAAAGGTTTTATATTAAATACTCAAAAGCTGTTGAAATGTATCAATTTATTAAACTGTATAATTTTTATAAAAAATTTAATTAATTTAATAATATAAATTTTTTAAATAAATATTTTTAAAAATTTAATTTATACAAATAACAGAAGTGCTAAACTTATACTTATGAAATAAAGTGTGAGTTCAATTATAATTAATAAATAATTAGTAATATAAATTATTTAAAATTATAAATATATGAATATTCCATATGTTTAAAATGAATTTAATTAAAATAATGTATTATATATTTTTTAATTAAATAATATTTAAAAGAGTATTATATTTAGTTTTTTTATTAATGTGATGAATTTGGGCAACGTCATACGCGGTTTTACCCTTCTTCTTTTAGCAGGATGAGACATGAGAGGGTTTGAAGATGAGCCAAAATTTGAAGGCCATAAAAGAAAGACAAGGCACAAAAAAACAATTGTGATGGTCATACGCGTTTGGAATCTGGGTTGTGGTGTGACGTCACAGACAAAGATTTCCAAAAGAAAAGCAGAAATTTTAGTAAAAGTGATTTAAAAAAAAGTGTAAAAGATGGACACATTATTTAAAGTTTAAACTTGTGGGGATAATAAGGAAAAAAAATAAGTTAATAAAAAAGTGAAATGTATAATATATAATTTAATACAAATTAAAGAGTTAAATAAAAAGTTATAAAAATTACAAAATAATAAGAATAAAAGATCAGGCAAACTCAATTATAAGTAAAAAAGGTAAGAATGATTGTATCATAACTTAGTAAACAAGTTTAGATGGTTGATATAACTAATACAACTATATCATAAATAATAAAATGTTAATGAAATGAAAGTCAATCGCATCTCAAACTAAAATCTAAATTAAATATGTAAATTTAAATTTTAAAGTTATTTTTATTAAAAAATAAAATTATTTAACTCTAAATTTCGTGAAGAATTAAAACCTATCCCTACATAACTTTTAATGAAGTGAATATTATAAAAAAAAAAAGTTATGAAGTAAAGCACGAGTTATAGCGGCGTTGATTATTTTAGTTACCATAATTGAAGCATATAGTCTAGTAATCTTTATTCACAATTAGTTATTTATATAGTTTATGACAGAGTAAATGGTGTAATTATTTGATATAAATGGAAGAATTCAACAAGTAGTTCACGAGTTGATGGATATAAATTCTAGTTTTTGTTCAATAATATAGGGGGCATTTTATTTGTAAAATATGAAATGAAATATTGTTGATAAAAATTGAGATTAGTATAAAGTAAAAACAGACTGATAATAATTAATAAAATAGAAATAATTGACCCTTTGATTTTTACATTAATAACCATTCATTTATTTGTTTATTCATTTATAATTTATTTTGTAATGTAAACAAATATTTAAAAGCACAGTTGTTAAACTCACCTCAAGCAGACCAATTCAACCAGGAATCGAACCTTGATACAGTCGGATTGATGAAAACTGATCAATCTGATAGTTAAATCGGTGAATTAGTTGTTAAACTGATAGTTGAACTAGTGATTGAATTGAAATTTAAAAAGAATTTTTGGTAATATTAATACATAAATATTTATATATTTATTTAATTTTATGTTTGACCTCAATAAGTGATCAGTTATATTTAGAAATTAGGTTAAAATATCAAAAATCGTTATACTTACATTATTTTATAAAAAAATTTTTATTATACTTTTAATTATAAAAATTAATATTGTTATAATTTTAAGCAGTAACAATTTAAGTCTTTTGGTAATTCTACTGCTGGTTTCCATCTCGACTCTGCCGATCTTCATTGTCTCGGTGCTGGTTTCCTTAATTTGCCATAGAAACCCAAGCCTTCCTTGATCTGTAGGTTCTGATTTAATGTTGAGAAACGAAAGCGTTTGTAAGTTGGTTCGAAGAATGTAACATCAAGAGGGTTGCCAAGAAAAATATAACGGGTTTGCCTTATCTGCTAAAGGTTTGCAATTATAAGGCGACTCGTGCCCAAAACATCCAAATATATGCTGGCAAGGTGGATTGCAGTTCTCACTCTCATCACCTGCTGAACCCTTGAAATGTTTATTTATTGAGAGACTCTTTCCCTACCATGATTGCTTCCGTTTGTAGTCGAAGGCGACCTCCAACTGCCATGATTGTTGCTGTTTGTTTTTCTTTTTTGACCATAGCCATTGTTGCTACCGTCACTTGTCTCTCTAGCTGGTTCAGAGTCACTCTCCTCATTGGGTCTCCTGTAATTATGTGGAACTTTGGGTTTCAGTTTGAGGAACAGGGTATCGCACTTCAGTGGAAGAGGAGGTTGCTTAGTTACACTAACAAAAAGATCTAAATTGTTACCATTAAAAAATATAATAGTGTAAATTGTTAGAATTGAGAGTGTGTATGATTTTTTTGTAAAAGAATATAAGTACAGCGATTTCCTAAATTTTATCCTAAAAATTATGAATAGCAAAATCTAATTTTTGTGAGTACGACCATGCGAGGTGCTTTATACATGTGGCATTGACGTGAAAGTCTAAGCTTTTGTGTGGGCATGTTCATTTAAACGTAGGCGTTTGACGAAAGAGATGGATGAGAGTCATGAGATCCATATCATCACTATCACAAGTGTACGTATAAAAGATCTGAACTAGATCCGACTTGAATAAATTTGAATTTAATGTGTCCCCTCCACCTGTATATTTTGGTTGGTTATTTTTTTTTTTGTTAAATTTATCCGAAATTGATTTGATCCATTAAAATATATATAAAATTTATTAATTGATAATATTTTATGTGTATATAATTAATTAGATTCAAATAAAAAGTTGTAAACTGAATTCTATCATAATTTAATTAATTTTTTACACAACTAACCCAAAGCAAGGCACATCCTTTTTCACAGTACATAGATATGCGTCTTTCCACCTCTCCATGCATGACAAAAGCAATGAAAGCGCCCCCATCTTGTTCATCTCACATCAGCAGGGACCAACTTCACCCCGGTGATGACAGCCCCAAACACGTGAAATTTTGAAGTTTACGTCCCACACCTACTGTCAATCTCCAACACCTACTTTGGGTAAGTTTCTTCCGAGCTAAGCAACATGTTATGGTTCATAACACTGTATCATTCAAAGCGTTAAGTTAATTACAATTAGAAAAAGGTTGATATCTATAAATGTAAAAGTAACCAACATAACAAAACCCATTTAAAAGTTATTTGATGTTTGGAACGTTCCATAATTCTTGTGGATTTAATAAATGTAATTATTTAAAATTTTTAAATGAGTATTTAATATAATAATTATAAAATTTAATAATTCAAATTTATAAGTATTATTAAAATTCAATTTTTAAAAATAATAATACTGTTATAATGTTGACTCATTTTTCATTATTTTATATCTTAGCAATGTTTATGCATGAAAAATCTTTGAGCGGCATGTTACATCAGTAATTCATTAGAATGCAAGAGACCCCTGGAGTGTTTGGCCACAAACAGGAAAATTTAGGCAGTTTTTAGAAGCACCTGGGGAGATTCAGAAGATCCTAGGAGAATATCGGAGAGGGATGGGATCTCCATCCCCTCAGGGCAGCTACTTTGGGATTTAGTTTCTGTAGGAAAAAAAAAAAAGAATACAAGAGAAACCTGAACGTAAATGGCACAAACCCACAAGTGGATTGGAACCTCAGGCTAATGGTTCCATGGTCACGGTACATGGGTTTGCAACAATGAAGCCCAAGGGGCAGTTTGGTTTTTAAACAAAAGGGTTCATTTTGGGTATCCAAAGGACACGATCCTTGCGAAATAATAATCTGGATTTGGTCCTAGCTCTATCCCTGTAGAGAAATTGAGTAATATCATACTGTTTATCACTGTTCAAGCAACTGATCACCTCCGCCGTCACCGTTATCCCGCAACTGCTTCTGTGATAATGGCATGTGTCGTTTCCTTGTGGCTACCTTCCCTTCCCTGTGCTTCATGTGACGCTCTGCAATCAATTTGACGAAAATTGTGGGCCTCAATTAGGGACCATCAAATTGATTGATAAACTGTATAGCCTTAGTGCTCCAATTATTCTTCAGTCACATTCATTTTATTTATTTTCATTTAATTTTTATAATATAAATTTTTTACAAATAAATTAAAGAGATTAATGCCTACCAATCATTTCTACTGTCCATGCATGGTGGCAATCAAATCAATCACTCCTCCTCTCATTTTCAATTGATGCCTTTATAATGTCAAATTTAATGGGTGTAATCAATTAAGCAAAAACATACGCTACCCAGCAAACTTTATTCTTTTTTTTAACTTTTAATGTGATTTTTTTTATTTACTGTAATGACAAAATTATTTACAAAAAATTGTAGGTTCAATCTCATTTCAACTGCACATTCAAGATTCGAACGAAAATGGGAAAGAAATTGTAGATCGTGATTCAATTCCATGCATTGACGCATGTATCTGTGCTCCTCATCGCCTTGAAGTTTGCGTTTCTGTTTTTTATTCCTCTCATTCTTAAGGTTTCTATTTACATAGAGACGACAACAAGAACGAAGAAGAAAACAAGGGCTACCTTATACACTGCGTGAGCAACGCTCAACCTTTGCTTTGCTCCGCTGCTATGGCGGTCATTGCCGCCGAACTCCTGCTCCTTAACTTTTACTTTCCTGCATGCGTCACCGCATTGGATCTGGAACAATACATCTTAGATCAACTAAGAGCAGTGATTTCCCCGGTTGTCGTCGTGGAATCCAATGACGTCCTAGTCGACTGAGAAGGAGACGGAGACGGTGGCAATCTCGATGAGAAACTCCTAAAGTCGTCTATGAGCCTGTCTTCAGTGCCTTCGTCTTCGAAATTCAACGAGTAACTGAGCGCATCGTAATGGAAATCCGCCGAGTACCGGCGACCGTGCCGGCCGAATCGGGGGATGAAACTGCCGCACTTCTCCTTCCGGTGCTGCAGATCACTAGAGCGGGACTTGGAATGAAGCGACGAGCTCCGAACCAAGGTCGGCAGCGCCGAATCGTGGTGTTCGTCGTGGTGATGGCGACGGCGGTGGTGGAAGCAGGACGGTAAGCGCAACGGGGATCTGAATTTGGGCTTGAGAGAGGAAGGCGATTCAGGATTGTGTTCTTCCGCCATGAATGCAAATGAGAGAGAGAGCGGAAACGAGAGGAGTTTATGCACAATACTTAATAGTAAATGTGGTCGTGGCGAGAAGGAATCGGGGCAGGCATGCAATGACGAAAAAGCATGTGGAAGTTGCGGTGGCAGGTCACGGATGAGACAGGTCCAATAGAAATGGCTTGTAGCTTGTGGGATGGTGACGAAGGAAGGAGCGGTTTCGATGAGAGCGAGCGCATTCGAAGGAGGGGTATCGTCGTCAATTTGCAAGATAAATGTCGTACAACTTGGTTGCCACTTCGGCAACGTTTTTGTCGTATGGATTTTTTTTCAAAATGGATTCTCTTATTTTTAGTTTAAAGATAAAAATAAAATTAATAAAAATTTGTTAAAAAAATTATTTACATTATATTTAAATATAAACTAAATTGATAAAATTATTAAATTTTAAAAAAAATTATTCAAAATATAATAAATATTTTATAAATAGATAATTTGGAGTATAATTGAGGAATGAAATGATTTAATTATTTTTAAGAAAAATGAAAATAAATTTTTATAGAAAAAGATTATACATCAATTATATACCAATTATACTACATGTATTATGTATTGTAAATACGAATGTAAAATGATTGATAGAATGATATTCTTATTATTAGATTAAATTTTTTTTTATATGAATGATTGAAAATTATTATTCAATCAATTATTATTTATTAAAAAACTAAAACTTCATTTTAGTCTTTTATAAATAAAAGTTTTCTGATCTCTTACTCTTTAAAATTCTTAATTTTATACTTTATAGACTAAAATTATTTTTAATCAATTTTTTTAAAATTATTATTGTCAATTTTAAATTTTTTATTAATAAAATATATTAAATATTGACGTAATTCTTTTATCCTTTTATCATATTGTCATTAATAATATTAAATTTTTACTAATATAATATGTTAAATACTGACGTAATATCTATGCCACTAATTTTTTTTTAACATTTAACATATCATGTTAATAAAAAATTTAACATCATTAATGATAATATAATAAAAAAATTTAATCAAGAGTAATTTTAATTTATAAAAAAATAAATTAAGAATTGTTGAGAATAAAAAATCAAAATCGGAGAATCCTGCAAGTGAAGGATTGGGTTTTATTCAATTGAAAACTTATCTACATGGATTTTACATTTGTTCCTATATTTGTTTTTAAAAGGATAATTAGAGAAAGCAATAGATGCAGTTAACCTAATCCTAGTTACTTTGTATAGAATGTAGATCTTGTATTTATGCGATATGAGTGCTTCTTGATAATGGAATTGATGCTCCTGCTGTATTTGTATGTATTGATGGCTCATTTTCACCATTGGCCTCATGCACGACAACAGACAAGGGAGTAAGGAAGCTTTTATCTCTTGACTATTTATCTATTTACTTTTTGATTTGCCACATTCCAAATTCTCATTAGTGTTATCTTTTTTGTCTGCGGCATCTTATCATTGTCCAGAAGCTTTGTCGGAGGGATTTGCTTTCCAATTGTCTTTGCGCTCCTTGCAAAACTTATCTCATTCAGGTTTGGGCCAATGCTCGTTTAATACTAAATCCAACTCCATCAAAAGCCCATTAGGGAAGGAGACGCCATGGGCCTCATTCTGTAAACCTTTTGCTCCAATTTCCATGTCATTTCAATCGATTTGACCCAGCTAGACTGGTTTAAGCAATGAGGCCCAAAGGAGAATATGGGTTTCATAGTTGTACGGATCTGCATTGGGTCGAGTTGACCCATGAACCTAATCAATTTATCTCGAACAAAGTATATTTTAATGGATTGGATAAGGCCACCTGAAAAGAAGTATTTTACGGACAAGAATTCTTTATTTTTGGAGAATTTAAGATAAAATAGTAGAAAAAAAGTTTGAAAAGAAAAAAAATTGCGATGTATTAAATATATTTTAATATAAATTAAAAAATAGATAAAATATTTTTTAATCTCATAATAGGGTACCTTATACAAGTTTAAATTTTCTATTTTAAAGAAAAATGAAAGCAAGAAAAATAAATATAAAATTAAATGAAAAAATATATATTAAATTATAAAAAAAAATTTCCGAAATTCTGAAAATCCATTTCCACCGAATATATATGTTCTCCATGTTCTTCGAACTGATCTGAGTACTTCAATAGAATTTCCAACGCGGTTGAAGAAGACACCACCCCAGACTGCCGCTGCTGCCGATCATCCATCATGCCTACTAAACCAACTTCCCCTAATTGAATTCAACCCCTTATCATACCCAAAAAATACTGGGTTCCACGTGTTAACAAATTTTGGAGACGGTTTGCTGCAGTCGAGATTGTCATGTACCAGCCAATAATAGTGATCAATACCTCGTAATATCTCATCTTCCTTCACTTCAGAATCTCAACCCAATCCTAGACCATTTCACTTCAGTAGAACGGTTTACTGCAGTCAAGATTCTCGACATGTCATTTATAACAGAACACGTCAGTAGTTGTGTTATGAGAATTAACGGCACATACGCGGAAGGACTTAATTGATACAATTTAAAACGTAAGGGAATGCAACTCAATATTATGCTAGTCTTTTTTTTTTTTTTTTCCAATGGTATGCTAATCTTTAATTTGCCACTACTCAAATTATATTCTGAATTGTGAACCACGTCCATTTTAGATGGGTATTCAATTTAATTTGTACAGAGCTACCGCACGTGAGTGGATGAGCTGGGAAAGATTTGCTAGGTTGATTGAAATATGCAATCAGTGGAAACTCTGAGATCGGAAACCTTTTAAATTCTTGTATTATTGATCAATTGTTGTATGGAATTCCAATGCTGTTATATCATTTGTTCACTTTCCCACTATCTCCATCACCTCATAACCTCACTCCACATGGTGATGATTATGTCTCATCAAAGCTCAATCCATAGAAGAATATTTTGTTTCAAATTCCATATTCTTAATCATAGAGTCCACACAAAGCATATCCACATATATTTATGTATATATATCTTTTTATAACAATATTGTAAGTTCCGTCTTACACTCTTTCATTTTCCTTTTTAATAATTTTATTGACAATTTATTTTAATTAAAAATTTATTTAACTTCACCAAATTATATTTTAGAAATCAATTCTAATTTATAAAATATTTTTATCATATTTAATTAATAATATTTCACTATCAACATTATTAATTATCTCAAGTAACTAGGGAGTGCATGGGTTAAATTGAAAAAAAAAAAATTCAATTGGATTAAAAAAATTTATGTTTAAAATTTTTGAATTAAATTTAACTAAAAATATGTATAAATCGAATTTGAATTAATCGTGACTTAGTTATATTGTGGGTTTGACAAAAAAATCTGTTATTAATTAAAATATAGTTAGACAAGTTATGAGTTGGGTTCAAGTTACTTTGGTCAGTTTGGATCGAGGCAAATTCAAGTGATTTGCACACCCTTTCATGCAACATTTATCTTATTCTATTACATTAAAAATGAACAAAAGAGATTATACCCAAAAAAAAAGAGTTTAGAAGAAGGATAATAGTCAATCAAACCAGAAATTTATTATATATGACGCATAGAGTAATGATGAAGCTATACAGGTGTGTAGCTTTACTATGTCCTCTTACGATTGTATTAAAATGTTATGTGGCTTTATCAAAAAGTTGCATTCTATTATCAAACGATAATATTATTTTTATATTTATAATTTTATTAATAATTAATAATTTTATTTTATATTTTTTTTAAAACTTTTTTATTTTTAATTTTTAAAAATTTTATTTTAAACATATAAAAAACGTAAGGTTACAAATATATCTCCATCATTTCCTTTTATCAAAAGTGTGAGATAAGATAGTAAAGATACACAGAAACCTATGTAACTTTATCAGTTCTCAAATGCATGTGTCAACTACTATTTCAAAACTATCAAGCACTGTTTATTATAAATTAGAATAATTAAAGGTTGAAAAAAAAAATAATATGAGAACAAGTGAGATATACAGATAAAATTATAAAAGAATAATGAAATTAATAAAAAAAATTAAATTCTTGTTTATATTTTTTTTAGAGTATGGTTACTTTTAATTTATTTATTTAAAAAAAATAATTTAATTTGTTTGTAATCATAATTAATATAATATAATTTTTTATTTATTGTATATTTTTTAATATGATATTACTAATTAAAGGCGATCTGAATTTAATTTTTTTATTATAATATAATATAATTATTATATAAATTTATTTTTTAATTAAAAAATTATTAAAATATATAAAATTAAAGTTTTAAACTATGGTAAAAAAAATAATTTCATGTTAGATGAAGTGTGTTAAAATTTTTAAAGTAAAAATAAAATAATTAATTAATTATGTTATATTAAAAAAATTAATAAATAAGAAATTAAATTATTTTAATTTTATTTATAAAAAGATTATATTATTTAAATTATAATTATAAAAAAAGAAATTATTTAATTTTAAAATTAAAAATTTTAATTATTTTTAAAAAAAATTAAAGGATTAATATCGTGCTTATCCTATATTTTTTTATAAATTTATATAAAAGACTTTTTCACCTATCAAATCATTTAAATTATTTAAATTGCTCATAGGTGACTCTAGGTTTGCCTAACATACGTCAAAGTCTTCTTGATGGTCAGAGTCGGAGGGTTCCAGGATGGTGCTAGTGACCTGCGTCGAAGCTGCCTCCTCGTAATTTCTATCCCTCTCTTTCCTATTTTCCTCCCCTTTCTCTTACTTCATTATTGATTTCCTTAGGAAAATTATGACATTGGCGATGCAGTAATTTAATATAATTCGTTTGTTTATATTACTTTTCATTGATTTTGACGATCAACCTCTTTTTAAACCAAACAGGATCTCCTTGATCTGTGAATTTATGATTGCCAGCTTTTCTTACCCCTTTATCAATTAGAAGAGAAAGCTGATACATAGGCTGAGCTGAACCTATATTGAAAAAAATTCAAAGCTTCACGTTTGTTCTTCTCAGAACTCTTGTGGGTTCTTCAGAGAAAGGCAGATTCAATGGCTGGAATGCTTCCGGGGGTTGAAAGTGCTCGTAGGAGACGGTTCCATCAAAGTGGGGGATGGTCAGATTCACCAACCATGGCTTCCCATAATTCCACCAGGCGCTCTTCTCTCTGTTTGTATGCAAGCAACCATGAATCGCTTCTTCTTTCCTCGCCCTCTTTGCTGGTCGGCACCCATCTCTCCCTCTGTCTCTCCTTTTTCCTCTGTTGCTCTCTGCTTTTGGTTATTGTTGCTGTCAATGGAAATGTATTGATTTTCTTTTGGCATTTGAACATAAACAGCACAAAAGCATATTATACCAGGCACACCCACATGAGAATCTGGGAGGAGCAGCCAGGGAAGCCAAAGAGAGATTGGATGAGAAGTTGAAAGCACACAGGAAATCAGAAATCGGAAGGTATAACAATTTTGTTTTTTCATGGACATTTAGCCAGCACCTCAAATTTAATATTTTTCTAATTTGTTTCTGAATTTGTAATTAATTGCTGGGCAAAACAGAAAGGAAAAGCTGAATTGTGGGGAAGGCAGATCAACAGGGTCAGCAGAGTTACACCTGGAGGTCTATGCGTCAAAGAAAAATGGATCTAGGAAATTCAGTTGGACCAAATTGAGCTGGAAGGCATCAGAGCAAGACGATTGCGCTGTGTGTTTGGAGTCATTCAGAGTTGGGGAGACACTGATCCACCTTCCTTGTGCCCATAGATTTCATTTAGGATGCTTGGAGCCATGGCTAGGGAATAACAGCCATTGCCCATGTTGCAGAATGACCATCATATAGCAAGGGACTTTTCTTGTGCACTTACTGTTACTTGTACAATTTTGTAAACTGCGAACTTTGAATTTTATCTGTAGATTTGGTTGATTGAAATGGTAGCGAGTTTGGGAAATTCTTTGTTTTGTTTTCTAAACCATTATTCAACTACCCAATCCGTGATTTGAAATCAAGGGCGAGGCTCGCTGACTATTTGGAAGGGTAATGTTTAGAGGCCATGAATTTGAGCTTTCCTTGCTGATCATCATTCATCGGTATATTGGACATTAGTACGAATCACTAAAACAACGTAGCCACTAGGATCATAGGACAACGTGATTTGGGATATTGAGATTAATTTATGGTACATCATTTAGTAGTAGAAAAATTAATATATAATCTATTTGAATCACAGTTTAAAATAATGAATTAGTTTATGAAATGAGAAGGAATTATGAATATGACAACTATGACTTAAACCAATTTTATTTTGAAGAAAATATTTATTTTGGATATAAATTAATACTTGTATCAAATATAAAACTCGCATAATATATAAAAATTTTAATACAAAATTGATGTATCAATATATCTATTTTAATAAAATATGGTATATTTATATTGAGCATAATACCTGTATCAAATATAGAACTAGCAAAACATATAAAAATTTTAATACAAAATTGATATGCCGATATATCTACTTTAATAAAACATGTAACCATACCCGTAACTATACAACTTAAGTGACATTCTAAAGTTAGATTCAGTTCCAAGTGAAGTAAAGATGGGGTTGTTACCACAATTGATGGAAACTCATAAACCAAGTGCTTCCGAAAACCGCTAGCCGCTGGATAACGCCTAATTTTTCTCAATTAGACACACATGAAAAGTCTGAATGATATTATTAAAAGAGTAGAATTATTCTTAACGTCACTCCGTTCAACAAATTACGAAGCTGGTGTGTTGAAATCCTTGTTTTTTACTATTATTTTTGATGGGGGCAGGAATGGGGTTTGAATTAGTATTTGAGTAGAACAGAGGAGAATTGACAGAGTCCGTTGCGTGCCAGCGACTGCTGCCTTCATCCTTGCAATAACGCTGGAAATCAGAAACAGGGGGTTACTTGCTCTGGTTAACAGGGTTTTCTTAGTGGTAAAGCAAGTGAATCCCATTGCACAAACTGTCACTGTCTTTCCGCTACAGCTTTTGCAGCAAAGTTGAACTTCTCATCTCTTTATCTGTCGCTGTAAGGAGCATTTCTATGCGCACGTAATGTTACGAGGTTGATGTGTATTATTTTAAGCGGTTGTCGTAACTTTGACGAACATTGATATATGTATATAAAAATTTATATATGCATTATACACATTTTTATATTTATATTTTTTATTTTCTTTTTTAAAAAATTTGTCTTTAAACATAAAGAAAGTGTGCAATTCTCACGTTTCAATAATATTTTCCAACTTTGAGTGATAGATGTGTAAGTAGTGAAAATAAAATAACATTAATCCGCTTGTATAGACCCATCATGTGCAGACAGCAATATTCAAGTGTAAGGATCCAGTAACATTTTTTTTTTCAAATGGTAGGTTAGGATATTATGACATTGAATACTTTGTTTTTAAATATTTATCTTTTTAAGATGCACATAAATTAAAAAAATAATTACATTATCTTGATGTTCAAAAAAAATATACTATTTTTACTAAAATAACATTGGCATAAAAAACTTAAATACTAAAAGCCAACAGGATCGAATAGTTATGTTTTATATTTATATAAAAGTTGATTATTAAAATTGTTCAATGTCAATTTTATATTTTTTTCTTTTTTTACTTTTTTTCAAATAAGCATGGGACCTTGTGCTACACGGGCCCGTGCAAAGCATAGAATGCCATTCTTGTTTACTTAACAAAAGGCAGGTGAGAATTGGTTAGACATTTAAGGAGGAATAAGTTAAATAAGAATAAAATTATTCAAAAAAATGAAGTATTGATTTTAAGAAAATGAGAATTTAAAGAGAATAAGAAAAATTTTCTAAGAAAGACTGTTAGGCTGGACTTTATTTTTTTAAAAAATTGGTCATTTTTATCGTTAATTTAATTTATATTAAAGATTTGATAATAATATTGGAAAATGTAAATTAACAAACACTATTAGTGTTTAGTCCATTTTTCATAGGTTATCTAGGAATTGGTATTCTCTTGACTTCTGTGTTATTTGACTTTGGTATTTTTTATTTGTATCTTTATATTTTTTTAATATTTTTTTCTTACTTATAGTGTAGGCTTCATTATATAATAAAGGGATACAGAAAGAAAGCTATTAAAGTTATAAAAATCTGAATTCATTATCAAGTTATTCCATTTCCTAATTATCCTTAATTTATCTTGAAAAAAAATTGTACACCAAAGGATTCATATAGTTTTTTGACTAATATGCAAGGGGATGATCTAAATGGCCATGTTATTTAAGAATGGTATCACGCTTAATCACATTAAATATACAGGTAAAGTGATTTTTGTAGTAGTCCCTTTTATGAAAGTAGGATCTATTTATCTTTAAGGGTGGGCATTGGGTAGGGCACTTTGGGTTGAGACAAAATTTTCTCAATTTAATTAAATCTAATCCCTCATTTAGTTGGTCCAACTCCAGCCAAAAGAATTCTTCATACCAAGATTGTTGGGTTGGAATGGCTCAGTTTCATTTAGGTGGGTTAGTTTGGGTTAAAGAGCGGAGGCTTGAGGACGGCCAGACGTGAGGCGAGTGAGGGCGAGCGGTAAGGTTTAGTTGACTATTGAAGACTCAAAATCTCGAAGTGTGATGACTAAATAAGAGAGGTACTAAGACGGATTAGATGAGGTAGGGGAGGTGGGAGGGTCGGCATCGACTATCGGAGACGATGAAATAATGGATGAGACTCGTTGCTCGCGAAAGAGAGAGTCAAGAGATAAATGAGGACTAAGGAGCGGCACTAGAGTCATGCTACTTAGAGAAGATTTAGGACAAACTACAAAATGACTTTATTTTGTAGCATCACAAACGAAATATATATTATCTACAAAATGATATTATTTCATAGCAGCATAAAAAAAATATATATATATATATATGTAACCCAATAAGAAGGGGGCAAAAATCTAGCCCCACTCAATTTATCCCATCTTAAACTAAAATATGACATCCCCATCTTAATCCAATCCAAAATTTCTTTTTTATAGTTTGGGACGGATTAAAACGGTTTGACCCGAACTGATGCCCACTCCTACTTATCTCAATTTGTTTTTTTTTTTTTATTACATAAAAGATGCCAGAAGCCCAAACAAAAAGAAACTAACAAGGGACTAACCCTTGCCTACAAACGCCTGGTAATCTCATCTTGCTAATGCACTGTTGTGTATCCCTTGCTTCCACCCAAGAAAAGGCGAGTGAAAAAGAAGTAACCTTTTTGCTTTAAAACGATGCCGCTTCTTCGGATTAGGGAAAGCAAAGGCAAACGACGACGTTATAGGTGACCGTTTGCTTGGGCATTTGTTCACCCCGCACCACAACGGCTAGTTTTGGCTTTCAAGTGGCTGTTTAGTTCACCGCCCCAAATTCAAATATCCGATAACGACCCCCAGCCAACGCCTTTCGTTGAAATACAGACAACCCATAATTCTGGATGCCATTTTGTATCCAAAGATTTCACAAAGATTCTTTTTTATTTTTTATGAAAAAAAAATTGCATTCTTCATCGAACACTCACTCTACCAATTCACCTTTGCAGTCTCGGGGATTCCAAAATGGTGTCCCCGTACACACCCACATACTATTCAACTCTCCATGATTCAATCACCTCTCTGTGCAAGAGCATTCTTCCGTTTAGTTTCAGAAAGCGGTGTTTGCCAGCTGCTGAACACAAGTTGACGAAGCTGCAATCGGATAATCTCAAATGGCAGCAGGACTCTTTCCAGCAGGTGTTGAATTTGATGGGACTTCACAAAGAAGGAATTCTAGCTGAAACTGAGGTATCGGCTCTTAAAATTAATTTGCTTGAGACCCTTATTGCTTCTCCTACAGAACAAGAACATTAAGTTATACTCAGAGATGAGCTGTTATTCTTACAGGTAGCTCCGTAACTGTAACTCAGCTCAACTTTTAACTATGAATTACATTTAAAAAAAAAATTGAATATGTGATAAAATTCCCTACTGCTTGGTAACTCTAACTCAGCTCAACCTAAGCTGGAAAAATTAAACATTTGATTGGCTGTATTCAGGAACTCCCTTATGCGAAATGCATTTCTGAAGAAGAGTACCATTCTTAGAAAAGGCCTTTGCTTCAGAGGTTAGTAGTTCAAGGAGCTGAAATTGAAGCTAGAAATGTGATTGTTGCGGGGCCTAAAGAACCAAAAGAGAATTCACAGGAAGAATGGTCCGTGATTGACCTGAAGGGTGAGCAATGCTTGTTGAACAAGGAGAATTCTAAGAACAAATTAAAGCAGGGATCAGCTCTGAAGCAGATTAAAGGAGCAGCCCCAGTTTTTGGTTTCGTCTCTTCTTACAAACCAGGCAAGAACAGAATAGAGAAGAGCATATTCGATTCACCCACTACGCATTTAGACTCGAACCAACCGAAATTCAGTTCCTCTCTCTCTACAGAAAGTGAAGGAGACCAGGCCTCAATAAAGCGGGCCTCCAGATCCCATGAAGGTAAATGGCGGTCAAGACAAGTTGAAGAGAACACAATTTAGTACTCTGTTTCATAGGGAGCAGAAAGAGGGACATGGTGGCGGTGGTTATGGAGATCGTGGTCATGAACCAGAGGAACGAGAAGGGACATCGGCAAAAAAGCAATGGGGGGTTTGATGGGTTCAAGAAATGGAAGAAAAGTGACACGGATGATGCGACAGCTCCTTTGCCTCTCAATGCGAGGTCTGATAATCAGGCCTATCTGCTAGGCCACCACTTGGGGAGGGACCTGACACCAAGTCAATTGAGAAGAAGTTGCATTCTGATGGTTCCCCCTCTGATTTTTCACAGATAAGGTTTTATTCCTTCAATTGGTTCAATCCATGAGGCTCATTTCCTTTGACGAAAAACTGAGCTAATTTTGGACGCTAATCCAATCAATTCTTGTGCATGATGAATAGGCTTTGGGGGACAAGATGAAGAAGGAGCTGTTAAGAATCCAGGCAGAACTGAGCAATACAAACCCAAATCTTAAATTTTCGTATGGATTTTCTCTTTTTTATTTTTGCTACCCTTCTACCATATTTTGTGGTTTACTTGGGAAATGTATAAACAGGAATGATCAGATGGAAGCAATTTCTTCTAAACTTCCAGTGAACAATGCCGAGTTGAAAAATTACTTTTCCGAGTGAGTCATCTTAACTATTCTTATGCGCCCAAGTCCAAACTTCCCTCAAGTGTTTTGAACAAAATAGTGTATACTTACATTGCTCTGTCATATGTCTCTATCGCGTTGAAGATCACGGTGTGACCGACATGGTGATGTTGTGTTGGATGTGGTGAAGAAAGAGTTCAAAGACCACGTTGGAGAATTGGAGAATATGCGCAACAACGCCAGAGAAAAGCATCATGGCAACTCAATGCGGTGGACAACATTTGAAGATGATGAAAACTTCCACCCGAATCTTTTTCTTCGCCAAGACTACTCATTTCGCAGCAGTAGCATCAACCCCTTTTCGTGTGGTTTCGCGGCGAGTAAGCGGAACTAAGCTGAAGTCTGGGTCAGCTTTTTGGAAAAATTGAATGCTGTGATATTTGTAGTAGTCAAGTACGGATTCACCGTGTGTAGGGATGAAAAAAAAATTCAATAAGCATACATATTAATTATACTTATTGTTTCCATGATGTAAACATAAACAGGTCTTTTACTTTTATAAATAAATTTTTATTTATAAAAATTAAATAATTAAATTTATTATATCTAATAAATTAATAATAAAATTTAAAATATTAAATAATCTAAAAAACTTTTCTGCAGCTCACACATTTCGTGAGAGTTGCATTTTTGAAACATAAATGTCCCAATAAATGTAACTTCACTAATTAAATTTCAATTCTTATGGAAGACAAGTTCTATAGACCTTTTTAGGCTTGATTATTTTGGCCTATATAAGCTAATAAGCCAAGCCACGCTTTTGCAATTCTGATAAACAAATCAAGCCAGGCTTAATTTATTGGTCTATCACAAGCCGCAAGCCAAGCTCAAGACTATAATATACAAAACAAGCTTGGTCCGACCTGGCTTGTCTCCACCTGTAATAACATTCCCACCGACACATGAACCAGTGTAAAGGAACTTTTGAGTCTCCACATTTCAGTAAGTGAATTTCTATGAAACCGCAACATGCAGTGACTTTTTATATGGAAAAGAATTTCGAAAGTATAACAAAATTTGGGTACAAAATGTCACTTTGTATAACTGAAACTGTTAAAAATAAGCTGTTGTATACATATTATTGCCAAGTGGGAAAAAGATGCCTATCTCTACATTCTTATGTACAATATCAGAGAGAAGGAACTTCTGTGTTAGAGGCAGAAGACTCCGTGAACCCTCCTCCACAAACATTCCCTCGACAGAGAGGGCATACGCTGCAAAACAGGGGAGCAAGATAAAAGATCATTTATGTAAGGGAAGTTGGTTAGAATGGAAAAGAATAATAAGTCAAGGTTGCAATACCCGTGTATCTCTTTAAGCCACTTATCTACACACAACATGTGATATTCATGGTGGCAAGGAAGGACTCGTATTTTGTCCCCTTCTTCATACTCCGCCAGGCATATGTAGCATCTAGTAAATTCAGGACAATTTAAAACACTTGGCAAATAGAACAATTTTTAACTGCTGAATACAATCCAAAAAATAGAAACAAACTTCTAATATCAGCATTAAAACATAATGCCATATTGACACATACAGAGAGACACCTCCCTTGTGGTTCAACCTGACCTGGCTTATCCCCCTGTGCGTGCGCATATATATGCTTTTAAAACAAATAAGATTAAAGAGGCTTACTGTTCACTATCATTTCCACCATCAGCAGCCTCAACCTTTTTGTGACACTTGAGGGGGAAAGAGTCAACAATTGATTCTGGTGCCGGTAGCGAGACCATGGATAGGGAAAGTGATATGGGTTGCTGATGGATTTCATCTAAAACCTACAGAAGATGATATGATAATGTAGCCAAGTAAGTAGGTAGAGCTCCAAAAACACATCAGATACTCATAATCAAAGAGCAAAGCATAAAAATACCATTTTGCATCAAGTAATTATTTCCCAAGAGGCAAGCTCAAAGTAATAATTACCAAAATAATGTCTTAAATCAGATAAAATCAACTAACAGAATCAGAGTAGTATAAGAATAACACTGCTGCATCGAGCATAATGACCCAAGCCTACCACAGTCTAATAATCTGAGAAAGCTTCAATTCAAAACTGTTTTATAAGAAAAATTGCTCAAAGATTTTGAAGAATCACAGCTAGATTTTACATCAAATAACATATGTATACATGATTAAACAAATACAAAATGCTGCATACACAACAAACAAAGAGGGTAAAAATTTAGAATGTGCAGGCCCTATCAACCTTGATGTTCATGGTGACATGAACTCAAGCATACTGTAATTTTCTTTTCTTTCTTTTTTTTTTGGGTAAGGGAGCATACTGTAATTTTCAAATGTAGGATAAATAACATTCTGACATAATTTGCTTGTAAACGTTCTTAGATTACAAGATAGAGAGAAGTACATAGCACATCCTGATGTCCACACCACAACAAAACAATATAAAACTAAATCCAAGGCTATATGAACCCCAATAAAATGCTTAGATGACAGAATGAGACCATATGGAGCAAAAAGTTATTGGGCCCAGTATGCAAGGATTTAATACTGAGATGGACAAAAAAAAGCACTTCTAATAAATAAACAGTTGGTGACATATTAAAATCCAAGCACTGCAAGATATTTGCAGACCTAGCATACCCTAAATACAACATTTAAAAAGCCATGATGCAGATGTCCTGGATTAGAAAATCCAATTGTTAATTCCCTGAATATTAAAAAGACAGGAAAAAACTCATGACCGTAGCAATCTAAGATAATATCAGAAAAGGCCTAACTCAAATATCAAATTCAAAAAACAGATAAGCTGAATTATCAGAAAACTTAAATCTGGAAAATGTGCTTATCAAGTAAGCACACTCTACCCCATCAATTGTATCACAATCAGATATTAATCAATTGAGCATCAGCAAGAACCACGTTAAACTTGATTGCAGCGTATATAAAGCAAGAACTAAAAGATGCCAATGCTAGTGTAACACAGAAAAAGGATGGAAAACTAATAAAAATTGGAATTATAAGCAAGCATGGCAGTTGAGAGAAGAATTAAACCTCAAATAAAGCTTCAGTAAGCATGACTATTCTTGATATACTTGCTCGAGTGCTAGATTCCTCATTCATTGGGAAAGACTCACATGAACATGTGCCATCGGGGTGGCATCCTAATGGACAAGAAGCATTCCACCAGCCAATCTCATCAAAGCCACCATGAAGTCTTTCCCATATCTGAAAAATATGTAATCAGGAACAGCTTAGGTTGCAAAAGAGGGAGGACAAATCCAGTTGTTGTATGCAAGCAGGTGATGTAAGCAATTAGAAGAATCACCTCAGGTCTTGAGTGCCGCATTCGTTCATTCAATCTGTGTATTCTACCTCCCAGGTATCCAGAATCAACTCCAACCCCATCACTTGAGAAATCACCACTCAAATCAAGTAGCCATTGATCTTGAGACCCTGGATCATCAGCATCACCAGCTGAGAAGACAATGGTTGGAGAATCACCAAGCCTTCTAGAAGTACGTCGTGAAAAAGCATCCCAAAATAATCTCCTACCATTCCTTCTGGCATCATGTTCACTGCCATCAGTATTGCTACCAGACATAAAGTTGGAAGATATTGCGACCACATCAACATGAAGCACACTTTCACTTCCTTGTCCTCTTTCTCTATTGGACACAAGAAAACCTAAACCTGAAGGTATTGTCTCTTGAAGACGCTCACTTTCTGGCAACTGAGAAGTTACTGGCAGATTGGAAACTTGAGCAACAGGATTTGAATTAGAATTTTGGAAAGCTATAACAGCACTGGTGTGGTTCTCAAAAGAAATTTCATTGGTACCAGAATCTCCGTGCTCTAGAGTAAATGACCTCCTTGAAAGCATTGTCTCACCAGAGATTTGAGAGAGGCCACTATCCACTGAATTATCAATGTTATTGACTGCATCCTCGTTAGAAGAAACATTTACAGAGACTGGATCTGAAGATTGCTGTTCTACAAATGAAGTACTAGCTGTTTGGCTACTACCCCTAGAAGATGCATCATGACTATGATCAGCACTTACCTGATGAGGAGGAATTAGCTCCTTACTTTCATACAAGAACTTCCTCTGATTACTAGTTGCAACATTTCTGGAAGAACCTTCAATAGCCACATGCTCACTGAATTCAATTATAGTATCAGATGAGGCTGCAGTTTCAGCATGGGGGCTGCAGCTAATTCTAGCTTCTTTGCAACATGATAAAGCTGATTCGTCTTTTATTTTTTGCGCTTCATCATCAAAGTTAGTTGCAGAATCTACCTTAAGTTCAGTTGGATGATCTTCCATCTAAAAACACAACATAAGCATCTCACTCCATATATCAGCCACTCCCTTTGAGCATCTCTCAAAAGCTGCCCTTCTTTGTCATTTATGAGAACAATTATCATTCATGCAAAGAAATTTAAAATTTTGATCACTGATTGACTAAAAACAACTACGATTTTTACAGACAAGTTCCTACGTGGATGCATATTTCATACCAACCAACCTGACCATAAAACAGTTCATAAAATTAATTAAAAACGAATTAAAAACCGAAGGTAATTGATAAATTGTCGGTGGAAGAAGCAAGCCTTGAATTCCGAAAGTTATAACATGAGATGAGAAACTTGAAGAAGAAGAAGAAGAAGAGGAAGAAGAAGCAGCCACGTTAACCAACTGGCAAACTATCAGAATCTTAGTACTCCACAATCGATAAAACAACTATGGTGACCAATACAACTTAAAAACAAAGAACAAAGTCACGCATAGAAGATAGCAGAAATATATTAAACGAACAGAAAAAATCACTTCCTGATACCAAACAGCATACCAGAAAAGCTTAGGCAACATGTTATCAATTAACGAAGCTCAATTAGTCATTGGGAAAAAAAATATAAAAAAAAAATCTCAATTTTATGCATATACGCAAAAAGCTATTAGATTTACAAACTAAAAGATGCTTTATGTCCATTCCTTTTATTAAAAGAAAGATCGGATTGATCAAAATCCCAAACCTCCGAAGCTCATGTATATCGAAATCTAATTGAGAAGTTGACCATGAATGGCAGAAATTTAAATGGGTATTTCAGAGAAACTTGAGCAAGGATCCAGGTGGAGGGGGGGGGGGGGGAGGCAGAAGTTTACCTCATAAGTAGAGCGGGAGGTGGAGCCACCGCAGACAAGAGAGGACAGTCTGAAACCATTGGTGGTGCGGTTGACTCGGGGAGTAGAAGGGCGAGACCCCAGTCGACTATTGGTCGCACCCATAATGGGGAGAGAAAGAGAGATGGGGAAGAGACAGAAAAGGTGCAGAGCCTAAAGAGGACCGGCTCAGAGGTGGCGATGCTGCCGATGATGATAGTGGAAGCGGACCGACTTAGAGCTTTCCTTCAAATTCAATTATTTCGGAGCGCTATCGTCCATGTGGGGAAAGAAAGAGCCCTTGGTTTCTTTCAAAATTATTTTTTTAAAATGCTAACATCAGAAAATAGGTTTTTAAAACTTTGCAAAAATGAATATGAATATTCTATGTGTTTTAAAAATGTTTAATATTAAATTTTTAAATAAAGTTTTTATTTTATTTAATTTATAAAAATGAAAGGATTCATAAACTTTTATCAACTACCAGTTATTATTTTTGCTGAGCCCTTTTAGAAAATAATAAAATAGGATAAATTATCCAGCTACATTACACTTATATAATGTAATATTAAGTTATTTATTTAAAAATAACATAATATAAAAATAATTTGTGATAAATTATAAATTTTAAAAACGATTTAATTTGTTAAAAAATTATGCACATATAAATAATTTATTTTTCATTATTAACATTTTTATGCAATTAGAAAAAAATCCATTGGCTTAAAAGAATAAAGAAATTGAGATGTTGTAGAACAACAAAATGAATTGTGGTATAGTAATGGATGAGGTGTTTAAAGTTGGACTTTATTTAACCTAAAACAAATAAAAAAATTAAATGAGAAATATGACAGCAGAGGGATAGTGTTGGTTAAAAAAATAGGCTAAAATATAAATAATTTTTTTTTTTTGCTTTTATCTTGTTTTAAAATTTTTTTTATACTTTTAATTAGAACAATTAATTCTCTATACTTTTTATTAATATCAATTCACTCATCCTATCAAAATTTTCATCTAATGCCTAACGTTGCACATAATTATTTGATAATTTCCTAATATCCAATTTTCTTCAATTTCTCTTATCCTCTTTACTCATCTTCTTCTCAAACTCACAATTTTCCTATTCCCACCTTCCTCTTTATGCTTCAACCTGAAACTCAGCTTCTAAGTTCTTACTTTACTGGGATGCATGTCCTCTTTGTTGGCCCTCTTTTCTGGTCATGTCAATATTAGATCCTTTATTGGGATTTCTTTTGGCAATATTTGTATAACTTCGTTCAATGAGCCATGCTTTTTTTTTGTTATGCAAACCACAACACAATATAATACTACAATATTCTAAACGCGCTACGCCATGCAGTGGGGATTCTCCTGTTGATATGGAAGGTGATTGAGAAATTCATGGTCTGCAACCAGTTAGAGGCAACCAGTACTCCTTCCCACTAAACATAAATGTCTGCATCTCTGAGTTTTAGGTTGAATCACAAAGAGGAAGTTGGGAAGAGAAATATTGTGCCTCTGAGAAAAAGATGAGTGAAGAGGATGGGAGAAATTGGAAAAAATTAGGGATTAGGTATTTAAGAATTACATGTACGGTTAGATATTAGATATAAATTTTGAAAGAATGGATGAATTGATATTAATAAAAAGTGTAAAAAATTAATTATTGCATAGCATTTTTTAAAACAGGGTAAAAATGTGAGCAAACTATTTATATTTAAGCTAAAAAAATGTAAACGTACATAAAAATTTTATACATAATATATATACATATTTTTATATTCATACATCTTTTTTTTTAATAAATTACATTCTACTATCTTGAAATTTTTTTAAATGATATTAAACTTTATTTTTATTCAAAACTTACACTTCACTTTAATTTGACTATGTTGACTAACTCTTATTCAAAAATCTTAATAAAATATTTTTTTTTCAAATAATTTGATATAATTTTTTAAATTAAACTTAAAAAATAAAAAATTAATTATAAAAATCTGATGCTACTAAAATTTATGCTAAGATCTTAAAAAAGGTTATTATTAAGCACCAATTAAATGATTATAAATCTAATATGTTGAATTAATTAATTAATTTTATGACAAATTTTACAAATTCTAAAATTTAAAATACCAAATATTAAAATTTAAAACTTTAAACTCAAAATCTTAAATTCTAATCCTAACCTCTAAATATGATATGGCATTAAACACTCAACTCTAAAATGTTAAATACTAAACCCTAAACATAAAACCTTAAAATATAAAACTCTAAACTCTAAATATAACATAATATTAAATTCTTACTCATAAATTTCAAACTATAAACTATATATCCAAAATAAAAGAATTAAACAAAATTTAAATCTTAAATCCTAAAATATAAAGCCATCAATTCTAAATACATAAACTTTATTTAGTTTAGTATTTTAGATTTTATAATTTTATAGTTTCAAATTTTAAATTTCAGTGTTTAGAACTCAATATTATATTTACGATTAAGGATATTTGAGTTTTAGATTTAGGATTTTAAAGTTTAAAATTTAAGGTATAAAATTTAAGAATATTTATTTTAAAGTTTAGAGTTTGTTATAATATTGTACTTAGGGTTTTAAACTTTAAAATTTTTATGTTTATCGTTTTAAATTTAACATTTTAAGGTATAAAATATTAAGATTTTAGTGTATAAATTTAAGATATAATATTTTATATTTTAAGATTTAATGTTGTGTTCTGTTTAAGATTTTAAATTTTAAAATTTAAAATTTTATATTTTAAAATTTAAGATCATATAAATTTCAATCTTATATAAATTAAATAACTAGATAATTATATTAAATGGATAATTATTTAATTGGACGTATTATTAAAAAGTTGTTAAAGATTTTTAATATAAATATTAGTATGTGAGATTCTTATAATTAATTTTTTTAATTTTTAAAATTTATTTTTTATAAATATATAAAAATAATAAATTAAATTATTTTAAAAAATATTTTATCAAAATTTTTAAATAAAAATTAGTTAACATGAAATATAACTTTTAAACAAAAATAAAATTTAATATCATATAAAAAATCACCAAGAAGCATGGTGTACTTTATTTTTTTTCTTTTTCTTATTTAAATTTAATCATTTCTCATTAAAAAGTACTTAAAAAGAAATGTTGAACAATCTGCGTAAAATTATCAGATTTATTAAATTTTATAATTTAATTTATAAAATTTATTTAAAATTTTTAAATAAATATTTAATAAAATTTGATTTATAATAATAAAATTATAATAAAAAATCTTCGTGGGCTAGAGCCTATGGGGGAATAAATTGGGCCTAGACCACTGATTTCGATGTCCACATGGCGGTTCTATCGGAATCCCCCTATTCTCTCTGGATAAATCGTTTATGGCTATTGATAAAAATTGTCGGATTATAAACTTTAATTTATAAAATTTTATTTTATTTTTTGAATGAGCGTGTAATAAAATTTATTTTGTAAAATAATAAAATTATAAAAAAAATGAATTGTAGGCTGTAACTTATTACAATTAGGGTGGAATAATGGTAGTCTTACGTTGTTAAAAGTATGTAATAGGTCATGTTTTTGACGTAATTTATTTTATTTTTATTTAAAATAAATATAAAAAATTAAAAAATAATAAATGTAAATATATCAGTAGTTGTTAGGATGAAATAAATTGGGCCTGGGCCATGGGCTTCGTTGTCCGTGGTTAGCCGTTGTACAAATGGCGGTTCTACTGGGATGCCCGTATTCCCTCTAGCCAATTCGTTTCTGTCTGTTGACCCAAAAAAAC
Organism: Dicorynia guianensis; assembly: GCA_037013595.1. Lineage (NCBI taxonomy): Eukaryota > Viridiplantae > Streptophyta > Magnoliopsida > Fabales > Fabaceae > Dicorynia > Dicorynia guianensis. The sequence continues at coordinate 26,626,675 of JASUAB010000015.1, forward strand.
AAAATCCTTCTTGCCCTAAACCCTTCTAAACCTTCCACGGCTGTGAAATTTGGGCAAAAGTTCCGAGTTCTGCTCTCACCTTCAGTCTCTCTCACTCTCTCTGCACAGTAGGTGTTTCTGCTTCCACCTGGTAGATTTGAGATCAGGAAATGGATGATAGCTTGTATGACGAATTTGGGAATTATATTGGACCTGAAATTGAGTCCGACCAAGAGAGTGACAGAGAGGAAGAAGACGAGGAGCTTCCAGACAGACCCCATGAAGATGAGGCAGAGTCTGATGGTGAGGGTGCACCTGGTGCCGCCAATGGCTGGATTACAACCTCCAATGACGTTGATATGGATAATCAGGTTGTGCTCGCTGAGGACAAGAAGTATTACCCTACGGCGGAAGAGGTTTACGGTGAAGATGTTGAAACCCTGGTCATGGACGAAGATGAGCAACCTCTTGAGCAACCCATAATTAAACCTGTTAGGAATATTAAGTTTGAGGTTGGGGTGAAGGATTCATCCACGTATGTTTCGTCTCAATTTCTTTTAGGCCTCATGTCAAATCCTACCCTTGTGAGGAACGTTGCACTTGTGGGTCACTTGCAGCACGGGAAGACTGTGTTTATGGATATGTTGGTTGAGCAGACGCACCATATGTCTACTTTCGATCCACAGAGTGAGAAACACATGAGGTATACGGATACTAGGATTGATGAACAGGAAAGGAAGATATCAATCAAGGCTGTTCCTATGTCGCTTGTGCTCGAGGATAGCAATTCAAAGTCGTATTTGTGTAACATTATGGACACCCCTGGTCATGTCAATTTCTCTGATGAGATGACAGCCGCCCTGAGGCTTGCTGATGGTGCCATACTGATCGTGGATGCTGCGGAAGGAGTGATGGTGAGTGTTTTTGTAATTCAATCTTTTAATTGATTTGGTTGTTGGTACCTATACTGTTTTAGCCTTTTAGTTCTGTAAATTATATTGAACTTGATATTTAGACATAAGGTAAGTTAGATTAAGAGTAATTCCTCCAGATGATGCCCACTTGAAACTTGGGCAAGCAATAATTTTGTGCACTGGTCAATTCCAGCTGCAGATAGAATTCTCATTCAGGAGTAAATTTTCCTGAATTAATTGCCTTATTGGTTGACTTGATAGTTTTGGATGATATGCTTTTTGTCTATTAGACTATTACCATATTATCTGTGCTATATTGCTAGTTAGCATGATATAACTGCATACTACTGCTATTTGAAGCATCCTGTGAAATGTAGGTAAATACTGAGAGGGCCATACGTCATGCAATCCAGGAGCGGTTGCCTATTGTTGTTGTAATCAATAAGGTATATAATTCTTAGATAATATTAATGACTAGTTTATGGCCTATTATTATGTCTCGTCTTTTATTCTTTTTTGTTGAACTGTACATGTTTTATTTTTAGGTTGACAGGTTGATAACTGAACTTAAGTTACCCCCGAAAGATGCTTACCACAAACTAAGGCATACTTTGGAAGTGATCAATAACCACATATCGGCTGCCTCTTCAACTGCTGGCAATGTCCAAGTCATAGATCCAGCTGCTGGAAATGTTTGTTTTGCAAGTGCTACAGCAGGATGGTCCTTTACTTTGCAATCATTTGCTAAACTATATGGGAAGATACATGGGATTCCTTTGGAAGCTGACAGATTTGCTTCTCGTCTTTGGGGAGATTATTATTATCATCCTGATACCAGGACTTTTAAAAAGAAACCCCCTGCCAGTGGAGGGGAACGATCTTTTGTTGAGTTTGTGCTGGAGCCACTTTGTAAGATATACAGCCAAGTAATTGGAGAGCATAAGAAGAGTGTGGAAACAACTCTTGCAGAACTAGGAGTCACTCTAAGTAATGCTGCATATAGATTAAATGTTAGACCTTTGCTAAGGCTGGCTTGTAGCTCAGTTTTTGGTCCAGCCTCAGGTTTCACTGACATGCTTGTTCAGCATATACCTTCACCGAAAGATGCTGCAGTTAGGAAGGTTGATCATATATATACTGGGCCAAAAGACTCTACCATTTATAAAGCCATGACACAATGTGATCCTTCTGGGCCATTAATGGTTAATGTGACCAAACTGTATCCAAAATCTGATTGCAGTGTGTTTGATGCTTTTGGTAGAGTTTATAGTGGCAAGATACGGACAGGGCAGACAATACGTGTTCTGGGAGAAGGCTACTCACCAGATGATGAGGAGGACATGACAGTAAAAGAAGTAACAAAATTATGGGTGTATCAAGCTCGAGATAGGATGCCTGTAGCTGAGGGTCCTCCTGGTTCATGGGTTCTTATTGAAGGTGTGGATGCTTCAATCATGAAAACGGCCACTCTTTGTAATCTGGATTATGATGAGGATGTGTATATCTTCCGGCCTCTTCAGTTCAACACTCTTTCTGTAGTAAAAACAGCTACTGAACCTTTAAATCCTAGTGAGTTGCCAAAAATGGTGGAGGGTTTGAGGAAAATTAGCAAGAGTTATCCTCTGGCAGTTACTAAAGTTGAGGAGTCTGGGGAACACACTATATTAGGGACTGGTGAGCTCTACTTGGATTCAATTATGAAGGACTTGAGAGAGCTATATTCTGAAGTAGAAGTCAAGGTAATTTGTTCCTCCTGTTTTACCCAAAAAATTCTTCAATCATTATTTTGCTTTCAGTATAGCTGATCTTTTCGTTAAAGGTTGTCCTTTAACTTTTGTAGGTGGCAGATCCTGTTGTCTCATTTTGTGAAACCGTTGTTGAATCTTCATCAATGAAATGTTTTGCTGAAACACCAAACAAGAAGAATAAAATAACTATGGTAATTAACTTCTTTATCATGGTGCAGGCTTCATTGAGAATAACATATTGCCCTTTCACTCAAAATAACCTTAGTCGTTCATTAGATTGCAGAGCCACTGGAAAGAGGTCTTGCAGAGGACATAGAGAATGGTGTTGTTAGTACTGACTGGAATAGAAAGAAGCTAGGTGAATTTTTCCAGACAAAGTATGACTGGGATCTCCTAGCTGCACGATCAATCTGGGCATTTGGCCCTGATAAGCAGGTTAACATGCTCTGTCCTTTTATTTGCTTGTTCGTCTCTCTGTGTGCATGCATGCATGTATGTGGGGGGTGCACATTTATTTGGAGAATGGTGATGTACGGGTTGGTAGTTAGATTCTTTGGTTACTTAACAGAGCATGCTATCCATAGCTCTTTATTGTGATTAATCCCTGCTTGCTATCTTGGTTTAAATGGTTATATCGAATGCTTATCTTCCCATGCAAGTTTATAGTTGATATTCCTGAACCTCTGTGCTAATGTGTGCAAACATTGTGCAGGGTCCCAATATTCTGTTAGATGACACCCTTCCAACTGAAGTTGACAAGAACCTGCTGAATGCTGTGAAGGATTCCATTGTTCAGGGGTAAAAAGGATGCTACTATTATTGAGCTATGCGTTGGTTATTGAATGCACCTTGATTATGGGTTACAATGTTTTTTGACAGATTTCAATGGGGTGCACGGGAGGGACCTCTGTGTGATGAGCCCATCAGAAATGTTAAGTTCAAGATAGTTGATGCAAGGATTGCCCCTGAACCACTTCATCGGGGATCTGGCCAGATCATTCCAACAGCACGGCGAGTGGCATATTCATCTTTCCTAATGGCTACTCCTCGTCTTATGGAACCGGTGTATTATGTGGAGGTATATATGCTTTAATTTTTAATTAAAATTATCTTGATGATTGCATGTCAAATGTAGTTGCCAGCATTCTGTGCTTTCCGCATGTTGATTACTGATGATTGTATAGCTATGTGACAAAGCTCTGTGTAAATGCTAAGCAGAACATGCTTATTCTTAAATTTACATGATGGCTTAATCACACTGTGTTTTGCTATAAATGGGAATTCGTAAGAAACATGGTAGAAGTAATAGCATTTCGTGTTTGCATATAGAACAGTTTTTCTACTTGTAACTGAATCAAAGGAGTTTAAGAACAATAAGGCATGACTCCTAATGTAGGAACTTGGGACTTGCTATGATGGTTTTAGTAAAGTGATTTTTTTTGCTGTTGCATCAGATTCAAACACCAATAGACTGTGTCTCTGCGATCTACACTGTGTTATCTCGTAGGCGTGGACATGTTACAGCTGATGTTCCTCAACCAGGCACCCCAGCCTATATTGTTAAGGTTGGTGGCTATTTATTGCTTATGTGCTTGTGTGGAATTTGTATCCTTATATTACTGCTATTGAGGGTCGCTGAGTATAAGGGCAAGTTTCATTATGTGCATGTGAATCCTATATTGCACTTTTGCTGACTGGTTCTCCCCATTGTTATCTCAGGCATTTTTGCCTGTCATAGAATCTTTTGGTTTTGAGACAGACTTGAGATACCATACACAAGGTCAAGCATTTTGCCTGTCGGTTTTTGATCATTGGGCTATTGTTCCTGGAGATCCTTTAGACAAGAGCATTGTTTTACGCCCTCTTGAACCAGCACCAATCCAGCATCTTGCCCGTGAGTTTATGGTAAAAACAAGGCGTAGGAAGGTATAGCTCTTTTCTCCCTCTTGTTCTTCTACGTGGTCACTAACTAGTAAAAGTTGATTTTGTTCTCAATTAATGCATTGTTGGGCAATGCAATTAAACTGATACTTGTCCACATGCTATAATTTCATTCAGTATATCCCACATCTTTATTGAAGCTTTCTTAGCTGATGATTTCCAGCATCCTTTGCAATAAGGGAAATGAATATAAAAACGAAAAATTCATAGATGGAAGATGGAGATATGTTACATAATAACGATTTGCGTTACAGTAGAAAGAGCGTTTACGATAAACATCAATGCATGTTGCTCTTGACTTCTTCTGAACATGAATACAACTTCCACTTTCAATTATTCTGGCAGGGAATGAGTGAGGATGTTAGTATCAGCAAATTCTTTGACGAAGCTATGATGGTGGAGCTGGCACAGCAAGCAGCAGATCTTCATCAGCAAATGATGTAATGAAAGCATTTAAATTGCTTGGTGGCGTCTGATGCTTCTGGAGAAAATTCTTCCGTTTTGAGTGGGCCAGCAATTTTTGTTCGAATTGTTCGGGATTGGGTACAGCTGTTTCACTCACTGCAGTAAAGCTCCCATGCCCCTGAAGCGGGCGAAGACAGAAATCTTCTGTATCTCTAGTATCATCTTTTTTTTCCTTCGGTCATTGTATAAAAACTGATGTTCAACCAATTAAATTATCATGATCTTGTATGAAGGTTAATACAAGGATAATACTTATAACCTTGATGTGTTAATCGACCAATTAAAATATCATAATTTAGTTAAACAATTTAGTATCATTATCTTTTAGTCAAACAACCTTTTCATACGTAAAACCTTGATACATATATAAAAACTGATGTTTAACCAATTAAAATATCATAATTTAGTTCAACAATTTAGTATCATGATTTTTTAGTTGCAGTATTGATTTGTGTACGTTTTTTTTAATATTTTATATATTTAATTACATTTTTATTTATTTTTTTCTTCTAAAATTGGTCTCCCATGTATATTAAACATTTTATTTTTAAGAATTAATTGCAAGTATTAACCTTGTTTTAATGTTTAACATCAGTGAATAATCTCTAAAAAATGATGTTGATCAACAAATCAAATATTTTTAGCTGTGGTCCACTGTAGAGTGAATAATCTGATCCATTGAGTAACGTTGAAGTTACACTCATAGAATTACAAATTTTTTATACTCCCTCATATTATTATGCAATGCACCATTTTTTTAAGGTTCATTTTGTTGCACGTAACCCTTCATTGCACATATGTACAAATACGTAAGTCCAGCATTTCTCTGATTCATCTCAGCGAGCTGTGTCAACAGTACATAAAATTTGTGTGCTAGAGACTCATAATAAGAAAAAAAAAATGGAATACTGCATTGCATTCCTTTTTCTCTACAGTGCATCTGTGTACTGATTGTTTCGATTATTTCGATTAATGCTAACGGTTTATAGAAGCGTAGTTTCATGAACTCTTATAAATTTTTTAATAAAATATATAATTATTATTCAAATATAAAAAATTGTATTATAATTATACAAAATTTTGATGTGTATTCTATTTGTTTTTCCAATGAGTATTTCACCAGCGCAGCTGTTGCTTCACAGCAGGGCAAAACAAAAAAGATGGCCATCGCCGACGAGAGGTCACCTTCACCAGAACGGAAATCCGTCGTCCGAAGCAAAAGCTTTGACTTTTCACCAGAAAATTCCCACATCTAAAAGCCTCCACGGCATTCCTTCATGCTCTGTCTAGAAAGGGTTTCCATCATCGATGAAGCTCTTGAGCTACTGTAATTTTCATGGCTGATAGTTTGTGACGGCAATCCGAATCCTAGCTCGTTCATCATTCCCTCTGTTTGGAGCACTGGTGTACAATTTGGTCTCTTTGAGAGAAGAAGGATTCGAAAGCAGACAAATTTACGATTTTACAGCAAAGTGTTTACATTATGGGAATTGCAAGCGTTTTATTCAAATGGTATGCAATTCTCATCTCCACGCATAGATCCATATTGTACCTTTCGTAGATACTGTCATAGGTTCTTTATAATTCTATTAAGTTTTGTCTTTTAGCTAGGAAATTCCTTCTATGCTATAAGAAATCTGATGAATCGCGATGCAACCCAAGAGTTTGAGCCTAGCTCCGGCTCTGTCACTTTTTCCTGGTCTGAAACCTCCTCACACAACTCTACTCTTTCACCAAATCTTAGTGCTTGTTATCACGTTCCTGTCACATGCGTCCTTCCATGCCTCCCGAAAGCCTCCCGGCTTTGTCAAAAGTGTTCTCGGACCCACAATTCAATTAAATTCGACTGAAGGTTCCCACTTGAGTTTCAGGGATATAGGTTGGGCTCCGTTTAATGGAACCCGAGGGACTCACCGTCTTGGCGAGCTTGATCTTGTTTTTCTTTCTTCCTACTCGATAGGCATGTATTGCGCTGGTCATTTCGGGGATCACATTGATTTGAAGTTGTTCCTTCTATTTGGGATGATTGGTAGTGCATTTTTACCATACTTTTTGGCTTAGGGTATTGGTTAGATGTTCATGTGTTGGAACCTATTGTAGGTGTTCAAATTGTTTGTGGATTGTTTCAGTCAATTGTGTGGCCTTGTGTGGTTGCGGTTGTGGGAAATTGGTTTGGAGAATCGAAGAGGGGCTCGATAATGGGGATATGGAATTCGCATACCTCCGTGGGGAATATTATTGGTTCTATAATTGTAGCCTCAGGAGTGGTGGAAATCGGATGGGGTTCATCCTTTGTGGTACCGGGACTTCTGATAATTTTTGTGGGGATTCTGGTGTTCTTGTTTTTTGTTGTGAATCCAGAAGATATGGGATTTGGGCATCCTGGGATGGAGATAGAAATGAGTTTGGAATCAGATGGGGTAGAGAACCCGCAAAAATTGGAATCTGAGGAAGCGAAGCTCCTTGGATGTGATCATTTAGATTCCTAATCCGTTATTGGGTTTTGAGAGGCATGGAAGTTGCCAGGAGTGACTCCATTTGCTTTCTGTCCTTTTTTCTCGGAGCTCGTGGCTTACATTTTTCCGTAATGGTTGCCCTTAACTGTTCTTATATGCAAACATTTTAAGTTCCACATAGAATTGCACTGTCTCTTTTGTAGCATATTATTGGCATCTATTTATTACCAGTAGCCCCGTCGCCTTAATTAACAGAGCCACTGTTTGTGTTACCACAAGTTTCCATGGCTACGTAATTTTTTGTAACTTTCTTTGCTTGCTAATTTGGTTATTATTGCAGCTGTTGCAGGTGTGCATATTTCTCACAAAACTGCTGGAATATTCTCAACAATATTTGACATTGGGGGAGTCCTTGGAGAAACTATGGCAGGTTTCATTTCTGATATGATTGAAGCTCGTGCTGTTACTTCAATTCTGTTCTTGTTTCAGTCAATTCCAGCTCGTCTTCCACCGGGCCTATGGAAACCTCTCCATGTTGACCAACATTGCTCTGGTGGTTCTTTCGGGGCTTTTGGTGAATGGTCCGTTCTCACTTATCACAACTGCTGTGGATGCTGATCTTGGTACACAGCCCAAATGGTGGGAACTCCCGGATACCGGCTACTGTGACTACAATCATAAATGGCACTGGATCTGTTGGAGCTGCTTTTGGGCCTCTTTTGGCTGGTTGTATTTCTACTGGGACGCGAGCAGCGTTTTTTTAATGCTAATTTTGTCCATTTCATTTGCTGCTTTATTCTTGATTCATGTTGCAAGAACTGAGATAAGAGAGGAGCTAAAAACAAGAAGTTGATTTTGGATTTGGAAGAAGCACAGGCTTGAAGTTTTAATCTAGGCCCCTGGCTTTAAGGAGGGAAGATGGGTTTGTACCACGGGAAGTGCCATATTGATGGAGAAATTGCTGAAAGGTTCATGTTTATATTATTTTCTCATTATTCATTGATAGTGAAAGCATATGTTATATGTATATGAATAATTTGGTTTCAGATGAGCTAATTCAACAACTTTTTGGTCTTTCGCTGCTCCACCAATCTATTCTAAGCCCCCTTAAATAAATCACAAGGTAATGAAGTTTATACAGGTTATGATCCATAAGTCGGCGTCTTTTGCAGGGTGGTTCTCAAGTTACGTCTGCTGTGTACGAAGCTTTATCACTCTAAAAAATGCCTGAAGAATTTGCATGAGTAGCATAAATCCGGTTGCTCAGTGTTCTGTGATCTCCGTCCTCAGAATCGGAATGGAAGTAATAGCTGCAATGGGGTAGTCCACAAATTTCCTTGCCCTCAACCCTGTTGGATGGGGTGGTTTGGTTGAGCGACCTTACATTTCAATGATTCTTCATGCAATGATCCGTCCGACAACCTTTGGTGACCACATAAAGAAAAAATCATACAATTTCATATGGAGCTTGACCAGCAAACAATTATATACATTGGTTTAACTTGAGAGCCGGAAAAAAAAGATTACAATGCTAGTAATTGTCGACCCAAAAATTTTGAGGTTTGAAAGTCGTCACCTATTTAAATAGTTTAAGAATGAGATCAAATACTTAATTAAAAAATGGTCAAATTTCAAAGATTAGATTCAGGAGTTGATTATATTTTAAAAAAAGTATTAACACTCTAAATATTCTTTTGGTACTAAAAATAATTTAATTAATTTATTTATTTAATTTATGTTAATTTTTTAAAGAATTAAAAAAAATTTAAAAATAATCTCTACCCATTTCGGATTAAAATTTTTAAATATTTATAAGAACTTTTTTTTATTTTAGATTGAAATTTTAAAAATAATTATTTGAAACTTATTTATTATTCTAGTTTAGAGTTTAAAAATAATTTTAAAAAATTTCTTTTCTATTTCAGATAAAAATTTTTTAAAAAATATCTTTATAAAAATTTCATTTCATTTCAGACTGAGTTTTTAATAAAATAATTTGAATAAAATTTTTTTTCTATTTCGAATCGAGATTTTAAAGATAATTTTTTAAAATAAAAATAAAAAAAAGGCAAAATCAGATCATTCTTGATAATTACAACTAGATACTTCTATACTTAAATACTTGTAGGAAAAAAAATAAAAGTTATAAGAGCACATAATTATTTAACAGAATAAGATATAAATACAAAAATATACATGCAATAGCAAGAGAATATTAAGAAATAAGTTAAACATGTATTTAGAGTGTTCAGATAGTCAAACAAGAACCAAAAATTAATTTTCACGAGTGAACAAAGATGGCTCTTTATTGAACTTTTTGGTAGAATTTGCAATTTTGAACCTCCCTCCTTTCTCAAACCTTTCTCTTCCTCTCTTTTTTTTTCAAATCTTTCTCTTCTTACTCTCTCCTTTCTCAAATCTTTCTCCTCTTACTCTTTTGGTCTCTTCCTCTCTTGATCTCTCCTCCTCTTCTTCTCTTGGTTTCTTGGTCCCCTTGTCCCTCTCTTGCTCTTAATGCCCTTTTTATGTCTGGTGCTTGCCCCCTCTCCTCCTTTTATATCTTCTCCTCATACAATCGTTCCTTCTTCATACACCTAATTTTCTTTATGCAACTACCTCATCTCATGTATTTATCTACCTTTTTTTTATGTATCTACCTTCTTTCATGCATCCATCTAACTCTCTTCGTGCAACCACCTTCTCTTATGCATGCATCTACCTTCTGTCATGCATGCACTTATCCTTTTTAAACAACTACTTTTCTCATCATCTACCTTCTTTCATGCATCCACCTATCTCTCATGCATTTACTTACATTTCTCATGCACCTACCTTTTTTTTTTAATTTTTAATTAATTTTTATTTATTATTATTATTTTTATTCATGCCTGGATCTACTCTAATTTTTAGTTTCTAGACAAAATTAGGTATTTACAATAATCTATGCACTTATCTATGTTCCAGAAATAATTTTGTTTGCTCCTCCTATCATCTGCACCCTTGCTTACTAATAACAATGGGATAAACAATTATAAATTTTATTAGAATACTGGCACCTCATCGTGTTCTTTCTTCATCTTCCCATATAAAGGCTGAGCATCAGTGACCAGAGGAAGCAGGAAGGCATTTTCTGTGTGATATATGTATACCTATGTACACAATTACAGCTCGAAAATAATCAGCTACACCGTTTGTCTTAAAGACGAAAGTATTCTATCCTTCTAGCAGGCATTTAAGATTATGAAGTCCTTCTGCAGAAATGCTTCTCCTGACTCTTGCCCTTTCTACCACTACAGTTGGTGGTGGTTCTGAGTGAAAACATACCATCACAACTGTCAAGTTGTCGCTTGATCCTCTCTTTATTGCTTCTTCTACTATTTCCTTGCTGCACAGTTCCACATCATTTTGCTCTCGAAGACTTCTCCGAGCAAAATCTATAGCATTTTGGCTGGTAAAAACTTCCCAGATTCCATCACTGCCAATTATCAAAAACTCGTCATCTTTGGTCAATGTGACCAATTTGAGTTCTGGCTCAGCACTCAATGGCCCACCTCTCCCACTCATCTCCTTCATTCCTTCAATATGCCAGTCACCTAGAGCACGAGTGACGCCTAACCTGTCATTCAGATAACCATAATCAATGGATCCACCCAATGACTCAATTCGCATCCTTTCTTTGGAACAGGATGGCCTATGATCTTGGGACATCTCTAAAGCCCCTCCACGCCGGGACAAAACAGCTCTGCAGTCTCCCGCATTGGCCACAAGTAAAGACCTGTACAAAAATAATGAAGTTTAAATCTTATCCAATCCTCAAATAGTTGCTTCACAAGTCAATTAAAACCAATTAAACAATGTCAGAATGAGCGCAGATACAAGAATAATTGCCGAGAGGTGCTTACCTCCCAAATATAATTGCAGTTAGAGCAGTTGTCCCGGAAGACAGGGAGGGCTCAAGAGAGCATGTCTTTGCAAATGCAGCATCTGTCTCCAAAAATGACCTTGTGACCACCTTCTCAAGCTCCAAAGGAAAGTCTGCATCCTCAACAATGACTCTTGGCAGATGATCACGGACAAAATTTGCGGCACTCTCCCCTTCATGTCCATCAAATACCTGTACATCAAACCATTTGCCATTTACATATCAAAACTTGGCTAAATTATTTATGAATCTGTAAAGTACTTGTGTTAAACAAATCCGCTGGATTCATATCTGGCCAAGAAAGTTAAAGCAGAATTCTAATTCCTTCATATAATATCAATTTTGGAAAGAAAGTGATTGAATGACTTTCTTCCTAATCAAAATTAGAGGAAGTATTTCTCTCTAATCAAAAATCTAAATTTTGTCGTTTATATTATCATCTCAACAATGTTTGATCACGTCAGACACCAGAATGGCTATAGCATACAAATAAAACTCTTGATTGAAGGATGCAGCGGTGTTGATAAGAAAACTTTTCCCATAGCGATCATATTAAAAACCAACCAATCCCGCCCATGTATGGCCATAGATGACTTCAAAATGTCGATAACATATTACAACTACAACTTTGAAGATTATAATGCAGCAGGGTTGATACTGCATTTAACATTTTAGTCTAAATAAAGTCATGAACACCACATAAAAACTAAGCCGTTGTCCAGTAGAAGTGTCGTTTTCCTTTCAGATTGAGAAAAGCATTAGCATAACATCATTCTACCAAAACGTGCTCAATACTTCCCCATGTTGGCAACATCAGAACAAAATTACTAAACCATCAGGTTTTTAAATTATATACACTTGTGATATAACAACCACTTTTTAAGTTTGTCTCTTTTTAGGGAAGGCGAAGGAAAGGAAAAGGAAGGGGGGGGGGGGTCATGTTGAAGAATAAGGAAGGGGAAGACAGGTTCTGATCTCATCCTCAAAGTATTGAAAAAGGTATTGTCAATTATTCGTTATTCAATTTAAGTATTTATTAAGTGAATATCAAAAAGATAAATTAGTGGAGGATGTTATCTGATATTGCCTAACTTTAATTAATAACATCATACCCTCTGGGTCTGTCCAGATTAAAGGATATTTTCGTGTACATGCTTTCTGGGAGAGATAAGAGTTAAAGCATGATTTCTCAGTCTGTAGTAATTTTATTTCGTCAGAACCTAAAGCATCTTTACCTAGAGAAATTCAGAGGCGGGAGAAAATCATTGGATGAAACTTTCATTGAAGTTTTATCTTTGACATGATAGAAACAGAAGTGGCTACCATGACTTCACTGGCCACCAAATTTAACCTCAAAAGAGAAGGTCCCTTAACTAAAATTTAGTTATGATGCAAGAAACCGCTTGCTAATTTCCTATTAAGCAATAGATAAAAAATATCTGAATTCTTCCTTGTACTATATCAATAATAAGATGTATGTGAAAGCATTAAATTGAAATTTAGGAGAACAGACAATTAGCATAGTCGATTAGATGGCTTACACCATAAAAGGAAACAGCTTCCTCACTGAGCACATTATAACCAAACTTCTTTGCTAAGTCTCCAATGCATATGTGAGTATCCTCCATACAAGGGCGACTTCCAATGTCTGACCACTCTCCAGACCGAAGAGCTGGAACAAAGTTCATTATGTTCTGCTTTTTGTCTGCAATCACTGTGTCCTCACATATGCTTTCCAGCTGAAGGTGCAACAGGAAGAAAGAAAAAAAAAATTGTGATGAGATGAAAAGAACCACAAGTAGTGAAGAAATTGGGAAATAGAAGATGCTCAGAATAACACAAGAAAGGCAGGAAAAGTAAATGGAACTACTCTCAGATGGTACATAATTTAATGCTGACCAACCATAAACTTTCACCAGTTTGCATCACTCATCTTCAGAAACGTATGATGTGGACGTATACACAACAAATTATGCTGCCAGCTAGGGAATTCAAGCAGAAATTGTATGCCACAATAAACAATGGGAATTTATATGTCAAATGCTAGCCGGTTGTGTTGGACTACACAATCAACTACCCAGTTTATGCTACGAAGTTCACAAATTTAATCTGTAATGCATTTCTGGAGACTAACTAATTTCTAAAATGATCACATAACCCTTAGGAATCGTTCCATGACTCCATCATGAGGATGGAAATGTTTCAACGAAAGTAAGAAGTCAATTGGACAAAAGACAGCCGAATTCTTTTACAGCCTCACAGGAAGTTTTTATTCTACTGATAAACCATCATACGAAGCATTAATGAAAAGGCCCAGCACCCATGAGGATGGAGACGAAGCAATGTCAAATTCAAATAATAGATAGAACTGAAACTATGACAAGACAGAGACAAATGAGTCAAGGAGTATAATGTAGAAAAAGAAGAAGAAAACACTTTAAGCGCCATCATTTTCCTGGCTTAATTTGAATGAGCAATATGGAGTATGATTGAAGTTGGAAAATATCACACATATGATGCGGCATCAAATGATTTCGACACCAAGTGGTCCGCTGCAATTATCGATTATCGAATTTCAGAGAGCATCTAGCAAAGCTTATTCATAACAAAAAGTTGAGACAAAGAACAGGAGAAAACGGCCAAAAGATAAACCAGTAGCCAGAGCATCTGTGGAAAAAGGCAGAAGACCCTTAGACTAGCACTCTGGGCTAAACAGACAACCATAAGGCATCCAAAAGGAAAAGAAAAATGAAAAATTGAAATAAACCATTTAAACACAGAAGATCAGGAAATCCCAAAACTCACAGGAAATGAATTTCCAGCACTGATCCGATCACTGGAAGTTCTCAAAGAAGAACCTTTTTCCCAATTCTCCATCTGCGGATGCAAGTACTCACAATGCAAAGGCCATGACTTCCTTCTGTTGTTCTCCAGGTTCTCCATATCTTGGCCAACTTGGTCGGAGTCCTGCACACACATGGTAACAACACAGGTGGGGTGGGGTAGTTGTTCGGTTCTCAGCAACTTGTAGGCATGGAAAGTTAGAAACTTAATGGAATATTGTGGGTTATAGAGAGAGAAGATTCTTACTTTCTCAGAATATGTTGGAAAAAGGATGGGGTGCTCTGTTATAGTATTAGCGTCAGTGGGTAAGTGAAAGAGAACGAGAGCCGTCAAGTCCAGATTTTTCTATAAAAGCGTGGCTGAAAATTAGTTGGTTGGGTTACGGTATTGTTAGGGGATATTGATTTTAAATGTTGGTCAGGGGCCTTGCTATTGTCCTTGTCTTTGCTTACCATAATGATATTTTATAATCCCCTCATTTTGATATTTTCCTTACTCTTTTTCCATAGCTTTACACTCCATGTGAAAATCTTCTGGGATATTTATACCAAAATCCTATGCCTGTTCTCTGTCCGTACTCGTGCATTTTGGGGTTAGATTTTAGAGTGAGAGATGATACTTTAAGAGAAAATTTTTTTTCATATTAGGTATAAAAATAAAGAGAGAAATGGTGACACTTTTTCTCTCACACCCAAAAAAAAAAGAGAAAGCATAAAAAAAAAATTATGTTCAGTTCAATAAAAATTAATTTAATATAAAAATAGTTCAATTAATTAAATTTTATAATTTAATCTCTAAAATTTAATAATTATAATTTTATAAAACAAAAATTATATGTAAAGAAAAATATAGAAGGCGCATTCAAACCTCAACTAGCAGTGAAGAATTTTCAGGAAAGCAGGGAAAGTAGTAGTATCTTGGATTTGACCAAATTTGAGACACACAACCTCAATGATGGGACGCCCTTTCACAGCTTGTGCCATTCACGTCAGATTTTTTGCTTCTAGATTGGAATATTTTAAGTAATAATTAAAATTAGGATATTTTAAAAAAATACTTGAAATTATAAAAGTTATGAAATTTAAACCATAAACGATCCAAATTTTATAAGTTTTGTGCTTCTCCTTTTATTTTTCTTTGTTCTTATCCCTTAATCAATCTAACCCCAAACGCTTATATGAGATAATTTAGATTACTACAACTATATGTGTGGTTATTTTACTTTTTTCTCAATATGATTTTATGATTACTATAGAAAAATCATAAGGATAGTACGTGTGTTATTTCATTGTATATCGCTTAATTAGGAAAAAAAAAGGGTTCTTTTCATTTCATTTTCGTTCTCTATTTGGGATGGGGTTGAATGGTAGCAAATTTTCCTTTCTAAATACTGGTCAATGAAATCCAACTAAAACTTTATACAACAAGAAAGTGGTCCAAACGTGATAAACGTTAGATGACGTAAACCTTTCTAAACAAATTATGGTAGCAGTAATCAATTAGTGGGGTGTTTGAAACCCAGAATTCATGGGATATCCTTTTAGGATTAGTCTATTGAGGTGGGTGTACCCGTTCTAGAGGTAAGAGTAGCAAGCAAGCAACTTTAATCTTTGCTTCGGCTGGCCATTTCCAAGTTTCATACCTGGTGTTCACACTATCCATTATCGTCATCTTTCCTTTTTTCTTGCTGAAACTATCCTTTTAGGTGGAAAGGGAGAAGCCTAATGAATTCTTTTATCCAAAGAATAATGCTAATTGTCCGTACAAATTGAGTGATAATTTGGAAGTAAAGAGACAGAGATGAGAGAAAATTTGAGAGATTATGTAAAGTTTATACTGTTTTAATTTATACGAATATTAATAATTTATCAAAATTTAAATTCATTGTCAGCATTATTTACAATAAAAATTATAACTTAACAATATAAATTATTTTTTTTATGAATTAAAATATATAAAAACTGTTTTTAAAAATTTAAATTATTAAATTTTTGTGAATTATAGAATGTAGCAAATATAATAATTTATTTTATTTTGATGAACATTTAGTTATTCACTTTTAAATAAGAAGGGAAGCTTTTCTATAATTTAAAACAACAATTTGAGAAAAGACAGAGGGGGCATGTAGGAGTGAAGAAACGGAAGCAAACTTGCATAGGGCATTGTTACCAAAATTCATATCAGATACGCCTTCTATAATTTGATCTTTTTCCATATCAAAGGAAAACCAAAAGGGACAAAAAAATCTGAACAACAATTGAGATACATTGACACACCTTTTTTTGGAGATGAGGTTTGCCCTATCAGATGATTTCATGACTCCCACTTCAGGCAATGGCTTTAGCTATACTCAAGCAACTTCTTGTTTGGATTGTGACTTTCTATCCCTTCTTCTCCCCAACAAAAGGGTATAAAAGAAGGAAAAGAAAAAGGAAAAAAAATAAAATATAAAACAATTGGAGGATAAGTTAAAAGACAAGTTGATCATGGAGCTGGTTTTGTTTTATGTATAACAATGGTACAGAAAGATTTGAAAGCGAAGTTTTACCAATTTGATTGGCTAGTAAAAATATAAAGGACTTGTTCAATGATAACATAAATGGATAATGACACATTTCTCTATTTGCCTTTCTGCTAAAAGGCAATGACTCACAGTTCCCCTAAAGAAAATCTGCCTCCAATGTTTACATTATTCAATCAAACTTTGATTTTTTACCCACAAAAATATGACTTTAACTTTGATTAATCAATTGAAGGTGACGATGATGATGTTACAAGGGCATTTTTCCTTTCTTAGCTCTTTCCTATTTTTTTTTTTTTTAACTTTTTCCTGCTTTCTCCAAGCCTTTGTCTATGGCTATTTTATGAAGAAAAAAAGGGTTCATAATTGTTTTGTTGGCTCCAAGGTTCTATCACCCATCATTCATTGACAAGATTAAAGTTAATTTTACAATCATTTATGTATAATGAGTAATAATTTAGCTATATATAAATTTGATATACAAACCATACACTTTTTACATTCTTATTTATATTTCTCTCTCTTCTAAAAAAAAATTATGTCTAAATGTAAGAAAGCATACACCCTATTTTATACAAATAACATTTTCTTATATAATAATGCACAATTTATTTTAAATATATTTTACTAAATTAACTATCTTCAATATCTATTTTTTGTCTTATTTTAAATAAAATTAAATATAGAATATAAATAAATTATTAGAAAAGTATTATTCTTTCAAATAGCGGCAAGTGCCTTGGTTGAGTTTATCATTGCTTGGATTAGACTAGGTTTAGTATTTCCTTTTCCTTCGTAAAAGTTTGTGGAATAGGAATCAACATAAAAGTGAGCCTTTCTTTTGTTTGCTTTGCTTTTTCCCAGAATGAATTTGAAGAATTGAGTGGCCTTTCGTTGTAGTGGGAGGATACCAGCAAGGACAATAATGTTGATGACTAGTTGTATGGTCAAGTCAAGCCACCAAAAAAGAAGGTTCAGACCCCGGCAGGCAAGCAAGCATTGCATGGGAATCTTTTGGGTGCCTCAATGGGTGAACGATAGCAAAATGAGGTACAGGACAACGCTCATCACTCGAGTTTGTGGTGCGCCAAATCCAATGGCAATTGGCATAAACGGACGAACCTGAAAAACCGGTGTCTTCGTTCGATTCCCATTTGCTGCCAGCTAATGCAATTTTCATAACATAATTTTTATTTAAAATTTATATTTAGTTACGTGAATTTTTAGATTTTTTTAATTTTATAATTTAATTTGTAAAATTTTAAAAAGTATAATGATATAAAATTTATATTATAAAAATTAAATAAAAATAAGATTATGAGAATAATAAAAATAAAAAAAGAAAAAGGTAAAATTAGTAGCATGGTTCAATTTCTAATAGCAGCACATTTTTGCAGCACCCATACCTCCAAGCTTTAGGTTCTTCCACACAGAGGCAGAGCATACTGCAGACAGAATATGACCTTTCCAGAAGAATGGCTATGAGGAAAGATTTGAGATAGAATCCCTATCAATGCCAAGGGAATGAGAATTATCCATCCACCGACTTCGCAGTTGCACCAGCGCAGCAGTTAGGTTTGGAAAAATAGCCACCGTCACATTCTCGGATTTAGGTGCTACAAAGCCGGACAAGGACACGTATGAAAAGCATTACCCGAGCCGTGTAGTTTACTCAAGCCAAAGTCAACTTTTTAACCACGTTTAAAATACAGGAAAAGCTTTTCCCACACAATGATAGCAACAGAAATTTTTCTAAATTAATGTCAGTTGTTATATTTTGTTAAATTTTAGAATTTAATTTGTAAAATTTAATAAATTTAATAATTTAAAAATTATATAAAAATTAAAAATATGAAAATAATAAAATACCAATTATAACAATATTTATGATATTTATACAACTATTTATTTATACAAAAAAGTTAAGCTCACAGAAAAGGTTGAGCCCGAAATGTACCCTAATAAATGAAGTTTATCGATTTTTGAATTTTAAAATTTAATTTTTAAAATCTAATTAAAATTAAATTTTTAAGTGACTATACAGTAAAATTTAATGTGTATACAAATTTTTTCAAATATATTTTGCCAAGTCAATCCATCCCCACTTTCCTACTTTACTTATTTCTCTTCCATTTTAAATAAAGTCATATACCAACTGTGAATAAATAATTATCATCATCCAAAAATAATTATAAAATATCATTTTGAAAAAATTTTGTCCCATATCTCATGGCGTGAGTTATACAATTTTTAGATTCATCTATTTAATTTATAAATTTTAATTTTAACTTAATAATTCAAATTCTTTTGAATTAAAATTTAATAAAATTTAGTATATCATATCACCGAATCATTTTTCTCAAAGCAAATACCAAGTGGAGACAATTGTTCAAGGAAGCTACACATCCCCGGTATGCCGACATAGTGTGGCTTCATGTTACAGACAGTTCAGGCATTTCAACTAGCACAAGTGACGCAAATACAAATATTTCCAGCCGAATCGATGGCAGGATTCAGACGCATTCGTTAACAAATAAACTACTTTTCCTTCGTGATGTTTAAAACAGGCTATATCAGAACAAACTTTGCTTCACTCCCACACAAAAATTGATTTCACGAATCCCAATTCCCACAACACCTTTTGCCACTTCCTCCAATGTCAAAATTATTCAAACAATAAGTTGGAAATAAGGAATCGGTGAATAAAACAGCAAAGCAACAATCCATAGACGATCCTTCAAGGAAATGCCAGATAGGTCTGATTCCGGCAATAATGTTAATTTTTCAATTAAACTAATGTTGCACTCACCCTCCATGGGTAAAGATCGAGAAGAAAAGTTAATCACATCAAAATGTTATATTTTTTCCCTTTGATTTCAATTAACATTTGGTCATCCACACAATTTTTCACTATAACCAGGCTAACTGGAAAGGAACCCAATGGCAAAGGCCTTCCTCCTCCATACAGATGAGTTAACAGTGCAAGATTAGCGCCCTTTACACTAAACCCATTCAAAACCTTATTCACAACAAAATTAAAAATCTTTTATCCTAGTATTGTCACTCGAAGGGACAAAATATCCTGCAATATTATTCTTATACATTTTCACTTATAATTCTCATATCTTTCATTTAATTTTTTTTATTATATTTTTTAACTTTGATCATTTTAACGACGACATAGATATAACTGAAGTGTAAGTGTAACATTATAGCCAGAACATTTTCCCAGAATAACCAACAATACTTATATCGTCACCAGAAAGCAGACATTGACCTACTTCAGAAATCTAATAACAATTATGCAATCCTTTAAATGGTCATGCCGGGGGGTATTATTTAGAAATTGAACGCGAAGGTGATGAATAATTATTACCAGAATGCCAAAATAAAAGCTACAAGTATTCAAGAACCGTAATGTATCATAATCCATAGCATTTAACCAATCGCAATTAAACAGTCAAGGTACACCAAAATTGACTAAATCTTATATTGTCATCTTCAGAAAACTACTCTTAAATAACACTGTCCTAAATGAGTCGTATCTCACATTCCAGTAAATGCCTTCTTCACACCACCAGAAGATCCAGCTGGGATCACTTTCAACACGTTGAACCTCACAGTCTTTGAAAGCGGCCTACAGGTATTGTACAGATAAGCAAACCCAGTCATCTTGAGATGGATACGTCTATATAAGAAACAAATAAAATTTTCAGTTTTATACACCTAAAAACAAGTTGCTCCCATAAAATCTAACCTGCATTGACCAATAATAACATGATCTCCTTCCTTCACACGGAAGCAAGGTGATATATGAGCAGGAATGTTCGAATGCCTCTTCTCATATCTAAAAGCATAAGATGAACAAAAAGCATATAAGAATCATAAGTTATGATCAGTGAAGCACGCACACTGTGCAAACACAGCTAAAAAAGTGAGTATTACAACTATGACAGGGCATACCTCTGGTATTTCTTGACATAATGAAGGTAATTTCTTCTAACAATAATAGTCCTTGTCATCTTGGCACTATGACAAGTGCCTGCTAAGATACGACCCCGGATAGAAACAGTGCCAGTGAAGGGGCATTTTTTATCAATATATGTTCCTGTATGGGGAAAAAATTAAATAAAAAAAGATTAAAGGCCACACATAAGAAGGATAAGTGACTATATACGTATAGATTGACAACTTCATTTTAGATCCAATAATATACAAATATTAAAAGAATTTTGACACAATCAATGCAAAGATTTTATAAGGGAACAGAATCTCATTCATCACAATTTGTTCAATATATTTCCATGATTACGTTACGACTAGTTTCCAACAACACTACCAATATATGACACTAGAGTATTTACATCAATTGAACATGTAAAACCAAGATTCCCATATCACAATATCGATCACATTAACCTTCAGTCTTCAAAACTTCAAAACTTCCCCACATTTCTGATATGAAATGAAAGTTTATGCACCAGTGCGATACAAAAATGTTTGTCAATACAAATTATCAGATAATAGCACAAACCAGTATTAAACAAAAGGAAGAGAAAAACCCCCACCATATTTCAGCTATCATCATAACTTAAGGGACGTGTGACATAAACTATTCCTAGAATGTCCCATCCAAACTACCTACTCCTCTGGCCACCTAGGACGATATATGTGCCGCCGCGATTTTCACAAAAAGATCAGCACTGAAAGTCATATCAGTATGTACGTCCAATTCAGGCCCTCAAGCTCAGCATTCAGTTGCATAACTTGGTTGATTTAACAAACAACTGAGTTGTTGCAAGAAAGGACAATTAATAGATAGCCACGACTAAGATCAAACGAAAATGTTACGCCCACATTGTTATTTCTATGTCATGACGTAGGTGAGTTAGAAATGAAAGTTTAAATAAAAGTAAAAATGAGAAGAAGGAAAAAGTAAGAGAAAAGTGGAGAGTGTGGATTGGAACGTAGAAGGAAAGACGTGGCAATAACATTGCTGAAGATCAAAATATGCTATATTAGACTCAAGTACTGAATCCACACATTGGCAAATTTAAAACTTAAAATTCGATAACTTGATGAACCCCGCATCATAACAATAAACTTAGATATTATATACCACCCAAAAAAAAAAAAAAAACTTAAGATATTGTGTCAGACTATACCAAAATCTACACTTTATCAGAAGAAAAAAGGGGTGCGTAAGAGACAAATTGAAATGGATACCTTCAATGGCCTCCCTGGGGGTCTTAAACCCAAGACCAATACTCTTCCAAAAGCGATTGCCACCTTTTCCAGGCCTCTTTCCTTTCCCAGATTTCTTTGAGCTTTAACACCAGTAAGAAAAAGAAATCACGAACAATGAAACGAAATAAACCGCATCGACATCAAACTCTTTTTAAAAAAAAAAAAATTAAGAAAAAAATGCAGAATTTTCCCGTAATATACCATAGAAACACTTTGGGTTGCTTCAAAAAAGCTTTCTCAGTCTGCAAAAAGGGGGGGAAAGTGTGAATGTAACATCCAAACCCATGAACAATCGACAGAAACGACTAAAGAAGAGAAAAATAAAAAAAAAAATAAATGGTAGATCTGAACGTACTTGTTCGGCCATGGCTGCAGCTCTCGATGGAAGTTGGCGGACAATGTCGCAAGGGTGAGAAGAAGACGTGCACGAGCCGCAGTCAAAAACCTAAACAACACTTCTGAACTCCAAGACTTGAAGTAAGTTGATACTTTTGGGCCTTCTTTAGACTCATTGGCTTGAAACAAGTCGGCCAAGCAAGCCCGCTTGATCTTAAAAGGCCTCTTTGGGGTCATCCTTTGGGAGGCTAGAACTAGCCCAAATTACAAGGGCACATCGCATAATTTGCCGACAATGAAATCAAATTAAGAGTTCAATTATAAAACTCACAATTACCACATCACATCTGTGACACCAAATAGACTTACAAGCTATATACATTGAGTGCGACCTTTTTGTAAAAGTAGGATAGTCAAAATAGATTTTGCCTTCCATTATTAGACTAGTAATTACACTTAACAAAGTTACTTCACCTTTCGTATTCTTTGTTATGCACTCATCTTTGATGCATTTTGCACTATTCTCCTAACCTTTGTTTTATGGTTTGACTTCTGTATTATTGAATCCTTTCACGTACTGATAGGTTTTAGGTTTTTCTTTTATTTACGGTTATGCATATTATACTATAAAGTATCAAACATAAAATCAAGAAATTTTGAGTCCGCAAGAAATAAATGTAGCGAGAAGTCAGTTATTGGAGCGGCAGCAATTCTTCTAACTACAGAGAGAACATATGTTGAAGATTACAAAATTGATCCGTTGAAACTAGTAGTTTCTCAATAATTGGAGATGGGAATTTTGACTTTCTCCATCTTAGTAATTTTCCACATTTTTTGTTTGGATAAAAGGATAGGTTTACCCCAAGGTTTTTCTCTATTTAAAATTAAAAAAAAAGTGATATTTACAATTCAAATTGAATGAAATAAAATTTGGGTATACTTTACCCACTTATAATAAGTAGTTAATAAAAATTCGAGTTTGAGTGACAGATGGTTGACTTCAACCATAATTAGTTGACTTTGATGTAGTTAAACATACAACTGAAACTATGAAGTGATTAGCATTTATGCATTCAACTGGATATATGTAATCCGATTCAAGGAACCATTCAAAATTCTCTTATATGGCCTGAAGCGCCACACCAGGAGTTCTAAAAAGGTCATTTACAGAGCATGTCAACCTGGTGAAATTCTAGGGAACCCAGTATCATCCCCCTCAATTCGCTCCTTTTAGTAAAAAGGGAAAACCTGGTGATGAGTTATACTGAGAGAAGCTCAATTACAAGTCAACCTGGTGACCCGAGCAACTGTTTGAAGGGAAAACCATACATAATAAAGTATGACAAAATGGACATAGCTATGAGTTATACTGAGAGAAGCTCAATTACAATACCCAGTGTTGTACAGCATGGTCTCACTATCAAAGAACATAGCCTTCCTAAAGATCGATGGCGAAAGTCAAATCATGCTGAAGAAATAACTAGATGAGCACATAATACCAACTTGACAGGAATATGAGATTTTCCATGAATGCCCCTTGTCATGATCTCAAACTTCTATAGCCAATAGCCACAGGATGTGCTTTACTGATACATCACTCCATCTGTATCAGAAAGCCGTATTTTAATAAGAAAGAATGATATTGGAAAAATCAAGCAGACGGATGCAACAAGACATAATTCGAGAGAAAAACTTCTATAATTTAAACCAGAAGACAGATTAGTTCCATCATGGAATACCTACCTGATCCACCATACTCTTAAACTAGTTTTCCAATTCCGTTACTGACATACGCAAAAGAAACCAATATTATATTATTTGAATTACTCACAATATAACACTCTATGGGGATGAAAACAACCTTGTGATAGTTTATTCTGTATCCGCACATCAAAGTGAGGTGTAAGGAGATAACTACAGTGGATCTAAGCATTCAGGTAAGTAGTTACAGCAATATGGCACATAGATTGTTTGTCATCCTTTAACCTCTTGTACTAGCAAGAACTTTATTTCAGGAACGCTGATAGGTTTATGCTGCAACTTATGTCATACATACATAATTTGTATATCACATATTCATAAATTCTTATGAAAAGAAATAAATGAAATGATTAATAATCATAATGCCATGTGGAAGTAATCCGATTCAACCAAGAGCTGGAGAACATCTAATTACGTTTTAAAATAAAGTTCAATCAAATTCACTTTAAAGACTCAGATTTAAAAGAAAACCTTTTGACGTTTTGGATTAGGAGGGCTTGGTTCAGAACCACTCCGTCTGCTTGATGTTCCAACACCATTATCAACCTGCAAAGGAATCCACTTGTCAGACTTTTTATTTTTGTATTTTTGGTTTATTCAAATCTTTGACTCTGGTTGAGGGAACATCATAATCTCCACTGACATTCTTATTTAATTTTGCTCCAATAAGGGGCATTCAGTTCATCTACGTTAGTGGTTTTTGTTATTGGGGAGGGGGGGACCCAAAGAAATTTGAACCTAGGAATTAAGATGCACAAATTGGAATCCCCTCTTTCAATTATTGGGGTGTTGTGCATTAAAGTCCAGAAGCTATGTGTGATGTTTGAGAAGGCTTTAACAATTTATAAAAGTCAGGCATAAAAGAAAATTTAATCCCATACGTATTAGAACAGGAAAAGCAAGCAATGAAGAATGCTCACCTGGGTAGAAGAATCTTGAGGCACTTGATCCTCCGAAGCATTTTCTCCTTCAGGGGCTACATGTGTCCCAGATTCTGGTTGTTGAGATATAAAAGGCATAATCTCGCGGAGTAGATTAGACAAAAAAATTCCTTCTTCAGCAACTCTGGGTTCTGCCTCAGTGGCATGGGCTGCAGCCCCTGATGTCCCAGCATGATCTGAGGCAGAACCAGCAGCTGTTCCCTGTAAACTGGAATCTTCAACATGAATTTCACCACGAGGAAAGAGTGCCCTTATAATCTGAAGTACATTGTTGGGTATCTGTCTCTCAGATTCTTGGTTGTTTAGGGTCCTACCAGCTGTCAAAATATTGATGTTCACACTGCGGGTATTAGATGGCTCTCGTCTCATGCTAGGATTTGGAGTGGATCCTGCATAAATGTCCATTAACAAATTACATATATTCAAAGGATGTTCTGGAAATATTGTTACTTACTCTTGAGATGTCATGGAACTCCATAAAGTTATTAGTGTAACCATTTCTAATAATCAATATGAAGCACCTCGAGTACTGACAAATTGATCAGTCACACAAAAGGAAACAGGAAAGGGGACAATCCAAAATACAAGTCCTGCATTTTATATTAAAAATAAACACTTTCCCAATAAGTCTGAAGAGTATAAGCAGCTACCTAATATTCCTTTACAAAATAAATAAACATACGTAAGCTCCAATTCATGGCTAAACAGAGAAAAAAAACTTCAAAAGCATGACTACAAGTACCATCGGAAAGAATCTTCACCAGAAAATCAATGAACACTAAAAAGGGCATAGCATGCAGAATAGATTACATTCACAAACAGTTGATGGCTTGACTTCAGTAAAAATTGTCCTCCATCCTGATTTTACTGTCATGTTGCTTGTGAGTGATTATCTTTAAACTTACCACCAAAAATAGGAAGAAATCTGATAGGATTCAAGAAGAAAGACTCACTGTATTGTATTATTTACTAGAAAGTAGGAGGAGAATTCCCCTTAAACAGAAGGAATACCCTCAATACACCCATGGAAATGAAAGAAAAAGGAAACAGCTCCAGAGGAAAAAACCTCCTACTCAGAGCCTAAACTCCTAGAAACCTTAAGCAATAACAGAATGCAAGATACCCCCTCAGTTCACCACTCTCTTAGCATATAACCGAATCCCCCTAACCAACAACTTGCTCATGATTACCCCAGGCCCCACGTTTCCTCCACCTCACATAAGCCCTCCAGGTGGCAGGTTGTTGGGCCATTTAGTTTCACTACCTTGAGCCCATTCCCCTCTAGATTTCAGATTCCCGATCCTATCAAAATCCAAATTTTCAATGACATTTTTTCCCTATATTCCCCCTTTCAATTTGCTCTTTAGCAATAGATAGGTTTGAAGGATCGTTTCAGAAAATATAATACAAGGGAATATGAATTACACTTTTACAATACATAAAGGCTCCCAAATGTGCAATAAGAAAATCAGGAGCCAACAGGATAGACGGAGTACATGAATTTAGTATAAATATATGTTAAAAGTGATACCTAAGTAAATTATAAAGACCTCAATGCAAGTCTGAACTACAAACTTCAAAGACAAGGAAATCATCACTGAAATGGTCACATGCCCATTTGTTATATTACCATTTCTTGCAGGGCCTTCCATGCTTTGTCCTTGTGCTATCGATTCAGGAATTGACAGTTGCGCAGCATGAGGAGTGGAAGCATGATGCTGGCTAGATAGTTGAGTTACCTGTTCACTATTCCCATGTCCAGAAGACACATGTTGAAATCCCCCAAGAACTGGATAATAAAGCCCCATAAAATTACCAGATGATTCTGACGGTGGGCGACCCAAGGGACCAGGTACTGCAGCAACCATGGTTCTAATTGGCACTATCCGTACTCCTGACTCCCCAGTAAAAGATGAATCCTCCGAAACTCTTAAGGTTGGTTGATTAGCAGAACTCTCACCTGAATTTCTTTGTACCAAGATAGGCTGTGAATCACCACGCTCTTCTCGATTGATATTAGGTGTGTTGGTTGATGTACCTTATGGTAGAAAGAGTTTTAACAAATAGAGAAATGTACACACAACAAATGGAACCAGAACACAACAAATTCAAACTGTACCTCGTCTTATCTGTATATCAATACGCCTTGGGAAAATACTTGAGCCAAATCCACTACCCAAACCAGAGCTAGACTGTGCAGCCCCCGCTGGGACAGCACCAAAGCTTGCTCCAGGTCCAGGTTGAAAAGGAAGAGGCTGGATTTGTACAATTTAATAAGCAAAAGCAGAAAGAGTTTCATAGCAAGAGAAACAATAGGACAAGAAACACAACCTGAACCATGATATGGTTAGGACTGGAAGGGGATATAAAAACTGCAGGCCCACCGTTAACTACAGCTTCCGACTGCACAGGAAATCAGTTAGCATCACGATCACCATTATTTATTTATAAGATGTTATAGATGGGGAATCAAGCCTACTGGTGTTTGACCCAAGCGCAACATCATTGTCGTACGACCAAGCTCAAGCAAAAAAGCACCTAGATTGTAAAAAAGAACCCCAGTTCTCCAAGCAGTAGACTGAGTGCTTGACCGCAATAAGGGATCAGTCACACTTGCTTGACTCTCCAGCTGTCTTGCAAGTTGCTGTGAAAATATAAGATGAACTCACAGCCTTTTTTTAGGTACAGTGTAACATAGTCAAAACAATAACCATAACTCACAAACTGATGCTCAAAAGAGAGAAGCATAAAAAGAGCGAAATAACCTCTTCTTTTCTATTCTCAAATTTATCATTACGGCAGTTCAGTATTCCAATACAAAAATAAGGAAAAACAAAGAAATGCTATAGAACGCACAAGTAAGCACTCGCCAGCTTGTTCAGTGAACATTCGTCTGGTAGAAAATAAGAGCTCTGCCAAGGATGCAGGTGATGAAAGCCTTTCTGGTGTAGAATCTGAATGTGAAGAAGGAACAGAACCCATTTCCTCATTCCTATGAGCCTCAAATGCTTGAACATTATTTGCCCCTTCTCTAACTGCCAATAAAATGTGCACCACCATTCTCAATGAACAAGCACACAGTGAGAACAAAACAAGGATAACTATTAATTCAAAATAATAGACTTACCAATGGCATCAAATTCATGCCTTATATTTCTCAGGTAGTGGGATAAAGTTGTCAAAGAATCAGGAATAACCTACAAAACAATAAAAAATCAAATAATCAGTAAATAAAATGCATATTTTCCACACATCAAACAAATGTTCCATAGCATTCAGTACTTGTGGGAGTGTTGAATAGGGAAAAACGCTCAAATAGAGAAAAATATGTATCTGAATGCAGCAAAACCAGGAACTTAGAACATACAGGAGGCTGCAAAGACCCCAAAGAAACTGCTGTTGGAAGCCCAAAGGTATTATTACGTGACCTATCAGACGAATTCTGCACACCAGCTTGTTCAGGTTGAGGATGAGATGAATCTGATATGCCACTAGAACCTGTTGTTCTTCCAAACCCTTGGTAGTCATGCTCCTTCAGCAATTCCAGCAACCCAATACAATAAGTATGTAAGTGTTTAAGTGGGAAACAGGAATATCCATATAGTATGGACAGAGTACTAAAAAAACCTTTTTATTTATTAAAGAAATTTATTGAAAATAGTAAATACAATTTATCAAAAAGAAATAAAAATGAAAAAGGCATCATCTTGACAAAGACAACAAAAAGAAAACCAAAAAAAATGTCATCAGCCGTATATTCTCTCCAAGATCTCTGCATATCTGAAAGAGAGGATCCTTTAATTACCAATGAATACTTTTTTGCCATTAACAAGTTATTACATCTTCAGAAGTCATATGATTGCTTGAAACCATAAATCTAATTTCTCTTCCTATTTTTCTTCTTTTACTTCCCCATCTCACTACCCACTCCCCTCCTCATATTGTCATTATTTTCTACTTCCTTTTTGGTCAGGGGCTAACACATACTGAATGTATTCTTCATGTCTTCTTATTTCAACTCCACGGGCAGGGTTCACTATTTGTCATGCATTGTAAACATGTCATTATGCCCCACAAAAGAAAAATGGACATAGAGATTGAATGTACCCTGAGCTCAATTGCTTCACTGCCACTTAAAATATTTGAAAGTCCAATAGATCCTAGAACAGTAGAGACAATCTGTAAAAATTAAGTTAAAGCCAAACCATAAGTATGTAATATAATAAGACAACAATAACCCCCAAATATGGCCTTTTCCTCATCTGATTATAAACTTACCCTACTATTGATTTCAGGAGGAACTCCATCTCCCTGAACAGGAACATTAAAAGTTTCAATAAATACACCAGGGGCTACTTGATGACTGTGAACATGGCTTGTGCTTGAATTTGGGTCAGTTGCTGCAAAACAAAATGTTGAGTAGTAAGTGATATAGCTAATAAAGAGGGAAATTTTAGTCAAGGGATGCCCAAGTGCCACGAAGTCACGAACTGAGATAAGATAGACTAGAAAATTTTGCCAAGAACTATAAAACAAAATTTAAAAACTTCTAAAAGTAACCAAATGGAAAATAAAATTACAAAAAAAAGAAATCATTGACTGTTCTGTTCTTCTATTATTGGTCATGATCATGAGGAATAATTCCTGCACCCATGAACAACACTGGCACCAACCAGCAAACTATTATTGCTAAAGTAATAATCTTATCATTTCTTCGGATTGCACCAGAGATGCAGTACTACCAATAATGAATGATTTGGTTAGCTTATCGACTTCTCCAAGCAACACCTTGTCACACTGTTTGATTAGATAGTGTTGATGATGCTGAAATTATAATCTATTCTCTCAGCAATTTGTATTGCAATTTATTGCTTTTTCTTTTTTTTCCCCTTTAATCGAATAATAGGAAGATGACAATGGTGACTAAGAATCTATTCTTTAAAAGAAAAGCAATGTGAGGTAAGAAGCTAGGCCCCAACCTAAAAGACATTCTTTTTTATAAAACAAAAAAAAAAGGCAATTTTGTTATTCTACTATTTCAGATTGAAATGCCATCAACTTTATTTGTGTTTTATACAGCATGTGCCTTCCTTTTATTGGGCACCTTGACTTTGAGCCTGATGCCTAGGCTCCGAGAGCCCATAGCACCTAAGTTTACCTTAGACCTTCAACAAATATGATTTCAACCATACTAAACAGGTTCAGAAAACAGATGCAAAAAGTTTATTGTCCAAAAGGGTCAAAATTAATACACCAGAAGAAAACAGATCCCCATATTACAGGTCCTCCAAAATAAAAATACATAACTCACACATTACTTGCAATAGAAAAGATATTGAACGGAATCACATCAAACCTGAATGACTGGGCAAACTCCCAGCAGATGGTAGATCAGGTTGCCTGACAACCAGATGCAAGGTGTGACCATCTTCAACATCTACATATGTTAGGGAAGAAACCTATGTTGAATAAAGAATAAAAAAATTGGGACACAATTACAAGAATTAAGTACATTCAGTATAACTGGAGAATGGAAGCATAGAAACTTGTCTGCCATGTTAAGTAATGGCTATTGTACCCAGATACTTTATACAAAAATATTCAAGATGCTTGGTAAATTAAAATTCCAGCATTTTAAATGCCTCCTAAGATACTTATTTGTTTCCTAAGATTTGCAGGCTGCAAGAAAAGAAAATGTAAAGGTTTCTCACAGCAGTTGAAGCACAATTGAACAGTGTTACACTGACCCACCAGGGAAGGCTATTAAGCTATAACACATTTGCTAATTTCGAAATTAGAACTTGATCATTGAATTCTAAACTTAAGTTGATATACCAGAAAAGAAACTGTAAACTGAACACATTTTTTCACTTTCAAGTATTCTTGTGAGGAGGAGCAAACAATTGGGCACACAACACAAAGCTGCTAGTAACCATGCACCCTCTCCCAATCTGTTCTTTGCTAGACCCCTTTGCCCCCAAACCTCACAGACTTCATCAGGTGATGATGAAATGATACATACCAGATGACTATTAGACACATTAAGGATCATACATATGTTTACGTACACATGAAAAAAAAAATTCAGGGAAAAAGAAGATATGACAAAAAAGATGGGATAAGCATCCTCCTAAGAAGCAAAATTGCTATCAAAACATTCCAATCCCACTACATATTGGATGAAGAAACAACCTATGAGTAACCATCCATCAACTGACCAGTGACCACCCTAAGAAGAAAAGTTCACTATGCCAGCGAATATCCAGGAGAAAGAAACAACCAATTTCAATACTTTGTTTCGCACTGCTTCTGGGCAATATGTTCTAAAAATATAGATAAAAGCAGAGCTATTATTAGCATTCATTATATTAACATTGATAAGGAAACACACAAGAGCATGGAAATAAGATATTAAATCAAACTATAGAATGCTTAAAATATCATATCCAATACCATGGAACAGTTCATCTCAAAGCATTCCACCAGCGATTTTAGCAGGAGCCCATATAACTAATACCCGGTAGGGAAAAAAATGGTTGAATACTTTGGGATTATTTAATACTTCGAAAACTATTCCAAATCTTTTCTTCATAAATGGTCGGAAACTTCATGGTATTGCTATCTCATTTTCAAAAGAAAGCCACATTTCTTTGTACTCTTTCTATCTTTTATTAATACTTTTATCCCCATAAAGATCACAAGAATGCCACATTTGTCATTCTATAGAGTCCTTTAAGACAAAAGAGAAAAAGAAAGGATACGATAAGCAGAGAGGAGTTGATCATCCTTTAGAACTTTTCCTTGGCAAATTAAGCGCTGCTGCTCAGACAACACTCCAGTTACAGAAGCAATTTGTTCTTTCAAAGCAGGTACTGGCATCTGCAGAACAGGGGAAAACAATAAAGAAGTTGTTAGATTTTAACTATGATTCTAGGTAACTGCAAGATGCCAGCCTAATGATGATAAAATGCTTCAGAGGTTACTGGCAGACTTTACAATCATAAAACAAATTCAGCTATCTGACCACTTAATAAACAGCGAAGAGATTACCTGCTTATCCACTCTAAGAGTATGAGTTTGTGAATCCAACGTTTTTATCTTTATCTCAATGGTAGTTTCTGAACGTTCAGTGCCATTATTGCTGGGAATCTTCTCAGTACTAGCGCTTCCCATTCTCCACTGATCAGACCGATACCTATGAACAGAAAGAAGATAAAAAAAAAATAAAAATTAGTGATCATTTTGATTTTTTTAATTCTTCCATGGCACAGGGAGTTCTGGAGTTCAATAAATGAATCCTGCTCAATCCTGCGAAGTGATAAAAAAGGAAAGGACTATATGCTGCCACATTTGGAAAATTAGATACACATTGGTACACAAAGCTTGCCAGATGCGCAATTTAAAAGAGGTATAACAGGACACCCGCATGTGAGGATCACCTATTGCTCATTTGAGTGCATGAACCAAACTTATGACAATTTTAGAAGCAGGCAGGACTCCAGGCTCGTCAACCACATTCATAAAGTAGGTGTCAAACAAATGGCTGTTCCAACTGTGTACTGGGCAAGGTTAACTACTAATACAAGCACTTACCACCCTAGAAGATAAAATTAGCATAAATGCATGCCTAGCAACTCAAACTCAACGAGAGGTCAAAGTCTTCAACTTATCACTAGGTCATGGGATAGTATGACAACCTCAATAACAAATTTAACTTCATCTCATATTAAGATGAGCTTCAATTAAGTTATAAATGAAGAAAAATACAACCATAAAAGAAATGGTAAGGTCAGTATAGAAATCAGCACTGCTCAAACAACCAAACAAATTTTAAGCTATGCACAACACTATATGCGGCCTCACAAAAGTTGGCCTACTTAGTTGTAGAGACCCCCTTTCTTCTAAAGATACACTGTTTATCTTGTATCATTACCAGTATGTGCTGTAGAAAATCTTACAATGTTACTTTTTTTAAGGCAGTAGACTATAAATTTGAAACAACTAACTCAAACATATTAGCTGGCATGTAAACTGAAGGCAGGGACTGCACGAACAGCAGAGCAAGCAGCCCATGTGAGAACTCATTTATGATCAAGATTGAATTGTCTTCCTGACCCAGAAGAAAGCACATTCCATATTCAGAATATGTTGATCTCAGCAAAAGAGAAATTAAATTAACAATAAGAGCTATGTTAAAAGCTTTTTTCACACGATAGCAAAGGCAAGTAATGGTGCATTAGAATGATACAGTAATGAAAAGGAAAATGCATGAAACATAGCTGCTTCAATTGAACAAGAAGGCACCAGATTGAAAATTAAGTAGAATGTTAGGAAGCTGTTAGATCACCATAATGTGTGTATTAGAAGGCAGCATCACAGTGTAGGGAAAGTTAATAAGGAAGTTATGGGCAGTGTCATATGTGACAGGTTCTGATTAGGCCACTGATTATAATAAAGATACATGTGGCAGGTTCTGAATTGGGTAGTTTGTAGTTACTAGGATGACAATAAATATCGTAAGTTAGAAGGGAATTGTGTGAGGACAGTAGGGAGGCTTCTGGTCCCTGAAGCCAGTAGGGAGGTCGCTGGTCCTTGAAACCAGACTTGGGCTATCCAATTTCATAAGGTAGATTTTGTGATCTTCATGTATTGTCGCTGTTTGGGTACCAATCAGACCCTCTGTGTGTAATATGTACTTTGTGTTGTTCTAATAAGAAGATCCCGTTAAAAGCAAATCAAGAGTACTTTTAGCCTTAAGTTAACCATATGGACAATGGTTGACTTTTTTATATCAGACAATAAACTAGTCTATAACCAATTTCAGCAGGCTCAAGTTTTCATTACTAAATGAACAAAGCTCAAGCTCAATATAAAGAATTCGAACCATATATAAACAGACACGTACAACCAACTAAATATGACTTTAACACAATTGCCCATTGATATTGCCTGTATCCTGCTTAGCTGTCCTGATTACTTAATACTGACAAAAAAGAAGAAGCATAATCATAGCACTGACGCTAGACACAAAGAGAAGACAATCTGACAAAATTAGAGCACACAATGTGGACTGGCCTGACACTTTTCTTATTGTCCATTGTATTCGTTTCCCAATTCCACGTCTGTGGTTTTTAAATAACTTATTACAACCAAACATTTAAATAGTTTATACCATATTACATGGTGATACCTTGTAAACAAACTGATTAATTTCATTCCTCTTTCCATTTAATATGAAATTTTGTAATAATGACGCATTTAGGACACTTCCTAGAGCAGATAATGTTAGTCTGTTGTAACGGTAAATAAAGTCAGCTCATCATCAATACTTTCTCAAACGCCAATGCAAGGCGTTACACAAATTCCATCCACATAGATATTGTTGGATTCATCCAAGTTCGAGGACAGTAAACAATATTTGCATCCTAATTGATCAAGTGCCACAACATTAAAGGAAAATCACAAGCCAAATATCAAAAATATTAGGTTCTGCAAAATCAAAATCATTTGCAGCATCCTTTTGTTTATCCTCAAAATTATTTGTACGTTATAGCCTTGATTCCTAAACATTCAGAGCTATTCGCTGCAGGAGTGTTTCCGTGAACTTGTACATAAGGAATTCAAACTCACTCCCACCAATACAAACTAAATATAAAACGAATCATGAACTTGCACCAATTGCATCTTCATGAGCTCCTAAGCCTCTTCTTCGAATTAGTGTCCACAAAGAAAATTGCAATCTCAAAGTAAAGAATCTGCACAATGCAGTCAGAAAAATAATAGTTTTTTGTTATTGCTAACAAGCAAGTACTTAAAAGATTAACATTTTTCCCTTGTAGACTCGTATACGATGTTATGAACATTCTTTTAGCATGCATTGGTCTTCAAATATCGAAAACCTAGTCGCGGCATTAAGTAAACCAAAACCCACCAATCTTAGGTCTAATATTTAGCAAATCAGAATTCAAAATTCTCTTCGCTTAAAAAAAAAAAAGAATAATTCATCACCCAATTATGATATCCAAAATAAACCAACCATGACCAAAAATTAAAAATGAAGAAACAGCCAAAATAGGGCATCGCAGGTTCTAGGCGCAGCACAGTACCGCAGTTTGATCGGGAAAAAAAAAAAAGAAAAAAACTACCTGAGACCACAAGCGCCTCCGAGAGTATTGAAGAAGTTCGAAAGAGAGGGTTAAAGAACCAGCCTGTTAGCTGAATCAAAAGTGGGCTCTCCCTAATAGCCTCCTCTGCGTATTAACAGTGACTGGTGCCGCTGCCAGCTCCCTGCAACTTGGTACCGGTAGCGAATTGAGAAATGACGATGAGAAGGGCTCCCAGGACCAAGATGATGAAGTGCGTAAGCAAAGGGAGGCAAAAGGCTTTGCCTTTGGCGCTTTTACCGCTGGGAGGAGATTTTCAATTTCACCTGAGGGCCAAATCGGCACCTAAGACCTAGGAAGAGCACAAGAAAATAAATAAAACTTGAGGGTACGGGATTATCGCCCGCCATCGGGATTTACATGATCTCGGCAGCTCAGGTGGCCATTTTACCTCTCCAGCGTGAGTTGGAAAAAATATGACAGAAATGGTTGCCTTTGAAAAGTATTTCCCCCCATGGGTCAATTATGCCACGTAACACTGCCACATCAGAACAGCTCAGTGGCTGGCTCGGTTTGTGGCTCCATTTCCCTCAATTTGTGGCTCCCGTAACTACGTTTCGTTTCTTTGCTCTGTACCTCCCGCTCTCAACTCTCGGTTTCTCTCATCTCCATTTCTCTTCCAGCCCTCTAGGTATCGCTCTCGCAACCGGCCCCGGCCACGCTTCCGGTCGCGGTATTGCTCCCGGCCAAGCTCCCACTACGACTCCAGCTCCCGGCGACGCTAACGCTGCGACTCCCGCTCCCGGCCACGGTTTCTGTCAAGTGTACAGATTTTATAGCTTTTTGTTCCTTGCTTCTTGGTGGCATTAAAATGTGTACAGATTTTTGTTCGTTTTCTTTAATTTTGTCTGGTTTGCAAGTAAATTTGTTGTGAATTTGAATGTCCGGATGTGTGTTTTGCACTTCATGTTATATGGAGTTGTAGTGAAAATACTGAAAATGATCTTCTTTTATCTTTTAAACATTAAAGAACCATACTGGAAAAGAAAGGGACAAAAGAGATAAATGGTAGTGATCAAGAATTGCAAGTATTAAGATTAGGATTAAGTCTTGTTGCTTCTGTATATATGTGTGTGTTCAATAGATATCATTATGAGACCAAAATTACCTTGAAGTATGTTTACAATGCGTTAGGAAGTATTTTTTCTCAATTGCATCCGAATTGAAAAATGCCACTCATTACTGTAACGTAGCTAAAGTGTAACCTGGCCGTTGCTGAAGAGTAACGCAGCGCTCAAAACTGTAACTTTCCGTAGCCAAAGTGTAACTGTAATTCGGACGTAAACTTTGCCTAAGAAAGCAGTATGATGCTCGAATGTGAGGTGTTTCCTTCAAATGGGATGTTTACCTTGCTTAAGGAAGTACTTTTGCTCAATTGCATCCGAATTGAAAAATGCAACTTCTTACTGTAACGTTGCTAAAGTGTAACATGGCCGTTGCTGAAGTGTAACGCAGCGCTCAAAACTGTAACTACCCGTAGCCAAAGTGTAACTGTAATTCGGACGTTATCTTTGCCTAAGAAAGCAGTATGATGCTCTAATGTGAGGTGTTTCCTTCAAATGGGATGTTTACCTTGCTTAAGGAAGTACTTTTGCTCAATTGCATCCGAATTGAAAAATGCAACTTCTTACTGTAACGTAGCTAAAGTGTAACCTGGCCGTTGCTAAAGTGTAACACGGCGCTCGAATCTGTAACTACCCGTAGCCAAAGTGTAACTGTAATTCGGACGTTAACATTGCCTAAGAAAGCAGTATGATGCTCTAATGTGAGGTGTTTCCTTCAAATGGGACGTTTACCATGCGTTAGCAAGTACTTTTGGTCAATTGCATGCGAATTGAAAAATGCAACTTCTTACTTGTAATGTAGCTAAAGTGTAACCTGACCGTTGCTAAAGTGTAACACGGCGCTCAAAAGTGTAACTTCCTGTAGCCAAAGTGTAACTATAATTCGCACGCTAACATTGCCTAAGAAATGAAAGAGAAAACTCCTCCTTCTTCACTCCATTTCTCCGTCACTCTTTCTGTATTAGTTGTTATAAATTGAAATTTTTAATTTTAATGTTGGGATATGAATTAATAAATCATGGCATACATATGTTGGAGTTTGTCTACTGATGTAGAAAGCAAATTTTATTGGCTGGACCTGTATGTAATGACTAGAACCTGCATGTGACAGCAACAAGACATACATATGTTGGAGTTTCCTTCATATGGATCGATTACCATGCGTTAGGAAGTACTTTTGATCTATTGCATCCGAATTGAAACATTCACCTTCTTTCGGGTAACATAGATAAAGTGTAACCTGACCGTTGCTAAAGTGTAATACGGCGCTCAAAAGTGTAACTACCCGTAGCTAAAGTGTAACTATAATTCGCACGGGAAAGCAGTATGATGCTCTAATGTGAGGTGTTTCGTTCAAATGGGATGTTTACCATGGTTAAGGAAGTACTTTTGCTCAATTGCATCCGAATTGAAAAATTTAATTTCTTTCTGTAACGTAGCTAAAGTGTAACCTCCCCGTTGCTAAAGTGTAACGCGGCGCTCAAAACTATAACTACTCGTAGCCAAAGTGTAACTGTAATTCGGAAGTTAACTTTGCCTAAGAAAGCAGTATGATGCTCTAATGTGAGGTGTTTCCTTCAAATGGGATGTTTACCATGCGTTAGGAAGTACTTTTGATCAATTGCATCCGAATTGAAAATTGCAACTTCTTACGGGTAACTTATCTAAAGTGTAATCGGGCCATTGCTAATGGCATGGTTGAGCACAGAAGTGCAACCTCCCGTAGCGAAAGTGTAACTGTTATTCGCACGCTAACTTTGCCTAAGAAAGCAGTATGATGCTCTAATGTGAGGCGTTTCCTTCAAATGGGATGTTTACTAAGCGTTAGGAAGTACTTTTGGTCAATTGCATCCGAATTGAAAATTGCCACTCCTTAATGTAACGTAGCTAAAGTGTAACCTAACCGTTCCTTAAGTGTAACGCAGCGCTCAAAACTGTAACTACCCGTAGCTAAAGTGTAACTCTAATTCGGACGTTAACTTTGCCTAAGAAAGCAGTATGATGCTCTAATGTGAGCCGTTTCCTTCAAATGGGATGTTTACAATGTGTTAGGCAGTACTTTTGGTCGCAACTTCTTACTTGTAACGTAGCTAAAGTGTAACCTTGACGTTGCTAAAGTGTAACACAGCGCTCGAAACTGTAACTACCCGTAGCTAAAGTGTAACTGTTATGCGGACGTTAACTTTGCCTAAGAAAGCAGAGTTTGATACCCTAATGTGAGGCGTTCCCTTCAAATGGGATGTTTACCATGCTTTAGGAAGTACTTTTGATCAATTGCATCCTTATTAAAAATGCAACTTCTTACGGGTAACGTAGCTAAAGTGTAACCTGGGCATTGCTTAAGTGTAATGTGCCGCATGAAAGTGTAACTACCCGTAGCTAAAGTGTAATGCCTAAGAAAATGGTATTACTAACTAGCATCTTTAATACCGCTGATCCTTCTAACATGTTGCTGATGTGGCATCCGAGCAGCGGGCAATCGAGTGAAGCGTGCAGCGGAAGCTTCTTTCTTCAACCGGGAATTGAAAAAGTGAAACGAGCAGCCGCCTCATTTTCATTTGAACTTCGGGCCCCTACTCTCAGTCTCTCCGTCTTCTGCACCTTGCTCGTCGATAACTTTTCGGTGTCTCGCTTCTCTCTCGCGCTCCCGCCCTCTGTTGGTGTCTGTCGGTTAGTGTCCGGTGCTGGTTCCCTTTCTCGGACTCGGTTGCTCATCGTCCTCTGTTGGTGGGTCAGTTCCCTTTCTCGGTGGCTGTCCGGGTGTGTTTGGTCGTACTATCCGAAGGTAAGTGGTTGGTTCCCTTCGTTCACTGGATTATATGTGAGTTTTGTGCCGCATTTTTTTTGTGGTGTGAAGGCCGTAGAAGTGCTTTGTTCTATGGTTTCTGAAATTGAATCAAGACTCAGTTTATTCTTAAGTCTCCAGAAACATATTTTCTTGGGTTGTCTTAGGGAGGTAGATAGTGCTGCAAACATGCTCTATGTCTTTTTATGCATTAAGTTAAACTAATGTAGTTTATAATCTATAATGATTAGTAATTTTGGATATGGGTTATGTTCAAGACTGTATCCTTTAATTGGAAATTATTGTTAAGTCCTATATTCTTGGAATTGGCATTACCTTGCTGTAGCTATAGTTTCATTTGAGTTATTAATCCTTTCATGTTGATGGACAAATAATGTTAGTTCATGGATGATCTTGCTCAGTATCAAATATATTTAAAGCACTTAGTAAGGTTTTTAAGTGATTGTTTTGTACTTCGGCTTGATTGAAACTTGATAGCCTGTAAATCGTGATTTTGAGGTTTAATTGTTTGTACTTGATGTTGTTCAACAGACTTTTGTTGCTGCATTTGAAACTATGGCACCAAAGAAAAGAAGAAATGTGACCGGTGCAGGATCAAGTAGTGCTCAGTTTGATGAACATAAATTTTTGTCTTTAGCACATGAAAAACGGTATAATGATGTTGTGTTAAGAAAGAGCATGGTTCGGGAGAGAGGGTTTGATTTGGAGGAAGGTGAGTATGTACACATCCAAACCCATATCAGACAAAGAAAATGGGAAAAGCTTTGCTCAATTCCCGAACCAGGAAATCAAACTATAGTTCAAGAATTTTATTCTAATGCATTCTTAGTAAACAAAGAGGTTGATAAATTCAAGTCTTATGTCAGGGGAGTTCCTATTGATTTTTCAAGAAGGGAGCTGAATAAATACTTTGATCTGAAATATAGTTACCCTGGACAGTGTGGATATTCAGAGTTGATTTCCAGGCAATTACCACAACAGACTGTCCTTCAATGTCTTTGCCGACCAGAAGCCGAATGGGTTTTAGATGCAAGAAATGCTCCTAAGCATCTGAAAAAAGCTGATCTACTTCCCATCCCAAAGGCTTGGTGTACTTTTGTGCAGTCGAATTTACTTCCTTCCTCTAATCATTCTGAAGTTACAGTCAAACGAGTTTTATTAATTTATGCAATTGTCACGGAACAGCCTGTGAATATAGGTAGTCTCATTGCTGATAATATTCACATAGTTGCACAAGAAAAGTTAGGAAGTTTGGTTTATCCGTCACTAATTACAAAATTATGCTTCAAGGCTGGTGTTAGTGGCATGAATGGAGATGTGCCCATTGGTGTTGCTCCTCCTATCAATGCTGTTGTAATATCAAGGTACTATCAAGAGCAGCCCCAAGAAGGACAAGCCCCTCATCCACCTCAACAAAAAAGGCTGAGAAGGCAGATGACTGTCGTAGACAGGTTGGAAAGAATTGAAAGACAGCAGCGGGAACTGCATCGGCAACAGCAACGGCAGCAGAGGCAGGTTTCCAGAAGTCTTTTTGACAGTCTATATGCCCTGGAAAGTATGCTGAGGAATTTGGCCACTCAGCTGGAGTTAGACCTTGATTCCTTGGGAAGCCTTCCTTTGGCTAACATCAATTTTGATGAAGAGGAGGAAGAAGAACATGATGAAGACGAAGATGAAGACTGATGGTTTGCAGCAAAGCAAAAGTTACAGATAGACATTTTTTGCTTGTATATGAGTTATTGTATTACTTTAGTTTATTTTATCTTGTATATTTAGTTGAAAGCTTTGCATATCAGGTTACTGTACTTTCAAAACAAGAAATGAACAAGGAAAAAAAACATTTTGTTCTCTTTTATTTATGTTCAATTTAAAGTAGTAGTCCAAAGAGGCAGACGTTTGGCGCCTGGGCGGTAATATTATTGTGCCCAGGCGCCCGGGTGGCAGAGATGTGGCGCCTGGGCGGTTATTGTTGACGCCCAGGCGCCCAATTGGCCGAGGTCTGGCGCCTGGGCGCTG
This sequence comes from Dicorynia guianensis, assembly GCA_037013595.1. Taxonomy (NCBI): domain Eukaryota; kingdom Viridiplantae; phylum Streptophyta; class Magnoliopsida; order Fabales; family Fabaceae; genus Dicorynia; species Dicorynia guianensis. The sequence continues at coordinate 26,667,799 of JASUAB010000015.1, forward strand.
AGTATATGGCGCCCAGGCGCTATTGTGAAAGGGTAGTGGCGCCTGGGCGCTGATCCGTAGACGCCCATGAGAAAGAACTCACTTCACGCTTTCCACTTTACCAAAAAAGTAAACGCATAACATCTATTAGTATGCTTTGCATGGGATGTAAGTTGTTATTACCATTGCATTACAATATCTAATGGTCAACCATAGAATTTGAAGTTACTAATAATGATGATCCCATTGCCTGTATCACCTTGAATTTCAATATCAAAATCAACTGCATCCATGCTAATGATGGGCTGACACTGTAGCACTTACGAACTGCAGCTTATCCAAGGCATCACTTGCATTGCTGTGGAAATATGTCATAAATTATTGGGACAATGGTTGTAATGAGAAGATCCTCCCTCATGAAAGTTAGCTGCTGGTATCTGTTTATTGGGACATGTCTTCTTATTATGACCTGGAGTGTGACACAATGTGCATCTTGATTGTTGAGTGTTTTCTCTCCAATCCATCTCGTTACGGATGCGAGTCGATTTAGGTCTTCCTTTAGGCCGAACAAGAGCAGAATTAGGAATTAACATTGGTCCATCAACTCGTGGCCAGTAATCTTTATGGCCCAGTGGATAAAAAGGATAGTTATATGTGCTCAACAAGTTTTCCACCCTATACATTTGATCAACAAACTGATGAGGACTTATGGCAATGTGTGCACATGCCGCAATCACATGGGAGCAAGGAAACCTAAAATGTTGAAATTTTCCACAGGAGCATGTTCTTTCTTGCAAATTGACAGTGTGATAGTTACCTCCTCCACCTGTGACATGGTTTCGGTTAGTTGCCACTTCAAAAACTCCCCACTCTCTATTGAATTCCGTTACTACATGTGCATTAGCCTTAATTCCATTGTCTGCCATCTTCGATGTAATGGTGTCAGTGAAGAGGTGTTGTGCCTGTTGCATTGCCAACGCCTTTTGTTTGCGGGATTTCCAATAAGCAACGCATCTCATGAAAGTATGATGCACAAGGGCAGTTATAGGAAGACCTCGAACTCCCTTAAAAACACCGTTAATGCACTCACTCAAATTTGTTGTCATGTGGCCCCATCTTTTACCATGTTCATCAAATGCCAGGGTCCACTGTCGCCTAGAAATTCTTTCACACCAATCTGCAGCCTGTGCATTTACACCCCTAATTTCCTCCATGACCTTCAAATACTTTCGTTGTTGATTTTGTGCACCTGAAAAATAAACAACTAATTTTGCATGCACACCCAACATACCTAAATGGCATATACAATAGAATGGAGATAAAGTAATGGCATACCTGCTCTGTAAATCAATTTTTTTAACATTTTATTATTGAACTCCGTGTTGAAGTTACTTTGAATATGCCGGAGGCAATAACAATGATATGCATGGGGTGGCATCCATTGCGCAGGTTCAGCTCGCACTGCAGCTTTTATTGCAGCATGCCGATCTGATATGACGCATAACTGTTGCCGGTTAGTAACAAAATGTCGAATGCATGTTAAAAACCATCTCCAACTGTCTGTATTTTCGCCTTCAACCACAGCAAAAGCTACTGGAAATATTCTATTGCCTCCATCTTGGCCTGTTGCAATTAACATTGTGCCACGATACTTACCGTACAAGTGGGTTCCATCAATTTGCAAGACTGGCTTACAAAATTTAAAACCCTCTATGCACGGCTTAAAGGACCAAAAGACACGCTTAAATGTTACAAGTGCTTCATCAACATGTACATTATTGGCATCCATGGTAATGAAGTGGTAGACACTACCTAGGTTCGATTGAACCATTGCAGCCATCCATTGAGGTAGTAAATTGTATGAACTATCCCAATTACCATACAACTTCCTAATGGCTTTTAGCTTTGCACACCAAGCTTTTTTGTAACTAACCGTGTAATGATATTTCATACTAATTGCAGCAATAATTCCAGCAACAGTTTCTCTAGGATTTGCACCAAGCATCCCTTCTATAGAAGAGGCAATTATGTCTGAAGTCAACTGCCGATGGTCCTGTGACATGCTGGGTGCAACACAAGTATGAGGACCTGCGTATTTTTTCACAACCCACATGTTGACGTATTTCGAATGTGATATTCTGATCCTCCAGTTGCAACCATTCTCGGATCGAGGACAATGTGCTGTTAAATATCTACTTTTAGATTCATCTACAACAAAATCATGGTGCCTATGGATGTGATAATGTTTTATTGCTAAGGTTGCCGCCTCTTTCGATGGAAACTGGAGTCCAATGCGTAACTCATGGGAAGCATCCCAATTGCTCCTTAACATGTCTGGGGGATGTTCAGGTACATCCAAAGCTGCCCAATCAATGTCAGTATAATGAGGTGGAAGATCATCAGCATGAGTTCGATCCAATGGGCTATCGACTCTAGGGGTTGCCATCATAGTCTGCTCAGATCCCATGTTAGGTAAGTCAACATTGCCCCCGTCTACATCAGCATCATCATCAAGTCCATCATCACTATACCACTCAGGATCATACTCACCTTCAACATCGGATCGATGGTCGGCTTGCCACGAATCTTCCATATCATCATGTGTGTATATATGCATATCTGCACCCTGACAACTAAAGTTTGGTGAGGAAACATGAGCAGTAATGTTGGGATGATGAGGATATTGTGTTGGTAGGTGAGGTATATTCAAGTCTACCATATGCTCAGATTGTTGTGCCATGTCATTGTCACATTCTATCTCACGGGATCTCGTCTCCACATATATCTCAATGATAGACCATGTGTGTGAATAACGTGCATACATCATCAACATCAGCTGCACATGTGTATCCTCACTTAGCATGGAGGCATTATATCTCATGTTGTGCCCAACAGCTACTGGACATCTATATTGCATGCTTTGGATTTCTTGATTATCTGGAATTCTTAGTGCCTGAAGTACAATTCGTTTTAGCTGTTCAAGGTTGCAATCAGGTGGAATGAGAACCATTACGCGTGGTGGACCATGAAAACTAACATCTCCATCATCACTTTCTCTAATACTCCCATTCAAAAACAAATTCGCGAAAGCTCCTTCACTCATTTTAGCTAGATAAATCAAAAGTGTTTAGTTAGACCACAATGAGCATTGTACAGCACACATCTTACAAAACTAACCTGCATGTACTATCAATTTGAAACCAACATTCATAAATTGTAAGGGGGAAATGTACTGTTCAATGGTTTTATTTTTTTCACAAATGTATCCTATGGTTAAGTTATGATATGATATTTTTGCTCATACCCATGCTAAAACTAACCTGCATGTGATAATAACAACATTTAATTTATATATTAGACCAAAGAAGTGTTTCCCCATGTAGAGATAGAAACTTAGGTCAAACTAATCCAAACTACATACCCATGATAAACTAAAGACAAAATACAGTAACTAATCATCACAATTACCTATTTTAGAGTTAAATAGTGAAAAGAACTGCTGAAATGATGGAACCCACTTGTTGTGGTGGCCGAACTGGGAGGAAAGGTTGTCGAACTTGTTATCTGGGTCGAAGGTCCTGCGAATTGCGGGGTCCAGGGGGTTGCGCACAGAAGTGCAACTACCCGTAGGTAAAATGTAACTTTTATTCGCACGTGAACTTTGCCTAAGAAAGCAGTATGATGATCTAATGAGGTGTTTCCGTCAAATGGGATGTTTACAATGCGTTAGGAAGTTCTTTTGGTAAATTGCATCCGAATTGAAAAATGCAAATTCTTACTGTAACGTAGCTAAAGTGTCACCGCGGTGTTGCTAAAGTGTAACGCGGCGCTCAAAACTGTAACTACCCGTAGCTAAAGTGTAACTTTAATTCGGACGTAAACTTTGCCCAAGAAAGCAGTTTGATGATCTAATGAAGTGTTTCCATCAAATGGGATGTTTACAATGCGTTAGGAAGTACTTTTGGTAAATTGCATCCGAATTGAAAATTGCAAATTCTTACTGTAACGTAGCGAAAGTGTCACCGGGGCGTTGCTAAAGTGTAACGCGGCGCTCAAAACAGTAACAACCCGTAGCTAAAGTGTAACTTTAATTCGGACGTAAACTTTGCCCAAGAAAGCAGTATGATGATCTAATGAGGTGTTTCCTTCAAATGGGATGTTTACAATGCGTTAGGAAGTACTTTTGGTAAATTGCATCCGAATTGAAAAATGCAAATTCTTACTGTAACGTAGCTAAAGTGTCACCGGTGCATTGCTAAAGTGTACCGCGGCGCTCAAAAGCGTAAATACCCGTAGCTAAAGTGTAACTTTAATTCGGACGTAAACTTTGCCCAAGAAAGCAGTATGATGATCTAATGTGAGGTGTTTCCTTCAAATGGGGTGTTTACCATGCGTTAGGAAGTACTTTGGGTCAATTGCATCCGAATTGAAAAATGCAACTTATGACGGGTAACGTAGCTAAAGTGTAACCGGGCCATTGCTAATGGCATGGTTACGCCCAGAAGTGCATCTACCCGTGGCGAAAGTGTACCGGTTAATCGCCCGTTAACTTTGCCTAAGAGAGCAGTATGATGCTCTAATGTGAGGTGTTCCCTTCAAATGGGATGTTTACCATGCGTTAGGAAGTACTTTTGGTCAATTGCACCCGAATTGAAAAATGCCACTCGTTACTGTAACGTAGCTAAAGTGTAACCTTGCCGTTGCTAAAGTGTAATTCGGCGCTCAAAACTGTAACTACCTGTAGCTAAAGTGTATCTCTAATTGAGACGTTAACTTTGCCTAAGAAATCAGTATGATGCTCTAATGTGAGGCGTTTCCTTCGAATGGGACGTTTACAATGTGTTAGGCAGTACTTTTGTTCAATTGCACCAGAATTAAAAAATTCCACTCGTTACTGTAACGTAGCTAAAGTGTAACCTGGCTGTTGCTAAAGTGTAATTCGGCGCTCAAAACTGTAACTACCCGTAGCTAAAGTGTAACTGTCATTCGGACGTTAACATTGCCTAAGAAAGCAGTATGATGCTCTAATGTGAGGTGTTTCCTTGAAATGGGATGTTTACCACGCGTTAGGAAGTACTTTTGATCAATTGCATTCGAATTGAAAAATGCAACTTATGACGGGTCACGTAGCTAAAGTGTAACCGGGCCATTGCTAATTGCATGGTTGCGCACAGAAGTGCATCTACCCGCAGCGAAAGTGTAACTGTAATTCGCACGTTAACTTTGCCTAAGAAAGTAGTATGATGCTCTAATGTGAGGTGTTTCATTCAAAAGGGATGTTTACCATGCTTATGGAAGTACTTTTGTTCAATTGCACCAGAATTGAAAAATTCCACTCGTTACTGTAACGTAGCTAAAGTGTAACCTGGCTGTTGCTAAAGTGTAATTCGGCGCTCAAAACTATAACTACCCGTAGCTAAAGTGTAACTGCAATTCGCAAATTTACATTGCCTAAGAAAGCAGTATGGTGCTCTAATGTGAGGCGTTTCCTTCAAATGGGATGTTTAGCATGTGTTAGCCAGTACTTTGGAACAATTGCATCCGAATTGCAAAATGCGACTAGTTACTGTAACGTAGCTAAAGTGTAACCTAGCCGATTCTAAAGTGTAACGTAGCGCTCGAAACTGTAACTACTCGTAGCTAAAGTGTATCCTATTTCGGACGTTAACTTTGCCTAAGAAATCAGTACGATGCTCTAATGTGAGGCGTTTCCTTCGAATGGGACGTTTACAATGTGTTAGGCAGAACTTTTGATCAATTGCATTCGAATTGAAAAATGCAACTTATGACGCGTAACGTAGCTAAAGTGTCACCGGGCCATTGCTAATGGCATGGTTGCGCACAGAAGTGCATCTACCCGTAGCGAAAGTGTAACTGTAATTCGCACGTTAACTTTGCCTAAGAAAGTAGTATGATGCTCTAATGTGAGGTGTTTCGTTCAAAAGGGATGTTTACCATGCTTAAGGAAGTACTTTTGTTCAATTGCACCAGAATTGAAAAATCCCACTCGTTACTGTAACGTAGCTAAAGTGTAACCTGGCTGTTGCTAAAGTGTAATTCGGCGCTCAAAACTGTAACTACCCGTAGCTAAAGTGTAACTGCAATTCGCAAATTTACATTGCCTAAGAAAGCAGTATGGTGCTCTAATGTGAGGCGTTTCCTTCAAATGGGATGTTTAGCATGTGTTAGCCAGTACTTTGGAACAATTGCATCCGAATTGCAAAATGCGACTAGTTACTGTAACGTAGCTAAAGTGTAACCTAGCCGATTCTAAAGTGTAACGTAGCGCTCGAAACTGTAACTACTCGTAGCTAAAGTGTATCCTAATTCGGACGTTAACTTTGCCTAAGAAATCAGTACGATGCTCTAATGTGAGGCGTTTCCTTCGAATGGGACGTTTACAATGTGTTAGGCAGTACTTTTGATCAATTGCATTCGAATTGAAAAATGCAACTTATGACGCGTAACGTAGCTAAAGTGTCACCGGGCCATTGCTAATGGCATGGTTGCGCACAGAAGTGCATCTACCCGTAGCGAAAGTGTAACTGTTATTCGCACGTTAACTTTGCCTAAGAAAGTAGTATGATGCTCTAATGTGAGGTGTTTCGTTCAAAAGGGATGTTTACCATGCTTAAGGAAGTACTTTTGTTCAATTGCATCCGAATTGAAAAATCCCACTCGTTACTGTAACGTAGCTAAAGTGTAACCTGGCTATTGCTAAAGTGTAATTCGGCGCTCAAAATTGTAACTACCCGTAGCTAAAGTGTAACTGCAATTCGCACGTTAACATTGCCTAAGAAAGCAGTATGGTGCTCTAATGTGAGGCGTTTCCTTCCAATGGGATGTTTAGCATGTGTTAGCCAGTACTTTGGAACAATTGCATCCGAATTGAAAAATGCCACTAGTTACTGTAACGTAGCTAAAGTGTAACCTAGCCGATTCTAAAGTGTAACATAGCGCTGGAAACTGTAACTACCGGTAGCTAAAGTGTATCTCTAACTCGGACGTTAACTTTGCCTAAGAAATCAGTACGATGCTCTAATGTGAGGCGTTTCCTTCGAATGGGACATTTACAATGTGTTAGGCAGTACTTTTGGTCAATTGCACCAGAATTGAAAATGGCAATCGTTACTGTAATGTAGCTAAAGTGTAACCCTACCGTTGCTAAAGTGTAATTCGGCGCTCAAAACTGTAACAACCCGTAGCTAAAGTGTAACTGTAATTCGCACGTTAACATTGCCTAAGAAAGCAGTATGGTGCTCTAATGTGAGGTGTTTCCTTCAAATGGGATGTTTACCATGTGTTAGGCAGTACTTTAGAACAATTACACCCGAATTGAAATATGCAACTCGTTACTGTAACGTAGCTAAAGTGTAACCTCGCCGTTGCTAAAGTGTAACGCGGCGCTCAAAACTGTAACTACCCGTAGCCAAAGTGTAACTGTAATTCGGATGTTAACTTTGCCTAAGAAAGCAGTATGATGCTCTAATGTGAGGCGTTTCCTTCAAATGGGATGTTTACCATGCGTTAGGAAGTACTTCTGATCAATTGCATCCGAATTGAAAGTTGCAACTGCTTACGGGTGATGTAGCTAAAGTGTAACCTAGCCATTGCTAAAGTGTATCGTGCCGCACGAAAGTGTGACTACCCGTACCTAAAGTGTAACTTTCATGCAATTAGATAAAGTCTTAACATTGCGCCGAACACTTGTATTTCATCCCCGTGAAATTTTATGTGCAAAAGACGAATAGTATATCAGAAGTACTTGTGTACACAGATTAAGTTGTTATGTATTCATTGAAACTTTTGTACACAGATTAAGTGGACCAGAGCCAATTGGGTATGACAGTATAGGAATAAATCAGAAGTAGACTTCTTTGTACAACAACAATCACATTGTTGAGTCTTTACAATGACAACCACACCCTATAATAGACGGGAAGGGGCTGTAGTGTAGTTCTGATAACGGCAGCTCGAGTTGCATCAATTCATAACCTCATTTTCTCTTGCCTGTAAAAGAGTTGATCAAAGGTATTTGAATATTCACTCCACAAACACATCTGGTTATGACAAATTAAAAGCAGTGACGGCATCTAAAATATGGAACACACAAGCTGTGATAAATAGTACCTTTTCTCTTTGCCGTCATTTGTTGTAGAATGGCTTCCCGCTGAACATTTTCTTCGCGACTAAACAAATCCCACAATAGTTGCTCCCTGAAGCCACTCATCTCATCCTGCATATACATTATCATGCATCATATCATTCGAACTTGTAATTGCTTAAAAACTATACATTATAGTAATTAGAAGTCTCAATCGAACCTCCGTAAACGAGGGCACAGCTTTCCCACCCCATTCGTCCTTGCATTCGCCATCCCAGTACTTCATGGCTAGCATGCAATGAATCCCACAGTCATGACTGAAAATTCATTAAAACAGTAGTTACAATCCACTAAATTATATGTCCATTTCAAACTGTACATCTTCATTGCATTATCAGACTTACCTATTATGCTGCTGCGGCACATCTTGATAGATGATTTTGAAGTTGCACTTCTGCTTCCTCTTTAAGCCAAGCTTAGTAAACAGTCGTGAAAAACATTTTCCCTGCAAAACAAGTATGTGCAGTCCATAAAGTCATTGCATGTTGTGTGGCATCAGAAGAAAAAAACGAAATCTAACACATTACCAGTGATTGCACACAACTGTCCCTTTCTTCGTTCTCCTTACTTCGCAAGGAGTCCAGAACATGCATAGTTTCTTAACTGGGGATCAAAGCACAGCAAAACCAATGCTCCTTATAAAGAATGGGGGCAAACACCTACGACATGATTCCAGCCAGTCAACTATCTACCTCTTACTAACAACAATTGAATATGAAGTTATGAGAATATATCAACTTACAATTGTTGCCTTCATAATCTCCTGTCTACCATCTGGGCCCAGAAGTTTGCATGCATCATCAACATCCCACTCTTCACCTGCATGCAACATTTGGCCCTGCAGACATTAGAGGTGTACCCACTTTAGAACGTATGGTAATGATCACACCCACGAGTTAATTGATGTTCATGAGTTATCATGGTGTCAAAGACCCATTTACCAGAAGGAATTGATCACATATATATCGGGTGACAATGCCATGGTCCTGAACTTGATCTGCCATCCAGCATCTCCCAACCATCATCATGACCTACAAGTTGTGAAAGTCAACATATGGAATAAAGTACCTAACTACAACCAAACAACGCTGAATACGGACAAAGATAAGCGAAATAGAAATACCATGTTGCTCACCCATCCCCTTGGGCCTAATGTCTCACAATCATCAAATGAAAGGTGACAGTCTAACATGCTAACAACAGCACTGCAACACAAATGAAATAAACAATAAGGCTATGCTGTACATTAAATGGTTGGCCAATCAAATATGTATGGTTACTAGAAACTCACGTTTGGGCATCCTGCTGTTTTCTTGGTCTTGTGCAAAAAATATAAAACTTATGGACATCCCCCTCCCAGTGCACCCTCTTGGAAGGTTTTTTTTCAAGATTTGGGCCAGACACTGTGGCAGCTGGAGGTATTTCTTCAACCTTGCCAATCTCATCACCCGACTCATTCAAGCAGGGGGCGATTTGTAATGGCATGGTTGCCAAACACACTGTCTGGCCCAAAGCTTGATCGATGGGAATCAGCCATGCGTGCATATCAGAAATCCTTTGTTTGGCACGTTTGAGCTCAGTTGTGACTAAATTCTGATATGCTTCTTTAATCACCTGCAAAGTAGAAGCAAACACACTGAATAGGTAAGACGTACATCTTATTCCAAACAATATAAATAAATCAAGGACCATTGACAATTTGAGCACACCGCATGCTGAAACACATCAACAGAGGGGATTTCCTTTTCCTCCTCGACTTCTTTATTACAATACAAAATTCCCTATAACACAAAGTGACACTTATTAGATGATTGATATGGTAACGAAGGACAATTGTTTTAACACACTTGAGTTATATGTACCTCCCGACTCTTCTTTTCTAGGATCAGACGAGCCCGGATTCGCTGATTCGTCCAATATTGCAATGGCCATTCCGTCCCGTCACAATGTAGTGAGCCGAGAGGGAACTTTTGTAAGAAAAATATCTACAATACAAAGTACAGGTATGTTATATGCAAAGACGACCAATATAAAAACAATAACATACAAACTTATTGATTTAACCACCACATACCTTAAAAAATAACAAACATCCGCCAACCCACGTCTTGCCCGTTGGGTTCTTATTCTTGGCTGACTTGAATTTAATTGTTTCTTCTATCAAACTATTATATACAAATGCTGCCCAGTTATAGTGAGCAGCATTTTCTATGTCCAAAACTGGTATTAACAACTTGTTTGATAACCTAGTACTAGAAGTTGGACATAACAGAATGCCCAACGTATAAAGGAGGAAGGCACGGGCAAACATGCAGTCAGACCTCTCCCCACTAATAATCTGCTCTAAATCATTAAATTGCTTCGCTTTTAACTCCTCCTTCAATTTATTGAGTGACTTCTCGTCAGAGACAGACTGTGGGACTGGTTTCCCACCACATGGAATGCCCAAAACCTCGCCCACCTCCTTGGGGGTTATACAACAAAAAATCCCTCTGAATGACAGCACCTTACTCCTAATATCAAAAGCATTTAAAATCTTTATACAGATGTCATGATCGAGTGAATCACACCCGATCTGCAGCAACGAACCAAAGCCCATTCTATGAACAACATTACATTTTGAGTCATCCATTCCATGGATGACTCTTTTGTACTTTAATGGGGAGCACCTTGTGGAGATAGTCTCCTAGAAAACAAATGTACACAACTTATATTAGTATTTGAATATTAGTGACCCTATGGTAAATTGTGTGATACACATAACAATTTCCACACCTTCTGAATTGGTACTCCCTCCTCCATTCGTGCTTGGTGTCGGGCTTTGGCAGCTGCATTCTTATACCGCTGTTTATCCTCCTCTGATAAACTTTTCCAAGCATTCAGGCTTTCTTGATTGGCCTATAAGGGATGAACTTTGTTAATCAAATGCTGTAATATGATGATTACATTCAGAAACTAAAATAACTCCTTAATCCTTACATCAATAGCGCCTTGCTTTTTATCCAACTTCTTGAAATATTCAGCCCTATAAACATAATCAACGTTAGTGTCAACATAAGATGAGAGTTAAAGTGTAACAAAGTAATAACTTCAAAAAAAAAAAAAATAAATACGAAATTACCTGAACATATGCCATGAACTGATATATCTTTGGGTGCCTGCGGTTCGCTTCAGGCTGATACCACAATCAACCCAACAGTAGGACAAAATACAACATCATTAGATAGTCCCACTTTCACAAACATAGATAGACAATCTAGGTAGGAACTATAAATTGCAAATCTACATGCAATATTAAATATACCTAGGTTGAGGTTGTTCTTCTACTGGAGGAGTTGTAAGTTCAGGTTCAACCGCTTGTTTAGCTGCTTTTCCTTTACGTGCTTTCCTCTGATCCATGATTGTCAGTAAATTTCAATATGCCCTACAAGGCAGAAATCCAATTGTTTATAGCAATACAATTTTTCCAGATCCCTTACATGTAGCACAAGACCACATCATTGTTTATAGCAAATTGAATTGTTTAAAAAGTATTTTCTTGAGGAGGTCAATTATGCCATGTAAGATTGTCAACTGAGTTTATACAAGACCACATCATTGTTGGCGTCTTAACAGAATTTGTGAGTCTGTTATTACACAGAATTCGTGGGTCCAAACCACAAATTCTACACATAATTGGACGCCTGGGCGCCCAAGATTAAGCGCCCAGGCGTCTGGCCTCTGCCAACTTGGCGCCTGGGCGGTAAAGTATCAGCGCCCAGGCGCCCAAATGACAGAGGCCAAACGCCTGGGCGTCCAATATTCAGCGCCCAAGCGTCTATCCTCTGCCAACTTGGCGCCTGGGCGTAAAAGTATCAGTGCCCAGGCGCCCCCTGGCCACCTAGACAATGCCTGCAGGCTTCTATTTTCTACTGTTCTTTTGTTCCACCTATTGTTTTTGTTGTCTCTTATTCCTACACACTTTGTTTGCATAAGAAAAAAAGGTGGTTCTGTTATGAACCATTTGATATACTCATATCTTAATGTTATATAACATGTCCAAGCATAATGGATGCACATATATTATGCCTAGGCATGGTATTGCTTAAACCATTTTTAAACAGAGCAACAATGCTTATTAAATCAGCTTGCGTCAGAGATGAACGAAGTGAACCAACCACTTACCTTCGGATAGAACGACCAAACACAGCCGGACAGCCACCGAGAAAGGGAACTGACCCACCAACAGAGAACGATGAGCAACCGAGTCCGAGAAAGGGAACCAGCACCGGACACTAACCGAGCGAGAAGCGAGACACCGAAAAGTTAGCGACGAGCGAGGTGCAGAAGACGGAGAGACTCAGAGGGGCCCGAAGTTCAAATGATTTCATGAGGCGGCGGCTCGTTTCTCTTTTTCAATTCCCGGGTGAAGAAAGAAGCTTCCACTGCACGCTTCACTCGATTGCCCGCTGCTCGGATGCCACATCAGCAACATGCATGTTACGAAGGATCAGCGGTATTAAAGACGCTAGTTAGTAATATCATTTTCTTAGGCATTACACTTTAGCTACGAATAGTTACACTTTTAGGCGGCACATTACACTTAAGCAATGCCGAGGTTACACTTTAGCTACGTTACCCGTAAGAAGTTGCATTTTTTATTCGGATGCATTGATCAAAAGTACTTCCTAAAGCATGGTAAAAATCCCATTTGAAGGGAACCCCTCACATTAGGGTATCATACTGCTTTCTTAGGCAAAGTTCACGTCCGCATAACAGTTACACTTTAGCTACGGGTAGTTACAGTTTCGAGCGCTACGTTACACTTTAGCAACGCCAAGGTTACACTTTAGCTACGTTAAAAGTAAGAAGTTGCAATTTTCAATTCGTATGCAATTTCCCAAAAGTACTGCCTAACACATTGTAAACATCCCATTTGAAGCAAAGGTCTCACATTAGAGCATCATACTGCTTTCTTAGGCAAAGTTAACGTCCGAATTAGAGATACACTTTAGCTACGGGTAGTTACAGTTTTGAGCGCCGCGTTACACTTGAGCAACGGCTAGGTTACACTTTTGCTACGTTACAGTAAGGAGTGACATTTTTCAATTCGGATGCAATTGACCAAAAGCACTTCCTAACGCATGGTAAACATCCCATTTGAAGGAAACGCCTCACATTAGAGCACCATACTGCTTTCTTAGGCAAAGTTAACGCCCGAATAACAGTTACAATTTAGCTACAGGTAGTTACAGTTTCGAGCGCTGCGTTACACTTTAGCATCGGCCAGGTTACACTTTAGCTACGTTACAAGTTAGAATTTGCATTTTTCAATTCGGATGCAATTGACTAAAAGTACTTCCCAACGCATTGTAAACATCCCATTTGAAGCAAACAACTCACATTAGAGCATCATACTGCTTTCTTAGTCAAAGTTAACGTCCGAATTACAGTTACACTTTAGCTACGGGTAGTTACAGTTTTGAGCGCCGCGTTACACTTAAGCAACGCCCGGGTGACACTTTAGCTACGTTACAGTAGGGAGTGGCATTTTTCAATTCGGATGCAATTGAACAAAAGTACTTCCTTAAGCATGGTAAACATCCCTTTTGAACGAAACACCTCACATTAGAGCATCATACTACTTTCTTAGGCAAAGTTAACGTGCGAATAACAGTTACACTATCGCTACGGGTAGATGCACTTCTGTGCGCAACCATGCCATTAGCAATGGCCCGGTTACACTTTAGCTACGTTACCCGTAAGAAGTTGCATTTTTCAATTCGGATGCAATTGACCCAAAGTACTTCCTAACGCATGGTAAACATCCCATTTCAAGGAAACGCCTCACATTAGAGCATTATACTTCTTTCTTAGGCAAAGTTTTCTTCCGAATAAAGGTTACACTTTGGCTACGGGTAGTTACAGTTTTGAGCGCCGTGTTACACTTTAGCAACCGCCAGGTTACACTTTAGCTACATTATAGTTAGAAGTTGCATTTTTCAATTCGGATGCAATTGACCAAAAGTACTTCCTTAAGCATGGTAAACATCCCATTTGAACGAAACACCTCACATTAGAGCATCATACTACTTTCTTAGGCAAACTTAACGTGCGAATTACAGTTACACTTTAGCTAGGGTAGTTGCACTTCTGTTCGCAACCATGCCATTGGCAATGGCCCGGTTACACTTTAGCTAAGTTACCCGTAAGAAGTTGCATTTTTCAATTCGGATGCAATTGATCAAAAGTACTTCCTAACGTATGGTAAACATCCCATTTCAAGGAAACACCTCACATTAGAGCATCATACTGCTTTCTTAAGCAAAGTTTACGTCCGAATTACAGTTACACTTTGGCTACGGGTAGTTACAGTTTTGAGCGCCGCGTTACACTTTAGCAACGACCAGGTGACACTTTAGCTACGTGACAGTAAGAAGTTGCATTTTTCAATTCGGATGCAATTTACCAAAAGTACTTCCTTAAGCATGGTAAACATCCCTTTTGAACGAAACACCTCACATTTGAGCATCATACTACTTTCTTAGGTAAAGTTAACGTGCAAATTACAGTTACACTTTCGCTACTGGTAGTTGCACTTCTGTGCGCAACCATGCCATTAGCAATGGCCCGGTTACACTTTAGCTACGTTACCCGTAAGAAGTTGCATTTTTCAATTCGGATGCAATTGATCAAAAGTACTTCCTAACGCATGGTAAACATCCCATTTGAAGGAAACGCCTCACATTAGGGCATCATACTGCTTTCTTAGGCAAAGTTAACGTCCGAATAAAGGTTACACTTTAGCTACGGGTAGTTACACTTTTAAGCGCCATGTTACACTTTCGCAACGGACAGGTTACACTTTAGCTACGTGAGCAATTGACCAAAACTGCTTCCTTAATCTTGGTAAACATCCCATTTGAAGGAAACGCCTCATATTAGAGCATCATACTGCTTTCTTAGGTAAAGTTATCTTGCGAATAACAGTTACACTTTAGCTACGGGTAGTTGCACTTCTGTGCACAACCATTCCATTAGCAATGGCCAGGTTACACTTTAGCTACGTTACCCGTAAGAAGTTGCATTTTGCAATTCGGATGCAATTGATCAAAAGTACTTCCTAACGCATGCTAAACATCCCATTTGAAGGAAACACCTCACATTAGAGCATCATACTGCTTTCTTAAGCAAAGTTTACATCCGAATTACAGTTACACTTTGGCTACGGGTATTTACGCTTTTCAGCGCCGCGTTACACTTTAGCAACGCTCAGGTGACACTTTAGCTACGTTCCCAGTAAGATTTGCATTTTACATTTAGGATGCAATTGATCAGAAGGACTTCCTAACGCATGGTAAACATCCCATTTGAAGGAAAAGCCTCACATTAGAGCATCATACTGCTTTCTTAGGCAAAGTTACGTGCGAATAACAGTTACACTTTAGCTACGGGTAGTTACACTTTTGAACGCCGCGTTACACTTAAGCAACGGCCTGGTTACACTTTAGCTATGTTACCCGAAAGAAGGTGAATGTTTCAATTCGGATGCAATAAATCAAAAGTACTTCCTAACGCATGGTAATCGATCCATTTGAAGGAAACACCTCACATTAGATCATCATACTGCTTTTTTAGGCAAAGTTTTGTTCGAATAAAAGTTACACTTTAGCTACGGGTAGTTACACTTCTATGTGGTACGTTACATTTTAGCAATGTTCAGGTTACACTTTAGCTATGTTACCCGTAATATCACAGGTTACACTTTAGCTATGCGTGGTTCCTTTTATCACATGGTTTATTAAGAAAGGAAACGAAGGATCAGCTGTTGCAACTTGGCACTCTAACGAAAATCACGGGAAAAAAATAAGAAAGAGCAGCACATTTATGCGTGAGAATTGGCAATTCTTGCCATACTGCCTCTAAACAGTGTTTTGTTTGTAACGAATGCAGACTATCATCTAAAGGGCCAGGATGCAGATTATCAGCCATCTGTTGTGCCAAAGCCATATTGACAAATATGTGTCTGCACAAAAGTGCAAAACGATTAGTACATTGAACATGCACAAACAAAGTGGAGTGAAGACAGTGAGTGTTGCTTCTACTTCAATCTTAATGGAAACAAAGCTGAGTGAAGATAGATGACAGCGATAGCTGAGTGAAGATAGATGACAGCGATAGCTGAGTGAAGATAGATGACAGCGATAGCAGAGTGAAGAGAGACAAGTGACCAGAGCAGAGTCAACAGAGATGAGAACAAGAGCAGAGAAAGCCAGACGACAGCAAGAGCAAAGAAAGCCACACGAGAGCAAGAGCAGAGTGAAAGAGGTGAAAGTAAGAGCAAACAAAGCAGAGTGTCAACTGAGTTATGGGAGGGAGTTAGGGCTGAGGTTTCTGAGGGCCATTTTACTTAGAAGAAGAAAAAACACAGTTACGGGAGCCACAAATTGAGGGAAATGGAGCCACAAACCGAGCCAGCCACTGAGCTGTTCTGATGTGGCAGTGTTACGTGGCATAATTGACCCATGGAGGGAAATACTTTTCAAAGGCAGCCATTTCTGTCATATTTTTTCCAACTCACGCTGGAGAGGTAAAATGGCCCAGCTCAGGTTGCCGCCTCCATTTTTTTTTTTTTTCTTTTTCTTCTCATGTGACCTTTATTACTTTAACCGACATGTTTTCCCGACTTCTTTTCGCCGAATGACGACGGGTATATTACGTCATCAATTTGGACCCATATGGTGATTTGGCAAAATCTCAACCGTTGGGACAAAGACAAACGAAATCAGACAAACCAGCTGTAATTTTATATTTTATTACTTTTATAAATAAAATTTTATTAAATTTTATTTAAAAAATTATTAAAATTTATAAATTAAATTGTATAATCTAATGATTAAACAATTATAATTATTTAGCATAAATTTAAAAACTCAAAATTATAAAATAAAATTTTTTAGTGAATCTTAATAATAAATATAAAATTTTATTTAAAAATTTAAATCATTAGTTATAAATTTGTTAAATTTAATGATAATTTTTATTAAATAAAAATTTAATATATAGATTAAGTACAATACTTTTACTTTTTAAGATGTGGTTTGGATATTAGTAACGAAATACGATTAGCTGATTCTTATATTTTTTAATTTTAATAATTTTTACTTTTTATTTTATATTTAAATTTAATCTTTTTTATTTTATATTTGTCTTTTTTTGTTACAACTTATCCACCGTAAGTCACCGGTCCTCATCTTATCAGTGCCTGAATAGGTGTCCAATTCTTAATTTCTAATCATTTACTTTTTGCAAAGTAACTTTTCAATATTTTATGACACTTCTTCATTTTTTTTTATGTTGTTTAACTATTTTCCTTTTGAATTTTTTTTTATTATTTTCCCATAATACATAAGCTATGTTTTCGTTTTCCTTATTCACCCATAATTTAATTAGTATTTCCTTTTGATTCTTTGAAGTTTAATCTTGCAGTTTTCATTTCATCATATATGTAAATGATATTTATTTCCATAGATTCATGACATATAATTGTAAAAATTACAAAATAAAAAATAGAAAGTAATAAGTTCTGAAATTTCCAAGTTTGATCCAACCCACAAAAAAAGTGCCAAGTTAACAATTATTCTATTCCATAATTTTCTTATTTTGAAATCTGATTAATTGGTAGTGGTTACAAATTACAATAAGAATAGTACAGTGTTGATGACGTAGGGTTCTAATTGGGTGTTGGTTTTTTAGATTAGGAGATGCTGTCTTCTGTTAGTTTAGAAAACAACATGCATGATAATACACACACACACACACACACACACACACACCATTCACATGATTATGGAATTGGCTTACAATCTTATCCACTAAATTAATTTATGGGATGTCATATATAATAAAAAATTTAATATAAAATACCTTAATATTGCAATTTAAAATGCTAAACCTAATTTGTGGGATGTGTGGGGTATAAAAGAGTCTAGCAATTATGGTCTCATTATTCTACTTTGGTTTGGCTCTTTTTGACTTGTGATTGGGAGGAGTACTGGAACACATAGCTGCTTCTTTTGAACGTGTTCAGTTTGTTTGACCATTTGCTTAAGCTAGAGCTTGAAGCTTTCTTGGTGAATTGGAAATCAGTTAGTTATGAATGTACCAACTAAATCAGTCACTGCAAATGTCTATATGAATTGGTGCTATCAGGAAGAAAATGGCAATCCATATCAATAGGGTATGGGGTCAAAGGTAGAGGATAATTCATCGGATTGCTTGTGAGTAATGACGAAACAAATCATCCCTGACCGCCTGCAAAATTTTTAGATGATTTTACTTGTCCAAAAGGCTAGTGCATAGGGCGTCCAGCGGGCCGATAAAACCCTTTATAAACTATTAAAAATATATAAATTTAATTTCATGGATAAATACATTTGGCACTGATTCGTGTTGGCTTCTCTCGATTTATTTTTATTCACGGGTCAAGACGGAAGGGGTTGAAAACTGTACTTATAAATGAGTCAAAATATAAAATCCCAAATTTTAGTGTGGGATGGGCCAAACCCAATCCATTATGAAACAACCATACCATCAAAAACAAGAGTCAAGATTCAATATCTGACAGTAACAAAATGCTCCTCTACTCATAATGTCCCTCTCCTCATATTTGCAGCTAGATTAAGAAAAAAAAAAATTGACTTTGTGTAAGGAAAAAACTCACTCAAAAAAGGCTTATGCTTAGATGCTTGTATCTTTAAGAAATTAGTCTTAACTTACTAAACAAAAAATGCTCCCAAAAAATAAGGAAAAAAAAAACCAACACAGCTGGTCCTGGAAATTGGGTGCCCTTGATTTCTTGGAGATCATCCTCCCTCAATAAGGAGGCAAAGGCATTATATTATTTTTATAAATTAAAATTTATTAAATATTAATTTTAAAATATTTAAATCATTAAATTAATTAAACTAAATTTTACAACCAACAAATTTTGATATGATATTCTATTTTAAAAGTGTTTAATAACTCATCGTTACATATGTGTTTCTTTTTTCGAAGGCGATAGCCATCAGCATTCAGTGCTCAGCAGCAGCCTAAATGCAGCTCCATTTTCGTGGTCCAACGCAATCTCGGCTAAAAAATGGGCCACAGTGTTACTATACATGACCCGTCACACATCACGTGAGCCCACATGTAAGAATGACCCTTCATAACATTGCAATAAATATGTGAAACATGTTGGGTCCAATTGGTTCTGCCCAAGGATGACAACAAGGCCTTTGTCATTTAATGCCCCATACCTACTTCACCAAAAGCAGCCCCTAACATGGACCAATACAAAACGCAGACCCTGGCTATTGGCCTATAACCATAACCCCTGCCATCTCTTTCAAGCCTTAGGTCCCCCACTGAGGAGTTGAGTAGAACTAGATGTCTAGGATCTAGGTAACTTCAGACTATTCCCACGTTTGTTGGGTTAATATTGAGGTGCAAACCTGCCTCTCGGGAAGGCTAAAGGGTAGGTACCAAAATTTCATCTGTAAAATCTGCTTTGCCAATTTGCCTTCCACCTGGTTGACAAAATGACTGAATGGGATTATTTTTCTCTTTTTATTATTCCATATGAATCGTTGCATGAACTTTGTCGTGGAAAGATTTTTAAGTGAGCAATAGCAGGATATATGCCTTTTCAGCTTCCTACAGAAAAGAACAAAGCTACAAAATGGTACCTTTTGGACTCATTGGTCTGTTCCTCGATTTGTTCTCACTTTTATGAAAAAGGCACACTTTCTTGGTGCGTAATTAAAATGATGTGACGTTCTTTTTTCCTTTTAGCTTATTCTAGGAATGAAACCAGCTATTAAAGAACCCAAAGAAGCTACTCCCTCTTGCTCATGACTTAATCATGGAAATTATATTATTAAGAATATTATACTTTAGCAATGGTCAATAACATATTGATGTAAGTTATAATGCACAAATCATTCCTAAGCCTAAAATACTGCAGCATTTCTGTAATGCTGTCGAACTTCTCCACCTATATTTTTTTTATTCTAAGCTGAAAATTTGTGTCTCCTGTCTTTCTTCAAGTTGTTCCCTAAACTCAGTTGTGTATTGGAGGCTTTCTCCTTGCTGGAGAATAGTCCATCTCAGCTACGTCTACGAGGTCCGCATATTGCTCACGGGGGAGCTCCCGGTGCTTGAAAGTAGCCCTTGTGTTAACTTTAGTTTCCTCCTCTTCTACATGAGTTTTCGCCGTTCTAGAATTGCCATTTACAGAGGAGTGAGCTCCTTTCTTCTCATTCTGTGGATGGAGCATGTAGTATTATTATAAAGAGGAAAAAGAAGAAAAGCTAGGTTTTTAATCTGAGTTAAAAGTCCTAAACATCAAACATTGTTTTTTTATTTCTAAAACCAACCTTTGAAATGGTGTCAGTAGTAGCAATGGGTGTAGCAACAAGTTTCCTTTTCTTTATCTTTCCTGCAGCCACAAGAACATAGATGCTTAACATGAGATGATATCATAAAAGTTAGTACGAATCAAATCCTCGTACTTGATGCTCAGTAAACATTTTACTAATTTCATTGCCAAGAAGCAAAAGAAGACTAAGAGAAAGCCCTGCAACATTATGTATATATAACCATAAAATTTAGAAGTTCACGGTTTTTTGCGACAAAATTTCCCGTAAAAATTACACGGCTCTTTGTTAAGAATGATTTTATCAAGAGAAAAAAAGAAAAACAAAGGAAATGGAATCCTGGGCTAGAAAACTAATTGTGTCCAGGTCCATAGTAATCTTCATGAATGCGTGGTGACCAGTAGTGTGATTTTCTGGATACACTAGAGACTCTTTTCTTCAGGATACCTGTGCATTGGCCCCCTTTGCAGAGAACCGCTTCCTCAACAAGACCTCCGTCACTTCGTTTCAGCAAAGTACTTTCCTCCTCCTGCTGCCAGAGAAGGGAGGTCTCATGTTAGAATTATTTTACATTGAAACTCCCACAGAACGTGGTCAGAAATTGCAAAATGGTAATCACACCCACATGTTGTTTTTGTTGCTGAACTGCTGCATACCCTTTCTCCAAGCGAATGCCTACACAAAAACAAATGAACATGATCAGAAATCCTTTTAGCGTGTGGTTCAAAAAGAAGGCCTAGTCAAAGGTGCTGCTAAAAAGCTGGTGTGTGTTTCCTTACCTTGAGCCTTAGAAAGGAGGAGGGACAAAAGTAGAAGAGAGACAACTAAAGAAGGCCTCATTTGAAGAAAAAACTTTGAAACGATGAAGTGATCACTTTGACTTTCAAACAAAATGGGTTTCTACTGGTTTCTCTTCCTTTCTGTTCGAAAAGCTTGAGTATGTCTTTTTGAAGAAGAGCTTGCAATTTGAACTTGGTGAGTGGTTGATGTGCTGATGGATGGCTGCAGCTTATATATATACATAAAAGCGTAGGGGTCCACCCTGGAAGTTCTTCAACTTAAAACGGGGAGTGCGATTTTTTTGCCTATTTAATTGTTGTCTTCTGGCTCTCCTCAAAGTGCCACCATATTTCCAAATAAATTACTAATCATTTGAACTCCCAATCATTTAAGTGCAGATTTAGGTCATTAAAAGGTTCTAAGCTCAATCATAGAAAATATTAAGAAGCGCGGGGCTATTTCAGGGATTAGAATAATCACTTTGCATAGAACAATGAACAGTACGACTACAAACTACAAACCCAAGAGCAAAAAAAGGAAGGTCCCCACATTTTTTTTGGGGAGGGGTCCCCACATTTTTTTTCGAAACAGAAAACAGAAAAGGAAGTCCCAAGCATGGAAAGACAAAGTGTGAAACCTTGAAAGGCACATTTACTTTGGTTGAATGCTACAGTCTTTTGGGTAATGACGAGGATTTTCTGAACCCTATGCGTGTGAGTTTCCATAATTTGACTATTCCTTTTCCTTGTTCTTCACAAATGCATGCTTCCATGTTTGCAAACCTTGCACGATGCCAGCCTTTTGTTCTGTCTCATTCACTTTTGTGCAACAGTTAAGAACAAGTCTTTTCCTTTTGTTGCTTTCAGTTTTCTAGGCAACGCCTCTTCTTAGGATTAGACAGTCCGATATGCACATCTCTTCCCCTTAAGATGTCTGCCCCTTGTCACTATAGCAGTGCAATACATTTGGGTGATTAATCAGATCAATCTTTTATGAATAAGTCGCTTTTGTGGTTGGGTGACATATTGATACGAGTGTGAATACAGTAAGACATCAATCTTGTAGTTTTCTCATCCTTTCCCGTATTATAAATTGGATTTGGCATTCTGGATTGACGTATGTTGTATTAGTTTTTAGGTGACATGCGAATTGATTCAATATAATGGGAACTACTGCAATTTGGCTGCAAGATTGAAACCCAGTAGGGCACCATGAATCACGCAACTAGAAGTGGAGTTAATGTGTGAGGGTGAAAGAAAACGTTTGAAAGGCACCGGTTAAGGGTGATAGATCACCGCATTACCCACGTGGCATTTTGTCGATTGGTTGCCTTCGCGAGAGAATGGGCCGGTCCACGTGGACGTCGACATCTAGGCTGTGAAGTGGCAAACCAATAACCACGTGGGCACCGCTACTTCACGCGGGCTGTTACAGAACCGGGCAACAGCAAAACATAGCGGTGGCAACCCTGTCAGAAACTGTCATGTGCCCACCCCCATTTCATTCAATTCCCTCCATTAATTCTTCGTCCATCGATTGACATTTCATTAATTATTCCGATCTTAGGTCTTCTAAACAAAGCACCACCAATATTCCTCTAATCTACGTCTCTATTATTGATTCAAAAGATAAATTTGAGATATCTAAAAAATGAGATAATTTAATTAATTTTGATAAAAATTAAAGATGATGTCATTTTTATATATAATAAAACAAACACAATTTTGCCACATAATTATTATTAATTCAGAATATGCATATGAAAATAGGGTAAAAAAGTCAAATAGAAATGAAAAATATATATTATATTTTTTAACATTATTTATTCACAGTCTTACTCAAAGAAGAGTCTTTTATTGGGTTGGAGTTTTTTTTTTTAGTTTGTTAATCAGTTATCCTTTCTTTGTATTATTTAAATAAAATTGCGCATAAATTATGACTAAAAATAATTATAAACGCATTTTTACACACTATAATATAATATAATGGATGAAAAGTGGAATTCACTTAGAATAACAAATAGATTATTGTAAAACACAACGAGTTATTTGTTTTAAATGATATGGAATCCCAGAATAGATGTCTCCATGATCGTGCAGGGAATAATGTGGATCTGCTTCTGTACCGCACCAAAATGGATGACACTTGTTTTTTGTTGTGTTTTCCATATTGAAATGGAACTACACTACGCTTTTAATTAATAATACAGTTGAGGAGCATTAATTGTTTTATGCATGCATGAGGTGAGACCAAAACCTATAATGGTTTATCATAGTACCTGTTTCATGTAATTAAGGAGCTTCAAAATCATGGGGTTTTGCTTTTACAAACATTAGCCCGACATGGGACCTCACTTTTTGAGACTGGCAAATTGGACTGCTTCACACTTGAGAGCTATGCCTTCCTTTGTCTTTAGTTTTGTTTTTCTTCTTCAGAAAAGTAATTTAAGCCTGATACTTGTTTTGTGATTATCTGTCTGTTTAGAACAGAACAATCCAGCTTGAGTGATGTAATTCTTTTGTTCAGATTTGCATTCCCAAGGACAAGCTTTTAATTAGAACCTAACAACATCCCAATATTTTGGTGCAATATTATTTTTATGTAATATCAATTCCATAAAGTTAGTCTCATTAAAATTTCACAATAAATTTAATATGAGGTATTAAATTTATTTAATTCAATAATTTAAATTGTGACAATTAATAAATTTAATAATATGAATTTTTTTAAATAAAATTTTTATAAATTTTAGTTTATAAAAGTAATGTTACTGTTACTTCTTATTGCCCACGAGTCTAATCTTTTTTTTTTTGAGTAAATTACATTAACTTCCCTTGAGGTATTTGATTATTATACTCCACTCCATTCTTACTCAAATATGACACTTTATCCCATTTTTTTAAATATTAATTAAAAAAATATGCATAATATTAATAAAATATTCATAAAAAAAAACATTAAATCAATATTTTAGTCTAATTTTACTTAAAAATTATATTTTGACTTAGTTTAACCATTTTTAATAACTAATATTTTGATAAATTATATTTTTTAATCAAATAATTATATTTATTACAAGTTATAAATTTAGCAATATATATGATTATGAGAAAAAAATTTAATATAAACATAAAGGCATCTTGGAGTGAGTTTAGTTAGTAAAAAATAAAACTAATTATATTTTACATTTTTTCTTACCTAAACTCACCCCCAAGATGCCTCTATATTTATACTAAATTTTTTTCTCATAATTACACACATGGTTAAATTTACACCTTATAAGAAATATAATTATTTAATAAAAAATATAATTTTTTAAGGTATTAATTATTTAAAATGATTAATTGAGTCAAAGTATAATTTTAAATAAAATTAAAGTAAATTTTGATTTAATATTCTTTTTATGAAAATTTTATTAATATTTAGGTATATTCTTTTAATTAATATTTGAGTAAATGGGGTGGAGTGTTATATTTGAATAAGAATGGGGTGGAGTGTTATAATCAAATATCTCGAGGGAGGTTAATGTAATTTACTCTTTTTTTTTTTAAATTCTTTCATTAGAGGGTTGATGGTTTTTTGATAAAGTCAATTACACAGAATACTATTAAATTCTATCAAAAATTAAAATTTTGGAAATTTTATATGGTGTAAGATCCTTTTAATAGTCTCATGCTTTGATATTTCTCTTTCCTTTGCTAAATATTTATTTAATCAACTTTTTTAAGTAGAGGCTTTATCACTTTTTTATATGCCTGAAACATTTTAATTAAATTTTTATCATTTTTTTAATATAAGCAACAACAATTCTTTTATTATTCCCATTTTTTGTTCCTATTTAATCTTTCACACCTAACATTCACTAGCATAATACATAACCTGATAAAAGTTCAGTAAAATTTTTTTTTTAATATTGATATAGGATATGCTTATATTTATTTAATGTGTAATATATAATATATATATATATATATAATCTTATCTAAAATGAGAAGAAAAAATAAACAAAATAAAAAGTGAAAATACTAAGTAACTCAATAAAATATATTTATTTCAATAATATTATTTACACCAAAATAATCACAAATGATGTCGGGCAGCATGAAAAGCAGCAAATTCATGTACTAGAAACAGGGAGGTTGGGTAATAATTCATTTTAGATAGCTGTACCAAAAAAAAAAAAAATTCATTTTAGATAGATGTCAATTGAACGTCTTAACTCATATGAAAAGGACAATTCACATGGTTATAGATCCTTCTCAATATTGTGATCTACAACATTACTTATTAAAAAATGGTCAGGTTGGATATGGAGATCTTAGCACAGATTCTAATTTTAAGTCGCAATAATAACTTTTTAATTAATATATATTTCCTTATATATCAAATTCAGTTCAAAAAATGATATAGAAATTGCAAATATAAACCCAAAGAGAAAAGGGAAAAATTGTTTTCCTCTTCTTTATTCATATGGGCAAGCCGCAGAGCTGGAAAGGTCTTGGTTTTTTCTACGTATACATAAACCATGCCATGTTACAATTTTCTTGTACACATTGTATGGTAATGGTGGGGCAGAGACACGTTTATTGTTTCCACAAACTTGGAAAGTAAAGAGACTAAATGGAAATTCAACACGCATGGGTGGATCAAGGAGAGGCATGCAGCTAGGGCCTATAGACCCCCCACTCAGCAAGAGGATGAGTTAGTTAGTCAACCAACGTTAGGACCCCATTCATCTTCCACGCGCTGGAAAACAGGCAAACAAAACAACCCCCATGTGTTGTTTTGCAAATGGTATTAAATTTCTGATGAGATACGTTTCTTTAGACTAAATTAATTCGGATGGTGGGGCCAATCGATTCTTATGATAATTTTTTTTTTTTTCAATTTGTTGCTAACTTATTTTTACTAGGAAATTTATTTTTATTTATTAATATGCTTAAACTCAAAATAATCTCACTCAAACTAGGGTCATGCTAAGAACGTTTGGTGCTACGTGAGATTTCAGATGCCATAGAATTGTTTGTCAAATAATGAATGATTTAAAAGTTTAGCCTATTAAGTGAAAATTTAATAGCATATTTTATATTCTTCGATACTTTTGTTGAATTTAAATTTTGATTCTGAAAAAATATTTTACAATCACTTTATATTTATAAATTAAATTTTACTTAAAATTTTAATTAATTTAATAACTCATATACATTGTTTTTGTGAGATTTTTATTAATAATATTTGTTGGAAACACAATTTATAAAAGTAAATTTTTATCAAACTTTAATATCATGTCAAAGTGTCAAACTAATTAAATTTACTGATTTATATATCTTTAAAGACGTGTCTCTCAATGAATTGATGTTTCAATTCTTGCTCAATTCCAAAATGCACAAAATGGCTTTATGTTTCGCTTCCATATATCATAATTCAGGACATAGGTATATATCTATGTTGTCTTGCATAACCATCTTTGTCGTTGATTTCTCGGCCTCCCATACCTATGCGTTGTGACCCTTCACAAAGTCACATGTACCTGTCCATCTATCACAAATGCTCATGGTCTTAAAGGCTACCCCACTCCCATATGGCACAGGCCCCACATGTAAATCATGACTTGAATTGTTACTGTTTGATGAGTTAAATCGTGCTTAGGGCAGAGTTGCCGTGGACTTCTTCTCCCACCGACGTGAACGTGATTTGCACCTAAAATGCATGGGCTACAATTCAACGAGCGCATGGTTCATGTGGTGGACAAGGCTTGGCTTCAGGTTCAGCCGTCTGCGCTTTCTGTATATGGCACGTGACAGTAAAACTTGCATGTGGAGTTGGTCAAAAAAGCAAAGCTATTGTAATTTGTAAAGGGCTAGGGTGTCCTGTAAAGGCATATCTGCGCTGGATTTTAGTGTGAGTATACCAAGAAATTGACAAGCCCGACAAATGATGAAGCACAAGACGAAGCAAGTACATTTTAAGTATCGATACATATACATAAAATCTTTTCACGTATTCTGTATCAGAGACGTACTAGGTCATGTTAAAAAAAAAAATTGATTGAATTAGAAAAAATTAGGTTTAAAATTTCAATTTAAATTTGATTGAAAATATGTAAGAGTTCGATTTAAGTTAATTAAGTATCAATCAGATTATTAGATTTAAATATATTTTCACCAATCAATTTAAATCAATCAAAATGTGATGTCATAAATCACAAGTCAAGTTGAGTTCATCCAATTTGCACGCTCTTATTGTGCACACTTTCTTATATTTTTACATTTTTCTTCCTTTTTTTAGGTGTGCAAACAGCGTGAAGGTCACATATGTGCAAGGATAATTTCTCACACATTTTTGATATACACAACTAACAAATAAGAGATAACATTGATACATTACCGTTATCCTTCATTTATATTGTCAATTGATATTTAAAAATGATATTTACAACACATATGTATATAAATTAGTGTAATAAATAATAAATTTATTTTTATTTAATCTAACTGTTATTTATAAAGTTATATGAATGGATAAAATTATTTAAAAAACTCATCTATCTTTCTTATTTGAATACTCCACCCTATATATATACTATAAATTTTAATTATAATATGATAGAATTAGCCAAATTATAATTGTATCTAATTGTGTGGTCAAAGTAGAAAATAATAAGGCATTTTTTCTTATTAGTTAAAGAGAAACTGATATATAATAATATTTTTAGAATTATTTATTAACAATTTATACTCTAAAAAAAAAAAGGGCCAACACTCAGGATGAGCAGAGGAGCAAATGAACACAAGAAAAATTCCTAATAGGCCTGAGGGCTTCCATGAAATTAGGCCGTGGACCGACAGGTTACAGTTATGTATTACCCTTGCTGGCCCAAAGTATCCTTAAGGAAAAGGAAAATTTCCTTTCCTGGCCCAAGCTATAATTCATCACACAAATTTGCTGTTTAAATTTCCCCGTACACACGTGTGTGCTTTTTTTTTTTAAATTTTATTTCAGGAGCCGACTACGGACAACACGTGTGTGCAGAGTCAAACGAGGGAGGGAAAGAGCTGGGGACGTGTAGCTGTGCAGCCGAGCAGGCGCTTCCATGGCCGTGGCTGCTCCTCCTTTCCCTCGCACTCTGCATCAAATTGAATTCCCCAAATGCCCATACGTTTCTTCTAAATACCAGTTTCGCCCTGGGTTCTAGTGTTCCCCTCTCTGCATCCCCTCCTCCGTTGCAATGGAGCCGGTATACTACGTCTGGCCTCATTTGTGTTTGAATTTGTTATTTGAAACAACGTCTCGCATTTTATAATTTAATACGTGACATTTAATATGAATACTGAGTAAAAATAAAATTACAAGACTAGGAGGAGTATAAGAAACAAGAACTCAAGGCTAGTAAACAGAGAACTTCAACTGTTGACAGATTTTTAAAAACCCAGAAAGAAAGAAGAACATATTTTTGCTGCTTGAATTTTGGTAGCTGGAGTCCCCACCAAAGGTGAGGGGCACAAGTTCAATTCCCCCTTGTCCAGCTAGCAATGTCTAGTTGTGTTATAAGTTACACATTAATTTTATAAGAAATTATAAAATAATACTTAAATTTAAAAAGTTTTTTTATCTAATAAACCAATTTTTTGAATTAAAAGGATTATTTATACTTTTCTTAAAAATTGAAACGATATAAAAAAAGATTATTTGGCGTCAAAAAAAGTCTGAAGTAAAATTATCTAAAGAAAAATAAATTATCTAATATCAAGATAAGTTTAGAGTAAAGTTATCAAAAAAAAAAAATTATCTAAGGTCAAAAAGAGTCAAAATTAAAATTGTTTAAAGAAAAAAAAGGCTATCTAATGCTAAAAAAAATTTAAAAGTCTTTTAAATTAAGTTTTCCTCTTAAACTTGAATTCTACCAAGTTTCATACCCAAAAAAGTACCTATAATATTACTGAAGGCTATTTTGCTTAACTAGTACCAGGCAGAAGATTAGCAAATTTGAAGTCCACTGACACTGGGTGAAAGAAGAGGACTTGATGTTATGAAGCAATCTGAGTTTGACTATTTTTATTTTTATTTTAACTTCAGAAGAGTAAGGTTTCTTCTTCCAGGGATACGTGAGGATGTTGAAAAGTAGAAACGGACAGTTTTTTCTTCCCAATAATTCCTGAATGAGTGTCTGAAGTTTAATGATTCCTTTTGCAACAGTTGCACAGAAAGAGAAAATAAAGTGTTGGACTCCTCCATGGTTTTATCCTAATCATGGTACATGTTACACACCTATTATGCGTGTAAGCATATATACATGCATGTCTGTGCGTGTAGACTATACACATATTAGACATTAATACACACTTACAAAGAGGTATATTTTGGAGATTCCTTGTAGTAGTCCCACCAAATCTGCTGTCACTGGTTGTCTATCATTTGGTTAAGAGTTTAATTCCTGTGAGGACAAACTATGTATGTTGCTTCAAGAAAAAAAAAAGAAAAAATCTCATGGAAGCCTAAAGGAAAAGGTGCTGCAGTTGTGCATTGCTCCTAACTTCAATCTCCAAATCCTCAAACCTCACTGTGTTTATGTCCTCTAGAAAATCTTCAGCAGAGATACTCAAGGGACACCATCTCTTTATTTGCCTTTCTTATTGTGAATATGGTTGGTTTTAACCTTATCTATGTGATTTGCATTTTTTTTTTCCACTTATGTTTGCCATACCATTTAAATGTATATATAATCTGCGTAATGACACTGCCAATATTACCTTTTTTAAGGTTGCCGAATTCACCCGGGTACTAAGAAATGGTGGAATCTTTGTAGGAACCGCTTTTCTGCATTACACTTCATCAACTCCCGGGATAGTACGCCCATTCAGAGAGGTAAATTCTGATCACAGTTATCTTTAATCTTTCAGGGCTGCATTGATAGTAATCATCTAATACATTCCCATTTTTGCATGGTGAATATGTTCACTGACCTATATTCCTTTTTCTCTTTGTGGACTATTGTTCGGAGACACTACTTGATTACTTTTTAGGGCTCTATTGATGAGTTATTGGTTTCTCTTAAATTCCACCGAAGTTGATTGTATGGTCTTTTTGGTTGCAGAGGATTCTACAGAGCTGTAGCTATTTGACAGAAGAGAGATCAAAGACCTTTGCAGATCATGCGGCCTCATCAATTACTCAAGCGATATTGAGCAGTCCTTTATGATGTTTACTGCTCAGAAGCCTTAAAAACTAGGTTAACTTTATAATTAATGCAAATGAGTCTTCCAATCAGTTTGTAGTTCATGTGGCATTCTTAATTCACCAATTTGAAAGTTTTAAGGTACTGTTAGTTCAATAAGAACTAGAAGGACCAGAATGAAATATTTATTAAACTAGAAGGAGCAAAAGTGAATTGGAAGCTATTATGTATATGGCAGAGACGTGAGCATAGATGAGAATGATCTCACCGCATCCCAAATTCCCAATCCCATCCTCTGGCCTTTGGAAAAGGCTCTGCACGTGACCTAAGCTTTAAAATAAGGGGTTAGCGCATAAAATAGGACATGTGGAAGTGGCTAAGCAAGTAGAAAAACACCCAAATAAAGAGGGACAAAGTGAGGCTGAGGTAGAATTGCACTGGCCACTGCAGATGGATCCCCTCGTGCTGCTCACCCGCTGACCCACACTTTGTTTGTCCTTCCAACCTCATCATCTCTGACTAATTCTGGATCTTTGACCTTTGACCGCTACGCACTAAAAAAATCAACTTTTCAAGACTCAAAGGATATAGATCTTTTAACTTTGATCACCAAAGTCAGGGGTTATAGTAGGTGAGAAAATGAAAAAAAAAAATTTAAGGGGTTAAAAATCTGTGGAAAAAAATAATGAGATTCACAATTAGAGATTGGTTTCTATTCTCTAAATTTTGTTTAATTATCAAAAATCAAGAAAATGAGGAAAAGAGAAATATATGAGCAGGCCAGGCTTTATACAGTCTTAAATTTGAAAGGCAGGTCCTTGGATCCCTTGCACGTGAGGTCCTTGGTTAGTATGATACCATTGTGCTTTTCATGGCACGTGGGGGTGACAATGATCAATTTTTGTTGGCAGTGCTCTCCCTTTCTATTTTCTGTTATCGTGTTGGTCTCCTGGGATATTTTGCTTTGTAGTTCGATAAGATATTAAGCAAAAACATGCAATGTCCGACTCCCGTTGGTCGGTGCTGATTACATTGTAGCTCTTATCAACTAAACCATCCCTCCCATTATGGATTTCTGGTTACGAGGACTATGTACATTAGTGATTAAAAGGTTCTTGTAGCTTAGGACCTA
This sequence comes from Dicorynia guianensis, assembly GCA_037013595.1. Lineage (NCBI taxonomy): Eukaryota > Viridiplantae > Streptophyta > Magnoliopsida > Fabales > Fabaceae > Dicorynia > Dicorynia guianensis. The sequence continues at coordinate 26,699,427 of JASUAB010000015.1, forward strand.
TTATGGACTTGTTTTTCCAGACAGCGAAGGAAAAGGGTAAAGGGGGAAAGGAACAAAGATTGATCTCCTAGTTGTGTAAACCCCAAGGTTAACTATTGGGTTAGAGCCTTGAGGCACAAGAAGCAATGTCCTAAAAATTAGCAATAATTTAAGCCCCTTAAATAATTGTCATTAGTTTTCCTGGATAGTGCTTACTGAGTTGTGCCTGTCTGTCAAATGTTTGTTACAAGTCCACATAATAAAGAGATTAGTGATTGGTTTCGCAGGGTGATTGATTTATTGAATGTTGCCCATGTTTGGTTCCCCAAAAACGGTGGATTTTCTCGTACATGTCTTGTTTCAGATTTTGCAAGCTCGTATTAGGCGATACTGCCATTTCTGTACTGCCATAAGCACAGCATATAGCACTAATGACAACATTGTTGTGAATGGATCAATAATTGCCAGCGGAAAAATGGAGGGAGAGTTTCTTTGGACAATTATATGTTCATTGAGTTTTAGTTTTGCCCTATTGAAACAGAGGAAAATAAGACTAATTTATCAACTTTCTTCATTCTTCTCAGAGATCAAACAGGATCAGGAATTGGGAAAAGCAGGCAAATGAAAACTGCCTAGCTAGGCCACGATATCAAATCCCAACATCCTCGCAAGAAGTTCTTGAATGCTCCTGAAGTCTCAAGTGTCTGTAAAATAACAAAGTCAGAGACAATCAAGTAGACTATCTGAAGTGTAAGAGTCTATGGCAAAAAATTGATTGAAATTTCTATTTAATTGTGTGAAGAGTAACACCATCCCCACTTGCCATGTATTCCTTTTCCCATAAGAGAGAGAGGAGAAAGCTGTGAGACATAATGCAATCAATACAGTACAAGAGCTATTATTAGCACCAATATTGTTGTTTTCACACACTTTCTCATAAAATGAGCACAATGAGCAATTTGTTTAATAAAGAGTGTTGCTAGTTGGTCATTGTGAGTATTCTATGAAAATAAATAAACGGGAGTATTTTTTTCTATTAGCACAGAATTGAATTTAAAAGCTTGAAAAGCTTGATTCTTTTCTGGGGTCCCCCATAGAATTCCATGCTAACTAATGCAACAACCAGTTTGGTAAAGATTGGTCCCCTCAAAGATTTCCCGTGTCACAATATGGAAACCTTTTAATTGTTCTTACTTGTATCAAGGAACCAGACAAATTTGATAATGAGGATCGAACTTTTGATCATTTAATTAAAGATAATCTTATATTATATTAAGAAATTAATTATTTCAAAAACCTAAACTGTTAAGTTAAAGTAAATAGGTATTTTTATTTTATATTTCAAATAACTTGCAACAACATTCTAAACTTAGTTAATCTGTTCATAAAACATTAAACATGTTTACGTGAAAGTCACACTCAAAGCTAGCTACCTAACTAAGAGCTTGACAGGAATCATTGCCTAATCAACCAGATCTTTATTGCTTCAATTCTCTTGAGTGAGAATTCAACATCACCGCACTCAAAATTTTGCCATCCACCTGAGCAGGAGTCTTCTTGAGCAGCCAGACTGTTTATACATGTGTCTCTCTATTCCTTGCTTGGATATTGAAATTGACGCATTTGATATAATTAATTTTGGAGCTGTAAATTGAAGGTTATTGGAAGCCTCAATATGAGGTCACAAAATGCAAGACAGTGGTTGTTTTGGCTGCATGCTTTGTTCTGCAAAGTGGATTGTTGATCGCTATACCTCTATGCCCTTATTACTTAGCTTTGAAGTCATACAGTAACCATTATCATTAAATATGCAAATTAAGACCAACATATAGCCCACAAGGAAAAGATAAATCATTTGTCTAAAGAAAAGGTAACTCAAGTTCTGTTTTGCTTTCTCAACTAAACTGCCTTACCTTTTTCTTTTTCTTTTCTATTGGTTTTAAAATTTTGTTGGGCAACTAACCGACTGCTTGATATAATAAGAAAACTATGGTGGAATTGGTTCCATTTAGATTAAGGTAAAAATTTATTGAAACTTTTATTGAAAAAGGATTGTGAAAATACCTTATTCCTTAAAGTATAACTGACATAACTATCATAGAGATTCATGAACAAGTGGTGAAAGGACTCTGATTTTCAGTTTGCATAGAAAGAATGTAATTTCCTCTGCAATTCAGAGTCCAACGGCAAGTGGCAATCTTCAACTAGTTGTTACCAAGAGGTAATGATTAAATTAAAAGAATAAAATCAGAAGAAAATAGCAAACGCAGCTGGTTCTAGGATGGGACGAATTTGTTTAGCAATATAGAGCTCTTAAGCCAAGGAGATCAGCGGGGAATAGTTTAAAGGGGCTTAAAAGAATGGGAAACACGGAAACAGCGCCCACGTTCGCCCAATATCTTACTTGTTTCCTTATTGCTTTCGGTTTCTCTCCCCCTTTCCCTCTTTCTCTCTCTCATACTCTCATATAATAAGCCCTCCCCTAAGGACAAAAAATGTTGTCTACGTATCCAAGGAATAAATATACGCCCTTTCTTCTCTTGTGAGCCTCCATAAATATTCTTATCTCCCTGCTTCACCCCTTCTCTCTCTCCTTAATTAGCCACTGCCTTGTTCACAGCGCAAGAAGTTTGAGAGGCTCTATTGCTAGTGCTTCCATGATCATGGTTTGAAGTCTCCTTCTTTTTCCTTTGTCTATGCAAATTCTAGTATGTTTTTTTCAAATAATTTAATTATGGGTTAATTTGTTTTGCTAATGTTCAATATAGGCATACCAAAAGCCTGCTTGGTTGGAAGCTCTTTACACACAAAAGTTCTTTGTGGGGTGCTCTTTCCATGAAAATGCAAAGAAGAATGAGAAGAACATATGCTGCTTGGATTGCTGCACCAGTATCTGCCCCCACTGCATGCCATCCCATCGCTTCCATAGGCTTCTTCAGGTTCGCCGTTATGTTTATCATGACGTTGTCAGACTGGAAGATCTTCAGAGACTCATAGACTGCTCCAATGTTCAGGTATATTACTTCGGACTTCAGTCTAGTGCAGTAAATGAGGGGCTGATGAATATTTACTGCAGTCCCTACAAAATTTTCTATTTTTCTTTTGCGAATTCAACTTGATGTTGTTTGCTAATTCTGTTAGGCTTATACTATCAATAGTGCCAAGGTGGTGTTCATCAAGAAGAGACCACAAAACAGGCAATTCAAGGGGTCAGGAAACTATTGCACTTCTTGTGATAGAAGTCTGCAAGAACCTTTTATCCATTGCTCCCTGGGTTGCAAGGTACATATCTGTACACAAAATTCTCTCCTCTATGCTAGAAGTGAAAGGTTATTGTAAAGTTATGAACAGTGCCACTTTTCCCCCGCAATCTTCGCGTTATAAAATCTAAATCATAGACTAAGCTGTAAAACTCATATCATTCGAAAGGCTCACACCATTGTGAGGATTGTATAGATGTAGGATTGTGAAAATATTGTTTCTCAATTGTGAATAATGACTGATCACAAAGTCCTTCGGCTGATAACAATTTACCCCTTCTGCAATTAAAGTTCTTTCTGTGCTGAAACTGCATATGCAGGTGGACTTTATGCTGAAACACTGCAGGGACCTCTCACCCTACTTGAGGACATGCGAATCGTTACAGCTGAGTCCGGAACTGTTGATCCCACAAGACATGGGGGAGGAAGAGATGACCAACGAGACACCTGGTTCGACCACTGTGGACAGTGAGGAGCCAGTGAGCTCGTGTTCAGGGTCATCAGGGTCGGAGAACATGAGCATGGCCTGCTCAGAGATTGTTAGGAAGCAGAGAAGTGGGTGGAATGTGTGTGCAAGGTTAATGGCCAATAAGGTTTCCGACGAAGACATGGCTACTAGCATGAGTAGAAGAAAAGGCATTCCTCACAGATCTCCTCTGTGTTAGCTTAGCGATATCATGATATTGATACAAAAATAGAGATTATTACAATTTCCCATACTGAATTGTTCAAAATGCTCATCTCTCTATCTCGAAATTGAAGTTGTTTGAGTTTAATTAATCACTTGGTCGGGGGCTTTGTCTTAATGGCATCACGTGATTCCTCCAATTCGAAGTTATGGTCTGTGTATATTTTTTAATGTGGTACCGAATAATAATAATAATAATAATAATAATAATAATAATAATAATAATGTGAATTTAATGATTATGACTATTTAAAATGTGACTTTGATGATTTTTTTACCACTTTTAACAGGAATATTTTCAAATGTTATTTATAATGAGTAAATTTTATTATCTAATTTATTTTTTTATCACTCCAATTATATCTTTTTTATATAATATCACGATATTATTTTTCTTTAAAATGATAAAAGATCTAAATCGCACTCACATTACAATTCGGACCCACTCATTTGTGAAAGCAAAAGATAAACCCACAAAATAAAAGTTTATAAAACCTATTACAAAAATAAGGTGAGATTAAATCAATTAAATTTCATAATTTAATGACTTAAATATTTTAAATATATATTTTTTATTTTCATTTAAGGGAAGAGATGAATTACTATGAAAATACTACATTCATTTTAGAGGAATGGTCATTATCCACTTATTATTTACTAATAGAAATAGTTAAACATTTAGAAACGTTGTTTTGTTGCTAAAACAGTTAGTTTGGGATTTTTCTTTTTATTTTGAAACTAAAATTAGGGCAATGATAAATTTAACAATCATTTATCCACCAACTTCATAAGAAAACCATTGGGGCCTGGTAGTTTGTGCTTCGTTTTGGAGTCATCCTCAGCCCGGGTGGTTCAGTAAGATAGGCTAGAGCCCAACTTCTGACTCATGAAGATTATACTAAGCCCGTGGGCCAGGTCAACCAAAACAATTATACTGATATGGATTATGGTGGAGAAAATTTTACTTTTTTTTATATTTGTTAAATTTTATAATTTAATTTATAGGTTTTAATAAATTTTATGAAATAAAAAATATGTGAAAATAAAGATATAAAAATGGTGAGACTAAACAATAAAAGAAATAAACAAATAAACGAAAGATGGTGCATTTGTTCTAATTTTCATGAACATAAAAAGTAACTATACCAAGCAAAAGGAGAGGACCAAAAGAAAATTGATGATGAAAGTGATAAAGAAAAGGAAGGCTACACTGAATCTGAAACAGATATTGTGTTAATTTAACTCAAAAAAGTGCAAACGCAAGTTTCCAAGAAGCTTGTTTTTAGAACATCTTTCCAGTAGCCGCTTTCCATGGCCACATAATGCAATAATTAACCTTTCTTTTTAGTGAAAGAATGCCGAAAAATTTAGGCTCAAAATTTCATCAATTTTCACTAGCTAGAGAGACAAAAGTTTAGAGATTGTAGAGGTGCAATGGATGAGAGATAAACATACATACATACACACACACACACACACACACACTTGTGCATAAATTGTTAAAGTCTTGTATAGAGAATAATAAACCTATATAAATATCTTTAACAAGGGTGACTCATCAGACGTAGAAAATCTCAAGTTTAGACAACCAGGTCAGTTCAATTGGTCAACTTTTGGCTTATGGTAATTGTATAGTTTGAGTTTAAATTCATGGATCCTCTTGATAGGCAATCTGCAATTCTATCATAAATTTTTACTGAAGTTTATAAATTATTTTAACTTTTAAATGAGAAGAACTTCTCTTTACCTTAAACTTTTAATCTCAAGTTTAAATCAATAATCGTAAAAAATATTTTAAAATAATAATTAAATAGTAATACACTATTAAATATGCCCATCATATCTGTTTCTTTAACTACTCTGAGTGTTTTTTTTTTTTAATGCAATAAATCAGAATCCATAAAGGAAAGGGAGATCTAAACCAAGCATGGTTTGGATTTATTTGATGTGTCAATACCTACACAAATAAAGTAGAGTGTGAGTGGTGAGTGTGGATATAATGACAAGAGATGAAAACAAGTCACAGTCACAGATATGCAGTGAACATTATATGAGATTATTTGCAGGCACTGTATCTAAGCACCCATTAGAAAAGAGCCAATAATATATATTCCTGGGAAGAGTGTAGAAGCACATGATTAATTTGTTGACTGCAATCCTTAATATAATCCACTTGTTCCCACAGTCTCATCCTTTATATAATCCACTTGTTCCCACACTCTCATCCATTATACGTTCCTGTGTTGACCCTTGACAGCTTATTTTCTGGTGTATCTATTGCCAGTGCGCCTCTTCTTACCTCACCATTTTTGTCTGTTTGCATCACTGTTTAGTTTGTTTCCCTCAAATATTTGATAATCACACTGAAAATCAAAGGGAATCAAACTAATCGCTTTCAGAGACCATTTTCGGTCCTTAAATAATAAAATAAAGGGATTAAGGCTTGTAAAAAATAATGAATAATAAATGGGTATGACTATATAAATGTTTGGTATCATGAAATATAGTACGATATCCAGGATGTATTAAAATTGACACTATTAGTTTTTTGTGATTATTTATATCTTAAACATTTTGATAATATTGGGACATCTCCATAGAATATCGATGCCTTTTTGTAATAAAATGAGAAATAATTTATTTAATACATACAAAAAAAATTTTAACTTAAATATTTAATAAAAAAGTCTTAAAACAATAAATATATAATACTATTATATTATTAAAAATACTTAATTATATTTTAAAGTATTATACTATACTCTCATGTTCTAATTCAAATAATACGAGATTATTTTATGAAAGAAAAAAGTTTAAAAAGAAGGAATGCTACTTCATTTTAGTAAAAAAATTTAAACATAAATTTTATAAATTGTAATTTTATAAAATATATACATTTGTTCCTCCCACATCAACAAATACTTAAAAGTAAAAACATGGTGGGTCGACAAACACTTTAAGCCTCATCATCAACCTGGAAAGTTCTCAACAATAATAATATGGTTTGTGTAAGCTGCCCTTAAAGAAGCACCTAACGCTAAACCAGCGGCGCAATCCAGCCCCCGAGAGTCACGTCATGTATAAAGTTGCAGTTGTGATAACCAAGCAAATTTCAGCTTTGTTCCCACAAAAAGCACCTCACCTGCATTTATTAAACTCTCGCAATGGTGGTGGCCATTTGTTGTTTTTCAATCTTCCCGCCCCAGATTGTATTGGCTTCAATATTATGCAGTGCTAGTTTATGCTTTGCGCCCAATGTGACCTAACATTTGCGATTTCCTCAAATATGGTGCCCTAAAGCGATACCCATTAACGAAGAACTCTTTCTAAACGCTAAAACTGACAAATCCAGTATGCCAGAATTGGGCAAGAAGACAGGAGAGGTTGCTTTTCTTAGATACCTCTCGCAATGGTGGTGGCCACTTCTTGCTTTTCAATCTTCCCTCCCCCAGATTGTATTGGCTTCAATATTATGCGATGCTAGTTTATGCTTTGTGTCCAGTGTAACCTTACATTTGCGATTTCCTCAAATATGGTGCTCTAAAGCGATACCCACTAACCAAGAACTCTTTCTAAACGCGTAAAACTGACTAATCCAGTATGCCAGAATTGGGCAATAAAACAGAAGAGGTTGCTTTTCTTAGATACCTCTCGGTTTTTTCCTAGCAACAGGCAACAATACCTGTTCAAAACCTACCTATCCCTATGTTCTACTTCCCCTGCATAACGTTGTATCCTTATTATAAAACAAAGGGGTTAGATTTTATATTTTTGGGTAAAAGTTGTGACTAGTGTTATATATATTGTGATTAAATAATGTGTATAATGTTAATATAAAATTATCAAAAGCCATCATCAATGAAAGTTTTGATGGGAAAGTGACATTCTGATAGTTTAATATTAATATTACATAATTACAATATGTATAAATAATTTTATTTAAGATTGTTGTTTTGATATCAATGATAGCTTCTAAGACAAGATAAGTTATTCCCACGAAGTGAGTTTCACTCAAAACTCACGAAAGTTAATGTATGATAAGTGTGATAAAGAATTGCGCTGTATTAGGGCTTATAAGTTTTGTGTAAAACTCACATGATGAAAATAGTTTCTCTTCCACTATATATATTTAAAGAAATATAATTATTTCAATATATTAATATAAATCAATATTATGTGATAAAAAAATGACAAAAACAGTGCATCTCTTATTATTTACTCATGCAAGAATGGTTGGAGGTTCGAATACTTTGTTTAACTTAAACAATTCCAAAATGTTAATTCTTTAATTGAAGGAACATTTGTACCATGCAACGATATAATATAATATGTTTTGACCAACATTTTGGAACTTGATAGAATTATGAATGCACATGGGTCACTCTTTGAACATAGATTCCTTCGCACTGTCCGTTTCTTAGGTCCCTTTTAGGAGTAGATAGTAACTTCCTCTCTTTTACAAAAGAAAGATGATGGATAGTTTTAGATTTTTTAACTTTCAAAAGTTTACTCATGAGATTTCTATTCATATTTATTAATTGACACTCGACACTGCCTTTTATATAATTGATATAGAATCAGATTTCTTTTCATCTTTTGAATTATAAAAATCAATTCATAATCACAAAAAAATAATTAACTCATAAAATATGACTTCTTCTTTTTTACATTTTTATACCCAACTTACTTTACAATCATTCCAGATTGAAAAACAAAAAGTGAATATAAATAATGGTATATAAGTGTTTATAATAGGAAAGCCAAACTGTCTTTTTTTTATAAAAAAAATAGGGAAAAATATATATATTTTAAATTTATTTAGAATTTTTTTTATATTTTGTAAAAAAAAAAAAGACAATCGAACTTTTTTAAAAAAATAGACAATTTTTATCCTTGTAATAGTAATGAAAACCAAGGGTAGTGTCAAATTATGAAAAGCGCCTTTTATAGCTTCTTTAAATTTCTTCAAATTAACCTAATGAATGAATTAGACTCCATGTAAATATTCTCCAAATTCAATATACTTTTGAAAAAAATATCATCTAATCATTCATTCATAGCCCTCTTAGTCAAAAAGATGCCTTGCCGACACGACCAGATTGCGGGCAAAATCACTAACCTGTGAAAGCAAAAATGGCAATGCTTCATGGGTACGTTGGCTGTTAGCGTCATTTCCACTCAACCAACTTTTGTATCTTTTGTTCGATTCACGATGTTAACGTCGTTAATTAGCTAAAGAAGTTATAAAAATTATTTAAATTTATATATATATATAATGACTTATCTATTTTCATGTCAAAAATACATTTACAAAACATGCGTAGATACACCAGAAGAGTAGAGGAGACCACATGGACGTGATAATGGAAATTTCTACACCCACATTTTTGGACGCTAAACTTAGCGTCTATTGTAAAAAGAAAAGTTGATGAGACGTCGTTTCAACCATTTTTCTTCCCGATACCCAGTGTACGTCCTAGGACATACACTTATCAGAGCTCATGTGACAATGGGATAAGCTGCGCTGGTCATGGGAATGAAACATCATTGGTCTCCAAGTTTGCGCCGCTGCACACAACACAATGCACAAAACATCCAAAGAACCCGCTCTGCTCTGCTTAAAACATGATATGGGACTGTAATTTGTGTAGGATACAGGGTACCTAAGCCATGCCATACCATGATCGGTGTACATTGCGGATCAAATGTATTGGCTTTCAAATTTCTTATTTTCAGTAATTTTTTTATCTTTTTATATTATATTTAAATTAAATATGTGAATTATATTTTATTTTTATTAATTATTTTCGTTATGTTTTTATGCAAAAAAAATCAGCCCATACTTAATGTACACATGTAAATTTGGGTTCTAATTTTTTTATTTTAATGAGTTTTTTTTAGGATTAAACTCCTTTAAAAATAAATAGTTTTGAGTATATTTTATTACAATTTAAATTTTATAAATTTAAATTTTTATTAATTTATTTTTTAATCATGTATCTGTCTTTCTCTAGTTAGATACATAACCAAGCAAACACGTCTTATTTTTTTTTATCGTAAAAACATTTTATTTTTATTCTTTTTTCTAAATCATAAAAATATTTTATATTGATAAACTGATAATATAGATATATCCAATTTTATTTCCATTCCTCAAAATTTGCAGCTGTGCCTTCTTTTTTCTCTAAATAAATATTGATAACAATTTTTTTTGTATTTTCCTCAAGATTATTGCAAATCCTTTTGTTCACTTAACTTATATGTTTAAAAAATCTCATTTTATTTAATAAAAATATAAATATAAATTACATTTATTGACAAATCAACGTTTAAAAAATATTTTATTTATTTTCAACTTCATATTTTTAGCGGCAAGGTATGTGGTTACCGATTTAGAAAGCCACGCGGCAAAGAATGAATGTCAAAGCATTTTAAAATTATCCAAAATCGATTTAAAATAATTTTGAATAATTAAAAGATATTTTAAAGTTGCTTAATTAATAAACAAAGCAAAGAATATGACATGGGAAATTGAGACCGAGACGCGGTAGCGGCACACGTAACCTTAATAGAGAAAATCTTGACAATTAGGATAGAATAGAGATGTTTGGATAAAATGGTAAAATTGTAGGACAGGCCCACCAAATTTAAGGCGTTACGAGTCGATATCTCCGTGGTAGTTAGGTTAGGTTTGTTTTGTTTCTCTAACAGAGGTTTTCTTTCGGTTTTTTTGGTTTACAAAAATGCCCTCATCACTAGCTCTCTGTATATTACTAAAGTACCCCCAAATGTAATTTATTGTCCAAAATATAATATAATTGGTATTTAAGCAAATGGTGTTTTTAGATTTGATTCTTATTAAATATAGTTAAATTATTTTATTCTTTGGAATGATTTTATTTTATTTTAAATTTTTATATAATTTTTTATTTTTAAAAAATTATACTACTTTTTATTATATATTATAAATATATTATATAAGTTTAATTTGATTTAAATTATTAAAATGTTCTTAATTAAGTAATAAAATTTTATTTTCTTAAATTTTATGTTTGATTTTCTTTGTAACTTTTTGATAATTTATGATTTTTTTATAAAATATTTCGTGAAAAAGTTTGTAAATTAAAAAAAATACACATGAGATTAACCTTGACTAAATATCAATTTTGAAAAGAAAAATTTTACTTTTGATTTATTAAGGATTTTTTTGATAAGTCAATAAATTTATTATTTATCTAAAAGTAATTCTAAAAATTTAAATTTATGTGTAATATATTTATAAAACATAAAAGAGATTAATGTAAATTTTATATATAAAAAAGAATTTGCATAAAAAATACAAAATAGTAGAGAAGTTAAAATTGTTTAAGTATTTCCTATTCTATAATAAAGACTCGAAACAAATAGCTCTAAGTTGGATTCTTATTAAAATCACTTAAACTATCTTATTTTTTTTAAGCAATTATTATTCTATAACAAATATTCCGACAAAGTAATTTTAAATTCAATTCATGCTAACAGCAATTAAATTATCTTATGCTTTACATATTTCTTCTTCTATATTCGATGTATAACAAAATCTTCAACAAAGAGATATATCTCTGCTTAATTTGTTTCATGAACTCAGTGATATTCAAGTAATAATCATTTAAAATTAGAATAACCGTTTCCTTTTTTTTTTAAAACAAGAATCTTCTTTAGAATTAGTTTTTCTCATCCCAAAAAAAAACTTTCTCTAGAATTCAAACCAGTTAACTTTTTTTTTTTTTTTGGATTAAATACCTAGCTGGCTAATTAATTAATATAATATGGAAGCTTTTTTTTTTCTTTTTTTTTATAGGTGAAGAGGGTTGTCACCAATTAATTTGCTTGAGCCTGGAGACCACACGGGGCTGCAGGTCACAGTGGTTTTGATTACAAAGCCAATATATCTTAAATCTTCATGTACCATACTTTTCAATTGGGTGTCATTTTGTATATGTTGACCAACTTAGCTTACCCCAATTTTTTTTTTCCTTTTTCTTTTGTAATTTGGGGATAATATAAGCTATAAATGTGCTTTAAGAGATGTTAATTTCATTTATTATAGATGTGACTTTTACATGTCTGCCTTTTGATCAATGAAGAAAACAGTCCACAGTTTGGTGAGTAGAAATGTCAACAGAACAAAAAGTAATAGAAAAACTATGAGGATCATTTTTATTTACCAAAATGAAAAATCAAAGTAATAGAAAAACTATGAATATCATTTTAATTTTACAAAATAGAGAAATAAAATACAAATTGAGTCACTTTTATAAACTATTCCATGTTCTCTTTGCCACTAAGAATATTTAATCCTTTAAAAAAGGTAGGAAATATATTCCTATGAACTTTTTCCTAATTTATTTTCCTTATGAGTTCCTATTTTTCTACAAACGTGGACAAAATTGTCAATTCAAAAGGTAAAGCCTACCGCCCCCTGAAATCACCCCAGGTCCTGCCTTGTCTTGCAATTACTTGAAAACTGAATTCCGGTAAATTATTCTATGGAAAAAGCAAAGCACAGGGTATTTTCGTCACATCGTTAAAATACATACAGGTATATAGAAGGCCTCTCGCAGTCTCTATCTCAGGTATAAAGATGATATGAAAAACACAATATTGTCATCCTCCCTTCCCCTCTCTTGCGCTCCCTTTGTCTGTTTTTCTCTGAAAAACCAGAGGCTGTGGGGTAACAGGAGGAAGCACAAGCATTAACATTATGTTCTGCTTCAGATCAAATTCTTCTCTCTTTCTTCTCTTATTTCCTTTCTTTCTCTTTTTATTTGCCACCTCTGTAATCTCTCATTCGCACTCTTTACGTATTCCAGGTAAACTTTGTTCAATTCTCTTTTCTTTTTCATCCTCTTATTATTCTCGAAGATTGATATTTTTTTTTCCCCATATGGGTATTTAATTTTTTTCATTTTTTTAGATGGTGTAGAAATTGGTGTCAGAGGACATTATAATGAGGTGCTGCCATGGAAGATTAGGAGATCACTGGCTCAAGAAACCACGGCTAATTCCTCCCTCTTGTTGGCCGAGGAAAGAACCCGCCGTCAAGACCCTCTTGACCATTTTAACCGTTACACTGGTGGTTGGAATATCAGCAATCAGCATTATATTGCGGTAAGATTGTTTGTTTCAGTCCTTTCTGATATCTCTTGGTTCCGGAACTTTCTTTTCTCAATTGTATTTCATTGATATGTTTTTGGTCCGTATTTTGTTTCTACAACCGGTGAGAACTTTATAGTTTTTCTAAAAAGAAATTGTAGTTTTCGTTGTAAAATTGATGATAGGATATCATCTTTTCTGGGTTTTATTCTTTTATTAGCTTTCTTTTCAACCCATTTTACTATTTTGGTTCACCATTTTACTGTAAATGGTTCTTCTATTATATATAATATAATATAAAGTTTATAGCCATGTAGATTTGCTTATATTTTCACTCGTATACGTGTTTGGAATGTGAGCTTCTGGAGCTGTAGACTGACGTTTAGTCATCTGGTTTTAATCTTGTTCTCTTGAGGTTGTAATTTTGCTCATGAGTCGCTATATTACCTGTTATATGGCTTCACCTTTCTGCTGTCTTGTTTCTTGAAATCGGATTTAATCTTCCTTCTTGTCTTGGTTTTCAGATATATTATGTTTCGCTGATTTCTGATTGTTCTCATCTTGGTGCAGTCAGTTGTTTTTACTGCGGTTCCCTTCTTTGTTATTGCCGCAGTCTGGTTCGTGATTTTTGGGCTTTCTCTGTCCTTCATCTGTCTGTGTTACTGCTGTTGCCCCAGGGAGCCTTATGGCTATTCTCGAGTGGCCTATGCTTTGTCTTTAATCTTTCTTATTCTCTTCACCATTGCGGCAATGTATCCCTCTCTCTTTTTCTCTACAAAACAGATTATTTCTTTTGCTATCCTTGATTTAACTGGCATTTTGCAACCCCCTAAACATGTATGTTCAATTATGCCAGAGCTGGATGCGTTTTCCTGTACACTGGTCAGGGGAAATTTCATGGCAGCTCCTCAGACACTCTAAAATATGTTGTGAGTCAGGCTGACCTCACTGCTGAAAACCTCAGGAATGTGTCAGATTATCTTGATGCGGCTAAGCGGATTGGAGTTGATGCTGTTTTTCTGCCATCAGATGTTCAGAAGAACATTGATAATGTTATAACAAAAATTAACACTTCTGCTGCCACTCTTTCCGATAAAACCGAAGAAAATTCAAAGAAAATACAAAACGGTTTTGATGGAATGTAAGTACATGGATGTAATTCTTATTGACTGCTTCCAATATTCTTTCCTAACATTCATCTGTTGATTTTCCGAAGGAGAATGGCTCTTGTTATTGTTGCTGCTGTTATGCTCTTTCTTGCATTTCTTGGATTCTGTAAGTTTTACCATATTATTATTAATTTATTAATTTTTCTCGCTCTATGTTATAATTTTACTGAAATCTTATCTCAATTGCTTGTGTTATTGTCTTTTTGCAGTGTTTTCTGTTTTGGGGATGCAGTGCCTTGTATACTTGTAAGTTAAATTCGTTGACCTACTTTCTTTGTTTTTTCGTTGCCTTGTGTCCCAATAGTTTCCAGTCCGTAAATAATGTGTATTTTATGGCTGCAGCTTGGTACTTGCTGGGTGGATTCTTGTTGCTGGCACATTTGTGCTTTGTGGTGTATTTCTCTTTCTTCATAAGTAAGTAGCTGTTCATTTGGAATATTAATATTGAATTTATTGTAGTTTTCTTCTAAATGTCATTATGGATTTATTTTTCTGTAGACCTATTATTTAACTAGGTTCTTCAACTTATTGGCGAAAAAGCAAGGGTTTCTTAGTTTAATTTTCTGTCGTTTGTGAAATCAGTGTTTGTTTGAAGAGATTGTTAAAAAAGATTTATTGATAAATTATATTTTTAAAATTTTGATTTCTGAGTTCTAACAGAACTTAATGGTGTTGTTTAATTTAAGTAGCTGACTCTACCTAATAAGATAAAGTTTTGTGTGTTGTTGTTATTGTGAATTCAGTGTTTATTTGGGAACCTTGAAGAAATTTTGATAGTAATCTTCTGTTTTTATAAAATACCACCGCCCCTTTCCTTTTCTGTTTTAACTAGGAAATGGACTTATTGGGAGCTATACGAACAGCTGTATCATAATAAGAACCAGTGGTAGAATTCTTATTGGTGTTAAGATGAATTAGGTTTATTTGTGCGTCTTCCTAACTTAGTGCAGTTTGATGCTTTATAATATTAACCGGTACTCATAAGATTCATTGTAAATGCCAATTTTATATTATTGAAGTTCATGGCTACTAACAGCACTGAAGCTGCCTGTATATTATGAAATACTCACTCTATTGCATGTTGGTACTAGTGCTGTTGCAGATACATGTGTTGCCATGGATGAGTGGGTTCAGAATCCTACTGCTCATACAGCCTTGGATGATATTCTTCCATGTGTGGACAACGCAACTGCGCAGGAAACCTTGTTACAAACCAAGGATGTGACACACCAACTTGTTAAAATAGTTGACAGTGTCATCAGTAATGTCACAAACAGGAATTTCCCTCCTTCTGCTCAGCCATTGTATTACAATCAATCAGGACCTCTCATGCCTCCTCTCTGCAATCCATTAAACTCTGATCTCACAGATCGGCAGTGTGCAGCCGGGGAAGTGAACTTGGACAAAGCTTCAGAGGTGAAGAACATTTAAGATTTTGAAATGTAAATCTAGGTGTAGGGTTAGTAGAATTTTACAAAGAAATTAACTATTAACATGCTAAATTTCGTGACCAGAAAAGCCTGGCCAGACATGTGCTTGCTAGCTGATTTTTGTCTCACATTTTCAAGTTTGTGTGGTCTCTGACCTGATCGGCATGTCTGGTGGCTTTGGATATTCATTTCCATCCAAATGCATGCTAATGAAATATGGTCCCACTATTTCTACACAATTCTCACTTCATAAAATTTATACAATTAAATTTATTACTCACAATTAAACTGTAGGATTCAGCAAATTCTATTGTGAAAGCTATTCCATGGCAATAGCTTTTTTCAATGAAATAAAAGGAGTATAACATTCAAATTTTGTTTCAAGCAGGTATGGAAGAATTATACTTGTGAGGTTTCATCATCAGGTATTTGTGTCACACCCGGTCGAATGACCCACAAAGTATACACCCAAATGGCAGCTGCAGTGAATGTGAGCTATGGTTTGTATCACTACGGTCCATTCTTGGTTGATCTACAAGACTGTACTTTTGTCCGGCAAACATTCACAAAAATCAGCAACAGATATTGTCCTGGTCTACGGAGACACAGTCAATGGATTTATGTTGGATTAGTGATAGTATCTACTGCTGTCATGCTTTCTTTGATCTTTTGGGTTATCTATGCAAGAGAGCGGCGGCATCGTGTTTACACCAAAGGGCGCATGGCTAGAGGCGAAGACAAAGCCCCCTAAAAGATGCTGCCATCTAAATGGCTTTAGGTATAATGTGATTCTCATGTACATTTGAGTTGATCTTTGGTATATTATTGATTCCTCATTTGGTGTTTGTGATGTGATAGAGTTATTTATCTCTTAGTAGCTATCTGTAGTTTCAAGTAGCTGTAGATGTATGGATTGATGTCCCCTGCAGTGGGGGGACTGACTGCAGGGTATGAGTGAGAGAAAGAGGGAGGGTTTCGAAGTTGTTAAAAGGTGGGAGAAAGTGGATCTCACCACAAACACTATATGTTCACTATTATCTAGAAATGATCTAGAGTTACCAATGTCAAGCTAGTTTGACTGCAAGCAGTGACATTTCTTTGATGTATGCATACTGATTTAAGGAGGAATACTTACTTTGTACAAAGTTGTTCAGAGGTCAATTTCAAAGTGCCTATATAAGGTTTTCTATATCATAAAGAATAAAGAAAAGATCAATGTTTTTATATGGGATTGAGATCAGGTTGTGGTTAAACAGATGTAAGTAATTTGGATATGGATCCGGGTGGAGGTAATGTTTTATTCCTATGTGACCCGTTAGCATCCCCACTGCCAACTTTCATTGATGGAGACTATTCTTATTTCTTGGGCCCCAAGGTTTGACCATGAAACAACAAATGGTCCCTCCGAAGGTCTCCTGTGTCGCCTGATACGAACGTTAAAGCCGGTAGTCCCTTAGAGTCTATTGACCCTATATGCTTTAATGGGCCTACCCTCTCTGATCTTGTAAATGGGACTTGGCTTTCTAGTATCATAGTTGGCTCGAACCGACTAACAACTCAGGTTGAAATAAGGGGTGTGTAAATCAGTCAAGACTCACCCCGAACTTGTTAAAAATTAACATGACTTGTGATTTGCTCCTACATATATCTGGGTTATGTTTGTTTTAAGAGGTTCGAATTTGAACCAACTGTCAGAACACGTACAAAACTTGATAACCGATAACCCGATTGATCAAAACCTAATTCATATATATATATATATATATATATATATATATATATACATTTAGTTTAGGTCATTTTTTAAACCTGATTTTCTTCAACTAGACCCTATTTGTTTTTTTTAAAACTCAACCAGACTTGACCCGATGCACACATTAGTTGACATATAGGTGCGCTTGAAATAACTTTTTGTTACTAGTTTGTAGGGTGTATTTGTTGGAGAAAACAACTTCCCCTTGAGAAGTAATATTAAATAAATACTCGCGAAAGGTATATTGATTTTCTATTTTGTAATTTAATTTATAAAATTTAATAAATTTAATAAATTATATTTTTTAAATAAAAAATTTATAAAAAATTATTTGTAAGAATTTATAAGAATAACATGATTAGGTTCGGTTAGACTCCACAGGCCACGACATGGACAAGATCCTTATCACTTGCAATTTACCAAACCTATTGTGAGCCAGCTTGGTTTAAAACAAAAAAAAAACATGTTAATGTTTGGATACCTTATTTGAAAGGGGATCAGGATCCTTTTTAGTTTATTTTTATTTTTTTATTTTATTGGCTTTAAAAAATATAAAAATAATAAATTTTGATTCCTTAACTTTATTATTCTGTAACTTTAATTATTTTCATTAATTCCCACTTAATTCTTCTATTTCTTTATAATTGTATTTTCTAAGTTTGTGATGCAGAACCTTTAAAAGGCATTACAAAAATAATCTGTATGAAGAGTTGCTGTCAATCATTTGGAGCCACCCTTGTTGTACAATAATGAAAATAAATTAAAAAAAAAGAGAAGGAATTGCGTAGTCCGTAATGGGCAAGAAGTCCACTTAATTTGAACCCAAGTACGACCTCAGAGATGCACACTACATTTCTAACTTGCGGTTTGATTCCACCATCCACCAATGCTTACAGAGTCTTGAACTGAACTAATATAAAAACATAGAAGAAAAAAAAGAGTCTTGAATCTTGATCATATAATAATGCAAACAAGTTTTTGAAATTAATACGTTATTAGACTAATTTGCCCATTAACAAAGGGTAAGTTGGTAAATGCACAGAAACCCAAACAATCTCCCCTAAATTACTTAAACAACCCGGTAGCTTAGCGGAAATAACCTGTGAAACACGAAGGTCATCCGGGTATTTGCAAGATAAGAGGAGATGCTATCAAACCGCCTTCAACTCTTACCTCCCATTAGTTTTCGGGTCATCAATAGATTTAAAGAAACAAACTCACACAACGCATCCATCATTCTCTCTCTCTCTCTCTCTCTCTCTGTGCGCCTGCAAGGGTTGAGCTATTCTATGGCCTCAAGAAATGCTGCTCCCTCTTCAAAGCCTCACTCTCCCGCAAACTCACCGTCACGTACGTGCCTGTGTTCGCCTACCACACATCCTGGCTCCTTCCGCTGCAGCATGCACAAGAAACCGCAGCGGGGCGTGGGTCGGCCGGCGGCGCGTGTTCCCTTCAATGTTGAGTCATCGGCGGCTGCCAAAGCCAATTCATGGAAGGCGATCTTGATGCAGATTATAAAACCCTCGAGCCATGATCTTCATAGAAGGAAGAATTTCAAGCCAAGACCTACCAGATTTTGCTTGATGAACGGCAACAGAGATGCAGTTGCAGTTTCTTGATCGTTCCTAGCTCTAGAGTCAAGGGTCTCTCTTCTGTTTTGCTTTATACTTGCATATAATTAGGGCCCCTCTTGATCCCCTTAATCTCTTCTTTCTTTTTTGGTAAGAGTGTGTGTGAGGATCGTATGTACACAAGGTTTTGCGTATGTTGGCACTGTGCAGACGACAAGAAGCCATCACAGTTTTGATTGCTACCTTCTGATCTTTGAACTGGAGCAATAGAAATTTCAGATGCTACTTGATGACATTTTTTTCTCTCTCTATTTTGAAATTCGTTGATACTTTTCTTCCTAAGTTTAGGAGTATTACGCTAATCTAATACGGATACAAATATACTGGTTCGTCAATTTAAGAATAGAATTGCTTTATTTTTTTTTTTTAAGAATTTTTATGGGTATCTCCATCTTTTGAATGAGATCTCCACAACTTTAGGATTAAATCCTAGTAATATAGTTTGGCTAAAGTGATATGGGATACAATCAGTTATCACTGCATCAATATTCAAAATGAAACATTTCCAGTAATTAAGATTGCAAGTGTTTCTTTGGATCATGTGGATGGATCCCTGCAACCGCTAGGTCTTTATCCATGGCCATTGCTTATTTAAACTAGATGCCATGTCTCTTCTAAATAAAGTAACTTTACTTAGTATGGTTCTTTAAATATCTTAAGAGGGAACAAAAATTAAAAAGAAGATGGAAAAATAAGGGATAGGCACGGCTCATTATCTGAGTGGTGCTCCAATTTGAGTTTTTGTAAGACTTATGTGAGTATTCTTTTGTTGGAGCAGAATTTTTTAAAAAAAAAAATTGGTTAATATAGTATCTATTTTAAAGAATAAAATAATAGGTCATTAATAATTAAAAAATCAAAAGTAAATTAATTCAAAAGTACACATTTTTATTTTATTGTAATTTGCATTGTTGATTTTTTATGAACGTAGTGGCGCGATTAAATCTCACATTTTATTTGTTTTATGAAGTGCATTATTGTTGTGTTTTTCAACTCAACATGCTTCCAATTCTTTTGGCAAATATTTTAATTAATAGATCCAGAGGACGGAAATTGGCCAAATTACAAATGAAAATGTCCAAAGCAGGGGGACACCTGCAGAATAAACAAAAGAACAACTGTAGTTTGAACAAAACAAAGCAAAAGAAAGCAGAAAATAGAGCTGGCAATTATTTATTATGTATAAATATATTGAATTGATGTAGGTAGTGTCGTGGTGGATAAGATCATAATCAGTGTTTAACTGGACTGATCAACTAACATTATTGGTGAACTTAGGTGCCTGAAGAATCTAATTACCTACCAAAGTTGAAGCTGATTTCTAATGACACAGACCCACCTATATTATATCGATGTGGAACTGAAGCACCTTCACACTAAATCCATCTCATGCATTTTAACATATTCACATCAAATGGAATCAGACGCAGGCCAATACTATATACAAAGATAAGATCAATGATAATATCATTATCGGTTCTGATATTTTCATAAATGAAATTTTATTAAATATTTATTTAAAATAATTAAAAGTATTAAATTTAATGAATTTTGAATTATAAATTTTAATAAATTAATATTTCACAATTAGTTTTGTAAGATATTAATAAGGTTTAGTGAAACTTTCTTTTCTCATAATCATTACTATCATATTTAAGAATATGCTCATATATTTTTAAACTTTTTTTTCAATTTTTAAGTTTAAAATAATCTTGTAATTCCCTTTGATAAATTTGGGATATTTTAAGGAACACTCTCGCCTTTTGAGATAATTTGGACTATGACTATATATATCTGTAATTCCCAATAAAGGGCCCTAAAGTTCCAAACTTGCTGCACGTCAGTCTCACAGCTCCCCACCCATCGTTGAATGTTCAATGGCCTTAATACATATAATTACTCCTACTCATAATATAGCAACCAAGGACCACCGTCACCAGCCCACAAGTGGAGGTCATAGTGCCCAGTTGCTTGTTATGTCTCCATAAAGACAAGACTCACTCACTGGTCACTGAGATCAAATCTTTGACAGCTAATTATAGATATATAGGTTCCATGGGAAGAAAAAGTCATTGTATAGGCGTAAATGAGTAGAGACCACTAGCTGGTAGAGATTTCTTCTCCAAAGTGGCCATTGACTGCTAACTTAAATATGACCATCCTTTCAATTCCTCTCCTTTATAATAACGTCTTTAGGCTCTGAAGTCGTTTTTGTCTGCAACTGTCAAGGGGAGAGGGAAAGCCTAGTTTTACGTGATGAAGAACTGATCTGGCCCATTAATGCAGCAAGCTAGTGTTCTTAATTTGGAAGGGTTGTCTTTCCCAATTCTCATGAATTCAGAAGGATCCTACATGAAATTAAGAGGCAACCCACGATCACTAAATGTTGGTTGCTGACATTTCGGAATTGAAGTTTCAAGCCAGCCCATACTGATTGAGTTTGCCATCACTTTAAATAAGTGATATCACAATCAGTCAACTTATGCGTTTCCTTTTTTTAACGAGAAAGTTTAGGTAAGGATTTATAATAATATTTATAAATTATTTATTAAAAAATTTAAACTTAAATTTTATAAATAAAGTATTTCAAATACTTTTATCACCTAAATTAATTCTTGTTATTAATAAGGTGATGATGTATAAAAATTGATTGTAACTCGAGTTGAAATTTAGATTAAATATTTAAATTTAAATATTAAAATTAAGTCATTTTTATTAAAAAAGATAAAATCATTTAACTTTAAATTTTACAAAAATTAAATTTTATGAAACTTAAAAAAAAAAAACCTTTTATTGATTATACATTTTTGTGTCATGCATATATGAGTTTTTCTTTTTCAATTTAGGTAAAATTATATACAGATCGAAGACAATGAATACTGGAAATATATTTTTACATATAATTTGGTTAGATTAGTTAACTACAGTAACATGATCATGGCATAATCTATGAGAATCAATGAATGCAAGTAAAGGAATACTTTAATACGTATATTAAAGCACAACAAGAAGGAGAAGGTTTTGTATAAAGAAAGGGATGGCATGAATTAGATTTTACTTTGATAATAGGATGACAGAGAAGGTACGCATGACATTTTGTTGGCAATCAAATTTTGGGATTGATTTGGTTCAAAATGATTATTGCTGTGTTGGTTTGGTGTAATTGAAAGTGGAGTGTTAATGGGACAGCAGATACAAAGAACCTATGATTAATTATTAATTTTATATAATTCAATGATTTTTATAATTAAAATTATTTTAGTAAACACTTTCTTTTTTTTTTCCTTTTAAGAAATATACTCTTATAAATCACGATTTCTTTTTTTATACAAAATTTTGTCTTAAAGAATATCTATAAATTGTTTATTAAATAAAATTATTAATAACCAAATTCGAATCTAAATCTTACAAATAAATTACTTTAAACTTGAACCAACTTCCATCCACAAATACTCATGAATTCTGCTTCGAAGTTTAGGCGGAGTTACACAAAATGAAGTATGAAAGAGATTGGCAACAGAGCATTCTAATTATCTGCATGCAGATGCGGCCCAAAGGTGCCGTAGATAACTGCAATACTGTGTGTATCAATTCAGGATAGTCATTGACTTGGAGCCAAATCACGATAACCATGAAGTTGCAATTCCCCCTCAACTATGCAAATTGTGTTTGAAGAAATGACCAAAAATATTGAATTACGAATGACGCCGTGACAAACTAGCAGCCTTGCAGGCTTCAACTCCGTAAGGGAGTTGCCTTATTTTGTATTGAAAATATCCTATTCCTTTCAATTTGTCAAAGCCACTCACTCCACAACACAGTCAGAGTGGCATGGATACTACGTGTCGTTTTTGTTTTTTTGTTTAGAATGTTCCAAAGTAAGTTGTGGCAGCTATGACTGGAGCGGCGCTTTGATGTGACTCCCTGCAAAAATTCCCTTTACCCATTTTCCAATCTGCACAAACTAGCCATCAATTGGGAGCAGGGATTCATGAACCCCTTTGAGTGGAGCAGGCTTGCGTGATGACCACCTCCTTTGCTTTCTTTAGTAACAAATGGTTCCAACATCACCCAAGTTCGCAAGGATGCAGAATTGGCAACGAATGTGTTGCTTATGCAATATAAGTTTGCATTATAGAAAAATAAAGACTAATTGTTAAATACACTAATTATAATATATTAATAAAAATGATTTATATTTATAAAAAAATTATATCCCTACGTCACTGTATCTATATCTCAATTATTTTTTTTATTTTTTAAAAAATTTAATTGAAATATCTCTTAAATCTTAGTCACGTTATCTCGCGTGGCTCAAACGTTGTTCATTACAACGTAGGAATAACAAAGTTCATATTTATATATTATGTCAAGAAAAAATTATATTTTTAATTTTTTTTAAAAAATAATTTAATTTTTTAATTTTAAATTAAATAAATTTAATTATTTTAAAATTATAATGAAAGTAATTAATTAATATAATTAGAATAATTTAATTTTTTTATAAATATAATTAAAATAATTTAATTTTTTATTTATTAAATTTTTTTAAATATAATATAATTAATCAATAATAACTTAAATTTTATTTTTATTATAAAAATTGTAACACTCATCCTCTATTTGATTTATTGTTAAATTTTAAGTTTTAATTTTATACATTTATATATTTTTTTAATAAAAAAATTAAATTTAAATTATTATCGATGAGTTATATTATATTAAAAAATAAAAAATTAAATAAATAAAAAATTAAATTATTTTAATTATAATTATAAATAGATTAAATTATTTAATTTAAAAATTAAAAATTAAATTATTTTTTTAAAAATATTGAGAGATTAAAAATTACCTTTCTCCGTTATGTCAACCTGATTAAGTACGTACAAAATTTTCAAACATAATCCAAACTTGTTTCGTGATTCGTAATTTTATATATAAGTTGATGAGGGATCAAAATTTTGTCAAAATCTAAACTTTGGACTAATCATTTAAGATAAGGGCGTGCACTGAACTCCAACCTAAAGTAACTTAAATACTTATATTTTGATTAATAATAAATTATGTTATTTTATTAAAATTTGATACAGACTCATACTAACCGACCAAACGCAAATAAATCTTGCTAGTCCATTTGACCGGAATGTAATTTTGGTTGAGTTTAGGTTTAAAATCTAAAACTCAATTTTTATTAACTCAACTAATTTTTTTCCTTGACTCAAAATCAATCTACACACCTTTAATTAAAAATACACATTAATTTATTAATTCAATAGATCTAAATCCAATTAACGTTTATAATCAATTGAATTTAAATAAAAAATTTAAAATCAATGTTTTTCAACCCAATCAAATTTTTATCTTAACCTAACTCAAATTTAACCATACAACATCCTAAACTATATAAAATTTTAATTTATAAAATTTTATTATTTTTATGTGTTTGATTCATATTAAAATTATAAATTTTTAAAATATTACATAATTTTTTAAAAAAATATAACTCTAATATATTTTTTATATATCTTTTAAAATATTAAATATTTTAAAAAATATAAAAATATAAAAACCTAAATCTATCATTTTACCAACTTATTATAAGACGCTTTCCTCAGGGCAACATATCTACGGATTCAAGCAATCAATTTGGCAGCAAAACCAAAACATGGATGCTATCTGACCAGGATAAACATTCTCTGTCTTCGAAGAATTTTTGTTTTTAAAAAATTTAAAAGTAAAAAATAAATATAAAATTTTAAAATTTAATAAAATATATTTTAATATAAAATAAAATATAAATAAAAAACAGTAAATCTAAATCCATCTAACCTCGGCCATGAATCCAGATCTTGTCCCCGCAAAATAAATGTTACAGTTTCATTTCCTTACACGTGTGTCGGCTGTCTTTACACCATCTGTCAGCTGCCGCTTTGTTTACAAGGGAATTGCTGCTGACGTACAATAGCACTGCGAGAAAGAAGAAAATATGAGGGCATCAGGAGGACATTTTGGTCAAGTAAAAAGTGTCAGTGGATAAAGTGATAGGCACAGAACTGTACGTGGAATTTAAAGAGCGAGTATCATAATGCGGGACACCATACGTGGCACTGGCACACACCCTCTTCAGCAAACCTCCAAAAGCTATTACTATTTAAAACGTTCGAATTCTTTATTAACGTTTTAAAAATGGGCAGCCCACAGCTTTCCAAAAACTGAAAGCCGTTGGATCAGAATTCAGAACACAACCCCCGAGACCTTAACCCTTCCCCGGTTAACTAACCCCACCGCATATCAGGTTATGTTTAATGTCCCAAACTCCAACACCTTGCTCAAGCTTTGCTTTTACATTCGCATCCCCATGTTTTATATATTTTCACTTCTGCCCCATATCTTCAATTATTTCTTCTTCAACGTCACATTTTCAATAGATTAACTAAGATATAAATGGAAAGCTCATAATAAAACGATATGATGGCATTCAATACTATATCTATTTTACTGTTTAATTACGGATTTTTTAATTATTCCTTTCATTTTCCCTTTTCATTTTTAATTATATATTGCATTAAATATAATTATAATACCCATTGAATGCACTATACTTTTTAAGGAAAAATTTATTATTATGAGTGAATTTTATCTTATTTTTCCAAATGAGTTAAGTGAAAAGCTTTTCCACAATTTATGACTTTTACAAATTTAATTAATTAGGCAGGGAGAAAATTAAAATGGTTCACGGGATTTATCTTAGATAAATGCGCATTATAAAAGTCTTTATTAGTTCATTGAATTGCATATAAACAATAGGTGGAGAAAATTTTATACTACAACTTAATTAGAAAGAAAAATCTGGGGTCATTAATGCAATTACTGCGAACTAAATATCCCGAGAAGAAAATGTCGCTGATATCACGCCACGCGCACACACTCACATGCTTTTCCCATCGTCTGATTCACTCCCGGTTTTCATCTAATTCCTATAAATACATGGCTTGAGTGAAGGAAGGTTTGCCAAACCTGCAGGCCGATCCCGGCTTATAAAGAAAGACAGAGAGGAAAACGCTTGCTTTCTCTCTGCCATTCACTTTCTGCAAGAGAAGAAAATGGCGGCATCTTCTAGAAGATCTAGCGGACGAGTACTCCGATCCCTCTCCCCGTCTGGCAGATTTTACAATTCTCTGTCTCCTTCATCTTCCTATTCCTCCTCAGCTTTCGCTGCCTCCAGCTCAAGCTTCTCTTCTCGCTCCACCACCTTCTTTCACAGGCCTACGTCCCCGACACGCGTCAACCTTGGCGGTTCTTCTGCTTCCGTTCCCTCCGTTCGGTTCTCCCTGGACCGGTCCATCTCTCCCAACCGCTCCATCTCCGTAACCCCTCGCGCGGGTGTTGGCAACACTAGCCAGCTTGTCAAGAGACAGAGCCATCAGAAGCGAACCTGCATGTGCTCGCCCACCACTCACCCTGGCTCGTTCAGGTGCAGCCTTCATAAAAGCTTTGGTTCTCACTCGGTGGCGCTGTACGCGCCTAACAGGCTCAACGCGCGTAGATCGGCGATGACGAACTCGCTAGTGAGAATTAGCGGCGTTGAGGGTGATTTGGTAAAAAGAGCCTTGGCAGCTTTGATTCGGCCGTCGTCGCATCAGCAAAGGAGACGAGCGGACTTCCAGCCAAGGCCGAGCCGGCTATCGGTGATGTCCAAAGCCGAGGATTCACAAGCTGGGATTTGGGTAGGTTGATAACTAAATTCATCGATTTTTTTGACTTTTCTGTGAGTTTCCGGAAGAGGAAGTGCCAAAATCAAGACCACCGTTGCGGTTGGCGCGGCAGTAGATTTGTCGGGCATGGAGTCAGATTCCGGCGGAATTGTTTAAGATCTGAGTGCTGCTGCGATGGGATTCGGAACGGACTCCTTTTTTTGTACTCCGGAGACCGACGTCCGATGGAGGACTAATGATGATGTGCTTGGTGTGTGTATAAAGAGAACTAATATGTTAATCAGTGGCTGCCATTGATGGCGATTCTTGGAGCTAGAGGACGAAATTTTGTCCAACACAGAACACAATTTTTATTAAAATATAAAACTAATGCCGACTTAAAATAATTCAGTCAAAATTTGGTTGAACTAAAATCTGTGTTCGTCTCCTTTTCGTGGGTAACTATGTCTTGTTCAAATGCCCAGTGGCAATTTTATGTTTTCCTCCTCTTCGTTTTGTCATCTGCTACCATTATTTTCCCGGTGTTTGTTCCGTCACCCTTTCGTATATGTTGTCGTTTTGGCCGTCTATGCGATGTCCCTATGGTACGTATATTCTGTTTCGTAGTTGTGTGTATATTCTCCTTTGTTTGCTTTTCTGTGTTGAGCACGTAACTTGTCCCCTATCAGCAGTCGCCCGTCGACCGTCGTCTCTGTAAATATAGGGTGGTACTCTATGCGAGGTGAAATTGTCGTTCTTTTTTTTTTTAACTTTTCCCTAAGATTATCATAAAATTTCTGTAGTTTTTGTTGTGGTTTTGTTAACAATTGTTTGCTTTTATTGTTGCAGGGATTTTTGGTTGGGAATGAAATTTTCTCTGGAGAAGATGGAAACTGAAGATAGGAAAGTGTTGGCTGGTGGTCGGCTGTACAGAATTTAATTTGAAATTGACAGAGACATCAGACATAAGAAAGGAAATGATTTAAACTATAAGATGAATATAATTAAATAAAGAGATAATGGAAAACTGACAAATAGGGAAAATGCAAATTTTAACCAAGATAATTCAAAGTTATTGAGAAACCAACAAGAAAAAGAAAAAAAGAAAAGAAAAGAAAAGATTCAAAGAGTGTGGAAAATGGGGCCGTGAGGTAACCATGGGTCTGCTAATTAAGAAGCTTAATTAAGACAATTAGCGTAGTTTTGACAATGGTCTTTTGATGCATTAATCATATAATGTATGTCAGCAATGGGGAAGGAAACAAAGCAGAATGCGCGGTCTTCCTTCCGTTTATCATTTTTTAAAGTGAGGGTCTTCCATATATCGTTTAATTACGTACCTGCTGTTCAGAAGTCGTAACCCCAATTAGTGGATTGGGAAGACGTCACATCCCCTCCCAATTATTGTTTGCATAATCTGAATTTAACCAGTAGCTATGAGTATTAGTGGGCAAACTTTCTTAACACAAATACTGTGAAGTTTGAATTTTTACACAAATACTGGTAAGTCTGAACTTCTACGTAATTGCAAACGACTTTGTTTTTAAAAATTTTTTTAAAGGATGATTCTTGTCCTTTACCTAACACGTGGTAGTTGTTTAATAATAAAATTTTTTGATAAAAATAATTTTAAATTTAAATTTACGTTAATAAATAATCTCAAATTATTTAAAAATATAATTAATTTTTATTATATTTATATTTTATTGATCTTTTGACTTGTTCTAATTGATAAGATTTGTCAAATTTAGTTGAGCTTTTTATTGATTGATAAATGTTTAACTTTAAAATATAATAATCTTTTCATCTAAAATTTTTGTTGTTAAAAAATTTCACATAATTAAAGATTGTTCAATAGTAACTTTATCAATTAAGAACAATTATATTCCGGAGTATAATTTTTTTATAATTTACACAAACTTATTTATAATTTTTCTGATTCTCTTTGTGGGATAAAAGAAAAAATCACTTTCGTATATGGGTTATGTTGATTATTATCTATCTCTCCATTAAAAAAATGGAGTTCTATTGAACTACCTAGCTAGTTCCTATTTGTGTGCTGCCACGGGGTACGTGATACATAAAGATAGATGGAATCAAGATGGACCGACATAATTTTTACAAAAAAGGTTATATTTGTAGTTTGAAGTAATATTTATTAAAAATAAAATTATAAATTATAAAAATAAAAATATAATAATATTATAACCTTTAATATATACACAGTCCATAGTCCCCAACAAAACCCGACCATTCTAGTTGTACTGTCTTGTCTCTCTTTATAATTTCTGTAGGATCAACAATACAACAGACAAACATATATATCGTATGTACGTGAAATCAAGGAAGAAAACAAATAAATGGATAGTACGAAGAAACACATGCTCAACTCAGCTCACATATTATAATAAGAATATGTTTAATGTATACATTCTTGAAGTGAGCTTGTAATAAACTATTTTTAATTATAAAAACCTAACAAATACCAAAAAACCAACTTAAAAAACAAAAGAAAGTGGCCCCATTCCAGTTTCCCCATTTTCTTTGGTAAGGGCCCAATCTATCCACTGCGTGTTATTGAACCTTTAAAATTCAAGAGAGAGCTGGCTGCCAACAGGATAAGCAGATAAGGTTGATGAGGCCAGGAAAACGATACGTTGAGTTCTGGACGCTTGTCAATCAACATCGGTTCTGTATCGTTAACATGTCGACAACTCCAATGATATTACATTATAGCATGTTGAACAATGCTAATATTACAATATCATGCTGCATGGTGTCCTTGTTTTACAAGGGACTTATTGGGTAAACTATTTTTTGGTTTTTTCAGTATTTTTTATTCAAAAAATAAAAATTAATTTTTTTAAAATTAAAAAATATTAAAACAGATAATTTTTTTTACATATAAAATTTAAATTAAACTCAAAACACTTACTTTAAACTCTTCCCATTCAAATGTTGGGTAAACTACTTTATCCTTTACCCTTTTATCTCTTTCACTGTTTCTTTTTGGGTCTGCAGTTGTTGATGTTCAAAGCTTTGTACATACCAATGGCAGCATCTAGAGCGACCCACGTGAAGAAGCGGATCAGGTTGGACGCCATGATTGATTAAATTGAAGTTTCAGTTTGGATACCTCCCATAAGTGTCCGGGCCATATCTACTGCAAAGTAAAATGTAAAATTAAATTTATAAATTTTACAATTTAATTTATATAATTTAATAAATATAATAATTTAAATTATTTTTAATAAAATTTTCGTAAGAAGTACTTACTTTCTCACAACTAAAGAGCGTGCCTTTTTATTCACAACAGAGAATTCTGTTGGTTACAATTGGTACTTGAGAGGTTCACCTTGTGCCTGTGATTCTAACAAAAGCACTTACCATAGAGGCAGAAATAACAAGTGTCATCCACAGCAATTCCCCTGATTTAAGATTTTTCCTAATCAAGTTTTCCAGATTTTACTTAGAGTTCACAAGGCCCAGGCCAAATTTGATGCTGCAAATATGGTGTCCTTTTCTCTGCAGAGCAACAGTGAGTGCAGGTTCATGTGCTTCAAAAGCTCTGACCAAAGTGCATTCTACCCGAAGGAGGCTCCCTTCTCCTGTTCTAGCATCTACTTTCAATTGGGTATCTTTATTTTTCAACCTTTTTTGTTCATGTCTTGTGTTTTAGTGAAGTACCTCATTCATTCTCACATGAAAAAAGCAAGATTGAAGTGGGATCCAAAAGCGACCAATCCAAAAGAAGTGTTTCCCTCTGAACTTTCGAATTTGAATCTTTCATCCTTGGGTACTACAGAATCGGTGTTTGGTTGATTAGAAAACGAACCTATAAACGTATATATTTGGGCTGATCTGGGGAAGTTGATGAAGCATAACTCAGGTAGGTCGTATGAGTAAATTGATATGTCACAAAGCCACGTGCATGTGCCAAGGCACAGGTGGGCATTATGATGATGGCGCTTCTGCTGTCTGCTTCCGCTTATATTTAAATAAGGATGGGAGAGTTGGTGTTGTGTCCGTGAAAGCAGTTAGTGCACTTTAATTATACTACATGAGTTGGCAATGAACGTTAAAAATGTCAGGTAAAATTCGGTTTCATTGTCCTTTTATTATTTAATTTTTATAATGTATTTTTTTAATATTCAAAAAAAAAATTAACTAATTTTTATCATGCTTACTAGATTTATTATATTTTTTCCCTTCTACAAATTGATCTAGTATTTTAAATTATAATATAAAAATGTTATACATTAATTTTTTGATTAATAAATGATATATTATGAATTAGTTTCAACATTTTAAATTGTCTATCATTACAAATTTAATAGCTATAATTTGAGAGTCAAAGTTCCATGATAATTTCCATCAAATGTATTATTTATGAATTTAGATTTTTGACTTTAAAAATTCCTTAACTTTAGATAAAATAGAAGGAGGCATTAAAAAAAAAGGAATAAAGACTTATCTTTATTAATTTATGAGTTCAACTTTTTTTATTAACCTTTCAATTTTCTTAAATTTATTTCTATCTATTTTTTACTATACACCAAAGCATAGACATTGAATTGGGGTAATATAATTTTTTAATGTTTTTATAATAAATTTCTTTGTTCGATTCAGTGGAACTTCTCTTGGCACATAGTTTTAAGTCCATACTATTTTAGTATTCAATTGTAGATACAGGAAACCAAGTAGTATGTCAATTTGAGGTCACCATGCCATATTTTTTAGATGACATTTGTTTTGTCATGAAAATTAGGGTAAATATACATTTACTCTCTTATTCTTATAATTCTCTTACACTTCATAAAAGATAAAATTTTAAACAGTATATTTCACACTTAAAATACATTATTTAAGATTTTATATTTTATAAAATATTAAAAAATTATAAAAATAAGAGAATAAATACAACATTACTCTAAAAATTATATATCAGGTTGCAGCCCATCGTTTTCTCGAGTTTATTTGACTAAAGTCGGTGTTGGACTTTGTCAAATCTACATTCTATATTTTTTTAATGTCTACTTGGTTTGTCCAGAAAGTCAAGCTGGCTTCTCAGTCTTTGAAAACACAAACATATACACACAAAACTTTCAGTCATACTAACACTTATTTATTAAATTATCATAAATTTAAAATAAATTTATTAAATTTGATAAGTTTATAGTTTTAGCTTTTAATATATATATATATATATATGTATGTACATATAAAGATAAATAGATGGATAGATGTTGAACTTGTAAAGCAGGCTGAGCTCAAAATGTGTTGAAATAGGTATGGGCCAAGGCTCAGAGGCCCGCTTAGTTTGACTACACGAAGCCCGTAAACAAGGCCCTGCTTCCCATTATTTAGGCTACATACGATCCAAATTAGAGTGCGGAATTGGGCTTTAAATGTGGGTAAAGTCCAAATCATTCTAACCCCAAAAAGGGTCCAAATTTCCGATCTGCCGAAGGGCATTCAAATTGACTGGCTGGGATTGGTTCGGGAGTATGCTTCTACTCATGAAGTAAAAGCAAAAGCAAGGCTGAGGAATCGCGCCATTAACAACAGTTTAAAGAGCCTGCTGATTCGAGTGGATGGCCCATGATTCCAAACACAGTCCATTCAAACACTTTTAGATGCTCGAATTCCAGCTAAATCTTTGAGGAGGAAAAAGAAGAAAATAGAGTGACACCCCAAAAAAGAGCAAAGGAATTGTGTTGATGCCGGAGAATGCGAAACAAAAGTAAATTGGGGAGTTAAAATGTGCCTCTAACAGCTTTTAACGTTGTCGTTTGTGCGGCGGCTAATTATGCGTGGGCCTCTCGTTGTGTCGTCTTCTACTATTTCACGCTGGAAAGCAGAAACGTGTTTTATTATATTTATGTTTTTAAAATTATATATTAAATTATGTATAATAAAAAAATAAATAAATTTTATTGATAATTTATAAATTTATTTAAATTTAAAATTAAACATTATATATTTTATAAAATAATGTAAAAAATATATAATATTTTTAACATAAATATAACATTTTTTAACATAAATTATATAATTTTTATTCTTCTACTTAGACACAAAATTTTTATAAAAAATAAATTTGATCAATAAATTTATTGTGCGCAATACTAGTTACAAGTCAATTTATTACATAAGATTGCGTAAATTCTATAAAAAAAATCCTTCTAACAATGTATAAATTTAATTCTTTTAATTATTTTATTTTTAGAATCTGATGATTTTTAAATTTTGTATTTAAATTTAATTTTTTATTACATAAAAAAGTCATAAAATCAATTTCATATTATACACTTTTTATGTAATAAATTTATATAAAAATAATATTATTTATATACAATGAGTTTTAAAATTAAAAATATAAAATTTAATAAATTTAATAATTTAATTATTTAATTAAAAAATCATAAAATCTAACAACAACTTTTTCTTTTAAACTTTCGTTCTTTTTGGTAGCATTTCTTTTCTTTCCTTGTACTAGACATTGGAAGGAGAGAAGACAAATCATGAAGCTTCTTCCACTTTTCTAAGTTTCCGAACTTTTGATAGGGCCAATTCTTATTCCATAAGCTATTATTCTCTAGAAGAGATTATGTGATTTTTATAGTAAAAATTATAGCGTGTAATTAAAGAAATAGAAATAGAAATATAATTAAAAAATTAGTAATTAAATTATTGTGAATTAATTTTTTTTAAAATTTAAAGATAAAAAGTAAAATAAAATAAAGATAAATATAAGATAAAACAATTACTAAAAGATACTAGAATGAAGTGACTTACAAGAAACATTATGACTACAAATAGCTAAAACAATGTTATTTTTACGTATTTTTTTAAATAAATAAAAATTTTATATATCCGTGTATAAAAACCCGAGGGCAGAGGCTTTTTGCTTCTTCTTTTTTTTTTTTTTCTTTTTCAAGCAGCCGCTTATCGCGCAACCTTGTATTTGTGTCCCATTTTCCGGAATGATTGCCTAAGATACTAATATTTATTACTTGTCTTGTCTCTCCCAGGAAGCATAGTCATGGAATGGACCAATGCCATGCCTATCTGATCTGATCCCACCCTGTTTCGCAATTATATAAAACATATTCAATATAAATTATTAAAATAGTATAAATTTAATTATTTAAAATTTTTATATAATTATACAATACAAAAGTGTAAACGACATTTCTTTTTTTAATTTAGAGTTAGGACAACGAATGATGGCAGTTGGGAGATGAACATCAATTTAAGGAACATGAAGCTCCTAGGTAACGTTGAGATTGTCGTACAGGAAAGCCGGCTATCAGGGAACTCCAAATGGCAAGCGCCAACTCATATTAATACCCGGGCGGCGCTCTCATCTTTCGCCACACTGCTTCCTTCATGCTTCTGACCCTTTGCTTCCTCTTCCTCTTTCTCTGTCTCTGTTCAGAGCATCGACATACTCTGCATCTTCAACACTAAGTTCAATCTCAAATCTTCCAAGCTCTGCGGAACCCATCAATGGTGACTCTCAAAGGGGGCACCAGGCCACCTTGGGTGGGTCTGGGAGCTGCTGTCTGGGTTCAAATTGCTTCCGGAAATGCCTATAACTTCCCTCTCTATTCTCACTCTCTCAAATCGGTTCTGGGCTTCAACCAGCGCCAGGTTGCTCTTCTTGGTGTCGCCAACGATATTGGTGAGAATGTTGGGCTGCTTCCCGGTGTTGTCTGCAACAAGTTCCCGCCTTGGGTTATCCTTTTGATCGGTGCTCTCGCCTCTTTCCTTGGTTACGGTGTTCTATGGCTCTCTGTTAGCAAGACGGTGCAGTCGCTTCCTTACTGGTTGGTAAGCTTGTTTCTTCTACTCTTCTCCATGAATTCGTAGTTTGGTAGATTGAAGAATTGATTCATTAACGTTCTTCATTTCGGTTCAGTGATGGCGATCCTTTAATACGACCTGATTTCCCTAGATTTTTGAAGCTTGCACTCCCGCTTAGCTGTTGTTGTGGTTTTCTTTTCTGATCTATCAGTATCTCCAATCAGATTGCAAGCGAATAAATTGTATCCATTTCTTAAACTCGGTTAAACTTTGATTTGAATTTTCTTTTTCCGGTATTTTTCTTCGTCAAAATTTTATAGAATCGACCAGAAGGTACAGGATTAAGTTGATCAGGTCTGGCTGAAAAAAATCTGGGGCCTTGGTCAACACCTAAAAAGGAAACCTTTTGTGTTGGTAGGTGGGTAGTTTTAGTGCAAATGCGCAATGTTGCGTTACAGGTGCATTGTAGATTTGATTGATTGGGCCTAATTATGATTTATTTCTTCCATTACTTCGCAGCTATGGATTGCTCTCTCTGTTGCCACCAACAGTTGTGCATGGTTAAGCACTGCTGTCCTTGTGACCAACATGAGAAATTTTCCTGTCAGCAGAGGCACAGTTGCGGGAATCCTGAAAGGTTATGGGGGGCTCAGCGCTGCAGTATTTACTGAAATTTATAGCATAGTGCTTCATAACTCTTCTTCTAAGCTCCTTCTGTTCCTTGCCATTGGAATTCCTGCTTTATGCTTCAGTATGATGCTTCTTGTTAGGCCTTGTACTCCAGCTTTGGGCGAAGATTCTGCAGAAAAGGGTCATTTTCTTTTCATCCAAGGCTCTAGCGTGGTGTTAGGTTTATATCTTCTTGCAACTACTTTATTTAGTAACATTCTTCCCTTGAGTGGTGAAGTTTCCTATATTTTGGTCATTGCGATGATTCTTCTTCTCATGGCTCCTCTTGCAATCCCGGTAAAGATGACACTATGTCCTCAAAAAGCCGGAAAACCAGGGACACCCGATGAACAAGCTGGGTCTTCAGACTGTCTGACTCAAGACGGCAAGGATGACAAAACAGAATCCCTGCTACCAACATCATCATCAGCAACCCTCGAAAGTTTTTATGATACCGACGATACATCTGACGTGGCCATGCTTCTTGCTGAGGGTGAGGGAGCAGTGAAGAAGAAGAGAAGGCCCAAACGAGGGGAAGATTTTAAATTCAGTGAGGCTGTTATAAAGGCTGATTTCTGGCTCCTATTCTTGGTTTTCTTTGTTGGGGTTGGTACTGGGGTTACTGTTCTCAATAATCTTGCCCAAATTGGCATTGCACAAGGCGAGGAAGATACCACAATATTATTGTCAATATTTAGCTTTTGCAATTTTGTTGGCCGGCTTGGTGGAGGAGTTGTTTCTGAATATTTTGTGAGGTCAGTGACATATATTTATGATGAGTATTTCTAACTCTCATTCTTAAGCTCATTTCAGTTATAAATAGAAGATTTCCAGAGTGATTGATATACATATATACTGCCGAGAATCATTCAAATATTCTCTTGTGTGAAGTTTTCCCTTAGGGCATTACAAGCAGAAAGGAAACTATTACATAGGTGACTGTATGCATGAAGTGAATAAAAGATTAGATTCTCTTGGCCTAACTGAACGAGTTTGGACTGGGAGACAAAAACAATATTAAGAGAAAAATTAGTGAGAGGAAAAACTAAGACTCATCAACTGATTCTGATCCTACTAGATGTGTTATTAGTGATTTTAATGATTTTATTGGAAACTATAGATCATCTTCTGAACCCATAGTCCCTAGGGGAGTAGAAACTTTTTTTAAATGCTCATAGCTGTTAAGATGGTTGTGGTATTGAATGGCAACTGCTTGCCAACAAACTGCCATCTTTCTCTGCATTGAACTTTTCTACCAGATTTTGCATATTTTGATTAAATGCTACTTTTGTAACTTCTTCAGGACAAAAACAATCCCACGGACAGTTTGGATGACAGGCACTCAAATAATCATGATCATCTCATACCTCTTGTTTGCCTTTGCTGTCAATGGAACCCTTTATCCTGCAATTGCGTTTCTCGGTATCTGCTACGGTGTGCAGTTTTCTATAATGATCCCTACAGTCTCCGAGCTCTTTGGTCTGAAGCATTTTGGCATACTCTGCAACTTCATGTCATTGGGAAATCCTCTTGGTGCATTCCTTTTCTCAGCTCTCCTCGCAGGGCATATATATGATAATGAGGCAGCAAAGCAGCATGGTCTAGGCGGCCTTGTTGCTTCAAGTGTTTCCTGCATTGGTCCAAATTGCTTCAGGCTGACCTTTCTGATTCTGGCTGGTGTTTGTGCTGTGGGCACAATCTTGGGCATTATCCTGACTTCGAGGATAAAGCCTGTTTACCATATGCTTTATTCTGGAGGTTCTTTCAGGCTGCCTCAAACTTCAAGTTCAAGTCATTAAAATGCAATGAAGAATGAATCAAGCAGAGAACTTCTTAGTTCCTATTCTACCATCTGGCGTAACTGAGCAACTACAGTCTGCGTGACGATCACAAATTTTGGCTCCAACACGCATGACTGTACTCGTTTAGTATAATAAAGTTGAAAATTTTGGTGTTGTATCTGTAAAATGCTTGTTTTTAAGTATGCATGTTGAGCTGAAATATGTTGCTGATAGAGGTAGATGATCTGATATGTGATCTCTACACATAGAGTTAGTTATCTATCCATCACTTGGAACGGTTACATGAAACAATTGGATGACCTAATGATACAATTACTGAGCTTTATGTACTTCTTAGTCTTGTTTGGTTATTTTAAGTTAATTGGCTGAAATCTGTGTCCATGGTTACCCACTGCATTGGATTAGATGCTGCAGAGCCTTAAGAAATGGATGACCAACATACAATGGTGGACAAGTTTCAAACCGTATTTACATGGATCTGAGATATACCGCAATTGTGGACCCTGACTTCCTTAACTTTAAATAATTTTTAAACAAATAGTGAATATTTAGTATTTATAGTGATAATAATTTTTTATCTTTTGATAATCTTAAAATTCTTTTTATCACTCTCCTAAGTTATCTATCGACTCAAAATTCTTTCGCTCTCTCCTAAGTCATCTACCGACTACAGGAAATCCCGATCCTATTTGCATGAAAATGAATATAAACCATCAATCCCAAGAGACTACCTAACAAATGCTGAATTAAGTATCTGACAATATTAGACTAATTTGGAGTTTTGGAGATATCACAATCAAAATATGGTTCAAACACAGCCTCCAGTACACGCTAGGAAAAGCCTGACCTGACATTGGGCAACTTTGAAATATGAAGAACTCAAAATGGAGTTAAACTACTTAACCACATTGTCAACCCTGGGGATAATGTCTTACGTCAAGTTAAAAATTTGTCAAATTATGTATATACAAGTGGAAAGAGAACCAGGCAGAACAGGGCAAATATTACAAAACATAAACTTCATATACTAAATGTAATATTCAACAACGTTACTATCACTCACCACCATTGAAGAGCATGCCATGAAAATAACACAAAATAATTAAGTTGGCTTCAGATCTTGAAACAGTGTAGGCCATAGCGTATGATCGTCATCATAATCAAAATCAGCTTTAGGCTTGTTGTAGGGACTGTAAGCCATTGGGCTCTCAGCCCTAACATCTGCAGGCCTGGTTAGCCATGGGCTTCTACTATCAAAGGTCACTCTTGCATCCAGGGGGCCAGATACCTTTGGGCTCCTTGCAGGGGCCATGAACCTGCCATCCACGGTCCTTGTTCTTATCGGGCTGCGATTCGGGTACATTATTCTCTCATTCATTCTACCATCAAGAGGTCCAGACAACTTCAAAACCTTGTTGTTATTGACCATCTTGTCATGCATCCTTCCATCCAGAGGCCCGGATAGTGCAATGGTTCTGGTTCTGAGAATGGGCTTCTCATCCTTGAGATCTTCACTTCCCAGCTGCTTCCTCACCAGTGCCCCTCTCCATCTCTCCTGGTACCAATTTGGCTCTGGGATGTCCTTTACAGCATCTTCACGAAAGACCAGCTTGCTCATGCACTTCCTTAGGCACTTCTTGATGACCCCAGAAAGCTTCTTGGGGTTTGATCCACTTTCCTTCCTGGCCACCTTGAGAATTTCAAGCCTGTGCTTGGCAATAGAAATGCCCATGCTCTGTAGGAACTCATGGTTGAAGTAGCTGACATCTTCCAACCGAAGCTCGTTGCGGGCAAAGGTGAGGCCATAGTCATAGACGAGGGAGGGCTCAAGATTGGTTTTGGATAGCCATGAGAACCAGTCCATGGCAGATGCTGATGGGGTTGTGCAAGAATGACAGTATATGCTGAGCTTTGAGGAGGACATTGGGATTTATAAGGTATAGATAAGGAGGTGAGGCTAAAGAGATTGAGAGCCAGTACATAAATGTGGTGGGTATATGGATACTTCATTTGTTTTTTTTTTTTAAATAAAATTTAGAGTGAAAATATACTATCTCATTTATATTCAAAACATATTATATATTTTAATAAAAATTTACAATAATACTTATAAATTTTTTATAAAAAAATTACTCATAAAAAATTTGAAACTAAATTTCATAAACAAAATAGTAAAAATTTATCAACTAAATCAATTTATTAGCTATTCTTTTTGGGTTTTGGTTACTGTTGAATTTCATATTTCCTTCCTATTAATGAAATTTGGACGGTAGTTGCGACTCTGAGTCACAAAAGAGAACAATGGGGGAAATTTGACATTTCATATGCATAACTCACGGGTTTGGATACTGGAAGTTATAGGGAAAAAAATATGACAGAGCTTCGGATTTTGGAAGTTAGAACCAAAATCAGGAGTCAGGACGCACAGAAGTTGCAGATATGCAGGAAACGTGCGACCTCTACTGAATAGAAAGTTTAATGTTATTTATATTAAATTTCACAAAATATTATAATATCAGCTAATCCATAATTTCTGCACCATTATGAAAAGAGAATGCACAAGTAACATTATTCAAATAGAAGGATATGGGATCAAATTTGACTCTTTGTGATATTAAGTTTTTTGTCACTTTTTTTTATATATGAAAAAAGTGAGTCTTTATGGTCCACAACCACACTATATTCCCTGTGTGGGAGGCTAAAGTAAGAAGGGGGTGGAAGTATCAGGGGCCCAAGAAAAAGGAAGTAGTTAAAGCAAATCAATTTGGTAACCTACTACGCCATTTTGCTGATCATAATCAAGGCAAAAGTCCAATGACCCACCTTTGAATGAATCCAAGTGGCTTTCAAGCCCTACTAATGGGTACTTACCTACCTGCTTCAATTAGTTAATGCACAGAGAAAACTTAGAGAGAAAGAAAACCATACAATGGACCCTAAAACAGGGCAACTGTTTTCTGTACCACACCATCTCGATTTAAATTCTGATACAATGAATTGGTTCATTGGATTAATGTCAAAATTGGTGGTGCAACTGTGCTTCAACCTCCATGATTTGATGCCATGATTTACTATTGCAGTCTTCTTTTCTCTCATCATATCTTAAAAATGTGTACAAAGTGATATCATCTATAATTTACGGAATGTAATTTTTGTCACATCACACTCTTAAGTAATAGTAATACTAACAAAAAAGAATGGGGCAATGGCTGCCATGGAGGTAGCTTAGAAGCTCCTTTAGTCATGGGTTCGAACCAGTCAAGACAATAATTGGATGTTATTATAAGATTAAAGGTGTCGGCATATACCAATGGCAGTTGGGGAACCATTGATGTACCTAGCTATATGATCTACTTTGGTCTCCTTGAAGGGTCCTGGTCATAGTTGGTATAGGATTGCTGCAACTTTTATGGCTTGGGTGGAGTTGATGGGAAACAAGGTAGCAGAGAGGCTGGATAATGCAACCAATATTATGTGACACTTTAATGGTGATTTAATTGTTTGCGTTAAATTAGAAACTGGGGAAGAGGTGGCAGTGCCTTCATGGTGGGTGGAGACGGAGAATTGAAATAATTGATTTTTTTTTTTAATTTTTACTTTTAGTTTTGGGTGGAGACGCAGAATTAGCAAGGACAACAGGGTGGGCTTTTCATAACCACTAACGAAC
The DNA here is from genome assembly GCA_037013595.1 of Dicorynia guianensis. Classification (NCBI taxonomy): domain Eukaryota; kingdom Viridiplantae; phylum Streptophyta; class Magnoliopsida; order Fabales; family Fabaceae; genus Dicorynia; species Dicorynia guianensis. The sequence continues at coordinate 26,740,113 of JASUAB010000015.1, forward strand.
TTTGAATCTGAGTCAACGTCTGAAGCCCACGAATTTTCCGCTCAATCCTACCAGAATGCCGTATCAATCTCTCTCCCTCTCAAACCACTTCTCCTTATAACCACTGATTCCTCCTCCAATGTCCCTTTATACTCTTTCTATACCTCTCGCAGCAGCGTTGTTTTGTCAAAATTAAGAACCCAGAATATTCTCAAACCTCAGCATTATTATGTTTTCTTGGGCATCTCTCCGAGGATTCCAATCGTCTCTCTGCCGAGCAGCCGCCATTCAACGGCATAATACAAGGTCGTTGTCCAGCCAATCGCAGGGCGCCACCTCGTCTTCGTTGAGTGCCCTTGGTGGGTCCAGACACGGTGACAACAGGAGTAAAGGCCCCGACTTTGATTTGTATCTGAGATCAATCTCTTCTGGGGTTGTGGTTGTTGGGTCCACCTTAGGTTATTGTTATTGGTCTTCTTCGGATACCAATTCCCTTCATTCGTTCTCTGATTATGCGAGTCAGGATCAGCTTCAACAACGCTTAGGGTTGTCTGATAAAAAACCCAAGTTCCTATTCAATGGTAAATCGCATTTCTTCTTCTAATAATTTCTCATTCTAATTCTCTCTTTGGCTATTATTATTTTTTTTACTATGGTTTTCACATTGGACTGTTGATGTGCGACTCCCAGAAATAGGGAGGATGTGTATGTAGGATTCTCAGAGTTTATTCGTTATTTTGTTTGCTTTTGTGCAACTGTTTAGGTTTCTTGTGTTTTTGTCTTTTGCTGTAGATAACTATAGAAGAAAAGTATTCTTCAAATATGAAAAGCGAATTCGAATGCAAAGTCCCCCTGAAAAGGTAATCAATTTTATAGAGATTTATTTGTTTTCTTCTTTTCATCCTAGTTCATGCTTGCATCCAATTAATACAACAACCCTTCTCTTAGGATCAAGCATACTGAGGGTTTTGGTAATAAATTGTGTGAAAGCTAATGGACAAAACTCGAAAGAATAACCCACTTTGTAAGGCAATTACTTTTATAGATTGTACAGAAGTGCTTTACTATTGTAATACTTGAATACTGAAAGTATGATCACGTCTTTAGGCCTATGAATTTAATTGTTAAATTGGACTATGGAACCATCAGACTAATTGGATTATGACCATCTGTCGGTTCAATGGACCGACCACTAATTATGTATTTCTTTAATCTGTTTGCTCTTCCTCTATGATTCTGTTGCCACGGTATATTCATTATCTGGCACCATGTATGACTTCAGGTTTTCGAGTACTTTGCATCTGTTCATACCCCAAGAGGTGAGATTTTTATGACACCTGCAGATTTGATGCGTGCCGTTGTTCCTGTTTTTCCTCCATCTGAATCAAACCGCGTTAGAGAAGGTTTTTTAAGAGGTGAGCGTGTTCCAGGCGAGTTGCATTGTGCTCCGTCCCAGTTTTTTATGCTCTTTGACACTAACAATGATGGGCTCATTTCATTTGCTGAGTGAGTATTGATTGTCTCTTCTATTTGCTTGAAAGCTTGCCCGCCAGGGCTTCTGCATTTACATGAACCTCATAGTTTATTAAGAGCTCAAGTGCAGAAGAGTTGACTATGGATGACTGAAACCATATTGCGAACATGTCTTTTTTCTTGACTCCAGGTACATCTTTTTTGTAACTCTCCTCAGCATACCTGAGTCCAGCTTCACAGTGGCATTTAAGATGTTTGATCTTGACAATAATGGGTATGTATTTTCTACTTTGAACACAAAACTATCATACGATATTTGCAAATTATAATAAGCTTTTGCGTTTGGTTTCATCATCGGACTCTGCAATGAGCTTCAGTCTGTTATGCTGTCACTGTCATTATCATTCCTTTTGGCAGGCATACTGCATTATCTAGAGCATCTTTTTGTTCTACTAGTTGTGCAAACATTTTTTTTTTCAGTTGTGCAAACATTTACTATGGCTTTCCGCATAAAACACTCAGCACTTAAATAACTGAGTGTATCAAGACTTGAGACTCACAATGGAAGCATAGGCATCAAGGTTTGGCTTGCAAAACTGGATTAAAAGTACTAGGTAGTTCGTTTGTAGGCCTGGTTTTGTCACTGATCTCCTTCATGTTGTAAACAAGTTTTTCCATCTACCGTAGGTTTGGTTTTGATACTATTTGATTATTTTTTTGTCCATCTGAACTTAGTAGAGAAATGTGATCAATAGGGAAATAGACAAGGAAGAATTCAAGAAAGTCATGGCCTTGATGCGATCTCAAAACAGACAAGGGGCTGACCACAGAGATGGACGTCGCCTTGGCATCAAAGCTTCTGTAGAAAATGGGGGCCTTTTGGAGTATTTTTTCGGCAAAGATGGAATGGATTGTTTACAACATGAAAGATTTGTTCAATTCCTAAGACAACTACATAGTGAGGTATGTGCCTCCTCCCTTCCCTCTGTATCTTATGACTTTCAAAGAGGTGTCAAAATGGATTTACCTTGCCCCACTCTGTTTAAAGTGCAGCTCACAGAGCGGCTGGGCAGGGCAGGTCGATAGATTTATGCGTAAAAATACATTAACTTACTGAGTCGACCTGTCCTACCCTGTGGGTTAGGGTGAGCCGGCTTATTTTGACGCCTTTACTTCTAATAAATGCTATGATATCTACCATGAAAAGTTTTAGACAATGTACAGTTTTCAGATTGTATATTGTGATTGATACACGATTGTATTTTATCCATGTCTTAATATTGTTAATTTAAGTCCCCATTAAAACTTGCACAATCAAGTTTTGATACTTTAACTTGAACATTATGCTTAAATTATATCCTTATTTCTTTTGGAGAAAAGATTTGTTGTAATTGGCCATAAATTTTCTTTAAAATGCTTTTCCATTGAGTTCTAAACAGGTTAGGGCCATTTTAATAGCGACAAGGACTCTCTTCTGTGAAAAATCTACCGTAAGCTCTTGTTAGCATTTTGGTATGTGAATCCGTGTCCTAGGGAGGTCTAAAGATTCAAAAGATCTCTTATCATTACCAACTTGATTTGTTCTAAGTTGAATCTCAATTCTGATCTAATTTACTTAGCACTGATGACATACCCTGTAGATCTTGCGGTTAGAGTTTTCACATTATGACTACAATCAAAGAGGAAGCATTTCAGCCAAAGATTTTGCACTGTCATTGGTGGCATCTGCGGACATCAATCACGTAAACAAACTGCTAAAACGCGTTGATCAACTAGACAGTGACCCACATCTGAATAATATACAAATTACATTTGAGGAATTTAAAGCTTTTGCAGAGTTGCGCAAGAAGTTGCAATCCTTCTCTATGGCCTTATTCAGTTATGGAAAAGTAAATGGGGTGTTGACAAAAACTGATTTCCAGAGAGCTGCATCTCAAGTACTTACTTATGCCTTCCTCTGGCCTCTACCAACAATAGCGTCCAGTGAGCTATTTATTAACTGTTATTCGTTCACGAGTATATAGTATCTTAGTGTTATCTGATTTATGCAGGTATGTGGCATCTCTATCACAAATGAAGTAATTGACATAATATTCCATTTGTTTGATGCAAACCGTGATGGGACTTTAAGTGCAAGTGAGTTTGTGAGTGTTGTACAAAGAAGAGAAGATTATGCACGTGGAGGTTTCAGAGGTTTAATATCTTGCTGGTTGAGCTGTGCCACTAACTGCCCCTCTTCTAAGCTTCAACTTTGATGTGTTATTAACAGATATTGAAGGGCCCTAAAGTTACATAAGCACCCATCTTCATCTCCCAGACAAACCACTCGGATGAGATATTCATCTTGATTCTCTTATAAAGAGTTGTAACATATGATACACCCATCTTTGCGGTGAACAGGACGATTGAGTCCCACGTCTGCTGGAAGATTCATTTACGTACAAGAGGCAAGTTTGCTATGACATATCCAAACCATGAGAAGGCTGCTGGCTACTCAGATGTACAGTATTCTTGTTCTTTTATTGTTCTTTACTAGTAATACTTTTTTTTAAATCTATATTTGTCCACATGTTGTCTTCAGTGCCTTGGCGTCCTTCTAGTTGTAGTGTATATATGAATAATGTTATTTGCACAAATATGAATTGTGCAATATTCAGCACAATTCATAAATAGAGACAAATTTTTATATATAAATTATGCATATTTGGTGTTGTTCGTACATGTGTATAAAGGATTTCTTCATATTTTTATCCTCCTAGCCTGCGGACAAGTTTATATTTTATATTCTATATATAGTCATGAGGATATTCACGTGACTGCCTGTTATTATATCCGCTTCTTGCCTTTGCTTTAGTAGTTTCACCTTATCTTAATTTTTTTTTTGTTACCAAAAAAATTATAACATAATAAATTAATCTGCCTCAAGGTATTGCTAGTTTTAAAATTTGCTTGTGCCTCTACTTTGTTTTTTCAAATGCAAACAAATTACAGCAAGTTGCGAACATTAATTCCAATAATGACCGTTTACAAATGATTATATATAACAAATGAAGTAAAAGAAGTTAACCAGAAGGAAGGATGTCCCAAAAAAGCATATAGAAGTCGATCAATTTCCATGAAGATATCAACTTCATCGGTGAACATGTTTCTAGTTTTTGTCAAAGAAAGCGAAGTTGGTGGCATGTTTGATGAAGATGCTAATAGGTAGAGAGGCTTTGCGCAGCCGGCATCCTGGTTCCAACTCACGACTGCATGTGTGCGTGAAGTGTCCAAGGCACTGCCGCCATTGCGCTCGCGCGGGTTTCTTATATACTCACCCAAAAATATCGATGTCTCACCCTCTCCAGTTCAAGTGTTCCGTTGTGTCTGGCAAATCGCATTTAATAAACACGCAACAACGGCAGACACACGAAGAAAAAGATTATCATAGTCCTTCCTGTAAATCCTACAACACAGCCAATTAATTGGTTAGTAATGTGTCATGATCTTTGGCTGCGAAACTTTGATAGAAGCTGCTACCTTGCTCTAAGTCTCCCAAATGCAATGCCAACCAAACCAACTGCATGAGGCAGAACTTAAGGTGTTAGGAGCCAAGGCAAAAAAGCAGAGCAAGATTCTCCTAACATATATTGAGGAACCAACTGATCATCACTTAGCTCATATGATGGCCCCTGCAACAATTCCGAATTCCCAAATACAACTTTCTCTGATGCAAAATGGTTTCGGGTTGGCCACCCAGCTGACAGATCCAGGAACCTCCTTTCCGAATCTATCAATGCTTGAACTATCAAGCACCTATTTTTACTCAACAGTTCACCATCAATCCTAAACCTCGCCAATCCCAAATCCCACAACAATCCTTTCCAAATCTGTCCGAAGCTCAAACAGATGCCCCATATTCCCATTGATCGCTTTGCAGAACACGCAAAATGCCCGGCATGCCTCGGCCGAGTCAATTTCGAACGCCTTGCAACCGATTTGTAGCTGGCTCCATGGGCCAAGCGGAAAATTGCGGCTGCTAGAGAATAATCAGGAGTAATTTTGGGAAATTGAGAGCCAAATTGGAGAGAGAAGATTGAGAAGGCGGGTGAAAGAAGGTTTGGAGATATGCAAGGCATCGAGCCATTGGGAATTGTAATTGGAACCGCAAATTGAAGCAACAACAAAGGAAACGATGAACCAGCATTTCGCTGAGGTGGCAAAGGTAGGCATGGTGACGGAGAAAGGGGATCGGCGGGCCTGTAAAGTGATAACGGTTGGTGAGAGAGTGCGAGGCGGACTAGAGGAGGGACTCCAGTAGGGAAGGAAGAAGGGAGAGGTCATTTATTCTACAATAAATACCAAAAAATTGCAGTGTCAAAGCGATAGGGGACGACACCTTTGAAGAAAGCCGTGGATCTGCAAAGATTGAACGAATTGGTCTCAATTGGGTGAGCAACATTTTGGTCTTGATCATGTGTGCATAAATGCTACCTTTTTTTTCGTTTTTTGGAAACGGGGGAAAAACTAAAAAGAAGCTACACACTAATAAAACGGGAAGAAGCCCCGCCCAAGACATCCCGCAGCAACAAAAGGCCACAGCCATTGGGTGGATGAGTAAAAATTTGCAAATCAAAAGTGCGTTGATGACCCAGCCGAGCTAACCAATCCGCAACCATATTGGACTCCCTATAAACATGAGTTATCCGAATCTCCCAATCCCTATCGCAACCAGCTTTCACTGGATAAATAAAGCTTGAATATGGGTGAGAAATTGGGACATCACTGAAAAAAATTCACCGCCAGTAAAGAGTCAACTTCAACCAATAAACGCTGAATCCTATGATGCCAGGCCAGTTCAATTCCCAAAGGAGACCCCATAGTTCGGCCATAAGTGCAGTACCAGAGCCCAAGCTTTTAGAAAAACCCAGCAGCCACTGCCCATCTTCATCCCGAAGCACACCTCCACATGAAGCTTTGTTACCACCACAAATGCTTGAACCATCAACATTCAATTTAATCCAACCCGACAGAGGTTTCCTCCAAAAGATGAGACATTCAGTTTTAGGAGAAGCGACAAAACCACGTTGAAGGTAGGAGAGCATTGGATGTCTCAATACTGGACACCAGACAAGACGCTCTTCTAAGCAGCTCTTCGTGGCTACTCGGAGAACCTTGGAAGCACGTCTCGTTTCTATTCAACCATAAAAGCCAACAAATGACACCAAACAGCCTACGCCAATTACTTTCCACTCCTCCAGAATGAGGCCTCAAATTTACACTAACCCATTTGTCCAACGGCATGGTGAAAAAGGAGTGCCACTTTTCAGGGGAAACCAATCGTTCCCAAATGGCTCTAGAGTGCAGGCAGTCACGGACCACATGAAGGCAGTTTTCCCAAGCATCAGCACATCTAGGACAATTAGCAACCGAGCTCAAGTGCCTTTCCATACGTCTAGAATTTGTCAAGTGGCAACACTAAGAACTGGTCAATAGCTATTATGTGACACTGCTTATGCTTTTAATTTTTCATTTGGTAACATCTATCATGTGGACGGCTTCTCACATCCTGTAGCTTTTCTTTTTATTTGAATATTTTTTTCTTGCCTTTCACCATTAAAATTCTATGACTATGAACTTGCTCCACAGAACTTTGATAAACTAATCAAACTTGATACTTGTGTGCTGTGATGTATTCAAGAGTGATTCCTTACAAAAACGCATACACACACAAAGAAAGTGATTCCAGAGGCTTTTAAGAGTCCCTGGAAGATGGACCATGCTTTTCCGGAGATCCGATCCTATGACGAAGAAGAGAACTCATATGGAGAATGGATTGGAATCCTTTGCCTCTAAGGCAAAAGAATATTTAAGAGAGACAGATATAGAATTAAAAGAGAAAAAAAAGTGATAAAAAAAAAGTAAGATCTCCGCATTAAATTGTAGAGGTAAAGATAAAGTCACCAAATTTAGAAAATAAGAAAGTCAGAATCAAGGTCCTATGCTGACAACTGGCTCTATTGTTTTCTACTGTTTCCACAGCGTATATTTACATCATTGTTCTGGATCATTAACTTCAGTGTCTGTGACCATTATAATCTGCGCATTTTTTGATTCTTGTCCCACTTTAGTTTCCTTATCCTTTGGAAGTACATTGCAGTTAATGGTGTGCCATACTGGTCTCTCCTCTTGAAACAATCTGCAGGTAAATTAAAAAGCATAAATATATATTGCATGGTGTCATTCATTGGTAAAAACATGGGGTGACATAAAAAACCCCCACATAGAAAATTGAGGAAAAGATAGGACTTACGGGTGCTTGCATAAAGTAGGGCATTGAATTGTAAGTGCATATTTGCAAGTGGAAAGCTCTGTGATAGAACTAATCATTGCCCTGGGTTCCGAGCATACAAACCTCACCTATGATGAAAGTTTGAAATCAGCACGCTGGTGGAAGAAAGAATGGAAAAATACCTAGATTTTAGTAATTATAATACCTCAGTCTCTCGTGGCTTATTTGTAAGATCACATAGGGTACCATTAGTATATTGGTGGGCGTGGTATCTGCATGAACAATGCAATAGCACTAATTAGTATTTATTGTATCATCCTTTATCATGTGAAACAGATCTCCTTAAGGTTGAGCCAACCTTGGTACTTAATTTAAGAATAATTTATAGAGGGTACCGTTGAGATGCATCTTTTGAGCGGGGATCCTTCAATGTAGCAATGTCAGAAAGATTTTGGTTAAAAGCAGCTGTAGCCTCTGCATCATACACTCCCAGGACAAACTCCTGGACCATCTGAAATGAAGGAAAAAGTAAATCTGATTAAAATACTTTAATATATGATTCTAGCAGTTTCCAATAATAATTAAATAATCCAAAGTAATATAAATAAAAACCACTGAAGCAATTTAAATTTAAGTCAAAACAACTGTGCTGTGAGGTTTATATCAGTATTTGACTTCTACAAGCAAAAATATACACAAAAATGGTAACAAGATTCAATCTGTAAGGCAAATGTGAAGTCCAAGAACCAAGGTTGTATAGGAATATATAATTGTATTGTTTATACAACTGGATATCAGCACAAATCTAAAAAACAAAACACCAATTTCTCATGGAACTTCGGCTGAAATAATTCAGATTTATTTATGAATTCAATTCCTCTTAAAATCACCATCTTCTGCTATTATCCAGAGGGCAAAGAAAATTTTATGAGAAGAGCATGAAGGGCCAAAACTGACCTTATCATCTTCCAAATGTAGTTGCCGCAATTTCTTTTGATAGCAAAATTCATATGACCACCAACCTTCTTGCTGCACAAACATATGGCTAGTATAAAAAAATATTTAAAACAAAATTCCATATAATTGGAAAAGACTCCTGAGAAAAGTAAAATTTCAGGCCATAAAACTTAACAAACAATAATTAACATATCAACATCTAAAACACATTCTGAAAAGCAAATACTAACTCTGATAAAGCATCGGTCCTTTAATACTTCCAGCAATTCATCTGGTGTCTTCAGTTTAATCCTTTTCTCAGTTTCGACAATCATGGTAGTAATGTTGTGCTGGATAACTGGATTTCCACTTTTTTCCTTTTCCACCTTAGGCAAGAAACATATATATTTCTGCCCACTTTTATCAGGTATAACCATAGATTCCTGGTCATCATCCTGTAAATGAAGCATCCCCAATGCTTATTAATAGTTGTGAAATCTGGTTCTTCTTGTTTTGGGGGCAGGGGGTTAAGCTAAGAGTTAGTAGAATAAGATGTGCAGTTTCTTCTCACCAGTTTCAATAAGAAAATAAAAACTAAAACGCACACAATACGACAAACATATAAAGACTTCACTTCCACAATAGATCAACAAATAATTGTGGCCATGCACAGTTCAGATGATTAGAAATTCCGGATGACCAGCAATAAGCCAATTACATAAAATGTTCAATGTCCAGTCTTTGGCATAGCAGTCAATCAACAGCTTATTATGGCTAAACTAGTTAGAACCTCCTTGCAAATGGTAGTGTTCAGCAAGAACCAGTATGATGGGCAAATAACACAGAATATTTCTCTCTGCAGTAATAGGCCTTATTAGATGAAAATTGTAATTTACTTTTAAAATTTAAAATTATTAGAAGTGCAGGTTAAAAAATATAAAATTATATCAAAAAGGTCACATTCTGATAGGAGGATCTCAAGGAAAAATGCAATAGAAAGATTAATAGATGAGTAATGCTGACAGGGAACACAGCCTATAGGCAGTAGCATAGACATATTTAAGCTTACAGGATGAAAAGGAGAACCTTCAGGGTGAAATTCAATCTTATATTTTGGTTCACGAGAGCCTCGACCAAATGTGCCACCTGTTTACATATAAACTGAGAGACAATCATCACATAGTAAAAAGGAAAATTTTCTGGATGAAATTCAACCTTGAATGCAGGTGTATAAGAACTAAGATCGCATCCTTCACTTCTCTACATCATTGTAAGAGGAATATAATAAACAACATGGGTTTTCAGCAGCACATATCAAACAAAAATCTAAACCACTGATTGTAGCCACTAATACCTTTGGGACCCTGTATCACCTTGGTCTTCAGCACAAGTTTTCTTATCTTTTTAGCAAAATAAGTGGCACTGTCCAAGTATTGTACCGTCTAAAGGATAAGATTTTGTCATTTAAAATTGAAATAACTGTGGAGTAACTCCCAGATTGTTTAAGCAGCATGTGGATTCATGCCAAACTATTCTGCCATAAAGCATTGGAAATTGATGTTTGGCAATAAGAACAATTCTAGATACAACAGATTGCACCCACGTGCAGGCATCATTGTAGCTGATTTAACCCACCTGAGCAGAAATACAGACAGAAGGAGTCTTATTCACCTAGAGTCAATCAAAATGCCTTCAGTATCTAATTTTTATCCACCTCATCCTTACTCTGTGCTGTCGACATATCAAACCTTCAAACAATTACTTCTTCTTGCAACATGTATATCATAGAATCCTAAGTCCCACAGGCCTAGGATCACATTCGATGAACCAAAAACGGTACAACATGTATATCATTTCTAAATTCTTGTAGCAATTCAAAAAACAAGGCCTCAACTGTACAACTACCGTTTCATTAATATACCAGTTGGTACATTCTGAAACAGTTTAAACTCACCTGGAGCGGTTGGACGACACATAATAAGAAACACTACAAATTAGACCCTTTATGGAAACAAAACATAAACAAATTCTAAAGCAACGCAAATAAACTGTATAATTTGTTAATTTAGATCAGTAGTAGCTCCAATGCTCCAAGCTCTTCATACTTCATATCCATAAGGCTTATCTTTGTTGACCAGCATATGAACAGCTGGCGATTGTCAAATTTAGCTCACTCAGAAAGAATTCGAATTATTCAACAATAAACTGTCACAATTCGAGTTCCCCAAGCAAAATACTGAACCATCAATAACAAGGACTAGATTCCAGGAGTAGCTCAATAGGGCAATTAAATCACAGAGTACCCAAACGAGGAGAGGACTAAAATTGAAGGAAGAAGATGGAAAAAGCTGTGAGGAATATGACGGGTATGTTCATTGGATTTACCGAGATGAGCTGGGAAGATCTGGTCGGCTAGGACATGGCTGAAAAGACCGTATGATATCAGGATCAAAAATAATGCCCTCATCTCCTTCTTTTCTAGGGTTTGAGGCATCTGCAGTCGCTAAATCTCGGAAGACGAAGAGCAAAAACAGCTGATTCCGATTCGAAAGAAAAAGAGTCCCATAGTAGAGAGACTGCGCCTGAGAAGCCTGCGCTTCCACGCAGATAAACCAATCGACGCTGGCCACGTCATAGAATGCTGCGTGACGGTGTGAGCAGGGTGAAAAGTCACGTGATCAAGCGTCTATAAAATTGCAAAATCCAAGCCCATTTTGAAACTGTGGGCTTAAAATTTGGAAATCATTGGGCTCGTTCTATTTCATCATAGGTCAGGCTGTTAGCCAAGAACCATGATTGGGCTTGGAGTGAAGATTCTACAACTTAACACAAGATTTTTATTAAAGTACATGATTATTAACAAGAAAATAATAATTTAAATTTTATAAAATATAAATAAATTATATTTAAATATTAAGATAATATTTTTTAGTTTTTAGTTAATAATTAAGAACGTATTTAATGTATAAATTCTTTAAAATTTTATGTGTGAAATCAAATTTTTCCTTTTAAAATATATTAATATCATATCTATATCATGGCGTGTCCAAGTTTGTAACGTGAAACACGGTGCGGTTTTGAGCTTTACGAAAGGCTGTCGTCCCAGACGCTGTCGTCTGACGCCTACTAACAGTTTGTGCGTTGTGATTGGCAGTTGACTGGGACCCTCCATAGTTCGTTACCCGCGCTTTTGCTCACGTGGTTTGCAGATAATGTTGGGTGGCAGCCGCTGGAAAATGATGAAGCGGTCCCACATATAGGTTGTCCGCATATCTTTTTATTCCAAACTGAATTTTAAAAAATAAAAACCAATAAACAAATAGCGGAGATGGTTGGTGTAGAGCAGCAACAAAGTTAGCAAAGATGGACATGTTCTTTTAGGTGTGTGTGTCCCTACTTTGTCTTTCCACCTTGTTCTGCCAGATTCTTGTCTTCTTTTCATCTCCTTGGCCACACATCTACGATGATAGAACTTCAATTTTTCTTAGAAAATAAAGGAATAAAATAAAAACGAACCATTCATAATATATTCTTATCAACACATTTTGCTTAAGCACTATTAGAAATTGGACTTAAACCTCATTAATTAAAAATAAATAGACCCAAATTTTGTGGTTTCATATTTTACACTTCTGCTCCTTTTTAATTGTTTATGCTTTAGAGGAGATGTATAGGCTAGATTGTCTTCATGTACACCCCATTAAAGGTACAAGTTGCACTTGTTTTTAACAGAAAAATCAGAAGAAAAAAGTGTAGTCAATTTTTCATGATGTGTTTTGTATACTTATTGTGCATTGAATAAAAAAAGTGACACGAGACAAATGAGTTTTTAACTTGCTATTTTAAAATAAGTTTATGTATTCACTAACATGTAATTTTTTTCCATCAAGTAAGAAATCAAATTTCACACATTTCTAAGAGGAGCCAACAATTTGGCTAAGGCTTGTTGACAAGGTTTAATAATCTTGGCTATGGAATGGCTATTGATCCTTTGATGATCTAAGCTGTTTGTTTCTCCTCCTTCTTTGTTGTCTACATCTAATATGTGACAAATAGACAACGTCACTAAATGCTAATAATGGTGGACAGGGAACAATTATAACAGGAGTTAAGTTTTGGAACTAAATGATGTATTCATTGCTGATTATATTGGAGAAAAAAACAATGAAACGCTTTATGAGACACCAACTGCCATGAATGACCTCTCTCCACCCAAATAATACAACAGAATATGTATAAACAAAGGCAAAAATGGTAAGAAAACGAATGAAGTCGGCATCTGGGTCAATATTTGTTTTCTGCTTTGCACCAAGAACCCAAGGAAATAGGAATTGTCAATATCGGACCTTCCAATTTTCTCTTATTTTGTTTTACTCAATTTGAGATTAAACAAAAGTGTTTAAAGAAAATACTGCGTTTCAGGACTTCAGATAAAAATACTACATTATCTGATATTTTCCCCTGCTTTTGTGGCGTTTACGTCAAGGATGTGAAATTCTTGTACATTACAAAAGGACCAACAAAACATGGGTTGGTTTTCTTCCATTTCTCACATCCCATTTCGCCTCAGTCTTCCTTGACCTGTCGCCGTTTCTGAGTTTTTCTGGTAAAGTTTGAAGCTTCTTCCCTAGAATTTGTCATGCAGGTAAGTTTCCTTTTCTCACCAAATCCTGCGTCTTCATTGTCCCCCCACCCTCCGGCGGGTATTTAGAATAGATTGGAATTTCCGGGTTAGATAAGTTTCCTTTTCCACCAAATCCTGCGTCTTCACTTTCGAGTCGGAGTTCGGTTGTTCCTCTCTGAGTTGGGATTTGTGTAGGCAGGAACAAATCCTGATTTGGAGAGAAAGATATATTTGTATAGACTGTGCTCAGATTCTCTGAATTCCAGCCATCAAGAAAAGAGAACAACCCGGTGGATCTTCGGTGGCAGAACTCTTAGATATTCAAGTTATTTTCTAGTAGCTGCAGCTAGCAATTGGAGACTTTAATTGTTGAACTTTTTGTGTGTTATGTTGGCTCTGTTATATAAAGCTGGTCAGCCTGGTTTGTATCATTTTGAATGTTGTATCCAATTTTTCTTTGGCTTTTGAATTTTCTTCTTTTGGAAGGTCTTGTGTTGTGCTAGTTGGTTTTAAATTGGTTATCTTCTGCATGCACTTCATTGAACTGTAAGTGTTGTGGTCTGGAGAGGTATATATTGTCAGTTCTCCTAGGTAGTTTCTTTGCTGATAGATTGTTGGGTCCAAATGGGGAAGAAAAAGAATCAAGCAGGAGAAAAATCAATCGAAGATAGTGGAAGTCAAAGCAAAGTTGGAGACTCCAAATCATATGATAATGATACCATGGTATTTATATCCATGTCTCAGGAATTGAAGGATGAGGGGAACAAGCTGTTTCAAAAGAGGGACCTTGAGGGAGCAATGTTAAAATACGAGAAAGCCATCAAATTGCTCCCAAGAAATCATATAGATGTGTCCTATCTGCGGAGTAACAAGGCTGCATGCTACATGCAGATGGGACTCAGTGAGTACCCTAGGGCAATTCAAGAATGCGATTTGGCTCTCCAAGTTACACCAAAATACAGTAAAGCGCTGTTGAAGAGGGCAAGATGCTATGAAGCTTTAAATAGGCTGGATTTATCTTTGAGAGATGTTAGTGCGGTTGTGAAGATGGAACCCAATAATGTCATGGCATTAGAAGTTTTACAAAGGGTGAAAAATGCTCTTGAGGAGAAAGGATTAAAAGTAAATGACACAGTGATTGAGTTGCCCTCAGATTATGTTGAACCTTCTTATGCTTTGCCTCCTGAGAAAGTAGTTAAAGAGAAGACACACAAGAAAAAGAGCAATAAAGTTGAGTTGAAGGATGCTGATAACGGAGGTGTTGAGAAGCAAGCTGAAGAGAAATTGGAAGTCAAGAAGGCTGAGAACAGTATCGGGGAGAAAAAGGCTGGGAACAAATCCAAAAAGAAGAAGTCCAAGGAGAAAATTGATGAGAAGAAGGCTGATGTTAAGGAGGTTGTGGAGGAAAAAATTAACAGTAGGAGGGTACATACACCTAAGCAAACAGCAAAACTTATTTTTGGTGAGGATATAAGATGGGCTGAATTGCCGGTTAATTGTAGCCTCCTGCAGCTAAGAGAAGTTGTCCGTGAGCGGTTCCCAAGCCTAGGAGCAATTCTTGTCAAGTACAGGGATCAAGAAGGTGATTTGGTCACAATTACTTCTAACGAAGAATTAAGATGGGCTGAAACATCTACAGGATCACAGGGTTCTATTCGCCTGTACATTGTAGAAGTCAATCCTAATCAGGATCCTTTCTTTGAGAATCTTAATGAGATGGAGTCACAAAAGCCTTGCATTACTGATGTACCAGAGAATGGTTGCATGGTAGAAGCAAGAAAAATTATTAGCTCATCTTGCATTGAAGATTGGATAATCCGCTTTGCCCAAGTTTTTAAAAACCACGTTGGATTTGAATCTGATAGATATTTGGATTTTCATGAACTTGGGATGAAGCTCTATTCTGAGGCTATGGAGGAGACAGTCACTAGTGAAGAAGCACAAGGCCTGTTTGACATGGCAGGAGATAAGTTCCAAGATATGGCAGCTCTAGCATTGTTCAACTGGGGAAATGTTCATATGGCCAGGGCAAGGAAGAAAGTGTATTTCACTGATGACTCCTCTCAAGAGCATCTGTATGATCAAATCCGAAGTGCATATGACTGGGCACAGAAAGAATATACAACAGCAGGAGAAAAATATGAGGCAGCCACTAAGATTAAATCAAATTTTTATGAAGGCTTCCTGGCACTAGGGCAGCAGCAGTTTGAGCAAGCAAAGCTTTCTTGGTATTATGCAATCAGCTGTAATGTTGACTTATCAACATGGCCTTCTACTGAGGTTCTTCAGCTTTACAACAAAGCTGAGGACAATATGGAGAAAGGAATGAAAATATGGGAAGAATCAGAAGAGCGGTGCTTGAAAGAATCCTTTGAATCAAAGGATGCCAAATTACAATTGCAGAAAATGGGGTTGGATGGGCTATTTAAAAATATATCATCAGATGACATTGCTGCGCAGGTGGCAAATATGAAATCTCAAATCAATCTCCTATGGGGTACTATGCTATATGAGCGTTCAATTGTGGAATTCAAATTAGGGCTACCAGTATGGCATGAAAGTCTCGAAGTTGCAGTTGAGAAGTTTGAACTTGCTGGAGCTTCTCCAACAGATATAGCTGTGATGCTGAAGAACCACTGCTCAAATAATACTGCTGTAGATGGTATGTATTAATGTTAGTAAAAAATTGTGTTATTGAACAGATCGATATGTATGTATATTAACAATTTTCGCTAACAGGTCTAGGATTCAAAATTGATGAAATTGTACAAGCGTGGAATGAGATGTATGAAGCTAAAAAGTTGCAGAGTGGAGTTCCATCATTTCGCTTAGAACCCTTATTTAGAAGGCGAATTTCAAATATTTATCATGCCTTGGAGCATTCATGAGTTGCTTCTCTTTCTGAGTTCGTGGAGTACAACAGGGCCAACACTCACTTTGCACTAATCCTGTGCCTGAAGTGTCAGTTTCATCATAAGGTAATTGAGACTCACACTGATAACATTCATTATTATTGATTCAAGTTGTAGTTTTGATTGTCTATTATAGCATGCAATGATCGGCATAATTTGTTCTCTGATATTTGTAATTCTGTAGATTGAGAATATATAATTATATCTTGCAAAAGTTTCTGGCAGGGCAGAGTTGAGAGTCAATAAGTATCTGTGACATAAGGGCAGCTGCCTTGAATTCTGATTTAGTTCCTTTAATTCAATATATTACCAGTTTCATGCATAAATTTTTCAGCAACTTTTACAAATCCATTTTATGTAGAAGCTGCTTAGTAGATACTCATACATTCAATTGTTACCATTTAAGTAATACCCTCACTTGACAAATGATTTTACACTGCTATATTTTATTCTGCCATCAGACCAAACACTATTCTGGCGAAATTGCAGTTGGGAGAATTCAAAGGGATTTCTATGTGATGCATTAGAACAAGTCAATGGTTATCTAGTTGAAGGTTGAGTCTTTCACGTCGCTCTTTGGAAAAAATGTATTTCAAAGAAATACATATATAATTGAATCAGTTGATAAAATTGGTGCAAACTGAACAAGTATAAATCAGTGGTTTTTGATGTTTTTAAAATTATGCTTTTTCAACATTACCAAGATGATTGTCTTACACACAAAGTTAGTAATATAGTTGTTTGACATAGTTAGTAATATAGTTGTTTGGCTTTATGGTGTAGATTCACTGAACAATTATAAACTGCAGATTCGATTTCCAAATCTGAAATTAACTACTGATAATACTTGGGTGGGGGCTATGTTGTTAACTTTTACAAAATAAACATTCATTCTTAGGAGCTATATGGATCGACAAATCTAAAATCAACTACTAAATACTGTAATAGCATGCTATGGTGATGACATTCTTGCATTAAGGATGTTCAAATGTTTGGCATCATTCGTCTATGGTGATTATTCTTTCCTGTACTTGCCTGGAATAGATGATAGTTATAATATGATGCCTTCCATTTTCACATGCGAGTCCTGGACCCTCTCTTGATTTTGTAATGCTTTGTGTCCATCTACTTCCATTATAAAATATACTTTGGAGAATTGGTTTTAGCTTCTTATTAGTGATACCTGTAATTAACAATGGTTATATCCTGTTATTCCTGCTGGGGAGTTCTAATAGTCAGTCATAGGTTATGGCTCTGTCTTTGCAGAGATACCAATCATTACATTGCAAGATTTATGTCATCGACATGTTCATAGTCAGATTCAACCTTAGTTTATGTGCATGATAGCTTTCTTGTAACTTCCCTTCTTCATTTGACTGCCTCCGTTCATAAAATGTGTTTTTTAGTCCCTTTTAATGTTTCTTTTCCTTTATAGTTCTTTGAACACAACCTTGGTTCACCTGTTTTGCAGGTTTTTTTTTGCAACTTCAAAAGTGTGGACTCAACATTGTACTTGTCGAAAAAAACTATTCTTTTCATTTGCACATGAATGCTCCAAAGACATTAACGTCTGCGACTTATTTATCACGTTGGGATTTGGGAAGCTGGAATTGCAGGAATTTTCCTTTTTGTTAGTTTCTGCCTTAGCTCACATTACCTTCCCTTTAATTCAGTTTTCTAGTGGTAAGTAAGATATTAAATTTGTACCAAGCAGTTGGAGATATTTTGTTTGTTTTGCTTGTTATGTAATTCATCCACTTGTGTTCAACTCATCGTTGAGTTTGTATTTGTAGAAGATTTCCTATATATTGGACTTATAGGTTGCAATGTATTCCACTTCACATCAAATCTATAAAAAGCTGTTAACAAAAAAAGTAACTCTTATTTAATGAGAGTTAATAAATGTTTTTCTATTTTACTGAAAAGAGTTACTAAATATTTATCAAGTCCCGTAAGTCTAAAATTTTGACTCTCACACTTTAGTTTATAGGATTTCAGTTTGCAAAAATAGCAAAAGTGATTTACACTCCTTGTAATTTTGCCAAAATGTAATTGGTATGACAATGTGATGTCATACTTGTGAAATACCACTCTATAAATATATAAGAGTCCTACATACCTCATAATTTCTCTTTGAAAATGATGTTTGATTGTGAAGAGTAACTGATCAAAGCATGTACGTATCAGGATCTGATTAACAGAAGGGAGGCTAATGTCCGGCGAGCTCCTCAAATGGCCCAAAGTGAGGAGGCGACTGTTATATTAAAAATTGCGTCTTTAATTCTTCATTATTTAACAAAGAAAGATACTTACTCCTTTCGTTATTACTTCATGAGCCCCGTCATTTAGGACATCATTTCATAAAAGCCACTGTTATTGGACACGTTTTTAACCCATTTTACACAGCATGTTATCCATTAACACGGCGAGCAATATAACCATCATAGTTTAAAAGCTACGACTATAATAATACAGTATAATGAATGTTACAATCAAGCATAGTGAGTCGTCAAAGATGTAGAAATATGCTCATCTAACACGAAGTTAACATCTCATAAAAATTCTTACAAACTGCACGGGATACATTCTGCCAGCTAGTGGGTTTCAGGTAATACAGAATACAAATCTGCACCATTGGATTAATCTTGAAATGATATCTGAACCATTTGCACTATACACCAGAATATAGATTTCAATATAGCTGATGGCCAAGTTTCTTTAAAAGAATAAAAAAATGACAGCAAAAGAACGTCTCACCACTTCCTTGTCATAAAGAAATTGGTTACATTGGCAGGTTTATAAGTCTAGGACCAAAGTATTAATGGTGGACTAATTAGTGGACCGACACGGGTTATATACAAAAGTTTAAGTGCAGGGAGTGTACATTGCACAATTCAAAAACATGGTATGGTCATAATTCTTAGGCTCACAGATCGATACAAACCAGTCTCAACATTCACAAAACTCTGTCAATATGGCTTCTCAATCTAATACATATGAATAATTACTTGATGGGCTTTCCCCTGAGCTTTATGTAAGGTTATTTTTGAAAGGTGTTCTCAATCTAACATTCGTATTACACAGTCCAACAGAACGATACCACATAGTGCAAACACCATATAGACAGGCCAAGCAAGCAGAGGAAAACGGATGAAGATTTATGTACACTTATATTTAAATAAAGAAATTCACAACATGCAAATTAACACATAATTACACACTTGCATGCATAGATTCTATCTACATTTATCAGAGTTACCCCTTCTTACCTTCTATCACTTTTTTCTATGTTTATATATACCGAAAAGAGTCATCAATATGTACAGAGCAGTCCAAGGCCAATAGCAGACGATATACAGAATTCTCACATTCTCTTGATCTATTCCGGTCTGAAGCTTATTAAATTAGGAAGGTCAACTGACTGAAGCTTCTTGATTTCAGATGCAGTAACCTCGCAAGATTCCAAGGATAGAGAGCATAAATTCTTCAAAGACTTCAAATAATGCAGTCCCTCATTGGTTATACGCGAATTTGAAACATTTAGTGACCTCAATGCAGTCAATCCTGTATTCACATAAAACTATACTAAAATATCTTAACAAAAACAGAACACAAGTTTAACTATAATACTATAGTCAAAATCATGCAGATATCTTACAGTTAAGGCTGCACGATGGGAGGATCTGTTAGCACATGGCCAACAACTTACAAGAACAACCCTAATGGGAATCCTGAGAAAATATTATTGTCATATATACTATGACCTGTTCCAGACTCAACATATTCACTTCTTTAATTTGATCCAACTATGGAACAAGGGGAGAGAAATCAAACACATATGAACAAGTAAACTTCTCCATCTAAGACTTTTCTTTCATATAATGAAACTCTGATTCTTCAAGAATTTAGTTGTCAATGATCAACAGATTACACGTATTCCACAGTGCCTGTATCTAACTTTTTCCCCTTTTGGACAGAAAAATAAAATAGCAGACATCACACTAATATAGCAACTGCAAGTTTACTACCCAGTCGAACTTGCAAATGGGGGGTTATTGTTAGCTGAATCATGCAACTAACAGCCTTGCGTCTTTATTTCACCTGCTACACTGGTAAGATAATTTTTATGGAATTGAAGTAAAAAGGGACTAAGAAGGTTATAAAGTAACAAAGACAGGCAGAGTATACCAGATATCAATTCCAAAGTTTTATCCGTCAAGTTGCAATTCTGGGACAGATTTAGCTGTGTTAATGAGACAAGATCTTTTACATTTTTGACACCTGCATCAGTTATTCCTCCACCACATAGTTCAAGAGATTGAAGATTCTTGAAGTCTGTTACATGATAACATAGAAAAGAAAGATTTAAGCTAGCAAAGATAAAATATAATGCAACCCCAAAACAACATGAAGCGCAAAGTTTAAATACAGATCATTTTGTCACATCATGTGCATCACTACAGGATTCATGTGACAGTATACATATTATAAGTAAATATAAACGAAATAAGTTGGTTTGAGTAACATTTCTCAGGGTATTACCACTCTGTTTATTCTCATAGGACAGTTGAACAACCTGAATCTTTTCTATCGAAACAGGGAAAAGGGGAAAAAGAAAAAAAAAGCTGTTTTGAGTTCTGTAGGTTTCATTATAACTAATAAAAAGGCTTCAGGTCACAAACAACACTGGAGCTACACTTCTCTGGCTTCTACCAGATTTATATCAATTTGGAGAGGAACATGGAAGATCAGACGATCATCATAGTCAGAAGGCAGAAAAAAAATTCAATATTAAAATGCAAGGATAAGGGGGAAGAAATACAGAATCCACCAGCAGACAAGCAGATAGCTTGGTTTGGTATGAACCTGACAATATAAACCACTTCTTATGCTTGACACAGATCCATCTAGTTCAGCAGTTTTCCAAAACATAATTGTTACTTCAACGCATATGATCACAATTGGAGAATGAAAAATAGTTTAAAGAGAACAAAACCCTCCTTCTAGAGACATCAATATTTCTTAAAACAAGTATAACATATTCATAACAATAATAGTTTTCAGTTCAGCAAATTGCCCTTATTATGATAACCATGGAATATCCTCAAACATATAACTTCTAAGAATCCTGCTGTCATCCATTCCCATTTCAACATTAGACCACTCGCTGGTGGAACAATGAAACATCTTACATGTGACAACAATGACTCAATCACAAACATTAAAATGGTTCTACAGTTAGCATGCAACAGAAAGAATAAAGGAAATAAACTACAAAATGAAAGCTAGCTTTATATATGCGTACATCGTAAATATGCTGTTCCAGCATCTGAAATACGAGCTCCAAAGAGATCTAATTTTATCAATCCACTGAGACCTGTACAAAATGAGCATCAATAAGAATGGTCGGTACATGTGTTGAGTTCAAAAGACAAAAGCATAACTAGAGATCAAGCTATATGAATTACTGAATGCCAATTTATTAGCCTTTTCATCCTTTCTTCTCCAATCAAAGCATGCATTATATATCTAGCTGTAGTTGATACCTCAAACTCAATGTATGACTTTACGAGAAAATAAATGAGATTGTATAATGTCTAAATAGGAGTCAATAATCACAGTTCTACAAATTCACATTTATATGTTAGAAAGACACATAAGTTTATGCTGAAGAAAAGGGAGGAAAAGAATTGAGGGAAATAAGGTAATAGTTCATCTCAAACTTGGAAGAAGCAAAGAAAAGAAAAAGAAATGCAAGGAGGCTTGGTGATGGTGGTCAGGCGACTTCAGAAGTTAATATGTACAACAAAACAGTTTTTTTCTTTAATAATGCAGTAACTTACAGATGGCACCTCATAAGAAGGGTCATGCTTCTAGTTGGCTATTAAAGTAGACAGTGTATACACTGTATAGTTTTATTATAGGTTTGAAGGAACTTCATAATAAACAGGGCCCGTAGTATTTGTGAAAAAAAGAAACTACATCTCAATCAAATATTGAAACCTATCCAAAATTCAAAACCAAAACCTAATGTTTGCCAAAAACAGGTCACTCATTTGTTTTCGTGCAGTAAAAAGGCAGAAAAATTCAAATAGCTTCAAATTTAAACATAAGTAAAAATCATTCAAAGAGGAAGGCTAAAGGAAACATGGGATCAGTGCTTTCACCAACATATAGGACAAAACTCAATCACATCCCCTTTTTAATTTCAAATTTAATTTTGGATTCTTGAACAATAGAGATGTTTTTCTTTCAGGGAGAAAAGTACATACAAAATAAGTTCAGTCTGATTAGTTTGGAATGTGTTTGATGGTTTAAGATTCATGCATATTCACCACCAGGTAGTATCTGGTAAACATTAAGATAATAATTCATATAACAAAACCACCAATTTAGAACAGGTTTTAAATGCAAACATATAATAGAAGCACATGGTTGACATAGAATACGCAGATGGAAATGCTTACTTGTCAGATTTGCAAGCCCAGCATCAGTAACCTGGCGGGCATCCACATTAAGTGATTTAAGATATGTCAATCCTGACAGCCTTTTCAGGCCACCGTCAGTCACTAAGGTAAAAGATAGATTCAGATTTTCAAGTTTGCTTAAACCTGGATAAAAGTAAATATAATGTAAATCAGCACAAGCAGAAATCAAAATTCTTATATATTAACTGCAAAAGGAAAAACATTTCAATACTGTGATTCTAAATTTTGTCGCTAAGACATTCTCATTTCAGAATATATTCAATAGTTAAGTCTTGACATTAAATTCTTCTGATTAGATACTTAGATATGGGATGATGTCATTTAACCTGAGATGTAATGAAGCCCGATGCTCCCAACTTCAGTATCAGACAACTCTAGACCTTTCAAGACAGTGAGGCCTGAAAGAAGAACATAATAAATTTCACTGCATAGTTGGTACTTCAAGTCCAAATATTTGAGTGAAGAAATCATATGCTTTCAGAACCTTTTTCCCCTTATAGCAAGCATCAAGTTGGATGGGACACAAAAAGTAAATTCAAAACTATATTGCTGACAGAGAGAAATTTAACACCACCATTAAATCCCTTGTGTATATCATATCTATTCTAAACACAAGCCCAAAATTTCATATAATGAACCATCAAATAAAGAATACAAATCTAGGTAGTTAACATGCTGCATACACACAAATATTCAGCAATAAATCTATACAATAAATTTTTATCCCTGAGAAGACATGGAGTAAGAACACAATATTGATATGAAAATTTTATGCAGCCCTCATTTCAAGCCCTAAATTTTGGCTCAGTAAGGCTATGTTTCACATAGCCAATTTGGAGAAAAAGGAAAATAAAGTGCATAATGCATGGACTATGAGCTACTCCAATAACAACAATTTTCCATTCCCTTCTCTTTTCTATCCTACCAAAAGTAGGGCAAGCAATGATGGAGGCAGATCACATGACAACTACCAGATGTTCCCCTGTGATGCAGTGCAATCGCTTGCTTGAATTCCCATGATAGAGTTAAATTGCTCCACCCAAACTTATAACAAGATTCACAGTTGATAAATTGTGGATAGAGAGCCCTACTTTGAGACTCATGAATTTCATTATTTCTTCACAAACTTAACAAGTAGTTTAGAATCATGCTAAGAAAATAGGCGTTTAGAAAGATCGATAATGCTCACAGAATGTAAAATAAGACATGCCGCTGTATATCAACAGGCTTTCCCCTTATTCTGACTACTTAATTTCCACCTACCATTGAAGAAACTTCTTCCATTTGACCAACCAATCCCACTCTTTAAAATTCTCAATCGCTTTCTATAATAAGTAGTCTGATAGTTACCATCAACACCACACAAGTGGGTTCAATTTGGAAGAACAAACTTGGCAGGAAATGAAGTTATTGAAAGGATAGAGTATCATAGGTCAAACAACATAAATAGGTAGATCTAAATCAACGCAAATATGCAATTTAGGTCAAAATGGTGACTCAAAATGATACATCCTACTTATCCGTAACCCTTTGCAGATTGTCATTCAGATTAGAAGTTCAATTCACAAATGTCAGAATCTGGTTGACTAGCACAATCCATATCAGATTGAAAAGGCATGATAAAATATTAAATCAAAACTTCAATAATGTAGCAGCCATCCAGAATAACCAAAGGGAAACGGGGGAAATACAATAACATACCTGTCAAATTAGCAAGCCCTTCATCACCTATCTTGCAAGAATCC
This sequence comes from Dicorynia guianensis, assembly GCA_037013595.1. Taxonomy (NCBI): domain Eukaryota; kingdom Viridiplantae; phylum Streptophyta; class Magnoliopsida; order Fabales; family Fabaceae; genus Dicorynia; species Dicorynia guianensis. The sequence goes on from JASUAB010000015.1 coordinate 26,764,541, forward strand.
AGATTCAAATACTCCAAATTAGTTAAGCCTGTCAAGAAGGAATCAATCAGGATTCAGGAATATAAACTAACACTGAAAAATTAGAAAATACACAAGTTGCTTTGTGATGATATTCAAACACATGAACAAAAATGTGGATAGGGGCAAGGGGTGAAAATAGCTTCATTGGCACACAACTTGCGTCAAGCGCCATTAAATTTGGAATGCAGCACCAGGCACATGATTTCTCTGTTCATATCAAATGATTATTTTCCCTCCTTTTACTTTTTAGAAGCTAGAAGTTTATAAATGGAAGAGATGCATGAAGACAACCAGTTGGAAACAAAATGTTAGACTTTAATTTTGATCCTCTGTCAGTGTTAAAATTTGATACTATCAATCAACAATGTGCTGCCATGTCATTAAAATACTGTTAAAAAATTTTCATGAAGTAAAATACCTTAATTACTCTAGTATGAGCACTTTCTTATTTACTTGATAATGTATAGGATTTTACACTGATAGTTGATAAAGTTTAAACTCAAAATGTTAATGTAAACTTTGTTAAGAGGAAGGTGAGCCAAAGAAATAAAAGAAAATAAGGGTTCAAAGGACCACAAATGTGTTTTCAATATGTAATTATGGGAAAAGAAAGTTGAACGGAGAAGGACAAGGAGGGAACAAGCCCATAAGGAAAGATTGCACATATCAAGTGCCTTTTAACAAAGGGAAGCCACATGTGGAGAAGATCATCACATCTAGAAAGGGTAAGGAGATCAAAATCACCTTTCAAATGAACTAAACATGCATCTGTGATTTTGTTAAATCCCAAGCTTAACCTTTTCAATCTTTTAAGACCTGCAGAAAAAGGGTGTTATCTGTAAAGAATTTGATACCTTGCTATACTTAGAACTACAAGCATGAATATGTAGTTTTCTGTGTTACACAGGAAAACACCAATTTGGTCATTATATATTAGACTGACACTCACCTGAAAATTTCTCAAATCCATCATCAGAGAGACCACATCTGTTAAGGTTTAAGCATGCCAAGGCAGTCAAGCCTGTGGCAGAAAGAAATAAATAATCAAACAACTGACCAAAAAGTTTGATTTTTTTTTTTTTTTTTTTTTGGTGTAAAAGACAAAGTTTGAGATATTGAAACAATAATCAACACTACATGAATTTACTATACAGTATTGGTTGCTTTGGTATCAGTCATATGCATGCCAAACCTGTCTACACCCTTAGTAGTACAAATAAAAGTGATAGAGATGCTTATTTTTAATGACCAACAGCACATACAGGACAAATGCAAACCGCTGTCTAAAATTAGATGTAAAAACAAAATCAAGGTTCATACCAGAAATAGACTCTAAACATGCAGCAGTAACATTACATCCTTCCATATCCAACATGGTAAGCTCCTGCAAACCTGTAACCCAGCGAAGAATAACCAGGTAATGTAGATAACAGAATAATCTAATATATAAATCTTACTTCAAGTTAAATTTATTCAATAAGTCTAATTTTCTTTTTTCATGATTGCATATTGTTAAAAAATAAATGGCCATAAATTGACAACGATGAAGTCAAAGATAAAAACAAGTAGTAGGAGGAAAAGATAAATGAAGTGCAACATGAATATCTCAACTCAACTTTCCCTTTTAATAAATATTTCAACACAATTCCATATACATAACCACTTTCTGTCTATTTCTACTAGAATCTTCAAAATTTTCAGAATTAGTACAAAGAAGAAACCAACTGCATATATATTAGATCTTACCAACATTAACTAACTGTTACTTTGTTAAAAATTGACTATAATAATAACAAAACCATCAGATCACAAGGGTTGCTAGCATTAAAGCTTCCAAAAGGGGCACATACAAAGTGCCCATCAGTTGCATTGGCAACTGGAAGAAAAGAATGGCTAAGAACCAAACAAAGAGCTGAGAACATGTGAAATATGATTTTTATATGGTACACATAATATACCATTTAAATATGTGAATTATCTCAATAAATGGTAAGCAAGATATAAAATACACCCACTATCCATTTGGATTTTGGTGTATAACTATTACAGAGCAAAGTTCAATTTACGAACATAAATAACTTTTTGTGCCATCTCTTCTAAGGTGTAAGACAATCTTGTGTATAGTTCTCTACTGAAACTTTGTACTCATAGAGACATGCATATAGCAGAAGCAGCAGTCAGTCATTGTTATCACAATTAGAAAGGATGACAAACGCTATGGAAGATACCTCTCAAATAAGTGATTCCCAGATCTGTGATACTACCGTTGGAAATTTGCAACTCCTTCAGATTTGTAAGCCCTGAAACATGGGACACAGACAGGGAAAACATAAAACATAAACTACAAATATCAAATTAAAAGCAAGAAGAGGGCATGATAATAGATATCTCATGCAGTTATAAATGACAGTTGTTAAGCCATATGTTCTAGAATAAAACATTAACAAGAAAACAAACATAACAATACTATTTTGTCCCCATTAAATTAAACCTATAACTCCAATAAAATCACAGCACCTCACTATTATACCTGAGATACCCTTCATGTCTGAATCAAACAATACAGTCCTTTCACCATTTAATTTTAACCTATCACTACAATAAAATTCACATCAGCTCAAGAGCATACCCGAGATAGCTTTCATGTCTGAATCCATGACACATTTACAGCATCCGATATTTAGCAACTCAAGCTTTCTCAAACCTGTATAAGAAGATCAAAGAAAATTATTTCCATAATATGGTAAACCCAAAATCATGTATCTCTTGAAGAGAAATTTAAACATGGTTAGAAATTTTAGCACTACAGTGCACTTATCATCACCATTTAGTGAAAAAGACAACATCAGATGCCCTTAAGCCCCCATTGCCTAATTTTGGGAAAAACTATATCAACAAAAACAACAAATGATACTAAATAATATATCTAGGAGATGCCTACACCTGAACCATTGACTCAAAGAACATGATAAATATAATCAAATATGAAGGAATTCAGCCCCTGACAAAATTCAGCCCCTGACAAGGAACATCGGAAGCATTTGAAAGTCTGTATGATTAATCAATACAAGGCCATCAACAGTAAGTCTACTAAGAAAGATGTGATGGAAAGTTGAGATGAATTGTTCAAAAAAGATCACATCTTCCAGCCCAAAGAAGTTTGTGTCATGCCACACAACAATATCATCTATATCTCATACTTAACAGTATATATAAGAAATATCAACCTTGCCTTAGATTACCAGAGGTAGCTTGGGACTGCTAACAATGTTAAGATCAAGTTAATCTCCACATAAAATTGGACATAATTTCAAGGAAAGATACCTCCTAGATGAACAAATCCACCATGAATCCCTGAACACCTCTCAAGGTCCAACTTCTGCAAGTTAACTAAGTTGGAGAAGGTACGCATTCCATCAGATGTTAATTTGCTGCTTTTTTTGATACTCAAGGAAATCAAGTTTGAAAGACCTACACAACAAATCACATTTATTGTTTATATTACTCAAAATTGCTTTTGGAACTTTTTGTCAGTCAAGCATAGAGAACATGACATCAGAAGTCAGATAGCATAATTTGGTACTATTCTATTGACTACAAGTAATGGCAATAATGCATAATGTTCAATGAGGGGTGCATACCAAAATTGATTTTTGTCATTCATATTACAACGGCTATATCGCCAAAAAATATTAATTGATTTATGCCAGTCCTGAATATCATGAACAGAACTTCTTTGCCAGCAAGTGACACATTAGTGCAGAGATGGGGAATAAAATCTGAACAGGGTATGCCACAGGAAAGGATACGAAATGGTGGAGAGAGTGAAAGACCTTACATAATCTAAATTTCATTTATAGCAGAACTTTTATTGGGACAAATCATTCGATGCCAATATCTTGAATGCTCACCTTAACTTTGTCAAGTTATATATCCAAGTAAGATTTAGAAATTCTAAATTGCTTTTCAAAAGGTCAGGAAAAAGATCAGGTCAATCAGAAATTAAAAAAAGGAAAGAACTAATGCACATTTTGATTAAGCTAATCCTTACGAATGTAGAGTCAGGTTTTCCAGAATAAACATGCAATGATGCTTGTCAGATCATTTTATGAGAATAGCTCTGTTTAATCTAGGAGCCTATAACCAAATGGAGCCAAAATTCAACATATCAATATCCATCTCAAATTGTTCTAATTAATAGGTTTGATAACATGACAACTAGAGTGTTGTCATGAATCCAGTGACCACTTATCCAAAGGCTTCTCCTAAGATATATAAACATTTTACTTCCATAAAGAGAGTTCTTTGGATCAATGGGTGCATTGTTTATTGTATGTATCAATTTTTGAAAATCTAATCAGATTATATCCTTCATGAGATGTCATGGGGAACTCCAATGCGCTCAACAAACCAGGTTCTACACAAAACCACAAATTTAACCAATTTGATTAAATTAATTTACCAGGATTACTAGATATCAAGGAATGCAAGATAGCACAACCAATTAGTTAGTTCCACATTGCATTTCAGTTTTTGATCTCTCAGTATAAAGAAAACATCATAAATTATGTAACATATATCAGTTTAAGTCAGAGTTTGTTAAGGGTTTAACCAACAAGGTAGTAAATTTTAAGATCGTATTCCTCAATTTTCTTTCTTAGAATATAATAAAATCTTCACACTATATGAAAGAGGAAGACTATACAATATCGCATGCCAGCATATTTTATAATTTTTACACTGATAGCATTTATGATAGCCTGAATAAGCATAAAACTTCATCAATCTGAGGACAAAGTCCCATCATTTGCATAAATGCTGTGATCTTTCCAAGCTCAGAAAATAACAAAAGTATTCTGGTTAAAAATTATAAGAAAAAAGAAATGAGTTAGTGATTCTACCACTAATGTGTTTAAACCCGTGGTCTGAAAATTTGTCACAGTAATTAAGAGTCAGTGCCTGGAGATTTGAGCAATCCTTTAGAAGAGCCAATCCATTATCTGTCACATGAGAACCAGAAAGGTCAACAGAAAGTAAAGATGACCCTTGTGAAGAGATAGCATCCATCCAACCATCATGCACTCCCGGATATTCGCCCAAGCAAACATCCTGTCAGGCAGAACAGATATGTGATAAGTAGTCTGGTCTTCATCACCAAGATGTTTAAACTTGACCAACACTCTCAATTCCACCTAGCCTCTTGGATACCTGAAGAGCACAATCTAGAAAAGCTTCGAGAGACACATCTGTAAGGCAATGAGAATCCACCAGTTCATTGAAGATTTGCTGGCTTATGTCTCTTGGAAGAAGAGAGAAGGAACTGTACTTGTCAAGATCCTATTATATTTTACACGAGTAGATTAGGTAATGAATGCAAAAAGAACAAGAAGGAAAGAAAAAAGGAAGAACCAAAAGAAAAGGAGAACTAGGAGATTAGGAGAATTAGGAGATTAAGTCAAAGAAAGCATGTACCTCAACCTCACGAATCTTATATATGCACAACTCCATGAGCGAAGGGCAGTTGCCTCCTCCTACACGATGATTTGCCATAGAACGTGAAGATGTGGCTCCTAACCATTTTGAACTGACGCTTCTATAATACCTTCCCGAGACTGCTCTAAGTAAATCATCTTCCACGACTTGCTGGTCTCTCTTCCGAGAACAGATTCCCCCCATTGCTTAATGGTTGATAAACTTGATCGTAAACCCAAGTAATGTGCCAAAGAATGGTAAGATTCCCATTTCAGAACATTACGCTATTGGAGTGAACTGCATAAAGAGATAGATGCATATCACTTAAATAGAAACAAACATAGCCAGAGCTCCAGTCAAACGACCATCCTTAATTAGTGCTCTAGAATACACCTATATATAGAGCACTAGTAAAAAAAATCTGAAAACAAATTGTATTTATTAACTTTATGGTGGCAGCACAACCATAAACTTTTCATAAGACACTATACCCAGTTCAATGACAGCGTAAAACACGGTGAGTAGCATTTAACTGCACATTCCAGTAACAAAACTCTAAAAACCGCCAATAGCAACAGGTAGTTATCGTACGCCAGAATCAACCAGATTGGCGGGTCATGAAAACCACTCTCTCAAAAACCACAACACCCAGATGACAAAGCCACTTTCTGTTATCAGAGGAGGCTAGCCCTAATATGACCATTGTAGTAATAATTTAGGATTTAGGATAAATGCTCTCATCTATCTCTTAACTAAATATCAGTAGAGGTGGCAGCAGAAACAGATAATCCCAAAATCAGCGAGATAAATATAATAGGCCCACCCTGCAATTTTTGTTTTTTTTGGGGGTACATAGGCCTACCCAACTATGTATAACTTGACCAACGCACAATCAGTTCATGAAAATTATCTCAAAATCATCGGATACTTACTTTCCAAGAAAATAAAAATAAGTATCCGTGAGCTAGTCTGAGAATAAAAGATGCAATTTAAGATTTTTGAGCGTGCACTGAAACTCTCTCATGGATAATTTAATGTTTTTTATTTTAAAAAATATAAAATTACAGATGAACCCAGATATGCGGCGGTGTTCTCCATAGCTTACACCCTTTTCATGGGACACCAAATAGAAACGAGAAGAGAGAATTTTTCTGGTGAGCGATGCGGTGCGGAACTCCAAAGAGGATTCTGAGTGGAAATACCTCAACTCAAAGCCAAGCTCTCTTAGGAGCAGCTCGACGATCATAAACGGAAAACTCCATGAAAAGCGAGTTATGGAGCAAGAAAGCAGGGGGGGCATGGAAGAAGAAGAAGAAGAAGAACAAGAAGAAGAAGTGAGAGTCACGTCACCTGATGCTGCCACGTGGCAGTTGGGGGCGGGCTGAGTGACACTCCATACTTGAGATGAGAGAGAAGAGCGCAGGGAAATTACGGCGGGTCCCACGTCCGTGCTTTACGCTTACCATTCTATTGGACTATTCGGGAGAAGCAAATGTCACCTCCTCGTCCGCTAAACGTTGTCATCCGTGATTCGTTGTTCCCCCATATAGAGGCGCCCATGTCGTTATCTCTTTTCTTAATCTGTGCCTAAATTTGGCCTAGATTCTATCAATTATTCAATCTTAAAGGGTTAGATAGTCTGATTTATAATATTTAAAATTATAGTTATTTTTGTATACTTTTTTACTGATATGAATTATAATATAATCCCATTAAAATTTAAAAAAATAACTATAATTATTATAAAAATTTATAAAAATCCAAATCCAATATTATATGTCAAAGAATCCTCTAGTTTATACTAAGATTCCAACTTTTTAAAATTTGTTATAAAAAATATTCAAAATATTTTTACTATCCTCTACTCCTAAAGACTTACATAAAAAAAAGAGCCAAACACCAATTATGTTTTGGAACTTTATTTGTAACTTGTAAAAGATAGATAAGGAAAATATATACGTGCGTTGTTTGCAGTATATTTGGCACATAAATAGGGAAAAGGGTTGAGTGAACACACCAAATAACATACGGGTATTAATACTCGATAGATAAACTAATATTTTTCACCGAGATGATTGATGTCAGTTTTGAATATCAAGAATTCAGGAGGCTGCATTCTATCAAAACATCAACATTATTTTCTTTTCTTTGGATATGATCAGATATCAAGATCTTCTTTATGATAGATTGTCGTTTTCTTTATGAGTTGTTGCTCGCATTTTTTTCTCCTTTGTATCTTTCTTCATTATGATCGGTAAGAATTGTCAAAATGAAATAAACGTTTTCTTTTAAACTTGATAAAACTGTTATAGTGCCAGTGGGTTCAATACCTATTCCATTGATATCCCTCCTTCTCTGTTGGTATAGACATGAGCATCCTTAACAAGAAGCAGCAAAGTTACTATAACCACAAAAGTACTTGTAACGAGATAGTCAGTGTCAATGTAAGAGAAATTTGGAAACTTTATAACAATGGTTTGGGCCATTGAATATTATCAATAGGTGTACTTGCAAGGAATCAAATGGTGCAGTACAGGAACCAGCAAAAGCAGGTAGCAATGTCTTTTTCAACAGAATGGGCGGCAATAATAGAGAGACAGAGACATGAAGCAGAATTCAATATTAGAGCAGATGAACAACAAATATATTTGTTAAATGAAGATATCATTTTCAGAAGGAGGCCAGTAATAACACCCCAATACAGCCATCCATCATACATAGTTCTCTACACAGCTCACAATTGGAGGTTGAAGGCCGGCCGAAGTGTAAAGGATTGCTGAGCTGTAACATACTTTGATAAAATATGATTCACTTAAGGAAAAAGATATGACTTGCGTGCATTTTTGCTCATTCACCTCAGTTTAGACATTATTGAAGTGGGTCTTTCAACGCAAACTAGCACTTGATTACGTATTGGTCTCAACTAAATCCAGATATTACCAAATAACAATGAAAAGTAAGATTACACGGCCACAAGAATTTTATACGGCTGCCTGAGGTATACATTAAGGCATTACATCTTTAAGGAACAAAACTGCTTTTGAATGCCAGCCAGCTAAGACACTTTAATTCCATACTGCAGAATTCACATGGCTTGATGAAAGACATGGAAGACGAGAGGAGAAATAGAGGGTAAAATAGATTTTTTTTTTTTTGGAGAGAGAAAGAGAGAGAGCAGCAGCAAATAATCTGACACCACAAAATTTCATATGGTCGTGGTAGAAAAGAACCACAATAAATTGAATTAACGTAAACTAACCCAGATGTATGCCTATGATACATTACACTGTGAGTACAACCAGACATGTATCATGATGTGGAGGCAACAGATCTAGTGTTCCGACCACGACCAAGACCAAGACCTAAGCCCAATGGAATGTTCTCGTTTTTGGTTTTGCCATGGTTATTATGGCAACAATCGGACGAATGAACATGACCATGACCATTACCATGAACATGATGTGTTTTAGAGTCGGTGCCGTTGGAATTCACGTTGATAGCAACATGGCCATTGCCCTTTGCACACTGAGTATGTGAGTCGCCATTTGCTAAGTTTGAGCTCCTTCGAATGTGCATCATTCCTATACCCTCTGAATGACCTAACTCTTCCATATACTCCACATCTTCATTGTATCCATTAATTAGGAAATCAGAACAGTTCTTCTTAATCCCATGATCGAATGGATTTCTAAACCTATCACCTGGACCTCTGAGGTAGCTATACCGCATTACATTTGCCATTTCATTTGTTGTGATGTTGTGTGCTATCTGCAAGAAGAAATAAAGTACAAAAGAACAATATAATCTTCAGATTACTGGGGAGAAAAGTCCTTTTGTATCCTTTAAAAATAAAACACTGAATAGAAACGTAATATTATACTAGTAAAGATTATTCTTATACATTGCAGGAAATCTACTAGCGTCATCCTTCTTTTAAGATTAAGGCGTTTATTACTTCCTTCCGTATTCTTCATCACATGGACCGCTACTGCATTACAGAATGCTATAAAGCAGCTGCAATTTGCAGTGTTACCCCAAAGGTGCGACCTGACTTAATTTCATAGTGTGTCGCAACAATGACAGAAAAAGGGGAGAGTAGAGGCAAGTGCAACTTAAATTGATCAATTTAGGGTGCCAGTATGCCACAGAATCGTTTCTTTTGCACTGGTTAGCGAGTATTCTCAATCTATGAGAAATGCTAAACTTCTAAGACATACCTGATTAGCTTGAACAACCGTCAAAACGAACACACCAAAGAAGAGGAAAAAATCAGCAACCAGGAATGATATAGCACCAACGTGATGAGTACCAGCATATTGCATCCATGCTCCAAATGAAGAAGGAGCAAGTGGATCAGTTGACACTCCTGCATGCATAAAATTTGTTTGTGTCAGCAGATTAAACTGCAAATGAACAGAAAAAGTGACTCAATTCTCAACACACACGTACTTGTAAGAGCAACTCCACCAGTGATCAACATTGCTGAAACTTCGAGAACAAGAAAAACAAAGAAATCCCATTTGTTCTTCTGCAATCATAAATTATAAAATAACCAGGCCAATGTAATCAACAATTAAGAAAGTAGCATAATCGACGTTATGAATAAGAAGATAAAAAATTGGCAATTTTTCAAACACTTCATATTAATCACCATCAATATCAATCCTGTACCATGTCATGGAAGTGAGACAATTGACAGTCCAGCCTAACTTGTCTATAAATTTAGTATAGATAAATTACAACAACAACAACAAACAAAGTCTTTTCCCATTAGATGGGATCGGGTACATAGATTAAACGTCGCCATGGAAGTAGAATATTCTATAAGCAGCTATGACACTTATTTAACCCAGTAAGAACAAGAGAAGAAAATATGTTCCACAAAGAACAAGAGAAGAAGAGACAGGGAGGAACAGAAGAAAAGTTTGACACTAATCTCTCTTATGTTTGTCCCCTTAATTCTCCTCAACCTTGATGACAGGCTTAATTTACAATGAAAGGTTTAAAACATACTGAAATGTCAAACAGGTAACTCAAATATTCATTCAAGAGTACCTTGCCAATACAGTTGGACACCCAAGGACAATGATGATCAAATTGTTCCACACAACGATCACAAGTAGAACAATGCTTTGCACGACGAGGCCTGACAATCTAAAGAAAAAACAATCTGAAATTGAGCACAGAATCATCTAAAGCAATATATAGATGGGCATGTGTTTATCTGCATGTGCAAGTCTGACAATTTAAAGAAAGCAGAGAATACCTTGCATGTTGCACAAAGCTGAGACCAATTTCCAGCTAGCAAAGCAGGATTATTTATCTCAATCTTTAAGAAAGGTTCCTGCAACAAATCAGTGAACCTTATAGTCAGCGGAGTATTGATGCATTAAACCAGATTAAAACATATGAACAAGAAACTGATGGGATCATCACAATAAAAGTCCAAAAGGCATATAATGAATCTTATAGTGTGGGGAAAAATGAATATCAAAGTGGAAGGGATTCAGAAAAAGAAGACATAACTCACATCATCTTTATTATTTTCAGAGTCATGCATATTCATTCTGATGTAACCTGGATCCTTGCTGCCAAGACAGACAAATGAAACAAAAGATATAAAATATCTATAAACAAATAGAAACCATGCTCAAATATTTGTCAGGAATTGAACCTGAAGTGCAACTAGCTATTCATAGAACGAGCAACCTATTAAAGAACTATAGACTACAAGCATAATAGTTTGCTCATCTGTTAGCACTTTATATGATTACATATATAGACTATCATACAAAACAATACATCCCGGAGTGAATGTCATCAAATTTATATCTTGAGAACTAAAACAAAGTATAAAGATGACATTGATGAACAGTTGCAACCAAATACAGGATATTTTTACGAATACATCACTTACAACACAAAGCAACAACCAATACAATGCAATGCAACCAGTGGCCATTAAGAAAGCGGAGCTATTACATGAACCATGGAGTAAATAACATCGACAACAGAGAAATAACATCAACAACAGAGAAGGCTAAGTTATAACATCATCCATATGGAAGAAGTGGACAGATGAAACCATTGAAAATAGCATTTAGTTTGTAGCCAGAAAAACGAGAGAAGGCTCTGGGGCTTTCCATATATAAACACTATGTGTAGGGTACATGCGAGAAGCTGTAAACTTGATAGTCCATGTTACTTACCTGCTACACCTGTAAAACATAACCAGCCCAGCTGTTGCAAGAAAAACTCCAAACCACGCAAGAAGACCAGCAGCAGCTGTCACTTTTGGCAGATTTGTTGCTGCAGCAATTTAAAGAATGAAAATTTAAAAAAATGATAGATAGATATAGAGAGAGAGAAGTGATCGTGAGATAATTATCACTAAGATAATAGCACAAACACACACTTAACATAATAAACTCCATATGTAAAGATCAAGGTAGATACCTAAGATAACAGAATGAATATAGGTGACCAAAAGCAGCAGAATGATGCACCAAAGTACAGGAGCAAGTCCTAATTTGGCAATTGTTCCAAGTCGGCTACTACCATCACAACGTTTGTCAAGCATGCTTCTTGCATTTCCCTACAAAACATATTTAGCAGCACAAACTATTCTTTTTCATTCTTGTACAGAAAATAAACCTCATAAAGGAAAACATTCACAATATTTGGCATCATTCATTGCCACAAGGTAATATCCACAAAGCATATTAAATCTTCTACAGCAGACAACTGCTGTAAAAGTATAAAGTAGTATACTTATTTAGAAACAAATAAGCAGAAGAAAGGAAATGCCGTGATTGATAGTGATGTACCACTTTTAATTCAAAAGATAAGCACCATAGAACCCACTTTTTTCCAAACTCTGACATGCATACCCACATAAAATATGCAAGAGCATCTTTACAACAGGGCTTGACCTTAAGATGTAGAAACTACAGAGAACATTAAGGACTAGAAGATACTTTATATTTCAGTATTTTTCACTTTCAGTAATTACAGTTTTTTTCAGGATATGATTATTCCATGCTGTACAGGTTGAGCTCATTGACATTTGGGACGGTAATAGCTTTGCTAGGTCATTTATTACAATCTTAAGGTGTTTTAACACACAAATAGGTTACAATCTTTTTCCTCTTAACTTGGTTAAGGCATAACTCATTTGTATAAAACATTTCTCAAAATGAACCTAATAACAATAGGTGGTTTGTATTACTGTAATTTTATGCTTATGTGAATATTCATTAGCAGCATTACAAATACATACACATCAGTAACCCAGATTTCCCATATATTATGTGGCAGAAGCATGCAATACACATCCCCAATACCAGACCAAGAAAGATAGTCTTTGTGTAGAATGTAGAATAAGCACATTAACATTGAAACTGCAGTTCTTCATAGAGGAAACACACTTAAAGCTCCACATATGCACCTAACCCTAAGTGGCAAAAGCAATTAACATGCATGATTCATGCACTTCCAAGTCAAAGAGAAAAACAATCATTTAAGACACCCTGAGAAGAAAGAAAACAAATGAAGATACCATATATCCATGCAGGGTTACATCAACATTGTATCATACAAATAAACACGTGCTCAGAGAATTCTCAGTTGGACAGACCACAGAACCAAGGGGATAGGGTGCGTCATTGTAGATTACTAGATATCCATATGAACAAATTTCCTAAACAAACATTTAACAGGATGGCTCCCTTCACAATTTGAAATGCCAAAGTTAACAGAGATGCAAATGAGAGAGGGGAAGAAAGAATATAACTAACTTCCTTTACATCATACTTGGACATTCTATGTAAAAGAGCAACCAAAAACAGAGTAAAAATGAAAAAGCTTCAATACAGTACTTAATGCACGTTTAAAAAAGAGAGTAACAGACGACCATCAAAGTGAAATTACTAGCCAAATTAAATTTTTCTGGTTACAAAAACCTACAAGGAAAAAAGCAACTTGGCGGTGATTCTTATCAGAAGCAAGCTGTGCTGGCGTGAGGTCAGTGTTATCAGTCACCATCAGGTCTTCCTTCTTGCCAGCCTGTACTAACACAGTACATGCCTCCAAGTTACCCCTGATAGCAGCCCAGTGAAGGGGAGTGCAACCTGAGTAAAATTGGGAAAAAGGAAGGAGGGGGGGGGGGGGTTACAACAGTGAATTAGGAATCATGGATTGTTAAGCATACTTAACTATTAGTGCTTATATAATTTTAGCACAATGAAATCCAGGAGGAAGATTCAGGATGCATCATTACAGCATACCCTCTTTATCCTGACGTCCCCTATACGCATCTAGGAATAACAGAAGACGTATACAATCTGCAAAACCTTTGTAGGCAGCCCTAAAATTCCAGCCAGCAGCAGCAAGGAAAGAAAAGAGTAGAATTAGGCAAATATTTCAGATAAAAACCATGCAATATGTCAGCATAAAGGGAAAAGAGGACCAGAAACTTCATGGTGAGAATCTGAAAGCATTTTCAGACATATTGTTTACAAGCACACTGGAAGCACCTCCAGTCCGTTCAAATCTATCCATCACTCTAATCCTACCAATTAAATCAAGTGAACATCAATCTTGTTAGGATTAGGGTCCACCAAAGCTTTGACAGCTATTAAGATTTGAATAGCTACTTTAACTTATTACATTGAATATGGATTTTCTAATCCACTTTAACCCTTAATCACCCCAAATCTTCTTTTACCAAGTTTGACAAAAATGCAAAAAATCATTGTTTTGCCTTTCTTACCAACTTTCATAGTTGAAGAACTATGCATGATTATACCTAAAGCAATCAACTGTTCCCAAAGAAGACAAACATATTTCTAGAGAAGAGAGAACAACTGGACATAGACAGTAGGTGATTCTCTGGATTGTTCATGGTGATGGCAAATCGCACCACTAATGAGGAGGACAAAGGAGAGAGACCAAATTTTTAACATTGGGTAATGTCTAATATTTACCTGGTTCTATAAATACAATAAACTTCAAATATGTGACAATATCATGTAGAGTGGGGGGAGAGGGAAGGCTTATACTTCCTAGAAGTTGTTTAGACCAAAATTCTACTACACACATTTTTTACTTATTTTAAATGAAAACAGAAAAATTGCCAAACCAAATGTATTCTAGTTTTCTACAGGAAAATAAGACAGACATTAATTAGTAAAAATCCCATTTACTAACTGTGCAAAAATGTCCGAAGAAATGTCCCTAACAAAGAATTTGTCAGGTCATGAGCTAAGATGGTAAAATGGGCCATTGCAGTACTATGAATCTATGACAGGAGAGTAGAGTGTGACAGATAGTAAAAGCAAAATTATTCGACAAGAAGACAACAAAAATGCAGTAACTTGAAAATTCTCAAATCATCAATTACCAATGCAAGGGGGTTCTTCCATCATTATCAGGAACATCAGGGTCAGCATTCCATTTTGAAACTATGTGGTAGAGGAAAGCTGTCTGACCATACTGAGCTGCAACATGTGTTGCCTGCATCGCATTTGATAGAATTAGTAAAATCAACATTTATGGTAGCATGCACGTGCTTTGGGTGACAGAGCTGGGACTAGCATTTAGCATATAACCAGATACACATGAACAAGTTTAAGCGATTCCCTTTGTGATATTGACAAATTGAATGAGAATTTAAGGACAGTATATAATTTTTCTTTTTCAATTATCACTATGCCTTGGTGAGCTTTCAGTGCTCCAAATGGCCCAGTAGCTGATGCCAGAGATTTCTTAAGTTCACCAGCACTCATGCTGTGTCCATCATTTGTGTCAGATTTCTAATTCTAGCCGAACAATCAATCCTGTAACTCCCTATTGATCTCTAAACTAAGGGTAAAAGCAGATCAATCTAACCTGATACCCATACATATCTACAGCATTCACTCGGGCACCCTCTTGAAGTAAAAGCTCTGCAACCCGGATTGCTCCCTGAACAGCGCTCCAATGTAGTGCCGTCTGCCCAGTATGATCTGTAGCATTTACGTCTCCCCCATGCTGGCAATCAGAACACCAATATTCACTGAATTGATGCTAAAAACCACAATCGATAATAGATGGACTAAAAATAAAATTCCAAACTTATTATAAAGTCAAATATGGAAAATATATACATAAAATAATCAATTGCACGCACACTTAAAGCTGAATCAAAGAACATCCACTAGTGTTATAGGTAGATGACTAACAAGCAGAGCTAAGTCTACTGCTTAAAAATTCAATGATAAAAAACATGAGAACCAATTTCTCTTTTATACCCAAGAACCAGAATCAGTAACTCAGTGTGTGCCAGACAATGAATGCAGTCCGGAAAGAAGGGTCCCCTAAAAGACAAATCTAGACTAGATTGGACAAAATCATATCAAAGCCCAATCAAATGACCGATAGGCATCCACGCGTTCCAATCTCGCCGCTTGCATAAAAATTGAATTACAGAATCGAAACAATTGATCGGGAAAAATATGAGAAATACCAAACCAATGCAGGTTTGCCAAGGAAACAAACGGAGACAAGCTCAAATACACAGCAAACAAACTCAATTCAACAAACTTATAAAAGAAGCAACGCACAGTACCTCAAGTATGTACTGAGCAGCGGCAGGCCGATCGTTCAGTGCAGCCCACTGTAACGCGTAGTATCCCAGCCCATCGGGCTCCGAGACGGAGCAACCCTCCTGCTCTACCAATCTCTGCAGCTTCTCCATAGCCCCATAAGCCGCTGCCGTGTAGACATCGTTCCGCAAACTCTCTTCCCCAACTTCATTGACGTTGCCGGCAACAGCGGCGGAGGCCGCCGATTGCTGATCCCGGGATTGAACCTCTTCAACGACCTCGATCTCGGATGACATGTCTCCGTTGAAACGGTTACGAAAAGTTCAACGGAGTTTATAGGGCGACGGGACGAGCCCTTGATGTTATGAGTTTTTTAATGATTCAAAATGGGAAATGAATGGATTCGTTGACTTAATTGGGGTTTTCCAATTGGAAAATGAGGAATCAGCCAACGTAGGGGATTCTAGGGTTTTTCCGGGAAGGTGAGAGAGAGGGTTGGGTTTGGGTCATGACCACCCTTGTTGACCCTCTCAGTCTCTGAACGAAGGAAGGAACCAAAACAGACAGGCTATGGATAGGGCGGAGACGTATTTTAACATGCAGTGTTTGTTATTTCCTAGAATAGCCTTCAACCCCAACGAATTTAGTAATTAACACTATTAATCTGAATTATATACCCGTCAAAAAAATCTGAATTATTTGTAAATATTCTGTTTATTATATAAAAACATGTATCTATAATTGTTTATTAATAATCAGATATAATTTTTAAAATAAACTCTTTTATTAAATTACTTTTACATAATTTTGCTTTATTAAATAGTTTTTAATTACAAATAAAAAATTATATCTTTGAATAACTAATTATAAAAATATATTTAATAAGTAAATTTCGTTTTTCTATTTTATATAATTTCTGTGCCGTCTTACTTTAATAATTGTCATTGTTAGTGCCCATCACTATCAGCTACCAACTTGTAAGATATAACATTTTATTTTTATTTTTATTTTTATTCTGCACCGTCTTCTGTGGGCTACACCGTATCTGAGATGAGTTGCTATTTTATTTATCTACTCTCTGTTTAATTACATTATTTAAACTAAAAAAGGTCAAATAGTAAAAATTAGAATAGCAAAACTCTCACTGTACAACCTCAGATTGAATGGAAATTGTTAATATGACTTTTTCCTAGACATATAATTTTTGAGATGAGAACAAAGTTAAAAAAAAAAAGAATTTATATATTAATGTATAGAATTTATTTATATTAATAACATTATTTATTTGAATCCTCTATTTTTTGTTTTTATTATATTCTTTTTTTGGCTTATTATTCTATGATGTTTTTAATATGGTCCTCAAGAATGTCACTCTTGTCCTCTAGGCTGTTCGCTATGATTCTTACTCTTCTGTCTCGCTCTAAACAATTCCTAGCTTTCAAAGTATTCATTAATATCATTTGTTCAAAATCATATCATATATAGTAAAATGATATCTCTGTACCAAAAAAAAAATAGTAAAATGATATCATAAAAGAGGCAAGGCATACCATAGACTAAAGTTAAGAAATAAATCATAAGATTCATATTGTGGGCTATTATAATTTTTTTAATGTTCAAAATTCTACGGAAATTGTTAGACAGAATTGAAGAGGGCCAGACACATTTTATTTGCACCCATCAAAGAATTTGTAATGAATTGGTTTGTTTGTTTTTATCTATCTTCACCATGAAAGTTTCTAAAAAAAAATACATAGAAGGTAGTACGATTTTGCAATCCAAAGTCAAACAAATAATATGAAATTGTCATAAATAAATAAATGGCTAGCCCAACATAATTTTAGAAAAAGGATGAAAATGTTATATACAGCTTAGCTTTGGGTATTGGGCTTTGCTGTGTTATCCTCTGTACACTATCTTAACTTGCATTCGGTCATATTTTATTTTATTTTTTATAAAAAAGATAACATGATTGATGTTAATAATACTAGAGAAATGGTATAAGAGAATAGCATAATAAATAAACATGTAAAAATAAGTTAGAATTAATGAGTCAGCTTATCTTATTTTTGTTTCAAAGATAAGGTGAATTTATATTTTTTTATTTATTAAAATTATAAATTAATCCAACCTAACTTATTTAATTAATAAGTCAATGTAAACTAATGCAAATTAATATATTTTTTTTGTCAAAAATATAGTGATTTATATATCCACCCAACTCAGTTTGTCTAAGATATAAGAGGAGTTAGTATTTTTTTAATTCACCATAATTATAAACCAAACTATCCCATCCCATCATTTAATTACGGAGGCTTGCTCCAACTTCTTTTAACACATCTAAAATTAACAATCCCTTCATAATTTCCAAGTGCAGAAAAAGTCAACGGTCAACATAATAGCACGTCAGTGATGTTGCGTGTTATTTGGTGGAAGGAAACCATTTGTCATTACAAGAGCACATGGCTCACTTTTTTTAATTTTATTTTTATTTAAATTTTATGGTATGAAATTTGTATCATAATTTTAATTTAATTTTTATAAACTAAATTATAAAATTTAATAAATATAAAAATTCACACATAATAATATAGACCGTTTATAAAAATAAAAATTACTTTCATAGAAATGTATAAATATCATTTCAACTTTAAGTGGTTTATTAATATATTTCTTAATTATAAAAGTTAGTAACTACACCTTTTAATAATTAAGACAATATAAACATGCCTCTTTATATATATATATATTTTTAATATTATCTTATCCTACAAATTCTTAAGATAACAATTATATGAGATTATATATTTTATATCATTAATTTATGAAAAATCATCATATCTTATAACTAAAGTAACAACATTTCTATAAAAATAAAATAAAATATAAAGATAGAAATCAATTTCACCAAATTATAATAATTTTATGTTCTTTTTAATTTAAGTTCATCTTAATAACTAATAAGAAAATATCATATATATTAATAATTACATATGATAGAAAAATAGAATGAATGTATTTAAATTGTTTTGATAATTAAAAAATTATGTTTGTATTATTGTAATAATTGAGAAAGCATATTTATAATAGAGAAAACATGTTTACAAATGATCTAAAATTAAAATTGATGTATTATACATTTTTCTCAATTAGTTTTGCAATTAGCAATTTCACCCCAAATCCTAACCGGATCAAGCCGGGTTTACCCTAACCTGACCTAGCCACATTCCCCCACCCCACGCAGGCCCCAGACCATTCAGTTCCCTTGTAATACCGTCGGACCTGTTCTCTTCACCGTCCTTCACAAATAGATATTGGTCTTCTTTTGTTTAGGGTTCAATTTTACTGAATTTCTTTTTAATCTTGATATTTCGGCAATGGAGGTTTCTACTTTTAGCTTCGTGGAGAGGACGATGAGTTTAGGTTCTATTATGGAGGCTATTGCGGGGCACATTATTGTTGCTGCTGGGAAGTCTCTCACTTGCCTTGTTATAGTGGTATTGCTGTTAAATCCCATCTTTATGTTTGGGACTTATAGCTGAAACATGCTTGTAATTTCCTGATAATAGGGTAATTCATAGTTTTTTTTTTTTTTTTTCCTGAATTGTTCAGCCTTAGACTCTCATGCTCTGACTATTATTTCAGCCTCTATCAGAATGATGCATTTTTTCTTTCTTGTTTGGTTTTCAATCATTCGTTTGTTTCCTTCTTGAATAAGTGGTATTATTGAGATGTTACTAATTTTAACATGTTTTGGTTAAATTCTTTTAGGCAGGTCTTTTCCCATTTTACAGAATGTAGTGTTTGGTGTTGTTCAAGTTTTTCTAAAGAAGATGACTTGGTTCACTGATATACTAAGAATAGTGGAGCACAACTCTCCTGCACTGCACTGATTGTTCTTTCTTTTCTATAGCACAACATAGATAAAACGGGATTCATTGTTTTTTTTTTTATCGTAGAGCGTGTTTAAAATACCACTTTTATTCTTTATATGTTGAGATTGAATGCAAATTAAATGATATGAACATTTGACCCGTTAGCTAATTGATTCAGATTCCCCATAAACTATTCAATACTTCAGGTTTTTGAACAATTTGTGATGCACTTTGGTGCTTCGTATATCTGTTACTTTTTTCATGGTCAATGATATGATGCATGCTTTAATTTTATAACAGAAACCGTTGACAAAATAAATAGCCTTGGTTTTGCAAGAAATGCGCATGTGATATAAGCAATTCATTTTGGTTCAGGTTAGCACTCATGAAGATCGTGTCTACATTGAGTGCATGCTTGGTTTTGAAGTTTCAGCTTTCTAAATTGTGAATTGTTTCTGCTCTGTACTCCATGCCTATACAAAGGCACCGTATTCTCTGCATTCATTTGTCCTTATATTAGTCCTTCTATCTTTCTCCAAGTTTTCAGTAGTTTAGAATTCTTTGACAGTATTTAATTGGAAATCTTGACAACTTGCAAACTAGTTTCAAGAGCTTTAGTTGCATTATTGCTCCTTGCGTGGGAGTTGGGAAGTTACGTGCAAATCTTCAAATGGCAGTCAGAAGTTAATGATTGTTGTGTATGTAATAAATTTAGTTTGTTTATGATCATTTTGAGAAGATAAAATTAAACATCCTCAATATCGTATAAGCTTTCTCATTGAATTGAGTGTAGATTGTTATCTCTTATTTCTGTTCACTACCTTAACTGAATCCCTGCTAACCCGTATCAGTCATTCAGGGACACCAAAATTAACCAGAATGGATGGAAGGTGAGAACAATTTGATGAACCTTTTCGGAAGGTATAATTGTTAATCAGGTTTCCTTTATATGAACTCTTAAAAGGAAAACAGTCTTACCTGGAGAACAAGGATGATGACATAGATGAAGATGAGGACGACGAAGATGGTAAAGATGCAAGTGATCAGGATGATGAGGGGGGAGATGAGGATTTCTCAGGGGAAGAAGGTGAGGAAGAAGCAGATCCTGAGGCCAATGGTTCAGGAGGAAGTGATGATGGGGATGAAGGTGGTGATAAGGAGGAGGAGGATGATGAAGGGGAAGATGAAGATGAGGAAGAGGAGGATGATGAAGAAGACAGAGACGAAGAGGAGGTTCCACAGCCACCTGCTAAGAAGAGGAAGTGAGAATTACAGTAGATACATTGTTTTCTTGCCCTCCATTGTGGCTTCTAGTCAAGCTTAGTTCCTTTAGTTCTTAGGACACAGGATTTACCATCCTTCTTTCGAGTGCTATTTTTTGGGTCCGTCTCTGGTGACTGCAAGATTGAACCTTTTAAGCCGATGACTTCAAATCCCTGCTCCCATTCCCTACTGTCCGGGTTTGGGTGCTGACTCGTTGGGTTGGAGCCACATGCAATGCAGAAGAATGAGAAAATTTGTGGTGCGCAACAGAGATACTGCAGGTTAGAAAGAAAATTTACAGTTTGTTAGTTTAAAATTTGAGTTAAAAATATTTTTAATATATTATTAAAGACAAATATTTATGCAATTATTTACATATTTTTATTTTAATAAAAATGTACATAATCAAATGTACATATTTAAATCTAAAGAGAACTATGATGAGAGATAAAACCGAACATTCTTATATTTAAAAAACAAAAGAAGATATATGTAACATAATATTATTAAAATTATTTTTAAGATTGAACTGCGCTACACCTTAAAAAAGAGAATGCATGTAATACAATAATATTAAAATTATGTTTTAGAGTATATACCTTCTTAATTTAAATATTAAATTAAGAATATCTTTAATACAAAATAAAAATAAATATTAATAAAATTTTCATATATTTTTAGGGTGCCAGGCTCGTATGACAAGTGCAACTTAAATTGATCAATTTAGGGTGCCAGTATGCCACAGAATCGTTTCTTTTGCACTGGTTAGCGAGCATTCTCAATCTATGAGAAATCTAAACTTCTAAGACATACCTGATTAGCTTGAACAACTGTCAACACGAACACACCACAGAAGAGGAAAAAATCAGCAACCAGGAATGATATAGCACCAACGCGATGAGTACCAGCATATTGCATCCATGCTCCAAATGAAGAAGGAGCAAGTGGATCAGTTAACACTCCTGCATGCATAAAATTTGTTTGTGTCAGCAGATTAAACTGCAAATGAACAGAAAAAGTGACTCAAGTCTCAACACACACGTACTTGTAAGAGTAACTCCACCAGTGATCAACATTGCTGAAACTTCGAGAATAAGAAAAACAAAGAAATCCCATTTGTTCTTCTGTAATCATAAATTATAAAATAACCAGGCCAATGTAATCAACAATTAAGAAAGTAGCATAATCGACATTATGAATAAGAAGATAAAAAACTGGCAATTTTTCCAACACTTCATATTAATCACCATCAATATCAATCCTGTACCATGTCATGGAAGTGAGACAATTGACAGTCCAGCCTAACTTGTCTATAAATTTAGCATAGATAAATTACAACAACAATAACAAACAGAGTCTTTTTCTGTTAGATGGGGTCAGGTTACATAGATTAAATGTTGCCATGGAAGTAAAATATTCTATAAGCAGCTATGACACTTATTTAACCCAGTAAGAACAAGAGAAGAAAATATTTTCCACAAAGAACAAGAGAAGAAGAGACAGGGAGGAACAGAAGAAAAGTTTGACACTAATTTCTCTTATATTTGTCCCCTTAATTCTCCTCAACCTTGATGACAGGCTTAATTTACAATGAAAGGTTTAAAACATACTGAAATGTCAAACAGGTAACGCAAATATTCATTCAAGAGTACCTTGCCAATACAGTTGGACACCCAAGGACAATGATGATCAAATTGTTCCACACAACGATCACAAGTAGAACAGTGCTTTGCACGAAGAGGCCTGACAATCTAAAGAAAAAACAATCTGAAATTGAGCACAGAATCATCTAAAGCAATATATAGATGGGCATGTGTTTATCTGCACGTGCAAGTCTAACAATTTAAAGAAAGCAGAGAATACCTTGCATGTTGCGCAAAGCTGAGACCAATTTCCGGCTTGCAAAGCAGGATTATTTTTCTCAATCTTTAACAAAGGTTCCTGCAACAAATCAATGAACCTTACAGTCAGCGGAGTTTTGATGCATTAAACCAGATTAAAACATATGAACAAGAAACTGGTGGGATCATCACAATAAAAGACCAAAAGGCATATAATGAATCTTATAGTGTGGGGAAAAATGAATATCAAAGTGGAAGGGATTCAGAAAAAGAAGACCTAACTCACATCATCTTTATTATTTTCAGAGTCATGCATATTCATTCTGATGTAACCTGGATCCTTGCTGCCAAGACAGACAAATGAAACAAAAGATATAAAATATCTATAAACAAATAGAAACCATGCTCAAATATTTGTCAGGAATTGAACCTGAAGTGCAACTAGCTATTCATAGAACCAGCAACCTACTAAAGAACTATAGACTACAAGCATAATAGTTTGCTCATCTATTAGCACTTTATATTATTACATATATAGACTATCATACAAAAAATACATCCCGGAGTGAATACCATCAAATTTATATCTTGAGAACTAAAACAAAGTATAAAGATGAAATTGATGAACAGTTGCAACCAAATACCAACCAAATACAGGATATTTTTATGAATACATCACTTACAACACAAAGCAACAACCAATACAATGCAATGCAAACAGTGACCATTAAGAAAGCGGAGCTATTACATGAACCATGGAGTAAATAACATCAACAACAGAGAAGGCTAAGTTATAACATCATCCATATGGAAGAAGTTGGAAGAAGTGGACAGATGAAACCATTGAAAATAGCATTTAGTTTGTAGCCAGAAAAACGAGAGAAGGCTCTGGGGCTTTCCATATATAAACACTATGTGTAGGGTACATGCAAGAAGCTCTAAACTTGACAGTCCATGTTACTTACCTGCTACACCTGTAAAACATAACCAGCCCAGCTGTTGCAAGAAAAACTCCAAACCACGCAAGAAGACCAGCAGCAGCTGTCACTTTTGGCAGATTTGTTGCTGCAGCAATTTAAAGAATGAAAATTTAAAAAAATGATAGATAGATATAGAGAGAGAGAAGTGATCCTAAGATAATTATCACCAAGATAATAGCACAAACACGCACTTAACATAATAAACTCCATATGTAAAGATCAAGGTAGATACCTAAGATAACAGAATGAATATAGGTGACCAAAAGCAGTAGAATGATGCACCAAAGTACAGGAGCAAGTCCTAATTTGGCAATTTTTCCAAGTCGGCTACTACCATCACAACATTTGTCAAGGAAGCTTCTTGCATTTCCCTACAAAACATATTTAGCAGCACAAAATATTCTTTTTCATTCTTGGACAGAAAATAAACCTCATAAAGGAAAACATTCAGAATATTTGGCATCATTCATTGCCACAAGGTAATATCCACAAAGCATATTAAATCTTCTACAACAGACAACCTCAGTAAAAGTATAAAGTAGAATACTTATTTAGAAACAGATAAGCAGAAGAAAGGAAATGCCGTGATTGATAGTGATATACCACCTTTAATTCAAAAGATAAGCACCATAGTACCCACTTTTTTCCAAACTCTGACATGCATACCCACATAAAATATGCAAGAGTATCTTTATAACAGGGCTTAACCTTAAGATGTAGAAACTACAAAGAACATTAAGGACTAGAAGATACTTTATATTTCAGTATTTTTCACTTTCAGTAATTACAGTTTTTTTCAGGATATGATTATTCCATGCTGTACAGGTTGAGCTCATTGACATTTGAGACGGTAATAGCCTTGATAGGTCATTTACTAAAATCTTAAGGTGTTTTAACACATAAATAGGTTACAATCTTTTTCCTTTTAACTTTGTTAAGGCATAACTCATTTGTATAAAACATTTCTCAAAATGAACCTAATAAAAATAGGTGGTTTGTATTACTGTAATTTTATGCTTATGTGAATATTCATTAGCAGCATTACAAATACATAAACATCAGTAACCCAGATTTCCCATATATTATGTGGCAGAAGCATGCAATACACATCCCCAATACCAGACCAAGAAAGATAGTGTCTTTGTGTAGAATGTAGAATAAGCACATTAACATTGAAACTGCAGTTCTTCATAGAGGAAACACACTTAAAGCTCCACATATGCACCTAACCCTAAGTGGCAAAAGCAATTAACATGCATGATTCATGCACTTCCAAGTCAAAGAGAAAAACAATCATTTAAGACATCCTAAGAAGAAAGAAAACAAATGAAGATACCATATATCCATGCAGGGTTACATCAACATTGTATCATACAAATAAACACGCGCTCAGAGAATTCTCAGTTGGACAGACCACAGAACCAAGGGGATAGGGAGTGTCATTGTAGATTACTAGATATCCATATGAACAAATTTCCTAAACAAATATTTAACAGGACGGCTCCCTTCACAATTTGAAATGCCAAAGTTAACACAGATGCAAATGGGAGAGGGGAAGAAAGAATATAACTAACTTCCTTTACATCATACTTGGACATTCGATGTAAAAGAGCAACCAAAAACAGAGTAAAAATGAAAAAGCTTCAATACAGTACTTAATGCACGTTTAAAAAAGAGAGTAACAGATGGCCATCAAAGTGAAATTACTAGCCAAATTAAATTTTTCTGGTTACAAAAACCTACAAGGAAAAAAGCAACTTGGCGGTGATTCTTATCAGAAGCAAGCTGTGCTGGCGTGAGGCCAGCGTTATCAGTCACCATCAGGTCTTCCTTCTTGCCAGCCTGTACTAACACAGTACATGCCTCCAAGTTACCCCTGATAGCAGCCCAGTGAAGAGGAGTGCAACCTGAGTAAAATTGGGAAAAAGGAAGGGGGGGGGGGAAGAATTACAACAGTGAATTAGGAATCATGGATTGTTAAGCATACTTAACTATTAGTGCTTATATAATTTTAGCACAATGAAATCCAGGAGGAAGATTCAGGATGGATCATTACAGCATACCCTCTTTATCCTGACGTCCACTATATGCATCTAGGAATAACAGAAGACGTATACAATCCGCAAAACCTTTGTAGGCAGCCCTAAAATTCC
Organism: Dicorynia guianensis; assembly: GCA_037013595.1. Classification (NCBI taxonomy): domain Eukaryota; kingdom Viridiplantae; phylum Streptophyta; class Magnoliopsida; order Fabales; family Fabaceae; genus Dicorynia; species Dicorynia guianensis. The sequence goes on from JASUAB010000015.1 coordinate 26,790,729, forward strand.
AGCCAGCAGCAGCAAGGAAAGAAAAGAGAATTAGGCAAATATTTCAGATAAAAACCATGCAATATGTCAGCATAAAGGGAAAAGAGGACCAGAAACTTCATGGTGAGAATCTGAAAGCATTTTCAGACTTAGCGTTTACAAGCACACCGGAAGCATCTCCAGTCTGTTCAAATCTATCCATCACTCTAATCCTACCAATTAAATCAAGTGAACATCAATCTTGTTAGGGTTAGGGTCCACCAAAGCTTTGACAGCTATTAAGATTCGAATAGCTCTTCTAACTTATTACATTGAATATGGATTTTCTAATCCACTTTAACCCTTAATCACCCCAAATCTTCTTTTACCAAGTTTGACTAAAATGCAAAAAATCATTGTTTTGCCTCTCTTACCAACTTTCACAATTGAAGAACTATGCATTATTATACCTAAAGCAATCAACTGTTCCCAAAGAAGACAAACATACTTCTAGAGAAGAGAGAACAACTGGACATAGACAGTAGGTGATTCTCTAGATTGTTCATGGTGGTGGCAAATCGCACCACTAATGAGGAGGACAAAGGAGAGAGACCAAATTTTTAACGTTGGGTGATGTCTAATATTTACCTGATTCTATAAATACAATAAACTTCAAATATGTGACAATTTCATGTAGAGTGGGGGGAGAGGGAAGGCTTATACTTCCTAGAAGTTGTTTAGACCAAAATTCTACTACACCATTTTTTACTTTATTTTAAATGAAAACAGAAAAATTGCCAAACCAAATGTATCCTAGTTTTCTACAGGAAAATAAGACAGACATTAATTAGTAAAAATCCCATTTACTAATTGTGCAAAAATGTCAGAAGAAATGTCCCTAACAAAGAATTTGTCAGGTCATGAGCTAAGAAGGTAAAATGGGCCATTGCAGTACTATGAATCTATGACAGGAGAGTAGAGTGTGACAGATAGTAAAAGCAAAATTACCAATTTCGACAAGAAGACAACAAAAATGCAGTAACTTGAAAATTCTCAAATCATCAATTACCAATGCAAGGGGCTTCTTCCATCATTATCAGGAACATCAGGATCAGCATTCCATTTTGAAACTATGTGGTAGAGGAAAGCTGTCTGACCATACTGAGCTGCAACATGTGTTGCCTGCATCGCATTTGATAGAATTAGTAAAATCAACATTTATAGTAGCATGCAGGTGCTTTGGGTGACAGAGCTGGGACTAGCATTTAGCATATAACCAGATACACATGAACAAGTTTAAGCGATTCCCTTTGTGATATTGACAAATTGAATGAGAATTTAAGGACAGTATATAATTTTTCTTTTTCAATTATCAATATGCCTTGGTGAGCTTTCAGTGCTCCAAATGGCCCAGTAGCTGATGCCAGAGATTTCTTAAGTTCACCAGCACTCATGCTGTGTCCAATCATTTGTGTCAGATTTCTAATTCTAGCTGAACAATCAATCTTGTAACTCCCTATTGATCTCTAAACTAAGGGTAAAAGCAGATCAATCTAACCTGATACCCATACATATCTACAGCATTCACTCGGGCACCCTCTTGAAGTAAAAGCTCTGCAGCCTGGATTGCTCCCTGAACAGCGCTCCAATGTAGTGCCGTCTGCCCAGTATGATCTGGAGCATTTACGTCTCCCCCATGCTGGCAATCAGAACACCAATATTTACTGAATTGATGCTAAAAACCACAATCGATTATAGACGGACTAAAAATAAAATTCCAAACTTATTATAAAGTCAAATATGGAAAATATATACATAAAATAATCAATTGCACGCACACTTAAAGCTGAATCAAAGAATATCCACTAGTGTTTTAGGTAGATGACTAACAAGCAGAGCTAAGTCTACTGCTTAAAAATTCAATGATAAAAAACATGAGAACCAATTTCTCTTTTATACCCAAGAACTAGAATCAGTAACTCAGTATGTGCAATGCACTCCTGAAAGAAGGGTCCCCTAAAAGACAAATCTAGACTAGATTGGACAAAATCATATCAAAGCCCAATCAAATGACCGATAGGCATCCACGCGTTCCAATCTCTCCGCTTGCATAAAAATTGAATCACAGAATCGAAACTATTGATCGGGAAAAAGATGAGAAATACCAAACCAATGCAGGTTTGCCAAGGAAACAAACGGAGACAAGCTCAAATACACAGCAAACAAACTCAATTGAACAAACTTATAAAAGAAGCAACGCACAGTACCTCAAGTATGTACTGAGCAGCGGCAGTCCGATTGTTCAGTGCAGCCCACTGTAACGCGTAGTATCCCAGCCCATCGGGCTCCGAGACGGAGCAACCCTCCTGCTCTACCAATCTCTGCAGCTTCTCCATATCCCCATAAGCCGCTGCCGTGTAGACATCGTTCCGCAAACTCTCTTCCCCAACTTCATTGACGTTGCCGGCAACAGCGGCGGAGGCCGCCGATTGCTGATCCCGGGATTGAACCTCTTCAACGACCTCGATCTCGGATGACATGTCTCCGTTGAAACGGTTACGAAAAGTTCAACGGAGTTTATCGGCGACGGGACGAGCCCTTGATGTTATGATTTTTTTAATGATTCAAAATGGGAAATTAATGGATTCGTTGACTTAATTGGGGTTTTCCAATTGGAAAATGAGGAATCAGTCAACGTAGGGGATTCTAGGGTTTTTCCGGGAAGGTGAGAGAGAGGGTTGGGTTTGGGTCATGACCACCCTCGTTGACCTCTCAGTCTCAGAACGAAGGAAGGAACCAAAACAGACAGGCTATGGATAGGGCGGAGACGTATTTTAACATGCAGTGTTTGATATTTCCTAGAATAGCCTTCAACCCCAACGAATTTAGTAATTAACACTATTAATCTGAATTATATACCCGTCAAAAAATCTGAATTATTTATAAATATTCTGCTTATTATATAAAAATATGTATCTATAATTGTTTATTAATAATCAGATGTAATTTTTAAAATAAACTCTTTTATTAAATTACTTTTACATAATTTTGCTTTATTAAATCAGTTTTTAATTACAAATAAAAAATTATATCTTTGAATAACTAATTATAAAAATATATTTAATAAGTAAATTTCGTTTTTCTATTTTATATAATTTCTGTGCCGTCTTACTTTAATAATTGTCATTGTTAGTGCCCATCACTATCAGCTACCAACTTGTAAGATATAGCATTTTAATTTTAATTTTAATTTTAATTTTATTTTTATTCTGGAGCGTCTTCTGTGGGCTACACCGTATATGAGATGATTTGCTATTTTATTTATCTACTCTCTATTTAATTACATTATTTAAACTAAAAAAGGTCAAATAGTAAAAATTAGAATAGCAAAACTCTCACTGTACAACCTCAGATTGAATGGAAATTGTTAATATGACTTTTTCCTAGACATATAATTTTTGAGATGAGAACAAAGTTTAAAAAATATAAGAATTTGCATATTAATATATAGAATTTATTTATATAAATAACATTATTTATTTGAATCCTCTATTTTTTGTTTTTATTATATTCTTTTTTTGGCTTATTATTCTATGATGTTTTTAATATGGTCCTCAAGAATGTCACTCTTGTCCTCTAGGCTGTTCACTATGATTCTTACTCTTCTGTCTCGCTCTAAAAAATTCCTAGCTTTCAAAGTATTCATTAATATCATTTGTTCAAAATCATATCATACATAGTAAAATGATATCTCTGTACCAAAAAAAAATAGTAAAATGATATCATAAAAAAGGCAAGGCATACCATAGACTAAAGTTAAGAAATAAATCATAAATTTCATATTGTGGGCTATTATAATTTTTTTAATGTCCAAAATTCTAAGGAAATTGTTAGACAGAATTGAAGAGGGTCGGACACATTTTATTTGTACCCATCAAAGAATTTGTAATGAATTGGTTTGTTTGTTTTTATCTATCTTCACCATGAAAGTTTCTAAAAAAAATACATAGAAGGTAGTACGATTTTGCAATCCAAAGTCAAACAAATAATATGAAATTGTCATAAATAAATAAATAGCTAGCCCAATTTAATTTTAGAAAAAGGAAGAAAATGTTATATACAGCTTAGCTTTGGGTGTTGGACTTTGCTGCAGTATCCTCTGTACACTATCTTGACTTGCATTTGGCCATTTTTTTTTTTTTTATAAAAAAGATAACATGATTGATGTTAATAATACTAGAGAAATGGTATAAGAGAATAGCATAATAAATAAATATGTTAAAATAAGTTAGACTTATTTAAGTCAGCTTACCTTATTTTTGTTTCAAAGATAAGATGAATTTATTTTTTTTGATTTATTAAAATTATAAATTAATCCATCCTAAGCTATGTAATTAATAAGTCAACGCAAACTAATGCAAATTAGTACTTTTTTTGTCAAAAATATATTGATTTATATGTCCACCCAACTCAGTTTGTCTAAATACAAGAGGAGTTAGTATTTTTTTAATTCACCATAATTATGAACCAAACTATCCCATCCCATCATTTAATTACGGTGGCTTGCTTCAACTCTTTCAACACATCTAAAAGTAACAATCCCTTCATAATTTCAAAGTGCAGAAAAAGTCAAAGGTCAACCATAATAGCACACCAGTGATGTTGCGTAATATTTGGTGGAAGGAAACCATTTGTCATGACAAGAGCAAATAGTTCACCTTTTTAATTTTAATTTCATTTAAATTTTATGGTATGAAATTTATATCATAATTTTTATAAACTAAATTATAAAATTCAATAAATATAAAAATTCACACGTAATAATATAGACCTTTTATAAAAATAAAGTTATAAAATTACTTTAATAGAAATATATAAATATCATTTCAATTTTAAAACATTTATTAGTATATTTCTTAATTATAAAAGTTAACAATTATGTCTTTCAACAATTAAGACAATATAAATATACTTCTTTATACATATACTTTGATATTATCTTATCCTAAAAAATTCTAAGATAATAATTATATGAAATTATATATCTTATATAATCAATTTATGAAAAATCATCATATGTTATAATTAAAGTAAGAACGTTTATATAAAAGAAAAGAAAGGAGAAATAAAATATGGAGTTGAAAATCAATTTTACTAAATTATAATAACTTTATTTTTTAATTTAAGTTTATCTAAATAATTAATAAAAAATATTATATATATTAGTAATTACATATGTTAGATAAATAGAATGAATGTATTTAAATTATTTTAATAATTAAAAAATTATATTTATATTATTATAATAATTGAAAAAATATATTTATAATAGAAAAGGCATGTTTACAAATAATCTAAAATTAAAAATGAATTACATACATTTTTCGCAATTAGTTTTACCATTAGCAATTTCACCCCATATCCTAACCGGACCAGCCAGGTTTACCCTAACCGGACCTAGCCACTTTCCCCCACCCCACGCAGGCCCCAGGCCATTCAGTTCCCTTGTAATCCCGTCGGACCTGTTCTCTTCACCGTCCTTCACAGTTAGATATTGGTCTTCTTTTGTTTAGGGTTCAATTTTACTGAATTTCTTCTTAATCTTGATATTTCGGCAATGGAGGTTTCTACTTTTAGCTTCGTGAAGAGGACGATGAGTTTAGGTTCTATTGTGGAGGCTATTCCGGGGCACACTACTGTTGCTGCTGGGAAGTCTCTCACTTGCCTTCTTGTAGTGGTATTGCTGTTAAATCCCATCTTTATGTTTGGGACTTATAGCTGAAACATGCTTGTAATTTCCTGGTAATAGGGTAATTCATAGGTTTTTTTTTCCTGAATTGTTCAGCCTTAGACTCTCATTATCTGACTATCATTTCAGCCTCTATCAGAATGATGCATTTTTTCTTTCTTGTTTGGTTTTCAATCATTCGTTTGTTTCCTTATTGAATAAGTGGTATTATTGAAACGTTACTAATTTTAACATGCTTTGGTTAAATTCTATTAGGCAGGTCTTTTCCCATTTTACAGAATGTAGTGTTTGGTGTTGTTCAGTTTTTTCTAAAGAAGATGACTTGGTTCACTGATATACTAAGAATAGTGGAGCACAACTCTCCTGCACTGCACTGATTGTTCTTCCTTGATGTTGCTTGCCAGTAGGATGTGCTTATATACAAAGGTGCTTTCTTTCTTGGTTATCTAATACATTTGCTTAGTTGGGCGCCAGAGGATGGTGATTTCTTTTCTATTGCACAACATAGGTAAAACGGGATTCATTGTTTTTTTATCGTAGAGCGTGTTTAAAATACCACTTTCATTCTTTATATGTTGAGATTGAATGCAAATTAAATGATATGAACATTTGACCTGTTAGCTAATTGATTCAGATTCCCCATAAACCATTCAATACTTCAGGTTTTTGAACAATTTGTGATGCATTTTGGTGCTTCGTATATCTGTTACTTTTTTCATGGTCAATGATATGATCCATGCTTTAATTTCATAACAGAAACCGTTGACAAAATAAATAGCCTTGGTTTTACAAGAAATGCGCATGTGATATAAGCAATACATTTTGGTTCAGGTTAGCACTCATGAAGATCGTGTCTACATTGAGTGCATGCTTGGTTTTGAAGTTCCAGCTCCCTAAATTGTGAACTGTTTCTGCTCTGTACTCCATGCCTATACAAAGGCACTGTATTCTCTGCATTCATTTGTCCTTATATTAGTCCTTCTGTCTTTCTCCAAGTTTTCAGTAGTTTAGAATTCTTTGACAGTATTTGATTGGAAATCTTGACAACTTGCAAACTAGTTTCAAGAGCTTTAGTTGCATTATTGCTCCTCGCGTGGGAGTTGGGAAGTTACGTGCAAGTCTTCAAATGGCAGTCATAAGTTAATGATTGTTGTATATGTAATAAATTTAGTTTGTTTATGATCATTTTGAGAAGATAAAATTAAACATCCTCAATATCGTATAAGCTGTCTCATTGAATTGAGTATAGATTCTTATCTCTTACTTCTGTTCACTACCTTGACTGAATCCCTGCTAACCGGTATCAGTCATTCAGGGACACCAAAATTAACCAGAATGGATGGAAGGTGAGAACAATTTGATGAACTTTTTCGGAAGGTATAATTGTTATTTGGATTTGTAAAGTTTCTAATAATTGTAATGCATGTTCATTCTTAATTAGGTTTCCCTTAGATGAACTCGTAAAAGGAAAACATTCTTACCTAGAGAACAAGGATGGTGACATAGATGAAGATGAGGATGACGAAGATGATGAAGATGCAAATGATCAGGATGATGAAGGGGGAGATGAGGATTTCTCGGGGGAAGAAGGTGAGGAAGAAGCAGATCCTGAGGCCAATGGTTCAGGAGGAAGTGATGATGGGGATGAACATGGTGATAAGGAGGAGAAGGATGATGAAGGGGAAGATGAAGATGAGGAAGAGGAGGATGATGAAGAAGACAAAGATGAAGAGGAGGTTCCACAGCCACCTGCTAAGAAGAGGAAGTGAGAATTACAGTAGATACATTGTTTTCTTGCCCTTCTTTGTGTCTTCTAGTCAAGCTTAGTTCCTTTAGTTCTTAGGACACAGGATTTACCATCCTTCTTTCGAGTGAGACCTATCTGTCAAGGATTATTTAAAAACAAAAAAGTTTATAATGTAACATATCCTCATGCAATTACTAGTTATTACTGTCAATTTTTGCTAATGTTATGTTGGTCTAATAGCAGGACAATTTAAGATTGAGTCGCCTGCTTTTATTTTTTTTTTCATTTTATTTTATCTCCCAGGCTCGCATGACTAATTGTGCTATAACTGCGTCGCTAATGCTTGCAATTCTAAATAATCTGAGCCTTTTCTGGATGATATTCATTATGCCTAACGCATGGTCTCAGAAAAGCAAACTTGGTGCACGGTTAGCACTGAACAAATCAAACGAATACGATTGCTACACCACTCAGGGAACAATGTGTACGACACATGAACAGAGTAGAAGGCATTGGAAACGGGGAAACAATCATGCCTAACGATGACTCATCTAGAGATTGAGTCAAAGTTCTACTTTTGCTGAAATTTGCTGGGAAAAAAAACAGAGGGATGCGCAAAACACGCCTCAACAACCAAGGAAGAACTCAAAACAACGCTTTCTTATCACGTCCAATCCTCATTGCAAAGCTCGTTTTACTCTGAAATGCACATAATACTCAGCCAAGAGATTGCTCGGAAAATTGGAACTTAAAACTTAAGTTTGGTTTATATTTATAGAGAAGTTGAGAATAAGAGCCGGCAATCCGCTCCTATTGGAACAAGTCACTGTTTGGATCCTTGATTACAATTAAGAGAAGAATGCTAATGTAGTGCAAGCTGGAAAGCAATAAATAGCAAAAGATTAATAGAAGTGATTAATTGTAAATAGAAATACAAATGGTTTTCTCATTGGGATAAGACATAAAATATGGTTCACTGCAGGAGTCCTGGCTGTCAATCTTGCTTTTTCATTACCAGTAGTCTGCAGAACAGTCCAAAATGTAACAAGTAATGCTAGTGTAGTCAATGAATGTTTCAATGTTTCATAAAACAAGTCAGAGACAAGAGTCAATTTAAAAAATAATACATCAAGATTCTCAGGTACAATTATGGCCATCCTTCCCGTAGATAATGAAAGCTGTTGTATTCGCAAGATTAGATAACGAGGGAGAAATAACTTTCCGGGGAAGGCGATATTTGTTATTCAAATTTGTTCCTTAATCCTTACATGAAATCATATATCAACCCATTAGACATGCAAGCAGCCAACAATAATTTTTTCCCTTATTCACGATACATTTTCACATCAAGATTTCTTACCAAATAGTGGAAGTTGGTGTCCTGAGACCAAAGGGTCATTGTATTTCAACAAAGTAACGTTGGTACACAAGATAAATAATAACAAAATAAGGTCCTTCTTCTCAAATGATATCTATCTTTGACCAAGATAAACAATACTAAAGCAGTACTAAAAAGGTCACAAGCTCACCAACATAATGAGAACATATAAGTCTTCACATAGATTGTTCCTAACAAGTTATCAGTCTCCTATAATTTGCATACAATATCAAATTGTGCATTGATCACCAGTCATAGGCAGAGCCATATAGGTCCGAATGAATTACAAGTGAAATCCCGTGAAATGCCAATTAAATCAGCAGTGGTTTTCATAAATGATAAATCAACAATTATATATAGATGGGGAAAGGATACTTGCACGCCAAGTGGTGTGCAAAAGATATAAGCAGGAGCAATATAAAACATTCAAATGACCCTTATTCAGAATGGAGTTGCGATCTTCCCTTAGCATATCGAACTTAACAGCCAACAAATTCACCAAGAACATACAAATCACAAAAAAAAAAAAAAAAAGGAATGGAAGCTGAAAATTTCTTTTTCGGGGTAATAAACTGAAATTTTCAAACAGGTAAGTACCTTAATTCAGAAAGGAATGAAATTTCACTCACTATGGCTGTTTCCCAGATCGAAAAATTGCAAACTTGGAGGCCTCAGAGTATGAATACTCAAATCCCATTTTCCTTCAATAAGTCCTCAAACACCCGTTTGGCTGCTTCAGGATCAGCACTCTCACACTCAATCTCGCAGAGAGTTTCAAAACCAAACTTAGTCTTATCCACTTCCAATTTCAAACCTTTCGAGTTAGTCTCATCCACTTCCACTTTCTAACCTTTCAACTCAAATACACTCCTCACATTTCCAAAACCCCCCCAATCCCACATATCCCTTCTCACTCGCGACTCCGAACTCCTCCTTCACCCTCCTCAACACCCTCGACTCCACCAAATCCAACTTCCCCAGCTCAGCCACGCAATCGCGACCGATCTTCGGGCCCGAATCCTCCTCCACGCGACTCAAACCGTTGACCAAAACCGCCTTGGCTTTGAGCGAAGGGACACAGCGGGCATCATCGTAGAAGAATCGGAGCTAGAGGACAGCGCGCCGAGACGAAAGCGAGACCAGCGGCCCCGTCAAAGAAAAGATTCTCTTGGCGAAGGGTTTTGATCTGGAATGAAGCGAGCAAGGTGGGTGACGAGGCGATGCAGAGTGAGAAATATCAAAGCTTTCGGGGGGAAAAATTCTGTCTAGGAGGAGAGGCCAATACGATGCGCTTTGGAAGAGGGATCTTTGGTGCGATCAAACTGATTGAGGAGAGAAGCTGCGCCGGCGGTTGCTGCGGTGGTGGAGGTTGTGGTGCTGTGTTTGCGAGCTTCTTCGAGCTCTTCTTTATCTTCAATGTTGACTTCGATTTTACTTGGTTTTCTTCTCTGCATTTTTGCGCAGAATCTGGCACTGTACTGTACCACCGAGGTGAGTGCTATTTTCTGGGTCCGTCTCTGGTAATTGCAAGATTGAACCTTTTAAGCCGATGACTTCAAATCCATGCTCCCATTCCCTATTACTCGGGTTTGGGTGCAGACTCGCTGGGTTGGAGCCATATACTATGCGGAAGAATGAGAAAATTTATAGTACACAACAGAGATGCCGAAGGTTGAAAGAAAATTTACAGCTGGTTAGTTTAAAATATTTTTAATATAATATTAAAGAGAAATATTTATACAATTATTTACGTATTTTTATTTTACTAAAAATGTACATAATCAAACGTACATATTTAAATCTAAAGAGAACCATGATGAGAGATAAAATCGAATATTTTTATATTTAAAAAAAAGAAAATATATGTAACATTATATTATTAAAATTATTTTTAAGATTGAACTGCGCTACACCTAAAAAAGGAGAATGCATGTAATGCAATAATATTAAAATTAATGTTTTAGAGTAGATACCTTCTTAATTTAAACATTAAATTAAGAATATTTTTAATACAAAATAAAAATAAATATTAATAAAATTTCCATATATTTCTATTTAAATAAAAATACATTATAATAATACTAAAAAAAATTTTCATAGAAGAAAACAGTCACCCATGTCCCGCTACATTCACAATTTTTCACTTATTTTCTGTACAGGGGTTAAATTCACGTGTTTTTAAGACGAGAAAAAGATAAATAAAAGAGTGAATAAATAACAACACTATTTTACGACATACAAAAACCATTCTTTGGATTAATGATCATCATCAAAGTTCGAGGTGGGCTCGCGAGCCCAACCCAATTGAATTGGTAAAACTGCCCGTGCACGTGAGTATTTACACAGAGTTGGCCTTAGAAGCACCTCTCTGAGATTTTTTTTTTTTTAATAATTTGTACTTATCAATATAACATTTATATACTTCGTATATATATACAACTCACAACGGTTCATGGTTGTATTATCAATTCATCTATTGTCATAATAAATTTAGTGAGTCTTAAAATTAAACTGTAAAAATTGCTTGAGTGGTTATTGAATTAGCTTCTTTAAAAATAGAATACAAGTATAATTTTTTTCTTTAAAAAATATATATTTTACTTGACAAAATATCAATACTCTATTTTCAAGAAACAAATAAATTGTAAAAATTATACTATTAATAACCTAAATAATAATTTTTGATTATTTAATTTACGAGACTTTTCTTTTCCTATGATCATAACGACAACAAAAAATACAATTTATGCAACTAATACGAAAGACATCTTTTGTGGCAGACTGGCAGATATAACTGCACTTAAGTTGTGTTTTTAATGGTACGTAAGTTCCCTAGGCCTAAATGCAAGAAACTACATGTAGTCCTGTTTCCTTTTGAACTGTAAACTTAAACCACGAAGAATAACTGGCCAGTGTTTAACTCACTTTAAATGAATCTGAGAAAACTAGATTGAGTTACATCAGTGCCAGACATTTAAGGGAATGTTTCATAGGACATATTAAAGGCAACACTGGGTTTTTTTCTCTTCAGGTAGACACCAGAAACACCTGAATTCAGGGCACCCAACATTTTCTTTGCATATATATATATATATATATATATATTGCCATCTATTACCTTACTTTTACAAGCCATAAGCATTCCCATTGTAAGTTTCTATCTTCTTTGCTTTATACTATGGCATGTAAATTCCTAAGCACTCGTTTGGCACTGTGTACTTTTATGTGTGTGGCAATATTGAGCCAAGCTGTGTTGGCACAACCCACCCCAGCACCAGGGTCATTCCATTCCAGCCGCCAGGGCAGAGTAGTCAAGATGGACAACAATGCTGGTCATCACTAACAATTGAACGAGGACGTCTTGTGGAGATTTTTGGCGCCCTTTTCAGTGGCCAATTCAAAGCTATAGGCCCTGCATGTTGCACGGCCATCACAGAGATGAATTTTGATTGCTGGCCTAAATTGTTCCCTTTGAACCCATACTTCCCCACATTGCTTAATAGCACTTGAGGTCAATCTTGGGGACCAGCAGCGGCCCCTAGTGGACTTGAAGAGGTCGCCATCAGCAACGTTGGATTGCCAGGATTATTACCCTTTCAGCCTTCGATTACTAAAAACCAGTGTTGGTCATCTGTTGCAAGTATGCCTGGTTGTCTATTGGAGATTTATGCTTCCCTTCCCAATGGCCATTTCAGCATTGTAGGCCCATCTTGTTGCGTAGCCATCGGTTGGATCACAGACAGCTGTTGGCTTCATTTGCTCCCCTTTAATCCATTTTTTCCACCATTGCTCAAAAGCTTCTGTGCTGGCTCAAGAAGGAACCTGCCTACCCGTGCTGCAAACAAGATTCCTTTACAAGGGCTGTTACCTGGGCAATGGGGATCACATCCTCTGCAATGCTGGTCATCCATAGCAAACATTCAAGGCTGTATTTTAGAAATCATTGATGCGCTTTCTGGGGGTGAGTTTCGTTCAATCGGCCCTGCTTCTTGCCTGACTGTCACACAAATCAACTACCAATGCTGGCTTAAGATGTTCCCATTCAACCCATTGTTTCCTCCATTGCTCCGAAGCTTCTGTGCTGGGGATGGTGCTCTTGCACCTCCTACACCCAAGTGACTAAGCTCAACCAATCTTAAAATTGAAACCTGGAAGAGTTGGCCGCTTTTATTTATGAATCAGGGATACATTGACTAGTGGTAGTTCTTGAGTGTTTCTTTAGCTAGCTTAGTTGGCGGGAATGGTTCTGCATTGGGTCTTTCAAGAACCATTTTTTTTCTTAAAATATTAAATAATAATTCATGATATTTCTGCAATTGGTCATCATTCTTGCCGTGAAATTATGTATTTCTGAAATTTTTTTTTATTGCCTTTCAAATGCTTGACATCTGCTGACAGGAACAATTGCAGGTTATCTGTTATGTCTCTCATACTGCTGCTTGTTGTCTGTCTAAAAAACGTGTGAAAAAGAAAACCGCTTTGCCTTCAGTGATTCCTTGAATGACAGAGGGAGGAATGAAGGAATAGCTGTCTAGTTATATCATACTCTCTGGATTCCAGGTCTGATTGGACAAAATCATACATATACAATCTGCCTGGACTTTGGAGTCTTACTACATATTGTACACCAATACCAATAAATAATAAAGTTTTATTTTATTAGTAAAGTCAATAATATGAATTAAATAATATTATTATACTCTATTTTAAAAATATTATTTAACAAAAAATTATTTTTAATAACTTTTTTAAGTGTTATTTTTTTAATTTTTTTTATCTCTTTTTATTAAATTAAAAATTATTTAATTAACTTTTTTCACTGAAATCATTATCAATTTATTTTATATATGTTCAAACTACATTAAACGAGATTTTATTATTATTTTTTTAATAAATGCTATATCAATTTTTTTTTTATATTTATTCATTCATTTTAATATTCTTGTCTCAGTCATCTTTATTTTTACTTTTTTTAATATTTTAAAAAATAATACTTATTATTATAAAGCATAATTAATTTTATAACAATTTAATAAAACTTTTCTTTTAACTTGTTAGGTCACAAATAACCGTTAAGATATTTTTTTATTTTATTCACCTTACTTGACTTCTGTATACAGCATTCTTATCCATCTCTATGACTTTATAAAATTAAATTAAGATTTTGAAATCTTAACTATTGTGATATAATATACTTTCCAATTTTTAGTAAATGTTGATCATACAAATTATTTTTTATACTGAATTCTTATATAACAAATGTGAAAAACAAGATCTATTATGTCTTATATTTTAATATATGATAATTTAAATTTTTAAAATAAAATTGTTATGAAATTTTAATTATAAAAATAAAAAATTCATAATTTAGTGGTTAAATAATTAGAATTTTAAAAATAAATTAAATTTATTAAATTACGTAATTTAATTTATAAAATTTAATAATTTAAATATTTTAAAATAATTATTTAATAAAATTCAATTACCATCAATTACAAAGATTCAACTCATTTTTGAGTTACCAAGTTACCCTAGTAAATTTGGAAAATAGGTATTTGCTTTGGCAAAAAGTGTCTAAAAGAGGAGTATTCTTCTCACCTCGAGACCACTCTAGAGGGGCTGTTCTCAACCGATCTCATCTTATTGTCTTTCGTTGAGGTGCATTACTGTCAGACGTGTCCAACTTTGATTGTTTCTTACGTGGAAGCTAAGAATGGTTGTAGCAATATCAATTTGGCTCACCAAACAAACCCTAATCGGACCGTACGCTGGGGTTTAACCCTAACCGGACCAAACCCGTTTTTCCCCAGCCAGGCTCCGTAGACCGTTCACTTTCCCTGTAATACTGACAGAGCTATTCTCTCCTTGTCTCTTGCAAAGTTGGTGTTCATTGTTCAGTGCTTAATTTTTTTCCCTATTTTCAGAAGCACAGTTTTTCGGCAATGGAGGTTCGGGCTCTCAGCTTCGTGGAGAGGACAATGTGGGTAGGCACCTTGGTGGAGGCTTTGGTGATGGAGTCTATCGTCGCTTCTGGGAAATCACTCGTTTGCCTTCTCATACTGGTACTGCTTTCAAAACTTACTTTTGTATTTTGTGGCACAATTAGCTCAAACATGCCTCCAATTCCTCTTGATGCTTTCATTAATAGTGTTTATTCTAGCGTGTAGAACTTAAATTGGACATTTTTATTTTTCCTTCATGCTTTATAACAATCATACATATTTTCCGTGATTCATTCATTTGTCTGTTGTATTGTTAAAATTTGTGGGCTTTTTGTAAAATGTTGGTTATCAAATTATCATTGCATTTTCTTTGCTTCTGTAAAGTTATTTTCTGTCAAAAATACCTCCTTTATGCATTTTTTATAGGCAGTTCTTGCTGAAAATTTCCCGCTTAATAGAATGGACAACACTGTGCCAGTGAAAGGAGGGTTATGGTTCAGTTATATGCTTTTAGCAGGTGGAGTACAAGTCGTCATGTGTTTATTCTCTTTCCTTAATGTAGCTAAAAAACACTGCGTGCATACATGTAGCGGTTGCCTTATTTCTTCTGATCTGAGACCTTTTCTTAGTTTGGTGCCAAAAGAATGGCAGTCGATTCTATTCTGTTCGTAAAAGCGTCGTAGAGTTTCATAGACACAGTTTTGCTTGGAGTTTTGAAGGTTGAATATAAATTAAATGGTTTTTCTTTTAAGATGTTTGCTAATTGTTTCAGGTTCCCCATATGCTACTTAAACGTTTTTTGGGTTTAAGTGATGTTTAGACTAGGATTGTATAGCATTAGCTTGCTATTTATTTCCAGGTTTTGTCCGATTCATGATGTTTTTCGGTGCTTGTTACATCTGCTTTCTTGGTCATGATTAATTTTACCTTTAGCCATTGAGAGCTTTTTGTATAAAATTTGATGAAACTTTTGACAAGTTACTACAATCCTGAAATCTTGATTTTATATCGTTACTCCTTGCTTGGGAAGCTATCTCCAAAGAACCAAACTGCAGCAATAATGAGCTTATAGTATAATTGTGTCTGCATATTTACTCATATCTTTGTGTATGTCATAGGCGTTGTTTAATGCTTATTTGATAAGGTTATTTCCGCACTGATCAATCAATCACTTTGCATTTAGTAAAGATGCTTATCTTCTTTTTGCTTTTTTATTTTTTCCTCAGGCTGCATCTCTTTTAACTGATGTTCATACTTCATTGTCTCCAAAATTGAGCGCCATGGATGGAAGGTAAGAATAACCATTCTGCCATTCCTACAAACTCAATATTACTACATACTTGTTTGAAAATAATCTAAATCATTAAATTTAAGTATTGTAGTTAATTTTGTGACAATTTCGTCCATTTTAATTTTGTGTGGAACAAAACATTTCCTAAGAAAAACGGATATCATTCAAATGTAATGCAGTTTTGCTGATTTGGAAAATTCAGTTCTCCTGATCTAATTGAATTCTTGGTTAGGTTTCCATTACATGAACTCTGCGGGGAAAAACACACTTCTCAAGAAAATAAGGATGCTAGTGAAACAGAGGATGACGAGGATGATGAAGATGACGATGCAAATGATCAGGATGATGATGGAGATGATGAGGACTTCTCTGGTGAAGAAGGTGAGGAAGAAGGGAATCCTGAGGATGATCCTGATGCCAATGGTGCAGGGGTAAGTGATGATGGGGATGAGGATGAGGATGATGATGGCGATGATGAAGAGGATGATGAAGACAGGGAGGATGAGGAAGAAGATGATGATGAAGATGAAGAAGAGGAGGCTCCACAGCCACCCAATAAGAAGAGGAAGTGAGAATTATAGGAGTAGGCCACTTGTTTCTCTCCCTCATTTTTAATGCTTTCTAGTCAAGCTTAGCTTTTAGGACAGAGATTAGCATCCTCCTTCACATGGACCTATCTCTCAGACTTTCCCATGTGTAAGATTATAAACTTTATTGATATATTCTCCTTGTTATTTTTCTTGGTATTGGATCAGATTAATATGAACATTTGTAGTAATACTAATCCTACAAACTTCTCTTCCTCTGCTTTTCCATTCCCATTGTGCTTTTCTTTTTTCCTTGTTGATGCTAATTATGCTTATTAAGCTCAGACACTTTTATTTTTTGCTGGGGGTGGAAGGTTTCTCTTCTAAACTAAATATTGGAGATAAAACTATATTCTTGGGTCTCTACTTGTTCTTTGTCTACATTTTTATAACATCAAAGAGAGCATAACATTGGACAAGTTATTGCTTCATAACATATCAATAACTTATTCTCTCCACGCAAAGAGAAAATATAGATGGTGCTCTACGGACTCATGATTTTATATCATGCCACGCCACACTACCTGTGTTACTTATGCTATGCTATGTCTGGAAGAGAGGGTGGCTTACAAAACACCTCAAAAGTTTAACATATTTTTCAACCTAAGTCACAGGATTTTAAGACTAAAAAGAAGAGAAGTGGACAACATTTTTTCCATTAGTTTTCCATGGACCTATCCGTTTCATTATTCACTGATGGTCCGAGAATTGTTAGTCAACGTAACGGCCTCAAAACATCAAAGCGGCACACATGCACTAAATATCAGAATAAAAGCAATATAAGCAACAGGTTCATATAGAATTATAATGTCTGGTCTGTTTATTATCTCATACCTGCACCTAAAGTTCTGGAAACACACACAGCTCCAACCCTGGACCTTATCCCAAAAAGCAAAGAAAACCAGTGACCCTTCATTTGTTTTTATCCAAAATGTCTCAGGCCAGTGTAGTACTTCGAATTGCAGGATGCGCCTTCATGCTAATAATTATTACGCCAGGAATGGTTCTTTCTTATTCCCCACCTACACCATTTTTAGCCTTATTTGGGCAAGATCCTGATATTCAGGGTTGCCTTGGATCTTTCGAAAGTGTGCCAAGCGTGTCCAAGAGGTCATCACCTCCGTTTTAAGCCTGCGGGCCTGCATGTTGCAAAGGCTTTAAGTTGACGAAAGTGTTGGCCTAAAGTTTTCCATTTGTATCCTTTCTTCCCTCAATTGTTCGAGACTTACTGTACCAACGCTGCCTTTCCAACGTTACCACCACCTTTACCACCCATTAGAGTGAGGCCAGGAGCAGAAACGTCAGCAAATTCAAGAATCTGCAGATTGGTGTAGGGTATATGATGATGATCGGCCTTAGTTATGTGGGCATGCACAAGAAGAATTAAGAAATGTGTACTGGCGCAAACGTGGTTGGTCAAATTATATATATTGGAGCTTCTCTTCAGCCTGTTTTGTAATCGAAAGTATTTATCTCTAAAACCTTCTTCGTATGTTGTACTTGAATAAAGGTATTCAGAGAGATGTTTACTTGTTTAGTTTATAATTTTGTAGATGTCACCCACATAATTTCAGTCAAAGAAATGTGGACTGGCGCAAACGTGGTTGGTCAAATTCCGAATCAGATAAATCCATGCCTAGAGACTCGAACCTGTCTAGGGATCCTGATTTACATCAGAAAACCTTCCATGAGATCTGATTTAGTGCTCTATCTTTCAGAAAGCAGTCACTGCACCACTACTCGACCTGTACAACAGCACCATTGTTACAGCCGATGTGGCCTTGAACAACACTAGGAGTTTGCGTCACGGAAAAATGTTTCATAAACCAAAAATGATTCAGCAGCAGCTTGCTTATCATCAGACAAGTGAAGCGGCAAGAGAGGAGTACCATCTAACAGCAAAGGATGGGAATTTACATAGCCAAATCATGTGGCTGAATGGAAACGTTCTAACTGTAAACTCAAACAGTGATATTCCTCCTTCGCAGCCTCTATTGGTATACCCATCAATACCGTAATGACACAGGTTTCTTTAGCGTTAAGTGTTCTTGACTTGTTCAAGGATTTACTTGTATGGGTACCGTGTGTCATTTTAGTGCAAGTATCTGCACAGGGCTAATGGGTCATCCTAAGTTCCTGTATTTTTATAAATGAAGCAATTAGATCTCTTAATTTTTATTTGAAACAATGTTAACCAACAAATTTAAGAATAGTGTAATTAGGCCTATGGTTAATGTTCTGCTTCTGAAGAAAACAAAAAAAATACTATATAGTCATTTCAGTATTTTTCATTAACTTTAGGAACAAAGTGTTAATGGTTGAACCCAATTGCAACAACTTAAAATTTTTTGATTAAAATTGCTCCAATTAAATGCTGAAAGACCCAATTATTTCATTTATAAAAACATAAGAAATTAATGCACAATTAAGCCTTTTAATTTTCATCAACCTTCACGAGAGAAAAAAGGCAGGAAATTTTGTCTTTATCTCCCATTTGACCTTCACTCAGACTTGTTTGTGAATGGTGAATGCCTGTGGCGACTGTGGGGTGCATGACTTACTTAGAATCCTGTTAGCAAGAGAGACTGAAAGCAAAGTAAAAGTCATATGATTATTTTATTAAAAAATTGACAATAAATTAAAAGAAGATATTAATTAGACTTTAGTAGAAATATAAGAAGAAAAATTTTTATCTTTCAAAGTATTAATAAAAATTGAAGAGAACGTAATGCATTTTAAAATATTTTATAACATAAAAGTACTTCTACCTTGCTTGTGGTCAGGCGCATAGTCTAATTCTTCAAAATGTTGTCATTCTAAAAATTCCCACTTCTGTTAGCGTTTTTAAATTGGCATTTTTTATTATTTTAAAATTTACTCCTTACAAAATTTTTGATTAAAATTTAAAAATATAAGTTTGTATTAATTCATTTATAACTTCTTCTGTTATCCAAAAAACTTTTACTTTTTTGTATTTTTAAAATATGAATGTTTTAGGCTATAAATAAAGTAAAATAATGGAGCTCAAGCCCACATTGGACAAATTGACAAAGGCGGGCGAGAGCCGGCCGCTTCCGATTCCCTTCAATTACCATCTCTGTTTATTTGATTGGCTTGACCAAATCAACAATTACGATCAATTCTCTACGTTCTTTTGCTTAAATAGTATCCAATAACATTAATAACAATTATGAACATAGCAAGCAATACAAAACATTAGGGTCATAACCATGTAATCCATGTAACAAAATGTACTAGAAAACTTCTCTCTCTCTCCTTTTCTTGTTCCATTTCCTTCCCTAAGGAGTCCTGTTTTGTCTCACTCAATGGTGTTAAGCCTATGATGAACTCTCAAGGCAAGATCTTATGATATACCTTTTCATGACTAAATAATTGAATTTCTTTTTTTCCCTTTTTTGGGTTCTATTTGGTTTTCCTTGACTTGTTCTTTCCGGCAGATAATTTTTGTTTACATGAAGACTAATAATCATTGGTCATGTTTGAATTGAGCAACTATACTTAAATTGTTACTTTTTTATCTTCATCTCAAATTCCATTTTAAGTAATTTACCTTGTTTTGGGTAGGAAAGGAAATTAGTTAAGATATAATAAATGTCAAGTTAGGAAATTAGAAATTACTCTAAATATAATCTTTTAAAAAATTACAAGGACATATTTTTTTGGGTGGAATATAATGACCTGAATTTTAATTAATTCATTCTTACACTTTAATTTTTACTTAATGCTCATATTATTAGATATAAGTTTTTATGTAATTTAATAAATTTAATAAAATAGATTTTTACACTAAATATAAAATATTTATCTTTTAAAAATTTAAAGGCAAAAGATATCATTTTAGGCAAACATACTCTTATAAATTGTTAAATATTAAATGTTCAATAACTATAAAATGAACCGTTAAATTAATTTAATTTTATCATTTATTTTGTGAATATAATAAATTTAATTATTTAAATTATTTTAAATTAATATTTAATAAAATTTAATTTAAAAATGTGAATATGCAATGCTATGTCATTTCTTCCTTTCCGCTGAGACATTGAAAGGTCCTAAACTGATGCCTGGGCGATGAACCAATCTCATGCAGTCATGCTTATAAAGACCAAATTTCTTACCTGCCATGGACAAACTAGCTGTGCTAAAAAATTTTGTAATTCATTAACAAACTCATTTACATACCCTGTGTTGTAGGCTTGTAGCCTCTATTGGCAACCTCACTTTTTCCCCTACATGGCTTCCTCACTCATTTATGAAACAAGACAAAGATCTTGAATTTGGCTGAATCTGGTAAATGGGATCTCAGCTTAGGCTTCTGGGTTTGTGCTTGTATATGTACTTGGCGAGCTTAAGCTTCGTTGTGGTGAACACGCCGAATGACAGAGGATGCAGTGCTGTAGTTACTGTTTTCATCGACGGGAAATCTGCCATTGGAAACATTGATGATGATTTCGTCTGTGCGGCTCTGGATTGGTGGCCTCCTGAGAAATGCGATTATGGGAGATGCAGTTGGGGCTAGCTTCTCTGCTCAATCTGGTATTTCCTTTTGGAATCCAAATGGTTTCTAAATCTATCAAGTTATTTATGGAATGTTTCGCTGTTGCAACTATTAGAGCATAATAAAAAGGAAACATGTTTTTTTGCTGCTTTTTTGTTCTAAACGTATTTAGCATATGCTTGTTACTGCTTTTCTGATGTTAAAATCTCTAAGCTCAGTTGCAAAATGATTCAAGTAAACAATTTTTATGGTCTTTTTCAATTTTTTCTTAAAAAAGATAATGCCATTCTCTACACATTGTGGAGAACATTAATACTCTTTCGGGCTATCATCTCGTGAAGGACCTTTACAACAACATTTTAATAAATGCAGTAAAAGTTAAGAGAGTTTACATTGAAGCATTTTAACTCCATTTCTAATTGGAAATTTGTGAGAGGCTAAGTTATCATTTTGCTTCTAATTGCTCTGCAGTCTTTTCACCCTTGAAAATTAAATTAGGTGGAGTATTGCAAGATAAGGTCACCTATGGCACTGATGATAATAAGCAACCCTGCACTCCATTTGTTAGAAACACCTATGATATGTTTGGATTCACTCAAGGGTGCCTACCAATGCACAGATGGGATGAGCTAAATAGTTTCTTAAAGAAAACAGGGTAAAATTTAGTGCTTTTCATTTCTTTCCTAAATACGTTTTATTTTTGCCTGAACCCAAATTCCTTTTGTTACCTTGAATGATACGAATTAACGAATGTAACATTACTTAAAGGTTTGTTTCAGGGCTAAAATTATTTTTGGATTAAATGCTCTTGCTGGAAGATCTATGCAATCTGGTTCTGCAGTTGGACCTTGGAACTACACCAATGCTGAATCATTCATAAGTTACACTGTCAGCAAAACCTACACCATTCATGGTTGGGAGCTTGGTAAGTTTACTTCCCTTATTGCAAGTACCAAGAGTTATTAGCGGAGGCAGGAGAACCCAAAATACTTGTATGACTATTTTTGGTTGCCAAAACTAAAATTGAAAATGGTGGCCTTCTGTATATAAAAATTATGAATGCAAGAAATTAGCCTCCTCAGTTCTACCATCCTTATAAAATTTGATGTTTGATATAAATACTTGAAATTTTTTTATCACTTTTACATAAAGAAAATTGTCAACTCTGCTAGAAGAAACTTTTTAGTTTTCCTTTTGCTGAGATTCTGTGAGTGTGGACAAACGACAAGGAGCACTTTCGGGGGCAGGCAATGAATTGACTGGGATTGGAGCTGGAATAAGTATTGGTGCAGATCAATATGCCTCTGATATAGCTGCTTTACGAGAGAGGGTACAAAATGTATATAAAGACATCGAGCCTAAGCCTCTAGTCATTGCACCTGATGGTTTCTTTGATGCAAATTGGTTCAAGGAATTTATAAGTAAATCTGGTAGATCTTTGGATGTGATCACCCACCGCATATACAACCTTGGGTCAGGTATCTTTCAGACTTGCACCAAACAAAACTTTTGGAACTGTAGTCCTATTTCTCATTCATCTGATTATAACTGAAAGCTGCATTATTATATCTTATATGCAGGAGTTGATAAGCACCTTATGGATAGGATTCTGAGTCCGTCCTATCTTAATGGACAAGCTGAAACATTCAGCAGCCTCAAAAGTGTAATTCAGAGTTCTGCAACCTCGGCAACTGCATGGGTTGATGAGGCAGGGGGTGCTTACAATAGTGGTCAGCATCTTGTGACGGATGCATTTGTGTTCAGTTTCTGGTTAACTTCCCTTGATTTATCTTACATTGTCTGGGAAATTCTTCCCTTGACTTAGCTTATATTGTCTGGTAAATTCTTTATAATTTCACGTTAATGTTATCATATTGCACACAGGTATTTGGATCAGCATCATACGTCAGCTTCGTATGACACCAGAACGTACTGCAGGCAGGCTTGATAGGAAGAAATTATGGTTTTCTCGACGCTTCTAATTTCCTGCCAAATCCAGACTACTGTAGGTATATAATGTCGCCGTCCATGATTTTTGTTATTTGATCATAAAAGATTGTAAAAACCAAGAAGGAAAATTACAATAAAAAAGTGCACTCTTCAATTAATTATCCCCACGCTGAATGGTCGCAGTAATTTTGTCAACTAGCTTGGGACAACAATAGTAAGCCATTTATGTTATTCAGTGTCCCACGTTAATTGCTTGACTGCATTGTCGCTTTGAAAGGGATCACTTTTCCAGTAGAGCAAGAAATTAGACCATGTGATCGGACCCAATTTCTTGTAAATTCACTAAATTTAGGTTGAAAATTTTATTATCAAGTAATGCTACTTGCACGTGGGTTAGTTACAGAAGGATTGCATAAATTCAATTAGGGACTGCTTCCAAATAGTATATTGTGCAGTGAAAAAGTTTTTAGTAGCATAATCTTAACGCTTGTATGTATGTGCTTTCTTCCTGGCAGTGCTCTCATTTGGCGCAGACTAATGGGAAGACACGTACTGTCAACTACCTTCTCTGTGACCAAGAAGATTAGAGCTTATGCACACTGTGCAAAACAATGCGTGAGTGTAATTTTTTCATTAGTGTGAATTACACAAGGAGAAGTCCCTCTGAGATCTGACTTAATGCTCTATCTTTCAGAAAGGATTCACAATATTATTGCTCAACCTGGATAAAAGCACCGCTGTTCAAGTGGAAGTGGCCTTGACCAACACTAGGAGTCTGCGGCACTGAAAGATGTTTCATAAACCAAAACTGGTTAAGCTTGCTTATCATCAGGCAAGTGAAGCGGCAAGAGAGGAGTACCATCTAACAGCAAAGGATGGGAATTTACATAGCCAAATCATGTTGCTAAATGGAAACATTCTGACTGTAGACTCAAATGGCGATATTCCTCCTTTGGAGCCTCTGTTGGTAAACCCGTCAAAGTCAATAATTGTTGCTCCCGTTTCAATTGTCTTTGCCCATATACCAGATATTGTTCTCCAGCTTGCAGCCAGGTGGGCACCGGCCGGGTGAAACCCAATTGGTTTCTCTTGGCGATTCATTCATCAATTAAGAGATTAAAAATATCTTATTTTTCAAATTCTCGGTCACCAGTTCCCTAAGGGCACTGGTTAGCAAAAACCTTTAGTTCATTCTGACAATCCAAAATTGAATTTGACAAAATTCAATGTCTACTTTTGTCAACCTCAGATTGAGTTTTGAAATAAAAAGGTCAGATATCGATTTTGTGTAGTCTAGAAGTGCCAAGTCCATTGTCAAAATGGCCGTAATTCAGGCATCCATCAATTCAAGAATCGAAGTCAAAACTCAAGATAAGTTCTAACAACTTGTAAGTTGTCACTTACATGTCTGCAACTCTGCACATTAAATCTTGAGAAGTACTGAGTCCATTGTCAAAATGGCCATTATACAGCTGGTTCAATTGGGTTTGGCTTGTCCCACAGAACCCAGGGACAAAGATTTTTGGCAGTAGCGTATTCAGGACTTTTTTTCAGTGTAAGCACTGATAAAGATCACAAAACAAGTATTTTCATTGCACCACAGAAACATGTCCTTCCAAATTACGATCTCATAAAACCAAAAAGATAATTAAAAAATATTTACAATTGTTGCTTGTGTGGTCTCATCTTTTGAAACGTTATAAAATTTATTCATACTTTATTACATCAAAGATATCCTATATGGATAATTAAACAATCATTCAACTATTCATCTCTCATACGATTGTGAATTTTACTTTTTACAATATTCATGGTAGAGAAAGCTCTTTTAACATATGCAATTACAATTGGCAAGATCAAAGCTAACTTTATAAGCAAGTACACCAATAGATATATAATATGTTTCCTTGTTTCAACCAATTTTTTAGACAAGTCACTAATTTCTTTCAATTCTAAAAATATTTTATTTAAGTGCACATATAAAATATAATTTTTAAATTGACTACCAAGTGACAAAATTTCAATTACAGAGAAGTCATTTTAATAAAACTGAGTCAATTGTAGAAGTTTTTCCTTATTGAAAATAATAAACAAGTCTCTTGGATTTAAGCATGCTACACAAAAAGTAACTCAGTGTTTACCTCATTAAAATGATTATGTAGCTTTTGAAGTTGTTTATCACTCACTTAAATAAATAATTCAACTTGAAAGTGAAATAAATTTGAGAGTTGTCGTAACTTTTGCCTTGACCTCCTTGAGTTATAAATAAATCATCCATATTTGGGACCACAATTTTATTTTCATCACAAAATACTAAAACTTCATCAAGTAAAGACTCCCAGCCTTCATCTCATCAATTGCAATCATTGTTTCGACACAACTAATGGCATGCATTTACAATGTTTTGATCACTTAGTTGTAGTGCTTTAGACAATTCGTCAATAACCCTCAATATATTTTTCATCAAATGCAAGGTGAATACAAACTCAAAAAATTCGATGGAATGCAGCAACATATGTGCTTCACCTCTTTGCTTATTGTTTGTTCCACCTTCCTCAATAATTTCATACACTTTAATCACTGAAGAAAACATAGTAATCAAACTAAGTATTGCCCTATAATGTGAACCCCAATGAGTATCTCCTACCCTTTTGAGAGTAGTTTCTTGATTGAAACCACGACTACTAGTTATTTCACCCCTTTCTAATCCTCCCCTAACCATGTTAATGTGGCTTGCTTGAAGAATTTCTCACCATTTGCATGATGCAATGATGACATTTAATAAATTTGTCATTAAGACAAAAAAGTGCAACAATTTCAACTTTTTTTGACAACAACAAGTGCTAATTGAAGTTGATACACAAAGCAATGGAAATAATAAGCACATTCATTTTCTCATAAAATCAAACTTTTAAGTTTGTTGAACTTAACTTGCATGTTGCTTGCTCTGTCATAGCCTGACCCCGTATTCTTGATAAACTCAAGTTATATCTTGCTAAAACTGGGTATAAAGCCTTTGAGTGATGAAGCAGTGGTATCAAAAATATGAACTACACACAAAAAATGCTTAAATTACATGTCATTTCTTGTTAACAAATGCAAAACAATAACTATTTGCTCCATGACTGATATATCACAAGATTCATCAACAAGAATAACAAAAGGATCATCTCCAAGTTCATCAATAATAACACAAGTAGTTTCAACAACTACTACATTTACAATATCTTTCTGAATGTCAGGTGCTATCAATTTAAGATTTCCACAAGATTATCAAAACCCTTAGCAATACATTCCTTGGTTTTGACAAGAAACCAAAGAATCTCAATAAAATTTCCTTAATTATTGGAAGGAATAGATTCATTATGACTATGAAAATCTAGTCCTTAGCATAAAAGGAACTAAATACAATGAAGTGTTGTAGTAAGAGAATTCGATATTCCATTTTAGCTTTGTCAGATTGCTTCACAATGGCAGTATCAATATATTGCTTCTAGTTCATTAAAGCTTGACATTTCCTCCAAGCTACATTATGAGCACTGTTAAGACCTCAACATGAAGTTGAATTCTCTATTTGTCTTTTTAGTTGGTAAATTCATTAGTGACAAAAGCATCATCACCCCTTGCTCTTCTTTCATTAAATAACAACATAAATAGAATGATGCATCTTGTTATGCGATACTCTAACCAATTGCCAAATTCTTTGAACCATCAAGGATTGAAATGCCTTAATTTTTTCCTAATGTTTCTTTGAGAAAAATTATGTTCTCATGGTTAACAAGGACCTTTTAGCATATATGCTCTCCAAACTTCTTTATAGTCATTAGGATGATAATCTAGATGGTTGTCCAAGATCAACTTGAAGTTCTTTCAAATCAACTTGTTAGAAATTATTTCTCCTTAAAGAACAAGGCTCAATATTTGTTGCTTTTCTTTTGAAAATTTTATCCACAACAAATAAACAATATGATAATTATTAATAATATTTTAACCACAAAATATAGGAATACAATCATATAATAGATTTAAATGTTACTTCTTCAAAAGACATACAAAACATAAAAGAGAATACCTTGGTAGAATAAATTGTAGATGGTAACTAGTAACTAATTAATTGAAAGCATTGATACAATAGAAATATTATATTAGTAATTAAGTAATAAGCATTATTATTAAACTTAAACATAATAAATTGATATTAATAACTATATGAAAATCACAATATATGAAAACAAAATATAATAATATTAATAACTATACAACCATTTAAGCTAGGCCTATATATATGACTAAGATTTTGAGCTTGCCGTGGCCTCTTCAGAAAAATGAAACTCTACCAACACCTTTCTGCACAAATTACAACACCTGAGATAACCCCAAAAGAATTAAAATAAGAAAAAATTCTACATAAATTCATAAGTTAAACATAAAAAAGGCAATTCTGTGTTGCACTTCAGGCAATTTATGTAGACAGACTTATATATTTACTTGCTTTTAGTCTTTGTTTTTCCACTCTATTCAATTGACATATTTGATTATTTTCCTACCCTATTCAACCAACATATTCTCAAATGACAACAAAATAAAATCAGCCATATAGAATTTTGTTTATACAAGCTTCAAGCTAATTGCTACATTTTTTTTTATCAACAAAGCAGCGCAACACATTAAGAATATTAAAATAATTGATATATTTCTATGCACTAGTCTTTGAATCAATTTATAGTCATTGTCAAGAAAAGACAAACATTATTTGAAACCCAGTTTTCCATACGATGATTTTGATGACAACAAAAGATTGAATAATTTTAAATTTTGAATATTAATTTTACGTTTGTCAATAATCAACTAAGTTAAAAGCCTACCAATTCTTGAATTTTCCACAAAGAGCAAGCTTGAAACTAGACCATCCTCAAAATGTTGAAGCAGACATATAGAGAAAGGGCACATGTACAAAAACATAACAAACATGGAAAGGAAAGAATCACACTTGTCCAAACCTAAATAAAAATAGATCCACTCCACAGCCCCAAATCAAAATACACAACTTTTGAAGATGATAATGACATCAGGAGCACTAGTAAATGAGGAACAAAAAGCTATTGGTTTAAAAAATTAACCAAAGATTAAAAAAGAAAAAAAATTGCAACAATAATAACAAAGGTAAAATGTTCTTAACACTAGCCACAAAATTATAGTTTCAATTGATTTTTAAAGAGAAAAGGCGGCACTTACTTAAAAGAGAAAATTCAAAACTTGATTGCTTCTTTTGAGGGTTGAAGTGGTGAGAACAGTGGGGTTAAAGGGTATGAGGTACAATTGAGTAAAATTAGTACGGTGTGTTTTTACATAGCCACTAAATATGTGTGGACGCTAGACGGCTGCAAATATAGGATTCTATCGGAGTGGTCCACCTTTTGTTAGATAGCTAGTAACATGGGATTCTATTGGAATGGGCAACATTTTACAGGGGTAAAACACTAAAGAAAAAAAGGGGAAGCAAATTCCACTGGCTTTCCCTCGGCTGTTCCTTCTCTCAACGGAGATAACGGTTTTCAGTCCTTCTATCTCGTCTATTCGTTTCAGTCTGTCTTCCTTTTCTTCTCGTAAGCTTCAACTCGTCTCTTGTGTTATTATCAGCATTTGTTTGCCTTTGATCATTTCTGTCTATCTCTACCTACCACAATCGACCTGCAATTCTTGGTTGTTTTGCTCGGACTTGCTTCTGGTTCTTATTCTGAAACTGTGCAACTTCAATATGTTTTGCATTGTTGTAATTTCGTTTTCTTGAAGTTTTTTCGTGCAAATTAAGCTCTGCACTGTTGCCATTTCGCTTATTGTTTACGACTTCTTTTCTGGTGTGCAAACTGCTACAATTATTTCTTGATGAATATCCAGTACATTTTACCAGAGTGTGAGGGGTTTTTTATTATTTTGTCATTTTCTATTGTATTCAAAGAAAAAAACGTATATTTTGTTATAAGATAAAAGCTCATAAAAGTACTTCTAGCTTACTTCGAGGCCAATATTATTAGAGAAATAAATTTCTTGTTTTTTATTTATTTTATAAGATTAAAAAAATTATAATATAAAAATTAAATTTAATAAAAAAATAATAAAATTAAATTTTACCACTTCAGTTAAATTTAAATTCCTACATTTCTTGATAAATAGTGTAACTTTCCATTTGGACAACCATTCATTAATTTATTCCTTAATTGCAGGGCTTCTCTTCGTGCAGAGGCCGCCATGCTTACTATTTCAACTTTTCATGCACCGCCCGTGAAACCTCCCTTCCGTTCCAATTTTCACCGTCACAAATGCCCGCTACCTTTCTCCTCATCTCTCTCCTTCATTTCCTTCAATGCCTCCTCTGTTTCATTCCGCCGACCCCTTCGTGTCATGTCCCATGACGCTGCTCAGCTCTATACCCATGAATCCAAACTCGCAGTCGAATTTCAGAATGCCCAGAAGCTCAAGATTGCCATTATCGGCTGCGGCAACTTTGGCCAGTTCCTTGCGAAGACCCTTGTGCGCCAAGGGCACACGGTGCTGGCTCATTCTCACTCCGACTACTCGGACGTCGCTCGTGAACTGGGAGTATGGTTTTACCCCAATCCCGATGACCTCTGCGAAGAACACCCAGAAGTTGTTTTGCTCTGTACCTCCATAATTTCTACTGAGCAAGTGCTCTTGTCTCTGCCGCTATAGAGATTAAAGCGGAACACATTGGTTGTGGATGTGCTTTCGGTGAAAGAATTCCCCAAGAATCTGTTGCTCGAAGTTTTGCAGAATGATTTTGATGTTATTTGTTCGCACCCCATGTTTGGACCCGAGAGTGGTAGGCCTGGTTGGAGTGGTCTTACCTTTGTATACGATAAAGTTCGAATTGGGAATGAAGAATCAAGAATTGCTTGTTGCAAGAAGTTCCTTAATATTTTCGCAAGAGAAGGATGCAGGATGGTAGAGATGACTTGTGCTGATCATGATAGATTTGCGGCAGAATCGCAGTTTATCACGCACACTGTTGGGAGGATTTTGGAAACGCTGAAGTTAGAGTCAACTCCGATCAATACAAAGGGGTATGAAAGTTTGTTGGATTTGGTGGACAACACGGCCCGAGATAGCTTTGATCTTTATTACGGGCTCTTCGTGTACAACAATAATTCTTTGGAGATGTTAGAAAGATTGGATTGGGCTTTTGAGACATTGAGGAAACAACTCATTGGGCGTTTGCGTGATGATGTGAGGAAACAGCTATTTGAGAATGCTGGAAAAATGCATAACATGCAAGATAACTGTGCACTGCTGAAGCATCACCAAAATGGTTCTGCACTAGTGCTATCCTCCAAAGACGCCAGGCAAATTTCTACTGTACAGATTTCTATGTTTTTTAGCACAAATATGAATTCAGTTTTGTGGGATTGGGATTCTTTTGCATTTACTACATTTCAAGTGCACTTTAATTTGTAGGTTGGTTTTCTGCTTTTATGCCTCGTGGAAACCTTCTTGTGGTTAGACCGCGGGCCATGGCTGAAGGCTCTAATTGCCATACCTAATTATGCTTAATGCTTTATGTTAAAATCACACTTAAGAATAACAATAAATTCAATACATGCTGATTGTTGCCTACAAGATAGAAACATTCTTCGCCAAAACAGCAAGATGGCAAAGAGCATTCACAAGATTTTGAAAGCCTCCTTTTTTTATTTTGTTGGGGGTGGGTGGTCTCTGCATGTAAATATTCAAATCCCATAACGTGACACAACTGTAAACTACAGGTCAAATAATTCCGGTCAGTTTGATGAGAACTCTAGGCTTAAGATTGCAATTGTTGGATTTGGCAACTTCGGTCAGTTCCTCGCAAAAACTATTGTACGTCAAGGCCATAAAGTTTAGCCTACTCTCGGTCAGACTACTCAGATGTCGCCCAGGAATTGGGGGTTTCTTATTTCAATGATGCAGATGATCTTTGTGAACAGCATCCAGAAGTGATTCTACTTTGCACTTCCATTCTTTCAACTGAGCAAGTTTTGAAGTCATTGCCTGTGCAGAGACCGAAGAGAAGTACTTTGTTTGTTGATGTACTTTCAGTCAAAGAATTCCCTAGAAACTTGTTTCTTCAACATTTGCCATCTGATTTTGATGTTCTCTGCACTCATCCCATGTTTGGGCCTGAGAGTGGAAAAAATGGGTGGAAGGGTCTTCCCTTTGTTTACGATAAAGTCAGGGTTGGAAGTGATGAATTAAGAATGTCACGTTGTGACCGGTTTCTTCACATTTTTGCCAGTGAAGGGTGTCAAATGGTTGAAATGTCATGTGCCGAACATGATTGGCATGCAGCTGGATCAGAGTTTATTACACACACCACAGGGAGGATTTTGGAAAAGTTGGGATTGGATGCAACACCGATCAACACAAGAGGCTATAAGACTTTACTAAGTTTGGTGGAGAATACTGCAGGGGATAGTTTTGATCTGTACTATGGTTTATGCATGTATAATATAAATGCAATGGAGCAACTGCAAAGGCTGGACCTGGTTTTTGAATCATTGAAAAATCAGCTTTTTGGCCTTTTGCATGGTGTTTATAGAAAGCAATTATTTGAAAATGCAGAACAGTTCCAAGCTTTGCCTGAGAGGTCTATGCTGCCAAATATATCAGAAGATAGTAATGTGGTATCGTCTTTTTCACTGAATATGGACGCTAAAAGAAATTAAGTTCCAATTAAGTTGCCAGTCTGATTGGTAAGTACTGCAATCCATAATTATTCAAGGCTTGTGCCAACGACCTGTTTGAATAAATAATTATTTTTAAAAATTTGAAAATGTTTGTTTACTATAAAATATTAATTTTATTTTAAAAGATAAATAAAATTTTATTGTGACCAAAATACCTTATATCAAGTAAACAAAATTTTTGCTTATTGGCTCTATCCTTGAAAACTTTCCAGCATATTTAGATAATAAAAATGTGATATAAGGATAAAAATTTCTATTCATACATATCTAATTTTAATTATTATATTACTTTTTCTAGTTTTATGAAGAAGAATAATATTCTTTTATTTCTTCTATTGTAATTTTCTTTGAATTTTCCTATAATTTTTCTATGCACATCATGAACTTTTACATAGAAAATTTTAGGAAGAAGTTGTTAGTATAATTTACAACCCACTAAGAGAGAGGTCAGTTATGTGTGCTAGAAGATAGTAATTAATTCTCAAATTACTAACGGATCATGATTTGAAAATATTTGTTGACTTAATTGTAGGCAATTTAATCATAATAAAATTTTATTTACTTTTTAAAATAACATTATTTCTTTATAATAAATAAAAGTTTTGAAATTCATAAAAAAAGAATATTTCTTTAAGTAGGTCTTTGACACTAATTTTTCTTTTATTTTCTATGAGTAGGTTCAAATTTTTCTTTTTCTACATTTCATGTTAAAACTGTCTAGTAATTATGTAGCTTCATTTGCTTGAATGAAATGACGTAAAAAATTGATTTTGAAAGTTTTGATCTGCTGATTTTCAGATGTTTTAACATTTCAAGGATTGCTCCTTTCTTTTCATGTCTAGCTCACTGCATTGACAGTTTCAGAGTTTATGCACTCTCTTCAAAAAATTTTCCCTCATTCTTTTGTGTGAGCGTGTGTAAATGCATGCTTGTGAATTTGTCTCCAATTTTTTTAAAAGGCTCTTATCCTGGTACCTGGTTTTACTTTTTTCTCTTTGCAAGCCAACCTTGTGATTTTCTGGTCTGACGTTCGTATGTTTTTCAAGTACCTTGTGAAGATTGACTCTTTGATTTTTGTGGCTTTTTCGCAGCATTTATAGAATGTGTAGAAAAATATTACTTGTGGTGCGAAAAACTTTTATGTATTTTCTTCCTGACGAAAAAGAAAATACTGGAGAACTTGAAGTAGTTAAAGGCATTATAATGGTTGAAAAACATCCAGTTTCAACTCTTTAAGAACAAATGGTTGAAATGCTTTGCAGATCTCTGAGCTTACCACTTATGTGAGGCACAAGAGGCACGTAAACAAGGGTGGACTTTCCTTTGAGCCAATCGCAGAAAATATGGTAGCTAGCTTATCATGCGAAGAATGATGTCCTCGTTGATCTGATTGTCAAGAAGGCTTTAATTCGCCTGCATGTTGAATTTTATAGAGGGTGAGAAGATTATCAGATCTGACTTTTGGAAGCTTGTTGTTCTGTAGTAATTTAGAGAGTGACTTTGAAAATCTGTTTGCGGAAAAGGACAGCATCTCCATGCTGCCTTGGATATACTATTTATATTATAACGTGATCATGGTATGTCATTATATTTTATAATAAAAAATTGGAAATAAGCCATATATATTATTTATATTAAAAAATTTGCAATATAAAAAGTAAATTTAAAAAATAAAATTAAATTTGACCACTTAAATCTAAATCAAGTTCAACGTGATAATCACAATGTAGGATTTTGAAGGTTGTAATTGAATCATACTCATTGGAAGCTATCCAGTTGATTAATTCGAGGAATGATGATGGTAGAACTGTAAACCAGCTCCTTGATATTATCAACTCCTGGGCATCGACAAGCTGGAGTGTGATGCTGCAGCAAGTTAGCAAGGACAGGAATAGAGCAGCGAATACGTTAACTCGCATGCATCAATGTCAGGCGAATGACTATATTGTTTTTGTCCTCTGCGCCTGTGCAAATTCATGCTATTCTTAAAGAGGATGGCGTTGGGATGTGGCCAGTTCCAATGGAGTGTAGTTAGCTCCCGTTGTTAGTTATTGTTTCTTTCCCTTTTCCATTGTATCAAAAAAAAAAAAAAAAAAAGCGTGGTAATCACTCTTTAATCGTAATGATCCACACTCCAAAGTGATTAAAAAAAATGTTGTTCAGGCGAAATATAACAAAATTAAAGTATAAATAAATTAAATAAAAATTAATTTTTATTTATATATTTAATAGTATTACATAAAATTAATTTTATTTATTTTGTTACACTGGACATATGTTATATTTTATATAAATAATTTTTTGCATAATAATTTTCGTGAGTATCTCTGCTTATCACAAAAGTAAAGATTAAAATTTCTTAATTTTTGTTTTTTAAGAAGTTAAAATAAAAATAAGTAAAAGATTAAAATAAAATTAATGAGAGAAATTATAACTTAAATTTTAATGTAGAATAAAAATAAAAATTAACAAAAAAAGAGATAAGAGATCCAAATTTAAAAAACAGCATGCTTTCATAATTTTCTTGGTATTATAGTGAATATTGGTAAGCCTTGTAACTTGTTGCCTTGGGAAGCTCACAAGATCGAACTACGTGCATAAAACTGAATTCATATATCTCATCCTTTTTCTTTTATTAAAAAGTAAACATCAGCAGTGATCTCATGCTTCATGCTCATGGCATGGCAGCAAATTTATCTGCACTATCATTAAAATATTATCTAATAATTTTAATATAACCAAAATTAATTATCTTCTAACTATCATTACATATAAATATAATATATATATATATATATGTATATTAGAATACAACTCTCTATGTAACTAGATGTTTATCCCTTAAAACTTATTCATTTTTATTTTAAAACTCTAAAATTTCTCTTCCTTAAAATGCATCAACCAATAAAAAAATTTATAAATTCAAAAATGTAATAAACGTTTTAAAATATGGGTTTTATAATACTATTCTTTTTTTAACTATTTTATATTCTATTTAATTATATTTATTCACATCATTCAATTTTAAAAAAATAAAATAAAATATACTAATTTTTTTATATTTTAAAAATAGAACAAAACACCCGTAGACAAATCAACAATTGATTACTTACATTGACCAAGATTTTCCCTTCACATGACTAGCACATGTCTCAAATTTAACACATCTTCAGACTTGATCTATTCCTTCAAACCTGACCCAGATGAACCAATGCAAATTTGTGGTCGGGGAGTGGCTGATTTGAGAGAAATTTTTCCTTTTTCTGAGTTGGGTTTGAAGGAATAGAGCATGTTTAAAGATGGTTTGAAATTGAGACATGTGCTAGTCATGTGAAGGGAGTAATCTTATCCAAAGATAGTACTTAACCTTTGACTTAATATAGTGTAAAGTGTAAAAAATTATTTATTTTAATTAAAAGTATAAGAAATTTTTTTATATATTATTTAAATATAAAAAATCTAATATATTTTATTTTAAAAAATATAATTAAATATAAGTTACTATAATAAAAATTAAAGAAAAATAGTATAGCAACCCCCTTTAAAATATGTGTCCTCCAAAACAATTTATGATAAATTAAAAGATTAATCTAAATAAATATTCAATTTCATGTATAATACATGTGATTATAACTTAGCTATATTATTCAACACATACAATTAAATTAAATTGGTAGAAATAATTTAATATTATTATTAATGATATTTCTATAACTATTTATTCATAAATTACACACAATTTATTTCTGAAAGTGAAAGTCCTATTTTTTTATTTTTATATTATTTTCATTTTGATTAAAATGTATATTGAAGGAATAAAAGATAAATTATTTTTTCCCCCACACAATGCAGACACCTTCTTGTGTCTCACACCATTCTCACCCCTCTCTCCTCCCTCCCTCGCTCCCTCTTTCTCTCTGTCCGCTCCAACTATATATAAAAGTCCTTCAACGAGCGCGCAAGGCTTCTTTTTTTCTCACGCGGTAGAAAAAACTTTGCCCCCTTCACTATTTCTGTTCAGTGTTCGGTTGTTTTGGTTCACAGCCATGGGGACAGCGCTACTCCCAGATCTCGGAACCGAGATTCTGATCCCCGTGTGTGCCGTCATTGGAATCGTGTTCGCTCTGGTTCAGTGGATACTCGTTTCCAGAGTCAAGCTCTCAGCTGGTAGAGACCACTCCTCTAACAGTGGAGGCAAGAATGGCTACTCGGATTCTCTCATCGAAGAAGAGGAGGGTATCAACGAACACAACGTCGTCCTCAAATGCGCTGAAATTCAGAACGCTATATCAGAAGGTTTCTCTTTTAAACACTGAGTATTTTATTGCCTACGTAAAGTTCGTGTTTTTGGTATTCTAAGATCTGCCATCTCGCGCTATATTTTTTTTTTTTTTGCTTTCTATGATAGATCAACTTGGTGTGGATTTGTTGTGCTTCTGCATAGTTTATGTGGTTTTTTCATAAGATTTCGCAGTTTCTTCTCATTAGAAAGGTTGTCTGAGACATTTTTACTTGACTTCCATGTTTAGTCATTACGTGTACATTTGTGTGAAGGACTGCGAGCATATGGCTAAACTTAGGTCTTTGCTAATTTGTGATCCTTTTGTTTTCATAAAATGTGGAATACTTTAGAGCTAGATTGCCATGAATCGAACACTTCATGATTATATTTTGTATCATTTTGATTGAAGATTGGGGCTGCTTCTGGAATCTGGACCCACACATCCGAATATTATAATTTGGTATCGAAACTGTGCTGGGTACTTTTTATCGTTTGGCTCTATTTCGTTCCCCATTTGTTATAATCTATTTTTCGTTCATTGGGAATATCAAGAAGCCACTTTTCTTGCCTCCCGATTTTTCTCACATCGTGGCACATATGTCTGCAAAAATAAATCAATATAAAATACGCAGCGGGCTTATTACCCGATTCAATAAGTCAGTGACAAAGAGCTGTGTGCTTTTACATTTTATGATATTTCGATTTAGCATTTGGCTACCATTTCTCTCCAAAGTGTTTGACTTTGATGTGTCATTATCAGCAGTATCTGTGCTGTTTATCAATCTGTTACTGGCTTCACGTAAGTAAGTAATGAATTGTGTGATCCTTTGAACGTTAAACATCCATGTGATAACCTTGTCATTTCAGGGGTTACCTATATCTATATTTGAAGCTGGATAAGCAACTGTAGATTAATGAGCGCTTATGACTTTATCCAGGTCTAATAATTTTCTTAAATTTTATAAGAATTGACAACTGTTACAAGTTACAAGTATAGCATGGTAGGAAGTCTACAGTTTCTTGATCTTTGTTTTTTATTATATTTTCTAGATTCCTGTTAATATAGTTACTTTGTGGTGTTTGAATGTTGCAGGAGCAACTTCTTTCTTATTTACTGAATATAGGTACGTTGGGATCTTCATGCTGGCTTTTGCTCTCTTGATATTCCTTTTCCTTGGCTCTGTGGAGGGATTCAGTACAAGCCGCCAGCCTTGCACCTTTGACCAAACTAAGATGTGTAAGCCAGCTCTTGCCACTGCCTTTTTCAGCACTGTATCTTTCTTGCTTGGTGCCTTCACGTCAGTAGTTTCTGGTTTTCTTGGAATGAAAATTGCAACTTATGCAAATGCAAGAACCACACTGGAGGCAAGAAAGGGTGTCGGAAAGGCTTTCATTGCTGCATTTAGATCTGGTGCAGTTATGGGATTTCTCCTTGCTGCCAATGGCCTTTTGGTTCTCTTCATTGCCATAATCTGTTCAAGATCTACTATGGCGATGACTGGAGTGGTCTTTTTGAGGCCATCACTGGTTATGGTCTTGGTGGGTCTTCTATGGCTCTATTTGGAAGAGTTGGTGGAGGCATCTATACTAAAGCTGCTGATGTCGGTGCTGATCTTGTTGGCAAGGTTGAGAGAAACATTCCCGAGGATGACCCTAGAAATCCAGCTGTAAGGAATAACACCCTGAAGCTAGTTCCGGTTCCCCCATCATTAAATTAATATGTTTTGTTACTACTTTGCCTGTATCTGAATTAATTCTTCTCCACTCAGGTTATAGCTGATAATGTTGGGGATAATGTCGGGGATATAGCTGGCATGGGCTCTGATCTTTTTGGTTCATATGCTGAGTCATCCTGTGCTGCACTTGTTGTTGCTTCCATCTCCTCATTTGGGGTGAACCATGAGTTCACTGCCATGTTATATCCTCTCATCATCAGTTCTGTGGGTATCCTCGTCTGTTTGCTCACCACATTATTTGCAACTGACTTTTTTGAGATCAAGGCTGTAAAGGAAATTGAGCCAGCATTGAAAAAACAGCTGATCATTTCCACTGTTTTGATGACTATTGGGATTGCGATTGCTAGTTGGATTGCACTCCCTTCCTCCTTTACTATCTTCAATTTTGGAGAGCAGAAGGATGTGAAGAATTGGTATGTTTCTGTTTCTTCTGTTTGAAATTACTTTTCATGATAAGCAATTAGTGAGAAAACTTGGAGAGAAAATTTTTTGTGCCAAACACCCACTAAGAGACACCTGAGTGATACTCTCTTGGAAGGTAACATTTAAGTTGAAGAATTGAATTTGGTTGTATTCAGCTTCTTGCATTACTATCTCTGGACTCATGGGGTTGGTTTTGGTTTGCAGGCAGCTATTTTTGTGTGTTGCTGTTGGTCTGTGGGCAGGGCTTATTATTGGATTTGTAACTGAGTATTATACCAGCAATGCGTATAGGTAAGCAGCATTTTGCACTTCTACCTTTCTGCATCATTTGTTGTGGCCTTTAACTCTTTCTATCTGCTGTTGCAGCCCTGTGCAAGATGTTGCAGACTCCTGCAGGACTGGTGCTGCTACTAATGTTATATTTGGCCTTGCCTTGGGATACAAGTCTGTCATTATTCCTATTTTTGCAATTGCAGTCAGCATTTTTGTTAGTTTCAGCTTTGCTGCCATGTATGGTATAGCAGTTGCTGCACTTGGGATGCTGAGTACTATTGCCACTGGATTGGCCATTGATGCATATGGTCCAATCAGTGACAATGCTGGTGGTATTGCTGAGATGGCTGGAATGAGTCACAGAATTCGAGAGAGAACTGATGCCCTTGATGCTGCAGGAAACACAACTGCTGCTATTGGCAAGGTTTTTTTTTTTTTCTTTTTTTTTTAATTTTCTATCTTTCTAATTCTTTTAGTTCATGGAAGCATCAATTTTCTACTTGGATGTCTAAGAGCATTGTTGTTCTGTTTTAGGGGTTTGCTATTGGTTCTGCTGCTCTTGTGTCTCTGGCCCTCTTTGGTGCCTTTGTTAGCCGAGCTGCTATTTCAACTGTTGATGTGCTGACTCCCAAGGTTTTTATTGGTTTAATTGTGGGTGCGATGCTTCCGTACTGGTTTTCTGCCATGACCATGAAGAGTGTGGGAAGTGCTGCTCTAAAGATGGTTGAAGAAGTACGAAGGCAATTCAATACCATTCCTGGATTGATGGAAGGCAATGCCAAGCCTGACTATGCCACTTGCGTTAAGATCTCCACTGATGCTTCCATTAAAGAGATGATACCACCCGGTGCTCTTGTCATGCTTACACCCCTTGCTGTTGGGATCTTTTTTGGTGTGGAAACGCTATCTGGTGTGCTTGCTGGATCCCTCGTATCTGGTGTCCAGGTAATGTTTATTATACTTTCTGGAAGCAGGGGTTGGGGAAATACCCTGTTCCCCCTTTCGACTCTTTCCTGAAGTTTGAAAATAATGTACACTAATTGTGTATAATATTGTTGAATCTGCTTTTACTAGAAAGCTTCGTGTTTGTCTTCCCTCTTGTTCCATTTATTGTTACTCTAAACTCATTGCTGTACCATGTTTACAGATTGCTATCTCTGCATCCAACACTGGTGGTGCTTGGGATAATGCCAAAAAGTACATTGAGGTAAAGATTTGATTGGATGTTTTACGTTGCACTTTACTGAGTATGAATAGGTTCTGATGACAGAGATTTTTCATAAATATTTGATGTGGTAGGCTGGAGCTTCAGAGCATGCAAGATCCCTTGGTCCCAAGGGGTCAGATCCTCACAAGGCGGCTGTTATTGGTGACACCATTGGGGACCCTCTGAAGGATACATCTGGACCGTCACTTAACATCCTAATCAAGCTGATGGCTGTTGAGTCTCTTGTGTTTGCTCCCTTCTTCGCTACACATGGTGGCCTACTCTTCAAGATCTAAATATAAACTTGATACGACAGAGGACGATGATGGTCCACCAATATCATTCGATAATGGGCAGAAAGGAAATAAAGTCCTTCTATCATGTCGTTTTTGTTTTTGACCCTCAGATCACATGTCATGCCCATGATGTTATTTTTCAGTTTTCATTCACCCCTCCCTCCTAGTTTTTCTCTTTTTCAAAGCAAAGTATATTTAGTCTGTCATAGATACCTAAATAGGCTGAGTCGGCAGAGAAAATTTTACTTGAAAAGAGGAGGTTGATGTCGATGACAATGATGACAACTTAAATCCTTTCCTCAAATGCCTTGGACTGTTTATTTGATTGATTAGAACAGATTATTAACGTTATTTTTCTTAATGTTGCTATAGGTGACAAACTTTTCTTTCCATATTGCAAATGTTGCTTCTGTTGATGTGTTAACTCTGTAAATTTTGTTATCCGACTGTTAATTACAATAATTCCCTCAAAACAAGCATTAAATTATTGTCCTTTTTTCCTCATTTCCCAATATCTGGGAACATAATTCAAGTATAACTATGTCACGTACAATCCAGATTATGGATATTGTAAAGCCCAAGCTGAATTCGTTAAATAGTATTCACTACCATTAATTAGTCCCAAGCATCAGAAAGGTTGCTTTATTAGTTTCAATCTTGAAAATCATTCCTTCTGAAATCTTAGCAATTCTGTCAGGGAAGGGGAAAGAGCGTATGTGTCTAGATGAAGTAGACCAGTAGAAGTGACCATGACCTTCCAAATTTGGCAACTATACAGTAAGCAAAGTTTAATGTTATATAAATGCGAACCTGGAAGCATCCAGCTGAAATTAGAGCAGATATAAGCTTCTGTAGCTCATCTTCCGATGAGATGAGACTTGGATCAACGAAGGGTATTGGAATCGATATTGAACAATCTTTTGAACGAAAACTACCACTTTCATTAAGCACAAATTGGGAGGTGGCTCATCACCATCCATGGACATTTATTGGATGCTCGAGGGCAATGATATTCCCTCAGAAACCACCAGTTTTCAAGCCATGCCTCTGTCTGAGTTGCCCACGAGAGGATAAGGTTCAGAAAGATTGGCCTCTTGAATAAACTCGTCGTTTACAAAGGAATAGATCAAACAAACATTTTCAGCCTCCATTTTATTACATATATACATATATATATTTTTATATCAGAAAAGTTAACTAATTTTGACTGCCTCGAGTGGCATCTTTCCTTCCTGATAGCTTGAGCGGTTGGTAGCTGCATAGTTTGTGACATTTGTGTGCTGCCCTGGCCTTGTCTCGTCTATTAGGCCTTCCACAGGTCCAATTTCTTTATCTGGCTCTGGCTCATAAAATATGGCCACAGATATCCTCGATTTTTCCTTGTTTACCACAACGCTGTGCAATGGGCTCTGGAATATTCCACTGCCCACGATCTGAAGTACATATAATAATGCATAATACAAGTACTTAACAATTGTATTATTTTTTCTCCAAAAAAAGAAACAAATTTCTATAGATACACGACCAGTCAAATGAGGAAAGATACTAAGTTGAAACAATATTGATTCCTTATTATATAGGCAAACGAAATGCTTACAAATGGTTACATGAATTATCATATAATT
This sequence comes from Dicorynia guianensis, assembly GCA_037013595.1. Lineage (NCBI taxonomy): Eukaryota > Viridiplantae > Streptophyta > Magnoliopsida > Fabales > Fabaceae > Dicorynia > Dicorynia guianensis. Next base: position 26,832,433 of record JASUAB010000015.1, read on the forward strand.
TTATTTATAAAATTTAATAAATTTTAAAAAAATACTTATATAGAAGTGGAATAACTAATCTTTTACAAATTTATAAATTATTAAATTTGTAAGGTTTATTATTTAATTTGTGAAATATAATAAAATTAAAAGTTTAGATTTTTTAAATAAATATTTAATAAAATTTAATTTATAAATTTTTTAAATAAAATTTTTATAAGATTTAACTTATAAAAATAAATAAAAAATTGTATTACATAAGACACATTTCAAGTGAAAGAGTCACATAAACTAGCAAGCAAGCTAGCATATTTACCTGCATACGATCGCCAAGATTGACAATAATAGTATTAGGTATAGTGGGGACCTTGACCGATTTGTTATCAACTAGAACTTGAAGACATTCCACCTCTCCGTCTTGCAAGAGAACTGTGATTGTTCTATCTGTACGAGGTTTGAGAGCGAGAACCAAATCAGGTCTGCAACCACGTGGGTAGAAGTTAAACCTTGCTTGTACTAGTGCATGACCAAACTGGTTCACGAAGCTTCCCTCTTCCAAATTCAGTGACCTTGCCATGCCTCTCAAGAGAAAATTCGCCAATAGTGATTCTATTTTGGATGCATACTCGTCTAATATCTCACTGCATGGGAATTATCAGAAGGAGACTGTATAACTAACTCTAATAATCTTTTCTATGCCAACAGTGGCTCAGAGAAATTAATATATTCAATAATTTAAATTTTTTTAAATGAATATTTTATAAATTTGAGTTTGTGAAAATAGTGGGATTGATATACCTTGTATAGCACTGCTGCACCATATGTCTGTCAGATTGTAAATACAGTAGTAACGCAAGCCACCAGGATTTTTTGCCCAACGAGCAAGCTTTCTTCTCTTGGAAACACTCCATGGCTCAGGCGATAAGACCAGCCTAGAACTTGCTTCTCTGTAACTATTTTGTCATTACCATAACCTTCAGTTTCATTTAGAGGTCTGGCATACTTCTTCTTTTCTTCCACTGGAAGAGCAAAAAACTGTTTTCCAACTTCATGTACCTTGTCAATAAAGGAACTTGGTATTCCATGACCTGTTGCCTGTGATTAGAAAACGTCAATTTCAAAACTAAGTTTTGATAACTAAGCTGTGAAGCCTAATAAATCTAAGTTTTCACACCAAGTTTAAGCATTCATTTCCTACACCCAGTAGATGAACAATTTTTTTGAATTTTTTAATGGGGAGGGAAGAGTAAGAGGGTGCAAGGGAACTTAGATAAAGCCAAAGTGACCTCATGCTTCAAAGTTGTGAACTGCGATGCATGAAATGCTTCATGATGTAACACATCCCTTCTATTATTATTTGGCTAGAGATCAACTCAACACCTGCGCAGCCTAATCTACTTTCAAATAAACATAGGGTTTAAAGAGACTTGATATTAAGTAGCAGAAAGCCAGATTCTTCCTAAGCAAAAACTAAAAAGCAATTATACACTATCTCGAATTTGGACTAGTGTATATAAATTCCCACCTGGAAGCACCCCACTGTGCTTAGAGCAGATCTTAGCTTCTCCAACTCGATTGACTGCTGATGAGAGGAGACTTAAATCGATGATGGGGATTGGCATGGATGTTGAAGAATCATTGGACCCAAAACTGCTTTCTTTAACAGCAAATTGTGGGGGTGGTTCAGCACCATCCATGGCCATTTGTATAACGCTCTCGGGCAGAGCTATGCCCTCATAAACCAGCAAGTTTCCAGCCATGTCTGTCTTTGAATTGCTAGGAGAAGGATCAGGTTCGAAGGGATGAACCCTTTGGTTAAAAGTTACACTGCCTTGGACCTCTTGTGGCGTTTACATGGTACTCTTTCTAATAATTGAAACTAAAAAAGCAGCAAATGAATGAACCAAAGGGAAAGGGCCGAAAGGAATTAACGGATGTGCCATTTTAAAATCAGTTATTATGATCTTTTTATGAATTAAATTTTATTAAATATTTATTTTAAAATATTAAATTTATTAAATTTTATAAATTAAACTTTTAATTCAACTTATTATCTTAAGTGATAGTTTCATTAACTCTTTGTTAAGAAGAGTTATTTTTCTTTTAAGAAATAGAAATTTATAAAATTATATTCTATTATGAGCTTATAATATATTCCATTAGGATATGTGGAGAGAAAAAAAGAAAGTGTATTATTTCGCTCCTTTTATGTTTCATTTTTTTTTTCTTTCTTCTCATATTTAAATGCGCTTATAAATAATGGCGCTCTAAAACTTATCATAAAAAAGGTGAAAATAGTTAATAGGCAAAGGTCTAGGACAAAAATTAATTTTAATAAAATTAAGTTATAATAATTAATAAAAAAAAAGTGTATCCAAAAAATTAATATAAAAAAATTAGTTATATAAAAATTAATTTATGTTTAAAAATAATATTGCAAAATTATTTATAAAAAATAAATTCCCTAAACTTGAATAATCATAGAGTATAAAATGTTACATAAGAGGAATATGTATGGTTGATGGATTTGTTTCTTTGTTTACGGTTGATAGGGAAAGGAAAGAAGGAAAAGGCAAAACGCCTGTCAGAAGAAGACGATTGAGATATTATGTGGGCCTCTCTCCAAAACGGTAGAATGTTTCTTTGTTCGCAAGCCACAAGTGAGCTCCTTCGTGGAGACGTCAGGTTCTCGCAAACATGGCTTTTCAACTGCTCTCCACTGGAACACGGAACCCCACTTTCTTCCCTTTCTTCATGGCATCAGTCTTCTTCTCCGCATTCTTTTAGTAATTCGACAACAATGGCGAGATTCACGCTCAGAGCGGACAATTCTTGCTTCCTTTTGTACGGAAGAAACTCGTACTTCCCAGTTTTCAAGACCTCGCGTAATCGCTGTCAGTTGCACCAGGTACCTTCGAAACATCCCCTCTTAAGGTTCAGAATTCTGTCTGGCTCGAAACGTAATGTCAAAGAATGCGAGACCTTTTCCAAGGCTGTCACCGGACTTCGAGTTGACGAAGTCGAGCAGAAGCCTTCGGTTTCGAGTTCCCCAACTGAACGTGGGTCTACGGTTGGTGGTTCTGATGGCAATTGGCCACCTTGGAAGAATCTTCCCCAAAGATATAAGCTCATCGGCACCACATCGCTGGCATTCGTCATCTGTAACATGGATAAGGTTCTTACTTATTTGTATTTCTGTTTGGTAATTCGACTAGCGATTTGAGTAATTGATCGCAATGAGACGGGACGTTATTTCAAAGACGGTACCTTTTCTGGGGAAGATAACCAGAAGCGTTCACTTAATGCAAACAATTAATCTGGTTTCCTTTCCTTTTCTGTTCACTAAAAGACTGAACTTTGAGAGCTTGAGAGCTCCATGCATATTTTGGGTGCTTAGTGTTGTTTTGGGTAGGCAAATTGAATCCTCCTATAATGACGGCTTTACTCTGAACAAGCTATGGACGTTGTTATTAGGAATCTCGTAATTGAAGCACAAACGAGTTGGTTACTAAGCACTAATTTATGGGTTCTAATTTTTATTTGTGTACTTGAGCAGGTGAACTTGAGTGTGGCGATAATTCCAATTTCGCATCAATTTGGGTGGAATTTGTCAGTGGCTGGATTGGTTCAGTCTTCATTCTTCTGGGGTTATGCGTTGAGTCAATTGCCTGGGGGTTGGCTAGCCAAGATATTTGGTGGGAGGTTAGTTTCCTGCGTCAACACGAGTTTCTTCTTTTCTTGAACTGATTTAAAACCCAGAAATTTCTCTTATTTGGCGTTAAGAATTATAGGATTTACTTACAGACATTACCTTAACTAATCATGAACATGCATTGATGGTTCGTATACTTGAGGCCTTTGTTTGGCCTACTGAACTATTATTATTGTTTTTGAAAGCCAAAAGGAAACAAAAATCGTTTAAAGATTTAAAGGTTAGTAACCAGATTATTTGTTGGCTTAGTTTGGAGTTTATGAGGACAAAGCATAGATCAATCTGGCCTATTTTGGTCGATCCAGAATTAGTTAGGGTGTATCAGACTCTATTCTTAATCTGACCAATCTATATCTAGACATCTATAATCTGTTGTTAACTTCCTTTGACAAAATGACAGTCATTTCATTGATCACTTCTTGTAGTATTGAGGAAAGAGATGGCAATCAAACAATTACCTCATTCAGAGTCAACACAAATTTACATGCACCTGGAATGTTCAGTTTAATTTCTGGGCTTCTGATGTTGCGCTGTTATCTTTTTTTGTTTCAGAAAAGTTCTCGAGATTGGGGTATTGACTTGGTCAGTGGCTACAGCTCTTGTTCCTTTTCTTGCTGGATATATGCCTGGACTAGTCTTGTCCAGGATTTTGGTACATAAGTCTCTATCTAGACTTTCTTCTTTTCTCTTTTATAATTGCTGATTTGGTGTCCATTTATTTGACACTTGATTGGTCCGGTAGAAGGCTGTGAATTCATTGTATATATATTTTTTCACTTGATAATATTAGTGGCCACTTAATGTGTTGTTTTTGTGGCCTATGTTCTGTTTATTAGTTTAATTTTCTTTCACTATTCTTTTTAACATTAGTAAGCACTTCCTTCCATTGCATATTTAGGTTGGGATAGGCGAAGGTGTTTCACCATCTGCCGCTACTGATCTCATTGCCAGGCATGTTGACATCCAAGTTAATTTGGGGGCAGTATACTTATTTGGTTGAAATTGTAGTATTCCATTAGTTTATGTTTTTTGATTCACTTATGATTTCTTTGCGGCTTCCCTTTTCAGTCAGCATGGTAATTATTATATCTTTTTTACTTCTTATTACAATTAGCTAAGTGGCTATGTCTTCTCACCTCAAAGAAATTTTTGGGACAACTCTGTAAATTTAATGTTGAATTTGACAATAGAAAGTAAAACAAAAATACTGGACACTGAGAAGAAATGTTTAAGACTGGACAAGGTTTCAAGTATTTTACTTCCCTCTCCACTCCACCATACCCAGAAAGAAGTCCTCTTACAAATTGAGTAGAGAAAATGACAAAAATTATAATTTTGGTGCATCAAGATTGTGAGTGAAACAGTTGGTTGCTACCTTGGTCAACTGTTTGTTGACTTAAGCTTGCATACCCTTTTTTTTTAATGTTATTGAGTGGTGATTTAACTTGTCAGCAAAATGAGTGGTTTTAACAAATATTATACTTTCGTGCATCAAAGTGTAAAATTTTTAACCCATTTGATAGGTATGGTTCCTAACTATGTGCAGGTCAATACCACTGGAAGAGCGCTCACGGGCTGTGGCATTTGTATTTGGTGGCTTAAGTGTGGGAAGTGTTATGGGGTAAGTATTTTCCAGCATGTAATTCGATATTGCATAGTAACAACATTAAGAACAAAAAAGAATTGTTATTTTTTATTAATTTTGTATTTGTATTCTGTTTTTCTATACTCAATTTTAACTATAATAGCTGTCAGGCTTCTTTTGGCTCCTCCCCTTATCCAAAGTTTTGGCTGGGAATCAGTATTCTACTTATTTGGCCTTCTAGGGATAGCTTGGTAAGTAGTAACGATAACCAGTTAATGGATTTTCATACAGCAGTTGGCTTCAAGTAGCAAAGTTCCCTTGGTAGCTGTGTTGAAGTGCAATTATGTAATCTGATTAATATTTAACTTGTGTTATTGCCATATGTTTTGAAGGTTTTCGGCATTTCAAGTGCTTGAAAAGGGAGAAACTCAGTTAGCTGCTGGATCTAATTCACGTGAGTATTTAACTTTTTTATTCGTTATGTTACGCTAAAAAGTAAATTGATTTGTTTAGTGAATCACAATTCTAATCAATAAATGTTGACTACATGCAATGCTGTGGTTGAAGTTAATGTCTATATAATTATCCTATCTATTGGAAATATTTTACTTTCTTTGTCATTTGCTTTGAACTATAATTTGAAACTCGTCCTTACTACCTCCTTGCTTAATGTCAGATGGTCTCAGTAGAGAGTTGTCACTCTTGCTTTTACCTCCACCATCACTGCATTAAGGCTATAGTTTTCACTGTCACCTCTGCAGCCTTGTATGCTGCTGTTGCTACTATTTTTGTCAGTGCTAATCTTTGTGGCTGTCACATACTCCTTAAGATTGGGTCTTTGCCATAATAACCATTTACTAGCATTTCAGTATTGCCTCTAGTGTTGGCATATGTGAATCACCTGTGTAGTTATTTTGATTTGTTGCCTCATATATGCTTCTGCAGTTATGCATGTGACAATGAGGAAGTTATTGGTTGTTAGCAATCTGACATCTCAATAAAACTTGCTATAATTAGGTGGACAAATCCTCATCTTCTATGCTTTGAAATTATAAATTATGGATGAAGATATTTTCTACTAACTCATATGTTCATCAATTTTTACAGATAAACTGCCCCAGCTGTTCAGTTTAATTTTTTATTTCATTCCTTTTTTCCCTATGGTTTAGATGGTTGTTTTTCACTTCATTTGTCCTTGATTTTCTCACAGCGCCCCAAGCTGTTTCTTTGACACAGTCATGGAATAATTCTCTAAAAGAATTGAATGACTCCTTGAAGGTATGATCAATAATTTATATGAAAAGAAAGAGGGAGGGGATGTCCTTTAAATTGCTTTTCAACAGGCCTGAGTCTGATATGCTAACATCATTTGGTTGGTAACAAGTAGCTGCAATTCATTTGGCCACTGATTGATAGGGAAACTATTTCTCTCTTTAACTTTATAAACAACATGAATTTAAACCTTTTCATTCCAGATATATTTATTTCTTTTTCCTTTAAAATAAATAATAGAAAAGTTACACTGGGTAGGTCATTCTTTTCTTTAGGGAGCACTCACCATATACACCATGAATCTTTGTTTGATCTCTTCTTCTTAAAATGTAGGATGTACCATGGAAAGCATTTTTCCAAAGTCGAGCTGTATGGGCTATGATATATGCTCATTTCTGTGGTAGTTGGGGTCATTACACCTGTCTATCATGGCTTCCTACATATTTTAGGTATCCCTGTGAGCATTTACCGCTTTTCCTGTTCCTAAGTTTTGCTATCTCTCAAAGTTACAGGCCACAGTTATGAAGGAGTTAGTCAAGACTTCATGTATTAGCTGAAATTTTTTCATAACCTTTTTACTTACCAGTGTCTTGTTGGCATATTTTAAGATACAGGAATTCAGTTGAACATATTTTCATAATTGCAATGTTTAGATAGTGGACTGAACTTTACACTTGAATATGCATAAAGCTATTCACGATGTTACAATCTCAGTGGGTTTATATCAAATTCTTAGGGTTTGCTGTTGAAACCTGTTGCTTTTAGATGAGGTAATACAAGATTATTCTACTCATTGTATCCGTTACTGCTTTATCTTTCAAATAGTGCCTTCATGTTAATATTTCTCCTTATTTTTTTGTGTAGACATTGCTAAAATAATTATACATCATGTAAAAAAAATTTGACTATTATATTATGTGAATAAAGAATAATTAAGCCTCTAGTTCTCTGACTTAGTGATTCCCACACCACAACTATTTTTAGGAAGTTTTAAAAGTTATATATTTTTATGTTATATGTATGTAGGTATACATGTATATTGGGTTGTTACCTTCTCCATTTGTAAGAATGAAATAGTTTGAGCTAAGAATTTTTTCCAATATACAAGAAGAGTTGAGTTACTAATAAGGTGCTTCAGTATTCAATTTAACATGTTATGCATCATATCCAAACGGACCTCTAGTTGCCCCTGCCTGAACCCTGGAGAATCTCTGTTAACACTTCAGCAAAACCCAAAGCTACCCAGTCCCCACTCAGTGGTATTCTGGAAGGGTCTCATATTTACTTAAGGATCCTGTATGGATACTGTTGTTCACTGACAAACTCTCTCCAGCTTAGCCTTTTATTTCTTTAGGCCATCTCTTAAGGTTGGTTTAAATTAATGAAAAATTATTCTAAAGGATTAGATCATTTCAAGGTTTGTAAGGTGACCATCCGTTCTTCCAGGTTTCAATTTTAAACTTTTTACTTTTGGCTTTATTTTTCCCAATGGAAAATTTAATATTTCCCCTATATGCAATGCAGTGACGAGTTGAGCTTGAATCTGACAGAAGCTGCGTGGGTAAGACTTAAATATTAAATATTTTTGTTTCTTTTTTCTGCTAACATAGTTTCTTCATGCCTTGAAGGGTAACAAGATTTTAATCAAAGTTGTTATGGGCATCATAGCTTACACATATTGTCACAGGACTTAAGAAAACTTGCTACAAATGAGCTTATGCTAAAAAAATTTAGTTCTTTATTGTTGCAGGTGTCTATTCTTCCACCACTGGCTTCAATATTTGTGACTAATATTGCAGCACAATTAGCTGACAACTTGATTTCTAGAGGAGTTGAAAGCACTACGGTATGAGATGCCATGAATCATCGCTAATTTACTTATAAATCATTTATAATCTGAAAACTGACTGCTTGATTGGCATAGAAACTTTTCATGATCTATGTATTTCCCAATTATAAGGTAGTTGACAATATTGTAAAAAAATTGCAAATTCCAGTTTTGTAGCCATGAACATCCCTAATTCCTAACCTGGCATGACTGCTTGGTTGGCATAGAAACTTTTCATGATCTATGTATTTCCCAATTAACAGTAGTTGACAACATATTGTCGTAAAAGAATTGCAAATTCTGGTTTTGTAGCCTTGACCATCCCTAAGTCTTAACGTGGCAACCAAACTAACTGTAGACATGGCATATTGTATGGTAAAGACAGGACTATGCTTTGGCCCATTGACTACAGATTTAACACTTTTCAATAGCATTGATCATTTCTCATGATTTAATTTGCAGACATGTCAGTAATGACTTACAAATTGTTAGTACTTGACTGATTTTTTAATTTTCTGGCTGCCTGAATTTCCTTTAAAAAAATAGGTCAGAAAGATCTGCCAATCTATTGCATTTTTATCTCCTGCAATCTGCATGACTCTTTCCTCACTGGATCTAGGGTTACCGCCGTGGGAGATTGTGGGAATTCTCACAGGTGGATTAGCCCTCTCAAGCTTTGCCTTGTCAGGTACAGAGAATCCTGCAAATATACTTTGCCTGATTTTAGATATAATAAATAATTAAATTATTTTTCTTTCTTTGCCTTACACTGTCTATTTAATTCTCTGTTTCTGCAGGACTCTATTGTACCCATCAAGACATGTCACCTGAATATGCAAGTATACTTCTGGTATGTGAGCTTGCACTTAACCTCTTGTATCATACGATGGAAGATTGTGACAAGACACTTTGGTGAATGATCCTTATTCCTTAGGAACAAAAAACCTCCGTTGGTTAATGCCATCTCAAGTCTGGTTTAGTAGTTTCCACATAACTGTTATTAATGTTGAATCCTTGAAATACAGCTTGTAAAATAATATTAAGGAAGGGTGGAATGATTTTGTGTTGCAAACCCCATCAAATGCCAAATAGGTACATGGATTTATTCTCTGCATCTTTGAAACTACATTACTTAGACTTTTCTGATTCAAGAATCTTAACCATTCTCCTAGCCACTTCATGGTGAGGTCTTAGTCAATGATCGGGGGTGCTAGTTTGTAATTGCCAAGTTAGTCACTTTCTCCTCCAATGTAAGGGCATTTCAGTTAAGTATTCTAGTTTCAGTTCTAGGTCAACCATGCATAATGTTCGTAGTTTCAAATTTAAGGTCAATTGACAGATAGCTGTGAAAGGGTGTCGGTATTTGAACAGCAGCAGCTCTAAATTGCTACTTAATCCTAAGATTGAATCATAATTCTTTGCCGCTCTGAGAGGCTGGAGCCATATTCAAAATTTTTATTGAAATCAATGGAAGTATCTCTTCCTTTTCAGAATTGATATCTGACTTTTTTTTATTCATTTTTGTTCTTTCCCTCAGGGTATAACTAATACTGTTGGGGCGATACCTGGAATAGTAGGTGTAGCTCTCACTGGTTATCTTCTTGATTTAACTCATTCTTGGAGTGTAAGCTTCTGGCAATATGATTTTGTTAGCTTTACCTCTCATTATGTAATGCATGTATTCTGTACCTCATCTATATATTTCATCTCTAAACCATGCAGATGTCACTGTTTGCGCCATCAATCTTCTTCTATTTGACTGGTACGGTGGTGTGGTTGGTGTTTGCCAGCAGTAAGCCTCAAAGTTTTTCTGGGCAAAACTGATCCAGTTTTCAATCATTTATTATTCTCTATACAGCATAGAATTTTAAGTTTACTTAAACAGAACAGAAAAGATAGCATTGGTATATTACTGGAGGTAGTTTATAATTTGTTCGGTAGCTCACTTTAGTAGTTGCATATTTTGAGTAGAAGATGCTGGTTGGCCACCAGAAAATGTGACTTGTTTAATTCTCTTAAATTCTATAAAATCTACTAGTTATTTTCCTACCAGCTTGTGGTGCAATGTCCCTTTACTAAACTTACCATGCACTTGATGTGTAGTCAAGTCAACTTGCTTTCATGAATGCTGTTTACATTGCCCCAACCAATATCTCAAAACTTTAGTAAAAGCATATAATGAAATGTCCTTCGATTGGAGCGCTCGCTGTGATAAGACTTTTTCTTTTTCCCATTTAAATAACAAATAGCTGCAAGGTTTACAGTCACAAGAAGTCAAGCATTAAATGTGCGTGGGGAGATTGGTTCATCTTGGGATGGCAAGAAACTGAATATTGACACGTCCAATTTATGGATTGTCAACATAATGAGCTAAATGTTCTACAGGGGGAAGCAAATAACCACCAAAATCCTAGTAGTTGACCTTAAAAATATTAGCAATCTATATCTCACCAACAATTTGAAAAAGAAGATACGTTTCAATGTATTATCTACTATCTCTTATTTGATCAATCACCAATGGAATCCAATTTTCGGTTTCACCCAGTGCCACCTAGCTGCAAGCTGGAAGAACAACATCGGGTATACGGGCAAAGACAATAGAAAAGGGAGCAACCTTTATTGGCATTGATCGATTTACCAATAGAGGCTGCAAAGGAGGAATGTCACCGTTTGAGTTTACAGTTAGTATGTTTCCATTTAGCAACATGATTTGGCTGTGTAAATTCCCATCCTTTGCTGTTAGATGGTACTCCTCTCTTGCTGCTTCACTTGCCTGGTGATAAGCAAGCTTAATCATTCTTGGTTTATGAAACATCTTTCTGTGCCGCAAACTCCTAGTGCTGTTCAAGGCCACTTCTACTTGAATAGTGGTGCTTTTGTCCAGGTTAAGCAATAATATTGTGATTCCTTGCTGAAAGATAGAGCACTAAATCAGATATCATGGAGGGATTCCTCCTTATATAATTCACACAAACAAAAAAATAACACTCACGGAATGCTTTGCACAGTGTGCATAAGCTCTAATCTTCTTGGTCCCAGAGAAGGTAGTTGACAGTGCATTTCTTCCCATTAGTCTGTGCCAAAGGAGAGCACTGCCAGGAAGAAAGCACATAACATAGAAACGTAATAATAAAATTTTCAACCTAAAATTCAGTGAATTCACAAGAAATGGGGCCTGACTGTTATTCACGTAAATTTATTTTTACTTAATATTTTAAATATAAAATTTAAATTATTAAATTTATTAAATTTTACGTACTTAATCATGAGACTCAATTTTTAACAGCCCGAGGGCTTTCAGTGTCCGTTTCATTCAACTTTTCCAAGTAGTAAATCATGAAGGGCAACATTATATACCTATAGAAGTCTGGATTTGGCACGAAGTTAGAAGTGTCAAGTAAACCATAGTTTCCTCCTATCAAGCTCTGTCTGCAGTACGTTTTGGTGTCATAAGAAGCTGACATACCAAGCTGATCCAAATACCTGTGTGCAATATGATAACATTAGCAAGAAATTATAAAGAACTTTCCCAGACAATATAAGATAAATCAAGGGAAGTTACCAGAAATTGAACACAAATGCATCTGTCACAAGATGCTGACCACTATTGTAAGCCCCCCCTGCCTCACCAACCCACGCAGTTGCTGAGGTTGCAGAACTCTGAATTACACTTTTAAGGCTGCGGAATGTTTTAGCCTCTCCATCAAGATAGGAAGGATTCAGAATCTTATCCACAAGGTGCTTATCAAGTCCTGAATATAAGATATAATGTAGCTTTCAGTTATAATCAAATGAATGAGAAATAGGACTACAGTTGCAAAAGGTTTGTTTGGTGAAAGTCCGAAAGATACCTGACCCAAGGTTGTATATGTGGTGGGTGACCACATCCAAAGATTTACCAGATTTACTTATGAATTCCTTGAACCAATTTGCATCAAAGAAACCTCCAGGTGCAATGACTAGTGGCTTAGGCTCAATGTCTTTGTATGCATTTTGTACTATATCTCGTAAAGCAGCTATATCAGAGGCATATTGATCTGCGCTAATTCTTGTTCCAACTCCATTCCCACTCAGTTCATTGCCTGCCATCAAAAGCGCTCCTTGTAGTTATTCCACACTCAGAATCTCAGCAAAAAGAAAACTAAGCGTTTCTTCTAGCAGAGTTGACAATTTTCTTTAGATAAAAGTAAATTACAAGTACTCATATCAAACATCAAATTTTATGAGGACAGTGAACTTAGGAGGATAATTTCTTGCATTCATAATTTTCACAATCCTTTTTATTCCCACACAATCCTCATTTCATAAAATTCAAACAATTAAATTTATTAGGTCCTTCATATTAAACAGTAAGATCAGCCAATCTAATAGTTTTCACACTAAATGTGAGTATTTTGGTGCGGGAAAGCCTTTTCTCTAATTTTTATATACAGAAACCACCATTTTCAATTCTAGTTTTGGGCCTTTTGGCAACCAAAAATAGTCATACTAGTATTTTGGGTTATCCTGCCTGTTCCAGTAACAACTTGGTATTTGCAAAAAGGAAGTATACTCACCAAGCTCCCAACCATGAATGTCGTAGTTTTTGCTGACAGTGTAGCGTATGAATGATTCAGCATTGGTGTAGTTCCAAGGCCCAACTGCAGAACCAGATTTTATAGATTTTCCAGCAAGAGCATTTAATCCAAAAATAATTTTAGCCCTGAAACAAACCTACTAATAATGTTAAATTCGTTAATTCGTAGCATTCAAGGCAACAACAAGAATCTGGGTTCATTCAGATAAGAAATAATGTACTTAGAAAAGAAATAAAAAGCACTAAATTTTACCCTGTTTTCTTAAAGAAACTATTTAGCTCATCCCACCTATGCATTGGTAGGCACCCTTGAGTGAATCCAAACATATCAGAGGGTTTTCTAACAAACGGAGTGCAGGGTTGCTTATTATCTTCAGTGCCATATATGACCTTATCTTGCAGTGATCCACCTAATCTAATTTTCAAGGGTGAAAAGGCTGCAGAGCAATTAGAAGCAAAGTGATAACTTTGCCTCTCACAAATTTCCAGTTAGAAATGAAGTTAAACTGCTTCAATATAATATCTCGCTTACCTTTTACTGCATTTATTAAAATGTTGTTGGAAAGGTCCTGCACGAGATGATGGCCAAAAAATTATTAAAATTCTCTACAATGTGCAGAGAATGGCATTATTTTGTTTTAAGAACAAATTGAAAAAGACCAAAAGATTGTTTACTTGAATCATTTTGCAACTCAGCTTAGAGATTTTAACATCAGAAAAGCAGTAACAAGCATAGGATAAAGACATTTAGAACAAAAAAGCAGCAAAGAAAACATTTTTCGTTATTGTTATGCTCTGATAATTGCAAGAGCGAAACATTCAGAAATAACTTGATAGATTTGGGAACCATTTGAACAAAAGGAAAAATAGCCATACCAGATTGAGCAGAGAAGCAAGGCCCCAACTGCATCGCCCATAGTCGCATTTCTCAGGAGGCCACCAATCCAGAGTGGCACAGACGAAATCATCATCAATGTTTCCAATTGCAGATTTCCCATCAATGAAAACAGTACCTACAGCACTGTATCCCCCTTCATTCTGAGAGTTCACCTCAACAAAACTGAAGCTCACCAAGTACATATACAAGCACAAACCCAGAAGCCTAAGCTGAGACCCCATTTCTCAGATAAATTCAAGATCTTTGTCTTCTTTCATAAATGGGCGAGGAAGCCATGTAGGGGAGCCAAGAAGTAAGGTTTTACGGCAGAGTCTCCCAAAAGAGGCTAGAAGACAGGGCATATACAAAGGAGATTGGTCCTCGGTGGCAGAAATTCTTATAGCAGAACTAGTATGTCTGTACATATATAATTACTGGAAAGACACTTTATATGTCCATGGTAGCAGGTAAGCAATTTGGTACTAACAAGCATGAGATTGGTTTAAGGTATCAGTTTAGGACCCCTCAATGTCTTAGCCGAAGGGGAAAATGATGTCTGGTGCCTTTAAGGTATATTTAAAAATCATGTCACTGTAATTTTTCAAAAGATTATATTTAGTGTTACTTTCCCACCTAAAAAAAAGTAATATTAATTAAAACTGGAGTCTTTATGTAAACAAAAATTATTGTTGTATAATTTTGAATGTATGTATTTTGCTAATTTGCAACAAAAATTTTTTATCCAAGTATTCTTATTGAAATGAAAATAACTATTAATTGAATGGCATATTTATTAAACTTTGATTAGTAGGGCATTGATTCAGGAATTAAAACAACGTTTATTCAATTCCTTTGCTCTTAGGGAGGGGCACTGTCTTCCCTCTAATTTTGGATTAAACTTGTATTTAGAAGGAATGCAATTTAGAAAAAAGCGAAGTTGGTTGGTAGTGGGTCACGAGTGAGTTTGCTTTCCATAAAGAAAAGTACAAAGATGGTTAGTGGATATAGACCCACAAACTTTTCAATACCATAGGGCATAAAATTTAATTTGAATTGTATATATATTAGGTCTTTGATATATAAAATTTATTAAATTTAAATAAATATTTAATAAAATTTAATTTATAATTTTATGAGAATAAAAATCCTATCCTTTTTTAGCCCTAGAGAAAAACCATCATGGCAAGATCAGAGCTGCTTGCTGTTTTAAATTTGTATCCTTTAATATTTCTTATAATTTAATATATAAATTTTAATTTTTTTTAAATTTTTCTCTCTCAGTCTAAATCAAACCAGTTCATCGGCCTTAAGAGTCTCACCTAAACTTGCCGGTAGTGAACTTTTTTGTTTGGGTACTTGCTGGACTGAGCTTTGTTGGTTTGCTGCATAGCCTGCACTGAAGAAGTTGCATGGAAGCTGAGGTGGTCAGAATGGCCAAAACCGCGCGGCCCTTGCAGACAAATGGGGTTAGGTCCATCTGCAGTTGTCCACCACCAAATCCTGATGTTGACCACATTGCCCAAGGTTTCTTTCTTTGTTTGATAAAGTATAAGGTGGTCCTGAAAACTACCACTACACACCACCTCCGCATGATTACAAAAATTTTATTTATAAAGGTTTAAATTATTAAAAATTAATATATTTTATAATTTAAATTATTAAATTACTAATCTTAAATTTTTCAAACATTTAGTACAAATATTTTAATAAGATAAGCATTTTTTAACAAATACTACCAACAATTATTTTATGAATAGTCATTTTATTTTTATATTCTATTATCATACAATTCCTTCTTCATAAAACTCATATAACTAAATTTTTAAAATTTTACAAGTTATATTAAAAGATATAATTAACCTAATAATTTTTATACTAATAAATATTTTATTATATACATAAAAATATTAAAATAAATTAAATCTACTAAATAAACCTATCCCGCCTCCCCTTTAAGGCCGGTGGATTTTTTTTTTTAAATTTTAAAAAAAATAAATTGATTTGTTTCACTCTTTATAATTTATAAGTCACAAAATAATAAAATAAAATAATATATTTATATATTAAAATATATTAATTTATTAATCACATTAGGTCGAAGATCAATTAAGTCAATAATTTATTAACCAACCTAACACCCTACCCATTTAATCACGAACCACAAACCACTACAAGCTAAGACGAATGGGAGTGGGATAATTCACTCGTTTTTCACACCCACCATTTCTCATTCTGCGAGATTATCTTTTTATCTTTGATCTAGAAGGAGATACTTTAAGAGAATAATAAAAATTTTGTTATGTATATATTTTTAAAAATATAAATTTTATATATTATTATATTTTTATTTATTTTTAAATTTATTTATATATATATAATTCACAAAATTATATGCACCTAACATTGTCAAAAAAATATACGGGGTTGCAATTAGGTCAAAATGTTAGCTCTTTTCAGAATAAAGGATTAAAAAACTCTTTTCGGGATCAAATATTAATGAATTTTTTAACCCATTTCATTTAGCAGGCAAGTTAAAACAAGACGGAACAAGTGGACTGATCCAACTTTAATTTATTTAAAATCAATCACATCAAGAAATAAAAAGGAAATTAGGGGGAAAACTGGAGCTTGACTTGAAAGTATTGAAAAGGCCTGGAGTCACTTCACCGTCTCTTTCACATCGGCCCGCCGTGCCGGAACGGGCAACTTAAGGAAAATTAAATAGAATAAATTTAAAAAAAAGGAAATAAAAATTTTTATCTTTTAAAATATTTTTATTTAATAAATAAAAGTTAATATTTTTGAGATATTAAAAATATTAAAATAAATAATTTTTTTAAATAAATCTTTTATATAAAATTTAATTTTTTTATATAAAAATTTTCAATCAAATTTAAAATAACTTAATTAAAATAACTAAACTCCCCCAAAAAGAAATTCAATTGTTTAGTTATGAAAAGGTCTGTATATATGATGGGATCTTGCCTTGAGAGAGAGTTCATCCATCATCACGGGCTTAAAACCATCGAGTGAGACAAAACAGGACTGCTTAGGGAAGGAAATGGAACAAGAACAAAAGACAGAGGGAAAGTTGTGGTTACGTCGATTACATGATTTTGACCTTAATGTTTTGTATTGCTTGCCTCGTTAATAATTGTCATTAATGTTGTCTAATAACTCAGTTAAGCAAAAGAGAGAGAGAATTGGCCATTACTCACAGTTCTATGATTTGGTCAAGCCCATCATACTAATTAATAGAGCTGCAATTGGAGGGAAAAGGACAACGCCGGCTTTTTGGCCCTTTCTCCAGTGCGGGCCTGACCTCCAGTATTTTACTTCTTTTATAGCCCATGATATTTATGTCTTTAAAATATAAAAAAGTGAGAATTTTTATTAAAATTTTTATTTAAAATAATATTTATTAAATTTATTTAGTTTAAAAATTTAATTCACATTCAATTTGTTAGACATTAAAAGATGTCTTTTGATGGAAATATTATTTTTAAAATTATCACATTTTAAAATATTATAATATACATTTAAATATTGATAATATCTCATAAATTAAATTATATTAAATATTTATTTAAAAATTTTAAATAATTAAATACATTAAACTTTAAGAAGTTAAACAGTAAAATTACTAAATCTAATAATTTTTCATAAATTTTATAAAAATTTAGTTTATCCTCTTAAATTGGAGGAACTTTTTTATTAAAAATAAGAGTTTCATTATTTTAAAATTTTATTTTTATTTAATTTTTAAAATATAAAATTTAACTTTAAAAATTTATTTGATTATTGCCTTTAAAAATAAATTATTATTTTAAAAATAAAAAATTAATAAAATTTATTTGAAAAGGTTACTTTCATGATAAGAGTTTTGAAAATTTATTGGTTAAAAACAGATATTAGAGAATATTTTAGAACTATTTTTTGTACTCTTTTTTTTCATGCGAAAACACGAAGAACAGTGGGAGAAACAACTCTCACAATCGTAATTAAGCAGAAGTGGTCTCACTTCCTCTCATCTCCCTTCTTCTCCGTTCTGAATTTGTTCGAAAGCCCTGTGTCTCCCGTTTGCTCAGCTCCTCCATCTGAGTGTGCAGCCATCTCAGCTCCTCTCTTTCAGTAAACTATCATTTTCTTGAGTTAATTTTAGATTTCTTCTTTGAGAAAAAGGGAGAGTTGCTAACGATTTTTCTTCTTGTTGAAAAATCTATAAAAAGGGGAATTTTCGCTTCCTGGTTGTGCTCACAAAGTTTGTTTACTGTGAGGAGCCACCATTACCTCTTGAGAAGAGCTATCAGCTGCACACTTCCACTCCAAGTAAGCCCTCTCGGTATTGAGCTGTTTAATGTTGAACTATCTCTGGTTAACAGTTTACTGTGTGCTGCACCTTCGTTAGAAAATTGGATTTTGTAGCTAATGGGATTTTTTTTCTATGTTAATGAGTCTTCTATATGACCTATTTTGGTATGTCCTAAGAGTTGTTTTGTCTTCTCCAATGTATTCAGTGAAAGAGGCACCTGTTCTGTAACTGAATTGATAAGCTGCCAGCCATCCTTGTTTTAAGTCATTCTTTACAAAGAAAAATTTCTGGTAATAGATTCTGTATCTCTCTGTACAATTCTCCGAAGGGGTTTATTTCAGTTTGATCTTTACTTCCTTTTGATTGGCCAGAAAAGAAAAGTTTGGCTGTATGTCAATCAGACTACAAAATTTTACACTTACAACCTCTATCTTTCGCTCTTTTTTTGGGTGTGTTTGTCTGTGTGTGCTTTTTTATCTTTAAATTACTAACTTCTTATGTGGTTGAGACTGACAATGATTCTACATTGTATGTTGAAGACATTACTTGTCAACCTGATTGTCCACCAAAAATAAGGACCGTTGCTGAAGTCCTGTATTTTGTATGAATGTAGTTCAAGCTAATTTATCTTTAACTTGCAGGCTGGGTCTCATGATTGCCTGAAAGATGTAGCTTTGAAAATTTTGCAAAACATGCTGGCAACAGTTCCTATAGTCCATTCTTCTTCCCCAGATGGTTCATTTCCTCAACTGCTACATCTTGCTTCCCTGTCAGGATTACTAAAATGTAAGCTTTTGAATCTATTGCTATTGGGCAAATGTTTTGGAACTAATGTACGAACTTAAATTTCAGGTATATGCAGGCATTTTAAGCATTCAACTGGTTCCTTACCCATTCTTCAACTACCTATGGGTTCAATACCTTTGGGTACATGGGTGCCAAAAGTTGGGGAATCAAATAGGCAGCCACTTGCAATGTTAAGGCCAAATGCATCTCTTGATGCTGCTTTGTCTCTGTTGGTTCAAGGTGATCATGCTTCTGTTTCAAAGTAGTGGTCTAGGACTCTAGGTGTCTGTTCTGTTTAATTGTCAAATGTTCCAACAGGACTCAATTTTCTTGCTGCTAGTGCTTTCTATATTTTTTTTCCGACCAATGGGATTTTTTCGAAGCCTTTTTGTATATAAAAGATATGTATCAATTAAGAGAGGGAACAGAAAAGTGTTTTTCTTATCTTCATTTTTTTTTATTATTAATTTGTGTTTGATAAGTGGGATAGTATTTGGTGATTAATATGTTTTCCCTTAGTAATATGTGATTGATTAACATTGTGGCATTGTTAAAAGCAGCATATAATTTTGAATCAAATGTTGCCGAGCTTTTGTTATCTATCTTACGTGAATTTACTTTTCCTTTGCAGCAGAAGTTAGCTCAATACCAATTGTGGAAGATAATGATTCATTGCTTGACATATATTCACGAAGTAGTATCTCTCTTTTTCCCCTGTTCTGCCTGTGTTTGTGATTCTCATATTTTCTCTTTAAAAAGGGGAAATTGTGTTCTTTGAGCTTATATTATTAGTGCCTGTTATTATTTTCTTAGTGATATTACCGCCTTGGCTAAAGATAAAACTTATGACGGATTACACTTGATGATATTAGTGTCCATCAGGTAGTTGCTAGATTCTCCTTACTGTCTATCTCTGTTTTACTCTTTTCCTTGTCCTTTTTTTTAATAGCATCAATTACAATTAAGGGCCGTTTCAGCCTTTATTAGGCATTGAAATATCGATATGAGAAATCTTCAAGCAGTTGTATTGAGAAAGAGAGTGCTCAGTAGATAGTGACTGAAAAAGCCAACTAATGATATAGTATCTTACTATCTTGTATTGATGCTAACTTGAGACACAGATCATTGTTGCATGAGATGATATCTTAGTAATACACAGATTTGAGAAATCTTCAGACTGTCGTATGTAATACACTTCATCTATGGGTTGGCATCAGTTTGTCCGGCCTGTGGTTTGATTGAGACACATTGCCTAAGTTTCTTTTATTTTTTGTTTTATCTTGTTTGCTTGTTTGTTTGGGCCATTCCCATGTTGCATGAGATTTATTTTATTCTTCGACTTTCATAGGCATGTCATTTCTAAGCTTTTAGTGCTTCAAAGTTGGACTTATATCTAAGTATCCTATCTATAACACAAGACTTTAGTAGTCGGGATCTGATGCTTATACACTTCATATGCTATATATGCTAATAAAATAAAGGGAGAAAAATAATAGGCAGTTGAAGAGGGAAATTTTGTCATGTTCAATCTGTGAGGTCAAACTTTCAACAGCTGGTGGATAAACACTTAACCTTTCACTGTTGTTTTTCTCCTCGACAAAAGAAACACAAGGTTTTTTAGTAGAGATTGAAAGCACTCGTGTTTGCTTTCGTTTGTCTGAAAATACTGAATTTACATGTTTTCCCTTCTTGGTTTTAGGCATTGCTTTTGGGACAAGATGCAAATTCTCCTTATGTCTTTTACAATGGCCAGAGATGTCATATGTGTATGAGGTCTGATCCATTGTACAAAGTGATTAAGTGATTGGTTAATCCTGGTATTTTGTATGTTTCAGGGGTTGGAAGACTGGCAGCAAGCGTGTGGAAGGGATTATTTCATTGAGTGATGTGTTCAGATTCTTGTTAGGCTACTGGTTTCTTGACCACCTTCTCACAGGAAGGGAATTCCGGTGGTGCCATTGGAAAAGACTCGTTACTATCAAAATTTATCTCTGAGCAAAGCTTCTCCCAACTTGCCTATTTTTAAGTCTTTACACATCGGGCATCTTAGGCTGAGGCCCATTTGCTTTCTTCTGTGTTTTTATTTTTTTTTTATGGTGGCATAGAGATTCAAGAGAGAAAATCCTGTAAATTGAGGATTCAATTTTCTTCTTTCAACATCTTATCAAAATCATTTTCACCTTTGTGCCGGCACATCTGCAAATGTGTGTCCACTCCAGTGCTAACTAAAATCAAGGAGAAAAAAATTATTGAAGCTTTATGTAGCACCTCATGCTGTTTGCCGGTTGTAATTAAAAAAGTCTTTCCAGTTCATATTAGGTTACAAGTTAATGCAGCTGTTAAGATGCATTATATCGCATCTCTTACCAAATAAGTAGACAAGGCTTTTCTCTTTTACTATTTTATTAAATCAACCCCCACCCCAACTTGATCTTGTTGACCCTAAAAATTTTATTTTGGAGTTGCCACCGATCTAAATTTTTCAAAGGTGAGATCGGACACCTAATTTAAAATGGTCTACGTTTCAAAGATTGGGTTCGGGGATTGATTACGTTTTAGGGAAGGTGTTAGCGCCCTAAACGCCCTTTCGGTACCAAAAAATGATCTTATTAATCTATCTTAATTAATTTAAGTTGGTTTTAGAAAAATTTTGAAAAAACAATCCCTGCCCATTCCGGATTGAGATTTTAAAAATAAAATAATTTTAAGAAAAATCCCCTTCCTATTCCAGTCCAGGGTTTTAGAAATATTCACAAGAAAATCCCCTTCCTATTCCAGTCCAGGGTTTTAAAAATATTTACAAGAAAATCCCTTTCCTATTCCAGTCCAGGGTTTTTAAGAATATTTACAAGAAAATCCCATCTCTATTCCAGATCAGGGTTTTAAAAATATTTACAAGAAAATCCCTTTCCTATTCCAGTCCAGGGTTTTTAAGAATATTTACAAGAAAATCCCATCTCTATTCCAGATCAGGGTTTTAAAATATTTCCAAGAAAAATTCCCTTCCTATTCCAGTCCAGGATTTTTAAAAAAATAAGAATAAAAAAAAAAAAATTGCATTACCCATGTAATCACTTGTTCCTAATTTATTAAAAAGGGACATAAAATCTTACATTCATCTATTTTCATCAACTTTTAATTTCAATTAATAATTTATTTTTATTTTTGTTTTTCTGATTTTCCCTTAATAATGCAGGATTAAATGGTTTAGAACCTAAATATTCTTCTCACATCAAAAACCACGTCCCTTTCTTCATATTATTCTTATTATAAAATTTTAATCAAAAAAGGCTAAGAAAGTAACCCAATTACTAATAAAGCTCATCAACTTTACGTTCATATGAAAAACTCCTAACTCATAAATCTGTAAGAAGCCACAAGACAACATCCTATACCTCTTACTTGGGTCGTGAAGTTGAGTAACGGTGTTTGAAGGACAGAGCAGTTCGGCTAGCAACAGGTTGCAGAGGAGTCCCAGGTGCCGACTAAAACCGAGCTTCTGGACCGCAACAGTGATGCTTCCAGCAACTCGTTCCAAGACGGCAGCAGTGGCTGAAAAAGGACGTAGACAGTTTGGCGTGAAACTGCAGAGATGGTTTCGCAGCACCGGCTGGACCACCGAGACTGGACCAAGAGAGACTCAGCGACGCAAGCACAACGTAGTCCTGCGGTATGGCTTTCGTCGTTAGCTTCAGACCTTAAGCAACAACTACCGCCTTCTGTGGCTATCAGTGGCGTTTCGGCGGCAACAAAAGCAGCGAGGTGGTGAAGCCGAGTCAACGGTGCAGCAACGGCTCGACCTAACTTCAAACAACGACGGCAGTAGATTGGCGATGACAAGGGAAGCAAAAAGTGCAGTGAACGTGGGTGCCGAAGAGGGAGACGCCGGACTGTGCTCAAGTTCTGTGTGTGCTCTGTTTTCGTGAGTGTGTCCGAGGCGAAGGTATTTCTGGTTCTGTGTGTGCTCTGTCACGTTTCGGTTTCCTTGTGTGTTGCGAGAGTGAAGAGTGCAGTAAGGGGGTGCAAATGGAGAGTGAATAAAAGGGAGATGAGGGTCTTGTGGGAGTGAAGAATGCAACGAATGAACGTGAAGGGACGATGGGTGTTAGGTCTGTGCGTTTTGGGTGAATGGCAGAGTGGAGAGTGCCGTGTAAGTGTGTTGGTTCTTGTGGGTGCAAGATCACGACGACGGAAGGAAAGTTGCACGAACTGAAATGCTTCGACAGCGTGACAGAGCTCCAGTTATGGACGTGTTTCAGTGTGCCGACGCTTGACGTGGGTAGTTGAGTTGAAGACGACTGATGAGGAAAGAGGAGTCTCGGTCACCGGGTTGAAGAAGGGAGGTGCATTCAGTTTTGAGACCAAAAGTGGCGTTGTGTGCTGAGCTTCTTTTGAGTGGAAGAGAGTTTATTTCCTATGGTGCAGTTGAGGTAGTTAGCTGAAAGTGGGCGTCTTTTGGGGATGCAAAAGCACGATCAAGAGAGGGTGGAGAGATTGGTTTCCGTGTATGGTATGGCTGAGAGCTTCCTGCACTTTGGAAGCGGTTCTCCTAAGTTTTGCTTGCCAGCGTAGGTGGAGAAACACAGTGGGGATCTTTTGAGGGAACTCTTTTTGTTGTTTTCTTGATTTCCCCCCCCCCCTTTCCTTTTTGCATCTGAAAGCTCTTTATAATTATGGAAATTGAGAGTTTGTTTTCTAGTTAAATTCTTCATTCCTAGTTTTAGTTAGATTTTGTCTTTTATCTTTCATCCTTTTTTATCTTAGATTTTTATGTTTTATCTTCTTATTTTTATCTTTGTTATCTTTTTTGGATTTATCTTTGTTTTCTTATTTTTCTTGGAATTATCTTATATTTATTTAATTTTTCTGATTTTTTCTTGGAATTTTCTGAATTATCTTTGATTTATCTTGGAATTATCTTTATCTTTTGAATTATCTTGGATTATCTTTATTTTTCCTTAATTATCTTGGATTATCTTGATTTTTCTAATTTTTTGGATTATCTTGATTTTTCTGATTTTTTGAATTTATTTAATTTTTTATAATTTCGTTTTTATTTTTATTTGATTTTTATTTTTTCATTTTTCTTTTTGTATTTTTGATTTTATTTTCATTTCTGGATTATGTTTTAATTTTGGGTTTGTGATTTTTATTTGGGCTTTTTCCCTTAAAAATTGGGTTTTATTATTTAAAGTTTTACATTGTGGGCCGGACAAAATTGGGTGTCTACAGATTGCCCCCCTCTGCTTGTCTTCTAGGTATTAGGAGATGAGCAGAGGTTGAAAGACACTATTTTGGCCGACAATTGATTTCACCCCATGTATGAGGATCGTGAATCTATTTAAAATTGACCTGGGATTTCCTTGCTCACCCAAGTCTAGAGGGTTTGACTCAAATGATGCTTGACTCTGGCACAAGTAATAAAAGAGGAGACGAGTGAAGCTCAATTCCAGCTTGTCCTGAAATGGCCTACTCGACATGCATACTTGTTTGACAGGGCTTGGCATGTGACCTGCTAGGCAGGATTTGGTGTGCGAACCTGCTTGACAGGGCTTGGCACGTAAGGAGTCCTGACCTCCAAAATGGGATTACTACATGCGTATCTGCTTGACAGAGCTTGGCATGTGTCTTGCTGGGCAGGATTTGGCGTGCGAACCTACTTGACAGGGCTTGGCACGTAAGGAGGCTTGACCTAAAAAATGGGATTACTACATGCGTATCTGCTTGACAGAGCTTGGCATGCGACCTGCTGGGCAAGATTTGGTGTGCGAACCTGCTTGACAGGGCTTAGCACGTAAGGAGGCTTGACCTACAAAATGGGATTGCTACATGCGTATCTGCTTGACAGAGCTTGGCATGTGACCTGCTGGGCAGGATTTGGTGTGCGAACCTGCTTGACAGGGCTTAGCACGTAAGGAGGCTTGACCTACAAAATGGGATTACTACATGCGTATCTGCTTGACAGAGCTTGGCATGTGACCTGCTGGGCAGGATTTGGTGTGCGAACCTGCTTGACAGGGCTTAGCACATAAGGAGACTTGACCTCAAAAATGGGATTACTGCATGCGTATCTGCTTGACAGAGCTTGGCACGCGACCTGCTGGGCAAGATTTGGTGTGCGAACCTGCTTGACAGGGCTTAGCACGTAAGGAGGCTTGACCTCAAAAATGGGATTACTGCATGCGTATCTGCTTGACAGAGCTTGGCACGCGACCTACTGGGCAGGATTTGGTGTGCGAACCTGCTTGACAGGGCTTAGCACGTAAGGAGGCTTGACCTCCAAAATAGGATTACTACATGCGTATCTGCTTGACAGAGCTTGGCATGTGACCTGCTGGGCAGGATTTGGTGTGCGAACCTGCTTGACAGGGCTTAGCACGTAAGGAGGCTTGACCTCAAAAATGGGATTACTACATGCGTATCTGCTTGACAGAGCTTGGCATGTGACCTGCTGGGCAGGATTTGGCGTGCGAACCTGCTTGACAGGGCTTAGCACGTAAGGAGGCTTGACCTCAAAAATGGGATTACTACATGTTTGACATGAAGATGCTTGAGCATGAAAGTACATTTGTCATGTGAAAGACTTAAATGACATGCTGGATGTAGAAGGCTTGACCTGAAAATAGCATGCTTGATAATGCAAAATTTCTTGATCTGACATGAGCAAAGGTTAAGAGACACTATTTTGGCCGGAAATAATTATGATGTGAAAGGTACTTGATCCACCCTCGGGGATGTGAAGGGTACTAAATCCACCCTTGGAGATGTTGAAGGGTTATCTGGTCCTCCTTTGGGGATGTGAAGGGTAACTATCCACCCAACGAGGACATTGAAAGGTACTTGATCCACCCTCTGGAATGTGAAGGGTACTTGATCCACCCTTGGGGATATAAAAGGTTACCTGGTCCACCCTTGGAGATGTGAAGGGTTACTGTCTACCCAACGAGGACATTGAAGGGTACTTGATCCACCCTTGGGGATGTGAAGGGTACTTGATCCACCCTCGGGGATGCGAAGGGTTACTGTCCACCCTCGGGGATATAAAGGGTTACAACTTGGAGAAACTCATTCCATGTTGAAATAAAGGATAGTAACTTGAAGAAACCTGTTCCAAGATAAACTTGGAGAAACTTTGTTCCAAGTTGGGCTAGGAACTTGAAGAACCACATTCCAGGAAAACATTTTAGATTAATCTACTAAATGAGATACAATGAAACCCATCATAAGTTTATGGGGTAAACTATCCAAGAGAAATAACCTAGAGTAAATTGTTCTTGGATTGATTTACTGAAAGAAAACATTCTAAATTAGATTTATGTGCACATAGGGATGCAAATGCATGCTCATGATGAAATAATACTTGATGATTCAATGTTTCATCAAATTATTAATTAAGAGTTTTCACGGGTCCAACTTGCTTTCCCAATCATGAACTTATGGGAAGATTTAAGGCAAGCACATATAAACCAATGTTCGAGACATGTAGCACCTTTCGAGTGTCTGCTCTATTGCCTCTGTTTGCATATTTGAGCTGAACCTCTTTTTGCATACCCTACTTCCTTCTCTTCTAAAAGAAATTATGGGTATGACTTCTACAACATGTTTAGAAATCACTGCTCGAAACTGTTCTTCATTCACCAATAAAATTTTGCCAATTATTTAATCCATGTCTTGCCCTTTCGAGTAGCACCTCTTTGATTGCCCTTTCGAGTAGCACCTCTTTGATTAACATCCTTAGTGGCACCTAACACTTCTTGCTTTGCATGAGAATGCATTTTGAGAAATGAGGATGGTTTATGGCATAAAGAATAGAAAACTTTTTAAATGAGAGATCAACAGGTGGGTCAATGACCGATTGCCCCAGTTTGGGCATATCAAAGTATTGAAAACTGTAGGGGTAATACCTTTGGGGGTTAGGTTCGATTCCTTTTGATGGGCTAGAATCCCTTCGTAACCTTTCTCTTAATCTTCCCCTTCTTAAAGGTAAGTCATTTCGATATGGGTTTTACCCTTGATTGCCCCAGTTTAAATTTTGACTGCCCATAAGCAAAATAATGTTGAAAAGGTGTTCCTTAATTCATCTTCTTTTATTATCCAAGTTATGCCTCAAGGGAATGCACATAATTACTCAATTCTCCAGAATCAAAGTGTTCTATAAAGTGCTCACTCTAATCTCTCTCAAGTGTTTGCACTCTTAAATCATTTTCAAGTGTTTACACTCATGTGTTGGCACTCATAGATACCCATAGGCTTGTTTTCATGCCTTTCTCCACTTCAGTTAGTTTACCATGCTAATCAAGATCACTAGGGCTTTACTCAGCTTATAATGTTGGGCCTAAGTAATGGATAAGAATGAAAGAGATAAGGATTTATCAAAAAAGGAGAGTGTGAGGTGTTTGAGCACGTGATGTCTCACTTTTCGCTTTTCCTTTTTGGATAACTTTGTTGACTCAAGGTGAAATATATTCCTTTTTCTCTTTTCTTTCTTTCAGTTGGCCTTTTCTCTTTTTTTTTTTTTTGGGCCTAATATTCTTCCTTTTTCATTTCTTCTCAACATTTCTTCTTCTTTTTCATTTTTCTTTTTGTGCTTTTTCACTTAGTTTGGAAGGATACTGCTTATTTGTTCACCTGAGCCTTAGATTATCATTCATAGCATTTTTCTTCTGTGATAGCAGAGGTACTCCTTTTAGCTCTCCTTTTGAGTGGAGTAATGATTTCTGATTGAAAGGTTAAAGTTAGTGTATGTCAAAGGAAAGAAATCGAACAAAGGGTCTTGCTATCCTTTTACAGGCTCGAATAGGTGACTACGGGAATTTAGATGTTAGGGTTTAGCTTGAAAGGCTCAAACTATCCAAAGATGGCCTAGGTCATTTCTTGAGTAATGTGGTATCAAACAAATAGCTTTGAGAGGCATTTAGACAAGTTCTAGGGTATCTGTTTCCTCACTATAAGCACATCCTTACCATAGGCTCTCTTTTAATCAGTAGACACTCAGTCATTGAAAAGAATTGAGTATTCAAGCAAACCTATTTTATCATCGGCGATTGGATTTTTCAAAAATAAAATTAGGAAGAACCTTTCTTCGTTTTAATGCTTATGAGCATCAATATTAGAGATAAACCGATTGCCCCAGTGTAGATTTAGGCAAAAGTAATTTGATAAAAAGTAATGCATTCATCACACTAAGCATTTTATTGAATTAAGAAGTGTGCCCATACAAAATGCTTGCTAAGGCCTTGGGCAGAGCCATTAGCAGGTGCCATAAGGTAAAGATGCAAAATAAATAAAAGAAGTAATCCAACTTGTAGTAAACAGTATGAGAACAGACTCTCTATCCCAAATCAATTGGTCCTCTCCAACCACAAGACCTTGGTTTTGCCCATGCCATTCTAGTGGTTGTTAACATTTTAATTGTCATGATCAAGCGAAGGATTACCATGGACATCTGGTCTTGAAGCTACTTGATCAAATGTCAACCACTTAGTATCAATCAAGTCTTGTACCTTCTTCTTGAAAGCAATACAATTGTCTACTGCATGTCCTTTTGCCCCTGCGTGGTAATCACAAGTCAGGTTCTCGTTGTACCATACAGGGTACGGAGGTTGGAGTGGGCGAATAGGGCTTAAAGTTACCAAGTTATTCTGTAGCAGCTGCGGTAATAACTGTGAATACAGTATAGGGATAGGATCAAACTTTTGATACCTCCGATCGTTTGGTTGTCTTTCAATGTTAAACTGAGCTTGAGGCTTAGATTGAAGTTGCACTGGCTGTACTTGTTGATATGGTTGATACTGGATAGGCTGCTGAGGTGTGTTTTGATTGGTAGTTCGAGGTGTTACAGTGCTCATTATTGGTGCATAAGACACTTGGCAAGTTTGTTGGTTGTTGTCAAGGTTTTTCACTTTGCCTTTCCCCTTGTTATGGTAATCCACAGAATGGACTTCCTCTTTCTTTTTATTATTGGGTTGAGGCCTCCTTTGTGATGTATTGCTTGCCATGGATCTTCCCATCTTCCCAGCTTTTATCCCTCGCTCAATTCTTTCTCCAGTTTCTACTAGATCAGCAAAGTTCATGTTAGCAAATCCCACCATTTTTCCATAAAAGGGATATGTCAAAGTGCTCATGAATATGGTAACCATCTCCTTATCAGAAAGAGGTGGTTGTACCCTTATTGCCACGTCCCTCCATCGTTGGGCATAGGCTTTGAAGGATTCGCTATCCTCTTTTGCCATATTCTGAATTTGGAACCTGTCAGGGGCTACGTTCCTATTATACTTGTAGTGCCTCATGAAAGCTTCTGCCAAATCTTTCCACGTACGGATAGAGTAACGATCAAGGCTCATGTACCATTCAGCAGCCCCATCAACCAAACTCTCTTGAAAGATATGGATCAGTAGTTTCTCATTGTCAGCATAAGCTGACATTTTTCTGACGTACATAAAGATGTGTGCCCTAGGACAAGATGTTCCATCATACTTCTTGAACTCTGGTACCTTGAATTTTGGGGGTATAACAACATCAGGTACCAATCCGATCTCATGAACATCTAGGACATCTTCATCAGTGAACCCCTCCATTTTCCTCATCCTAGCCTCAAGCAGCTCATATTTCTCTCGGATCAATGCTTCTTCCGTAGATTTTCTTAACTTTTCTTGCTCTTCTAACTCATCAAGATCTGGGACAAAGCTCACTTCTGTTTCTACAATATATGGCTGATTGAGGTCTGCTTAGTTTTGCGGTTGTTGGGCTGTTGGGCCCTGCGGGGGCTCATTTTGCATATTCTCTTTGGACATGAGCAGCTCAGTTAGTCTAGCCAATTGTGCTTTGAGACTTCCTATTTCTGCATGTAACTCTTCCATGGACTTCTCTTGCCTTTGTTCTGCCATAAGTTTTGACTGAGATCTCGTTGTAGGAGCCGTGATTTCCTTTTAATCCTCTTGAATTTTAAGAAAATAAATCATTGGCATGCAAATGAGAAATTATGCATATGACTATTGTGATGCCATGCAGGATGCAAAAATAGATGTCATGCATGATGCAAAAATGGAAACTCAGGGAGAGAGGTGATTGGTGTTAACAAAGAATGCATGCTTTTTTTTTTTTTTTTTTTTTTTTTTTTTACCTATCCTAAATGTGTATAGATCTTAACTTAGGGACTTCATGCGTATAGAAATACATGTATATGGTAGGAGAATTGAGTTAAAAATATAATCACAAACATGCAATGAGATAAAGGAGATGTTCCCCATCGTGCCTAATTTAAGGCATGTCCTAGGTCCTTGTACACTCACATAGGTTTAGGTCAAAAGTCTCTCTCACAAAGGATAGCTTTAAGGCCATTAATAGTGAGAGGGTAGGTTCTATATTTCCTACATCAGGTCCCCAAATTGTCCTTAAAAGGATCAATTCGAGTGGGGTGTTTCGGGCGCCTATGCGGAGACCGAAGGTCTCTCGAAGGCTAACCTTACTACACTCCTCTATCCTACAGGGTATCCTATATGGCTCGGGCATAGAGCACAGGGGTCACGACCTCCCCTTTGTTCTAGTGTGTGGTGAGAGTGGCAGTGTGTGCGGGGAAACATATCCCAAACCTACAAAAAGAATCAAATACAAAGATATACATATAGAAAAATAAATAAATGGGTACAAAATTTAAACACCCAAAACACTAGAAGCTAGTAAGCGTACCTTTTTATTTTGTCATCTCCACAAAAATAAAAAAAAGAAACCAACAAATCAATCAAGAAATTAATGAGATCATTTTAAATTGGCCTAACCCTCTAAAGTCCCCAGTGGAGTCGCCAAGCTGTTGACCCTAAAAATTTTATTTTGGAGTCGCCACCGATCTAAATTTTTCAAAGGTGAGATCGGACACCTAATTTAAAATGGTCTACGTTTCAAAGATTGGGTTCGGGGATTGATTACGTTTTAGGGAAGGTGTTAGCGCCCTAAACGCCCTTTCGGTACCAAAAAATGATCTTATTAATCTATCTTAATTAATTTAAGTTGGTTTTAGAAAAATTTCGAAAAAACAATCCCTGCCCATTCCGGATTGAGATTTTAAAAATAAAATAATTTTAAGAAAAATCCCCTTCCTATTCCAGTCCAGGGTTTTAGAAATATTCACAAGAAAATCCCCTTCCTATTCCAGTCCAGGGTTTTAAAAATATTTACAAGAAAATCCCTTTCCTATTCCAGTCCAGGGTTTTTAAGAATATTTACAAGAAAATCCCATCTCTATTCCAGATCAGGGTTTTAAAAATATTTACAAGAAAATCCCTTTCCTATTCCAGTCCAGGGTTTTTAAGAATATTTACAAGAAAATCCCATCTCTATTCCAGATCAGGGTTTTAAAATATTTCCAAGAAAAATTCCCTTCCTATTCCAGTCCAGGATTTTTAAAAAAATAAGAATAAAAAAAAAAAATTGCATTACCCATGTAATCACTTGTTCCTAATTTATTAAAAAGGGACATAAAATCTTACATTCATCTATTTTCATCAACTTTTAATTTCAATTAATAATTTATTTTTATTTTTGTTTTTCTGATTTTCCCTTAATAATGCAGGATTAAATGGTTTAGAACCTAAATATTCTTCTCACATCAAAAACCACGTCCCTTTCTTCATATTATTCTTATTATAAAATTTTAATCAAAAAAGGCTAAGAAAGTAACCCAATTACTAATAAAGCTCATCAACTTTACGTTCATATGAAAAACTCCTAACTCATAAATCTGTAAGAAGCCACAAGACAACATCCTATACCTCTTACTTGGGTCGTGAAGTTGAGTAACGGTGTTTGAAGGACAGAGCAGTTCGGCTAGCAACAGGTTGCAGAGGAGTCCCAGGTGCCGACTAAAACCGAGCTTCTGGACCGCAACAGTGATGCTTCCAGCAACTCGTTCCAAGACGGCAGCAGTGGCTGAAAAAGGACGTAGACAGTTTGGCGTGAAACTGCAGAGATGGTTTCGCAGCACCGGCTGGACCACCGAGACTGGACCAAGAGAGACTCAGCGATGCAAGCACAACGTAGTCCTGCGGTATGGCTTTCGTCGTTAGCTTCAGACCTTAAGCAACAACTACCGCCTTCTGTGGCTATCAGTGGCGTTTCGGCGGCAACAAAAGCAGCGAGGTGGTGAAGCCGAGTCAACGGTGCAGCAACGGCTCGACCTAACTTCAAACAACGACGGCAGTAGATTGGCGATGACAAGGGAAGCAAAAAGTGCAGTGAACGTGGGTGCCGAAGAGGGAGACGCCGGACTGTGCTCAAGTTCTGTGTGTGCTCTGTTTTCGTGAGTGTGTCCGAGGCGAAGGTATTTCTGGTTCTGTGTGTGCTCTGTCACGTTTCGGTTTCCTTGTGTGTTGCGAGAGTGAAGAGTGCAGTAAGGGGGTGCAAATGGAGAGTGAATAAAAGGGAGATGAGGGTCTTGTGGGAGTGAAGAATGCAACGAATGAACGTGAAGGGACGATGGGTGTTAGGTCTGTGCGTTTTGGGTGAATGGCAGAGTGGAGAGTGCCGTGTAAGTGTGTTGGTTCTTGTGGGTGCAAGATCACTACGACGGAAGGAAAGTTGCACGAACTGAAATGCTTCGACAGCGTGACAGAGCTCCAGTTATGGACGTGTTTCAGTGTGCCGACGCTTGACGTGGGTAGTTGAGTTGAAGACGACTGATGAGGAAAGAGGAGTCTCGGTCACCGGGTTGAAGAAGGGAGGTGCATTCAGTTTTGAGACCAAAAGTGGCGTTGTGTGCTGAGCTTCTTTTGAGTGGAAGAGAGTTTATTTCCTATGGTGCAGTTGAGGTAGTTAGCTGAAAGTGGGCGTCTTTTGGGGATGCAAAAGCACGATCAAGAGAGGGTGGAGAGATTGGTTTCCGTGTATGGTATGGCTGAGAGCTTCCTGCACTTTGGAAGCGGTTCTCCTAAGTTTTGCTTGCCAGCGTAGGTGGAGAAACACAGTGGGGATCTTTTGAGGGAACTCTTTTTGTTGTTTTCTTGATTTCCCCCCCCCCCCCTTTCCTTTTTGCATCTGAAAGCTCTTTATAATTATGGAAATTGAGAGTTTGTTTTCTAGTTAAATTCTTCATTCCTAGTTTTAGTTAGATTTTGTCTTTTATCTTTCATCTTTTTTTATCTTAGATTTTTATGTTTTATCTTCTTATTTTTATCTTTGTTATCTTTTTTGGATTTATCTTTGTTTTCTTATTTTTCTTGGAATTATCTTATATTTATTTAATTTTTTTGATTTTTTCTTGGAATTTTCTGAATTATCTTTGATTTATCTTGGAATTATCTTTATCTTTTGAATTATCTTGGATTATCTTTATTTTTCCTTAATTATCTTGGATTATCTTGATTTTTCTAATTTTTTGGATTATCTTGATTTTTCCGATTTTTTGAATTTATTTAATTTTTTATAATTTCGTTTTTATTTTTATTTGATTTTTATTTTTTCATTTTTCTTTTTGTATTTTTGATTTTATTTTCATTTCTGGATTATGTTTTAATTTTGGGTTTGTGATTTTTATTTGGGCTTTTTCCCTTAAAAATTGGGTTTTATTATTTAAAGTTTTACATTATGGGCCGGACAAAATTGGGTGTCTACAGATCTCACATCAACTGAGCCTTTTATTTGCTCTCCATCTTCATTGTCTTTGTTACTGTCCAGTGACTCTATCACATATTACACATGTTCAAGCCTGATCATCACTGCTGCAGCAGATAATTTATTATAAACTTAAAAGTTATCAGAAGCAAAAGTAATTAAATTACCCTAATTTAATTTGAGTTTAGTAACCCAAAATTACCATAAAAGAACCATGTTGACAACCTGTTCTAATAAATCAAATAAGCAGTCCAAGGTATCTGAAGAAGGGATTGAAATTATCATCAACAACAACAACTACAACAACAACATCAACCTCCTCTTTACAAGGTAAATTTTCTCCGCCGATTCATCCTAATTAGGTATCTCGAAGCTAGAAATGACAGACTAAATATACTTTGATTAGGAAAAGAGAAAATGGCGAAGGGAGGGGGGAAATCAAAAGTGAAAAATAACATCATCGGCATGACATGTGATCTAAAGGGCAAAAAAGAAAACATAGTAGAAGGATTTCATTTCCTTTCTACCCAATATAGAATGAAATTCGTAGACCATCAACATCCTCTTACGTATCAACTTTTAAGATTTAGATCTTGAAGAGTAGGCCACCATGAGTGGCAAAGAAGGGAGCAAACACAAGGGACTCAACAGCCATCAGCTTGATAAGGATGTTAAGTGACGGTCCAGATGTATCCTTCAGAGGGTCTCCAATGGTGTCACCAATAACAGCCGCCTTGTGTGGATCTGACCCTTTTGGACCAAGGGATCTTGCATGCTCTGAAGCACCAGCCTATCACATCAAATGTTTATGACAAAATCCCCATCATTAGAAGGTTAGCCATACTCAGTAAGGTGCAATTTAAAGTATCCAATCAAATCTTTACCTCAATGTACTTCTTGGCATTATCCCAAGCACCACCAGTGTTGGATGCAGAGATAGCAATCTGTAAATATGGTACAGAAACGAGTTTGGAGAAACACTAAATGGGACATGAGAACCTGAAGCTTGTTATTATCTAAAGAGTTAAATGTAACACAACTAAAGCAGATTCAACAATATTATGCACAACAGGCATTTTCATGAAAGGAAGAGCAGGGTATTTTCCCCACCACTGCTTCCAGAAAGTATAATAAACATTACCTGAACACCAGATACGAGGGATCCAGCAAGTACACCAGATAGTGTTTCGACACCAAAAAAGATCCCGACAACAAGGGGTGTAAGCATGACAAGAGCACCAGGTGGTATCATCTCTTTAATTGAGGCATCAGTGGAGATCTTAACACATGTAGCGTAGTCCGGCTTGGCACTGCCTTCCATCAAACCTGGAATGTTGTTGAATTGCCTTCGTACTTCTTCAACCATCTTTAGAGCAGCACTTCCCACACTCTTCATTGTCATGGCAGAAAACCAATACGGAAGCATTGCACCCACAATTAAACCAATAAAAACCTTGGGTGTCAACACATCAACTGTTTTAATAGCAGCTCGGCTAACAAAGGCACCAAAGAGGGCCAGAGACACAAGAGCAGCAGAACCAATAGCAAACCCCTAAAACAGAACAACAAGGCCCTTAGACATCCAAGTAGAAACTGATTTCCATGAACTAAAAGAACTAGAATGAAAAGAAGTCAAAAAGAGAATCCAAACCTTCCCAATAGCTGCAGTCGTGTTTCCTGCAGCATCAAGGGCAT
Organism: Dicorynia guianensis; assembly: GCA_037013595.1. Lineage (NCBI taxonomy): Eukaryota > Viridiplantae > Streptophyta > Magnoliopsida > Fabales > Fabaceae > Dicorynia > Dicorynia guianensis. The sequence goes on from JASUAB010000015.1 coordinate 26,867,659, forward strand.
CAGTCCTCTCTCGAATTCGGTGACTCATTCCAGCCATCTCAGCGATACCACCAGCGTTGTCACTGATTGGACCATATGCATCAATTGCCAATCCAGTGGCAATAGTACTCAGCATCCCAAGTGCCGCAACCGCTATACCATACATGGCAGCAAAGCTGAAACTAACAAAAATGCTGACTGCAATGGCAAAAATAGGAATAATGACAGACTTGTATCCCAAGGCAAGGCCAAATATAACATTAGTAGCAGCACCAGTCCTGCAGGAGTCAGCAACATCTTGCACAGGGCTGAAACGGCAGACAGAAAGAGTTGAAGTCAAGGCAGCAGCAAAAGATGAAGAAAGGTAGAAGTGCAAAATGCTGCTTACCTATACGCATTGCTGGTATAATACTCAGTTACAAATCCAATAATAAGCCCTGCCCACAGACCAACAGCAACACACAAAAATAGCTGCCTGCAAACCAAAATCAACCCCATGAGTCCTGACATAGTAATTTAAGAAGCTGAATACATCCAAATTCAATTCATTCACCATAATTGTTACAAAGAGAATACTACTGAGATATCTCTTAGTAGGCATTTGGCACAAAAAGTTTCCTCTCCTGATTTTCTCAGTAATTGCTTATCATGAAAATGAATTTTAAACATAAGAAATAGAGACGTACCAATTCTTCACAGTTTTCTGCTCTCCAAAATTGAAGATAGTAAAGGATGATGGAAGTGCAATCCAGCTAACAATAGCAATCCCGATAGTCATCAAAACAGTGGAAATTATGAGCTGTTTTTTCAATGCTGGCTCAATTTCCTTTACAGCCTTGATCTCAAAAAAGTCAGTTGCAAATAATGTGGTAAGCAAACAAACAAGTATACCCACAGAACTGATGATGAGAGGATATAACATTGCAGTCAACTCATGGTTCACCCCAAATGAAGAGATGGAAGCAACAACAAGTGCGGCACAGGATGACTCAGCATATGAACCAAAAAGATCAGATCCCATGCCAGCTATGTCCCCAACATTATCCCCAACATTGTCAGCTATAACCTGAGTACAGAACCCATTAATAAGATATAGGCAGAGAAGTAATTAAACAAACAATTTAAAAATTAATGACGAGGGAGCTGGAACTAGCTTCAGGGTGTTATTTCTTACAGCTGGATTTCTTGGGTCATCCTCAGGAATGTTTCTCTCAACCTTACCAACAAGATCAGCACCAACATCAGCAGCCTTAGTATAGATACCTCCACCAACTCTGCCAAACAGAGCCATAGAAGATCCACCAAGACCATAACCAGTGATAGCCTCAAAAAGACCACTCCAGTCATCACCATAGTAGATCTTGAATAGATTGATGGCAATGAAGAGAACCAAAAGGCCATTGGCAGCAAGGAGAAATCCCATAACTGCACCAGATCTAAATGCAGCAATGAAAGCCTTTCCAACACCCTTTCTTGCCTCCAGTGTGGTTCTTGCATTTGCATAAGTTGCAATTTTCATTCCAAGAAAACCAGAAACAACTGAGGTGAAGGCACCGAGCAAGAAAGATACAGTGCTGAAAAGGGCAGTGGCAAGAGCTGGCTTACACATCTTAGTTTGGTCATAGGTGCAAGGCTGATGGCTTGTACTGAATCCCTCCACAGAGCCAAGGAAAAGGAATATCAAGGCTGCAAAAGCCACCATGAAGATCCCCACGTACTTATATTCAGTAAATAAGAAGGAGGTTGCTCCTGTATGTTCAAGCACCACAAAGCAACTAAGTTAACCATTCTTTAACCTACAACCAAGAATCTCTAAATTTCAAGTAAGGAACAGGAATATTTGAAAATATAATAAAACTAAAGATCATGAAACACCAAACTTCTACCATGCTGTGGTCGTAACTTGTAACTGTTATCAACTTTTATAATACTTAAAAGAAACTAATTAAACAAGGATAAGGTTGCTCTCCTCTCGAGAAATAATGTTGAGGCTCACAATTTAATGATAATCGCCGTTTGATCTATGCTGCTTCTCCAGCTTCAAGCAGATATATAGGAAACCTCTCAAATGACAAGGTTCTTAAGCGCAGATACAGCTCATTGTGAAACATCAAGGCCTAATAGATTGGAGAGCAATCATAGCCCAATGCTCATTTGACATACCATAGAACCATAGAATGTAAAGGCGCACAGATTTGTGGGACTAGCTTATTAACGAATTAGTTAATAAGCCTACTCTATAATTATATTTTTCAAAGACACCTGCTATCATGTAAAAAAGAAAAACTGGGAGCGGAAAAATGGGCTCTTGATATTTCCAATGTACGCATAATTGCTTACAATAATCGGGGAATAAAACAAAATTTAAAAACAAAAAAAAACACCCAAACCAGTTGTAATTCCAAATTATAATAATTGTATGAGCCGATCCAGATTCCAGAACCAGCGCCAATATTCAGTAAAAATAAAAAAATAAAATTGAACAATACAAGCATTTGGTGTTCGATTCATAGCTAGCTCGCTGTAGAATATTTCAGATTTTATGAAAACAAAAAGATCGAAAATTACAAAAATAGCAAAGACCTCAAGTTTACCGGATATTCGATTTTCAACACACAAATGTACAAGCAATGCCCAAAAAAAATCAGGAGTGAAGTAAAAATGTTGCAGACAACCTTGCTAATAAGAAGAAACTGCGAAATCTTTAGAAAAAAAAAAATCACATAAGCTATGCTGCAGAAGCACAACAAATCCACGTGGGGTTGATCTGCCATATGAAGAAAAAAAAAAGATGCAGCGCGGGATGGTGGATCGTGGAATACCAAAAATACGAACTTTGCGCAGGCAATGAAATATTCAAGGATTAAAAGAGAGACCTTCGGATATGGCGGTCTGGATTTCAGCGCATTTGAGGACGACGGTGTGATCGTTGATACCCTCTTCTTCTTCGATGAGGTAATCAGAGTAGCCATTCTTGCCCCCGCTGTTAGAGGAACTGTCTCTACCAGCTGAGAGCGTGACTCTGGAAACGAGCACCCACTGAAACAGAGCGAACGCAATTCCAATGACAGCACACACAGGAATCAAAATCTCGGTTCCGAGATCTGGGAGAAGAGCTGCCCCCATGGCCGCGAACCCCAATAACAACCAAAAACCAAAGAGACAGAGGGAGGAAGAATGAGTCCTTGGCGAGCTGGCTGGAGGGGTTTTATATACGGCTGAAGTAGAGACATATAGAGAGAGAAAGGAGATATGGGTGGGAGCGATGAGGGACGGAGGAAGTTGTGTGGTGGAGAATATAATATTTGAGAAATGGGAAGGATAGGATTGTGAATTTGCTATTGCCAGGTCCCATTTAATTGCTTTGAGTAAATATGGGTAAATTTAATCCTTTTTTAGTATATTCTGCTAGCAAAAATTAATCCCTAAGACCATAAACCCAATTGTCCTTACGGCCCCCAAAATTTTCTTATTCGATTATTAATAAGTTCAATATTATTATTTTAAAGTGTAAGACATATTTTATAAAATAAATAAGTAACATTTTATATATTTAAAATAAAATTTTAATTTTATTAATATATATTTATTTATATTGCATAAACTCTTATTTAAGAAAAACTAAAATTAAATTTTTTTCATTTGAACATGACACTTTAGACCTCTGGTCGTTTTGGATATATGTACCTTTAACCTGCACAACGAATCCAACTTTAACCCAATTTTAAAAAAGGTGTTGTTCCCACACTTTATTATCATGATAATTGTATAACAATAAAAATCATATTTTAGTGTACCACATTTAAACGCCGGATAAGAAGCTCATATTGAATTCTTATGAAATTTTGCGTGGATCATTAAATTATGTAAGATAGATGGATCTTTGAGACAAGTAAGAAAAAAAATAAATATAAAATTGAAAGAAAAAAATATAATCTATATATTAAATCATAAAAAAATAAAAAATAATTAAATCAATAAAAAAAAGTCAGATTGTCTAAATGTATGTAGAACATACACAATTCAATTGTTCAAACAAAATTTTGTAAGTTTTGTATAAACTTTGTGGTAGATATAATAATTTTCTTTAAACATTGAATTTATTGATGTGAATCTAAATATAGAATAATAATATAAGTACACATAAATTTTATATATAAATAATACATACTTTTATGTTTTAATTATTTTTTTTTCTTGGAAACCTTTTTTAAAATGTATATATTCTCCCGCTTTTTATCTTGCATTCTTTTAACATCTTTAAAAATGTAAACAGAGCAAATGGACACTCTTCGTAGGCCCAATATTTTACCGATCACCAAATGTGAAACTGGATTACCACCTTCCAACACTTGGCAACTTGTTGGATATCCACCTCGGTACTATTACCCTTTATTCACTTTTTCTATTGTACCAAAATAACCCTTCTTACATTTTAAATTATTCATTTTATGCGTTACATTAGGAACGGGAATGTGACCGTGAGAAAGAGAATGGAAGGCGTGATTCGATACGCCCGAGCCAAAGTCAGTGGCTTACATTTTAAATTATTTACTCAATTGGACAAGCGCATTTGTGATATACCGACAGGAAACAGTGAAGAAGGAACGACATCGTAACAGTAATGAACGTTGTCAGCTTCGTAGGGCGTGACCTCGATTGTCGTTCACTTTTTTGCTACTTTATTTTTTTATTTCCTTTTTACGTTTCCTTAGTGGGAATGCCTTTACTGTTTGCCTTGTCGTGTCTGATTGGAGGATTGGTTCTCAGCCTTTGAAGATGAGCTGGCGCCGTATCGGATTGCTTCGCTGAGCGAGCGTAGTTTAAACGCATCTGGCGCCCGAATAAACTCTTATCCCTTTTGCCACTTTTTTTTTTCTTGATTTTGCCTAATTTTATATTATTTTCAGATTTTTTAAGATTTTGACTCTATTTTGTTGTAATTAGCGGCAACTGTGATTGATGGAATCTCCCTCTCGATTCGTTTGCAATGAGAGCAAATCATGCACTTAAGGGGTGGCCCACCAATTATATTCGCACGTAAATAAGTTTCGTGACATTGACCCACGCATTGCTATCATGTCATGTGATGCTATTTTTACTCACATCATAATCTCATTATTATTTAATAAAATTCAAAATTACGTATAAATTATATATAAAATATAATTTTTTCATTATAAATCAGAAGAATAAATGAATTAATATTGTAAAAAAATAATTACAATTTTAAAGAAAAATTAGAAGTGCATGTATCTATTAAAGACAATATATTTTATTTAATAATAAATTATAAAATGGAAATTGCTATTTTTTTACCTTTAAGCTTTTACATTAAGATAAGCAAATAGAGGATTCACTATTTGTAAGTATCTGGCAGGTCATGTTTCTGAATTGATTCACCATCACCCCCTAATGAAGACAGTTATGGTAATTCCCAGAAAATTACATTTTTCTAATAGCTGAGGTTTTTCTCTTTTTTGGTTCAGTTCTTATGCAAACTGTTAATTTAGTGAAGTATCATTATATTTTTTTGTATTATTATTAGATAAGAGATTACATTTAAATATTTAATTTTAATTTTAATTTAAAACCTAATTAATTTTATCCACATCTTATTAAATAAACATTTTTTAATGGCTGAGATTCTTTTCTTTCCATTCACTTTTTATGCAAATTGTTATTTTTGATGAAATATTACGAATTTTTTTATATTATTATTAGATAAAAAATTAAATCAAAATATTTGGCTTAGGTTTTAACTTGAAATATAATTAACTTTTATTATGTCAATATCCTTTTTTATTACACAAACTGATATTAATTGAAAAATAGATATATAAATGTGTTGAGGGTCACGTTGAAGAAAAATTAATAACTATTAAATATGTGAGATATTGTATGGCCATTATAACAATATTTATATTTTATAATTTAATTTTAAAAATTTAATAGTTTAAATTTTTAAATTAAAATTTAATAAAATTGTATTCATAAAATAGCATAATAATTTGTTGAAATGGAGGAAATTGCTGATAAGGAAACAATTTGGGGCACCCACATCAACAAACACCAATAAACAAATAGATAAACTTATAAGACATATGATCATGAGATTCTATCAAAATCAATGACACATGCTTTAAAGTTATCAATGATTTGGACGTGGACGTATCTAAGGAGCAATGCAATTAGTATGTTCCATGAACTTAAGCGCTTGTTATAAGTTATAATTCGAGACAAAGTGAAAATAAAACATACGGTTTTATATATATATATATATATATATATATTTATCTTAGATTGTATAATGAATATATGCTAGTAATAACTCTAACATTTTTTTTATCTGAGGGTGTCACAGTTCCATTTGAATTTTGAAAACACTCATTAATACTATAAATAATTTTTGAAAATTTGAATTTGGCCTCCCAAATTTTATAAACTATTTGTTAGTCTCTTCAAATTTTAAAAATTTTCATATATTACATATAAAATATTTATTTTTTCTTAAGTTTTATAAAATATTAAATAATTTTAAAATTTTTTAAATAACTGTTTATATATTTTATTTGAGATAAATTTTGAATATTTTAAAATTATAAAAATAATTACATTCTTTTACTGTGTACAATATACAATAATAATACGTATGATTTTGATCCCCCAATGTAAATCTTGACTCCACCCTCGAATATAAAAGCATCAATCTACAAGTAAGCAGCAGAAACTATTGGTTGGTGACTGACGTTTGTAGTGTGCTATCAATATCATGGCTGGTCAGGGGTCTTTCAATATAACTCCCTACCTAGTTAACCCTATTTTTTTTTTTTGTTACGTATCATAAATATTATAATATAAAAATTAAACTTAAAAAAATAGTAAGATAAAATTTGACCATTAAGTTCAAATTTCAACCAATCTTATTCTTTACAAGTATGGTCTGTGTAATTAATATCAAATTAATTAATGTACCAAAAAATATCAATTTATTTAAAATTCAACAACCAATTAATTTACTAAATCTTTGAGTCTTAATTTTAGTTGATTAAAATTTTAAATTTTTGTATTTACAATATAATTAGTAGCTGTTTATTAGATTATGTATATAAATAGGCAAAATTACTCATTAACAAGTTAAGATTTTTATTTTATTTATTTTTCAAATTTTACATAACATTTTATAATTATAATAATGATCAGTTTTAACTTTTTTTTTTATTTTCACGTTGTATCTCTTAATTCATCATTACTTTCATATGAAAAATATTATTTATAGTCAATAGTTTTAATAATACAATGAAACTCTTTTATTTTTAATTTTGAAAAATAAATGACTTATGAATAGAGATAAAATTAAAATAAAAAAGTTAATAAAAAATAAAATTTATAACTTAAATATTTGCATAAAATAAAAAAATTTGTAAAAGCTAGAAAATAAAAAAAAAATAAGGATCCAATTCTATTGAAATGAATGAGATAGATTGGAGTGGCAGACAATGTGTGAGAGACAAGATGACTAAATTCTATAAAAAAAACTCGATAATAAGAATGGCATAAATTTAGAAGTAACCACAGAAAATGAATGGTTGGGTGAGTAGAGTTGAGAGGGTGCTATCATGGCTGGTGAGGGGAGGGGGCTGAATGGGACGTTGGCTAGCAAAGCCTGTGTCTTCTTCCTCAACTTGCCAGTTTCGCCACCATTTAAACACAAAAGAAAAATAGAGTTGCCACCATTTCTAATTCCTAGATCTATCAGCCATCATCCTCATTTATGGGACTGTTGTCCTCTTTTCATGCTTGGCTGGACGAGGTTTCGGTGGGAACAGCCATAAGAGCATCGCATGTGCTGTTATGCGAATCTACTTCCTTGGAGTCGGGTCGGACGGTCCTTTGTTTGGCAGGAATTAATCAATTCTTTGCCAACCATGTAAGGAAAGGTTTCTAACTTTGTTCTTTTTCTAAATGACCTGATTGCAATATTTTGGCATTTCTTTTAAATTATGGAAAAATAAAAACAAATTACAAATCCCAATCCAACCAATATTGATTTTATCCATTAAAAAAATTGATAAATTTATTTTTAAAACATAATAAGAATGGAACAATGAATAAAATTAAAATTAAAATATTAAAAAAAGGTAAATTTTACTAATTATTTGTTAATAGATGCTTGCAGAAAGCGAAAATGAATCAGCTAATGTTTAAAATTGTTAACTTATATGACTTTTTGCAATTTTTATGAAATAATAACTTTGGTTGTTATTTGATGAGATTCACTTTCCCTTATTTATTTTTTCAACCTCTAAATTATTATTTTTATTTAATCAAAGTCACTTGATCGCAGAAGTTTTCAATCCCCAAAAAAACATATAAAATTATTATTTTTTAAATTTCAAAGTTTAGTCTATAAAATTTTATAAATTTAACTATTTAAAATTTTTAAAACAAAATTTAATAAAATTTGTTAACAAAAATAATAGAACAGGCATATTAAATATGAAAAAAGTGTGGGTTTCACACAATTGTTACAAAAAGCATGTAGCTGTTTGATTTTATAAATCATATTATTTAATTTAATAATTAAATAATTAAATGTAATAATTAAATAATTTAATTTATTTAAAGTAAAAATTTTATGTAATTTTATTTTTGAGAATAATAAAACTGTTAAAATGTGTGGAGACACATAACTTGGTTAAGTCTGGACTGAGGATATGATCTCCAATACTGCCCGTTATTAGTCTGTGATGGGCACCTTTTGGGTGAGCTTGAATGAATTGGTGAGGCTTGTTTACGCTTGCGGCACATGAATTTTGTCGCAGATGAGTGGGATACAAGGGCAAAACAAAGATTCTGTTTGTCATTAGTGTTCATGTCATGTTTTTGTGTTTGTCTGCAAATGTTGAGGCACCTCTTCAGCTAATCCCCTTCTGTTGCCATCTTTCTGCATGAACGGCAAAAGTTTGCTTCAGCAACACTTGTCTTCGCCTTTTGGGTCTACAGAGGGCCACTTTTCCGAACTCAAAAAGTGCAGCTGTTGGTGTTCTGTGATTTAATTGGGCCCCCATTGGGCTTGGTTCCCAACATTTGACATAAGACACTCAATGGGCTAACACTTGACCACTTAGGCCTAGGTTTAAAGAGGAAAGGGGCCCTCTGGGCCTCCCCACCAGAGCGGTAGAAAAACTCGCGTCTCTTGAAAATGTATGGGTTGGATTAAAATAAATAAATAAATATATAAAAGAAGTTTTTTTGCAGAACACAGATCAATTTTTAAAATATTTAAATTTAGAGATGATCATCATATATTATATTTTCTATCAAGTTTAATGTTATTTAAATATTACAATAGAATAAAATGATATATATATATATATATGCTAATTAGTCTTTAAATATATGCATTATATGTTTAAAAAATTAATTACAAAATAATATAATTTTTTATAATTTTTTTGAAAAATATAATTAATGTCATATTAAATAGTTAACAAAAAAAGTAATTAAATGCTAAAAGTTGTAAAATAGAGAATAGTTTTTAATAAGATATAATATTTATAAAAAATTATAGTTTAATTTTTAATAAAAAATATATTTTAGGTCGTTAAAATAATTGATATGATATTGAAGACGTATTAAAACAGTAGATATTAAAAAATTATAAATATCAGTTTGTTTATTAATAGGGCATAATATTTAAGATGAGAATAAATATAATAATTTATAAAAATTGACTTTATTTGTAATTTGTTTAGATATTTTAAATTTATAATAAATAATATTCTTTAGAAAAAATTTGAAAATTATATTAAATATATTTCTACCATATACATATTTGTATATAACATAGGCTATTATTTTATAAATTGTACATAAACTATTAGTTGGTAGTTTTTAAAATTACCGAGTCTCCTTAAAGTTAATTTTAATTTTAATTTAATATTACCACATGATATGTGGCCAAGGAAAGGAAATAAAGTGAGTGATATTCGAAATATGACAGGGATGAGGGGTAGTATGCAAAGGACTGTCTTGTAAATAACCCAAAGAAAGGAAGACAAGAAGAAGACCCAAAAACGACAAAGCAGCCCCACTCAGAAATGGATACTTGTGACTACCGCTCCACTGAGAAATACGCAGTGCGGAATTTGATGCCTTACAAAAATCTAAGCAGGGCGGTCACAGTTGTTTGTTCCTACAATTCCCAAGTTTTAACCTTTTCCATTTTTAGGGCGATGATGACGTGGACGTGGTTACAAAACTTAAAAGACAAAGCCGAAGCCCCTCTTCCAAAATTCAATTGCCACCCCACTACCCCATTCTCTCTCTTTCTTACCTTAGCTTTATTATTATGCGCACGTTTAGTTTTCATTTCGTCGTCTCCTACTGCCCGATACTGCTCCCTACTCTCTCTGTAAAAATTTTTTCTTGACCATACATCGCCCACAAGGCCAAACCTTTTTTGCCCCAACACCGCAGAGCCACAGACACAGCTCCCCAAACTTTAAATCCCCCTTCCTTCCTAGAATTGGTGGGTCTTTCTCAGCCATCAATCCCATTTAGATTTTTCCCCGTATATAATTAATTACTCCCTTTTGTTACTATGGGGAAACGGAAACGGATTTCTGATCAGACTCAGGGCCAAAGCGATCATCAACCCCTTTCCTCTTCTCTCTCTGCCGGTGCGTTTCTTTTTCTTCTGATTCTAGATGTTTTTAAACGTTATCAGCGTAATGTAATGAGAAAGATAAGAAATCAAATTGAGCTACTTGAAGAGAAAGGTTCCATTGATGGGCACCTGAGAAAACGTGATAACTCTACTTAATTGGGCCGATCTTGTTTCAGGTGGGATTTTTGTTCTTGTTTTTGCTTCTCTATTTATCTATCTTTTTATTAGATTAAAAAGGAATGAAGCAAGCTATTGCCTTTCTTGTTCTTGGATGTTCACTTTTTACCCTTTTCAGTGGTTTAGGTGGGGTTCAAGGGTTTGGTTATCTGTTTTCGCTGGCAAGATTTGCTGCTATGATATCGTAGTTTACTTGGCGAAAATGCATTTAATCAGTTTTGATTATTGGTTCTTCTGATATCTGTTCTCTAACCCTGCTTACTTTTGATTTTATCACTACCTGATCAAAATTATTTCCCTTTCTTAGTTTGTTTTTCGTTTTTTATTTTGGGTTTGGGGGTGGGGGTTATTAAGGAGGGGGAGTGGTACTTGAATGGGCAGCTGTTTTGGTGGCAGATAGATTTCCAAATTAAATGACAGATAATTGAGTGCATGCACATTGCTTCCTCGTTTTCTTATTCTATTTTTCTGAGTAGAATTTAAGGCGTCACCTCATGTCTCGTGATTCTTTGTCGAGTCCTGATACTTGAATAAGTACTTAACGTTTCTCATTGTCTCTCTTTCCATCTATTACTGTGGTTGAACTGTAGATTAGTATGTTTTCACCACTCAAATTTAATTAGGATCTCGATTGACCTGGGCGTTGCTTGTGCTGTAATCTTAGGAATTATATTTTAGTGCTTGTTTAGGCTTGGATCTCAACATCTTATTTGCATCTTCCGTGCTCGTGTGCTTCAGCCACTTCTTCCATGCGGCAGATATATTAGTGTCAAAGATTGTTAGTTGATGCCACCACTTATTTGAGCATTTCCATGCGTTTATCTTCATAAGCAGCTGTTATTTATCTTACTTGGCTTTCCTTCTCGTCCCTTTCCCTTTACTAGAAGCCTGGTAGATGATGGAGTCATAACAGCCCCCAATCTACGCTTGGATTATAAAATTTTTCCTTGTTAAGTTCTTGAAGTATGGTCAGTTTTTGACATTTACATCATTGATCATTAAGTGGTTTAGCTTGGTCCATCATGGATTAATAGCACAATTTTATTGCTATACTTTGGGACACTCCATTTTCAGTTTTTTACAATAACAAGATATTTCCTATGGGATTGTAACCCAGACAGTGACATTTTGAGTGCATTGTGTTTTTTAGTTTTACTCCGTATTGTGTGAATTTGTCATCCATATATGATGATTGTTGTGCTTCTTGTCAAATATTGCAGAAGCTATGCCATGCTCCTCCGAGATGGAACTATTGTCTGATGAGGTTGGCTTGCTTCTCCTATTCCTTCAAGCTCTAATCTTTTTTTATTGTTAACTCCTTCATTGATATATTAAGAGTTCCTTTGATGTGAAATTCTTTTTCACTTCCATGGTTCTTGTATATTTTTATTCATGGTTTATAAGGAGTGTCATGTACAATGCTGTGCAGACACAGAATATACAGTTCTGCTTGTCTTTGGAAGTAGTATGAAAGTAGACCACATGCATCACATTTACTGCCCTTTTATCATTTTTCTACGTAATTGACCGGCTACTTTCTATTTTTTTTCTCTCTTCCTTCCCTTCTTTATAGAAACCTTCACATTCAGGCGACCCTGGTGCAGTCCCTCTGCCCCCTGTCTTGGATATGACAGACGGATCTATGAAGCTACTAAACGTCCATCCAACTATGGCCCATCATCATCAGAGTCTTGGCCGTTCTATATTTCTGAAACGTTCACGGCATTACTATGGCCACCAGTATTCTCGACGTAACTCTGCCAATCATGCTAATGCATCGTCTTCTCGTGGCAAGGGCACTTGCCAGCATGACGAGAGACTTTCTTTTAAGTTGGCTTCTCAATCCAACTTAGAGTCCAAACGGCACGCGGGTCTGTCCTTAATGCCTCTAGCCCCGTGGATGTTAATTTTCAAATTTCTTTCTTAGTGATAAAGTTAGTTTATATTACATATGCCTTGGCATATGGTGTGATTAGAAAGGTGACCACTATATAGCCATACCCTATTATACTGCTTGTATTTTGATACGATTGTTAAATTTTGGGTCTTTTCTTATTTTTTAAGCACTACTTTGTTACCGGTTCAGTTTTTCTGGTTGGCAGAATATTTTATTCAAGGTTTTCTTTTGTGTGTTCTGCAACTGAGTTCTTGACATTTTTTTATCCAGAATATAGAGAGAAGATGTTTTCCAGGCCGGAGAGAATTCGGTCCAGTTCCTTAGTGATGGATGCAGTATCAACTGATGTAGTAAAGATGGCATGTGGGATTTGTCAAAAGCCACTGAGACGAAGAGTTTATTTTCTTGGAAATTCACTACCTTCCAATGAGCTTTCAGTTGTGGCAGTTTTAGTCTGTGGTCATGGTTATCATGCGGAATGTTTGGAGCAGAGAACTAGCCTTGAAGAAAGGCGTGACCCGCCATGCCCTCTGTGTGCAGGTTTACTTTTGCAGGTTGATGACTCTAAAGGTCAAGAATAGTTTTAAGATAGATGAATTATAGAACTTAACACTGATCATGTAGGAATGACAGAGTTTTTCAGAGAGTAATATGGAAGATAAGTTGTTCTGCTACAAATGGACTGAGAATGCTAGGTTACGGACCCAGTAGTCTATTTGGTCTGCATTACCAGTTAGTAGGATTAGTGGATAGGGGAGCATATGCATTATTTCTTTTGTATTAATACATTTTCACTAGTTTGAATAGAGGCATAGATATTAACTCATGCTTTGTTTTTCTGAGTGACGACTGATAATTTTCAGTTCTGTAAATGTGTCAAAATTCTGATGATTTTCTAATGGTAATAATCCTTCTGTCTTCGGTTTTCATGCCTTCTACGTGGCATTGCCTATTTTAGCTGTTCAAATAAAGGTATACCTAATGTTTTGCAAAGCAAGTAACATCACAGATTTTTTCAATTGGATGCGAATAACAATCTGCGTTAAGGTTTGTACATAATTTGAGTTGTTTAGAAAACTACAAAAGGTCCAAATTTGTTAAGCAGTGGCTTACTTAGAATATGTGATGGGTTTATAAAGAACAAGCGGAGGAGGTATGATCAATTTCTTCTGTTGAACAATTATTAACCTTACTCATTGAGGTTGCCATTTATGGAAAGTTAAAGAAAGGTAAGAAGCAAGCAAATAATAAGAGAGACCCTCTTTGGAGGCCAAGATACCTCATGGATCCTATTAATGCTGGTGTGATGGTGATCTCATGCTTAACATGGAAGATGAGGCCGGTGTCGCAAATCTTCTTGCATTTGATTTTGTAAAACCCATGTTGGGATCTATCTTATACCCTTCTGCTGGTAAAAATGGATAATTTTGGTACTATAATATAATTCATGACCACCTTATTTCTGTTTTTCAACTCAGTAATCTAAATAAAGTGAAAGAATTGAAAGTAGAAAAAAATTGTATGCTTTTAGAACAGTGAGTAGATCTCTGCATAAAGACTGTGTCAAAAGGTCCATTTCCAATTTCCTTCGATCACAATATTTCCACTGAGGGAGGCATGCAACGCCACTCTCTGTGCAATGGCAACCTATCCTATGTACATACAGGCGCGAGAAGCGGCATTAGGGATACACAGGCAATAGGAAGGAGATCGTTTGTCCAGGCAGCTTTGTGTTGGGAATCCAAACACCAGAATTTATGCTCCATTGGAAGACCCATCCTTTAGTATTGGTGCATCTCAGAGCAAATTTGGAAATGATCTCATAAAATAAGTTTTTTGTTTTATTATTCTCAAACCTATTTTGAAATATATTTCTTCCAAACAAGTTTTGTGATATTTTGGGTTTAGAGAACTGTCTTCAAAATAAATATACAGATCTATTTTAAAATACAAAACACACTTTCAAACAAGCTCTACAATTTCTTTTGGCAGAAGCTTAATTTTACAATTTCTTTTACCAGGGTATTAATTTCACAAAATAGATAATCCACTTTGTTTCCCGTGTTCCACCAAAATTGGTCTATTACCAGGACACTTAATGCCTGGATATAGATCACCCGTAAATAATTAAATCTAAGCAGTAAATTAGGAATTTTGTACCAAACGGCACCTATGAGAAGAGGCAAAATATTCTTCAGATTTTTAGAGTGCTGTTTCACAAAGCAGAGGAAAATACAGAAAAGAACATGCTATCCAATTTGATAGAGACATCTAAATGTTGAAATGATCAGCGTCTAACATAAACTGTTACGATAAGAACTTGTAAGGAAAATAAATTTGTACACAGAGCTCGTCTAATTTATGCATTAGTACTGGCAGTGCAAAGGGACTCATGATGTCTCTTTACATGTAGCTTTGTTGTGACCTGTTCCTTTGCACTTCGTACAGGAAACAGTTTTTTTAACTACCCCGGTTGTTTTATTCTGATCTTTCTTATGTTGGCATGGCGGCTTAGGAGTGCAAGGAGGAAGTACATTTTCGGCTCCCTGTGTCGCTTCTCCACTACTCTTGAGATTCTCAGATACAGGATTTATGGATTCTGAGTACAAACTTAGGAAATTATCAACTGTGAAGTATTTCAAGCAATAATCATAGATACTACGACCAGTGCAGTTAAAGACAGCTATTGCGTGGCGGCAAGGTAGCCCAGTTGCTTTCCATTTTAAACAGCTGCAGTCCCACTTATCAACATCCACAACATTAATGGAATCATCGTGAACCTCAAATAAGGTATCTGATGAGAATAATACCTTAAGACCATGTGCTTGAAGAATTTCTTCCTGTAGCTTTTCCTCCTTCAGTGGAGTCAGTTTTCCTGACCACTTGCTTGACTCTATTCGGCGATCATTGATCAAATCCATTGTCTTACATCTTAGCGCTTCTACCTTCTGTGTTATGGTTAGTTCACGCACTTCTTCAATCCAATTGGCATATAACTCTGCAACATTAAACATAATATGATTGCAACGCTCACCCTTGAATACTGCATTTGTCCATTGTTCTAGTTCAATTTGCATGACCCAATCATATGCTGCTGATGAAACCTTTTTAATCTGTTCTGTGGATATTTTGAATTG
Source organism: Dicorynia guianensis (assembly GCA_037013595.1). NCBI lineage: Eukaryota > Viridiplantae > Streptophyta > Magnoliopsida > Fabales > Fabaceae > Dicorynia > Dicorynia guianensis. Next base: position 26,883,521 of record JASUAB010000015.1, read on the forward strand.
ATCAAGCCGCAGTGCATTTGCAGCAGCCAGAAAATTAACATGCAAAGAAGGCTTTCCATCGCCATGGAAAGGCCCCTTTAGGTTTCTCTTGAAGCTTTCCAAGAGGTGGTACATAGAGTAACCATGGTAAGCATTCTCAAATACTTCTAGAACTGTTTGCTTTAATCCCTTCTCTCTGTTAGACACAAAAGTCACAGGCTGTGAAGTTGCTAAAGCATTCTTCAACTGCTCCAGAAACCAATGCCAATTATCGTCATTCTCAATATCTGCTATACAAAATGAAACAGGAAACACACCATCATTCCCATCTAGCGAAGTAGCAGTCAACAGAATCTCATGATATTTAGATTTAAAAGATGTGGCATCAAGGAATAGAAGAGGCCGGCAACCAATCTGGAATCCATGTACCATAGCATGAAAGGATACAAAAAGACACTGAAATCTTCCATCATCTTTTGTAAGCAGCTTGACAAAACTGCCAGGATTTGCGTCTACCATATTCTCAAAGAGCCCTGGCAACTGATTGTATGCCTCTTTGTATGAACCCTGCAGTTGCTCTCTTGCATCCTCAATTCCACGCCAAACTTGCGTATAGTTCAGCTCAATCCCAAAATCTCGCAGAATGCCATTGGCAATCTCCTTTGGCTTGTAATGAGGGCTATCTCGTAATCTGTCCTTTATGATGCCTACCAACCAATTCTTTGTAGGATGAGCAGACTTCCAGGACTCTCCACCACAAGTGTGGGACATATCCATCTTTTTAACCTTAAATGAATGAGCAGATGGGACCCAGGATGCATGAATCCTCCAAGGACATCCTTCAGCCACACATCTACCACTGACACGATTCGTGTCATTTTTTATTAACTTATATGCAAAACGATGTGCTATGGCATATTTCTGCAAGGCATCACGAAATTCATAGACGCTTTTGAAGTCCTGACCGATGCCAGTGATTGCATCTTTCCACAATGCAACTAATTTTTCTGGTGGAGCATCATTCGAGCCACCAACAGGAAAGGAATCATCAGAAACGTCTTTACAGGGTGAATTATCTTGTTGGTCCTCCACATCATCAGCAACTTCAGTAGTACTATGATTTTTGACAATCTTTTTCCGCGGAGTCACCTTTCTTTTCTCTTCTGTCTTTTCGGCCAGTGCAACTATTGTAGGACCATTTGCACTAATTGTCCAGGATGCAGTCCGCCTTCGTTTCTTAACAGTATCTGCAGGAGTAGAATCCATATCGCTTAAGATTGGGCTGTGGGAGATTGCTTGGGCAGCAATAGAAACAGAACCAGTTGGAGTGCAACAAGCAGCACCATGATCCACAGTGACAGCATGGACTGGAGAAAGATTTGAGGAAGTACCAACTATTGGGAAACTCTCGGTAGTAAATTTAACAGAAACAACAGAATCAGCAGGAATTGATGCAAAAGGGAGAGGGGTAAGTGAAGTCATTCTGTTGGCAGCTTGAAGTACAGTATTAGTGGTAGAGGCAATAACAGGGTTCACGGTTGCAGCCAACTTTAGTTCACTTGTCCTGCAAATGATGACTTGCTTTAATGAATGTAATTGCAGCAATGGAACTAACTCCATAGCAAATCCTAACACAGGAGGCATTATCATTTTTTCATCAGACAGTTTCATTCTCTGCATTTTTTTAATAAATTGACAAAAATGCCCTTTTCAGAATAACTAATTGCGCATCAATTTTATAATTTTCTAAAAATGAAATTAATAAAGGAAAATTTCCAAAAGAAAAAGAAAAGAAACCTGCTAGTGGCGTTTAAAGCTTCATGATCAAAACCTTCTCTCCCAGTAACAAACAAATCAGCAGTCACTGAATTCTCATGAAAATCATACATCCTCTTCAGGTCTTTGTCATTTGATAAACTGATTAGAGTTTTCCTATTTCCTGGAAGAAAGTACTTGATGGACAAGGTTTTATATTCTAAGTTCCACAATTCTGCAAGTTTCATTTTCAGATCATCAAATCGTGTTTCTTGATTGATCTCCACTGCATGCGCTTCACCTCCGGTATATGACATAGAGCCATTGTCATTTGTCAAAAATTCACCACCAGATTGGCAAATCAATATAAGCTTCCCCTTTACCATTGCAAACACTTCAGAAGTTCAAATAAATGTCAGTGAGTATATGTTATAAATATACCTCAAGTCAACTGCTGAATTATTAATTGCATTCAGTTATCATAAGCATGCAGAGAAAGGCCAACTTTTGCAAAGAAAGAGCACTTATGCTCTTTACTAAGTTAACAATCTGTAAGATGGTTTTGAAGAGAGATTTAATAAATAATATTCTTATACATTGTTTCTTACAAAGAATGAAACAACAAAACATAGGAGTGACATTCAATGATAAATGACTCCAACTATCTTCCCCCCTAAATGACTCCAACTATCTTCTCCCCTGGCTCTCCGATGGCAAAGCTAGAAAGTGAGGAGGGAAAAGATTTATCCAGAGAATGCTATTTCGAAACAAAAGATAAACAAGAGTAGTCATCAAAATTCTCCCAATGACAGCTATGGTAAAACACAATAACTAATAAAATACAAAATTTCAAAAAAAAAATGTTATAGATTGAGACAAAAGTGAAAGTGAGGAATATACATTGAAGCATTTCAATATAGCCATGAAATTTAGCAACAGAGCCAGCGACCAAAAAAGCATATGGTAAGAAGCTTGAGATTTCTAGTTATCTTAAATTGCTATTTTAACTAAAGATAATTCATGTAATCAAATTACTTATCAAACAAACTGTGTTATCTAACATCACTGACTTTAATTTGCAAAAACATAGCATTTTGTCCCCTTCTCTAAAGCTCACAGAATGCTAATCGATTACATGTTGGGGAACATACAAAAGTACAAATCAAGGATACCCTAGTTTACACTACTTGTCCTATGGACAAACACAACCAAAACCAAGACTTTGCAGTTTAGCAGTCATAGAACATTTGGGTTGTCAATTGTCACCAAAGGCCATACCCAATTTTCTTTTTTCTTTTTTTTTTCTGTTTTTTAACGTAAACAAAAAGGAGACAGGAAAATGAATGGCAAACTTTATATCATAGATGTTTAGGTCGAAACAGTCTGCAGCAAAGTCAACTGATACAGCATATAAAATTGCCCAGTGATCAAATCTGTCAAAAGGATTCCATCTCATGCACAAAATCTGTGAGTTTATAGTCACGAATTATGAATACAAGAACATCAATGTGCCCCTGCAATTGGTCTAAAAAGGTGGAAAGAAGGTTATTTATGCATGCCATAAAGCCTACTTAATCAGAATAGCATTCACAAAAAAGAAAAAATGGAGCCAGAGAAAAGAACCCTAATTGAGCAGAAGAAGAAGAAGGACTTACCCCGGGAAGACGAGTAGCTGCAAGGACTTTTAGGTGGAAAGAAAACCTACAATTGGGGCCTTTCGAAAATAGGGAAAAGAACAGTAGATGGCCCAAGCCGTGAGATAGGGATATGGTTGGAACGTCAGAAAACCCGTAGGGGTTTTTTTGAAGAATCAAGAAATAGCATATTACGAAACGTAGAAGCATTAATAACATTGTCACTGACTTGTGGGAAATTATGAGGTGCGCCGAGGTTTCTTCCTCTAGTAGATTTGGATTAAGCAAAGTGTGCACAAGCCACGTAGATAATAATTATATTATGGCCCACTTTTAATAAAATCTCAACAATGCATTAGTAGCCAAAGAAGTTTAGGTCTTCTTCTTTTTTTTTTTACAATTAAAGAATTATGTCTTCATGTTAATTTCCCAATAAATATACTTAAAGTTGGATTTGACTCGAATATATAAAATTAATTCAATTTTGACATGTCTATATATATATATATATATAAGATTAGAAATGTGTGATATATTTTTTTTTATCAAATTTAAATCAGTTGTCACACAAAACACATGTATATCCCTAACCTAATCAAACCTAAATTTAACTTGAACATATCATTATTTGGGTTTGAACCAAAATTTTCAGATCTAACTTTACCCAAATTGATCCACCTCTTTTTTTTTTTTTAAATTCAACTTTATCTAACTCATTAAAAAATTTTAATTTATCTTAAGAAGTGTTAACTTTCATAATTCATTGATCACATAATTTATATAATCATAAATTCATAATTATAAATTATATATATAAATTATGTAACATAATAATTGTTAAAAAAATTATTCATTTTTTTAGCAGAAATAACTAAATTTCATTTAAACACTATATTTCGAGTTTAAGATAATATGTATATAAAAAATATTTTTGAAAAAGTTTTCTCAATTTGAATCTAATTTAAGTTTAAATTAATTATAAATTAAAAAAAATAAAATAAATTTATACCCTATAAATATCGAACAGTTAAGAACAAATAAAAAAAATTATCCATTTATCTTTGTTGCCTCATTTGTGTGACTTGCACACAACATATACAACGACAGGCTGACATGGTCTCTGGACTGCACGACTACGCCAACTCAAACACTTCTCACTCAAGCTGTTGGTCGCTCAAGTCGGCCCACGTGCACCCCACGTGCACCATATCCTGTCTCTTGTTGCAATTGATTGGTTTTATTTGCAGTCTAGTCCTTAATTTTATGCTATATAGCCTGCACTGTCTTCTTTTCCATGCAGCTACTCTACGTGTAACCAATACATGTCTGTTTCAGATAATACTCATACATCCCAATGTACTTTCTCTCGTTAGTGCTTGGTATGATCATAGTTCATGTGTCCTAATAGAGGGTAAGTCCCTTTCAGATTTGGACTTTTTAAAGGTAAACCCACTTGATGATAAATGATAGAGATCTCTCCACCACAAAATGATGCATTGATGCTTCAGAAAGAATTTAACAAGTAAACAGTTGGCCCATTTTGGGTATAAACCATGAGACATTCACTATCTCTCTCTCTCTTTTTATTTTTTATTTTTGTATCATAAACTTCTAGAATAAACAATAATTACACTATTGTTAATTGGTCAACACTACACTGAACTAATATTTAGGCAAGTTCTTTCTAGCAAGAATCTGATTCTATATCATTTGGGTCTTATATATTAGGCCACATGATATTGCTTTTTTACTTGCAACTCATTGCTTTGAAAATCTATGACACAAGCATAAAGATAATAAGCTGATTGTGATAATATAACATTAACAATATAAATTATTAATTTTCTTCTTATACGAGGACAACCCATTTGATGAGTTTAAATTTGTAGTTAAATGTGTATAGAAGTTATTTAGTCTTTTAAGATTTTGTGAAAGACTTTTGAATTCCCACTTAGTAAAAATTTTATTCATGACTTGCTCTCAAAAAATTGTGAGAGAGAGAGAAAAAAGAAGAAGAGAAAAGTTATAAAGTTAAAAAATTTTCTTTTTGAACAAATTTGTTATTCCATTGTCATTCATTGTTAGATTGGATTAAAATTTTGTTGAATTATTCAAAGTTTTTCATTTTGAATAGTAGAGATTTGATTTTGAATTTTAGACCTACAAATTTCTACTTTATTTTACTGCCTTTCTTCCATTAAACTTCAATTATTTACATTTTTATTGTCAATAATTATTATTTTTAATGTATTAATGATTATATGCCTCTAATTTTATTAAAAAAACATTATTTCTATCTATCTATTATTATTATTGATAGTGTAAAATTTATCTAAATTAAGTCTTGTGATTTACTTTTTCTATGTTAAAAAAGTTTTTATATTAAAAATCTTAATATTCATAAATTTATTTTCTATTACAACACATATTTTATTTTTATTAGTTTTAATAGGTTTACACAAATAATTAAAAGATATTAGTGATCCTTAGTTATTATATTTTGTGATTTGCATAATTGAATTACTCCACTCCTGCACTCAACATTTTCAACAAAACATTTATTTATAATTAAGTCAAAATTTGGAGGAAGGCTAGAGACTTGATTCAATAGAAGATACATGAATTACTTGTATCAATTTCCAAGCCCGTTTGAATTAGTTACAAGTAAAATTAATTTCGATAAAATTATTAAAATTTATTTATATAAATTATGTAGACCTTACTTGATAAATACAATGATACAAATATTTTTGAAAGAAATTATGAGAGTGATACACACTTTTTATTGTTAAAATTTATTATAAAATTACCTACGAAATATTCAAACTGGTAATGTGTCTCTAAATAATTAAACCACTCACAATATATTTGTGATTAATTATATAAGTCACGAATTTAAATATAATATATTTTTTATTAAATATAATTTACTTGATTTGTATTATATATATTTATAAGATTAATTAATTTAAATTAATGTTAATTACCTTAAAAAATTTAAATACGTGTGTTATATAAAGTATTTAATAGTATTATTTATAAAAGATATATAACTTAATACAAATCTAAATCTGAATTTAACTTGCAACATCCTCATCCTTTAAATAATTTTTTCAAGTTAAATTTTTTTTTCTTTTTTTAATGATAATGAGGCATTCAAATGGTGTTAGACCAAATGACCAACAATAACACAAAGCTCGAAAATTAAAACGTACAAATGAGAAGGCAAATTAGTCTTTCCACGCAAATTTGTCTAACAACCTATCATTTTTTTGAGTCAATCTATTTTTATGGGATTTTGGAAACAATATTGTCAAAAAATTTCATGACAGCGGATGATTTTGCTGTTTTTAAGCTGCTTCCTCAATTTCCAAATAAACAAAATCAAGAGGGCATCATAGCAAAACCCCAAAATTCCGATGATCAAACATTTCAAAACTACTATTTAAACGTTGGGAAGATTCGAATATTCACATCCGAACAAAACGAAACGCGGATCGGACGACTATAAGGCACGATCGCACCCATCCATTAACCATTTCACCAACTCAAGACCAGGCCTCAATTTGCCAACTCGGACCAAAGCTTTAAAAACGCCAATAATTTCTCTCCCGGTTCCCACGTTCCTTTCTCATTTTCATCCACTCTCTGTCTCCCCCTGCCGGGAAAGCCCCGATTCCGGTGGCGGGAATGAACTTTGACTGTTAGGTGAAATTGGGTTTTCTTTGTTCTTGCATATTTTTGGCCAAAGGAACCAGTTTTCTTCTTGTTTTTGTTTTTGTTTTTGTATTTTTTTCTTTTGGGGTGCTTGGCTTTTCAGAGAATGGTGACTTCGGTGGCCTCTCCGAGAAAGTCTATTGCAGAAAAGGTGTTTCAGTTCGGAGGGCACCATCACAGCAGTAAGAGTCAGAGGAGGAGCGGCGATGAGACTCAGATCGATTACGATGACGATGACGACACGGGGATGGAGCTCGTGGAGCTTGGAGCTGAAAGGACGCAGAACGTGTTGATTCTGATGAGTGATACCGGCGGTGGACACAGAGCTTCCGCTGAAGCCATTCGTGATGCGTTTCAAATGGAATTTGGGGACGAATACAAGGTATTTTGATCTCTAATATTTTTTCTGTGTTCATGGCTTTTGCTTAGTTTAGCCTCTTATGTCCTTTGCTCTCCCCATTTTGCGGTGGTTTTTGAGGTCTTTCCCTGTCTAATATATTTTGGATCTGCAATTGTTGCTCTCTTGCATTTTTCCTCGGAAAGAAAACATTGAAATTATTTAAAAAGGATTCGTTTGGATACTTCTCGGACCTCCTTGGTTTATTTTCTGGCTCCGGCTTTTGTTCTTTGGGATTTTGTTTTATGCAAAAAATTTCTGGCATGAGGTATTTCTGTGCTTCATTTGCTTCTGTCATTTCTTGTACAGTGCCAACACAGGCTTTGTCGCTACATTCCATTTTCCTCTGGGAGCTATTTGCCCTGCTTTTTACAGGGGCAAAAAGAAGTTTCAATGCAGATATCAGTTTTTGTGGCCTATTTTAGAAACTAAATCAAGTTCATTTATATTTGTGTACTAATCGAATACTGTTTAAATTTTCAGATATTTGTTAAAGATGTTTGGAAAGAAAATGCGGGCTGGCCATTGAACGACATGGAGAATTCATATAAGTTCATGGTTAAGCACGTGCAGCTATGGAAAGTTGCGTTTCATAGTACCTCTCCCAGATGGATACACTCTTTGTATTTGGCTGCCATCGCTGCCTACTATGCCAAGTACGTTCCTCTTGTATTCTTTTCCTCTTATCTTTGTGTGCAACTTCGACCCTTTGCTTCATGACAATTAATCAATAACTGCAAATGAACTGCTCAGTTATATAAATTACTTTATTGTAAACTTTGTTAAGTAGTTTTGTCATCAAAATCTGATTTAACTTTGATCCTTTAAACGTAGATCATGTACTTTTTTTTCCCCATTATTTCTGTTATACTGCTTTTGTGCTTTTCCTAAAGATGACTTTATGGGCCATTGTTTCTCAATCATTATTTACTTCTTAATAATTGCAATTATGGCTATTTACCTTTGTTACAAAGTAGCATAATTAATTTTGCCAGCTGGAAAACGCAATACCTTTAGTTTGTGGGGTGAAAACATTTGCAAATCACAAATCTAATATATGATGAATCAATTGGCTTTTTCTAAGTTGTATTGTACTGTAAAATTTTCAGGGAAGTGGAGGCAGGACTGATGAAGTACAAGCCAGATATTATAATCAGTGTCCATCCCTTGATGCAGCATATTCCTTTGTGGGTTCTCAAGTGGCAGAATTTGCACAAGAAAGTGATCTTTGTTACAGTCATCACAGACCTTAATTCCTGCCATCCTACTTGGTGAGTTGACTGCACCATTATCGTTTTATTGCTCTGAGAAATGTTAATTAGCCAATTTTCACAGGCTCTAAACTTTAAGCTATTTTTAGGTTTCATCCTGGGGTCAATAGATGTTACTGCCCATCGCAGGCGGTGGCCAAGAGAGCTTTACAAGATGGCCTAGAAGACTCTCAAATTCGCGTATATGGCTTGCCCATCAGGCCTTCTTTTGCCCGTGCAGTTCTCTCAAAGGTATGTATTTTGGAGGACTGAGTTCTATGTGCAATTTTGCTCTAAGGATGGAACTAGTAGGTTGAGTTTTTTTCCCCTATGTCTTTGTTGCAGGATCAATTAAGAGAAGAATTTGAGATGGACCCCGGCTTGCCTGCAGTTTTGTTGATGGGGGGTGGTGAAGGCATGGGTCCCGTCAAGGAAACTGCCAAAGCTTTGGGAGAGTCACTTTTTAACAAAGAAGCTGGGGAACCAATAGGGCAGTTAATAATTATATGTGGTCGTAATAAGTCCTTAGCATCTACCCTTCAATCTCTTGAATGGAAAATTCCAGTAAAGGTAATTGGATTCACACCTTAAACCTCTGATAATCTGATATGGCAAATAGAGACAATCATCATTGAATGGCGTCCCCTCAAATTTTGTTTCTTGTTTTGTGTAGGTGAGAGGATTCGAAACCCAGATGCAGAAATGGATGGGAGCCTGTGACTGCATAATAACAAAAGTAAGTTCAACCAATGTGCTCTTAAAATGCTACTCATGACTATATTAGCATAGGAGTATGTTACCATAGGCTCATGGGTGTTATATTTTTTGCAGGCTGGACCAGGTACAATTGCAGAAGCATTGATTAGAGGGCTCCCCATCATCCTTAATGACTATATCCCAGGACAAGTAAGCTTATAAACTGTTCTACTCTCTTTGCCAATTGGCTGTTCTTCTTTCTTCCTTTATTAATATTCAAATGCAACTGTGACTGCAGGAAAAGGGTAATGTACCTTATGTGGTAGACAATGGGGCTGGTGTCTTCACCCGAAGTCCTAAGGAAACAGCAAGAATTGTGGCCGAGTGGTTCAGCTCAAAATCAGATGAACTCAGAAGAATGTCAGAGAACGCGCTCAAGTTGGCACAACCAGAGGCAGTGTTTGACATTGTGAAGGACATTCATAAGCTAGCTCAGCAACGCGGGCCTTTAGCCAATTTTCGATATGAGTTGACGTCATCGTTTACTAGTCTATTCTAATTGATAATAGTCGCACTCCAGCATCAAGATTTTTCCCCTGATATAATTGACATGTACAGTTTAGTCCCAAATCATCATTCTTTAGCCTGGTGGCTATAAGGTCTGATAAACAAGCTCTGATATTGAAGAGTTTGGATTTATGTAGGCTACTAGGATGCTGTGGGAGTAAATAGGATCGCGTGCAACGTTTTAATATTGTATTGTATCATTTTTTCTAATGGATTTCTTCTTTGATTTCCCCCTCGAAATTGTACTTAACTGTTCAATTTTGGTTCTGTAGCATGCTGACAATATTTGTCTACGGTTGTTATTATTTTTTGCGTGGAAGTTACTTAATTTTCTGGATTTGAATAGCCTCCTGTTATAAGGTTGCTTGAAGTCCAGAAACACTGACATATAAGGCGATGATGCCTATAATCATCATCAGAAGTTCTACTATAATTGAAAACTTGAAAGCAAGACTAAAGTAATGTTTCCAGAAGCAAAGTGAAGATGACGAAAACAAACAAGAAATGGTAAATTTGACAATATCTTGTCAGTCTTGAATCCTCTCTCTTTCTTCTCTAATTTTCGCTTATACGGAGCAATTTTAATAGCGTTGATGATCAGCCAGCACATAAATTTAGCTTTAAACACGGGTATAAGGACTTACCCTTCACTTGTAACCACAAATCAAAGGTAAGACTGAACAGGGTTGAGTGGTTGTTGTACATCACTGTCAAAGGCATGTTAGTTATTGACACCAGTAGCGCCGTTGTTTTAGTCAACAATATGGACCAAGCATAGAAACGGGGCTATGTCAACATATGGCGGGGCTCTTGGCCTGAGATGACCTCAAAATCAAATGAATGTAATTGGATAATAGTTATCAAGTTAATGTAATTTTATTTTGATCATTTACTATTAGAAGTTTTTAATTAAATCTTTTAAAAATTAAAATAGCTAATAATCAATCCTTTTGTTAATTAACAGTATTAAGTTACATACGGACATAGTGGTTATTGCTGACGTACAAAGTTTTCATGTTACTAAATTGGCCATGTAACGTGTCAATTTTTTTTTCATCAACCATAACTAAAACTGCCTCGTTTTGGCTAACAAATAATGCCCAACACGGGGTCGATTTGGCTACGCCCCTTTCTGATCTAAATCGAAGGCTCCATCTGCCCCTAACGAAATAACATTTCATCGAACTTGTAGATAAAGATTGAAGACCGTTTCATTGATGACTCTATTCCCCGCCACTTTCTTTGGCTTGGTCTTCTTCTTACGCCCTTTTCTACATGCTTGACATGTCTTCATCCAATGACTTCTTATTAATATCTGCAGTAACCGCTAATAGTTGACATACCATCCCGAGCTTTATCAAGACCTTGCCATGGGGTTTGGTCTACTAGCCAAGAGCCATATTTACAGAACTAGAGAAGGGTGGCGGGCTGCTATTGTCTGATAATAAGCACGCCTCTGCCATTTCCGACTATGAAAGTATGAAATTCAAAATCCCAAAAGGCTGAACCCAGAACTCTAGAGTATGAGTAGACATAATGCTCTCACACCCACATGAATCCTTCCCACCACTCATGTCCGAATTTCACCCCTTTAGTACTCACCCTTGTCGCTGCCTCCTTTTAATCTTGTCGCTGCTGCGTCGTTTGCGAAAAAGAAGAAGACTAAGGCGTCTTCAATCTGCAGAAACGAATGTTGATGAGAAGAGGGAGGCTTCAAAATGGCGTAGTTTTTGGGTACAATGGGAGGGGGTTTTGCTGCCCCAAACGGCACTTTTTAGTTATGGTTGATGAGAAAAAATTGACATATCAGATGACACGTCATCATAATGAGGTGGCACATTCAGTTATATATAAGCTTATTATATCAGTAGTAATTGTTATATTAGCATATTACTTAATATCATTAAGTGTTAATTCAGGGATTTAATTAATAATTATTTTAATCTTTAAAAAATTTAATTAAAAAATTTTAATAATAAAGAATTAAAAGAGAAATTCTTTAGTCTCTGAGACAGTAAAATAGAATTTTATTTTATTTTTCATATGGGTGGGGAGAAATTGAGCTTAGGTGTGGAGGGAATAGCAAATTTAAGTGATCATTTGAGTTAAGACTTCATCCCAAATTTAACGTTTTAAATTGATATATCAAAGTATTATGTATTAAATTTTTGCTATAAAATAATAGATCACAAATTGATTTAATGTTGTTAGTGTTGCAAAATAATAATGGTTAAGTAACTAACATTAATTTTTCGCTACATTAAATATATAGTGATTTGGGGTGTGATAGAAAGGCAATAAGGATAATGTTAGTAGTATATAAAATAAGTGTACAAATAAAATGCAATGGGAAAAGAGAAACAAAAAAGGGAAAAAAGCATATAAAATAATGTATAAAATTTATACAATTTTAATTTGTATAAGTACCAACATCTGACAAGTGTCTGGTGACAGATGGACCTCATGTGATGACAGACTGTTATCATCCGATAAAGTTGGCTGCTAAGACAAAGCTGCAACCGCTTTACAGTTGGGAGCTATAGTTTATGTTCCTGACAAATATGACTTCTTGTTATTATTGGGAAAAATCTAAAGCCGAAGTTCAATAACATACAGACCAGACACATAATTGCATGGACCATCTTTGTCGTAAAATAATCGATATACCAAACAACGAATCTCAACCTTCTGTATGTTGAGGATGGCAGTCAAAAGCCGAAGACAAATAAGAAAAACGAAAGAAACAAAATGTTCGCCCATACACATTAATTAAATTGTAGATCCAATTGATTATTAGTTTTTTTTTTAATTTTTATAAGTTAAATTTTATAGAAATTTTTAAAAAACTTTTAAATTATTAATTTATTAAATTTTAGAAACTAAATATAAGATTTTATATATAACACTACTTACTATATTTTATAAAAAACTTAATATTGCAATTTTTGTGGTACAAACATTTCTAATACTACAATAATGGAAAAGATATTTGTACACAGGAGTATTCGCTCCCCATGTTTGGATAGAAAAAAAAATAAAAATATAAACTTTATATAAAATTTATATATCTATCATTTTGTTTTGGTAATTATATGTCTATCATTTACGCCTATAACAACAACAGAAAGCTATTTCACTACGTAGCATACATATCCGAACCTCAAACTAAACGATCACATAGCAAGTTGACCAACATCAGAACCTAGGCCAATAGTTGGAAGAAGGAAAAAGGAAAATGGCCGAAGCCACAATGAAGTTGACCATGTTCTCTCTCTTGAAGCAGAATTGGATTTTAATCAACGGCAAGCTGCTCAGATTCACTATTATAGGTTTCACCGACCAGATTTTCTTACTTTATTTTTATTTAATTTTAGTAATTTTTTAATAATTTAATATATAAACTTTTTTATCTCATTATTTTTTTTATCTTTTAATTTTTTCTTTTATCTCTTTTCCATACAATTACAACAAGAAATTCCGCTAGTTGATTTCACCTAATTTTATAGCATTTAGAATCATTGCTTATCTAATGTAAAACAGTTGCTTTGTTAATTTGATTCCTAATCATATTTTCAATAGAATAATCAAAATTTATAATAGCTACATAATTATTTATTTTTATTACTATAAAATAATAACTATAGGTGTAATGGTCCCAGCCTTATTTTAGTGATGGCGCTTATGGAAGTGTCCCTTACAGTATTTTAATGGTAGCTTGGCAGGCCAAGTAGTGTTGTCAAGCCCCGCCCCGCATTATTTAGCAAAATTGTGGTAAATTGGCTTGCATCGTTTAATTCTTGGATCAAAGTGAGATGGATCAATTAACATTTTTGTGTAAAAATATAGTGACTAATATACCAATCCATCTCACCCCATATAAGGACATGAGTTAAGATTACATTTTTTGACCTATAAGAATTTTGACTCGTCTTTTTTGTCTTTTCGTTTAATCAAGGGCCAGCAGGGGATGGACCGCCTATATTGCCACGTCTAAGCGCGAGTTGATGGCCTTGAGAGGTTGCCCTATAAGCGCAACTTATATACAAAACATACAAAAGTCATTGTTTTTGGCTAAATCATAGGTAATTCTCAAGCTTAGTCAATGAATTCCTGTTAAGAAAACTAATAAAAATATTTATTATTATAAACAAAAAAAAAAGGGTTATGGCCACAAAAACCAAAAGTCCAAGCCCTGTTTCCTTTGGGCTGGACATGCTGGGCTTTGCCCGGCAAACGGTCCGCTCAAAGAAGCCTTTGTTTCTTTTTACTTTTTATTTCTGTATCAAGTCTTCTTCTTTGTGACATCCTTTTCCCTTCAATTCAAAGTAAACTCTTCCCCCTTCAATCGGGCAAATTTATGTCTTTCTGACGCAACCGCAGCACACCCAGATCCCAGTCTCACATTTTTCTTCGTCTTCGCATTGTGATTTTCATATTCACATCTGAATCTGAAATCTCAGTGGAGCAAAACAAGAGGGGTTCTATCCCATTTCTTTCTTTCTCCATTTGATCGTTCTATTACTTTCACGAATTTGATTTATTTACGAGAATTCAATCGTAGATATGATGTTCATGTCTCACCGATCTCCATTGCTTTTAATATGTAGATATCGGTTAATTTGTTGCAACTTTTATGATTTTCTCAAGCCCCTTTAATGTCTCACCAGGAATGTTTTAGAAGTATTTGGGCTGCATAGGTTATTCTGACAAGACATCAGTTTATCGACAGAAAAACATGGTACGGGGATTGAGTTTGACTAAAATTTTGTCTTTTTCACCTTTTAGAGTATGGTTTTGGTTGCTATAAATTGGGGGATTGGTGGGTATTAAAATTTTATTAAAACTTTGAATTTTTTCCAATATAATGCCTCTACTGAACCATCACTTGAAATTGATTGTCATGGAAGGTTTATCATTCTTGTTTTGTGGATGAAGAAGAAGTCGATAGAGCTTGTGGGTGCCCTTTACTTCCTTTGAAAAGCCATATAAAGGGACCAGCTCCGACTTCAGATCAAGGTTTCAATTTTTTATCTGTTGAACAATTGCTTGAATATTATTCTCCTCCCCTCTAAATACAGAAATTAAGATTTGCTGTATGCAGACAGAACCGATATCGTGGATGAAGCGATCACATTCTTTCGCGCCAATGTCTTCTTTAGGAACTTCGATATCAGGAGCCCTGCTGATAAGCTTCTTATATACTTGACATTTTACATTAACGTGGCTCTGAAGAGGCTTGAAGGTTGCAGAACTTTGGCAGAAGGAACCAAGGCAATTATTAACTTGGGCCTGGAAAATGTTCCTGTCCCTGGAGAGAGTGGCTTTCCTTTTCCAGGTCTTTTCCCTCATCCACAATCACATCAGGAAGCAGGTGAATGTCTTTGTCTCTCTGTTTTTTTAATCCTAATTTATATGAGGATGCTTCATTATTCTCTTGGTCTTTTCAGTAATGAATAATTCAATACAGTAGTCTTTTTGAAATCTACATAAGGTTACTTCACAAAGATAGCCTTAACCTGTCAATAAGTAGTTTTAATTGGCTGGAAATGTTGCAACAACTGATATATTTTGACAGAATCTCTTGCTGAAGGTAAGGTACGAATGAGATCTTATCTTCAAAATTATTGCTGTATTCATTATAAATTCACATGATGAAACGAGTGTGTCCATGCTTTATTATGTGGTATTATTCATTAGAGAGCAAATTGTTTTATAAGCTTAAGCTATTTGGACACACACCCAAAGCATGCATGTCCGGATGACGCACAATGTGGTATATTGTCTGGATTTCAATGTCAATTTGAAGCTTAAAATAAAACAAAACTGAAAAGGAAGCGTATTCTAAAAACAAGAGACGTATGAAATCCAAGCATTCTCTGGTCTTCACCTTGTGTGATTAGTTTTCCTGAAAGATAGTGGGCATGAAGGTAGATTGTTATTTTAAAAATTAGAAAGATGAGAGCATAGAAAAGAATGAATATCAAATGCAAATGAATTCATAGAAAAGAGGGCATGTAAAACTCCGATTCAGGAATTTCTGTTTCAAATACCTGCAAACCTTAGGCTGAGATTGCTTTTTGAAGACTATAATTTGGCTATTGTAAAGCAATTTTTTTTTACATAGTTTCTTAAGTGGATTGGTGCTTGGACTTCAACTGAAAAATGTATAAGGAGGAAGACCGGTGTTACTTTCTTAAATAGATTAAATTACGTACTTCCTTAGTGAGTAGGAACTGATGATATGGAACTCTTCGGTTCTACCTGTTCCACATGGTATGAAAGTTTTCATTCTTGTAAGCTTCAGCTTTGACATGAGGAAGTAAAGTAGTTTTGCTCATTGTTGGTGCTTCTTGTATCAAGCGGCTGAAATCTTTGACTGGATAGTATATTTTGGTTTTGTGTTTCCACAAATAATATGATTGTAATTAATATTTCTTGGCGCATTTTCCATTGTTGAGATAATCGCACTTTTGCCTTTGACTTGCTTTAGTTAAATTGTTTGTGGACCGTATGTATTCTTACTTTCCACTGTTTGTGGTGTCTCCGACTGCAGAATTGTTCAGGAATTACTTGAAGCAGAAAAGGGAGGAAACAAGTGGGAGGTTATTGAGTGTTGCATACAGACACAATGGGACCCCAAATAAATGGTGGTTGGCTTTTGCAAAGAGGAAGTTTATGAATATAATTGTTCCTTGAATGTTGTGACATTTAGGCAGTGTTTGAATCATTGATTGAGCTGTAAAAATTCATACTCAATGCTATTATGTCTCAATAACATTATTTTTTTGAGGAAAAAAAAGACAGATATTGTTGCTTGTCAGTTTTGAATATACTGATAGCAAAATACAGTGTCTCTTTCAGTATTCATTTTCTTGATAGCTATCACTTCTACTTTGCCCCATGACATCTACAGGTTTATTTAATATATTTTAATTTTGTGATGGGTCCAAACATCTGAAATTGGCACTTTTAAAGTAATTTACATAGTAAAACGCATTGATTTTATCTTTTAAAATAATTAAGGGTTAAGATTAATACACATTTCCTAAAATAATTTAGTTAATCCTAAAATAATTTAGATTTTAGAATTTAAATTTAAAATTTAAAATTTAGAGTTTATAATTTTAGTGTTTAAAATTTTAAGATTTAAGATTTAAGGATATGTATTTAGTATTTAGGTTTTAAAGTTTAAAATTTAAGATTTGAGATTAATTTAACGTAAAATTTTAAAATTTAAAATTTGTTTATCATGTAAAGTATTTTAAATATCCATTCTCATGTTATTCCTAATTAGTAAAATGTATAAAATAAAAAATTCTAGATAGCATATAGGTATTTAAATTATTTATTTTTTAAAATATAATTTTGAAAAAGTGAATTGATGAACACGTTTAATGTGCCATGACACATTATAATAAAAGCAAAATATATCATTAACAATATTTTTTAATTTTTGATATATATAAGTAAAAAGTGTTATTGAGTTTTGATTGATTTTAAATATCGTATTTTATATTAAACTTTGCATTTTTAACTGAAAAAATATTAGATGATTCTTCAATTGATTGCAAATTAAATTTAGGGGTTTGCCCAAAGTTAAAAAGGGAGGTTATGAATTAAAATTTTGGACATGGGATTTACTTGAACAAATTTTATGAATTTGTTCACAGAAAAAGACAAGGCATATTTGGAGAAAATAGAAAATTGCTATAGCCAGTAAGGTTTTTGGCCAGCCTCAATAATGCGTTGTCTGCTCTGGTCTGGTGGAAGCAAAAAAACAAATGTGCTGGCATTTGGCAACATCAATTTCGCTCACAAAACCCTAAACGGACCAAATTCTGGGCCTGTTTTGGTCGGACCAAAACGAGCTTGCCCCAGCTAGTTCCCCGGAAGGGAGACCGCTCACTCACCACTGCTACTAGGGTGTTCATTGTTTAGTGCTTAATTTTTTATGATATTTTCTGAAGCATAGAATTTCGACAATGGAGGAGGTTCGGACTCTCAGCTTCGTGAAGACGAGGATTTGGATGAGCTCTTTTGTGGAAGCTATGGTGGCGGACACTATTCTTTCTTTCGGGAAATCACTCGCTTCCCTTCTTTTAGTGGTATTGATGTCAAAATCTCTATTTTTGGGGCTATAGCTCTAATTTGTTAATTTGCAAGTCTCTTAATAGCACGTTAACAGTGTTTATTCTTTCATTTTCTGCTTAAATTTTGTTGCTTTTACTATTCTTTCACGTTTTATCTGAGTCATACCTTTTCTTATTTGTCTGGGTTCTTGTGGTTTAGTTTTCATTTATTCACTTACTGTTATGTGAAGCATTTTGAGCTTTTTCTAGAATGTTGCTTTAATTGTCTTCTTTTGCTAAATTGGTGCACATGGTAAAATTTCCATATGCAGCTGTTGTTGAAAGTTTCCCTTTGAACACAAATTGAACTGTTGTGTTTGAGGAAATTGGTATTTTCTGGTTTGGTGGTATGCTTACAACAGTGGAGCTCGGATCTTCTTGTACTTATTATTGATTTTCTAAACTTGATGTAGATAAGAACAGGTGATGTTTGTGTGTCTGTGTAGGTTTCACTTTTGGTTATCTGAAACCAAAAAAGGTGTGCTTAGTTAGATGCCTGGAAATGGTGATTTTCTTTATTGCATAATTTGGGGTTCATTATTTTTTCTGCAGTTAGTCTTGGTTTTGCCTATGGAAAATATATACAAGCCCTATTCTTTTGCTTTTCATATATGGAGAAGGGTTCAGTTAAATCATTTATCTTCCGGAGAATTAGCTGATTGTGTCATCTTCCCCATATACTATTCAAGCCTTCTGTTTCTTTGGAGTTTTAGTGCTGTTTGATGTTGAATGTTAATATTTCACTTGTGTGCTATAAGGTTTTGAACTATTCGTGATGCGTTTGTCATGAGTAACTAACTATAAGATATCACTAATAGATATCTTTGTTTTGTTTCTACCGCCTATTGGCAAAACAGAAGTGAAGAGGCGCAACAAGACATTTGGGACTAATACTAGGGCAATCTTCTGTAACTGATCATTTGATCTTACATGCATTGTGTCTACCTGATGCGCATGCTTGGCACATTGTCTTTTGCTTTTGTAATTTAGGGCTAGAAGAGGGTAGTCTTTATGATTCTTTTTATTTGGTAGTCCTTCTGCCTCCAGCTATTAGTTCAGTTGCTGTCTTTTTTAGGATTTGAGACTTGAGAGAACTGTTGACAAGTTTTGAACTGTATACAAAATCTTTAATTTGCATTATTTGTTCTTCTTCGCAAGTTATGTATAAATCTAAAATTAAGCACCTACTATACTTTGGTCTTCATATTAATTACTGACCTTTCTACTTGCCTTATGTTTAGTTGGGTTAAAATCTATATCATGAGTTTAAACATACTGTCCACATTGTATTATCTTATTAATCTGTAACATTGCGTCTAATTCAAATTGTTTCTTTATCTATATATTCCTTCCCAGACTGGCTCTCTGTTGACTGATGTCAATAATTCGCTGTCACCAAAATTGACTGCAATAGATGGAAGGTAAGAATAAAATTATGTACCTTATTTGAATGTAATATAGTTGTGTAGAATTGGTTAATTTAATTATTCTGCTGTGTGTTAAAACTGGTCAGGTTTCCATTCGAAGATCTTTATAGGGGAAAAAGTACTTTCCTAGAAAACAAGAATGCTAATGAATCAGAGGATGATGAAGACGGAGAGGACAATGAAGATGCAAATGATGAGGAAGAGGATGGAGAAGATGAGGACTACTTGGGTGAAGAGGGCGAGGAAGAAGGGGATCCTGAAGATGATCCAGAGGCAAATGGAGCAAGAGGAAATGAAGATGGGGATGAGGATGATGATGATGACGGTGATGAGGAAGATGATGATGATGAAGAAGGGGAAGAGGAACAAGAGGAGGACGAGGAAGATGAAAATGAGGCTCCCCAGCCACCTTTAAAGAAGAGAAAGTGAGCATTATAGTGGTAGGGAATGAGTGGCACTATTCCTAGATAATTATATGGGAAGCTTTAGATGGTGTGGATTCCATACTATTTGATGTGAGATCCACACTATTTAAGAATTCTCCTATGATTATGTGAAAATAGTGTGGCTAAAATTATGTGAGTATCATTATCTGGTAGGGAATATGTCTACTTTTTCCCCTTTGTTAGTACTAGGGAGGAAATGCTTCTAATCTAGCTTAGTTATTAGGAGAGAAATTGCCGACCTTGATGGGCGGGTTTATCTCCCTGTCTTTTTATCTGAACGATTATGATTGTTAAAATATTAATGCATTCTCATTATTTCTATTACAATTTGTTTTAACCAGCAGTTATTATTGCTAGTATTGCCTTCAATGGTCATATAACCAGCAGTTTAGATGAGTGCAATTCAACTAAACTAGTGTTAATATTTGTTTCGACGTGGTAGTAACGTAGCAATAGGTTTCTGCTTCTGTAAGTTGCAGCTTTAATCATGATCTCATTAATTAGAACCAACTATAGTGGACTTCCGGGGTGGAAGAAGTTGAAAAGCCGTGTATAGATAAGGAAAATTATACTGTTATATTTATATTTTTATATTTATAATTTTATTTATAATTTTTATTTTATATATATTCAATTATTTTATTTTATTTTTAATAATTATTATTTTAATTATATCTATCAATATGATTGAAAAATGTAACCCTAATATTTTTGTAAAAAAAAATTACATTTACAACGTAAGAGTTATATTTTTTAAAAATATAATAATAAAAATTTTAAAAAAATTTAAATTTATTTTTAATTTAATATCGTGTTATAATTATAAAAAAAAAACGTAAGTATTATGACATAAAAATAACACCCCGTATAGATAAACAGCAATGCGGCGCTTATCAGAAGATGTTTCTGAAGTTGGCCTCTATTTTCAAACAGTTGTAAGTGCTAGAGAACTTGTCCCTGCAAGTGTTTGTAAAATAACATGACACAAAAATCATAATTCGCAGAATTCTCGGCCACAACATCTTCGCAGAGCACAACAAATCCCTGCAGAACGTCCCTAAATCAGCTGTGTCTTCTCTACTAATACCACAAAACATTATGAACATGGGGATTCTGACCCTGTGGTTGATTTCAACGATGCTAATAACCGCAAGCCTGCAAGCCTGGCGCTGTGGGTTCAGCTGCCGGGAGTATGACAGATGGACCAGATCCACATGAGAGCCTCTCATCAATTGGTGGTAGCTGACCAAGGCGTGTTTATGCGGTCAATGAGATCTCAGTGATAAAATCTCACAAGCCTGCTGCACCTCGGCAACCGGTTTACTGACAATTGCTGGACGATACCAATATTTCCCACGGACAGCTCAACCCTGATTATGACAACTTTTGCTTTACACTTGGCTAACGCCGCCAAATAGCATGCCTCGATGCAAGGCCCTTCGATGTTCATAAACTCTAACATAAATAATTATATTTTAAATTTTATAATTTAATTTATGAATATAATTAATTTAATAATTTAAATTTTTAAATAAATATTTAATAAAATATAATTTATAATAAGCATTTGATAAAAAATAGATCCAAATCTAATGTTATTATAACTTTTTCGTTTTTATACGTCAAGAACAGTGCGCCACACTGATCGAAAATAATAATAATAAAGTTGTATATTTATATTTTTATATAATATTCAATTTAAGATTAATTTTAAATAAATTATAAAATTTTATATAATAAAAAATTAATTATTAATTATATATTATATAATTAACATATAATTACTTTTTAAAATATATTATTTTAAATTTAATTTAAATCATATATATATAAATCTCTCTATACTTAAAATGAATTGATCAACACGTGAGTCCATTCTTATATATACAAAATCATCCAAAAAGCACGAGTGGGAATGAAAACTCGTAGCCGTCCAGCACAAAAACTGGGTTGGCCGTAGAGTTGGAGAGCCAATACATTTTCTCGTGTCCTATCAATTATCAAAGACCATAGAATAATCTAATTTAATGGAGCCCTTTATTGTCATTTTGATGCTGAATCTTCTTTTGCCTTCTCGCTCTACCCAAAGCAAAATTAAACAACACTGAGCGCACTGAGCAAGCAACTCCCGCTGCTTTCGCTCACTTTGTCTCTCTCATAATTATTTCATTAAGAACGAAAAAAATCTGCTCCTTTCTTTTTGGATCAAAATTATCGTAATATTCTTAAAAAAAAAAAAACTTCGTCATATATCGCACTGCAAAAATCCATTTTTTATTTTATATATTACTCTATTTAATTATTTTTATTTTTAAGTCTTTAACGAAGAAAAATAAAGGAGAGAAAAGGAGCCCTTTTTGAAGTTCTGAGAACTGAGAAGCTGAGCACAATTACAGAGTCACCGAGGAAGGCGAAGAAAATTTGGGCGGATCTTGATCATCATCAACCTCCATGGTATCTCACCTGCATTCCGCTTAGCTCAGCCGTTGATTTCTCCGATCGATGAATCTTATGCTCTTCAAACCTAGGGTTACTACCATCAACCGCTACATTATCCCCAGCGCCGTCATCATCATAATCGACCATGTCGTCCAACCGAATCAACGGCCAGATTCTCCCCCAGCCGTGTCCCCACCTAGCGGACTTCCGGTCGCGGAACGGTTCGAAGCCATTCCGGGTCCTGCAGGATTGCCTTCGGGTAAAACCACCGGGTGGGCACGCCGCGATCCGCCGGGATCCCGAGGAGGTCCCGCGCTGTGGCGTCTGTGGCGAGTCATTTCTTTCCCGCCTTTACGCTTGCATGGCTTGTGCGGCTGTGTACTGCCACGCGCCGACTGGCCCATCCCACGCGGCGGCTCACGCCCAGTCAATGCCGCCGGGTCACGAGATCGCCATCGACGTCGATCGCGCCGAGCTCTTTTGCTGCGCGTGCCGCGACCAGGTTTACGATCGCGATTTCGATTCTGCTGTGGTTTTAGCTCAGACGAGTGCTTCGACCCTTGGCGGCGGATCACCGGCTATTCCATCGCCTCGGCCGGAAAACCTCCGAAAGCGTCGCAGAGTGGATTATCGTCCGTGGACGCCGGATCCGCACGAGCGGGTTCTGATGGGAAGCCGTTCAAGCCCGCTAGACTGTGTCAATTCTTCCTCGGATTTGCCTTGGGGATTGCGCGGGTTGAACAATTTGGGCAATACATGCTTCATGAATTCGGTGTTGCAAGCGTTGCTACACACGCCGCCATTAAGGAATTATTTTTTGAGTGATAGGCATAATCGGTACTTATGTCAGAAAAAGAGCAATGCCGACAATGCTGACGCTGGGGGGAAGAGAAGTGTCAGTAAAAATGAAGGCGGCAATGGGAATAAGAATGCGCTAGTATGCTTGGCTTGCGATATGGATGCTATGTTCTCCGCAGTATTTTCAGGAGATTGCGCACCCTATAGCCCGGCAAAGTTTTTATACAGGTGTGTATCTCAATTAAAAACAAGACTTTTGCAGAGATTGATGTAATGGCATATAGGGACATAGCATTTCGATCTAGGTCTACTGATGAGTGTGATAAGCTATCGAAATTTAAAATTTTGATGTAAATGCTGAGTAAATTAGGTTGAGTTTAGGTTCGGTAACTTCTTTGTGGGGGCTTCATCTCTGGCTTGTAATTGATCTTCTAGATAGAATCATTAAACATCAAGTTGTGAGTTTTATGCTGGGTTATGGGTATGAATCCTTATTTGATTTATCATCACTTCATATTATAAAGTTTGTGTTTTTTAATGTGTTATATGTTACAGTTGGTGGCAACATGCAGCGAATCTTGCAAGTTATGAGCAGCAGGATGCGCATGAATTTTTCATTTCCATGCTTGAAGGGATCCATGAAAAGGTGGAGAAGGATCGGCGCAAGCCCCATAGCCAAGGTAATTTAGTCTGATTGTTCACCTGTTTCTGCTACTTTTTTCTTCTTCTTTGAAGTACTCATAAATCAATTCATGTTTATTTACTTATTTACTTTTGTTTTAGGGAGGTGGTGTTAGGATAGGATTTGTGTCACAAAGGAATCTTCTTGTTCGCTGATCTCATGTATTGTAATATCTGTTGTAGGTTTCACTCTAAACAGATTTCAAAGTGGCTAGTTTTAGTTTTGATAGCAGTTTGTTGTTTTGATAAAATTTAATCTGGGCCCAGTCTTGCCATATATAATAATGACATTTTGCCTTTAACTAACTTTTGTGTAAAAACTTTGGTCTCTAATGTGTTTGTTCAAATCTGTAAGATTTGTTTGTTTAAATGTAGTCAAGTTATAGTGCCTTTTTATGAGTTCTGTGTGGCGCCTGTATCAGTTTGAGTTATTGAAACTAAAAAATCGGGTCATATGAAACTATATGAAGTCAGTTAATGTAGGGAATGTTGTACTTTCTTTGTTTTTAATATTGGTGTAATGGTGTGATTACTATTTAAGTGCGTATTATGGATGACTGAAATCTACCTTTGGCTTATCTCAAACCCCTTTTCTCTTAGTTGAAACTATTTACTTAGTCATGAGAGAATTTGAAACCTAACAGAGTAATAGGTTGCCAATACCTCTATGGCAAGTATTAGTGTTTAAGTGGTAGCATTGGATTGTGAAGAACACAAATTTTTAGATGGAGCAAGAGGATGATCTGTTATATGTTTTACCAGGAGAAAAGCCAACGAATTAACCCAGCATAATCATAGTTGCCACTTGCAACCATGCTGGCAATGCAAGATGATGCTAATACTTGCCACTGCCTTGCTGTCTTTGATGCCTTTGCTATATTTTTGCGTTTAAGATAATTCAAAGTACTACTTAAGATAACAAAGTTACCATAATATTTAACTGCAGGGTGTGGGTTTAGGTCTCTTGCTTGTTGCCCTAGGAGTTGACAATTGCTCAAACAATTAGAGCCATTTCTCAACCTCAACCGGCTGGCGTGATGGTGTTTAGCTGCTACATTCCAGTCAGTCCCAGTAAGTCAACTTTTCTTTAGCCTATTGGTTATCATATAGGATATTCTAGCTACAATCATACTCATTTTTAACTCCACCTTTTACCTGTTTAGGATTTAATTAAACAAGGCTTGTCCTATCCTGGTGGGAAGGTTAAATTAGGTTCCCAGCCATAACTAATCTGCTGGAACTCTATTTGAGCTTTCTATAAAGGTTGGCTGGGATTTTATCCTTGGAGGAATTTGATGTAGTTATTTCTACTTTGGAGCATGTTATATTCCACCTACACCTTTTCCCTTTCTTCAGTTTATTGTGATGCAGTCTAGCTTTGTTGGTGTCGTTCTAAATTCTGGGTCCATCTTACTGATGAACTAAGAAGGGGATTCATTTAGGAGGTCGTCTGTTGTAATATGCAGTCAGTTCTCTAGTTAAGAATCACCCTTTTTGATCTGGAACATCCCGAGTAACAATTTCTGGGTTTATGTGTCGGGTGTAAGGTTTTCATTTGCATAAGATGTGACTGTTCGTTGGACCTTGGATAATTTAAATATCAGTTACTGCATGTATTGAATTTAGTTATATTGAGGCAACTTCTGATGGCATTGAAATTGTAGATTTAATATGTTGAGATTGTTATTTAGATTATTTTCTAGGCTACCTTGTCCACTCTATCTTTTATTTTCCCCTTTATCAGAAATTAAAAAAAAAAAAAGTAAGGAAGGAAGGGAGAAAAAAACAAATTTGAATTGACAAGAAAGTGTGGCTCATTATTCATGTGCTTATCCCTGCCGTACTGTTTACATCAGGATTATGATTGTATGTTTGTATAATTCGAATTATTATTTATTAAAGGTATTTTTGGACACTTATTTTCTATATGCATTTGCTTACCTTTTTTCCTTTTGCAACAGAGTGCTCTCCTTTTGAAATTTTAATTCTCCTGCATGGTACTTAATTTTATCCTTATTTTTCCATTGAAAATTTTAATGAAAAATATTGAAAAGTAAGGAACATTCATTATAAACTTGCTTTGAAGTGGCATTGTTTGATTTTACTTTACCATTTTATGTGACCCCGTATTATTGATGGTGCAGGCAATGGAGACTGTTGTATTGCTCATAGGGTATTTTCTGGTATCTTGCGATCTGATGTTATGTGTATGGCCTGCGGTTTCACATCAACGACTTATGACCCATGTGTAGACATCTCATTGGACTTGGAGCCTAACCAAGGAGGTTCTGCCAAGATGGCTGCTGCCGCATCCAATCAATCTTGCAATGGTGAGGCTGACTACATGAATACAAACCAAAATGGCGGGATACCAACCCTGATGAGATGCTTGGATCGATTTACAAGAGCGGAGAGATTGGGTTCGGACCAAAAATTTTTCTGTCAGCAGTGTCAAGTGAGGCAGGAGTCTCTGAAGCAGATGTCCATCAGGAAGCTTCCACTTGTTTGTTGTTTTCATATAAAAAGATTTGAGCATTCTTCTACAAGAAAGATGTCGAGGAAGGTGGACACCTATCTGCAGTTCCCCTTTTCACTGAACATGGCACCCTATCTCTCTTCTTCAATCTTAAGAAGCCGGTTTGGGAACAGAATCTTTCCTTTTGATGGGCATGAGCCTGATGCTTCAAATGAGTTGTCATCAGAGTTTGAGTTGTTTGCAGTTGTCACTCACACAGGTAAGCTAGATGCTGGCCATTATGTGACTTACCTGCGTTTAAGCAATCAATGGTACAAGTGTGATGATGCTTGGGTCACTCAAGTTGATGAGAACATCGTGAGGGCTGCCCAAGGTTACATGATGTTCTATGTACAGAAGATGCTTTACTACAAACCAACTGAGAAACAGGTTGCCTCATGATATGCTTTGTGGTAAACGTGGCTGCAGAGGAGAGAGAGAAGGTCCAAATCCTTGGATGTCATGGTTAATATCGATTTTCAGATTAATGATATGCCATGGCAATTTCATATATACTTGAGAAAAAGAAAAAGGATAACATAGTTTATTGAGTTTCTTGGCGTCACAGATTGCAACTCTCATCTCAAGAAGAGCAGAGTTAATTTATACTTCTGAGTTGGAGCAAGAAGCGTGCCAGAATTTTTGAGGCACTCCAACTATTTTGGAAGCTTAATTTTTAAGAGTACGGTTTTCATAGAAGTCTCCATTTTCTTTAATTCTTTTCTATCTTTTGCTTTACCCCGCTTTTTCTGTCTTATCTAAATATGGAATTGTAGCGAGTTCATTCTTTGCCCAGATTTGACTTTTTTTTTAATCAATACCCATTATAAGATCAAGGAAATATGTAAGTGATACGCATTGTCCCCTAAAGGATTCTTACTAAAAGTTCATAGAATTTAAGTTGAGTTATTTAATCTGGATTTTATAATTTATTTAGTTTATAAGATTTAAGTAAATTTAATAATTTAAATTATTTTTAATAAAATTTTTATAAAATTTAATTTGTAGATGACAAAAATATAATGAGCTGGGAGATTGTCGTAATATGTAATAATTTAATAGTTGTATGTGGGAGGTGATGTAGAAATTAACGGGTAAAAACTATTTGCAAGTACAGGCAGAAGAGAGTTTATTTGTATATATACCATTTATCAATTGATGCGAGGAGCTTTCTGTGTCTTATCCCGTAGTCTTCATATTCCTCTTCTTCCCAGGCCTTCATGCGCCTCGCTTTCACCGCTCGAAAGGCAATTCGAATCGGTTCGGCGGTTTCGCCATCATTGGCCGTTTAGTTTTTGGGGCGTTAACTGTCAAGGGTTTTGAAGCTGCTTTCATCGCGTTTTTATTGCTTCATGCTCTACGGCTGCCGAGGATTTGTTGTTGGTGTAAAGCCAGCCTAGATTGGCAAACAAATTCTTCTTGGGATATGTGTATCATAAAGTTCATATGGGAATGCGATCTGCTGCTGCGAATATGAATGAATAAGAAAAGATATTAGTATACATATCTGTAGATGCAGATGTGTGTCCTGTAAACCATAAAATAGAGATTTATAGGAGGAATTAGAGCATAGTAACGGCCGCCTACAATTATATCACTATGAATTTGGTTTAAGTGAGGGAAAAAAAGAAAGCTACTGAAATCCAACTAAAAAATACCCGCAATGTCAGATTCCACTGGTGACCAGTTTACCTGAGTTTCCGAGCATCAACATAACAGACGCGGATATGAAAAAGCAACAGCCAGAGTGACGGGTAATGATATGTGTAAGATAAATTTTGTATAAATTTTACACATTTTGCCATGTATTTCTTTTTCTTAAAATTTTTGTTAAAAGAAGGTATTAAAAGAACTCTGAGCCATCTTATCTTACCCTCGTAAAACTTGGGATTGTGATGGAGGAGGCAAATAAGACTAATTAGAAGCAAGAAATGGCGGTTGAGCATGAATGGTGGAGGGTAAAGGGTAAAGAGTATTTTGATTTTTTTTAATTAATTTAAATTATTAAATTTATTATTTTTATAAATTAAATTATGAGATTTAATAAATTATAATATTCATATTATTAAATATATTTTATAAATGAAGAAATTATTAAAAAAGTTTTTTCCTTTAATATAAACACAAACATGTTATTAATTATCAAATTGTAATACTAAAATATGTTAGATTTTAATAAGAGATTTCATTAATGCTCCCACACCATTGGCATCCATAAATTTATAACCACATCTTTTCTATAATTGTTTATGGGGAAATTTGACATGCCACAATATAAATATGGCAACATTATTTTTATGTTTTTGAAAATACAAAATTTTGTATTTTTCTTTGGATTGGTGTAATTAAAAAGGAACACAAATTTTGTATTCCCAAACACATAAGAGGAGAATTCGTCATAGAAATATATAAGGGAAAAGTTTGGGTCATTGCATTCATATTTGTTGAAGAATAAGGTTTTTATTGCATTCACATTTCAGTTCCAAGTGTTGGCTATATAGACAATGCCAAGGTCTATGTATGAAAGGCAATTGATGCCATCTTACTGAGTTAGCTATGTTTTGTTTCATTCTTCTAATATTTGCTTTGAATTAATTATGATATATTTCAGTACACCCTCGTTACTTTGATAAAACAATAACCCAACTTCTCTACCAAAGAAAAAAAAAAAAAAAAAACTCAACTTGCCTCCCATCATCATGCCTAATATTCTTCCTAGATAAAACAATCTTCTACTTACATAATACCCAACAACACAACACACAGTAATTAGCGTTTTACTAAATCAGGATTGATTCATTTTCTTTTAAGAAAGTTAAATTGTCTCTCCTTTTCATATGTGAGAAGAAGACTGTCTCACTTCCCCAAAAAAAGGTCAGATTATTCTAACTATTGTTTACTCTGATTATTTTTAATTTATTTTTTATAAAAAATATATATAATAGAAAATAAATGGAGGGAAGACATTTTTAATTTGTCATTTTTTAAATTCAATTGAAAGTTAATATGACAAAATGATGTTACATAAAAAAACTTTTCAGTCTTATTTATTGCAAGATAAGTATGTGTTACTTTGTTCACTTTCTTTCGTGACATTAGAAAAATTAATGAAAATTTGATAAATTAGAGACTATTATTTATAAATTAAAATTTTAAAGATATAAATTAATTTAAATTTAAAAACAAATATAAAATTACACTTTATAAATTTAAAAAAATTATAACAAATATTATAGTAATAATATATATATAAATTTATATATAAATTATATATTTTTTCACATTTTTATTTTTTATCTTAAAATTTTTTTCTATACGTGAATGGAGAGGACACTTTCTTCATAGACCTAACATTTGCACAATGTACTTTATAAGGGATCCTGTTTTAATAATATTTTTAGATATATAAATTTTATATATTTTTTCATATATTTAATTTTTTAAAATTTATTTTCTCTTTTCTAATTTATTTTTATAAATACATATATAATACACAAAATTACAATACCTTAAAAGAGTACAATCCCCGCAAAGGAACAAGATTTCACAATGCTGTCTTGTTTTATTATCATTATATATCTCAAATTCTGTTAAATCTATACACTCTTAACTATACTTAAATTATAACTTCTTTTTTTCTCATTTATTTTTCCTCTTTCTATTTTTAGGTGAAAGCACAAAATATTTTGTAGAAAGTGCTCGTATCATTTTTTTTTAAGAAAATAATACACTTACGTTGTTAAAGTTACAATTCAATCATCTTTTTTGACATAACTAAATTATTTTTTTTTAAATTAAGTTAAGATATATTTTAAATTTTGATCATATTATTGGACGTTACTAAACATAACTACAAAAGTGTAACTATAACAGCGTTGGTCTTTTTATCTCCATCAATATCGAAGATTGCGACGGACCAAGTCGGCGTCGTTGTGTCAATCTTTCCAAAGGCGCCACGCGGGTTCCAGAGCAATTACCCGTTTTGACGAATCTGTTTGGTTACTGTTCCATTCCGTCTTACGCCATGCCAATGTATTCTCCCTGCTAATCTACGCCTCGCCTATTATTCACACTTCTCTGCCTTCATCTCTCTCCTCTGCAAATGCTTCAAGGTTTTCTCTCTCTTTTTATCTCTGCATTTATAAGATATCATTGGTTTTAAAGCTCGAGTTATAAATGGTATATGTTTGATTTAATCAAGTACAGATAGTAACTGGTTTGCGTTCATCCAGGTGCGTGGTTGTTCCATCACGCTTGCATCTGGTAAAAATTTAGATTCAAGCTCATCCATCTTAATTCACTTGTTAAAGCGAATGCCATTACTGTTTCTCAGTTCAGATTTATCAATGAAATTGATTATTTAGGTGCTTTAGATTGTAAACAACATTAATTTGGTCAGAATAGGGCCACTTCGCCTGTGCAGAGTTGGAGGGTGAAATGCCATCTTATGGCACATTGATTATGCCATAAACCATAGCTACAGTGAATTCAAGCAATTGCTGACCTGGGCTTAGGGGAACCTGAAGAGAGAAATGCTAGACAGGGAAAAGCAATTTACCTGATAAGCATTCTTCTGCTGAATAAGGATCTGTATCTCTTTTGATTTTTATTTTTCTCAGCAGTTCAGATGCTATTCTCCCCCCTTTTCATTAAATAAAGTGATGTTAAACCCGTTGTTTATTTTGCTAAGGCAACGAATTAAAATCTAATTAGCGAGTTATATTTTCTGATATGAGTCCCTTTGAGTACAACTACTTCAATAGAAAATATTATTTTTGAATCATTAATATTTTGGACTCTCGGAACTTGACTTATGATTTCATACAGTGGAAAACAGTCATTGATATTCTTCAAATGCAGGTAGTTAGGAGATGGTAGGCTGAGTGACCGACAATCATGTCACTGGATGCAAGGATGCAGACCTTGTTGATTCAATTTCTTCTTGCTTCTTTTGTCTTCTTGAGCTCTGTCAAGGATGGGAATGCGGGGTTCACTAGCACATTCATTCGATCCGAGTGGCCATCTGTTGACATTCCTCTTGATAATGAAGCATTTGCAATTCCAAAAGGTCATAATGCACCCCAACAAGTAAGTCGTTTAAAACCAACAGGGCTCCAATTATCATTACTTCCCTGATATTGTGTGATGAAATTGTTGAGAGCATCTATGCTTTTTGTATATATGTGAAGGTTCCGACTAGAAATTTATTCCTTCTATTGATTTAATTATGTAGTGAACTTTTTTTTTTTCTCAACAAGTACAGGGAAGTATACAATATTCACCGGCTCATCAAATAACTTCCCTAGTATTGCCTTTTGTCTAAACAGTAGTATATTATCAATGAGTTATAAACTATTGATGGCCTTGTAACATTGAATGTTCCTACTCTAGGTGCATATTACCCAAGGTGACTACGATGGAAAAGCAGTAATTATCTCATGGGTGACAGCTGATGAACCGGGGCACAGCAAAGTACAATATGGCCCATCAGAGAATAAATATCTATTTAGTGCAGAAGGCACGATACAAAATTATACTTTCTACAAATACGAGTCCGGCTACATTCATCATTGTCTTATTCAAGGTCTCGAGGTAATTGCTGATCAAATTTGTAGAACAGAATATGATCAATGACATAATAGCAAGTTTAAAGGGCTAATGAGAGAAGCAAGTCCAAAGCTGAACATAACATAATATTTACATTTTTCTTATTCTCACATTTGCTTGTAAAATTCTCATCTGCCTTTTGGTTTTATGAATATCTCAACTTAGCTAATTCAATAATTTCCTCCTTTCAGCATAACACTAAATACTACTACAGAATAGGAAGTGGTGATTCCTCTCGAGAATTTTGGTTTGAAACACCTCCAGAAGTTGGGCCGGATGCTCATTACAAATTTGGGATCATTGGTAAGTTGTTTCCTTTTCATGCATGTTCTACCGTTCTACTAGAAGAAGGGTTTTTGGCATCCTTAATTGATCTTTGGTTACGTTTTCACTGTCATTTCTATCTGCAAATTTGCGGACTTTATTTTATGTTATTTCATAAAGTATCCATTACGACTCCTTTTTGCTTTGATTTCTTCATATTTGAACATTATGATTTATATGAATGTATTACTATCTGTATATTGCAGGTGATTTGGGCCAAACATATAATTCTCTTTCCACTCTGGAGCACTATATACAGAGTGGAGCACAGACTGTTCTATTTGTTGGAGATCTTTCTTACGCTGATAGGTACCAATTTAATGATGTTGGTTTACGATGGGATACATGGGGACGATTTGTTGAAAGGAGTACAGCATATCAGCCATGGATTTGGTCTGCTGGAAATCATGAAATAGAGTACATGCCCTATATGGTAGAGTACTGAACTAAAGTTGGCATGTGTGTGACTACTCTTGTCTGCACCAAATCACCTAAGGAATGATTTCATGTGTGTTTCTGAGCTAAATCACCTAAGGAGTGAAACTAAGTTAATAAGCAGGCATCTTCACATCACAATATGTCAAATTTGAAATAACTTATAGCCTCTTACTTGTACAAAAACAACAGCCGTTTGTGATTCTCTCTCCAAAATCTCAACTGTCACCACATGCTCTTGAAGTAAATGCTCTTGACATGTAAAACTAACCACACTGTAGTGAAGTCACTTCTAGTTATTGAAACTGTCAAATTCTTCATTTTAAGCTATTAACTTGGCTTCATATTCCTAAATCAACATGATCAGGGAGAAGTTGATCCTTTCAAATCCTATCTACAACGATACACTACTCCTTATTTGGCCTCCAACAGCAGCAGTCCCTTGTGGTATGCCGTTAGGCGTGCATCTGCTCATATCATTGTGCTATCTAGCTATTCGCCATTTGGTAATAATCCCCTTCTGTTTACTTGTCAAATTAATGTGTACATATTGGTTGACACTTCTCTTTATATCAATACAATTTTAGATTTGATCAGATGGTCGTGTAAAATTAAAATAGCTCTGGTGCTTTGAGTTTACTCTTTGTCAGCTTAAAATTATAATTGCAGTGCCTTTATTTCTCTTCTTAGACTGTGTACATAAATTCATGGGCACATACAGAAATCAGCTATTCACGAAGAGTTGGAATCACAGTTAGTTTTTATATGGTATTAATTAATTTGAATCTGTAAATACCTGATTCAGGTCAGAGTGAAATATTTTTAACCAATTTGTTTTGGATTGAGCAGTAGAAAAATATATCTATTTGAATGTGGGATCAGCTTTCTTAGATGCTATTGCTAATATTTCACAACACTGATATATCATGATAGTAAAATACTCGCCTCAATGGATGTGGCTCAAAGAAGAGCTTGAGAGGGTTGATAGGGAGAAGACACCTTGGCTCATTGTTCTCATGCATGTGCCGCTCTACAACAGTAATGAAGCTCACTATATGGAGGGTGAAAGCATGCGAGCAGTATTTGAGAGCTGGCCTGTCTATTACAAAGTTGACATGGTCTTTGCTGGCCACGTCCACGGTTATGAAAGATCAGTATGGTTCTTCATGTGCTTTCGTTATTCCTTGCACTGCACATGCAATTGCTTGTCATATTAGAGTTATTAGCACTAGCATTTTCCCGTCTGATACTTTAGTCATGAGTGATGCAGATCCCTTGAGGTTTTGATTTCATAGGCTAATTACTTTTTAGCTAGAATGAATTCTAATGTATTGAATATTTCTGTCCTGTTTCAGTACCGGTTCTCCAATATAGACTACAACATAACAAATGGCAAACGATACCCCATACCAAACAAGTCCGCACCTGTTTACATAACAGTCGGAGATGGAGGAAATCAAGAAGGTCTTGCTGGAAGGTAAATTGTACTTCTTTTATAAAGGTTACATGCAATTTACTTGAAACATTTTCTTTTTGCTTGGACAAGGGATGACTCAGCTGCTTTTGAAAAGAATTGAACTTGGAGTCACCTCTTATAGAGAATGAGCATAAGATCAGATGAGCTGTGTGTACTTGTCAAAAGAAGAGAAAAATTGGAGTGAGAAAATTCAACTCGCTTTGGCAAGAATAAAAACTGGGGCCTTCTCATAGCATATAACCTAACACCGGTCCTGTTATGTGTGTCTAATTGCTTAAGAGACAATAACCCTCGAGTATATTCAGGAAATTGATTGAAAATCCTCGTATGAGGTCACTGTCCCTATTTATCAATGATGTCATTGAAGTTTTAATTCTTCTGTCGGTTGTGCAGCTTTATAGATCCTCAACCAGAATATTCTGCCTTTCGAGAAGCCAGCTATGGACACTCTACGCTGGAAATTAAAAATAGGACCCATGCTATCTACCACTGGAACCGCAATGATGACGGCAAGAAAGTTCCAGCGGACTCTTTCGTATTGCATAACCAATATTGGTGCGCTCATTTAACCTTTTTCTTGCTTTAGCAATCAAAGTGGCTGGGGAAATTTTCTGTCACTGTCTTGCTGTTTAATTAATTATAAGATTATAAAGTTTTCATTGTTTTTGCGTAATTGGTGAGTCAATATTAGAATCTAGACGTTCTATGCTACAAGTAACTATTTTCTTTTTCCAAGAAAATTCATCAAGAATGAAAGTATACTGAGGGAATCCAAATTGTTACTGACCTATATCCCCAGTAAAAATTTCCCTGGTTGGTTTATGTAACATTTACGTTGTACATATTTTGGAGAGGGGATTTGAAAGCCATAAGCAACACAGAAATACTAGTAGTGAAGTGATAACACAGAAGATCTGTCTTAGGGCTTATTAGATGAGTTAATCTAGAAGTCCATATAACTCACTCTCAGTGATTGCAGTAACAGATATGCAACATAGTTTGATTGACTAAGGTAGTCAAAAACTATGTGCAGCTTAGCATGTTTCCTGTATCTTTCTCGAAAATTATATTTCATTTAGTTTTAACCCATTTTTAGTCACTTTGATTAAATATATATATATATATATATATATATATATATATATATATATATATATACACATATATATGAAAAGGAAGAACCTTGTTGTAAGTACCAGGCTCTGCGTGATAATAATAATCTTTTGCATGAAAGCTTGTTTGGCTGTCACTGTGATTCATTCTCACAAATGATGCAATATATACAGCCCTTATGCTGCTTGTAATTTTATGTTTTAAAGTTTCTTGTTTTCTACTTTTTGTTTTTTAATTAGCGATTATGTTCATTTAAAGTATGATTGCAACGTGATTGAATTCTGGTAATGCAGGGGAAGGAATCTGAGAAGAAGAAAATTGAAAAAGCATTATTTAAGGAGTATTGTAGAAGCGATTGTTGGATTTTGACACAGAATTTAAGCACTCAGAAGGCATTGTGGAAACAACAAAAAATGTTGTCCACTTGGAGATACGTGGCTCAATAGTCTCCGAGTAATGGTTCTGTTTGCTTGGCCCGAGTGCTTGTATTCTGCACGCTTTTGATTCTTAAACAATAACTGTCATGCTTGTAGCTGGAAAAAAATAATACCAAAATGTTCTTGCATCTGTCGAGAAGGATGGTCTAGTCAAAATTTAGTGTCTCCTTTGAGTGAATTAATGTCCTATTATCTGGAGGAAATTTATTAGGAAAAAAGTTATGAAGTAGTCGTTGTAAAATATGAAAATTCTGCAACACTTACTATACAAGCACATGCGACATCAAAAGATAAACAGTATAAGAACACTGGGACAATCTGCAAAGGATTTCTTTTTCGCTAACACCCTCCACAAAACTATAGCATCCTTTCATCCCTTGGATTCTATAACATCGACAGGAATCATACGCCAAGGGGGAAATATTAACTTACCGGGATTCTATAAAATGTAAAGATTGTTTTACAAAATGGCCAAACACTGTAATTAAAATTAACTAGAAGAGTAATTTATGAGAGCACAATAATTCTGCTTTACAGAGTATGTATATAAATATAAATTTAGTTTAAAAATATTAAATACGGTTATGAACCCATTAACTAATATTCAACTGTTTCTCATTAACTTACATTGTAATTGTAAACAACATCCTTGATGGAACTGAGGATATAGAGCAATCTGATGATGATTCTTAAGATCCTAGAAGACAATAGATTCAGAAAGAGATTCTAATGACAATATGAAAAAGATGTTCTCACATAATCCCATCATATGGCTCACAGTATTCTCATATTTAATTATGTAATTTATTGAATAAATTAAATTTTATAGTTTAGTGTATAAAATTTAATAAATATACTTTAAATTTTATTAAATAAAAATCATATAAAAATAAAAGTGTAAAAACAAAAAAACTAATAAAAATAACACCCTAAACATCAGTTCTACACATAGAATAGACATTCAATATTTTGACACATCTCCAACAACTCTTTTATTTTATAAACTGAAATTTCTAAAATTTATTTAAATAATTTAGACCAATAATTTTATTGAATCTTATGTAGGCTTACAAGTTTAATAACCTACACCTAATTTAATGAGCATTTAATAATTTACATTTAGTGAGTCTTTTGTATTCCTCCCCTATAAACATTTTCTCAGACAATTAATTATTCACGGGCATAAACCCATGCTTATGAATGAGTTTTATTGTACAGAGGACACTGTGTACACATACAGTTTCTACATCTTCAGAGTAACCCATGCTTGTGTTAGTATAGTGTGTAATGAGAAGATCAGATCCGGCTATTCCTTGGGCAAAGATGCATCATGTCAAACGCCTCAGAGATGCACTTAAACGGCAAAAAAATAACAGTAACTCCAAAATATTTAACCTAAAGGATCATTAGCAATACTTGGCCTTCACATCTTGACAAACAAACAGCAGTGAGCTATTCAATACCAAGAAAGATCGGGGAAAAAGATTGGAAATGGTAATTTGCTCTAGAGCTCCAGAGATCTTTATATCATTTTTTCACTGGTGGAAAGAAATCTTTACATCTTTAACAGGAGCAAAATGGAACATTATGTACATTGCTTACTGCTTTTTATCTCAATAATAACCGGGGCATCAAAAGGTGCAAGGTATATTCAAGTATCACGGTAAATTGGTTGTGGCATCCACTTGAGATGCAAAGTCAAAAAGCCAGATTTAGCACCATCTAGCTGAAAACGGTCCTTGTATTCCCCCTCTAATATGACTCTAGTAAGCGTCAATATGCATCTGCCCATATAATCCTGCACGAGTGAGAATTGTCAGAAGGTAACATAATTTATTCAGTTCAGAAGTCATCGTGACCATATTGTACATGGTTATTTGCACTTGTGTGCAGCGTGTTCAAACATATTGTTACTTTTCTATATTTCATCTATCAACAACAAAAATAATAAAAGATTCTAATCTAACAACACATAAACATCACATAGATACACATACGATGCAAGCATATCTGCCAAAGTCTTTGCATCACATGCAATAGACAAAGACTACATGGCAGGGGCAACCATAAGTCTGGACAACTACAATCCACCAACCCAGTAAAGAAGCCTACTGCATAGGTATCAGCGATTCATGTGATAATTAACAGTCCATAAAGGGATACATAGATCTTTACACTCCATTTGACTGTTCACGATGTTTATTAACATAAAATTGGTAGTTGCATGCAATGGTATTTATAATTCATTACGTGATCAACCTGATCATCAAGACAGCAAAAAGAAAAAATAAACATCGTTATTAAATAAGAGACCATGCAAGATTTTTTACCTTTCCAAATGTGTCATGGTCCCAAACCTCAACAATTAACATATCATGTAACCCATCCTCAACAACAAAGTCAAAAGTTTGATTCCAAACAGGATTCAAGCTGTCATTCACAACCTGAGAAATAAAAACTTTCAGGATCAAGTAAGTTCATAATCTGTTGATAATTACTGGGCCACAGAATTAACAAAGCAGTAAAAGACATGCAATGCATATAAAATCTCCTGGATGCACCTCATCCTAACCCAAGAACAAAGGAAGAAATATCTAGAAAAGGAAGCAATATTAAGCATAAAGTCCA
Organism: Dicorynia guianensis; assembly: GCA_037013595.1. Classification (NCBI taxonomy): domain Eukaryota; kingdom Viridiplantae; phylum Streptophyta; class Magnoliopsida; order Fabales; family Fabaceae; genus Dicorynia; species Dicorynia guianensis. Next base: position 26,921,972 of record JASUAB010000015.1, read on the forward strand.
TTCCAAGATTCTCAACCAAAACAATAAAGGCTTATTTTGGTTCTTGAATAACCATAATCTTACCCTAGTTTTATTTTTTGTTCCTGATTTCTTCATTGTGAGAACAACATATGGATCAGATTTTCCCATGAGATCGACTGCAGGCAAATCTTCAGCAGATATCACAGTAACAGAAAGGACTCCTCTAATAATGACCTCCTTTCTCTGCTGTGTAACTGCATTTTCACTTTCAGTAGCTTCTGTTCCATTCGTTGAACTTTTCAGAACCTTTTCCAAGATTGTCATTGAATAATTGGGAGCAAAAGGGTTGGTAAATGCATTCTCCGTGCCATAAGGGTAGTACAAAAGCTCCAAATGTACCTAAGCACAAAGAAGAACAATTAACAAAAAGCATGTATACCTATAATGTCAAACATATTCATAGAAGGGGAAATAAATTTTGGCTAAAGTTCACAAATTAAGAAACGTATATAAAATACATGTTGACTGTTAAAACTTTTGAATTATGAATCACCTACGCTTCAAGAGTGAAGTTGAGCCATGTGTTGGAGACAAACACTCAATACAACAGTTTGAATCCTTTGAACAGTACTCTAGATTTTTTTAAGAAAATTAATACGTACCACTTTTTAGGTATTTTATAACATTTTTAAACATATCTTCGACATAATTTCATACACTTGTTGACTTTTATTTTTACATCTACAAATATGTATGTAACTATATAAAGATTTTAGTATATGTGTCAATGTCAAGTCATGTCATTCTATTTTAAATAGTGCTATGTACATGTCACATGATGCTTCATGTCCATGGCGGTGCTTCATAGCTCCTGAATCTGACAGAAAATTTCCTATAAAACTAAAACCTACGACAAAACTTTTAAAAGATGTTAAACTCATCTAGCCATCTTAGTTAATATTTTTCTCCAGAGTTACAAAAGGACGGCTGAATCACAATTTGTGTATTTTAATTTCCAGTTCATTCAGAGGCATTATTTTATTGGTTGAAATCAAAATTTTCAAGCACTCTAGCACTCAAGTTCAGTCATATACAGGATGTGAAAGTTTTCTGAATTCCTTTGCATATAATATATTTCTTCTTTTTCCCTTTTTTTTAGGGGAGGGGGAATCCTGATGCATAAAGCTTCTTCTATTGTTAAGCAAAATGCCAGGACTGGTTATGATTTAATTGGCACTTCGGGCTGGTGGATTTTAAAAAAGGAACACATACCCTGCTCACGGATTGCATTCTATTAAACTCTGTAACTTCTACCATTTTCACAAAACAAATTTTAACACTAAACCAAGAAATCACTGACCATCATTAGTTTTTGTCCAGTGAATTATACATAGAGTAGGACTTTCACCTGCCCTCTGTTCTTGTTATCTCTTTGAATCTCCAAATCCTTGACAAGCTTCAGCCACACATCTTTCACCTTGCCAGGCTGAAGTTCACTAAGACAAATGCGAGCACACCCAATTATATCAGCTGACTGTAAGCCCTCAGCATCATAAACTTTAACCACTAAGTTCTGAGTGGATGCATCTTCAATGACAAATTCAAAGTGTTCATTCCAAATTGGATTCAAATCATTGTTCTGCAGGGGAAAACAAAAATTATCAGTCATTCTTTCAGAATTGAAATAAATAGGAAAAAGAATATATAAATAAAAACTAACTTACAATTGTCTTGCTTGTTTTCATTCTTTCACGTAAAGGCCGTACATAAAGTACAGCATATGGATCTGATTTCCCGATGATGTCCTTGTTTGTCAACTCCTTTGCTTGCACAAGCTTCACTTCTAATATGCCTTCAGGCTTCAACTCCAGGTCACTGAAAAAGAAAAAAGCATTGGGTTCGAAACTGAGTATGGTTTAACCAGCAATGACTGTAGTGAAAATATTCCCATTATCAATAACTTAAGTCAATTGGAATAAAGCTGTTATGCTGAAATTTGTTAAGACACCTGAATTAGTAACATTGCCAAATTGACATAAAGCAACATGGATCTGAGTCATTTTTTTGAAGGCCACCCTGAGTTCTAGGCTTCTAGCAATAATTCATGTTCCTCATTTTTGCTCATATTTTGTAGATAATAATGTGATGGAACCATCATAGAAATCATGGAAGTAGATACTGAAACCACTTAATTGTTCATGCACAATAATTAATATAAACTTTGCAGTATCATCCAATGATTCCATTTGAACCAGATTAAAGAATCAGAGCAGAAATTTACATGAACACTAAGAAAACATTTTACTCAACTAAACTTGAAAGTCTACCCACAAAAAACCAAGAACTTCAATAGCGGAAGGCTAACAGCAACAAGAAAGAACTTTAATGATCAAAAGTATGCTTACATCCTTATCCACACATTTAATACCTGTAATCTCCAGGCAAGATGGGTATAACTTTTCTCACAGGCCATGTAATAGAATCTTCAACAGCATCCCGAATTGTCCCCTGTAGTAATATAATAGACCTAATTCTTATTAAAATCTGGAGTTTAGACCCCAAGTTATTTTTTCGAACAAGTGGGGAAAAAGGAAAAGAAGGGAAAGATTCCAACTGAGCATACACTGCATAGTCTTAAGGAGCTAAGCATTACTAGAGGGGGAGGGGATACCAAACTTGAGTCCCTCACCTTTAGTAGGGCCTCAAGCTATCAATGAGATATTGCCCAACTGGCAACAGAAGTAATTTAAAATACCATTATATATTCCATGATGTTCTCCATGACAACTTCTTCACTGGTGAGATGTTAACTGTTGAAATTATAGGATTAGTTTCCTATTAATGCTTAATTTTCTATTTATGTCTTATTTTTTATTATTAAGTTTAGGGTTATAAACAAGCTCATGACCCATAACTTCTTATATAAATAAGACCTAAGGGTTTTTCTCTCTTTTTCTTTTTAATTTTTCATATGGTATCAGAGTCAAGTGAGAGAAAAACATAGCCACTGCTACAAAAAAACCTTACCGTTGGTGAGGAGTTAAGACTCCTCACTAACAGTGCCAACCTCATATGTGGCCTTTTCTATCTCCTTGCCGCTATTGTCAAAGCCAAAACACCACTTTCTGATCCTAGTATCTCGCTGCTGTCCGCCGTTGATTGCTGTAGCCGGAACTCCGTAGGAAAACCGCTCTCTTTTGGTTTTTTGCCTTGATCTCCCTCTCCGGTGCTCCGATCACGATGCCGCCACCGCCATTGGGTTCATCTCCTTTAGGCCGTTCTGATCTCGGTATTTCAGTCGTCATCCGCAGCTAATTGCCATCATTGGAGCTTCGCTAGAAAATTGCTTTCCTTTTTGGTTTTTTGCCTTGATCTCCCTCTTTGGTTCTCCGATCGAGACGCTATCACCATCAATGGGTTAGTCTCTCTCAAGATGTCCAAATCCTAGTGTTATAGCCACCGGAGCTTTGGCGACCACCACCACTGGCAACCCTCTTTTGGCCACCACCTCTCTTGAGCCGTCCAAGCACAAAAGGGATCCGTTTTCTCAAAAATCATCCCTGTTGACGGCAGAATGGTGCGATTTTCTTATGGTTTCACTTTGTTGGCTTGTTACAAGTTGGATGTGTTAAAGTGTCAAGTTGTTGTTCTAACAAGCGTCTATCGCTTCGTCACTGTGCCTTTAAGACACCCCAGAAGCCTTTCTGTCTCAAATCCGATATTTCGGTCTTTAATCTAATATTCCTAACTTCCAATTTGATACTCTTAGCCTCCTATTTGATATTCCCAGTGTATTAATTTATCTCGGCCTCATATATGTATATAGGTCCGAACTCAAATATAAATTTTCAAACTCAGATTGTATTTTGAACTCTGATATGGTATGTTTAAACTCCTGGTTGTTGGTTTGAGATACCAAGACTCTACAAGTTATCTTTGAAAGATTGTTGTTGTATGTGCCACCTATCATCTCTGTTACCGAGTGTGTTGCCATAGTTATTCTAGACTAATTGATGTCTTTTTTTAAGTGTTTTTCACTTTTATTTTCGATGTAACAAACTTTGAACATTTATCATATATGCTCTAACTTGAGGGGGCGTGTTGAAAATATAAGATTAGTTTCCTATTTATACTTAGTTTTTTATTTATGTCTTATTTCTTATTATTAAGTTTAGGGTTATAAATAGGCTCATGGCCCTTAGTTTCTTATATAAATAGGACCTAATAGTGTAACTGTTTTATACACTTTTAATATCTCAATGTAATACTATAAGGGTTTTTCTCTCGCTTTCTTTTCAATTTCTCACATTAAAAATAGTACAAAGCTATACAAGGGTATCACTATCAGACAATAGGAGTTGTTCAAACCTCAATTGCTTCGTATAATCCAGGGATTGATGATATGTCACCACCAACAACTTTCAATGTAAAATCCAACTTTTTCTGCAAGTTAAAACTTCCTGAAATGATTAAATGCATTCACAATTGTGTTCATGTGCTCAATGCTTTTGTGGACAGATGGGCTAGCATGTGTTTCTTGAATGCAGCTCTGTACCAAGAATGTGAAGCAGAAGGCATCACATTTGCCTTGTGTGCTTGTGGGAGTGACTGTATGTGTACACATGTAAGAGGAAAATACAAAAAGTAGAGAGAGAAAGGCAGACCTCTGCCAGTCATAAAGTCAATAATTGGCCTCATAACCTCTACACTAAAAAATCATCAGTATTTTGAAGATTTATATGCACACAATAAATCAGCATGAGTGCCAACCCACAAGAACACCAAAACAAATACTTTCTTTCAAAAACATATATTAATTATTACATTTCAATTGTAATTGTATTGGATATCAATTTTTAAACAAATCCAATGAAAGCCTAATACTAACACAGGCACACTGAAGCAAGAAGGAATTGGATGGCTTAAAGAAGAGATACCATACCTTCTGCCTTAAAGAATAGGTAACAGCTCCAAAGCATGGAAATTCATCAACTAGTGGCTTAAATATCAACCTGAAAACGCCCGTAAAACCTATATTTTTTACCTGAACAAAAGGTTATAAGATAGCAAAATCAACTACAACAATTCTATCCTTCTAAGAAGATACCTCAAAAACTGAATACAATATCTGTGCACAAATCACTATTTATCTAACACTCAGAAAGCCTCCAGTCACAAACATTATATTGTTTGCTATGCAAGTTAACAATCATGGAGAAGGCAAAAGTCAGAGGAGGTGAATCATCTTAACAGCCCTTCACATAGTGACCTATTGTCATGCAGAATAAGAGATCACGGGAGACCAAAAATTGTGTCATTCAAAATTGTTGTAAATTCTTCCAGGAAATATGCAGTGGAATTGATGAAAATACAACCAAAAAAGGACACGATAGTGCTACAATTTCAGACAATCCTTCCGACATGCAGAATACTAATCACAGGCAGATATTTTATTTTCCACTTTCTGAATTCTCATTCAATAGTAAACCAACACAAAAGAAAAAGAAGACTTTTATAGATAGATCTATTAACCATGAATTGAATCAAAACTATGCTATTGCATCATAGAAGAAAATTGAAGCCTCTATAGGCATGCTTTAATTTCATAGTCTCATGGACATAGAAGAGTAATTGAAGATTACACACTCCATAACCTGTGATTCATCAAATAGAAATTAGAATATACAAAATTTTATTTAATACAGGGATAAAATTGTTGGATTGTAAAGAACCAACAAACCTAAATCACATTCAGTTTTCAGGCTCAATAGATAAGATCTCTGATAAAATTGGAATATGTCAGATCTCAAAATGGTTTGACTGAATAGAAAATGCGTGCTTTGGCAACATTAACACGGAGTCCTTGCAGATAAGGATTGGGAGAAATTTAATGCCATAACCCTAATCAACATCACAAGTAACTGGCACATTTAAAGGCAAACAATCAGACACTGGGATGGGAACAAGTAAGCAGAGTTGCAGGTGGTAGAAAGTTGAGAAGTATAAAGTACCTGCACTGGTAGTCCAACACCAATTAGAGTCTTAATATCGAGTATGATACTTGGATTCCCATCCCACTGCATTTCCAACTCCATTGTAACACCATCTCCTCCATCTTCAATTATAGACACTCCTAAGGAACATCATCAACAAATTAGGACTTCCAAAGAAGTGGAAAACATCAGTTAGCAAAAGCTTCAGGGAGAGATCCCTAACAGAAGAAATAAAGTACATGATAACTTGGTGGTATAAATAGAGAACAGAATACATTATTTTTCCCCAGTTTCCTATTCAGTAAACATGAGCAGCAACTGTACCCCATTTACTCGTAATCACTTGTGCAAATATTTTTCAGAAGCTCACAGCTTACTTAGTGAGGCTGTGTAATGACAAATGAGATAATCAACTTTACTATCTTACATGGTTCATTTACACATTTTAAGTTCAAAAGATAGCTTTCCGGCAGTCTAACCAAACACATTGAAAGAAACCAAAGGAAAAAGAAATGAAAGCAAACACGTCCTAGTGAATATCGACCAAATCATCTAACTGGGGAGCACAAGAAGACTTAATAAATTAAAATCCAGAGTCAATTGATTTAATGCAATGGACTGACCTGTAAATTGAGGAGCTACAGTACCAAGAGTAAACTTAGAAAATTTGAGCGAAGCCAATATAATCGGCCTATATTGTTCAAGAATTGGTTCCACCGATGTCTTAATTAGCTCAGAAGCAGCCTAAAATACCGAGTTAAGAAAAAGTTGTCGCTTTCACGAGAGGTATTGCTAAAACCCAGGGTTATTTATTAACAGAAACATAAAAGTTACCTCATTAACATAGGGCCAGATCTTTGTAAGATGTGAATTAAGCCAATTTAACTGTAAGCATTAATTAAAAAATGAGAATGTCAATCCCCCTTAAAGAAGAAGAGTCAGCAAGAAGGATAAGAGAGCTCAACTTTTGTCTGTGAGAGAAGACGACCCAAGAAGGGTAGTACTGGGGAGGTAAGATCTTTCGGGAATCTTCCACCGTCATCCTCGCAAAAGCGGCAATCGTGGCGGCGAGCTCAGACCGTCGCTTGGACCGTGCATTCTCACACCGGACGAATCCCACAACCACAGCAAGCCCCACAGCTATTCCGAGCACAAGCCCAATAACAAAAGCCATTCCCTTCCTCGCGGGTCCGCACAGAAGCTTCAAGGAGAGAGACCGTGAGGGAGTGTGAGTGGTTGAAAACACTGGAAAGCGCGAGATTCGTTTTGTGGTTCTGCCGAAGCTGAGAATTACTGTGAGAAAACCAGTGACTTGAAAAGTGATTAGCGAGTGGGTTTAAGGGGTTAACAGGAAGATTTTACCGTTGCAAGCGATGCTTAAGGAGTACTGTACAAACCGCAGCGGCTTTTCCAAGTGAGGAAACTTGCAAAGTCACCAAAAGTTGTTTTTTGGTAATTTTCCCCACAAAGTCACAAACTATTTATTGACTTTGTTTTTCTGGTTTTGAGGCACTTCAGTTAGATTATTGTGAGTGCGTACAATAAAAATTTTATATTATAATTTTTTATATTTTTATTTATTATGTTTTATTATTTATATATATATGCAAAACATACACATTTGTTATGTATAATTATTTTTTCCTTCAGGTATAGCGTGAGGTTTAGAATCTAAATTGTTTTCCAAACAAAAAAAGTTTGGAATCTAAATGGATTAGATTTATAGCCATTCAAACAGGAAATGCTATGTTTATCATTTTTTCATAAAAAAAATTATATTTAATTATATAATTATTAAATTTATTTAATCTTATAATTTTAAAAATATAAAAATTTTAATAATTTAAAATTTTATATTATGTATTATAATAATTAAGTAAAAATAAAATTTGAAAATAACAAAACTTTTTAACCGATCAAATATCCCCACATCAACACTATATATTTTGTGGATAAGGTTACTTTATGCAGAAAATTGGGAACTTGTATGAATTATGATAGAGTAATCATATATATGTATATATATATATATATATTATAAATAGTTTATATATTTTTTTAATATTTTTATTTTTTTCTCTTTTTGTAATTTTTTATCCTGCTTTTAAATGCATTGATCTTTTTCTTATTGATATGATAACCACCTAATTTCAATTAAGATTTTTTTCTTCACTTTTATATGTGTGTATAAGTCTCTTCGGAGACATCCGCTTAAATTTATATGTGTAGATATGAATTAGGGAACGGATGATAAGTTGATAAGGTTAAATTAGCTTTTCTGACTCAGACTTATCTTTGTAAGTAAAAATTGGCAGAACTTCATCTAGCTGTTCCTCACCCATTGGAGCACTGCTGATATGGGGCTCGACGGTCCAAACAAACTTTGCAGTTTGATCAAATTTGATAATGATATCTATCAACCAAAAGGGGTTACGTATTTAATTAAAATTTCATATTGTTTATGTTTTGAGTGGCTATGGATCAAGTGGGACTTTTTGGGAAAGTTAAAGTAATAAAACAACAGAATAGAAAAGTTTTAAAAACACTACAATTTCTAAAGATGGAATGCCATAGTTTATAACTTTTAGTATACTTCTTACAATACTGCAACTGTGATGTCTTTTTCGGACACTGTTGGGCCCAAAATTGAAAATGACCTTTGGTACTGCATTATTAATAACAATAATAGAAGCTTATGGCCATGGTCATACCTACGCCTTTCCTCTATGTCTGTCTTTTGTCTTGTAATCAGTCATCTACGCTGTGCGATGATCTTTGATAAGAATTGACCGAAGAGTCATACCTTATGAAAATAAAAAAAAGAATCCCAATAGTAAGCTCTGTTTACTTTTTGGGATCTATTGTTATAGGAGCATGAATCACAAGGTCACTAAATTCAATGCACTTGAAAGGAATTTAAGTAAAAATAATACTATTTGTACGCAATTTATTATATTATTATAATATAAAATTAAAGAATCATTCTTTATCAATATTTAACAAAAATATTATACAATTTTTGTGCTGTCATGTAACGAACATCTGTCATCATTCTTTAGTTAAAGTTTAAACCTTTTGTTTGGGTTTGATCAAGAATGTTTTTTATTTGATAAATAAAAGTCAATTTTTTAAAAATATTGTTATATATTTAAATAAAAATTTCTTTTAAATAAATTTTTTTCATCTATAAAACTTAAATTGAACCTAAAAAAATTTACTTAAAATATACAGACCTCTTTCAGTCAAACAAATTCCCTTATTAGCTAGCTCAAACCTAACTTCTTGGAAATTAGCAAGAAAACTTGCTTCTCGTATATCAACAAAAAACGAAAAAACCTTATTGCAAGACTCCAGTCTGAAGCCTGCTTTATTGCAAGACTCCAGTCTGGATCTGCATCGTTGGGTTTGAAATCGCAGCCTGAGGTCTGTTGGCCTTCTGGACACTCAAAAACGATTGGGGTTTGAGACTCAACACAATGATAAAACAAAAGAGTAATACTTTTCTCACCCTAATTACTAGTAATACTATTTATACATGAGTTGGTTGTACAAGAATTACATAAACTCAATTAAGGATCATTCCTAATAATATATAGTATAATCTTTATATAATAAAAAAGTGTAAAATATTGTCATAGTAATAATTAATTATATTTTAAGAGACCTTAAAATAGTGTGTCGATATGAGTTTGAGTATAAAATTATATTTATTGAGAAGAGCTTTTCATTTGTAACCCTTATTTTTAAAAAAATTAATCTTTTATTTAAATAATAGGAGGATACTCTTAAAAAATCCAAAAAAAAAAAAAACAAGTATTGCTTTAACAACTTTTGGTAAGATTAAACATTTTCCATATTCTCATATATCATGCTACTTTTTTTTTTGCACACAATTTATTTGAAAGCTATAAAACATATTCATTCTATTTAAATTTAATATAACTAATAAAGTATTAGTATAGTAAAAATTAATTGTGTTCTAAAAATTTTGAAGCCAAAGACCCAAGTTTGAAATTGGAATTATCGAGGGAAAATAAATATATTAATAAATTTTAAATAAAAAATTAATAAAATTAACACTATTTATTGCCATAGGCGAAGGCATGCAAGTGGTGGCAAACAGCAGATAGTTAAATTTGCAAATTAAATTTAAGAGAAAAATAAAAATAAAGTTACCAATATTAAAGAATGTAAAATTTAGGAATCCAATTTCCCAACGCGAACAGAGGAAATCCAAATTATATTAAACTGATATATATATATATATATATATATATATATATTTTGGTATCAACTGATGTGTTTTCTGGCACATCCCAAAAATAGCGATGCATGATCCATCATGCAACTTCCACAATGTTCCCAATTGAAAAAGTGGAACCCACAACACAACAAGTACGAATATTCATGATTCTATCTTTTAGTGGTGGGTCGTTTTCATGAATCATAACAATATCAACCAACAACTCAAGCGTCAATTATCATGAATATATTATCATGGAATCGTAGGGGAGTTGGATCCCGTTTAATTCCAAGTATGATCAGGAATTTGAAGATAGAAAAGGAAATTGGATTTTTGGCATTATTGGAACCAAGGACGAGCGGTGATCGAGGGAGACGACTTAGAAGCAAGCTGGGTTTCGATGGGATAGCGGGTAGAGAAGCAGAAGGTTTCTCTGGTCGCATATGGTGCTTATGGAATAAAGACTTATGGAACGTTGAAATTCTTATGACACACTAGCAATTAATTCACGCTTGTGTTTCTGTGAAAAACAAATCAAAATGGCTGTTAACAGTTATTTATGCAAGCCCCAGGAAAAAGGAACGGGAACAATTGTGGAAAGTTGTCAGGCAAATTTCAGATGAAAACACCCAATCCTTGCCGTGGCTTCTCTTGGGCGATTTTAACTGCATCCTGAATTCAGGAGATAAGATGGGAGGGGTGCGGGTAGGCTGGAATGGATGCAATGAACTACGAGTAATTACCGAGTATTGTGGATTGGAGGACTTGCGTTACAATGGTCAGAAATTTACTTGGCAGTTGCACAATATTTATGAAAGGCTTGACAGGGCCATTTCTAATGTGGAATGGAGATGTCTCTTTCCAGAAGCATCAGTTTGGCATTTGCCAAGATTCAATTCAGATCATTCGCCTATTTTAGTGAATATGAACAAAGGCAAAAAACAGAAGAAAGGAGACAAACCCTTTAGAGTTCTTGCTGCTTGGCTTCTCCACGAGGGATTTCATGATACTATTCAAACAGCCTGGAATAAACATCAGGATTTAGCACACCAATTTGAAGAGTTGAAAGTTGCGTTGACTTTATGGAATCACAAGACTTTTGGTGATATAGTTAAACGCAAATGGAGTATTCTAGAGAAACTTCAACAAGCAGATAGGGGTGCCAATCCTTTTGAATCTCTCAACCATCGCAGGCATAGGGAGGATCTGCTGAGGCAGTATGAAGAAGTGCCCCTTCAAGAAGAGATGTTCTGGTATCAGAAGTCTAGAGTCAATTGGTTGAACACGAGGTACAAAATCACAAGATTTTTTCATACCTCCACTCTGACAAGGCGAAGAAGGAACAAAGTGGAGGCTCTGAAATTTAATGATGGTAGCTGGATCTGCAATGAAGATGAATTAAAAAATATGGCCATTCAATATTTTAAAAATCTTTACCAGGGTACTAATCAGGATGTGGTGTTAAATTGTATTCCAAGTGCCTTCCCAAATTAGATGATTTGGCTCTCAATCACCTTTATGATCAAGTCAGTGATCACTAAATCCATGATGTTTTCTTTTCTATGAAAGGGTTAAAGGCTCCTGGACCAGACGCTCTCCATGCTCTCTTCTTTCAATCTCAATGGTCGGTGGTGAAAGATGCAGTTTGTAAGAAGATTAAAGAAATTTTTCAATGTCTAGCTCAAATTAAGCAATTTAATGATACATTAATTGTGCTTATTCCTAAAGTTGAAAGGCCTGAATGGATCACTCAATTCCGTCCTATCAACTTGTGTAATGTCTTTTATAAGGTAGTCACCAAAATTATAGCGAATAGAATTAAACCTCTACTTCTTAAACGGATTGCCCCTAATCAAAGTAGCTTTTTTTTTCCGAGTAGACAAGGCAAAGACAATGTTATTGTAGCCTAGGAAATCATTCATAGCATGAGACAGTTAAAGGAGAAAAGAGGCTTTATGGCTCTGAAAATTGATCAGGAAAAAGCTTATGACAGGTTAGATTGGCATTTTGTGAAGGATACTCTCTTACAGCTGGGCCTTGACACAGGAACGGTGGAATTAATCTGGTATTGCTTTTCCACAGCACCCATGAATGTATTATGGAACGTAACACAACATTATTCCGTCTCGAGGGATTTGCCAGGGGAATCCATTGTCCCCATACCTGTTTGTCCTATGCATAGAAAGATTGGGTCATTTAATTCAGAGAGAGGTGGAGAATAAGAATTAGAAGCCTTTTAATCTGCACAGATCCAAAATTAAGTTATCCCATATATTCTTTGCTGATGATATTCTTTTATTTGCTGAAGCTTCTTTTGATCAAGTTTCAGTCTTACAGAAGTGTTTGAGGATATTTTGTAATTCTTCTGGACAAAAAATTAGCATTGATAAATCAAAAATTTTCTTTTCTCATAATGTCAATCATAATGTGAGGAAAGGGATAGCTAAATACCTGGGATTTGGAATTACTGCCAATCTTGGAAAATACTTGGGTATTCCTATCCTTCATGAGGGCTTAAGGAAAAATATGTTTGATCATATAATTGAAAGAGTTAATAATAAATTGTCTACGTGGAAGGGAAAAACCTTGTCAATGGCAGGCTGATTAACTTTATGTAAGTCACTGTTGGAAACCCTCCCAAATTATACCATGCAATCAGTTTGGCTTCCCGAAGGGATTTGTGATTAAATAGAAAAATCTTGATGTAGCTTTGTTTGGGGATCCATGGCGGATAAGCAAAAAATTCATTTATTAATTGGGATAATATTTGCAGGCCTTAATTTTCCGGGGGTCTAGGTCTTTGGACAATTCATAATGTAAATGAGGCTTTCATGATGAAGGCTTTCTGGGACTTAATTCAGAACAAGGAGACCATCTGGGTGCAGTTCGTCCAAGAGAAATACAAATGTGAATATTCCGGGTTCCTAACATCAGTCCAGTCAACGGGATGTTAATTTCTAGAGAGGTGTTACAAAAGTTTGGAACCTTTTTAAACAAGGCCTTACTTGGGAGGTAGGCCTCGGGTTTGATGTTTATTTCTGGCTTGATTCCTGGATAAAAGAGTTTGAACCTCTAATCATGTATACTCTCTTCCCGCTAGAGGATCATATGAGATCAGAAAGTGGGGGAGTTAGTAGATCAAGAAAGAGGATGGGAATGGAATATTATCAAGGCTTATCTGCCAAAAGAAATATGTGCTAAGAATGTTCTCATCCTTATTCCTACTTTTAAGAATGGTCCAGATGAATGTAAATGGAAACTGACCCCTTCAGGTAATTTTTCGGTGGGTTCAGCTTATCATTAGATCCTTGGAGATTACCTTATCAAGGAGCACCCTATTTGGAAGCTGATTTGGAAGTTTAAAGGAGCGAAAGAGTTAAGACTCTTATCTTGTTATGCAGTAAAGAAAAATTACTCACTAATGGGAGGCAATTTATGTTAAAGTTGACATCTAATCCTTATTGCCCGCATTGCTCTATGCATGAGGAATCTGTGTTGCATGCCGTTAGAGATTGCAAATGGGTCACTGACCAGTGGTAAAGGATGGTTCATCCAAAATTTTGGTTGAAATTTTTTACTACTAATTTGCAAGAATGGATCCAAGGGAATCTATCTTTTCAGTGGGGAAAAGATGAACATCTGAATTGGCCTCTTACTTTTGGAATTGCATTGCAGACTATTTGGCATTCTAGAAACAATCTCGTGTTTAACAACAAAAATGCTAGAGATCACAATATTGTTCTTCAGATTTTAATCAAAACCAGAGAAATAAAACGAGCTAAAATTGCAGAGAGATTTAACATACAATCTCCAAAGATTAAGACTCCAATAGTGAAAAGTTGGCATCCTCCACCTTAAGGATGGAACGTTATGAATGTTGATGGTGCCTGGTCGTCTACTTCTTGCAGAATTGCAGCAGGTGGGATCCTTAAAGATCATGATGGGTATTTCATTTCAGGATTTGCCGTAGCTATGGACAATGGCTCAGTGATGCGAGCTGAACTTTGGGCCATTTTGTCTGGTTTACAAATGGCTTGGGAGGCTGGTATAAAGAGACTTACCCTTGAATCTGACTCTCTTGGAAGCAGTGGGAATCGTCTAAGGTCTTCATCAACAGAAAACTAAGGGCAAGGAGCTGGTTAATGAAATTTAGAATTGGCTCAACAAGGATTGGTAGGTTCAATTTTGCTATATTCCCAAGTCGCTTAATCATGTAGTTAATAACCTAGTCCAGTTAGGATTTAAATATGTTAATCGCATGCACATTCTTGATGTTTTCCCTCCTTAGATTTGGAAGGCTTTGATGACTGATATGCATTCTCTTGACAAACGAGACCCCGTGTAAGCGTCTGCTTTGTATTTTCTCTTTGTAATTGTTTTTCGATACCAAAAAAATATTTTAATCATTTTTAAAATTAAAATATTTAACGGCTAAAATTACAGTGCACGTGTTTGGCCCTTCAATCATACGGAACCGTTGGTCCCACGACGCCATATCCTATAATTCAATCATGTCCATTTCCCACAATTTAATAAGTTTTATAAAATAAAATTATGTAAAAATAAAAATATAAAAGATAAATTGAATGATTATTTTACATTAATAATTTTTATTTTTTTTAAAAAATTAACATAAATAAAGTAATATGAAATTAATTATCCAAATCCACGTGCAAAGGTAGGACCTGTCAATCAATCGTACGCGGTCTAGTGATTCAATGTAGACCGTTGCCTGGACCTCAATTAATATTCTTACCTGCTACTTTCTAGATACGCCATTGACCCTGACTTTTTTGTGTTTTCAATTTGTACGAAATTTATTTAAAAATTTTTTAATAAATATTTCAATAAAAAAATATATACCAGAGATTTTAATTATTATAAATTATAAGTACGCGCTTGCAGCAACTATGATTGATTAAAAGCATGCTTGAAGTGCATGAGCCAGAGTGTTTGCGGCGTGGCTTGTAGAAGCACCATCAGTAGTATTAGCCTATCCGGTAACAAACACCAAGATCAGCATCCTCGCATGCTGGATTGCATTGTACACTAAGGGCTGTTTTTTTCTTTTTCTTTTTTTTTTAACGAAGGGCTGTTATTTTTATGGTAATAATTTTGAAAAATGGTAGAGGTATGCACTAAAATTTTTTGATAGAACTTATTATTGATTTTTTTATTTATATAATTAATTTTATTTAATAAAATAAAATATTATCTGTTTTTTTTCTTTTAGAGGTACATACACATTTTTCTTACAAACTATGTATATCCTTTCACGGATTGAAAATTTTTAAAATAAAAAATATATTTTATAGAATAAAATATAATTAAATAATTATTAATAAAAAATTAATAATAATTATTATCATAAAATATAAATAAATAAATAAATAATTTATTTATATAAGAAAATTTTATTATTAATTTTTTTATTAATAATAATTTAATTATATTTTACACTCTTAACTATAAAAGATATAAATCATGATCTCGCATGAAAAAGGATAAAAAAAAAAAGAGAAGTGTTATTGTTTACATATATCACAACTTAATAATTTGTAGCGATAATTAATTTTGAAAAAACTACTTAGACGTGATGCTACGAACAATATTTACATAAGATAAATTAAAAAATTTATAATTTATCTTATAAAAGTTTTATGTAAAATTTTCACAGATAAATAGCAGAACTCGGTGGAGTTGGAGGGAAGGTAGACGACAAAAAGGGGCTGAGATGTCCAATCCATACGATAATTGCCTGTCATTTTATCTCTGATTGGAACTTAGAATTGAGATACTTGTTATATTAAGATGGCTTATGTTTAAAATGGATCTGAACATTCTTAAACATATAAAATTTATATATTTTTATTTTTTAATTTAATTTTATATATACATATAAGATATAGATCATTTGTCATCAAGATAAAGCATTATAAATAAGATAGGAAAAAAATTTAGTAAAAAATAATAAAAAAAAGATTCACATAATAAATGATAAAAAATAAAAAATATTATTAACATTTAAAAAATTAAAAAATTTAAATACATATATATAATGTCCTAAATTTTCTTAGGACAATACTAATTTGACAGGATACCATTTCGTTTTCGGACAGCGTCAAGCCGCGGGTGGAGACCATTCGGTAGTCCTAGTCTCTTTCTGCGGAGAAAAAGAGTATATAATTTAATTTCATATTTTTTACATAAATTTTATATTTTCTGTTTATTTATTTTTAAATAATTTTTTACTCATAACATATGAATTTAATTTTTTTTAATTTTAATAATAATTTTATTTTTTATTATAATTTAGTATATATCTTATATTTTTTCTTATTAATTTTTCTTAAAATTTATTTTTTTCTCTAGCTTAAAATTCTCTTTCTTATCAACAAAAACCTCTTATTCCAAACGTACACCTACGGCTATTAACTTTTTCCAGAAAAAAATACTCTTTTGATCTTCTGCTTTTGGAAGCGCTATTCATTTCCTTCCTAAATAATTTTTTTTTCAATTTCATCACTGATTTCAAAGATTCACATCAACAATTACTATTACGTCAACAATTAAAAGTCAGGGACAAATTTGACGTCGCCCAAAAGAAAAGAAATAAGGATCAAAACAGTATTTTACTTCCCATGGGCGAGAATTTTTGAGATAAAAAAAAAGAATCAGAGCACGTCATCGTTTCGAACGTGTTCCCTGCTTTCCACGTTGAAATTTCAATTCCGGTTGTACAGAAACTCTTTGGCTCGCTCCTACCTCCGAGTTCACTATCAGCTATCTTGCTTTGACTCTATTCCTGTCTCGTACTTTTACCCATTTCCTGCTTTCTCCTTAAGGCCACGCGCTTCGCCCCCATTGATCATACTCACTAGCTTCAGGCATGTCCTCTAACCACTCAAATGGCGACCCCGAGTCCCTCTGCCAGCCTTTGCTCCCTTCCCAAAGATCCATTGTCAATTCCACCTCTCAGGTTGCCATCGTCGGCGCCAATGTCCGCCCCATTGAGAGCCTTGACTACGAGTCAGTGTTTTTCATGTGGTTCTCTAGTAATGGTCTTAAACGAAACTTTGTACGTAAATCAGTGCTCAATTCTCCCTTTTTTTTTCTGGGTATGCAGGATTTTTGAGAACGAGTTCTTCAAGCAGGATTGGAGGAGCCGAGGGACGGTGCAGATATTCCAGTACATGTTTATGAAGTGGCTCTTGTGCTTCTTGATTGGTTTGATTGTTAGCCTGATCGGATTTTGCAACAATCTCGCCGTTGAGAATCTTGCTGGCATCAAGTTCGTGGTCACCTCCAATATGATGCTGGAGAGGAGGTTGGTAGTGACTATGATGTTTTTTAACCTCTCCACAAATTTGATTTATAACTATTTTCTAAGTAGACCAGTGATGGCTTCAGGTTTTTTTTTTGTTAGCTTGAACCACATATTGCTTTTTATTTTATGTCTACTCTTTTTTAGTTGAAGTTATTGATAAAGCTAGCAAAAATTTTGCAGGTTTCTTTTGGCCTTTGTAATTTTTTCCGCTTCGAATCTGGTTCTCACGCTTTTTGCATCTATAATCACGGCTTTTATAGCACCTGCTGCTACGGGTTCAGGTATACCGGAAGTGAAGGCCTACCTAAATGGGGTGGACGCACCTGGAATATTTACTCTACGAACGCTGTTCGTCAAGGCATGTCAGATTTAGTGCTCGGTGCTGGCCACTTGGCCTTTGATATATTGTCACTCCATTTGCCCTAGATTATTGATTGAACTTGTTCATAAGATAGAAATATGCCTCATGATCTTAATTTGGTATGATATGATTTTTTGACTTCTATGTTTGCTGCATAAGCGGTTAAATCTGATTTCTTGATATCATCCGTCATAGATTATTGATTGAACTTGTTCATAAGATAGAAATATGGCTCATGATCTTAATTTGGTATGATATGATTTTTTGACTTCTATGTTTGCTACATAAGCGGTTAAATCTGGTTTCTTGATATCATCCGTCATAGGTAGATCACATAAATAACCTAAGGTTATATTTGTAAGTTTTGGGAGGGAGGGAATGGAGTGGAAAGGCAAGGATTGGAATGGAGGGACAAGTACTTCTCCATTGTTTGGATGTTTAATGAGAAATGAGAGGAAGTCCAGTGCTCGGATTTGAAGGGCCAAGGAGGGCCTTGGACTGGAGTCCTTCTGCTGCTACTCCCCCCCTTCCGCCCCCAAAAAAAAAGGGAATAAAAACTTCAAGGACACTTTTAAATATAATTTGCCATTCCACTCCCTGCCATCTAGCCAAAGACTTGGTACTGAAAGGTGGAGCTTGAGATCACAAATCTTTGATCAGTTCATATTATTCTGTCGATTGTCAATTACATGGTTGAATTTAATCATGGTTAACCCTCCTTTGTCCACTTCCACTTTATATTATCAAATTTTCGCCCATATTATCTGTGATCTAACCACGAGTGTTGCTCTCCTTCTTTCCCTTTATTTGTTCCACTATAAATTTTCTCTGATTTTCCTGCAGTATATAGTTTACATTTCCTAGCAATGCTTCATGTTATCTTAGGTTAGAACCGGCAAAAAATTGTGATAAGATGTCCACTTCTGGTCCCTGGTATCTCTGATAATATCTGTTTAGGGGTGTAGACTGCTAGTCTAAGTGGAGAGTATATTCTTTTCGCAGAATACAGTGCAGCACCTATTTTTTCTGATATTTACACATACATGACAGACAAATTGATTGAGTCTGTTCTTTATACCAACGTATTCATGCCTCCTATGATATTTTCTTCCTAAATGCATGCCAATATTATAGAGCTGAGCTTCATATATTATCAAATACAAACATCATCATCACTTTATCATACTCTGGATTCCTTTACGCATTTGAGATGGGAATTATTGTTTTCGAGGAAGATATTTACTGTCATGGTGAATATATATACAGATTATTGGAAGCATTTCTGCAGTTTCATCATCTCTTCTTGTTGGAAAGGCAGGGCCCATGTTGCATACAGGTGCATGTGTGGCGTCATTGTTGGGTCAGGGTGGGTCAAAGAGATATGGATTAACCTGGAAATGGTTACGTTTTTTCAAGAATGATCGAGATCGACGGGATCTAATAACATGTGGATCGGCAGCTGGGATTGCTGCTGCCTTTCGTGCCCCTGTTGGTGGGGTGTTGTTTGCTCTTGAAGAGATGGCATCTTGGTGTGTTTTCCTTCTTTATGAAGTTGAAAACTTTTCTATGGTAAATTGTATTTTAGATTTTTAATGATGTTTTCATTGAGAATTGATATCTTATTTATCTTTCATTAGTATGATTTTTGTCAGTTATGTTGTGATGGGAAAATGATCTTTTCCTTTTTTATGTGGAAAAAAAATGATATTGCCCTGATTTTATTAATGTGGAGCTTTCACCTGGCAATAGAGCCAATCCTGGCTCAATAGAATTTTTTTGAGTCAATTTGTTAATATGAAGTCATTTCTTATGCTATAATAGGCCCTTTGATCTTGGCCGTGAGCTTCTTCTTACTGCTTTCTGTTGACTCTCTTCAAGTAATCTTATAATCTTCCTAGCATAGACATTGGTTCTTCTTTCTTTCTTATGCATGATATTGAACTAAACCTACTCTGAAAATGTGGCATTACTGAATTAAACTTTTGATGAGTTTATTTGGAATGGTCTTTTACTGGTCTCTTTCCTCTGCTCTATCAAGATACGCATGACTTCCAAAGATTAGGTAGCAGTTAAACATGGGTGTAAATTGTAGAGTTTCCTTTCCATGGCAAAGTTAATTTAGGTAGATATTGACCTTATGGGAGTATTTCTGAAAATTTAGTTTCGGATAAAAGTTTATGGTGGCGTTTAATCCATGTAGCCGACTTAATGGGAAAAGGCTTTGTATGTTGTTGTTGTTATTGACCTTATGGGATCTTTGAAGCACTTATTTGGCAGATATTCCTAAAACTGCAATGCCCTCATACTACAGGTTTCTTGTTCTCTCTCATTCCAATAAACCATACTATGACTTAAGAAACCAACATGCTGAGAACCCGACTGAAAGTTTCCAGCTGGATTGTTTCTAAATGCTGGTATATGAATGATTGATCTAGTTGGCAGAGCCCCTCATCTCTTTTGCCTGTGTTCTCATACTTATATTGCTACGGCTGGCTACCAATTGTGTTTTGCATAATTGATGGTTTTCTCCAATTCTTTTGGTTACTATCATTGGTGCATCTGATCAATTAGAATGTGTTCCCCTAAGTAGTTTAAATATATAATACTTGTTTACTTCTGTTCTACAGGTGGAGAAGTGCCCTTCTGTGGAGAGCTTTCTTCACAACAGCTATAGTTGCAATTGTGCTTCGTGCACTGATTGGTGTTTGTTTGAGTGATGGATGTGGGTTATTTGGTAAAGGGGGGTTAATAGTGTTTGATGTTTATTCTGCAAGTGTTTCATATCATCTGGATGATGTGCCTCCTGTGTTTATCCTCGGAGTTATAGGTGGGATACTTGGAAGCTTATATAATTCTCTTTTGAACAAAGTTCTCCGCATATACAATATTATCAATGAGTAAGTTCCTTTTCAATCTTGTGATTACCAAAAAATCAATGTTTTTTTATAACTTTGTACAGTTTGCACTGCCAAGTTCAATCTTCTGGTCAATTTTTCTTGCAGGAAAGGCACTGCTTACAAAATTTTCCTTGCTTGTATAATCTCCATTTTCACCTCATGTCTTCTTTTTGGATTGCCATGGCTTGCAACTTGCAGACCTTGTCCACTGGATGCAACCGAGGCATGTCCTACAATAGGGCGGTCTGGTAATTACAAGAAATTCCAATGCTCTCCTGGTCACTACAATGATCTTGCCAGCTTGATCTTTAACACAAATGATGATGCTATTAAAAATTTATTTAGCAAGAATACTGATGATGAGTTTGAGTATTCATCAATGCTCATCTTTTTCATCACATGCTTTTTTCTTAGTATCTTTAGCTATGGAATTGTCGCTCCAGCTGGCCTTTTTGTACCAGTTATTGTGACTGGTGCTTCTTATGGACGTTTCATTGGAATGTTGCTCGGCCAAAGCTCAGGTCTCAACCATGGCCTTTATGCCGTACTGGGTGCTGCTTCCTTTCTTGGTGGATCTATGAGGATGACAGTTTCCCTGTGTGTAATTATTCTAGAACTGACTAATAATTTGCTATTGCTACCCTTAATAATGCTGGTGCTTTTTGTTTCTAAGACTGTAGCAGATGCTTTCAATGCAAATATATATGATCTGATTATGAAAGCTAAGGGCTTCCCTTATTTAGAAACTCATGTTGAGCCATATATGAGGCAATTAACTGTAGCTGATGTAGTCACAGGACCACTTCAGCTATTCAATGGCATTGAGAAAGTCTGTAACATAGTTTTTATTCTTAAAAATTCAAGGCATAATGGGTTCCCTGTTATTGATGAGCCTGCAAATTCTGAGGCTCCAGTTTTATATGGTGTAGTCCTTCGTGCTCATCTTCTCACATTGTTAACGAAGAAAGCTTTCTTGTCTGCACGAATGGCAATAGGTGATGATGCCTTTCATCAGTTTTCAGCTGATGATTTTGCGAAGAATGGCTCAGGCAATGGTGACAAGATAGAGGATATAAAATTAACCGATGAAGAGATGGAAATGTTCATAGATCTACATCCATTTACTAATGCTTCACCTTATACTGTTGTGGAGACAATGTCTCTGGCAAAGGCCCTTAAGCTTTTCCGAGAAGTTGGTTTAAGGCATCTGCTTGTGATACCCAAGTTCTCTGGTGTAAGTGATTTCATCTTGCCATTCAGCGATTTTTATGAAGTAGTAGTTGGTAGAATTACAGGGGTGCCTATTTATCAGATTATCTGCAGATACTTTTACTTTGGTTTACTTTGAGCAGAAGTTGTTTCCTTTTCTTAATTTAGTGCCAGCCACCTTGCGTGTGTGTTATAGGAGAAGTAATTTTTTGGAGAAAGAAAACGAAAATGAAGTATTCCAATAAATTTCCTTTATCTTCCATTAAAACCTGCATATTTATTATAGCTATTAACTATTAGTTATGCCTGCCTCAGTTTAACACATCTGGTCTTTTCCACCTTCTGGTCATAATTAATTGGGTCCATTTTATTTAATTTCTTGTTACTCAATATATGCATTAAGGGAACTGGTTTGGTTTCTTATGAATCTTTCATGCAAGTTCCTTTTAATTGATCATCAACGTTATTTGTTCTCTGGATTTTACTCATTTAAGTTTCTATGCTAACTAACTGCAGAGATCACCTGTAGTGGGTATGCTTACAAGGCACGACTTCATGCCTGAACATATATTGGGTTTGCATCCTTTGCTGGCAAGAAGCAGGCAGAAAAGATTAAGAATCAAGTTCTCTGGTCTGAGCAAATTCATTTAGTATATCTCATCAAGGTTCCCGGCTTGGTCTTAAACAGTTAGATTGTATATAATTTTGAGCTGCACAAGGCTTCTTATTTATGGAAGTTACCAATTAGATAATTGTTTTCCCAACTTTACCACGGACTCTATAGCTGAAGAGGGACTCGAGCACAGTCATGATTGCATCTATGTGAATTTGAAATTCGAAGTTTAGTGTGATATTTTCACATTCTCTTCAATTTTTGCTCCACATTTGCATGTTGAACACTAGACTTTGTAGTACACCTATTAAGACATGGATTTCTCTGTTACAATATTAGGTTGAAAAGTTCATTGTCAATTAGAGCATAGTACAGGGGAAAAACTAGGCCTCTAATCAAGTGGGTTTTCCTTTGTAATCGTTTCCGTAGCATGGCTATTGGATTGATGGAGAGGAAATGACATGTTATCTACTTCACACTTTCTGGGGTTCTTAATTACCCAGTCTTATTATTTTTATAAAAATTAAATTTTATTAGATATCCATTTAAATTAAATTTTATTAGGTAATCACTTAAGAATTTAAATTATATAATCTAACTCATTAACTGTTCATAATTCATTATATGAGTATCTAATATTAATATGCTAGGAGTTTCTGTCTTTATTCAAGTATGCAAGTAACTTATGCCTTCCATACTTTTTCTTTTTAAATGAAAAGGAAAAGTAAAATGTCACTTTTTTGCATATATGGAAAAGAGGCAAAATAATTGCTTTCCTAACTATTGTTTTTCCTTTATAATAATTTCACATGGATACATGTCATCATGCAATATTTATTTTAAAATGCTCCGTCAACATTGAACGACTATGTAAGGCTTCGTAATATTCCTATGCGCAAAGAGTTAAAATTGAGTGAGTCCGTACAAATTCTTTTCCTTTCCTTTTTGTTTGTATTTTTGGGGGAGTGGAGGGGGAGGGTGGATGAGGAATATTACGGGAGACCGATGGTTGGATCAGTTTGGCTGCTGCTGTTGCTTGAGGGAACCATTTTTGCAGTTCATTCTTGAACAAATACTGTCAGTGTCATATATAAGAAGGCAAAAATGAAAATACGCTTCATTTCACAGTGTCGGGGAGAACAAGTTTATGTACAATAAAGCAAAAATAAGGGAAACCATGTACACACACAACACCCATCGAACTCGGATAATGTGAATCTCTAATTTCAATGACTACCCTCTATTTACACTCTTGAGGTAGTCTGCCCTTATAGTCCACAATTGCTCTCCTACTGACTTCATGTCAGGTCGATCTACTCGAATAGGTGCCGCACATTGAAATGCTAATTCAAACATCTTCGTGAGAACCTCCCCATTTACAGCTTCCTCCATTAAAGGATCCACCA
The DNA here is from genome assembly GCA_037013595.1 of Dicorynia guianensis. Taxonomy (NCBI): domain Eukaryota; kingdom Viridiplantae; phylum Streptophyta; class Magnoliopsida; order Fabales; family Fabaceae; genus Dicorynia; species Dicorynia guianensis. Next base: position 26,945,982 of record JASUAB010000015.1, read on the forward strand.
TTTCTGCTACACTCCCTTCATTATACTTCTTGAAGGCCTGCAAAAAAATAAAAAAAAAAGAACCACATAAAATGATTACTTGAAATCAATATAGTCAACTCAACTTTGGATATGGAAGTAAAAGAAATTACTAAGCAGCAGTAACAATAAAACTCTTCCCTACCTTAAGCAACATAAAAAGTGTTACAAGCATTACAAATTTAACTTCATAAGGATTACGTCAATTTCATGACAGATTTCTAATTAACTCGGTAATCAAAACACTCATAATAATCCCGAGTCCAATTGTTTGCAGGATTGTATATGTGCTCATGAAATGATTGCCCATAAAACATGTTTGAAATATCCCAGCCAGTTTAATTGGGCTCCAAAAAGCTCAAATCACGACGCACTGCACCAAACGGACCATAGCAACATATTCATCAATCCAATATCTGGTTCTGTAATCAGTACTGTTCATTATGACATTATCACAGGATCAAAAACTGGTCAACTCAGAAAAATTTGTCATGACTTTGCAAGAGAAAGTGGCTTGCATTGCAGATTACTCTCGGTGCAGCATAAGCCCGTACATTAATGGTTTCTCCAGCATCTGTGCGTGTTCCCATGCATAGTTTTTTAAAGCCTACTAACATATATCATATATTACAATACATGACACAAGGTAATATTGTTGGCAAAAGAAGTTAATTCTAAAGAGGTCCCAGATTTGTAGGATCAGTGTTGGATGTATGCCCCTTATTTCAAATTTCAAGAAATCCCGAAGTTTATATAGACAATTAACACTAGTAGAAAGTATAAGAACAAATAATGAGAAATTCGTCCAGAAATGAGAAGAAAATAACAGAATATGAATTTACCCATCTTATGGTAACCCGCTCTTCAACAGTTTTCTTCAACTCCACAGGACGGCGGCCCGTCACAATTTCTAAAAGCAATATTCCAAACGAGTAAACATCGCTCTTGGGAGTGAGTTGATAAGTTTTCATGTACTCGGGGTCCAAATAGCCAACTGTTCCTTTCACTTTGGTAGAAATGTGTGTTTGATTAGGGTCCATTGGACCAAGCCTTGCAAATCCAAAATCAGCAACTTTGGCTCTCATGCTTTCCGTCAGAAGAATGTTGGACGATTTCACATCTCGATGGATAATTTGCTTTTCTGTTCTAAGATAATGCTAGAGGTTAGGCCTGAATTGGCAGATGTATGAATATTATAGGCTGTCAGAAACCATGTTGCATGAACAAGACAAAATAAATTAAACGCAGAAAATAATGAGGAGCTAATTGTCCACAGGAATAAACATATTCATCTATCGGAATCTGGAAAGGTCAGGCAAGCAGAGAAGGCCCATCACAGAAAAGGATTAAAAAAAAAGGAAATATGCTGAAAGTTCTCAATGATCATGATTTGAGCATAATGTCCTGTGAATAGATTTGCTTCTGTGACAAACAAACTATATATACTTCAAATTAATTTGCTTTAAATCCAAGAATTTACGGAATCCTTTTAATAGTCTATAGTGAAGTCTATAACAAAATATCATTACATGCAGCTTGTATGCAGAGAAGTTGGAGAAAAAGAAAAGAACTGATTGTATGAACGGATTCCTGACCTGCATACTGATGTAGATAGGTCAAGCCATGAGCAACATCAATAGCAATTTCAAGGCGCTGATTAAAATCCAGAATTCTACCACGCAGACCTGCCAGTGGTATCAACATGACACTCCACATCAATATATATATTTAGACACAGATAGTGGCAAATATCAAGGGTGCATAATCTTACCATCCAAATGTTCTCTAAGAGTACCATTTGGGACATACTCTGTAATAAGAATGCGTTCATTTCCTTTGTCAATATAACCTAGCAGCTTCACCAGGTTTCGATGATCAATTTTGGCCAGAAGTTCAACTTCACTGCTGAATTCAGTTCTCAAACTCTCAAAATGTTCCTACGCAATATATTCAAGTCAACACACACAAAAGAAAAAATACAAAATACCAACTACTTTACTTCACAGAATGACTAGACCTAATAACTGTAATTTATTATGTCACTCAAGCGATCATTATCAGTCATACGGGCTTAAGCTCAAAATGACAAGAGAAATAAGATATAACATAATTCTTAGAATTTTGAAACAGGTTACAGCCTTGATTCAAGGCTGTTATTCAAAGAGCATGAGCTATGCAATAATGCGTGGAATAACATGAAAAATAATGAAACATAGGTGGTTGTACTCTAGCTAACAATTTCCACATGGAATTACTTTTCCTAAAAAATAACTTATGCAAGCACAAGTATAGCAGGACTTCCAGGTCCCAGCCATACTAAAAAATAACGTTGTTCTAGCCAAACAAACACAACATTTTTCAATGAATAGTCTCTGTGAGTTTTGATAAGATTTTCATACAGACAAATAAAATTTACTATTAGAATAGAGAAAAAAAACACGTGGACAGGACACAACACTTCAAGATAGATGTGTACACTTTAAATTATGTCACAATGTCTGTGTCGAGATGTATTCCATGTTAAAGTATTAAAATGTACAATAAGGACAGCATTTTTTGATTGATTACAGTATTATCCCCCAACCCCCATTTTCTCTTCCTGAGCGACTAGCTCAAAAAGTCACATTGATTGCTACCAGGGTAATTTGCTTCTTGCCCAAATAACACGAATACATTAAGCTGTCAGATTGAGTGAAGTGCTGTTAGTTGCAGCGGAAGAGGCAAGACTGGAGTTGAGAGAGAGAACATAACAAAAAGGGAGAAGTGGATAGGTGAAAACAAAGGAAGGAGACAAAATAAGAGGGGATACATTAAAAGAAAAAATAGAAAGGCCACAATGACAAAGGGGATTAAAGTGACAAGGAGGGGATAGAAGGACACATGCCCCCCTAGAAACCCCCTTTGGCTCGACCAATGGTTATTGTGCCTGTGTTTGTTCATGCATGCATGCATTTCTGTATAAGTCTATGTATACTTCCTGTGTTTTTTTGGGTATGCTGACAATTGTAAGGAAGATTATTTTCATTATTCTGAATTCTTACCCAAGATTAGATGCATGCAACTCTGATTTAAAGGTGGTTATACTTTCTTTACCTGACTGTTCTACCATATTCAGCGGTTCATATTGATCCAAGCAGTTTCAGTACAGTTTTGACATACAATTTCGGTAATTAAATTAAATTTTGTGAGACAGGAGAACTTGAACAAAATATGAAGGTCCACTTCCTACCTTTTTTGCACGTTTTACAGCCACAACCCGGCCACCTTCCAGCTGAGCTTTGTAAACAGTTCCAAAACCTCCTGCTCCTATTTGTAACGTATCTGAGAAATTACGGGTAGCTCTTTCAATCTGACTCAGATTGAGATCTAATGGTCCAAGTCTACTTAGTTTTGGAGACAATGAAAATCTTGAAGGACTTGGTGGCACCCGAAGTGGACTGGCAGGGATCTTTGTAGAAACAGGGTTCACCTCGAAGGAAAAAGCTGATTCAACTACAAGAGCAAAAATTCTTCATTATTCAACTATAAAAGAAAGGACATTCTGAAAATAATGTATATTTTGATATTGAAGTTTCAAAACTTCAGATAATACAGTAACAAACTATTTTTAGTCAAATTGTGCAGGTTGGTATTCGCCTTCCCAAATTCATAACTTCAATGCAAATGTCTAGCACGAAATTTATTTCGACATATACAAGTTGAAAATGTCCAAAATAGAGATTAAAATAAGATGTAAGTCCTAACTCACTTGGTTTTGAGTCCCTGGACAGAACATCATCATGCGCAGTAGCTTTTCGTCTCTTCCCATAAATACAAGGACAAAGGACAACACAACATACAAATAAAACTCCACCCGTAACTATACCAACTTTTGGGGTTGACAGAGGCTTAGAAACATTTTTGTCATGGGATGCGGATTTATCGCTTAAATCCTTCTGCAAGAGTTTCCTTCCAGCCTTTGAAGGTAAATTAACTGCAAACAGTAAAAGCCAATATAATGATTAAAAGAACATATATTTGAATTCTAGCATATTCGTGTATGTAGAAATGAATAAAAATGCGCAAAACTATCTTCGCCATATCATATATTACATTCGTCCATGGCAAGTGAAACATCCGAAGCACAGTTGATGCTTCCAATGGCGTCCTTCAAGTCACAACCATTTGCGTTATACAACTGTAGAGCCTTGCAGAAACTAACTCTATCTACTACATTCCCGTTTATGTAAAATAGTTCTTGACCACGAGAATCTGTGTAGACAACCCAATTAGCAACACAATCCTTTGACTGTAATAAAAACCCAGAGCCAAGAACTTCTGGCAGTTGCAGTAAGAGCATCAACAATAATGCAGTGATAGCCATTCTTAACTAAAAATTGAGGCGCCCTTGCACTTTTGTGTACTAGTAGATAAAGAAAGCATTTCTTTGTTTTCCCAGTTACGAAGCACCCAGAAGCAGTCCAGTTGGAGAACTACCAAGCATAACCAGCAGAATCTCGATCAACTACCATGTTTATAGCTAAAAACCACCAAAGTTATGCCGCAGAATTCTGATCAGCTGGTGACAAATCACCTAGTAGTCTATCTAGAGGGGAACTTTGATAAAAGGCGCCATCTGTTCTCAGATCTCCAACGCCTCCATTGACCAATCACGAAGAGGTCAGAGAAGCGTCTGATTTACATAGTTTCCTATGGCATGGTCAACCGCCTCCCTATGGCATGGTCAACCGCCTCCCTATGGCATGGCAAACCCCCTCCTCCTCTTGCAGATCGCGTAGGAGCTGCCGCGTTTGGTCCCGGTAGAGAGTATAGTAAAAGGTTAGGGCAGAGAGGCGTGTCCGTAGGGGCAGGCCGACTTCAATTTCATTTCAATTTTCTTTTGGAAATATTGCAATTAAAATTAAATAAAAGAGCATTTTCGGTTATTACAATACTCTTTTTTATAATTTTAATTACATATTTGTTCCTACCAATCCCAACTAACTAAATAATGTCTACTAGTATCTTGTAATGAATTGTGACCATTTTCATGTATCAAACTCATGAATACATTATTTTACCATGATTTAGGACATTCAAATAGCCTTTTTTATTGGAGGACATTTTTTTTTTATGATTTGATTGGAAGATATTTAAATAAATTTCTTATAACATCCAAACTTTATATTAATTACTATAAAATTTAAGATTTATCTCAATAAATAAATTAATTTAATTAATAAAATTTAAAATATTTTACTTATAAAATATTCAAATTCAAATCTTTTATTGAGGCATATGTTAAAAAATTAAAGATTTATTTTTCATCATGGTAGATATATTTTTAAAAAATATTTAAATATAATAATAATACTAATAAAAAGTTCATAACATAAAAATAAGATTCATCCTAAAAAAATTGAATATTTATCTTTTTATCATGGTGGATTTTTTAAAAAGGATTTAAATGTAAAAATAATAAAAAAATAAATCTAATTAACAATCAATATACTATAATCATAAATTAAATTTTAATATATATTAATTTTAAAAAATTTTAATTATTAAATTTAATAATTATATATTTATTTTATTAAATTTAATGGTCCCATTTAGCCTACCTTTATTCAATTAACAAACGTAATTGCCAACTAAGATCCCATAATAATCTATGCTATTATGATTTGTGACTTGTGATGACAAAAATAGGAGAAAGAAAAAGAAAATTATGGATTTCCCTGTTTCGCAGGCTAGCGATATCCTGGCTCTCTGTCTCACTCCATTTCCAGAGTTCTCTCGTGGAATATTCTCTTTCCTTTTTTATTCTCCTCCTTCTTCTTCGTGAATCTCTCTCTCTAAATTTTCTCAGTGTATCCATAGCCATTGCAGCAACGCCCACGGCAAGATCGTTGGCTGAAATTTCTCTGCCTGCAATTAGCTGCAGAGGCAGTAGAAAAAGAAGAGGAAGAGGACATGGCAGGGAACGATTGGATAAACAGTTACTTGGAGGCAATACTGGATGTTGGACCAGGTCTCGATGATGCCAAGTCCTCTTTGCTTCTCAGAGAGAGAGGGAGGTTCAGTCCCACCCGCTACTTCGTGGAGGAGGTTATCACCGGCTTTGATGAGACCGATCTCTACCGTTCATGGGTTCGGGTATTATACTGTTTCTACCTCAAGTTCATTCCCATATTTTTTAGACGCAATTCAGTCTCTGTTTTAGTAATTGATTGATTGGTGTTTTGCTGCGGCAGGCTTCTGCAACGAGGAGTCCCCAGGAGAGGAATACCAGATTGGAGAACCTGTGTTGGAGGATTTGGAACTTGGCCCGACAAAAGAAGCAGGTCCTATTATCAGTAATTAACTTTGAATTACATCACCATTTCATTATGTTCATTGATTTATTAGTGACTTGGATATAAACTCGATCTGCTCGCTGTCTTCAAATTTTAAGTGAGGATTATGGTCGTTGTAGTGGTATTAGCATCGCTAATTGCTTTAGTCTGCCAATTGGGTCGTAGAGTAAAAGTAGCAAATTATATAGGAAAATGGTATTGGAGCGTTGGGTTTCTTGTTTGTGTGAGGAGAGTCAGAAATCATGTTCACATGAAATCTCCATCTCATCACTGATAAAATGTTCTCGATTATTTAATAGCTTGAGAGTGAGACAGCCCAAAGGATGAATAAACGTCGACTTGAACGTGAAAGAGGCCGAAGAGAGGCAACTGCTGATATGTCCGAGGACTTATCAGAAGGAGAAAAAGCAGACCCAGTGAGTGACATTTCAGCTCATGGCGATAGTAATAGAGGAAGATTTCCCAGAATCAGTTCAATCGATGCTATGGAGACATGGGCTAACAGTCAGAAGGGGAAGAAGCTTTATATTGTACTTATAAGGTATGGAGAGATTTTGGTTTATTAAAGTGGTCTTGAACATAAAATGGGTTCATATGTTATTATTATTATTAAATTTTTACAATTTCCATTCATGGTTCCATCATGCTTGAAACAGCTTATGGCTTCATTGTGCGTTCTTCCCTATATCAATCAGCTGATTGCTAGCTAACTCGAAATGAAAGGTGTCCTGATGATATTAAGTGTATTAATAACTCTGGTGTGCATGATTTGATTTTTATTTTCTAAATTTTAACAACTAGTATACATGCAGCATCCATGGTCTAATACGAGGTGAAAATATGGAGTTGGGACGTGATTCTGACACTGGTGGTCAAGTAATTCCGACTTTCCTATTTCTTAATTGGTTACCATGTTTCTTTTCCGTTTCTCATAGTATGCTAATGCTGCCTTTGAAATCTATAGATAGCTAGCTTGTTGTGTTGGAATCTAAATACTCTCTCTCTCTCTCTCTCTCTCTCTCTCTCTCTCTCTACTGAATAGGTTAAGTATGTTGTGGAGCTTGCTAGGGCCTTGGGCTCAATGCCAGGAGTTTATCGAGTTGATTTACTGACTAGGCAAGTGTCATCACCAGATGTAGATTGGAGTTATGGGGAACCCACAGAAATGTTGACTCCGAGAAACACAGATGATTTTGCAAATGATATGGGGGAGAGCAGTGGTGCTTATATCATTCGTATACCCTTTGGTCCAAGAGAGAAATATATACCCAAAGAACAGCTCTGGCCTTACATTCCTGAATTTGTTGATGGTGCACTTAGCCACATTATGCAGATGTCAAAAGCTCTGGGGGAGCAAATTGGCAGCGGGCATGCAATCTGGCCTGTTGCCATCCATGGACATTATGCAGATGCTGGTGACTCTGCTTCTCTTCTATCTGGTGCTTTAAATGTTCCAATGCTCTTCACCGGCCACTCACTTGGTCGAGATAAGTTGGAGCAACTTTTAAAGCAAGGTCGCCTGTCAAGAGATGAAATAAACACAACATACAAGATCATGCGTCGGATAGAAGCTGAGGAATTAGCCCTTGATGCTTCTGAAATAGTCATAACAAGCACTAGACAGGAAATAGAGGAACAATGGCGCTTGTATGATGGTTTTGATCCAGTATTGGAACGTAAAATACGGGCAAGGATTAGGCGTAACGTTAGTTGTTATGGTAGATTCATGCCTCGCATGGCGGTAAGTATTTAACATTTTACAAACATCGTAATAATTTTTTTAAAAGAAGTTCTTTAGTTTACCTCTTTATTCAGACAGAGTAGTTTATTTTATGTTTTTCTAGGGGTTGGGCCTGGGGGTCTTTGCAAGCATTTGAGTTGTACGGTTATGTTGTCTGCAGATTGATGCTTGTTCATTGAATTCGGTTCATGAATGTTCCATTGGTCTACTTTGTAAATTGCTGCAAGATGAATGAAACTTTATTGGTGATTGACTTGTGTCTTTCTGTGTAACTTGGCACATAAAGCAAAATGTTCTGCTTTATAATTTTTACAGTATATGGTAATATATAGTAAATTCGTTTTCCCTTTTTTTCCCCAAATGTTTACTGGGGATGAGTCATGGAATTTTATCTTCATTTTTCAATTGTACTGGTTTGGCTTGTTACTTGGTCCAGTTGAGGTATACCTTGAACTTGTGTGTGTGATAAACAAGGTTGGAACCAGTGCATATCTTGCTGTTCTTGTTGTGACCAGAATTAATTTAGGAAGACCATAGACATAGCTCTTTGTGTGCAAAACACTTCTTGAAAAGAACATATTTGAAAAGTCTAGCTCCAGATGCTATAAGGAGAATCCGGAATAACTTCATTGCTAGTGGTGTAACATTGAAAATTAGATGTCATAAGTTTGTGGCTCCCTGCAGATAATTCCACCAGGTATGGAGTTCCATCACATTGTTCCACAAGATGGTGACATAGATGGTGAACCAGAAGGGAATTTGGATCATCCTGCCCCCCAAGATCCACCGATTTGGTCCGAGGTTCAAAATATTAATTATAAATCGCCTTTTATGTTTCTTGGAAAAGTAGCCAGTCCAATGATTCTGCATTAAACAATATGTCTGCCAGAAATTTCTGGTTGTAAATGCATTGCTAATGTTGATTGATGCCAATTTAAACATGGTAATTTCCAGATAATGCGGTTCTTTACCAACCCTCGCAAGCCTATCATACTTGCCCTTGCTAGGCCAGATCCCAAAAAGAACATCACAACATTGGTGAAAGCATTTGGAGAATGTCGTCCCCTACGAGAGCTTGCTAACCTTGTATGAATTATCAGTTAGCACTTGTTTCAGTATCAATTCTGTTTTTAATTTTGCGGTCAGTTGATTGCATTGCATTGCTTGTCTGATCAACGTATCTGTTACTCCCTTTGGCTGTTCAGACATTAATTATGGGTAACCGAGACGGAATTGATGAAATGTCAAGCACAAATGCCTCTGTTCTGCTCTCGGTACTTAAGCTGATTGACAAGTGTGATTTGTATGGGCAAGTGGCTTATCCTAAACACCACAAACAATCAGATGTTCCCGACATATATCGTCTAGCAGCAAAGACAAAGGTAGCTTTAACTATTAGATTGCTTTTAAAAGTACTGTGAAAACTTTATACAGCTTTTACAACAGTTCAGCAATATCCATTGAGCACACAAATATATTCGTCAAACAGCTGGTGTCTTGTGTGAATGCAATATGCTTGTACATCTCGTATTATATACATTAGAGCATCCTGCTGAATGCTTTTTTTGCAAGGACTTATCCGCTTGAATATTATTGCATCATTATATTTTGGTTTTTGTAGTTAGCATCTAAGAAAAGGATAATGTTGGTCACCAATTGTGCACGAGCAAAAATTTCTTTACTTTCTATGTTTCACTATGGCAAGTCATTTCTGTTATGTTCTCTGTGGGTAACACGACTTTAATACAGAAGACATGTAAGTCAATGTCTATCTAGCCCTGGTATGTTGTATTTTTTTCTTTTTCACAAAAAAGTTTTCTTGTCATGTTACATTTCATTCAGGTCATATATTCATGCAGGGTGTTTTTATTAATCCAGCTTTCATTGAGCCGTTTGGTCTTACCTTAATTGAGGTGATCTTCCAAATCTTGAATAAATATTAACTATTTTGGGTTGATTACTTTACCAAGACATCAATGTTACTTTGCATATGTGTTGAACAGGCAGCTGCTCATGGTTTGCCAATTGTTGCAACTAAAAATGGAGGTCCTGTTGATATTCATCGGGTATGCTGACTGATTGGTGGTTATTTACTATTTTTATTTTTTAGAGGAAGCTTCAATGATTTGTTTATTATTAATACAGGTGCTTGACAATGGTCTACTTGTAGATCCCCACGATCAGCAGTCTATTGCAGATGCTCTCTTAAAGCTTGTTAGCAACAAGCAACTATGGGCAAAATGTAGGCAGAATGGGTTGAAGAATGTTCATCTATTTTCATGGCCTGAGCATTGCAAGACTTACCTATCTAAAATAGCAGCTTGCAAACCAAGGCATCCACAGTGGCAGCGAAGTGATGATGCAGCTGAAAGCTCGGAATCAGAATCACCGGGTGATTCCTTGAGGGATATACATGATTTATCTCTAAACCTAAAGTTTTCATTGGATGGAGAGAAGAGTGGGGATAGTGGAAATGATAATTCTTTGGAGTCTGAAGGAAATGCAGCTGATAGAAGGACTAAATTAGAGAATGCTGTTTTGTCATGGTCAAAGGGCTTCTCTAAGGATACACGCAAGGCTGGGGCCACAGATAGATTGGATCAAAACACAAATGTTGGTAAATTTCCGCCATTGAGGAGGAGGAAGCATCTCTTTGTCATTGCAGTGGATTGTGATACTACTGCAGGTCTTCTTGAAACCACAAAAGCGATCTTTGAGTCTGCTGGGAAGGAGAGGGCTGAAGGCTCTGTAGGCTTCATATTGTCAACCTCCTTAACAATATCTGAGATACACTCGTTTCTGGTCTCAGGCAGCTTGAGCCCCAGTGACTTTGATGCTTATATTTGCAACAGTGGCAGTGATCTCTACTATCCATCCCTCAATTCTGAAGATCGCCCCTTTGTGGTTGATTTGTATTACCACTCACACATTGAATATCGCTGGGGTGGAGAAGGATTGAGGAAGACTTTGATACGTTGGGCAGCTTCAATCACTGATAAGAAGGCTGAGAATGAAGAACAGATTGTGACTCCTGCTGAACAGCTTTCAACTGACTACTGTTATGCTTTCAAAGCACGGAAGCAAGGGATGGTAATTGTTCTTTTTAGGTGTTTATCTCTTTGTGAAAAATATCATTCTTATTTTGAAGATTCCGGATGGTTTTATTTGTGTAGTTTTTTTTGTTTCCGATTCACATAATAGAGTTTAAAAAGTTATTATAAGACAATGTGGAATTCCTTGTAATTTTCTCGTTTTTGTTTTTCAAAAAAATAATCTCTGCAGGTTCCCCCGGTGAAGGAGCTTCGTAAGTTCCTGAGAATTCAGGCTCTACGTTGCCATGTTATTTATTGTCAAAATGGGACAAGGTTGAATGTTATTCCAGTATTGGCATCTCGTTCTCAAGCCCTCAGGTCAGTCCAATTGTTGTGCCAAAACTTGGTGGACGAACTTTTTGGTCTTTAACGTGATTTCTTCTATTGGCTAATGTGACTCATGACATTTGCATAAATTTATTGTTACATCTGGTGACTTTTTATGCTTCTCCTTTAGGTACCTTTATGTTCGATGGGGTTTCGAACTGTCAAAAATGGTGGTGTTTGTTGGAGAATGTGGCGACACAGATTACGAAGGATTGCTTGGTGGCTTGCACAAAAGTGTTATACTGAAAGGAGTCGGTAGTAGTGCAATCAGTCAACTCCATAATAACAGAAGCTATCCTCTTTCAGATGTCATGCCACTAGATAGCCCCAACATTGTTGAGGCAAGTGAGGGAGGTAGCAGTGCTGATATCCGAGCTTCCATAGACAAAGTGGGATTTCTCACGGGATGAAACTCATTTCTGCTTAGCCGCCCTTTTGTAAAGCCTGTTGCGTTGCGGTTGAAGATTTGATCAGTCTTTCTCTGGCCTCCTTTTGACTTCCATGTATATGGTCTTTCTCTTCTACACAAAATTATCCCCATGAAGCTTGTTTCGATTTGTCCCGATACTCTGCATGTTGCTTTTGTACCTACGTATACATGCTAATATAGGGGCAGTTTTTCGTTGTATCTGGACGCATCTTGTTTCATTTTGTCAATATTATCCAAGCCTTCATAGTAATCAAAATATCACCGGAAGCACTTGCTTGTCTTATGCTCTCAACGTGCGTACTTAAATCATTTCCCATCTCCCTTTCCTATCCTTGAGGGAATGAATGTATGACGTTCTGGGTTATTCAGCTCTGAATGTTCCCTTATGGATGATAAAAGGTAAAAGAGTAGGAAAAGTTTTCTTCGATAATTAAATTATCACAAATTTTTAAGAGTTATTTAATTTGTTAGTTTTATAATTTAATTTATATAATTTAATAAATTTAATAATTTAGATATTGTTAAGTGGGTATTTGGTATGAATCAAATAGTAAGACCGAAAGAGTTATGGATAAGCAAAGAGTGGGTTTTTATTCCCAAGTTGGAAAAGGAACGTATAAATCATTTTCACAGGATGGGCAGTGTGGTGATAATGAATCCACAGGAAAGGATCGAGTCGAATTTCCGGACAGGTCACACAGGTCATGGGCATCGACGATTGCTCAGGTGTGGGGCTTTGACTTCTATTCCTGAAGAGAGCCCAGGCTCAGCTAACATGACAAGAGCCCATTTCAATACCCAATATAGTGGTCCAAGTTCAATTATTGTGGACATATATACACACAATCACCAAAACACACATTTTTTGTGTATCTTGGATTACATCTAAATTTGATTTGGATTTTGTTCTTTCTTAAAGTTTGTATTTTTTATTTTAATTTAAATTCAATTTATAAACCTAATTTTTTATTAATTTTTTCTCTAAATTTCACTATTTTAAAAAAAAAATTTAATTTTATCTTTATCCCTCTTTTATTATACTCCAAAATATCCCTGTAAATCTAAATCTGTGCAAGAATCTTACTGAATTACAGTTTTATACATACATTCATATTATACATAATCTACATCTTTTTTCTGGTACATATAATACTATAAGGCGCCTGCATAGAAAAAACACAACTTTGTGAGTAACAATTTTCACATTGTGGTTGGGTTTGAAGTGTTTCACGGGCAAGCCTGAGCGTGAGTCTTCAACAAATGCATAATTGAGGGTCTGTTCAGCCACCCGTCGGCTAATTTGTCAAGGTTTCCCACCCACTGCTCTTAATGCCTCGAACAGGTGGGGAGCAGCTGAGCTTCCATCAACAAACCTAATCTCCACGAAATTCAAATACAACCAATTTGAAGGTAATTAGTTTCTTCATTACATAATATATTTGCCTTTACATAAAAATATTACATTTATATTTGTCGAAATTTCATCAGAACGTTGATTACAACTTGTTTCCTGACATCTCTCACCATCTTATTGCTCTTAATTTCATCAAGTTCTCCTCATTTATAAATTATTATTATTATTTTAACATGGTTTGAAACCCGCTTTATATTTGGTGTCTCTGAGCTACGTATCTGACAAGAAAACTTTTGTAATGGCCACCCTACACATTGGAATTATCCAAAACTTTATATTTGGATAATTTTCCATGAACGGTTACCAGTTACCACGGTTGTTCACAGGAAATTAAATATCGAATATTTGCGGATTGACTTTTTTTAAAAGTTAAATATATATATTTTTTTATAAAATACATAAGGAATTATTGTTAACAGAAAAATTGTGTATAAAATTAAACATTATAAATAATTTAATGATGTAAGGACAATTTTGATCCTAACTTTTTTAAAAAATGCAATAGGTCTGTAATTTAAATCTTTACTCATTAATTAATTTTTTTTTATAATATAACATGATTATTTAGTGATATTCTTAATTTTATTTTTTTTATTGTCAAAAAACATATTTATTATTTAAATTTATATTTTAATTAAAAAATTATTAAAATATATAAAATTAGAGAAAGTGCATTAAAATTTTGAGAATAAAAATAAAATTTAAATTATTACTTTCATGTTTTGTTAAAAAATTTAATATATAAAGATTAAATTATTTTAATTATATTTATAATGAAATTAATTATTTTTATTATTATTATAAAAAATTAAATTATTTATTTTAAAAATTAAAAATTAAAATTTTTTAATAAAATATAAATAAAATAATCCAAACTCATATTTTTTATGTTTTTTGATTTTTTTTAATTGATGGATAAACAAATAGATAAAAGAAATAATATATTTATAATATTTAGGTGCAAAAACCAGCCACCTATAAACTATAGACTGTGCGCCTTGACCGCCCGCTGCTGAATTGTGCCAAACCTTACGGAGACTCCTTAAATGCCGCAGTTGCAAGTTGGTGCAGTTGCACAGGCTCCATTATTTCCCCAAATAAACACGCAGAGAGAAAGCGAAAGAGAAAGAAGGGTTTCTTGATTCTTGCGAGAACCATCTCTGCGCAAGCGTGGGGTGGTAGCTGAAGCCTGAAAGGTCGACGATGAGTTATGATGATGGTGAGGGAAGAGCCGTGACTGTGAGTAAGCGGAAAGGGAAACAAATGGATGAACTTGACACTCATCATCGCTACCAGTCTTCGTCATTTGCACATTCCGATAGCGACAATTTTAACCGGAAGAGCAATAGCACGAAGAAGAAGGGCCGAGCAGAGGACAGAAACGGAGCCAAATGCTACCCGCTTCTGTCGTTCTGGGAGCTGCCAGAGTACATGAAGGACAACGAGTACATTCTGCATTATTACAGAGCTGATTGGCCCCTCATGCAAGCTTTCTTCAGCATCTTCTGTTGGCACAACGAAACGCTCAACGTTTGGACGTAAGCTGATTCTGCTTTCCCCTCATCTTAATTGTATATGCTTCTTTGATTTTCCTTTAAACTCTCTTCAATTTTGTTTTGTTTATTGGTATGATTGTATTTTTTTTATCTTTTTTAAATCTAACTAAACTTTCATGTCTATCTGCATTTTAAGTTTCTCTCTGGGATTCTGTTTTCGCAGGCATTTAATTGGGTTTTTTCTGTTTATGGGATTGACTCTGGCGAATTTGTTGCAGCCTCAAGTAACGGATCTCTTAACCCTATTTACCAGGTTTCTTAATGACCCTTCAATTTTTCAAATTTATTACTTCTTCATTCTTTTTCCTCTCTCTACACGCGCGCGCACACACAAGTAAAAGACGAACACTTCACCCCAAGAGAGAGAAACTCAGCTCAGCTTAGACTCTCAGAGCCTAGTCTTTATATAAGAAATTATTAAGGTTGACAAATTATATACTTCAATCTAAAATCTGCTTTTCTTAACAATTAGGACATATTCCTTTTTTCTGTTTTTTGTTTTTTTTCTTGTGTGGCTTTAGTTAGCAGCAACTCCAATTACTAAGAATGCCATTTTTTCATACCTCAAAACAGGATTGAATCAATACTAGTTATTTCTTCAAGACAAGTTTAATTACAAATGAAACTCAGCATTTTATTTGTATGGTTACACGAAATTGACGACCTTTAAGCATTCATTGTACTAAAGTTCCTAGGCAATTTGTGACAGAATAGCAGTTGATGTTGATTACGGGTTCTCAAGAAATTACTTTCTCCAACACTCATTTTTCTGAGTTATAGCATCAATTTCTTGCTTTTCTCGCTGTAATTTATCTGAGTTTGCATGCATATCGCCTTTGTAGGTCTTTCTCTTCAAGTGCAGACAAAAATTCTTCTCATAACTTCAAAGATTTGTTCCTGGTAAGCATAAGCTCATGATCAGATTACATACATGCAGATAGCCACACCCTGCTTTCTCCTTACATACCTACAATAATTTTGGCAGGGAACAACGTTACTCTTTGATTTAAAGCATCAAGCACCTTTGGATATGGAGCTTCAGTCTATAGAGCTGGCCACAGCAAGGTGGCCATTCTTTGTTTTCCTAGGAGGATCCATGTTCTGTCTTCTCTCTAGCAGCATCTGCCACCTATTCTCATGTCACTCCCCTCCTTTGAACCTATTTCTGTTGCGAATTGACTATGTTGGCATCACCGTCATGATCATCACCTCCTTTTTCCCTCAAATTTACTACGTTTTCCTCTGTGAACCTCTCTGGCAAGTCGTCTACCTTGGTGGTATCACGGCTATGGGCCTGTTCACCATTGTAACACTGCTCTCACCGTCTCTCTCAACAGGCAAATACCGCGCATTTCGCGCCATGTTGTTCTGTTCCATGGGTCTTTTTGGCCTTGTCCCTGCAATCCATGCCTGCTTTGTCAACTGGGGCAATCCCCGGCGCAATGCTACGTTGGCGTATGAATCCACCATGGCCTTATCTTGCTTGACGGGGACTCTGTTCTATGTTAGCCGGATACCAGAAAGGTGGAAGCCTGGGTGGTTCGACCTGGCTGGCCACAGTCACCAAATTTTTCATTTTCTGGTGGTAGTGGGGGCTTTAGCACATTATGCAGCTACACTTGTAATGCTGGATTGGCGTGACTCTTTTGGGTGTGGCCTAGTTCAATGACGAATGTTTTAGTACATGTATCTGCAGCATAATTAAGATGGATTTCCTGATAGCGATCTGCCCATATTCTGGACAATCTTTTAAATGTAGTACAGGCTTTTCTGCTTATTATTAAGTCAAGAAAGAAGCATTATTCATTTGTTAGATTTCAGGGAATGGTGAGATAATACTAGAAGTCTTGTGCCAAAATAAGAACATGAGCCGTCTTTCTACTTTTACTGGGGCTTTGTTTATAGATTATTTTGGAATTTTCCAGTCAAAATATGATTCTAAGGTTGTGCCTAAGGATGAAAATGAGTGTAGCTGAGATCAATTCAGGTTTGGCTCAATTAAATTTGATTCTAAGTTACGTTGAATATCAATTTTCTCGGTTTAAGCTAGGCTTGATTTGATAATTCATATATTTAAAGTTTTGAAATCTGAGTTATGTAAACTTCATATGAAGTCAACTCATTTATTTCAATTAGTTTAACAAATAAAAAAAAATCTCATAAAAAGTAAATTGTATTGGCCATTTAATCTTATATTGTTATAATTAGTTTATAATATATATAAGCTCACTCATGAGATCAAACATCGTCTTACTTAAGCTCATGTATTATTCGTTTAATTCAAACTTAACTCATTAATCATTTATTAAATTAAATCTTTAGTTATTTTTTTAGTAAGTCAGTTTGACTTTCTTTTACAAAACCTAATCTATGCCCCTTTTATTTAAAAAAAAAAAAAAAATTGCTTCTGAAGAGATAGAGATTAACTTCTGTAATAAAAAATTAGACTGACTTCCTCAATCAAAAGTAAACTGATTCATATACGTTATTCTTGAGTTGTCTCTATCTATTTTCAACTCTAGTAGTAGTAATACTTATATTTTCCAAGTGTAATTTTCTCTTTTCTCCCTTGTTACTTAATCGTTTTTTCAGAGGTTATTTAGCTGATATATATTGCACTGTCTTTTGGAACTGCATATTAAGGATGTCAATGAAAAATGTTAGACCATGATGAATTGTAGAAAAGGTTAGGGAAAAAAAAGTGTAAAAACTAAGGTTTTCATTAGTATTGACAATTGAGTTCACTCTATTGGGGTCAACCTAACTTGCAGTTCATAGGTAGCATGGAGGCTCCCCGGGGAGAAAGGCAAGCCGACATTGCCGCATGTTCTAGCGTTTGAGTTAGGCCAGCAATAATAAAATCGTCTGCATTTACATGGCCCATTAAATGTATGATAATTTACTATAGATTGGAACGCATAACCCAGAAATACATGTGGGATTTTGATGTACAACGTAATCCAGTGTCACATGATTTATTCATAAACCAGGGAACGTAATCGTATATCGTGGAGGGTGGGAGCATTATCGCAATATTATAGATATAATTTATTTTGAATTTTTTTTTAGAATTAATTTTGAGTTGAAATCAAAACCTTACCTTTGTGCTTGTAAAAAAAAAAAAAAAGCCATAATATTTGTACATAGAGAGAATGAGACAAAGAAAAAAAAAGTGAAATAATATGTTTTGCTTTTTTTTTTTTTGTTTTAGCGCAAATATAGAGAGTTTCAATTTTTTGTGTATGCCAAATATTTTTTAAAAAAATAAAAAGGATCAAAAGTGGCATTACATGACAGATTTTGATTTGCTGAAGTCCACTGATCACCCCCCATAAGTGTATACAGCAACCTCCATATTTAATGAATATTAAAATATTTGTAAGCATATCACTATGTGATTTTAATTATTACCCCATTTACTTAGCTCTTCTAGGCAGCGGACTTTTCGTCCACTAAGCTTGCATTTCAATCCCCAATGCTCAACAAGTTTGTGATCCAAGAGATTTCAACTTATTCTACTATCTCATTCAAATGCCTACTCACAATTTCTTTTATAAACAAAATTGTTGTTCTACACTGAGACAAAATTATCGAAATAGACTTGCATTTCGAATTTAATAATTGGTTTCATTTATGTTATTGTTGCCGAAGCAAGGTTATGAACATGATGCCCTACTTTTGAGGCTGATGCTACATGCCTTAATTACCAAACAACACATTAAAAAAATCATTGAAAGTTTATTCAATCAACAAAATTTGAAATACTTAATTTATAAAATTTAAATTTAAACTTAAATTTTTCTATCGGTAATCTTCTTTGACGGACATAATGCTAAAAATCTTTATTAAAATGTATAACATACTCTTATTTTAAAATAGAATAACATTTTCCCATTTTAAATTTTTTGTATCAAGAAAAAAAAAATAAATGTTTATAAAAAGACGTTGCAATAACTTAAAGTTTGCAACTTCTTGGACATAGCCACATGTTGCTCCTTCCGCAACTAATGCTATCATCAATTTAAGTATTGACTAAAACCATTATATAGAGTGGAGCTTAATTTGAAGGAAGGCACGCTTTCCAAGTAATGAGTGAAAGCCATGGAAGCCTGTAAATGCCCCACAGCTTCTGTGATAATCCCACTATTGTTCCTTATCCTCTGCCTTCTCTTCTTCAGTAATCCCTTGAAAGAAAACCGCGTCACCCTCTTCGTTTCTCCTTTCGCTCTTCCCCGTATCAAACCCATCATCTTGACACAAGCACCAGCACCATCCCATGATCAGCTCCTTGCCATCTCGGCTTATAAAAGCCTTGAATCCTTCCACCATAAAGCAAATTACAGCATCAAGGTAAGCTAAGATTATCATTTTGGTATTACTTTTCTGATAGTTTTTTTTTAATCCGCTATATATATGTGTGTGCAGAAAAAGACTAGTTTGGAGAGAGTTGAAGAAGGTTTAGCACATGCAAGAGCCTCAATTCAGGAAGCAATTCGGTCAAGGAACTACACCACATCAATGAAGAAAGGAGATTTCATCCCAAAAGGATCTATATACCGAAACCCATACGCTTTACGCCAGTTAAGCTCGAAAGCTTCTGAAGTAACTTCATCTTCTTTGCTCAGTTATATAAGTAGGGTAGCCAAATAAGAACAGGTACGCCACGTAGTGGCGGACCTTGAACTAAATGTTCAGGGGGTCAAAGAAATATTCAAAAAATTTGGAGGGTCAAAATAAAATTTTTCCATGTATTATATTTTCTTAAAAAATTCTCAAATGATTTTTAAGAATTTTATTTTTGGAGGGTCATGGGCCCTCCTTGTCATTGAGAAGGTTTGCCATTGATTATGGTTTCTAACAAGTAGGATTTGTACGGATTAAGTTTGGGTTAAAAATTAGGTTAAATTGAATAAAATTAAATTTTAAAATCTTAGACCCAAACTTAATTAATGGATTATATATACTGAGGATCGGTGAGGTTAATAGGTTATATGTATATTTTGTGTGATAATTTGACAGAAAAATGACATATAAATTTGGATAAATTGGGTTTTGGTTAAGTGCCATTTTTTTTCAGAATCCAATAACAAATTATTTTTCTTCTTTAAAATGAAAACAGGAGCCACATGGAGATGGTGAAGAGATTGAAGGTGTGGGTGTACGAGGAAGGAGAGCAACCAATATTTCATGATGGGCCAATGGACAACATATACGCCATTGAAGGTCAATTCATGGACGAAATGGACAACAGTAATAAGAGCCCCTTTAAGGCTAGCCACCCTGAAGAAGCACACCTATTTTTCCTGCCGTTTAGTGTGGCAAACGTCGTTGAGTATGTTTACAAGCCTATCATGTCCACATCGGACTACTACCGCGACCGCCTGCAACGGCTGGTGCAGGATTATATCGGTGTTGTCGCTCATAAGTATCCTTACTGGAACAGAAGCCGTGGTGCTGACCACTTTCTGCTTTCTTGCCATGATTGGGTATCAAGTTCCACTCTCTTTTTTTAATTTTTCTTCTCTTTTCGCGTTCATCTACGGAAAAGAAACATGTTGTTATTATGATTATGTGATCAAAGTGCTTTACTTGGTGATTCAGGCACCAGAAATTTCAGATGCCAATCCTGGGCTATTCAAGAACTTCATGAGAGTTCTCTGCAATGCCAACACCTCAGAAGGGTTCCAGCCCAACAGGGACGTGTCAATCCCTGAAGCATTCGTGCCAGCAGGCAAGCTGGGCGCACCCAATCTGGCCCAACACCCAATGAACAGAACCATGTTGGCCTTCTTTGCTGGTGGAGCCCATGGTGACATTCGGAAGAAACTGCTTAAGCAATGGAAGGGCAAGGATGACCAAGTTCAAGTTCATGAATATCTGACAAATGGTCAAAACTACAACAGATTGATGGGCCAAAGCAAGTTTTGCTTGTGCCCCAGTGGGTACGAAGTGGCCAGTCCCAGAATCGTGGAAGCCATTCACGCCGGGTGTGTCCCTGTGATCATTTCTGACAACTATTCCTTGCCTTTCAGCGATGTGCTCAAATGGAATAAATTCTCAATGGAAATCCCTGTTGAGAAAATACCAGAAATCAAGACCATATTGCAAAGTGTCTCCGAAAATAAGTACTCGAAACTGCAAATGAATGTGAGGAGAGTTCAAAGGCATTTTATGATAAACAGGCCATCAAAGCCTTTTGATCTGATGCATATGATACTTCACTCTCTTTGGCTCAGAAGGTTGAACCTCAGGCTCATAGCTTCCCAATGAAGGGTTTTTCTATTTCTTTATCTTTTGTTTTTTTGGGTGCGCAAATTCCCATTGTGTAACGATTGTACCATGGGGAAGATGAACTCCAAATAGTATTCTCCATACCACCGTTTCATCTCATAATTTAGTTGAGTAGGGCTGGTTACGTATTACTAAATGTATACTTGTGAAGTTGTCTTTTTCAAATAGACCTTTGTTTTTTTTCTCAAAATTCAAATTGAATTGGCCTAATTTGCCCACAATTGTGTTTTAAAAATTGTACAACTAATCTTCTAGATAGAAAAAAGTAATATTCCTTATGAATAATACAAAGATTGGTGAAATGTTTGCCTCACATAAAAAATAATTAATACGTTATTTTAAAAATGATTAATTAGATTTCTGAAAATGTGCTCAATTAGATGTTATCATAACTTGTAGGACTGTGGTATTTAGAAGTTTATCTGTTTTAAAATATTTGTTGTTTTAGAAATGTTATTTTGTTTTAATTTAAAAGTTAATTTTTTAAAATAAAAATTTTATTATTTCTTTTTTAATTTTATCCTCAGTTGTTTTACTCATTATTAAATATTTAACTAATTCTCACATATTTATTATCTTACTGATTATTAGTATTTAAGTTTTTCTATACCAAAAATGTTTTAATACAAAAAGTTTTTTTTTAAATCAAGATAATTTAATTATTTCTAATTTTTATGCATCTTTTTGAAATATCTTTATTTTGAAACAGAAAAATACATTAAAAGAGATAATACGTTTTCTGTGTAAGTAAGTGGGACAGTATAGCATTATTACAAAACAATTTATTAAGTGCAAGAAAGCATTTCTGTTACTGTACAGGTACACCTATGACATCTAGATATTTCAGAATTTTTTTTATATTTATTTAAAAATATTTCTTTTTTAATAAAAATTAATTTTGTAAAATAAAAATCTTTAATCATTAACTGGATTATTAACGGTAAACATCTTCCAATAATAACAATTTGAGATTTTTAAATTTTAGTTAATAAGTTATATCAATATTTATTAAAATATAATTAATTTTTATTATATTAACATTTTATTAATAATATTTCTGAATACATTAAGTTTTTAACTTTTATCTTTTTTAAAGAAAGTGACTGATTATTGTTTTCTGGTGAGACAGAGATAGCCTTAACAACTATTATTTATTGGTGGGACGCGAAGTCCATAAAACATGCTGCGGCTGCTTTTCGAGATCTGAGCTGAAGCGATGAAAGCCTACAGATCTCCAATATTTTTCCTGCTGTTCTTCCTCAATCTTCTCCTACTTTTCTTCACTCTCTTAAAGGAAGAGAGTCAAACCCAGTTCTTTGCTCCGTTGCTCTTCCTGCCACTGTCGAAGTCAAATACGCAGATCTTACCTCATCCCAGTTACTGCCCCACGAGCTTCTCTGCAAATCTCACCTTCAACAATATGCCAAATAGCCGTATTCAGGTAGGAACCTTATATAGGAATTAGTTAACCGTCAAGAAGATGATATGTATACTCTGCAATTTAGTTGTTGGTATATATTCGTTTTCTTTAATGTACTCCTGTCCTTTCTCTGCCAAACAGAAAACGATTTGTTTGGAGAGAGTTGAAGAAGTGCTAACACGAGCACGATCCTCCATTCAGGAAGCAATTCAATCAAGAAGGAACTAAAATCTGCAGAGAATGAGATTTTTGTTCCCAGAGGCTCCATTTATTGGAATCCACGCGCTTTTCACCAGTTAAGCTTCCACGTTTATCAAGTAACTTCATATGCTCGAGTACGTTCAACTTTGTCTAGTACCTCAGCGGGATTTAGATACTTTGTATTTTTATTTTTAATTTTTTTATATTAAATGTATAAATTTTATTTTTATTATTTTTTTCTTATTTTATCTTCTTTCTCTTTATCTTTATGAATTCATACTTCTTTATTTTCACGAACACTTTTATTTGTATAAAATTTTTTTACATTCATATTAGATATTTTTTTATAAAAAAAGTTTCTGTTACAGCACGCTGCGACGCACTACTATCTTTTTCCCAGGTATACTCATAATTGAAAGCTATTTTTGTACAAAACGACAAGCGTATTTTCTCGTAAAAATAGAGTGAGAGAACAAATAGCCTTGACGAGTTTAAATCCTTTTAATGTAACAAAAAAAAAAGTGAGAGAATAAATAAGAGAAATAGCGGGAACCCAATATCAAACGTCCATAAAACTGGGCAGATTTAACAGTACTCTAATATAAATTCATTCTCTATGGTTTGAATGTCACCTCCGAAACTGTTATTGTGCAAATTTATAGAGTGATGCTCACACTTTTATTTAAGACTAATGATATATATATATATACACACTATACATAATTTATATATTTTTTACACTTTTTTTTTTTATAACAACAACAAAAAAGGCCCCAAGTCAGTTGTCACAACTCTTCCGGGTCAATTAATTCTAGTGAAAAAGTTTGTGACATCAACAAGTAAAAGGTGTGTAGCAGCCAGTTTGGCAGGGAGGAATCTAAAATAAGAAAAGCTGATACCACAGGTAGGAACAAAATGGTTACATTTGTTATTGAATTGGAGATATGTTTTTTTGTACGTAGATGAAGTTTACCTCTGTTCACATGTAAAAAGAAACTTTTTACTAGAAAAAAATGTAAAAAAATTTTATATTATTTATATTACTTTAATTTATATGAATATCAATATTTATTGAATTATTGTATAGACTAGATCCTGCTATTCAATAGGAGGATGAACGTTATAAATTTAGAAGGACAGAATGTTCATGAAAATTTTCATACTAAATAAATACAAAATTATATATGGATTGTAAATTTATTGAGTTTATAAGATTTAATAATTTAAATTTTTTAATAAATATTTAATTTATAAAAATAATAATTTTAATAATTTTAAATTTTTAAATAAAAATATAATAATAGAGAGACTCATCGAGAATTAAGAATTTGAAGGGGCAGAATTCGTTTTTTTTTTTTTTTTTTGGAGCATATCAGAATTTGTTCTAATAGTGAGTTACTGAGAGAATATGATGGAAATAGGAGCCATAAAGAGATGATGAAGAGATTGAAGGAGTGGGTGTACAAGGAAGGAGAGCAACCACTGGTGCATGATGGGCCTGTGAACAACAAATACGCCATTGAAGGTCAAGTCATCGACGAAATGGACATCAGTAACAAGAGCCCCTTCAAGGCTAGCCACCCTGATGAAGCACACGTGTCTTTCCTTCCCTTCAGCGTAGCTAAGGTCATTCGCTATGTTTACAAGCCTAGAACATCCATATATGACTACGACCCTCAGCGCCTGCAGCGGCTGGTGGAGGATTATATTGCTGTTGTGGCACACAAGTATCCTTAACTGGAACAGAAGCAACGGTGCAGATCAGTTTCTACTTTCTTGCCATGATTGGATAGATTTATGCGCCATCTTCTCTTCCTTGTTCTTTCTTTAAAAATGTACAGACAACATAATTTCTGCACGTTTTATAAATAGAGATGGGTCAAACATATTTAGCGAATTGTCTTTATTTACAAAATATGCAGAGATTATTTAGCCCGTAAAAGTGTAGATAACAGTTCTTTTTACATATTTTTACTGTGGAACTAAAACTTTACTTTGATGATTCAGGGGCCACGGATTTCATCTGGCAATCCAGAGCTATTTAAGAATTTCATCGGGGTACTCTGCAATGCCAACACTTCTGGAGGGTTCTTGCCCTACAGATATGTGTCCATTCCTGAAGTGTACTTGCCTGTAGGAAAGCTTGGCCCCCATAATCTGGGACAGCACCCAAACAATCGGTCCATATTAGCTTTCTTTGCTGGTGGAGCCCATGGTAAGATCCGGAAGAGGCTGCTTAAGCTTTGGAAGGACAAGGATAACCAAGTTCAAGTTCATGAGTACGTTCCAAGGCGCCTGAATTACACCAAATTAATTGGGCAAAGCAAGTTCTGCCTGTGGCCCAGTGGGTATGGAGTGGCCAGTCCTAGAGTGGTGGAAGCAATTTATGCAGGGTGTGTGCCTGTGATTATTTCCGAATTGGAGTCAGTTCTCAATGGAAATTCCAGTTGCGAAAATAAGGGAAACTAAGATTATTTTACAAAAGGTTTCAGACAAGATGTACTTGGAATTGTATAGGAACGTGAGGCGTATCAAAAGGCATTTTGTGATAAACAGGCCAGCAAATCCATTTGATCTGATCCATATGATACTTCACTCAATCTGGCTCAGAAGGTTAAACTTCAGGCTGATGATATCTTCTTAATAAAAGAGAACTGATGGATTCACGCAGTTCATTTGGGGGAAAGTTTTTATAAGATAGAGAAATAAAAAAAAAATAATGTGAAAGAATATGCAATATATACAAAATTTTTGTGTAAATATCATTATCCTAGTAAAATGTCATTCCTCAAGATTCTTGTTTTTTTTTTCTTCCATTCCTTAAATAATTATGCTACTCTCTAACTCTAGTGAAACTAGATTGTCTTTTTTACTCTTATTTCTAATTTCTTTTTCCTATTTTGGGTTCTTTAAGAGGAAAGAAATATGCCGTTAAGGTGATGAGCACTGTTATTCTTGCTATCAAAGCAAATTCTTTATAGCTTAACAAATATATGTAATGTTGACTCATAAGAACTGGTATACTTAACAAATTATTAAGTTTTTTAAGAATGTTATTTTGGATTTTATTTAAAGTGTGTAAAAAAAAATCTTATTAGAAGAAGTAAAATCTACTTTAATGATCTTTACACTTTAAAATGAATTAGTCAATCATTATTGGCTAAAAAATACTTTAGGGTCATCCAAAATAAAAAAAAAAAATGTGTAATGTAGGGTCCAAAAGTCTCATATGGTAATGCAGAGCTAGTCAAGAAATTCATCAGGGTGGATTGTTGTTATCTACCGTTAAGGTAAAAAAAATATTAGGAAAAAATAGATATAAAATTAATAAAATATAAAATTCATATATTAAATTATAAAAAAAATTATAAAATTCAAAAAATAAAATTTAAAAATCCCAATCTTCGTAGGAGTACTCTGCCATGCCTACACTACTACAGAAGGATTTCAGCCCAGAAGAAACGTGTGCATCCCAGAAGCGTACCTGCCCAAAGAAAGTTGGGCCCGCCTAATGTGGGCCACCACCCAAAGATAATGAAGTTCATGAGTACCTTCAAAAGGGCCAAGACTCTATCAAATTAATCCAACTCTTGCGTTCTTGAAATTTGAAACTTTAGTATCACAATATAAAATATTTATTTTAAAATCTTAAAATATTAAATAAAGACCAAATAATAATTTAATATCCCTAACAACAACGGTGATGGCCTGTTCTGCACTTTCGTTTTTCTCACGGTAACAAGCATACGGCGGAGAATTTGACTCCAACTCACATACTGTCATGTCGACGTATGGGGTGGGTTCGACTCTGCACCTGCCATGCTTTTCTTTTACTTCTATTTCCTTCACCCTTTCGCTACTCAACTCTTGACGCCTGATTCTTTTTCCTCCTCTTCAGTCCTCAGTCTTCTCTTAGTCAAGTCTTCTAACTAGAAACTTTTGCCATTTCATTAAACCCTCCATGACTCTTAAACCATTTCACTTTCCACTAACCTAAAATTCATCACATTATTACATTTATTAATTAGATTCAAAGTATTTTGTATTTTTGTATTTTTATAAAGTATCTTCTACTTAACATGCAAAAATTATTATTTTTTATGTACAATCAGATATTTAAGCAAAAACTTTTTCTAAACGAGTCTGCACTTTCCTTTTTCTCCCCCTTGTTTTATTGCTATCTTAAAGCCACCTCCCCCAATTTATCTGTAATTGTTTCAATAAAGTTCAGATATAGCTGTTCATGGTTCTCCTGTTGCTGTCTATCTTAGTTTCTGTCATAAAGTAATGTTGCTTTACATGGATCTTCCATATATAAAAGTGCACTCCCATTATTTTCATATTTTTTTACACAATATTTATTTTAACATTAAATTTATTAAATATTACAAAGTAAAACAATTTAAAAAACTGAAAGTAAGTAAATTTTCCCATAAAAGTGCGCATTATATATGTAACTTACAATGTGAATTTACTCAACTGTAATGCACGCCCTTATAATTCTTTTATATTGTCAATCTCACACATGATTTTTTCTTTTCAATTTTTTAATTCCCATAATTTGTATGATACAAAAATTTTATAAATTCAAATAATTAAATTTACTAAATTTTACATTCTTATATTTATTTTTGTGAGATATTAATAATTTTTATTTGCGAAATTAACATTTGCCTTCCTTTTTAGCATTCTTTCTGTTTTTTTAGAATGGATTATATATGAAGTATCTAACTCAACATCGATCCTAATTTCCCAAGCTCTCCAAATTCTACATTATAATGGCAAAGTTTTAGGTTTATAAAAGCGTAGCAATTTCAAGAATGGTAAATAAAGTAATAAAACCTACTCAAATCGGATTTGATGGAGCAGTAATAATTACGAGCAGGAAAGTTCTCGTGTTTTTTCTTCCCACCTCTAAGAAGGCCAGCTAGAAAGTGACCGTTGAGATTAACACCAAAATCCAAAACTTATACCTTCACATTTGAACCAAAACTTCCCATTATTATATATAGCAATTTCTCTATGAAGCTTACGCTACACGGGTCATCAGGTGGAGATGGGATTGATTGCTAAGGCTTCTTCTAAGGCTCTAAAGTCTAACCCATTCAAAAGACGTTTTATTAATTCTTGACTAAACCAACCAAGAGAGTGTGGCTAGTTGGTCAACTTCATATGCCCTAGTTTTCAAATTTTCCTCATGATGTGTCCCCCTCCCCATCCCCTCCTCAATACCACCACCTTAGCTGGTGGGAGAAAATTGGTGACACACGAACAGCCAGTAGCCAACTGATATGTATATATTCATCGATACAGCAGTATATGCTGTTAGCCATGGCAGCAACCTTGACCAGTTCATGGCTTCTGTTTTTTCTAACTGCTCTCTTCCTTCTCTTTCTCTATATCTTAACATGTAACAGAAACGATGTAACCGTCGTTTTGCCCTTCAACCTCCATCCTAAAACCTTTGATACTGATGCTCCCGCCCTGCAAACTACTCTCTTGTTCGAGTCTCGCTCAACTGCAGCTGCCATGGACCCTGTCGCCCACCATATTAAAGTGTGCCTCCTTCTTGTTCTTCGTTTTGTTTTGTAATGAAAACTTTGCAAGTTAAAATATTAATTCCATTATTTTCTGGGCCAGCTGCCTTTTGGTTTTGGTCATTACTGAATCATTTCAGTGTGTGCATGTATAGCAGCGAAAGAAGTATAGCAGTTTAACGAGGATCGAACGAGACTTGGCTGAAGCCAGGGCGGCTATTCGCACAGCCATTCAAAGAAGAAATTTTACCTCAGAGAAGGAAGAGGGTTTTATTCCCAGAGGAAGAGTCTACAGAAATGCTTATGCCTTTCTTCAGTTAAGTAATGATCATTACCTTCCTTTCTGCATAGTTTGCCTTTTGATTTGTTTTCTTTTCTGGGTTCTTTTCTAATTGGGGAATAATTTTTATTTCAGAATCTCTACTTGTAAAACAACCACAAAATGCATAATAGGTGCCCACATTTTGAGGTTTCAATTTAATGATACTGCACGTAACCAATCTGAATTCAATATTGCAATGAAATCACCACTTAATAACCATGAATGAGTATTTGATTGGAGAAAAATACCTAAGATCTCTCGTTCTCAGCTAATAAAAGAAACAAAAAGAAGAAGGAATTGTATACGTTTAAAATTATATTAAAAAAATGATTCTGTTACAACTATTTATCTATAATACGTACACTATTATATCTAAAATGAGAAAGATAAAAAAGTAAAATTTGAAAGTGAGGACTGACTCAGCAAAATCAATTTATTTGCGTAAGATTATTTTGTAAATTATGAATAAATAATTATGGACGTATATATCATTATTCAAAAAATACATTTTTTTTTCTAAAACTTGAAGTAAATTAGGATTTTAAAATTTTTTTTATTATAATAACATACAAAAGTAATAAATATATTATATTAATTTTATTATTTTATTTAATTATAAACGAAGTCAGATGTCTAAATCAATTGGGAGGAAAAATCATTAAATCAACAAACAAGGAAAGACGTAAAAAAAAAGAAAAAGAATTCAAAACTAAGCTTTTTGGCTGACTTGTTTTTGGTCACTTTAAAAAATTGTTGATTTTTAAAGCGCACTTCTTTGTCGTTGGGCCATGACCTGTGTAGAGCATTATTGCGTTGTCAGGAGCCATAAAGAGATGCTGAAGAGATTGAAAGTTTGGAGTTACAAAGAAGGTGAACCACCGTTGGTGCATCATGGGCCTATGAATTCCATCTATGGCATAGAGGGGCACTTCATAGATGAAATGGAAAGAGCGGGGAGCCCATTTAAGGCCCGTCATCCAGATTAGGCCCATGTTTTCATGCTGCCCATCACAGTGGCCCACATCGTGCATTACCTCTACCGACCTCTCATCACCTACGCACGAGATCAACTCATGAACATCGTCACTGATTATACCCACATCATATCCCACAGACACCCTTACTGGAATCGAACCAAAGGAGCAGACCATTTCCTTATTTCTTGTCATGATTGGGTAAAATTTGTCACCTCACCAAAAAAAAAATTTTCATAACGCAACTGGTATGGCTTGAATTGATTAAACTTTTGCAGGCGCCAGATATCTCAAAAGAGAAGGCAGGGCAAGAGCTGTACAAGAACTTAATAAGAGTGTTATGCAATGCCAACACCACAGAAGGGTTCAAGCCTGCAAAGGATGTGTCGTTACCCGAAATCAACGTCCAAGGTTTCAAGCTGAGCTCAGCAGTTGCTGGCCAAGACCCCAATCATCGTTCAATACTTGCTTTCTTCGCGGGTGGCGCCCATGGGAGGATCAGAGAAATGCTACTAGAGCAGTGGAAGGGCAAAGATGAAGAAATCCAAGTGCACGAGTACCTACCGAAAGGCATGGATTACCTGGAGCAACTGGGACGAAGCAAGTTTTGCTTGTGCCCGAGTGGGTACGAGGTGGCGAGTCCTAGGTTGGTGGAGTCTATCAATGCGGGGTGTGTGCCAGTGATCGTCTCGGATTACTATGAACTGCCCTTCAACGATGTTCTTGATTGGAGCAAATTCTCGTTGCATGTTCCATCTGAGAGGATAGCAGACATAAAGACAATATTGAAGGGTGTTCCAGATGACAAGTATTTGAAATTGCAGAAGATGGTGATGAAAGTGCAGAGGCATTTTGAGCTGAATCGACCGGCCGAACCATTTGACGTATTTCACATGATTCTGCACTCAATTTGGCTTAGAAGGCTCAATGTGAGGCTATCCCTTTGATATTATAGTTGTTTGGTTTGAGATGTAGCTACTAGATTCTCTGAGACTCCCACGTATCATGAATGAATCTCAATATTCTTAAGTATTCCAGATCATCGTACTGGAATATCTTATGTTAATTTTTCTGTCATTAGATAACATTTCGCAAATTGATTCAGTATTCCAGAATGATGGGATGCAACAAATGTGTGCAAACTAAACATATGATCCCCAGAGATGGGTTATATACATCATTAACCAAACATCAGGAGTCAAGGCTTCAATCTTCTTCATATAATTCTATCAGAAGATATTTGAATGTGTTAGAGTCAAAAAATGAAGTAAGCAAGAAAATTGGGACTTCACCTTGCGTCTCATGTGAGGAATAGACCTGTCATGCAAAAAGTTGGCCCCTGATATTTGATGCAGAGATTGACTCCAATCACTAACTGTCATATCAACTTATGGGGTGGGTTGGACTTTGCATATGCCATACTTTTCTTTCGCCTCTATTTCCTTCACCCTTTCGGTACTCAACTCTTCACGCCTGATTCTTTCTTCCATCCCTTCAGCCTTCAGTCTCCTGTTAGTCAAGTCTTCTAACTAGAAACTTTTGCCGTTTCATTCCTAAATATCTAATATGACTATTCAAATGTTGAGCCTCTAACATGAATTTAACTGTTCACGGTACATTTTTCAAAAAATCTTATTGCACTTCAATTGGACTGAAAGCAAAATGCACCGACTTAATTCAGTTGGCCTAACATTAACATAAGACCGCAGCCCCTCAAGTTTTAATTAGATAACGCTGCAAATACCAGCAATTACCTCAAACACGCAAATCATACTGACGTCAAGTTCTCAACTTATATAAGCATGCAGTTTTGGGCGACAATGTTATGGTGGTCTTTCTTCAGACTATTGGTTCATTTAGAGATTAAAGGAGCTTTTGGATGCTTGAAAGCAGAGAGGACTGCACTTTTGAAGTTGAAAATTGCTCTCAATCGCCCAAATGCCTCTGCCTTCCCCACTTGCGATGCCCATCACTATGACTGTTGTGATTGGGAGGGGTTCACATGCAGTAATACTCCAAACACACAGCGAGTGACTCAACTTCTCGATAACACCTGAGATTTTGAATTGACAAACGCATATTTGTCGCCTAATGCCTCCTATTTGCTTCCCTTCAAGGAACATCAAGTATTGGACTTGTCCCGGAACTATTTGACAGGTGGTGACTTCCCTCTCTTTTAATCTGTCTCTTTTAAGTGTTTTCCTATTGTTGCATCTACTTTGTTCGTAAGGAATTGGCAGTAATTCATACTCACATTGATATCTACATTGCTTGGCTTTACATTAGTTGTTACAAGGTTTTACGGACTAAATCGTAGGACCTAATTAATCAACATTAGGTATGAGTATTTTGTTTTCACGCCTAGTATGAAAACTACTTTTCTCTACATATTATCACAATCAAACATAGCATGAGTTGGTGAAATTTGATAGATAAGTCGAATAATTTGTTGCTTGATAGTTTCCCTTGTTCTTTAACTTCTAATCTTGGAGCAGGTGTTGTTGGATTAATTAGATTAAAGAACTTGCAAGTTCTGAGGCTAAGAGGGAACACGTTGACAGATGTTCCATCTTTTGGTGCATTACCGTTCCTCGAAAGATTGGATTTATCTTTCACAGGGTTGGAGAATTTTCATTTTCTGCAAAGTAAGTTCTTTTCATGCATCTTTGTTTAAGATTATCCTATCAAATTTGTTTATGAATCTTCCAGTCACAGCATTGCTTACTTTTACTCTTC
Organism: Dicorynia guianensis; assembly: GCA_037013595.1. Classification (NCBI taxonomy): domain Eukaryota; kingdom Viridiplantae; phylum Streptophyta; class Magnoliopsida; order Fabales; family Fabaceae; genus Dicorynia; species Dicorynia guianensis. The sequence goes on from JASUAB010000015.1 coordinate 26,978,376, forward strand.
CTTTGACACAAAAAATAGAGCTTTTTAATCCGAGCAAATTGGAGCTGCTGGATCTTGGGGATAATTTATTGACAGGAAGCCTCCAAAATCAGATGGAAACCTTACCCCTTTAAAAGCTCTATCTATATCCATCAACAATTTGACTGGCCCTTTACCAGCAGCAGGTGCGCTACTCTACAAGAAGATTGCATAAATCTGGACAATTTTAGTCTTTTTCAGAACATGATTGAGCCAAGTTGGCAAAATATCTACAGTCAGGAGGCTTATGTAACACTTGAAGAATCTTCAACACTTTGATCTCAGTCACAACCAGCTTGTGGGATATATTCCACTTTGTCTCAGCAACCTAACCTCTCTTGGTGCATTTGATGTTGCACATCACTAAGTTTGAAGGAGTTTTCTCTTCCCTGGTTATATCTAGTCTCAAAATCACTTGAATATATTTATCTTTCAGGTAACTGTTTTCATGGCTCGTTTACATTTAATTCACTTGCCAATCACTCCAAGCTGGATGCCTTTGATCTTCTGAGCTATAATGCTCAATTGAAGGTTGAAAGTGAGAATCCACCCTTCATCCATTCATTTCAGTTAAAGGTTTTACGTTTATCAAATTGCACACTCAATGAACCCACTAAAGCCATTCCTAGCGTTTTTTCATATCAAAATGATTTGAGAGTGATTGATTCCAGCTATAACAGCATCACAGGAAGGTTCCCACACTGGCTTCTGACAAATAACACAAGATTGGATTTTTGGGTCGGAGCAACAATTTCTTGACCGGGCCCTTTGAACTCAATTCCACTTTAAAATATACAGGTATGAATGTTTTAGATGTCTCTCACAATCCCATGAAAGGAAGGATTCCTTCTTGCATTGCCTTTGCCCTTCCAAATTTAAGGGTCTTGAACATGTCCGAAACTCCATCAGGAGGTGCCGTTCCTGCTTCAGTGGGTAATATGAGACTGCTAATGATAGTAGACTTGTCAGCAACCAATTTATCTGGCTAATTGCCAGAGGAGTTGGTTATGGGTTGCAATTCATTGGAATTTCTTATCTAACAATAACTAGTCTGGGCCATTACTATCTATAAATTCCAACTTGGTAGTTCTACGTATTCTGTTCGTGGACAAAATTCACTTCACAGGAGAGATCTCAACTGTGTTCATGAACAGTTCCCCGCTAAGAGTATTGGACTTGAGCAACAATCATCTAAATGGGGAACTGCCAAACTGGATTGGAAACTTTCAGCAATTAAATTCTCTAGTTTTGTCCAAAAATTCTCTGCAAGGTTGGATACCAATAGAATTTTGCAAATTAAACAGGTTTATATATTTAGACCTGTCTAAAAACAATCTCACTGGTACTCTGCCTAGTTGTTTGGACATGCCAAATCTGAGGTACTTAAATTTGAAGGGTAATCTGTTCTCAGAACTCATGCCCAATGTTCTGGCCAAGTCTTCCTTCTTGTTGACATTTGAATTGATGAACAATAGATTTTCAGATGCAATCCCCAGTTGGATTGATTCCTTCTCAAAATTGAGAGTTCTCCTTCTCAAGGGAAATAGCCCTGAAGGTTCCATTCCCATAGATATATGTCAGCTAAAGGACATTTGTATATTAGATATTTCTCACAATAAACTTTCTGGAGAACTACCTTCATGCTTGAATGGGCATCATCAAGATATTAGACCCATTGGATAGGACCCTATTTGGGAATATTTCATAGTGGTACCCATTAAATTCACCAAGTACACATTTGACAGTTACTGATCTCCGTGACTCCGATCGATTGTCTCGGATGAAGAGCAAGAAGTAATGTTCATGTCCAAGAGGAAGTCCGAATCCTACAAGGGAAATATATTGTATTACACGTCTGGAATAGACCACTCACGTAATATGTTGATAGGATCAATCCCTTCGCAAATGGTATACCCTAGTAGCATCCACACCTTAAACTTGTCAAACAATCAATTAAATGGGTCGATCCCAGGAGCATTTTCCAACATCAAGCAGATAGAAAGCCTAGACCTTTCTTACAACAGATCGAGTGGTCAGATTCCTCCTCAATTGGTGGAGCTATACGGCTTTTCAGTGTTCTTCGTGGCTTATTATAATCTATCTGGGAAGACACCACAGAGAGAATATCAGTTTGCAACTTCTGGAGAGAGCAGCAATGAGGGGAACCCTCTTCTTCGCGGAACCCCACTTGAGCGAAGTCGTAGCTCTGTTGGAGAACCATCAATGCCTTAAGATGCAGCAGATAATGACTTCAAAGACACCTTCTTTTGGAGTTTCGCAGCATCTTTTGTTGTTGTATTTGTTGGTGTCATGGCCTTTCTGAACTTCAACTCATACTTCCATTGATTCAAGAACAGCTCTATGCATAATTGCATACAGCATTTCAAATTATGAATTCACATCATGATAGAATTATGTCCCCTTATTCATTAATTGGTGATGTATTTAATATTAATAGACCATAATTTAGTCAAAATATAAATTTAATTGAAATAATAATATTTAATAAATATTCAATAAAAAAAAGTTTAAAGGCTAAATTAAAATATAAATGCTTTTCAAGGAACCTTTAATTTTTTTTAGCAAAATTATATATTATAGTACATTGATTAACAGACCTGTTAGCCAAAAGAATCCCATAATTGGGAAACTTAATATTTTTATTAGATTATTAGTATCACATAATTTTAGTCATAGAAAATTTACTTAAATTTAAGAAATTTAATAATTTAAATTATAAAATATAAAAATAAAATTATAAAAATAAACGAATTAAAAGAAAGTATGGGAATACCGCCAAAGGATATTTTTGAGCTACGCTTTACATTATGTATGGTTTGAGGGAAATGAAAGAGAGGTAAAGAGAATAAAATTTCTTGTTTGATTCAATTTTTTAGAGGTGAGGGAGGGAGAATTTGGAGTTTAAAACCCTTTCCTTTCTCACTTTACCTCCTGTTTTAAATTGTTTTAATTTTAAAATTATTTATATATCTATAATTTAATAATGATCTTTTTTTAAAATCACATAATAATAAGTTACTTTTTAATTTAAAATTTTTTTCCTTCTTAATCAAACAAGATCCTTTTTACCAAACAAATAAAAAAAAATTTTCCTTCTCCTTTGCTCCCTTTCTCTCCATTGAAATCCTTCCCTTTTCTTCCTCTCATTTGAACCAAACATAAAGTTAAATATTTAGATTTTTTAATTTTTTTATTTGACTTTGATATTTTTTATTTTTTAAATAATTTAATATATAAATCTCATATTTGTTTATTAATTTTATATTTTTTTCTAACTCTAATAAAAAATTTTAATTCAATAAAAAAATTAAAATAAAATTATAAAATTAACTAGATTATGAGATTACGACCACTCTCCAACAATATCTTGGGGTCATGCTTTAAGAATAAAGATAGGTTATATACATAATCTTACGTATTTTTTTACGTACTTATAAAATTATTAATGAAATATTATTATTTTATTATATAAAATTTATAAAATATTAATATTTTATTATAATTCGTATAAAATATGTAAAAATAAGTATATAAATATAAAAAAAAGTTTGCTTTAATGATACAAAAAAGAAAAAGAAAAGCTGAACATAAAAGAAAGAAGAAAAAGGTAGAAAAATAAAAGTGAAAACAGAAGATCAAGTTGACGATCACATCCGATCCAGGTGATACCCTAAACCCTCCGTCAAGCGCACGGTCTCCATGTACTGCATTAGAGTTATGTAAGCCAACCAAAGGGATGGTCTGGTCTGCTACGAACTTACAATAACGGCCCCTTCTACTTGAACGTACTCCCTTGAGGGCCAGAGGCAGACAAGCTGAGACTGCAAACTTGAACAAAGGCTCAGCGACAAAGCTTTTAAGGTATGGCCCAGAAGCGTACCGATGAAGCAGTGGTAGGCGACGCCATACCTGGATGCGCCGCCATTCCCTCCGGTGAAAATACTGTTTGGGCCGACGTGTCGCCACTCCTGGAAGCCGCATGCCAAGGTCGATTCTTTTTTATTTCTTGTTCCATTTGTTTCATATTATTTTAGCTCTTAGTTCCCTCGTGAACAAGGAAAAAGTAATTTGATTCATATGCCATGCTTTCTGTGATGATTCTTAATTGAAAATTCAACGTCAAATTAAGTCTACAAAGTACGATCAGTTGAGTGAAGGATTTTCATTAGAATGCTGAAAGTCAGTAAATTTTACTAGTTGCTGAATACAAATCTGCAATGTTTCATTTTTAGCTGATCACTAGCAGAGTCCTTTTTTTTTAAATTGATGTCTAACTTACTGGTTTTAAGTCATTCGTGTATTATTCCTTACATATCAATTCTTTTTTATAGATTTCGATAATATTATACAATATTCGTTTTCCTAAGCAATGACACTGGCTAATTGTTATGCATACTTCGTTCTCTCCTTCCCTTAGCAGTTTGGTCATGAGTTAAATTTCTATGTTGGATTGCCAAACTTGGTTCAAATGGAGTAACGCCTTGGGAGTCATTCATAATCACAAAGTACTTAGCAAATTCAAAGGGAAGTATTATTGAATTGCTATAAGACGAATAGTGAGCGTTGGGCTTTGTAGGGCCAACGGGAACAAAAAATTGAAAATAGAAAAGATGAGAATATTAAGGTGGATGAGTGAACATACAGGTAAGGATAAGAGTCTGAATTAATTGTATTTGGGAGAAGCTTATTGAAGAAAAAATGATTGAAACTTGGTTATAGTGGTTTTGACATGTGCAAAGAAGATTGTTAGAGGCTCCAGTGAGAAAAGTTAATTAAATGATTTTTAGTCTAATGAAAAAAGGTAGAGGAAGATCAAAAAGAACATTTGGAGATATTGTTAAAAGTGATATTTTGATAAATGATACTTTTAAAAACTTGGTTTTTGATAAAATTCAATGGTGTTGTTTTGTGTTGTTGTTCTTGGATTGCCAAACTTGGATGCTTGCCTGCGTAGGACATTACTGTAATTTTCTCCTGTTTCAACTTTCTTTCATATAGTTGGTTACAGATCTTCAAGAGGGAGAGCTCATTCATGGAGATAATTTTAATCTCTTTGCGGCAATGTCTGCTTTGGAGGTAGTCTTACATCTCACTTAATGCAGTTGCAGTGAGAAGTTTCTTATGTTCCCTTTCATGATCATGATCATATCCTTTCTTCATTTGCTATTTGTTCAGATAATGGACCCAAAGATGGATTCAGGTATTGTTTGTAGATATTACTCTCTTGAAGAAGCCATTGAGAATGGTGCTGCTCCAGTTCCTATTAGTGTTGATAAAACTACTGATGTTCGATGCACAATTGACATCATGGATCATCTACTAGCATGTGAGGTATTTTTACTCTGTTCATTACTGATTTTCATATAATTACTTCTATGGTGTAGGTGTTGCTTTGGTTGTGTTGAACTGTACCCAAGACCAGAATGTATTCTTCTACCCTGTCACAACTTACAAACACACATCACTTGCCCACATATGTATGCTTATAAAGCATGAGTATATTAATGTGTAATCCTGATCAAATGTGCTCTCATGATAACTTATTATGTGCTTGTTTAGTTCTTTGAGAGTATTAAAGTATATCATTGATCTAGACTAAGAAAGCTATTGAAATATTTGTCTGATGAGCTTAAATTTGTGTTGAATAGGAAAGAAAAATGGCTTAGGGTTTAGGGTTATTTGTTTGTATTTGATATCTCTCTTTGTCACATATATATTGCTTATATAATTTCCCTCTCTTGATCTTAGTTATTTTATCACATGGCAGGCAACATGGCACAAGGGCCATTCATTAGCGCAAACTGTCTACTCTTGCCTTTATCTCCTACAGCCTGACAGGACATCATCACATGCCCTGTTGCATTCTTTCTGTAAAGTCATACGTGCAACATGCAAAGCAGTTCTTTCAGTTGTCTCAGATGCTCGTACGCATGAAGTAAAGTATTCCAACAGCTCTTTTGTATCTTTGCCATACTGAGTTTTAGTTTTGGTCAAATTTTTTAAATTTAGTGTCTGGTTACTCTACACTGAATTATGTAAGGTAGAAGAGAGTAGAGTGGAATGCTAAGATTTTGGGATATTAATGTTTGTTTGAATCTTTCTTTATTGAATAAATTTGTTATAAGTTTGTGGATTTTGTTGGGAAGATTATGACATGAACTTACATTGAGTGAAGAGTATATGAATTTAGGGTCATGTTTTATATGTATGTCTGACACATGGCTTACATATGTTATTATGTTTGTGTCAGGAAGAGGATCTATTTACTATGGCATATGGCCTTCCACTGAGTGGAGATGGAGATGAAAGGTGTTTATCAATGCTAAATGCTGTTGAGGAAACAATATCTCGTCAATTGCGTGCATGTAAAGCTTTATCATCTAAAACAAGGGCATTAGAAGGTTATTGCTCATTAAAACTTATGTTTTACTTCTTTGTATTTTTGGTTGGTGGGGCATGATATTATAATGTTAGCATTAGGCATGGCTAGTTTTGCAGAAGTGAATGAGGGTGAAGCTTGGTGGTGATGTTTTGGAAAAACAGATTAAAGTTACTCACCCTTGATGAGCGACAATGTTCCTACAATTGAAAATATTTTATATGCATGTTGTAGCATTCTTTATATTATCACTTTACCTTATTTATCAGCTATCTATACTATGTGGTATATTTGAAATGTGCATCCTTTTATTGAATTGATTGATTATCTGTTGTCCTTACTCTTATGAAATTGCTTTTGTTGTGAATAAAGTGGTGAAGAAACAAAACAATGTGATAAATAGATAACACAAGTGCCACAACTGAAGCTATTAATTGATTTTTTTTAACTGCTCATATCACCTGTGGCACCTGGTGCTAATAATAATTTTAAAGCTCTATAACTCTCAAAATCATCCAGTCTTTGCCACCACTTTCAGATGGGTGCTGGATTTTGGAGTTTCTTTTAATTGAGTTGTGAGCTATTTGGTTGCAGATATAGAGCCTCTTCAAAGTAATCCTGATCTGGAAGAAGCGTACTGCAAAGCACTGTTATGCAGATTACGTTTTCGTAAGGTCTTATCTTATGTATATTCTCTTCTAAGTCATGAAGATGACACATGCATAGTTTGTGCACATTTTTATGAATCAGTGATAAGTTGTGTCTATCTATTAATACACACATTTGGTAATTTATTTAGTCAATCCAAACACTTGATAGATAGAGGACAGAGATAGTAAATTATTCTCCAGCCTTTTAACATTCTTCCAAGTTGGCATAATTAACAAAGGATATTGAGGCTATCCTGATGCCCATGTGAACTTTATGTTAGGCACATTGGACTTGAGAACTTGGTTATGCTACCCACGATTGAAATCTGCCATATGTCTATATCCCATACATTATTTTAATTAGTAGAGTAGTTTTGTATCTTTGTGCTTCATCCTTGCGACAATCTTAGCTCTCATTGTAATTTTAATTCTTTGCTGTAAATGAAGCAAGTTTTGTTTGACTGACATTTCTCAACCTTTTTTGTTTTGTACAGCATTTTTACCATCTTTTGATATCTATGAGGCGACCCCAAGGAAGAGGCCGGGAGTTGGCTAGAAAACACATAGTTTCATGCATCTCAGAACTTGACTACATTCGAAAATCCTCCAAATTTCTCATAGCTAGTGCTCAAGGAATGTGCGAGCAAAACACAGATGACACAACTGCATCTGGTTGTCAACCAATTGGCTTTGATGCTACCTTGAACTGTAGATTATCAGCCCCAACACCACCACGTGCAATTAAAATTCTTAGTTGGGAAAAGGTGTGTTTAGAGTTTTACTATCATTGTGTGGAGTTACTTACAATATTTATGATGAATCCAATTTCTATCTGCCAGGCTGTTGAGTATTTTGTGAAACTTCTTCAAGATCTAGACATTATATGTTCCTATTCTTTGGACCCATCATTGGACGCTGTTTTGCACTTTGTGGCTAAATTCCGGAAATCTCAACCTGATCTGGTTGCTAGAGCTCATCTTCAGGTGGATCTTCTATGGGACCTTGATTTTAATTGTGTGTGTGTGTGTGTACATGCATATTACTCATATAAAGGCATATTACAAAATTCATGTTACTAGGATTCTCTGTTCTTTAAGTTTAACTGTTATAACTTGTGGTCAGCTTCTCCTGGTACAAGATGGGAGACTCTATGGGCGAGATCCCATATTTTCTGTGATCAGTAGAGCTGCTGGATTGCCTGAAGTCACAAAGAATCATGACATTCAGAAGAATGAATTTATGGTACAACTAGGACAGGTAATGAGTTCATAACTTTTCGGCATGTCATTTTTGTCTTAACTGTTCTTTTTATCTCTTTATTCTTTTGTATGAGTTCATGTACAAAGAATCAAGACCTTTTTCTTTATCATTGAAAATATGAAGTTTTTACCCATGAGAAAGGGTGATACCTTAGTTTTTTCTCCATTAAACACTTAACTTATCTGTGCAATACCTTAGTTTTTTCTCCATTAAACACTTAACTTATCTGTGCAACATTATGCATACAGTTAGTGATAAATTTGCTCAAGGTTCTTTGTACAAATGCTGCATGGCAAAGGCGTAAGCTTGGGAAAATGTTACAAGACTGGCGTGTCACCTATGTCCAGGTGTGTCCTAGGCAATGGTTTCCTCCTATATTTTTTTTATTTTCTTTTGATGTTTTTTTTGAGCTTAATATTTGAGAGATGCTTTTTGTCCTTATCAGTTAATAAAATATAGTCGTAGTACAAGATATAGAAATGGATGGGGAATGACCTCTTCTGTACTTCGAATATATGAATGTATGTTCATTACAGTCAATACTCAGCTTTGGTACAGGTAGTGGATTAAAATGGTAGTTCTCAGAGGCTGTGGTTTTAAGTTTTCTTTGTCAATTTTTCACCTCTGTTTTAAGTGGGTAGCAGGGACTCCCCCCCACCCCCCACCAAAAAAAAAAAAGAACGAAGAAAGATGGAAATAATAAGAAAAGGAATAAAAAATATTGGGTCAGAGCAAATGGTAAAGATGTCTGCCTTTCATGTAGTACTGAACTTCTGTGCTTAATATTCATTGCTACATTCTATGACCATTAGGAAAATAATTAAAGCATATTTATTATTGCATTCCTGTTTTGCAGCTGGAGCTGGCTTTCAAAAAGGAGTTTGGGGAAACTTCAAGTCCTTCAAACAATGAGGTGTGCTTTTTTATCCAGTGAAGAGCAGTTAGTTATGAGATTACTAAATGCCTTATGCCTGCTTGAAAGTGCGGCTTTGGGAAACTAGCAAGAGCTTGCTTTGAGAAGTAATATTAAATTCATGTGAAGTGAATTTCCAATCACAAGTGTTGCAGCAAAATGGCTGTTTGTTGGTTTAAATTTATTGAGTGTCTATTAGATCATTGAACTATTATATGCTCTGTTCACTGTTTTATAATATTATTCTGGTCTTGCAGAATATATGTTTCAAAATATTCCAACAAATCCTTGTGTGGGTTGAAGAGCAAACTTACTGGATAGCTTCTCGCTTTCTCATTTTGGGATTTGAGTTGGAACTCTATTCTTTGCATGAATATTGCATGGTATACTGGTATATGTATGCGGTCATGATCAAGCTTGCGGAGAAAAAACGTCTCAGGATAGCTATGAGCAATGGCACTGGTATGTGTGAAACAGTCCACCTAAAGGTTTTTGTTAATGGAAGTTCTTCATTTGCTAAACAAAGACAGCATTTCATGCCTTATATTTGCCTGAAAGTTGATGACTTCTTCACTAATATAATAAATATATTTTAATTGTGCATTTAGTAATAAGAACTGTCAAATAAGCTTATGGCTCTGACCCTGATTCCTGTTGATTAGCTAAAAGGAAGGCAAAGAAAAAAAGGGATTCTTTAAAGGATGGGGGCAAGGATAACCAGATTCCAGCAGCTGTCTTGTTTCTTCAGAGCCAAATATATCTAGCTGAAGGGCTAAGCATGGTATTTCCACTTATTGTGCTCAAGGTCTTTGGTGATTTTTTTCTAGGAACTACCACCTGAGGCTTGAGTGACTAGACGTTATCCTTCCAGCTCTGCAAGTTCTTCATGTTTAAATCTAATTTTCAAGATCCAGATTATTTAAAAAATTATTTTTGGTCTAAAATTAACCTTGCCATATCGACCATGTGGACACAAGCATATAGTATTATAATGTAAACTTTCATGCTTCATTCTCTGCTTCAATTTTGTGGACTGACTTGCTCTAGCAATCCATCTATTCTTTTAGATGTTTGCTACTCTGAGTAATGAGCACAGAATCTTGCCACCACGAAGCCCTTTTAACACAGAAAACGAGGTAAAGTTTTTTATCTTTGCCATGTAGAAGGTCCTCTTGTATTAGAAACATGTTTCAAACATTGCTATGCCTATTTGGGGACTAGCAAAGAAATATTGCCTAGATGTCTGATGCAAAATCATAGCTCCGTTCTCATAATTATAATGTTATGGCTGGAATGATCACATTTTATCTTATGCATATATGTATTTGAACACTTTTATTGCATAAGAAAACCTAGGATATGTTATTATGAATTTAATAGAAATATAGCACAAAATATCAATGATGGCACTGAGAGGTTTTTCTATGGTATTTCGGTACATTTTGTGAATCAAGCAGCTAAAATATCTATAATTACCTAATAAACTCTTTATCTCTGGTCATAGTTGACACCTCTCTGTAGTTCAAAGAATGTGTATATACGGTTTACGCTCAGTAACAATTGGCACTGGCAAATGACCTAATGTTTTAATCACGTTTGTGATTTGCGACTTAATTTATGTTTACTCTTCTATCCAGATATTTATTCAGCAATTCGAGCTTCTACAGAAAGCTTGCCTTCCTGATCACGTCTCATACGCCTCCTTTAAGGAATCAACTATCCATGCTAACTTCTCCGTGAGTATTCTATGAAAAACTGAGTTATTGCTATATGAAACAGTTGTTTACTTGTTTCTATCTCTTTCAGACCCTAGTTATGTATGATTACTTCAAGGAAGCTCAGAGGATCGCAAAGGAGGTGAAGAGTAGTTTTGCCAATGACCCTGACAAGATGGCTGAGCTTCGCAGAGTGGAGCAAGTAGCAGAGCACAACAGCATTGCCTTAAATATCATCTGCCGGGTAGGAGCGCTTGACCCATCATTGAAGATTTTTTTTGAGTTCAATCATCATCCTTTCTTTACCACCGCTATTGTTAAGAGGTCTTGATGGTAGATTCTACCAATTTTGGAACACATTACAGGGTATTAGGAGCAAATGAGTGGTATGGCATTTGCATTTGTAAAAATTGTATTTATTCAATCAAATTTTGTGTTTCATACATTAGATTGAAAGTGTAATTTTTTATGAGAAAAATAAAGAATTTTTTTAATAGATTCTCTTTTCAAACCCCTTCTTCCACAGCTCCACCAAGAAAGTAGAAATGCTCAATTGTAGAACAGGAATATTCGATGGGGGCACTATTAAGGGGTTGCACAAGACATAACTGAAAAACTTAATCGGCTCTCATTAGTAACATCTAAATTTTGACAACCTGTATCCATCAAATATTCATTGCTTAGAGTGGCACCATTAATTTCTGTTGAATGCTGGTGTTTAGTGCGTCTGTAGTCATTCTTGTTCTTCAGGGAGTTTCTTTGACATAGATTAATTTTCCTTCTTCCTTGAATTATGAATTGGCTTGAGATTGACTGATATCTAGCCTGGATCAAGGAGTAAACAGGATGAAGAAATTTTTGTTGACAATTTAGTCATGTTAACCAAGTTGTTGCCCGTTAGTGTGATGTTGCCAGAAAATAAGACGCGAAAAGGAACCTAGAAAAGTTTTAAAATTTTTATTTTTACATTTTATATCTATAATTTTCTTAATATTTTTTATTTTTTATTTAAATTTTTTATTTTAAAAATTTGTTTCAATAAATTTACTTTCAACCACCTTAAAAATGTAGGCAAATGTTACAAATATATAATCATATCATTTTTCAAAAAATTTAACTGTGATGACGTAAGGAATCCACCCAGGAGGGTCTGGAAAGTGGGTGCAGGGTGGGGCAGCATTTGTAGGCAGAATAAAAAAATAAGCTTGCATATGCGGATGCAGAGGATTGGCAGGAGTCTTTCGGATTTGTTGCCTTTGTACCTTCCATGCAATGAGCGTCCCTTCTAAAGGTTTACATATTTAGTCTTATGTATATTTTACGCACATATAAAAATATTAATAAAATATTAATATTTTATTATATAAAACTTTAAAATTTATAAAATATTAATATTATATTTTAATTAATTTAAAATATATAAAACAAGTGCGTAGATGTAATATAATTCGAAAAATAAACTCTGCTGACTACTTAGTTTGCATTACTTGAACGTCCCATATAAAGTGTAGTTTGCAACCCACTTAAGCGGAACATTTAACTCGGGTTGGACTTTTTCACGGTGAGCCACGTGATCCATACGTTTCACAGCTTGATAGTGGGAGTTGAACCACTAAACCCAGATGGTATAAACCCACGAGTCTGCAGATGATAGATTCTTTACTCTTTGTTTATCATCTTTGATAGTAATTGATAGGAGATTTGGAGTCTGAGTCAGAGTCTCGGTATGTTCACCTATATTTAGACAAATGAAGGTTTTCTTTCTGCCCCATTTTCTGTAATGACTAATCTCATCTTAATCTTGACACTAGCAATCCATATGAGAAATTGATTCTCATATGTCCTTTGGGGGACACTCCAGAGGTTGAACTTCTCCCATCTCCACCCTCATCCTCTGGTTTGATAACTATAATGTATGAAAAAAAAAAAAGAAATTAATTCTAATATAGAGATTGATAATGTAAGAAAATGATATAAATGAATGCAAAGATAACATTTCTGTTTTATTATATATAGACAGTTTTTTAGTAAGGCATTTAAGGTAATTTGTTATTAAATAATATTAAAAATTACATGCAATTTATAATTTTTATAAAATTTATAAATAATTTTACATATTTATAATTTTATAATTTATATTAATATTAATTAATCATAAATTTTATAAAAATTATATTTTATTTTGTAAGTATAAATCACATCTAAATTTTATATACAAAATCTTAGTACAAGTAACATTCATTTGTCATATAATAAATGTCAACAGCTGAACTTACCAACACCAATTTTGTTTACTTGAGATGTTTATTGAAGACAAGAAGCACAAAAATGTCTTTTTCTTCTAAAAATTCCTGAGACTGAAAACAACAATTTTCTTTTATTAATTTTTAATCACTTCCATTCTTCTTGCTTTACAGGATGACAGAAAGCGTTGAAGGAAGAAGAGGTCGGTGACCGACTGTCAGTTCAAGGATGAAACAAAAACTGAATGTAGCAGAAGGAGACAAAAGCGTTGCCCTTTGACAGCCTCCAAATGGCAAGCTTGATCCAATTTCTTGGTTTTACATCGTACTTGGCATGAAGGGTAAAGTCGTCCTTTCGGAATAGAACAGAATTTTGGAAGATGTTTGGTTGGCTGGCACTAGCTGTATCACTCTGACTCACGTGCGTTGGATTGCCTAAATTATGGTCAATTATTGAAAAATTATCTCGAATTAATAAAAAATTATTAAATTCTTACTTAATTTATTCATATCATAAAATTTATTAAATAATTTAATAATTTTAAATATTTTAAATAAATATTAATAAAATTATTTATAAAAATAGTAAAATTAGTCATTGATAGGTAAATAATTTTGGTATGAAAGTCCACGTGGCTAATTATTATTGAACAATAATGAATTCCTCTACAACCAAACACCTGTTCCATCCAACACGCTTGACCAGCACATCTCACCCACCTCACCAATCCGTAACACTAACAGAAACTTCTATTAATTAAATTTTAAGAATAATTAATTAAAGTGAAAACATTAAATATATTTATAGGCAGCAAGCACACGCAAATTTAGAGAAAAAAATTAAAAAAGGAAAAAATTAAAGACGTAAAAATGTAAATGAATCTATAGAATATGAGAAGAAAAATATATACATTTAACAGGATTAATTAAAATTATTCTTTTTTGTATTGAATTTATAATCATGACTTTGAATTCATTCACTCAATTATTTTTTAAATTTCATATATAAAATTATATAATTACAATTTAATCTTATTTAAATTTATAATTTAATTTCAATAATTTTTTTCTCATTATGCAAATAAATAAGATCGTAGTAATTAAAATTATTCATTGAAAAAGTAAACTAATGTTGGACTTAATGGGGTACCAACCATTGCTCTAGAATTTAGAAATTATTTGAAGTTTACAAAAATCTAAAAGCATATTTTCCAATTTAATAATTATTAAGAAATTAATTTCCTCATTTTTAATCATTAATTTTTAAATTAATAAACATCCATTGCCTCTAACTGCATTTTAATTATTCTTTTCTTCTATGAAGGAATCTTTAAGTTGTTTGTGTCAAGTTTAAAATTATGGCATGTGCATGTACGGGCCTAGATGTGCGCTCCAAATCGGGAACACAACTTTGTGGTTGGACGTTAGAAGCCAATAAAATCAAAAGGAATATTAATAACAATTTTAATTTAATACATTTGTAGGGACAAGTAAGTAATTACAACGCCTGCAACAAATCTACATATTTTATACCAATCACTGTTACAGTTAAAAAATTGTCATAATAATAATATGATTATTATTATACTTAATCACGATTTAAAATAAAATAATAATATATATACATATCAATTTTATATATAGCTTATATTTTCTTATATTTTTTTTAAATTTAGAAAAAGATTAATATTGCCAAAGTCACTTTGTGTAAATAAATTTAATTAAGATATTCAAATTTACATGTATTTGACTGCTGTGGTAATATGTAATTATTGTCTTAGATTTTTTTTTTAAATTTAAGTTTTATTATTATTTTTCTTGTCAACAAAATTCAACCAAAACTAATTGTTTTACTTCTAATTTTTATGTTCTTATGGCCAAGTGATGAGTAGTGAGGAAATACTTGATTTTTTGCTTGGTTTCAATAATAGCCAATCATGGTCAAGTTTGAAATGTACTCGATGTAGTAAATACAATAAAGTGGGTCCAATTTTTTAATTTTTATTTTAAAAAATCCAAATGTTAGTGCATGCATGGTGGCAATCATTGACTGAGTGCATCGTTGGGGGGCCAGCCCACCATTTGATTAGTCAAAAGTTCAATTTCTCAATTGGGCAAGGTCGGCTCTATAATGCATCTTGACAAATTTTTTTAAAAGAGCTTATTTTACATTCATACTATTTCCATCACATAAACCCACACCAGATAATACCTATTGTTAGAATTATAAAATTTAGTAAATTTAATAATTTAACTTGTAAAATATAATAAATAAATAAAAATAAAATTATGAACACAAGAGTATTCTCCCTATAATCTAATCAAATCAAGTTTTAAGGTGTTATAATATTAGTGCTTGATTCTAATCTGGGATCCATTTACTCTATCCTGTAAAAAAAAAATTAGAGGAAAAAAAGGTATAAAATTAAAAAAGTAATTCTTATTTATTAAAATTTTAAAAAATAAAAAAATAACTAAAATTTAAAAAAAAAAAATCAGAGGATCAATCACTAATTTGCTTTTTGAGCTTTAATTTTTTTTTTTTTTGGATTTTTGTAGCTTTAATTGTTTATAGCTGGAACTCTTGTGACCTGTGAGCTTGCCCTCTTCCTAAGCAACTTCTTGCGTAGACTTTTTTCTATCACCAACGAGTAGTCCTAAAGCTACCTGCTAACTCAGATAATTATATCCACTTCAATCAGCTGCCCATCCTCTCATCGAACTATCCCCATCAATACCATCCGTTTCATATCATCAACACAAAAATATGGGTATGTTTGAAATCACATATCACATATGATAACTAAAACGTGATTTTTTTATAATATTTATAATTTATACTTAGATAAAGAAGTTAATAAAAATCAAATCAATTCTTTTTATTTTAAAATTAATTTTAAATGATGTATTTAAATATCAATTAATTTTACAAATAATTTTTTATAAGAATAAAAAATTAAGAAAAACACAGGCAGAGGAAAAATCTTTTCTATTTCAATATTTTTTTATGTTATAATAAATTAAATTATAAATAAAAATTATTATATATGATGTGATGAGAGATTTAAATAATATAAGATAAAAATTTATATTCAAGTTTTCTCTACCGTATTTATATAAAAAATTTATAAATAAAAAAGAATATTATAAAATATTAAGAAATATTGAGAAAGTCATTAAAAATAATAAAAAACAAAGTTAATAGATACGTGGGCCACCAAGAATCAGGATTGCTTGGGAGATTATGGAGTAAATGAGAAATAAAATTTTTTTAAAATATTATAAAGTTAATAAAAAATTTATTAATGTAAGATAAAAAGAAATCGAGAAAATAAAAAATCCAAAGAATAAGAAACACGCGCATCCAAATCAGGGCACCAAATCTTGGCCAAGATTTGGCGGTGCCAGGTGGGAGAAGAGAACAGCTGTAGAGTCAGTGGCGAGAATGTAGGAGATCAAATCCCAAATTAACCATCAGGCAGTACGAGTTCTTACAACGCCGTATTCCGACATACAGATAAAAGTAATATGCCAAAAAAACAATAAAAATTGCGTCTTAGACGCCGACGACCCAACCGAACCAAGCTCATATTTGGTCGACTTTTCTCTGTTTCTGGTCGCAGGCCAGTCTCTCTCCCTCCCTCCCTCTCTTCCATTCTTATCTTTCTCGCTTCTTTGCAGCTCTCTTCGTATATCTCTGTCTGTCTCTCTCCTCGATTCGGGTGCAGGTAAATCGAACTCAATCATCTCTCTTCGCATTTATGGTTCATCAGTTTTCTTTCTTTTTTCTGTGCTTCGATTGTTAATGTATTTGTTCAATTGCACGAATCATGCTTGTTTTTGTATGACAGATCGTTCATGATTATCGTACTTTATTGTGTGTTTGAGGCTGTTGTCTGCTTGTTGTTATTGATTATCATTTGGGAGAACCCAGTGAGCTGACCGATTTTGAACAATGCTCTGGTTTTTCATATGGCCCTGTTTTGGCCCAATTCTTGTATTTCTCATTGATATTCTAGTGCCAATTGAAAATCTTGATAGGTGATTGCTGTCAATTTTCCGAGAAATTGAAGTCTGTTTCTGGATGTTTCTTGGAACTTCTCGTTATTAAGTAGTCGGCGATGTGATTTTCTACTTATTTGGATCTGAATATAGTGATAAGAACTCCGTTACGGAGTTAAATAAAAGGATATCCATAGTTTGAACTTAGCTTTCTCTTTTTATTTGTTTATTTTTTGGGTTAGATTTGATGCAAGTAATTTGATTTACAATAAAAGGAATGGGCTTTAGGAATGAACTTTTTTTTTAGCAGAAATTTGTGATTAAGAGAGGGAGAGAATGTCAGGAGGAGGCACGCAGAAGAGTCTGCGAAAAGCACTTGGAGCCCTTAAGGACACGACAACAGTTTCGTTAGCTAAAGTCAACAGTGACTACAAGGTAGATTATTTTGTGCGCAATCCATCTGATGGGATGTTCAATCACGTATTTTGCATATATTCTTAATGTTATCGTATGTTGCAGGAATTGGACATTGCCATAGTTCGAGCCACAAATCATGTTGAACGTCCAGCGAAGGAAAAACACATAAGAGGTCTGTCTGTTCTCTCCATTTATATTTGTTTTCAAAAATATGCTATGTGGTCCATCTTTTGTTCATTTTTTGTTTTTACTACATGTAACATACTTGTAGATGGAATGGCTGTCAAATAATTTGGGTCTGAATCTTGATTCCGTGTATTCATGTGCTTCCTATTGCAGCAATTTTTTCAGCAATCTCAGCTACGAGACCTCGGGCTGACGTTGCATATTGCATTCATGCTCTTGCCAGACGATTGTCAAGGACACATAATTGGGCGGTATGTGCATTATGTTATAGTATTTTGTTAAGAGATGGCTGAGTACTCTTTTGCTAGTACTGAAATTTGCATGAACTCTATTAGCATGGTGATTTCCACAGCTCACCTGTCATATCCTGGTAGCCTCATGCATTATCAATATGCTCTTTTGTGTTAATGTCCTCATTCTGGTGGTTATGTTGATAACATGTCTGTTGACAGGAGTTTCGGTAATTACTAATTAGGGTTTGGGGATTTCACTGCAGAGTGTATATGTGTTTGTCTGTGCCACTTCTTTTTGATTGATTGACGATTTTTTTTCCTTAGGTTGCATTAAAAACCTTAATTGTTATTCACCGAGCTCTGAGGGAAGTTGATCCCACATTTCATGAAGAACTCATCAATTATGGTGGAAGCAGAAGTCATATGCTCAATATGGCTCATTTCAAAGATGATTCAAGTCCAAATGGTACCTCTCTCTCTCTCCTCTTCCCCCCTTCTCTCTAATAATGTCATACTCATTTTATTAACTTTGTAGTTGTTATTGCTTTGTTGCTTAGCATGGGATTATTCTGCTTGGGTTCGTGCTTATGCATTATTTTTGGAGGAAAGGCTGGAATGTTTTCGTGTGTTGAAGTATGATGTTGAGACAGAGCGCCCCGTAAGTACATAATTTTAAAAGTCACTTTTCCAATTTTTTTTTTTTTTAAGCAAGCAAGTCATATTTTTTCATTTTTCACTTTTCAGTATTTTGCAACAAGGATTTTTTGCGGAAGAAAGTAATTTTAGGAGTAAGAGGGTTAATTGTGTAATTAGATAGGCAATTAAGTCAGTTACACCCTTTATCCCATTTGTAACTAACTCCCCTCTAGGATCCCCCCTCCCTTATGTGTATAAATAGTAACAGAAGGGAAAGGAATAGATATGTCTTAATAATTGAATATAAAATCAGTGTCATTTTCTTCGGTTCGTAACACCATACATCAGATTACTTTGACAGAAATAACTAATTTTCTAAGGAAAATTTATCATTTGTGAATTTTGTTACAGAGGACCAAAGATTTGGATACAGCAGAATTGCTAGAGCAATTGCCAGCTTTGCAACAACTCCTCTTTCGAGTTCTTGGTTGCCAGGTAGGTCTTTTAATTAGTATAAGTTAGATGAGATTGTGACCCTGCATTTCTCAATTGGTGGGTCCCAACATTATGAACAAATTATAAAAAGTTGGCAGCATTACAATATTAATATGTAAATTTTTATGTGGTGCAGCCTCAAGGGGCAGCTGTAAATAACTTTGTCATTCAGTTATCACTCTCGATGGTAGGTGACTTGTTTACCCAGACTTCTTTTTGGTAGTTTTAGTTTTTATTACCCTTTCTGAGCATCATTGTTCATTTAAATAGGTTGCATTGGAAAGCATTAAAATTTATCAAGCTATTAGTGATGGCACAGTCAATTTGGTAGATAAGGTATGATATGATTCTCTTAATTGGATGTGAAGCTTGGGTGTTCAACTTTCTATCTATTTACAAGACTGTTGTAACAGTTCTTTGAGATGCAACGACATGATGCTTTGAGAGCTTTTGATATATACAGGAGGGCTGGGTTTCAGGTAGTCATTAAGGAAATATTGTTTCTTCCTTTAGTTCATTCCCTTGGTTATATTTTAACATTATTTATGTGAATATAGGCTGAGAAACTGTCTGAGTTTTATGAAATATGCCGAAATCTTGACATTGGACGTGGAGAGGCACGAGAGAAATTTGTTAAGATTGAGCAGGTTGGTTGCGTTTTTTTTCATGCTTATTTTTTAATAAATTTTTTAAATATAATGCTGAGTGAACTAGTTCATGATATGAAGCCCCCTGCATCATTTCTACAAGCCATGGAAGAGTATGTTAAAGATGCTCCCCACGGATCAACAGTCCGCAAGGATCAGGTAGAGCACTGCCTTTTCTCTTTTGAATTTTATATGATGGACTATTGTAGAAAATCAAGGATTAGCTTTAAGAATCATGTGTTCATAGTTTTCAACAAAGAGGAAAGCATATCAAATGTCTGATAAGCCATTAGTGGGTATGTAGGTCTCTGTGACTTCAGGTTATGGATGCAATAATAAAGAGCATTTTTTGCAGTTAGTACACATCTAATTGACACAGTAGGTATAAATGAGACATTGGGCATGACCCAGTCAGCTTTCTACTAGTTAGTTGCAATTGATATTTTTGCTGCTAAAAGTTGTATGAAGATACTGAATTATGTTTATGCATGTTCTTGAAATAAAAGGCAATTCTACCATTGTTACAATCTGCACGCTGGTAAATATTGAAGTTAATGTGTTGTTCTTGTTTACATTGAGTTCTTCGAAAGTACTATTTTTTGGCCGAACCAAAACATTTGGAATCTGTTGTATTATCATAAAAAGCTATTTTTAATCCGTTTTACAGGCTACTTTTTTGGTACTGGTGAGTCCTTTCCTGTATTTGGTGGTGTCTGCAATGTAATTGTTTTAATTGCAACTAATTCTTATTTCCATCCTATTGGTTGTTGCTTCTTTCTTTTGTTTCAAGGATTCTTGTGTGATCTTAATCCTACAATTCCAGAATTGGAATTGATCGATATATCTCTCAAAATGAGTTTTTCACATATCTTGCTGTAAACTTATATTCATTTGCTGCCAAAGTATATATTACCAATCAGTACTTCCATGTATAATTACCAAGCAGGCTGGTGACAACAAAGTTGCCTCTCCAAAAGAAGTTTTGGCTATAGAATACAAAAAGACACCAGAGGTGCAAGCAGAACGTCCACCATCTCCACCTCTGCCTCCGGCTCCTGAACCTGTAAAAGTGGAAGCACCTGCACTACAGCCACCACCTGATTTATTGGTAATTATAGGAAATACTTTTTGTTCCCTGTTTGGTATCCGACTTGTCTGGCAATGTTTAAATGTTGCTTAAGCTGCACTTACAGACATTTCTTATTTTCTCTTGCTTCCTAGAATTTGGAGGATCCACTTCCTGCTGTTTCTGAGTTAGAAGAGAAGAATGCTTTGGCATTAGCCATTGTTCCTGTTGGTAAGTTGTTTTTCCCGTTCCTCCCTTTTGTTAGTTTATTAAATTAAGCTTCTTAATGTCACTTGACTCACTTGTAAAACCTGAAAATCAATTTGGTTTGCAAGCAAAATAAACTGATCTAGTTCTCTTCCAAGAAGAGTAAAGAAGAGTATTGCGTCATATTTTTAGGAGTGAATTTTTGAGTAATGGGGGCTTAAAGTGAATCATGCTATGACATTTTGTTGGAAGCTGAGTCTACAACGCTCCAATTGTCATATAATATATATGCATGTAATCACATATCTTGGTATCTGTTCTTATGAATTCTTGTTAATGGTAGGTTCAGCTGATCAACCAGCCGCTGCTGTTTCAAATCAAGCAAATGGAACCACAGGCTGGGAATTGGCACTTGTAACTGCTCCAAGTTCAAATGACAGTGCTGCTGGAGCTAGCAAACTGGTATTCTCTCTTCAAATGTATTCTCAGTTTTACCATTTTGTCAAAATATATCTTAAGCCTGCATCTTGTTACTGTCAGTTTACTTGATTCATGAATATATCTTTCTGAAGATGGGTGCATGTGTGCACGCATATCTACAGACAGCACTTTGCATGCCTACGTTATATTGTTGTTTTGCTAATGAATGATGACCTATTGGATAATCAGGCTGGAGGTTTGGACAAACTTACTCTAGACAGCCTATATGATGACGCAATCAGAAGAAACAACCAGAATGCGAGCTATAACCCATGGGAGCCAGCACCAATGGGACCCATGATGCAACAGACAATGCATGATCCATTTTATGCCTCTAATACAGTGGCTGCTCCACCTTCTGTTCAGATGGCAGCGATGTCCAACCAGCAGCAAGCTTTCATGTGGCAGCAGCAGCAGCAGCAAATGAAGATGATGGCCCCTCAACAACCGTCCGGAAATCCTTTTGGAAATCCTTACGGAGCCACTGCCTACCCCTATGGTTCCAGTATGCCTGTTCGAGCATACAATCCATATAATACGGGCCTCATCTAGACACTTCGTCTGGGGAACAAATTCTTTACTACAAACATGATGAAGAAAGAAAAAAGGATAATACTCAGTTTTGAATTCTGAGATTGGGAAACGATAAGAATAGTCAGACTTGTACCATATGTTGTGCATGTGCAGTAGTCAACTAGATTGAAATTCTTTTTTGAATAATTAGCATGAGGGAGGGTTTTTTCTTATCTGATTGTGTTCAAGGAAATTGATAGACCTTTGATTCAGACCATGTAGAATTTTTTTAATTCCTGATTGATTGTTAATACTTTAGCAGGGAATTTGTTCTTGTTAAATACTATATTGTCTTTAGTTATGTTTCTGTATACATAAATAGAATTTTGTTCGTACTATGTGATTGCCAATACAGCATTCATCAAATGGAAAGACGTCAAGTTTGAGAACTGTTTTTATGGTTTGAGGAACAATTTCTTCGTTCCATTTGTTATCCTGAGTTTAATTCACATTATTAATTTATCATTGATTGGAAAGCAGCTTGCCCGTTGATTTGCAATTCTGTATCCACATAAAATTGCTTCTATTCTAGGGTAAGTTACTTCAGCAACTGTATTTTTAACTTTATTTAACGAAGGAGTGCATTTAAAACCGAGAGGCAACATAACTATGAGCTGCCAAAGCTTTTTAAGGTTTTTGTATGCTCTCTTGTGTTCGTCCAGCCCAAAGGAACAGAAAAGGAGAGCGCTATCAAATGTATGTGTTTTACTCCACTTTGGTAGGTTGGACAGGTTTAACAACTACTGTTTTTTCTGACGAAGCTTTGACTTAGCTTCATCACCTTCAGTAAAGAAATGCCAATGAATGAAACTTGACCAATTGTAAGTCGAACCTGGATTTAATGTTTCTTTTCTGGGCGTGGAGGTAAAAGAATTTATCAGTACCGTAGGAAGATTGATTTTTCTAAGGAAACAAGCGAAGTAATAGAGGGGTCCATCTGCCACCTGCCTATTCATAAACTATTGATGGATCAATTACCAAAAAGAATCATGATGAATTGATAGTGCTATTATTATTGAAAGATTTAAACAAAAATTTTATAAAATTTATTTATAATTATAAAATTTAATAAAATTTATGGTTTAAATTTTTTAAATAAAACTTTTATAAAATTTAATAATGTTTAGTGACCAATAAATATAATATTGGTGGGATATTTCTGCAAAAAAAAATATATTGGTGGGATATTTCAGTTTTCAGCATTATAGGCAGTTTGGTGGCTCCTTTTCAAATTAAAAGAAAATTGAAAATCCTTTGGTAATTAGGATACTAGCTCTAAATTGTTCCACGAGTAGCCACGTAGGCAGTCATACGCCTCCCATCTGCTCTTTTGTTTTTGTTTGTTTGCAAGGAAACTCAAAAACTAGAGCTGCTGAATCTGATGTTTTGCTTTTCTGGGTCTCTTTTTCCTATTTGCATTATGATCGTAGAGAAGCATAAGAAGCAAACGGACATAAAGAGCTGCTTCTGCTTCTGCTTCAACTGTAACTCCATTCGCAGTTTCTTCTCTTGAAACTGATGTTCGTTCTCTCTTCGAAAACTCTTCGGTTCATTGAATTCCCAAAAGCTCGCAACAATTATCAGAAAAATTAGTTGAAAAGTTCGTTAATTTAATTTAAAAAACATGTCTTGGCTATTCAAGTCCTTCCACGCCAACGAAACAGAATCTCCTCGGCTTGAACGCACCGTTTTCCAGTCCTCTTTGCCCGAACAAAGCCCCTCCTGCGATCGCCAAACCGGCACCGGCGTCAAGGATGACATATCTGGGATTGGCCTAACTCTAGGCCGCCATCTCCGCGGCGTCGCCAACTTCCTCGCTCCACCGCCGTGTTCTCATTCTTCTTCCTCCGCCGGCGATTCGGCGGACTCGCCGTCGCTGTCGTCGCAAACTCTTACTGGAATTCGGAACGATCTCGTGGAGATCGGCGGGAGCTTCAAGACCTCGCTGTCCCTTCTCTCCCCTAACAAAGCTGTCAGTGGAATCTCCAAGTTTGCTTCTCAGTTGTTGCAGTTCGAGGGCCAAGTTGTGGATGGTAAAGTTGAAGAAGATGAGGGTGAAGGTTATGGTAGCGATGGGGTGCCAGGCACAACGGATGAGGTTGTTCGTTTCGTGAAAGAAATCTCTGTGCGGCCCGAGTGTTGGACAGAATTTCCCTTGCCACTCGATAATGGTAATTTTTTTCCACCGAATATGCATAGTTCTTACCCCGCGAGGGTTACTGTAGTCGAATTTACTCTCTAATTGTTATAGTAATCAAGCAATTGGTTTCAGAATATGCCTTAATCCCCCTAAATTATAGTATGGAAGTGGCGACTTGATCTTCGTGGGAGATTTTTCTTCTTAGAAGGTTGAGTTGTTCTCCTCAATTCATATTTTGGCACTCTCACGTGGTTCTGAATGTTCCTTGAACCGGTAAACAAGATTAAGTTTCTTGTTACTTAATTGTACTTCTGTCTACGGTTGTTATCTTAACTCTTTGAATACTGTTCATAAAGATATTTCGTACCATGTTGTGTCCCATCTGTGTTAATTATATGGCTAATGGGCGCGAGATCTCGAGAATTCGGTTAGTTTCCAGTACTTTGGATTCTTTGATGCTATAATTGCCTTTATAACTAATTCTTCCTTTCTCTCACGGACTGAAAAATAAAATAAGGATGAGATTGGTATTGATATTTGCCTATACTAGTATGTTATTTCATCAATAAATTACGGTGCTGGATAAATAGGTGTTATGCTGCTCCACTGAAAGTTACTCCCTGCTGCAGGGTAGAAGTTATTGACTCCAACTAAATCCTATATATTTTTTATCATAGCCATGCCTCTTTGAGAAATTTATACTGAATATCTTATGCTTCCTGAGTAAAAGAACTGCTGATTTGCTGATAGTGTTGATTGCTAGTGGCCGTGCAGTGTAGTATCTAATGTTTCTAGTATGGAGCTTTAAGCTTAGTTCATATTGCCTATAATTTGATTTAAAAGGTCTGGTCAATACAAAAAGCTGACTGTAGTCCGATGATACTTGGTATTATCTTGTGTGTTGCTATCTCTGTGTGGGGAGGGTAAGCCACTTCGACAGGTCTCAGTTTTAGTAGAACCTCATACATGTTGCACTCGCATGTCTGGAGTCTGGAGACATAGTTATGTTCCCATTGCTCTAATTTATCACGTAGTAGACACAAATTGCAAGTCTATTTCATGTTAGGTGTATAGAGCACAAGAAACCAAAACAATTAACATTTTTTATTTTACTTGAGTACTCGATGATATTGTTTGACATTGATTTTGGATTTTGACTTTTGTCCAGCAGATTTTAGCATGTCCAAATCTCAGAGAAAACATGCATTGACTATAGAGCGACTGGTGCCTGAACTTGTGGCACTTAGGCTGAACCTTTGCAGTTACATGAATGTGGAAAAATTTTGGATGATCTATTTTTTGTTATTGCTTCCCAGAGTAAATCAACATGATTTTGAGCGCCTATCAACCCCCAAGGCAAGCCATGCTCCTTTAGATACTGTCATATTCTTTTCAATCTGGTATACATGTACAGCAAGGCCTAATTATTATCTCCTTGGCAACATCTTATGTTCTCTGAGATATATGCAGATGAATAGCTTACTGAAGCTGCCCTTTAATCAAAGCAGTCGATATTTTACCTGTATTGTCATTGCTGATTTTTGTGGCTTAAAAAACCACTAGTAATATGAGTCCAGGAGGGTTTATGCAGTATTCCATTTATAAGGTGCATGCTTGAATAATTCTTCTTGTAATAGTTGCTACAGCTTGTGATGCCTCGTAGTGAATACCAAGTCACTCTGCATAGTCTAAAGTATCTTTTAAATAGAATTACTTTTGATTATGGCCATACAGAAGTTTCTTCTGTGGTTTAAATGTATCGTGTATTTGATATTTTCAGTTGTATTATTGAACATAACTTTATTTATAATTTTCCTTTTTCACTTGTGGTTCATTGGCAAAGTTCTCTAGCTGAACATTATCTCGTGTGTGTTTTTCCCTTTTTCTTTTTGATTAGATTGTTGAAGCGAGGGATGTACTTCTGCAGAAATTGAGAGAGAAGAGAAATTTGCAGGTTGAAGAATGTGAAAAACCATTGACTCTCAATAGATATCAAGAGGGTGAGGAGGACAGTGTAGCAGGGAGAGACAAAATTCTCTCCCAGGGAAACCAGATTTTGACTGAGATCACTAATGTCAGTAAAATTCTTGAAATAGATGATATAATTAGTGCTGAAAAGTGGTTGGAAGATACAGATATTGATGCCACTTCATTGACATCCCGCACAAAACTTCAAGAGGAAGAGGATGTCTCATTCAGTGAACTAGAGAATGATGGAAGTGATCTGTCTGAGAGATTATCAGGCCATAGGGAAGTACAGGACATTAGGGGTTCATCACCTGATGGATCTAGTGGCTGGGTTCAGCTGAATGAAAGTTCTGAAAGAAGAGGTAGCCGGCAGAAGGCTATCCATTTAAAAAGTAAGGACTCAGAAGATGAGTCAAGTGATTGGCTCAGTGTTGATGATTATAATTAGACAGTCTCGTCTTAATTCACCAAATTATTGTAAGGTTCCGCATTTACCCCTTCTTGAGGGGTCTGTATTTAGAGGTTCCAAAATCATATAAATGATGTTTCTTAAATATTCATACGTAAATAAATTGTTCGGCTAAGGGTTCTGTTGGACATCAGGTGAATATCTTTAGTTCTTTGTTTTGAAAAATACTGGAGGCAAACAAAATCAAGGATGTGTATAAATTCGGAATTCAAACACTCATTTTTTGATCGATAGTAGAATTTATATGTCAAAAGGAGTAGATGTCCAAACTCGTACGAAGTTGTAATTATAATTTCTACTTGATGTTCATATGAGGTTCAAAGTCTCAGTTTTTACCCCTTTTTTTCCTTTTATTAGTACACTTTTTATGTTGTTTAGGTCAACTACTTTATAATTATTAGATTCTGTAATTTAAATTATTCAGAGTACTCACTTCCCATACTATCGTACACTACATACAAGAGAGAGTGTTGTTAAGTCTACATTATGTAGACTTATAACACTATTACGTTTGAGAAAAAAAAATAAAACACAAATAGTACATTTCAACTTTGTTTGTGTTTTATTTTTTTTCCAACATAGCTATAAGCGTAAGTCCACACGTGGACTTATAATTACCCTACAAGAGAATAGCTAATGTTTAATTCATTTGTATAAATCAATTCAATCCTATGATTCTGAGATAATATATTAATTTTTCCTTAAATAATAATTAAAGATTGTATTACTTCAATTTTGTAGTCACAGCAGTTATTTTATTTAATTTAATGAACCTTAGTACATAACATAAATAGCTTTTCATATTTTTTTCAAATGATTCTTTTGTGATTAGACATCATTACTTGTCTGTAATAAATGTACTTGGTCAAACATCAACGTTTTGCTGTATAAAAATTGAAGGTAATGGCTCGATATCTATAGTCTTTCTTAATAGCTAGTAAGTGAAATAAAATTGCCCTAAAAGTCAGCGAAAACACAAGTTTTCCAAAATATCCTGTACAGCAAATTTAGTCCAAATGACCTGTATAATCTCTATTGCTATTAACCTGCCATCAACAATGCTAGCTTGGCCATTTAGATGATAGCTTTGTGCCTCCGCCACAAGCAGACATTTCTGTGACTATTCAGTCACTTCCCAATTTTTTATATCATCGCATTTTGGCTCCCCTCTGCACACTACGGCATCCACCCTTTCCAAACCCCTTGGTTATTTGGCAACTTACCATTGACGATGTGGAAATCTGGCCTGAAAGGTGGATTACAAGTGGTTTCCATAGACGAACTTGGACCCTTAGCCATGTACATGTTGCCTGGTCTTGGTTGTGCCTGCTCTGCGGTGAATACAGGGGAGTGAAACGGAACATGGGATGCTTGGGTGGAAAGAGGTGGAGGACCAGCAGCTGCAACTGCAGGGGGAATGGGATTTTGAGCATGTATAACTGGGCGCATCGACTTCGGTTCTTTGGAATGGATAAGAATATTTGGGGATTGCTTGGATGCTAGAACCGATTGTTTCTCAAGCTTGACATCTGGCGGGTACCATTCAGGCATGTCGTCGTCATCATCAAAAAGATTCTTCATGGGTGGGCCAACAGGGGTGCTGCATGGCATCCTCATATCTCTGTTTTGTCTGTCTACCACAAAAGGCGACGCGGAGATTCTGTCATGTCTGCGTACTTTCTTTTGTGGGGGCATTTTCTGAGCGTCATCAGATGCAAGACCATGACGGCTTATATTTTCCAGTGTTCCCTGAAGTGATGTTGGCCATAATTTTAGAGTGGATGAACGAAACAAGTTCTTGGATTCTTTTATTGCAGATTTTTCAACTGACACAGAATCTAATGCTTTGTTTGCAACAGACTGAGAAATAATACCGCATGAAGTTCCAAAGTCAAATTCAGGAAGGTCCTCACTATCAAGAATAGGCGAAGGTTGTTTTCTATCAGGAAGAACAACCAAGACAGGCTCCTGAAGTTCCAAACTCAGGTCCTGCTTCTCCTCTCCTAATTTGTCCATGAGAGTAGATTCTAATTTCAATGATTGTCCCACTGGAACCTGCTGATATGTAGGGTCTGAATCACTTGTTTTAGATCCTGCAGGGATGTATGATGAATTACTCGCAGTGGATTTTAATGCTAAGATATTACAGCTTCTGGGAAACTTGTTTGATTCGAGAGGAGATTTAATCAGATTATTGTCCTTTTCAGTTTTATCCTTTGCTGTAGAATCAAGAACTCTACAAATTCTTCTTGAAGGTTCTACCATGGATTTTGAGGCCAAGCGACCAGGAGACGTATTGCTTACAGCAACTTGATGTGTACATCTCTCAGATTTCTGCTCAACAGACTTGAGATTTATTTGGTTCCTTCGCCACACAACACATCCGATCAGGGAATCTTTGTTCTCCACAATGGCTGTCTTGCCTTTAAAGAACCCATGTTTTGCAAGTATGGTGATTATGGCCTCACTACGAGGACAGACGTAAAGATCAACGCCAGGGGAAAGTTGAGCAAACCCAACCCTATCACCTTCTTTATATCCTTTTGCAACCTGTGATCATGCATACATTTTTAAAACAAAAAAAAGTTTAATAATCAGTAATGTGCCACCGCATCCAATAAAAATATTAATGATTTAGTTTTATAATTTTACAATTGGAATCCCGAGGCTAACTAGGATTTCTCAAACTAGTCTCACTCATATGAATTAGTCTCAACTATAGATTCACCTTTTTCATGCCTGCAAGTTCAGTCTTGGAAGATCCTTCTTTCCAACGGAGGGAGACTACCTGAAGTTAAATGGATTGTTAGGACTTCCTATAAACTTATATTTCTCAAAATGATGCCCATCTAAATTTCTTACCAACTTCTTATACATTATTGATATCTGTCAAATTGACAAGTTCTGCATTTGCTGTAGCAACAGAAGGTATGATACGAGCTGCTATTGAACTTAATTCATTTTACCAAACTATTCTGTGCATTACATTAGCCAATCATACAATAATCATGAGAAATCATGTTTTCATATGTTTGACCTGAACGTTTGGGAAACAAATCATAGAAGTTAAGTTCTCCCATGTTCGTCAATAGAAAATCAGTGGAGTAACACTACTTGATTAAATGGGAGATGAAGACAACCCATGGGTTGGTTCTCATCAGCAACCATTAACGCTGGACTTGCTCCAAAGAAAGGATCCAAAAGAAGCAACACAATGTTGATCTAACATTTCAATTACCCAGACAAAGCTTAAAATACAACACATAAATGCATTTACCATGAGGAGGATCATATTTGCCAATTGCCATCATGTATCATTTTTGCAGTTGAGACCAAAAAAAACAAAAATTTAATGCTCCAAATAAGGTTTCTTATATGTCTTGCTCTGTTCCCTGTTTCCTGTGAGATAGTTTTTAGAGCAACTCCTGACTATACTCCCTCGGCCAAATGAAAATTACTAGAGCAGTGGATAACTAGTGACTTCATATAACACTGCAGGCCCAAATTAAACAATGGATTTCAGCAATAAAAGCATAAGATATCAGATATAGTGAATAAATGAACTTAAGGCATCACATCTGGATTTCTTTAAATTTCAATTGTTGAAAAATCTAATGTATTTATCATTTTCTTCGTTGTATGTTAACCTGCAACCGCCATCAGTATACAGGATGTCATTCACATGCAACCACCTGAACCAACTATCAGGCGTGTGGGCATTAATGATAGATACAGCATAAAACAATGAAAGGTAACCAAAATTAAACTAGAAAAAACTAATATGCATCTCACAACTCCCCTTCATGCATCGTCACATGCATCTTTCTAATTTACCATGCTTCTTGTCAAAAGAGATGAAATGCATTGTCATCAAAATTTAATTGCATTCATCAGGGAGATACTTTTTTTAAAGTAAAATTAATTCAGTATCAAATCTCACAGCTTGTTCGTGCAGTAATTAAAAATGCAACAATGTCTTACCATCAAACCTCTGTTGCGTGAGCGAGGAAGATCTTGAATATATTTTTCAAAAGCTTCTAACTTAACCTTCCCTTTCACTTCTATAGATTCAGACCACTTGACATCAGGCATCTTTTCACCACTACACAAGATTAACCACATTCAAAATTAAGAAAGGACGGTGCCTAACAAATATTAAGTTGACTTTACAAAAATCAAAGCAGCCACCACAAGCTACAAAGGATGGTGGACTAACAAAACCAACGCTTATCCAGAGGAGCAAGTTTTAGGAGTAATAATTTTGACCTTAAAAAGTTAGGCAAGAAATAAATATTGTTGCCCTTACTCTCAATGACTTCAATTTAATTGCCCTTACTCTCAATGACTTCAATTTTTTTTAGTTCTAGTACAAATTGGGCACATTTATCACTTCTCTCTCTTGCACGCACACACACATATAGATAAAATGGGTCATCGGTGACATCGGCAAAAGAAACAATTCTTGGTGGAAACCAAGATTTTAGCATTCCAACGGAAAACATATGCGTCAACAAATTGGTTCTAAAAGCTATATTGTTGCCACCCAAAGCTTTTGAATAGGCACTTGAAAGAGTAGAACCTATGCTTAAGGCTTTATATGTTATACAGTAAAAATATAACTGACTGACAGTGGCGGTCCCAAACATGAGAATTATAGAACAAAAGTTAAATGTTGGACTGAACTCAAAGCAGATGTGCTCAATTATTATCTCTCAGATAACTTCTGCTAAATCATCAAGGACCGCGCAAACCAATATGAGCAGGAAAAATGCAAGAGAAAGAGCGACTTAGCATCTTTTCCAGGAATAGATTCCTCATAGGTGTTTGAAAACTGCTTCAACCTTATATTCTCCAATAAATCCATCAGCCAAACTATTCATAAAAAATTATTGTTTGACTCCAAAAGATATCATGACCAATTTGTTACTTGAACTTGCATGCTTTTAAGGAATTGTGGCGAAATCAAGTAGGAAAACAAGGAAGATTACACACATATATTAGGATCAAATGACACCAGTGTAAATCAAACTTAATCTTACACCACTCAACAACTTTTTGCAGAGTTAAAATTTTACAAAACCCACCCATGTTTGCATCATTTATATCATGCTCCTAAAATTTCATATTAATCCAAGTCTATTCTCTACTCCATCGAGCTATCTCAAATTGAACATAATAAATATTTCTTAAATAATGGAAATTTGGAATGATTCAATCAAAAATTTAAAGTAATTTGAATTTTATGAAATTTGCCATTCTAGATCAACATCATAGTAGCTTAATGTTTAAATTGATGACATTCACATTCTATATAAAGTTATTTAGTGATGTAGGTGTATCAAGTTTTACACTGGTGTCAACTAATCCCTATTAAATATATATATATATACACACACGTATGATTCTTCATGAGGTATATTACTCCAGAAGAGTTAGTAGACACTTCAAGCTGCTAATGAGAGCTGATCAGTGGAATACATTCAGTACAATATCATACACACTGCTTTTAAGCACTGTATTTCAATTAAATGTATAAATCTTTCTTTGATAATAGTAGTAACAAAAAATACCATATTCTTATAATTCTTATCTAATTTTCTCATCTCTAAAAAAGTGTTTCTCTTGAAGAAAAAAAATAGCATATAACAGCCATGATAATAGAAATAAATCATGAGAACTCAAACTGCAATTTGCAAGGTACTGCCCACCGACTATCACTTTCCTTTCTAAACAAAAAATTTACATAAAACAACAGTCTGAATGAATCATGAATAACCCCTACCCCTCAAAAAAAGAAAACCGTAAAAAACTTGAAAATTAAATGAGTAACCTCTTAAAGAAGGCAACTGCAGATACAGTCATGGAAGAATTCAATTGAAGGCGGCCATCCCAGAGCTTGTCAGTTGAAGCCACCTTCCGAGGAAGTGTTTTACATTTTTCTCTGGACTCTGAAAAACCATGAGATTGAATATGCCCTAAACCAACATCAACATTGCAGTTACTATTTTTCAGTGAAATTTCTTTCCCTGAGGACAGCTCACAAGTTCTGTACCATTCTCCTGTCTTCTGCATTATTTGAAAGCTCTCTTCCCCATGCTCTTGATTTTCCTTGTAACAATCTCCTATGTCTTCTAGTAGAGGACCAGTGCCAGAGTGGGCTTCATTCTCCAATATGTTGTCTATATCTTTTCCAGAGAAAGCAGTAGTCCCTGAAGAGTGACTTCCAAAGTTGGAGATCGTATTTATTCCATCAGCTTTTGATATATGATCATTTTGTTTCAGATCACCTAAACTTCCAATCTGACTTACTTCAAGTGGCCTTCCACTCCGTTCTGAATATGCATCAATCATTAGAATTGACCAAACTTAGTCACAATAGCCGTGTGAACCTCCAACTTACAGAAGGTGATTGTTTACATCCAATAGCTGAGTTTCTTAACAATACAAATCTTATGTTAAAAGTTCAAAAGACCAGACTCAGCCTTTTATGCAACTGAATAACAGGATTTCAGGAAAGACAACTATGCTCTTCAGTACGGATGATCAAGTCAAAGCTACCCATGGGCACGCCTCAATCAAAAAGCAAGTGTCCTTATATAATAAATGATGCCGAATGACTGCAGGTAAGCTGCATATACACTCAACAACAATTCTGCCGGTACACCCTTTGCATGTTATAAAGCACACAACCTATCTTACCCTCATATAATTTCTTTAATGTCATACTTGGGTACATCTGGCTCTTCAAATTAGGGACCTTGACTTAAACATAACCCAAGGAAAGCATTTTAAATATTTACATATAAACAGTAATGTGAAGCTCTGTTGAACTGCAGAGTTGAGCGAATAATTAAAGTTCCAGGAACTTTATTCAGGAAGCAAGAAACACCGGATCATCACCACCAACCTTCTCTTAAAAAAAACCAGGATTAGTCCCTAAGAGTTGTCAGGATGAAGACAATTTCCTTTAGTATTTTATGCATATACTTCTCTTACATGGAAAGATGATGATACTGTTTGTCACATAATAAGTGTCAGGAGCCTGGATGCATTGCAAAACTTGATCAGGAGACGCAACTAGTTACATATTTGCATCTAAAACTTGAGAAGGGGAAGATATGAACAAGAACCATGACCTTTAATTTGATTAGATGAGGTAATATATTATTATATTTCAAGTTTATACTGGAAACAGTATAATAAATTATGATTGAATGTATAAAGCAAAACATTACAGAACATCTGTAGCTGTGAGTGCAGAAGACAATAAAAATTTCAATCAAAAGAGAGAAACTACTGTTTACCATATAGAAGAGAAAATATTTTATTTTCAAATATGAAATATCCAAAAGCCTATTGTCCTTTCTCTTTACAATCCTCTGATAAACACAATGAGGCACTTAATATATCAGCCTTATTAGCAGTAAATCTTCCAAATCATGACATGCCACCTTAAATTTTGCCTCCTTTCTAGAAAGAAAGGAATGCATTCAGGAGGCAAAAATATTGAAAGTTAAAATTCGAATCAACGTTTCACTTAGCTTACTGGCTCTCAGTTCATCACCATCACCATCATCATCAGTTTTTTGTTTATGACAGTACACGCAAACTTTCAACTGTATTTACATTAACTAAGCTTAAAACAAATTTATATTGTAATCTGCATAGTGGAATATTTATCCATGCCCTTAGAGAAAAGAAGGTTAATTATGTTGGCTTCTTCAACATCCATACATTAACCTGATCCAGAAACATCTTTTCTTCTGATTTCAAGAGAAGAATATACATCAATAATGTTATCTCACTCATATCAGTTAGATTCTCAATATTAATATGAATAGTATATTGAGACGAAGAAATTGTCTTATCATGAAACTTTAAATCAAGCCTTCAAATTGCTGATTAATTAGTGTTTTTCCATTATTAGTTTCTGATAGACTGATACAATGCATAGGGTTATTTCATAGCTAACTAGGCTTACAAAAAAGCTTTGAAAATCTTGCAGGTTCTACCCAGTAGAATTTCCTCAAAACAAGCTTCTTCCACTTTTCTTTTTTACAATGGGCACCAAAAGGCAATCTAGTGGCACCGTATGCAGTGTTAATAAAATGTAACACTTTTAACGTCTACCATTTAAGACTTCATTTTCCCATGGTACCATATCTTGGTTCCAGCAGTTTTTAAACTTCTACCTGATTACAATAGTTAAAATGCTAACCTCCAGAATACAATCTCCTTTCGATAGCATATCTTCCTTTTTGCTCCAAGGCTTTGAAATCGTTAAGCAAGGGCAATAAAAATACCCTTTTGGCAACTTATCAAATGGGCGTTTACCCCACGAATACTGTAAGTTTTAAATGTTACTGAAAGGAGATCCATCAATTACGCCGAGAGGTAGAATATTATAACAGTAAGTGCACCAGTTAAAATAAAAAAAAAAAGGTTTGAAAATGGAAAGCATTTTGATTTTATAATTCCTCAAATTTAAGACAAAAAATTCCCTCCCCACTCTTCTCCATGTGCCAATTAATATCTTCGATGACATCGGAGGTCCATCATCAAAAGGGCGGGCTTATCAAGTCAATCACGAAGCTTCATTAGGATCTTAGAGGACAATGGTGGAAAGATTTTATGGGAAATCCTTTCTTTTTTTCGGGTTTTAGGTGATTTTTACATCAATTCTTCTTTTTTTTAAAAATTCTTTATCTATGTTCTGATTTATATCTCCCAATATTTGTGCTTCGTTAGGAAAAGTAAAACAATCTGCCAAAGCACCCGCCTTGGTTTACCAATTGGATGAATTTTATAAGATTGAAAATTTTCCCTCCAACAGAGCACAGCCCCAGACGTTTCTGTAGCTAAAAAAAAGCGTAAGATACTGGGAAACCCTAAGGAACACTGTGTGGTAGTGGAATCAAGTGGAAACCCAGAAGCAACACAAGCATAGCAACTAGTCTGATTCAGCTGATCTGGAAATGGCGTCGAACCCCAAAAATTTAAAAGATTAAATGTGAAAACCTAGAAAAACCGATTAATTTATCAAATTAAATAATTATTGTTTACCTCGGATTAGACCTACTTTTGCAGGATGCTCTGTTGGTGCGCCGTGCAAATAGTAGTGGAGACCTTCCGTACAGTAGAGAGATCTCAGTGATATCACTGATACGATAACTATCCCCATAAAATCACCTTTACTTAGCGTTCGTCACCTGTCAGCGTTTTATAAGCGATTTTCTGACGTTAAAATAAAACCCCCCATTTTATGCTCAGATCAGAGCTTCGAGAAACAAGACGTGTCGTTTTCTCTCGCATAAACGGCACATCCAATGAGGGTATAGACACATCAAACGACGTTCTCGCTTTGACGGCGTCGGTTTTCAGTCATGTCGTTGATTACAAAACGAAACGTAATGCATTGAAGTCCAAATCTAAAATAATTGTGAAATACTGATTTCAATCATTTATCTTTATTATTTTTAATTTTAATAATTTTTATTTTTTTAATTTATATTAAAATATATTTTATAAATATTTTTATAAATTCTTTTACTCTCTTAATTTTATATTTATTTTTTATCCTCCACCTTTAATTGTTCCTAACTTCCTAAGGGACCCAACTTTAACTTATACTCCCTTTATTCAATCCATACTTATCTACAAGCCACAAATAATAGGGGAAACTTTTTTCTTGAGGATTCATATCCACATATAGAAAGAGTTCCAACAGAAGTATACTTTTGTTTTCCTTTAATAAACGGTGGGACTCTGAAGATTGTTCCAAACTTCCTAAGGGACGCAACTTTAGCTTGTATCCCTTTATTTAATCTATGCTTATCTACAAGCAAAATATAATATTGAAAATTTTTTTTCTTTTTTAGAAGCCTCATTCACAGGTAATCTTGGGATAGGGTTATTTTTAGCATCTTATATACTCGTTACATTATTTTAATTATATAATATAATAAATTTAATATTCTAAATTATTTTAAATAAATTTTTTTATAAAATTAATTTATAAAAATAGATGGACTCATTGACACATTTGCAATTGTAACATCAAATAAATATGAAAAAACTTACAAAGATGAAATTGCATGGGAAATGTTCCTGAATAATCGTCAACAAATATAGTAACTCACGCTACAAAAGTTCCCAAAACTACAAGCGTTGAAGGCGTTCTACAATGAGAACATGTGATAGGAGATTACATTTCTGTAAGTTATATTCCAAATGACCTGAAAAGCAGTATGATAATTTGGCCAAAAGTAATGCAAAATTATTTTACAGTAACTGCCAGCTAGAGGAATATTTCCAGCAAGGCCATGGCAGAGAAATATGAGTCGAAAATGATGACCAACGTAACCTTGCAGGAAAAAGAAAAAATAAATAAAAAGCTATTAAATTAGTGAAGAGTGCGGAATGACTGGAATTCAAAACCAACCAAACGCCAGGTCAAATGCATGATCATGCAACCCCACAGTGTTAAGAATGAAAAGTCAAGTTTTGTGGATAAAATGAGCCCTAAAAGTGGCTTCATGACAAGACACACAATGACCTGTGACCCACCCCCATTGTACTTTGGTACTCAAAAAAGGAAGACGGGGGAGGACCACAGGTAAAAGAAAGATGCAAAGAAAAAAAGGAAACAAGAATTCAAAATAAAACTAACAAGAAGATGGCTCTAAAATTGCCTCAAATCTGAACAAAGAAACCCAATAATGAATCTACTTCCTTCCATATTCAAATCAACAGCATCCTGCTGGAAATGCTTTTAAGCTTTAACCCAGGCATGAGCCCAATTATGCAAAACTGGATTGCGTTTGGGATACTTGCGTAAGCTTCACATTTGTCCACCACAATGTATTGTTAAAGCGGCGGGACTGCCTTCAACAATGAATTGTATTCCCATGCGTTGATGTAGGTTTCTCCACCAGCAGTGTTAATTGTCAAATGGTCACCTCTCTGCAAGACTTTTTCCATGTTGCCAAACATGACAGTTCTGACCTATCATTATTACACAATGAACACTGAGAGAATTTATTCTTCAGAAATTATTATCAAAAGAGTCAGTGTATACAACTAGCTAGCGAACAAAGAATAATGTATCTATATGAATGGGGGAACAATGTAATTAATATGACAACATCATCTCGTGTATTGGTTGTGCATATTTAATACGCGCAGTCAACGTTACTCCTACTCTTATCAAAATGCGATCGATATTTCATACTATCCTATACATATACATATTTGAGTTATATATTTAGAGCTAGGTGTTAAAAAAGCAACAGCTCAAATTAAGATAATTAACTTACTAAGAAAGACACATTTCCTAGTTTGAACAGTTCACGCCAAAAAAATTAGGTAATACTACAAATAAGTCAACCAAACAGTATCCAAATTATCAGTCTACAGGGTTGATGGAAACTTAATTTGCAATAAAATCCTAGAAACAACTTCCAGGAGGTATCCATCTATAGACAAGCAAAGAAGATGGGGTCTAGTTGCAGACAAATTTGTATGGGGATATGTTGAACTTGCCTGACTCATTTCACCCTTCAGAGAGTTTACCGTGTCAGAATTTGGATCCCTAGAATAATAATCAATCTGTTGGCTCAAGTTCCTCATCATTCATGGAAAATGCGGGAGCAGAAAGACTAGCTTGATCATACGTCTTCACAAATTTTTGATAAATATCTACAAGAAATGAAAGGGGGATTCTTTCTGCAATTAATAGTTTAGAGGAGATTGTATTGATTACAGCTCATTCAGGGACAAGATTATGAACTTTAGTGTACAAGCAATAAAACAGGATAGTTTTCACTGTGAAGTAACGTTTGACATACCGTTGTAATAAATACTTCCAACGAAAAAAAAAAAAAGGGAAATTGACATCATGCAGTCATGACCCTGTTCTATCCTAAACATTACAGTTCTCTATAAACTATCTCATGTTTCTTGCTTCCTCTTCAAATTTCAAAGAACATGGTAGAACTTCTGCAGAAGTTTAAAAGAATATGAAGTAGTCTACAGTATCGCAAATTAGAGCAAACCAGTAAGTCCAGGGAGAAAAAAATAAGGATTTCATCGAATCTGACAAGCTAGAGGTCCTGGGCCTGGCAGCAGCATGATTTTCAAACATTATTATAGAAGCAAACAACAGCGACATACAAGATGCAAAATAAATCCTGGGACATATTTGTGTCAATTCAAAGCCCAAGGAGAATGCCACATATGGGGCTAACAACAAAGCTGTAAGCCTTTACCCAATATGAGATATTATATTTCTGTTTTCGGAAATTCTATACCTACGTTTTTAGTCTTACAATGTGCATTTGTTTAAGAAAAAATATTTGATGAGATTATGTGTTTGATCAAAATTTTCTTTCTAAACGGTCGAATTGCATAACTCTAACAATGTAAGATTAATAAAACTCGTTTAAAATCCTGTTATTTCTATGTTTTGTGAGTTACAAATTTTCTGCAATGATAAATAAGATAAAATTATGAATAATATATTTTGTTCACAATTTTATCTTATTTGTCATTGTAAAAAATTTGTAAGTAACAGAACGTGACTGTAACCTTACTGGGCTTTTAGCCTTTATTCCCTTGTTAGACATTCAAAATGATGCATCCAACTTCCTAACCAACTATATTAATTAATAACCTTCAAAAATCCCAATTTCATATTAGTATCAAGCCCAAAGCTCTATAGACTGAGTCACCAACAAATCTGAAGATAACATCAATTAAATAACAAACAGAAAGTAACATGAAAATTATCTTGTTCTTGTGATCTAAAATCAACTGCATTGTGACCACATCGTAGTCTAGCATCATTCCTTTCCCTCAAAAATGAACTGAATCAGCAATCAAATTTGAGAAGCAATTAACCATCTACATCAAACAAGACAGAAAATTGGATACTAGATAATGCCAGAGATTGGAACTGGAAGAAATAGGAATGGAAAGAACGGGGAAGCAATAATGAAATAAAAGCATAAAAACACGACGGTTTACTTGTTTTGACGCCGTCTGTAACATAAAAATTCAACAAATCATCCAAGCGCACTGAACCCATTATCGTAAAGGAGAGAAAATTAAAGAAAGCTTACATCCAGAGGCATCATCTGCCATGCAAAGAACAGCGAGGCCATAGCTTCTCTTGACATGAAAAACATAGCGATGGTGAGAATAAGAAGCGTTGCTATCATTGTTCCCTTGATTGATCTTATCCAGTATCTGTGTGGCTATCACGGTCGCACTGCTCTGCGTGACGCGGAACTATGCCAAAACCACCAGCCTCCTTGCCCCAGTTGCATGGAATATCCAATATCCCCATTTTCAAAGCATGCAGTTTGTGCTGTTGTTGGGTCCGATAGAGTGGAAGGTGAAGAGCCTTTCAATGGTTCTCACCAGCCAAAGAAGGAGGAAGATGACGAAGAGAAAGCACGGACTCCATTTTTTTAAATTTCGAATCGGAAAGCTTTATGTTCGTTTCCTAAACGACTGTGGCTTCTGCATTTGATCAAACGAGAATGAGAAAGACGACGCGATCAAGGAAAGCGGTAGCAATACAGCACGTACGATGCCGTTTAATGGTACCGGAAATTGGCGGGAAAATAGAAAGTGGACGCACAAAGGCTAACATGATTTTGTTGGACTCGGCCCAGGGGAATCCAGTAGACTGAAATTTCGAGAGCGGACCTCACACTGCGCCAATATGCTTTCCATGATGGCCATGGAAATATCCACAATTCTATCATAGTTGGGCCCGGAGTCCAAAAAAATCAATCGTAACATAAGGCCCAAAAAATAAATCACGCCAAATTCCGTTATTGTCCCTAAGCGGACGGGTGAACTTAATTTCTATTATGGATATTTTAATTGATGTCTTAATTTTATAAATACTAAAGTAAAATTATCATGGTTTTGTATCTATGGCTGTATTATTTTAAAAGTTATATAATAAATTTTAATGAATAAAATATAAAGTTTCCATAATTTTAATATTATAAAATGAGAGTCCTTATCCCAACGTAATGCCAATATATATTCAACATACATTTTAGACTGAAGTTCCAATTATATAATGTGCTCCGCCATTAATTTGTATAGAGTAAATTATACTTATCTTTTGTAAGTATTTTAATATGATATTATATTTTATTTTCATTTAAAAGTATTTACATTTTATCTTAATGATCTAACTTAACTAATAAAATATACCTTAAGAAATATTCAACTAATCTCATATTAAATTATAATTTACTTAAATTTTAAGCTTAAAATTGTTTTTTAAATTTATGGTATTATAATAATAAAAAATTAAAAAAATATTATTTTTACACTTAATTCTAATAAAATCGTTGATCATTTAATGTTAATATTGAAAAATTTTTCTTTATTGTATTTAGTTTACTTATTAAAATAAGGGTTCAAATTGAAATAAAACAAAAGACATATTAAATATTTTCATAATCACACACACACACACACACACACACATATATATATACCTTTCTGAACTCATTCTCAACATCCTTATAAAAATACTCCCTAAGATGACTCTCTCTTTATACTAATTTCCTACTTAGATTGTTAATCTTACACCTTACAATGAATGAAGTAATTATTTGACTAAAAATATAATATATTGTTAATATTTTAATTATTTAAAATAGCTAAGTGAATTAAAATGTATTTTTTTGAGTAAAATTAGAGTGAAATATATATTCAATATTTGTAAAATATTTCATTAGCATATATATATATATATATTCTAGTAATTAAACTCAATAATTAAAGTAGAGCATAATGTTGATATAAAAATAAAGTACCATGTTATATTCGAATAACTCAAAAAATATATAAATTGCTCATTTATATGTCAACGGGTGAGCAACTCACAGCAAAATAAAGCAAAATAAGATAAATAAAATCGAGTGAACATGTCAGCCCTAAATCTAAATGAATTTCCATGGGCAGTCCATGTGCCATCATATGATGTTGTAAGCAATGGTTGTGGAAATCCTCCAAATTAAAAATCCAATGCGGATACACTTGACCCAATAATATCGTCAAAGATGACCCAGATAAGTACCAACATGGATTTAACGTGCAGACAGGCTGCACTCAGAACCACTAGTTTCTGTAAAGAAACATCAGCTATTAGATTGATTCTGGCTCAAACTAAACCAGCCATCCATTCAATGTTACTGTCTGTACTAGGCAGAACCCACAGAATACCAAAACCATTGTTTAGGATGCTGTTGATGGAAAAGAGCAGTACCTACGGAGAAGGTCTGTACTTTACAATGCTACGTTGGATTCCTTAAACCAATCAATGCATGAGTTAAGCTTGCGTTCATATTTACCGAGTGATGATGTGGTGGTAAGTTAGTTTTAATTTTATTTTGAATCAAAAGTTGACATTTAAAATTTTTCATAAAAAGTTTTAATTATATAATTTATATCTTGAATAACGATTAATCTCCCACCACTGGGACTACCACGAGAGAAACCAAAAAAAAATGTTTATATGACAGCCATTTATGGTGAATTATGGTAATGAATCTAGTTTGATCAAGAGTAAGTGAGCCACCGACGTCAGCAGCTTACAAGGCACGCTCTCTCTCTGCCCTGCATTGTCTGCATCTTCCAAGAGAGCACGTACGATACATACATATATATATATATATATCTATATGTTTTTTGTTTATTACATAGGATTTCACAACGTAATGTGGAAAGCAGAGAAGTGAAATTTGATCTTACACTACCATAAATTTTGTCAACACTGTTTGCAATGAATTCAAGGGCTCTTGGCGCATATATATATATATATGTTTAAATCACCGCAAGTTGCAGCATGTCTATAGCCATGGCACAAAGGTGACAATAATTTGGAAGTGAGAGACAGTCAGAGAAGAATGAAAGGAGAAAATGAAGATGGTGAGAAGGACAGAAAGAAGAGAGAGAGAAAGGGAGAGA
Organism: Dicorynia guianensis; assembly: GCA_037013595.1. NCBI lineage: Eukaryota > Viridiplantae > Streptophyta > Magnoliopsida > Fabales > Fabaceae > Dicorynia > Dicorynia guianensis. Next base: position 27,021,090 of record JASUAB010000015.1, read on the forward strand.
GGTCACATCAAAGTGAGGAAAAAGGGCAAGTCACGGATCCACAAGCTTACGACAAACAGTAAAGCCTTTCAAAGACACGGACAGACACAGACCATCGCTATCGGGGGCATGCTTCTCTTTCTTTCTGTTTCTGAATCATCAACTCTCTCTCCCTCCTAGCTTGCCGTTCCTTCAACCACCGTTCTAACGCGCTTGCCAAGCTGTACTGTTCCCCAGTACAACAGCACTCCCATTATATTGATCTCTGCACATGTGTTTACAAACTTCTCATATTTCTTCACCTTGAACCTTCTTATTTTTAATATTATTCTACGTTATTCAATTTTACGGTATAAGATAAGAATGATTTTTTGATGGAAATAGGTCAAGCATATTAATACATACACTTAGTAGAGTATTCCATAAGCAGCAGGTGCTAATCCTTGTTTTTCTCCATTCTTGCTCTTTCTTTCCCAATCGAGGCACAACCCTAGCTAGGTCCATGAAGATTAACCTCATGCCTTCACAATTTCCCATTCACAAAACTATTTGGACTGTAAATTCAATTATATTTTGTTATAAAAGCCAAGTTAAAAAACTTTAATTAAAAGTACAACCGAGGACAAGAGTCACTAATAAAAAATTAATTTTATACTGATAGATCATTATCAGTAGGTAAAAATTTATATTACCTATAGATAGTTCATGGGTAATATATACAAAAATAGATAAAAAAGATGTCGGCAAATTACTGATTTGTCCATAAATTTGTAAGTAATTTGTCTGCTTCTTAGCTGAAAATAAATGCTAATGACTATTTTGGCAGATTATCCGCTAAAAAATAATTTCCTATATTATCATCGGATCATTCCTTAGAAACTAAAACGGTAATTTTATATATAAGAATTAGTGACAGGTAATCTGTCCATAATTCAAACACGTTTGATTGGTCAGGCATGTGATTCTCAACAAATAATTCGTCAATAATTTCTTTAATCAAAACGGTTTATTTTGGGTTTCTTCTTCTTTATTTGCTTTCTTTCTACTTTTTCCTCTCTCAGCGGTAATCCTTCCTTTTTAACATTTGGGTGCTTTTTTTGCTGTTTTATTGTCGTTAGTACAGCTGAGATGTAATTGATTTTATCTTTTTCGATATCTTGTTTGTTATATTAAATTATATTTTTAAAATATATTTTTGTTATGTATGATAAAGGGTATCAATCTTTGATTTATTATTTGGCATAACATATAAATTAATTTATATATGAGTTGATTGATGGACCTTCCAATATGATATGCTGTGACAAACCTTCATGAATGCTAAATCTCTGGTTCTGCAGAATGTGGAGTTGGAATCAGAAATTGAATTTGTCAGAGCTGAGGGCCCATAAGTGATGGGTCATTGGTGGGTGACCTGAGTTCCTAATCATTCACCTATAATGGATATTAATGGTGGGATACATGGATGCATTATCTTCGGATTTCAAGATAATGATAAATTAAGAACCAATAGTGTCCATTACTTTCTTCAATCATTTGACGTCGACACAATAGAGTATATGCTTTTCTTTTTCTTGGTAAAGTAGGAAACGTTAGCCAGGCATGTTCATAAAAGATCATGATTATTTGGTGTACTACCGATCGAGTCGAAATGTGAGCTCCAATTAATTTGTTGAAGTTTCGCATAGGAAGAGCAAAAAACATCATCTTTGAGATGTTTAAGATTGCTTGCCAAGGCTATTGAGAGATAATTTTCGAGGTGGTTATAACCAGGGAAAAAATTGCCAAGATGTTCCCTCTGAATACGAAATAGCTTTGGCATTGCTTATGTTTTTTTTTTTTGGGTTGAGTAACGGGACACAAACTACATGTTACAATCTATTCTCAGGGTATGAGAGCCCTTCTCTATCAGCCTGAAGCAAATGATGAATCCCCTCTGGAGCAGCTGGAAATATGAGGAATTCATTCTGATCTGGTTTAACATTTTTGGCCATCCAGTCAGCGCTTTTATTTGCATCACGTCCAACATACTTGATGATGATCTCCCACTCCCGTTTCAACCATTCCAGCTGGAAAATCATACTTGCTTATGTTTTTTAAAAGTTGACCGAACGGTTATTGATAACAATTGCTATGAAATAAAGATGCCAATGATAATAACATTTATGCTTTTTTATGTTCGAAAGGCAAAAGCACTTACTCTATAAGAAAAAAGTTATTCTAACGGATAACTATCATACAATATTTTTTATAATATGTCATTATATTTATTAAATCTGATAGTTTAATATATATATATATATAATTTAATAAATTTTATAATTTAAATTTTATTTATTAAAAATTATATAAAAATAAATGTGTGAAAATAAAAATACAAATTCTATATATAAATACATTTATTTCCTTATTCTGTCACGTATGAACTGTATATCAGAAGTAGCTTGTCAATTTTTTTATATAATTACGCTCTTAGACAAGCAGTAATTGAGCCTTTAGAACTTTTATATGCACCCAAATATATGTCAGTAGTATATGATTTTACAGAAATTTTATTAATTCACATAATCAATATCTAATGAGTGAGGACCAGATCTAAATCTCACAATTTTCAACACATACTTAGATTCATTAAGAGTAATCTTTAAAAGAGTGACGGACTGATAATTTCACACCCAATTCAGTATCCCTTCACATCTACCAAGATGAAATTGCACCATATGATATATTTCCTTTTCACTTTATATGGCTTGTGCTTTCAACTCTGAACTCTCAAGGGTTTGCTTTTCCATTAGACAAATTTCTTCAATTAGCACAGGATCCAGGATGTGTATGTGCTAGTGGCAGTGATGATAAGATAGCAATGTCCAAGATGGGATATATATTTCATGTAGATGGAATTCATGTACTTGTAGGATTCGCCAACTAGCAGAACTTTGGCAGCTGCCGTTTGAGTGTATAGGTAGCCCCATCTTCACGTGATCTGCTTCTAACCCTTTTTGTTTGCTTCCCCTTATCAGTATTCCTATAAAACATAGAGAACTTCTTCTTCCACTCAAGCTTTACTACTCTTACTCTAGCTATCAGTGGTATTGCTACTCTTTCTCTCTTTGTTTCTAAAGAGAGAGATATGGAGTCCTTAAAGATCCATGCCTTCCTCTTCATTTGTATGCTCTTCATCTCTTCTGCTACTCCCATTCTTGGCTGTGGTGGCAATTGCGGGAAGCCCCCTAAGAAGCACAAGCCCGTTAGAAAACCCTTGCCTCCGGTTACTGTTCCGCCAATTGTGAAGCCACCCGTCACACTGCCACCAATAGTAAAGCCCCCCATCACACTGCCACCAATAGTGAAACCACCCATTACTCTCCCTCCAGTGACAGTTCCTCCAGTGATTAACCCACCAAGCCACGGAGGGAAGCCGTGCCCACCGTCCTCACAGCCTACTTGCCCCATCGACACGGTCAAGTTAGGTGCTTGTGTAGATCTGCTTGGTGGGTTAGTGCATATTGGCATTGGAGACCCAGTTGTGAACCAATGCTGCCCGGTGCTTCAAGGGCTTGTCGAGCTCGAAGCTGCTGTGTGCCTTTGCACCACTCTCAAGCTCAAGCTTCTAAACCTCAACATATACATCCCACTCGCTCTGCAACTCCTTGTAACCTGTGGGAAGACTCCTCCTCCGGGTTACACTTGCACCCTCTAAACCAGTTAAGTGTACCTGGATACTTTCATTTTTTATGCCCCAGCCCCTTAACAGAAGCCTAATTTTTATGTCTGAACTATAAATATAACAGGGTAGCCCATTGTTTTTTTTCCAAGAACCACACACCCCATCTGCTAATAATCTTTGAGCTTAATTCAGATTTAAGTTAGTTTTCTGCACAAAAGTTAGCTTATGGAATAAAAACAATAGTTGAGGCAGACAATTAATATATAGATGCCTCACCTGTTGTTTTTGTTCAATAAGTTAGCTTTTGAGTAGGAAACTTAACATACTTTTTTCATTGGAACTACGCCTTTTGTCTCCCTTGTTCACATGTGCTTGTTTGTTCTTGAACAGTTTCTCTAAAAGCTGTCTGTCACTAAAAAAAATCATATGGGTACTTGTTTTGGTTTTTCTTATGATTAAGGTCTTATTTTCTACCCGTGAACTTGAAATCTTTGTCTCGTTGGATGTGCTCATGGCCTGTGATGTGCCTTGCAGGTCAATGCTACAAATATTATGGGTTGTGGCTATGGAAAGAATCGACATGAGAGGATGTCGAGCTAGCTATTCACCCTTCTCTCTCTCACTTTTCTCTTCTCTCTCTTCTCATTAGATTGGAATGATTGCTGTTTGGCTATTTAATTGTACACCATTTGTTTTCAATTCTGAGATTGTTGCACGTATGTTTCATTCTAGGCGAAGCATCATGAGCAAAGATGCCTTAATTTGTGACTCATTTTCAAATATTTATATGAATCCAAGCTACTTTGTTGAAGATATATCAGCTTCTTGTTAATGGATAAGATTTGTCTTCATTGGGATCTGCCGGATCTTTGTCCCTAGAAGATCATGGGCTCTTCTTATTTCTTTTACTTAATTTATTTTTATATAATTATTATAATACAAAATTTAATTTATTAAATTTTACTAATTAAGATGTGAGATTCAACAATTTACTTACATCATTTATAAGTGACCATTGTATTTCTATTTGTAAGTGGAATAGCTTTCTTCATAATTAAAACAAATCTTATTATCTTTTCAGAAAAAATTTATTTTATAATTTTATTTTCACTTAATTCTCTCAACATAAAATTTAAATAATTAAACTTATTAACTTTTATAAATCAAAATACAAAACCTAACAAATTAATATATTATATTATCTAATTGTAAAAATATATGGCAAAAATAAGGTTAAAAGAGCAATTTCATTTAATACCCTCATGCACATCAATTTGGGGTTGTGAGGCATATCATGTAAGTATTCCTCACCACTTTGATGAATTTATGTTGGTAAAAATTGAACTACTGACAGGAAAAGTCTAAACGTACTGGGCTTACAAACCTTCTATTAAATTTATTAATTATCATAATTTAAATTATAAAATTTAATAATTTATATTTCTTAAATAAAATTTTTATAAAATTTAATTTGTTATAGAATGAAAAGACATGAAAAATATTAAATAAATTTTATATTTTCAACCAATATAATTTTATTAATTTTTTTAAAAATATAAATTATTATATTTATTAAATTTTATAAATTAATTTAAAAAATTTCTCAAATTATATTATTAAATTTTATTTATAAGAACTACATCTTACCTTTTTACGTTGGAGGAGGCTTTTGGTAAATTTTTAAACTTTTTAGAAATTTTCCCATTTCCCTAGAGTGAGTATTTTGGGCAAAACATTACCCAATATGCTTTACGCTGTGAAAGAAGAAAAAACTGAAATGTACCGTTCCAATTTTTTTTCTCTCTCACAGCGTAGAATCAGCATAAGCTGATCGTATGTACTGCTATCACTGCTCAAAGATTCCCCGTTGGGTGCCCCGCTGCCTATCAGCATGGGTATTCCTACTTTCTCTTTTTGGGGGTGACCCCTGGTTTTGGTTTTTCGATGGGCTATATAAATCCCACCCTTGGGTTTAGGGCATTTTACTTTTTATCTAAAAAGCAAAATAACAGGGAAACAATCACGGCGCCAATTCTTGTTCCCTTTTTTTTTTTGTTGTTAAAATTTCTTGTCCCATATTTAACGCACCATATTTGCCATAAGATAAGAGTGTCACAATTTGTAGAAACTTTATAGTAGGGTTTGCATTTTTTAAAAGAGAGAAATATATGTTATAGAAGAAAATATAATTAGATAATTATTGATAAAAAAATTATTAATATAAATTATTTTAAATTTATAATTATTATTTATTTATATTTTAAAATAATAATTATTAATATTTTATTACAAATTATTAATTTCTATTTTATTTTTTTAAAACACACTCTTAATTTAAAAATATTTCAATCTTTTTTTTTTTGTAATACATGATTTTATAATATAAAATAAAAAAAATTTTAACTTAGACTGTAATAAATTCTGACGGGTGCCAATGAACCAAGGACTCCTGGTCAATCTCTTTCCTTCATAGTACAATATCCTTACATTAACTGTTCAAATGCTTTCTCTACAACTTCCCATGGAACCGCTCTCCTCTCAGCCCACCCACAATATGATCAGCTTTGGCTCACTTGAGTAATGCTATTTCTACATCGTTTTTGGGCTACGTTTGCTACGTCGTCGAAGTGGCAATGAAAAGCGGGAAATGAAGCAATGCCAAATTGAAAATTTAAGCGCGACGAAAGCTAAAATAAAACACCTAACCTCTCTCACTCACTCCCGCTCTCCGTTCTCGCTCTCCAGCTCTCGATCGCCGATGTCCTTTGTTACTTGTTTTCTCTCGTACATCATCAGCTTAGCTTTTCTGGCTCTTTCGCCGCCGTCGCTGTCCAGTCAGTCATTCTCCTGTAAACTATTTCGTGGGGTAAAAAAAATTTTTTAAAAAATGAACAGAGCGCAGCTTGAAAAAAAAGGAAAAACGACTCTTGTTCATTTTTATTTCAAACCTTATCCTATAGTTTCTCTCTCCCTGAGGTTTCTGTGGCTCGCTTCTCACTAGCATTTCTGTTTGTATACTACTTATTCAGGTTAAAGGTTGTGCTTTTGTTCATAATATACCTTGTATATGGCTATAATGAAGGTGGAAGCCTCTCATACATTCTTTTCATAGGTAAAATATATCCACCATTCTGTCTTCTCTTTTTCTATCGTCATTTATTTTCTATCCATGCACGAAATGTTAAACTGTAACACGGCCGTAGCTAAAGTGTAACCTCGCCATTGTTAAAGTGTAATGTGTCGTAGAAAAGTGTAACTACCCGTAGCTAAAGTGTAACTTTTAATGGAACAATTATTTTGCCTAAAAAAAATAGTATGATGCATTAGATAACGTTTTTCCTTCAAATAGAACATTTATTATGCATAAGAAAATAGTTTTGATCAATTAAATCCAAATTGAATCATGAAATTTCGTATGCGGAACATGGCCGTAGCTAAAGTGTAACCTCGCCATTGCTAAAGTGTAATATGCCGTAGAAAAGTATAACTACCCGTAGCTAAAATGTAACCTCGCCATTGCTAAAGTGTAATGTGCCGTAGAAAAGTGTAACTACCCGTAGCTAAAGTGTAACTTTTAATAGAACATTTACTTTGTCTAAAAAAATAGTATGATGCATTAGATAAGGTTTTTCCTTCAAATAGAACATTTATTATGCATAAGGAAATAGTTTTGATCAATTAAATCTGAATTGAATCATAAATTTCGTATGCGGAACATGGCCGTAGCTAAAGTGTAACCTCGCCATTGCTAAAGTGTAATGTGCCGTAGAAAAGTGTAACTACCCGTAGCTAAAGTGTAACTTTTAATGAAACATTTACTTTGCTTAAAAAAATAGTATGATACATTAGATAAAGTTTTTTCTTCAAATAGAATATTTATTATGCATAAGGAAATAGTTTTGATCAATTAAATCCGAATTGAATCATGAAATTTTGTATGCGGAACATGGTCGTAGCTAAAGTGTAACCTCGCCATTGTTAAAGTGTAATGTGCCGTAGAAAAGTGTAACTACCCGTAGCTAAAGTGTAACTTTTAATGAAATAATTACTTTGCCTAAAAAAATAGTATGATGCATTAGATAAGGTTTTTCCTTCAAATAGAACATTTATTATGCATAAGAAAATAGTTTTGATCAATTAAATCCGAATTGAATCATGAAATTTCGTATGCGGAACATGGCCGTAGCTAAAGTGTAACCTCGCCATTGCTAAAGTGTAATGTGCCGTAGAAAAGTGTAACTACCCGTAGCTAAAGTGTAACTTTTAATAGAACATTTACTTTGTCTAAAAAAATAGTATGATGCATTAGATAAGGTTTTTCCTTCAAATAGAACATTTATTATGCATAAGAAAATAGTTTTGATCAATTAAATCCGAATTTAATCATGAAATTTCGTATGCGGAACATGGCCGTAGCTAAAGTGTAACCTCGCCATTGCTAAAGTGTAATGTACCGTAGAAAAGTGTAATTACCCGTAACTAAAGTGTAACTTTTAATAAAATATTTACTTTGTCTAAAAAAATAGTATGATGCATTAGATAAGGTTTTTCCTTCAAATAGAACATTTATTATGCATAAGGAAATAATTTTGATCAATTAAATCCGAATTTAATCATGAAATTTCGTATGCGGAACATGGCCGTAGCTAAAGTGTAACCTCGCCATTGCTAAAGTGTAATGTGCCGTAGAAAAGTGTAACTACCCGTAGCTAAAGTGTAACTTTTAATAGAACATTCACTTTGCCTAAAAAAATAGTATGATGCATTAGATAAGATTTCTCCTTTAAATAGAACATTTATTATGCATAAGGAAGTAGTTTTATCTAGTGCATCATACTATTTTCTTAGGTAAATTATACATTCCATTAAAAGTTACACTTTAGTTACAGGTAGTTACACTTTTCTACGGCACGTTACACTTTAGTAATGGTGAGGTTACACTTTAGCTACGGCCATGTTCCGCATACGAAATTTCATGATTCAATTCGGATTTAATTGATCAAAACTATTTCCTTATGCATAATAAATGTTCTATTTGAAGGAAAAATTTTATCTAATGCATCATACTATTTTTTTAGGTAAAGTAAATGTTCCATTAAAAGTTACACTTTAGCTACGGGTAGTTACACTTTTCTACGGCACATTACACTTTAGCAATGGTGAGGTTACACTTTAGCTACGGCCATGTTCCGCATAAGAAATTTCATGATTCAATTCGGATTTAATTGATCAAAACTATTTCCTTATGCATAATAAATGTTCTATTTGAAAGAAAAACCTTATCTAATGCATCATACTATTTTTTTAGGTAAAGTAAATATTTCATTAAAAGTTACACTTTAGCTACGGGTAGTTACACTTTTCTACGGCACATTACACTTTAGCAATGGCGAGGTTACACTTTAGCTACGGCCATGTTACGCATACGAAATTTCATGATTCAATTCGGATTTAATTGATCAAAACTATTTCCTTATGCATAATAAATGTTCTATTTGAAGGAAAAATTTTATCTAATGCATCATACTATTTTTTTAGGCAAAGTAAATGTTCCATTAAAAGTTATACTTTAGCTACGGGTAGTTACACTTTTCTACGGCACATTACACTTTAGCAATGGCGAGGTTACACTTTAGCTGCGGCCATGTTACGCATACGAAATTTCATGATTCAATTCGGATTTAATTGATCAAAACTATTTCCTTATGCATAATAAATGTTCTATTTGAAGGAAAAATTTTATCTAATGCATCATACTATTTTTTTAGGCAAAGTAAATGTTTCATTAAAAGTTACACTTTAGCTACGGGTAGTTACACTTTTCTACGGCACATTACACTTTAGCAATGGTGAGGTTACACTTTAGCTACGACCATGTTCCGCATACGAAATTTCATGATTCAATTCGGATTTAATTGATCAAAACTATTTCCTTATGCATAATAAATGTTCTATTTGAAAGAAAAACCTTATCTAATGCATCATACTATTTTTTTAGGTAAAGTAAATATTTCATTAAAAGTTACACTTTAGCTACGGGTAGTTACACTTTTCTACGGCACATTACACTTTAGCAATGGCGAGGTTACACTTTAGCTGCGGCCATGTTACGCATACGAAATTTCATGATTCAATTCAGATTTAATTGATCAAAACTATTTCCTTATGCATAATAAATGTTCTATTTGAAGGAAAAATTTTATCTAATGCATCATACTATTTTTTTAGGCAAAGTAAATGTTCCATTAAAAGTTACACTTTAGCTACGGGTAGTTACACTTTTCTACGGCACATTACACTTTAGCAATGGCGAGGTTACACTTTAGCTACGGCCGTGTTACAGTTTAACATTTCGTGCATGGATAGAAAATAAATGACGATAAAAAAAGAGAAGACAGAATGGTTGGTACATTTTACCTATGAAAAGAATGTATGAGAGGCTTCCACCTTCATTATAGCCATATACAAGGTATATTATGAACAAAAGCATAACCTTTAACCTGAATAAGTAGTATACAAACAGAAATGCTAGTGAGAAGCGAACCACAGAAACCTCAGGGAGAGAGAAACTATAGGATGAGGTTTGAAATGAAAATGAACAAGAGTCATTTTTCCTTCTTTTTCAAGCTGCGCTCTATTCTTTTTTTTAAAAATTTTTTTCACCCCACAAAATAGTTTACAGGAGGAGGACTGACTGGACAGCGACGGCGACGAAAGAGCCAGGAAAGCTGAGCTGATGATGTGCGAGAGAAAACGAGTAACAAAGGACGTCGGCGATCGAGAGCTGGAGAGCGGGAGAGCGAGAGCGAGTTAGAGAGGCTGGGTGTTTTATTTTAACTTTCGTCGCGCTTAAATTTTCAATTTGGCATTGCTTCATTTCCCGCTTTTCATTGCCACGTCGACAACGTAGCAAACGTAACTAAAAAACGACGTAGAAATAACATTACTCGCTCACTTAGCTTTGATGCTCGTACATTACACGTGACTATTTATTAATATAAATTAATTAAATTATTTTTAATATATTTTATGATAATTAAAATTATTAATATTTTTATGAATACCTATTCACTTAACATTTTATTTTTAAAAAAAATTAACTTTTTGATTATTTCAAGAATATTTTTTCCCCGTAAATCATGGAGGGTATAAAGAAAAGAGGGGAAGTGCAATATATAAAATACAACTTGAAGATGTGACATCAAGAAAAGCGGCGCAATAGGCAATCAAAATGAGTCTCCAACCAAAAGTAAATAAAGTAGCATAAAATAAAAGGGAGCGCATAAATCACCAGAAAATAAATAAATAAAAGGGACACTAAAAGTACTGTTAATCAAAAAGTAAAGGCAATCCTACCAAAAAAAAAAAAAGTAAAGGCAATCAATAATTTCTCTATTTATGGGTCCATTACCGTGATAAATGGTCTTGAAAGTACATCAAAATCACGTAAAAGCTGATCTGATCGAGATAGGAATAGCCAATGTGCACAAAATTTTGTACTCATCGATATAAGGAAACATGTATAAGAAATTGAGACACACTCCCACTGAAAATTCTCAAGTTAGCACAAGGAGCATAGAATACAAGTATACTATTGCATATACATAGCCAAACAGCAAGTTGGAAACAATATAACAAGACATCTGAATTCTAATGAGTGAGAATTAGAAAGAGTGCAATCTCTGAGAATAAAATTGAAATTAAAGTAAAAAATATCTACTTTTCATTCTTTCTGAGTGTTAGCACATGATCTCTATTCTTGAATATGAACTGGATTGGCCTCTAAAACACAACCTGAATCAGAACTACTCAGATTTCAAAGGTGGGCACCAGCACTGACCAAAACACACCACCTATAAATGAACCCTAAATTTGAAAAATTATAAGGAAAAAAGAACCAGAAAAATTTATTATCTGAATTGAACCTTATATTATGTTACAAATGCTATGGAAGGACTAAGCTACCTGCTAACTAACGCTAAGGAACGGCCAAGCACAATGATAAAACCCATGAATACAACACTCATGAAGATTTATTCAATGTTATTCCACTAGGAAGGAACATAGTGCGGCTACAGCGTTTTAATTTGGTTAGAGCTTCTGGTGCCTTACCAAGCAAAAGATCCACATAAACAGCAGTAAGTGTTACTTCTGGATTGTCTGGCAATATGGATAATGCTTGCGTAACCAATTGACAGGCCTGCTCCAATTCACCCTGCAATGCAGACATCACTGCAAAATTTGCATAAATTGTTCCCCGTGCTTCCTCTGGCTTGAGGAAATCAATACTTTGAGAGTCGTCAGGGCAAGAATTCTTGGCTGTCGTGGATCCTCCATTTACCTCTTCAAATTCAGCACTCCTTTCCACTCGCCATTTTTCACATTCCTCTTGGCTGAAAGGCAATTCAACATTGATCCCTCCAGACAAATAGATTGACAAATGCTCAGCAGCTTCCTTTGGCCTGTTTAGTAAGCACAATGCCTCTGCCGCATAAACATGGCCAAGAAAGATGTAAATCCTAGAACATTCAGGGAGTTCCAAAAGAGATCTGGCAACTGACAGTGCCTTCACAGGGTTGTCCAATTCAAGCTCCACATAGGCAAGGTTAGCAAGAACAGCTTGCTTAATCAACTGAGTTTCTCGTCTACAGATGTCTTCGTAATAGGAGAGACAGTTCTGAATGAATTCCTGACTAATTCCTCCCTTTTGTTCCTTTGTGTCCCCATTAGAATTTACCTGACCTAAACCTACTGCTACTGAAAATGCCTTGGAATCCATGACATGCAAATTTTTATGATTTGAATTCTTTGAAGCTGACACTTCACTTGAATCATTTTCCTCCACTGAACAATTTGCAGGCAAACCAGACTTCAATGAAATCGCCCTGTAGGAGTCCAGTAAGTGCAGGGCATTTAAGAGGCACTGCCGGGCAAGGGGCATTGATAATTTCAGTGACCCGTCATTGCTTGGACAACAATCATTCCTTTCAAACGAGCCCACATATACATTTCTTGGAATCTGATCTTCCACAACAAGTTGCCTCCATTTTCCCTTCCCAACAACATGAACTCCAACTTCCAGCCTTTCTGATGGAATCCGACTTGTTTTAGTTAGGCCTTTTTCCAAAGCCATCAAACAGCATTCTGAGAGACGGAGCCACAAGAGAGGCTGCTTGTAAAAGACCAAACTGGCCTTCTGGAAACATCGAGCAGCAAGTAATGGATTCCCACAAGCCAGGTACTGCACACCACAATTATATATTATGAAAAGAGAATTATCCTGTGAGAATGTGGCTAGCTTTAGCGGCTGGTCCTTCCGAAGAGATGAACAATTAGTCAATGCCTTTGAAAAGAACAACTGTGATGTCTGATATTTCCCAAGCTGATAATAAATGCAACCAAGATTGTTGTTGAAAATACTTGAAAAAGCTGTGTCTGTCCGATTACTTGATGCCATTAATAGCTTTATTGCTTTGCGGTGGTTACCACGAGCATATTCAAGCTGAGATTTCAAAAGCAGAGCCATGGACGAATCTCTTCCACGTGCAATATTCATAGCCAGCTTGACTTCACGCTTTGCTAGCTTCAAGTTCCTAGTAAGAAGCAGAAATCGAACCTTGTAAAGTTGCAACCTAAGCTTCAACTCAACAGTGGAAAACCTATCAACCAAAGCCCTTGAATAATCATTTGAAAATGGGCCAGTTGGCCTAGTTAAATTTTGTCCACCCATATCCAGTATCATGGCTTCATAATCAAGTGTCTCTTCAGATAAAGCTCTGGATAGATTATTTTCAGAGGCATTAACACTTGACCCTAAATCTGAACTCGGTAAATCAGCTGCCGATGCACCACTAGAGACAGAGGAAGATTTTGCAATTAGGTTTGCAGATTGTTGCTGTGCTGTGCTGCCATTGTCACCTTGACTTACACTACTAACACCAAATGCTTTTTCCAAGTAAGTCAATACATCCTAATCAAAACAGATTCCAGCATCAGAATGGTGCACTTGTACAATTAGAAAAACTACAAAAAGGATTTCAATTAAATGTTGCCATTTGAACAACAAATTGATTAAGCTCAAACAGGTAAGCACAAGACAGTAAAAGGAGACATGCCAAGAAAGTTTTGACATCCAGGTAAGAATAATGAAAACCAGGCACGCGCACACACACACACACACACGCACACGCGCGCGCACGCACACGCACACACACACACACAAAATAGTACTTATCCTTTTTTTTTTTGGGTATTCTTTGTAGGTGTGTGGTGTCTTTGGCTGCAACAAAATACAAAAATTTCCTTCAGCCATTTCTTCCTTCGCATCCTTTGTGGTTTTAGCTCGTATTTTTGCACTCTGTTTCTCTCAATGAATTCTTCTTTTATCATACAAAAAAAGGAGGATATCACATCCTGCTCCACAGACTGATGTACAAGACACAAAAAATAAAATAAAAAATAAAAGGTGCAGCACTTTCAGTTCCTCCAACTAGTTAATCTCTCAAAAATGTCTATGACTAGTTCCAGAACCAAACAAATGCCCAATCCTATCAAAACAGTACTGAACTTACTGCATGTTTTCCAAAATTTCATTAAACAGTCCATTAAATTCTCAGAACAAAAAACTGTCCAGACCATTCTGTGTTGTGTCACCAGCTCCAGAACTCTGCACTCTCTGAAAGGGATGTATCTATTAATCATAAGTTCTCTTCTAATCCAAGTCTTGACTGTTCCATTGTCTTGAATTTACAAACCCTCCCCTCTATATAAATTAGTAGAAGGCTGTGCATTGATCAATCATAAGCTCTTGGAATTCTTTTCAAGGCCTTGAATCTACTCTTTAATGTTGACTTTGCTACACATTTGGATTTGGTTCCCTACATTTTTTATTACTTAACTTTAGTGACTCTCTCTCTATCTCTCTCTATTTTACATTTATATCTAATTACTGGGTCTCACTTTTTTCTCTAACTTACTTGACAACTCTTAAAACTATATCTTTCTCCTACTTTATCCCCTGCAGTTGATAAACAACAGTAGGGGACCCAGTTGTGAAATATTGACAATTGATAGTTGATACTTCAGGCCACTAACAAAATGATTTCAGGATCCTAATTCCTAAATTTGACCTGCGTATAAAGTGGGCTAAACAGGTAATGTCAACCCTTTTATAAACTAATAGTGTCAACACCAGATATTCATGACAATTACTAAACAAATAGTAATCAGGGTCTAGCTATATTCCATAATAAACCAAATCTTGACTCAAATCAGAATAAACCAGTTCACATATATTGCTAATATCCTATTGGAAAAACTTTAGAAGTTCCCTCCACTAAAGACAGATGTCGTCAAGTAAAAAGGTTTCCCTAATCTCAATTACTAACTCTACCCATCAATAAAGGGCCATAGTTAAAAGACCACACAAAAAGGTATGATGTTTACTGTTATCAATCTAGACTCTTTTAACTTTTCAAGACTTTCAAATCTATCAATTAGGAATAGATCATTTCTCCTAATTCTTAAGCATGACCACATGACATGCACAGTATAATATTCCTGTTCAAGAATCTGCCAAATGGTCATAAGTGTTTGATATTAAAGAATAGGAGAAGACACAAATATTTGTTTCTTTCATATTTACCACTCACATTTATGTTCAACTCTTCTCATAAAATAACTACCCACATTACTAGTCAAAAAGCTTAAACAGATACTGCAAAAATGAAAAGAGGATATCAAGGTTGAAAGCAACTCATAAACTTTTAAAAAAAAATTTGTGATAGTTAAAAGTTAGTCAGAAAAATTAAAAAGTAAAGAAAAATTTACATAAGGTAATCAATTAAATTAGTAAAATATAACTTACAGCTGATTTTGATGCATCATGGCAAGCTAGGCTAGCATCCAGCAGCAGAAGACAAATATGTAGAGCTGTTGTCTGCTCCATAAAAGTGAACAAAGTTAAAAGAATAAATTAAAAAAGCATTGTAAATTCTAGAGCTAATAATATTAATAATTCTATAACATACCTCATCTATGGGCTCAATATTTTGATAGAGAGGTTCCAAAACCGATAATGCCTTTAGATACTCGTGAAGGTGGAACCAGATTATGGCCTAAATAAATTGAAATTACAAAAACACATGAATCAAAATATTCTAATTCAGAAATATGTCCATCCAAGTAACAAGCAATCAAAAGATATATGAATCAAATGTCAGGAGTAAAAACAACATACAATATTAAGCATTGCCACAGAAGAGTCAAACTCATCTGTATACATCGCAGTGCCGCTATTTGCACCTGATAATTGATGTGCCAAAGCATTGCTTCCTTTGGATCCCAGAACAACTTTATTTCCAACATTATCAACCAATTCTCCTTGTTCTTCAGAAGCATGAACGAGCTCATCACTTTTTCTCTAACCAATGCCAACAAAAAGAAAAATAAGCACATTATTGAAAGAAATGGAAGCTACTGCAATGCAAATGACCCAAATTAGCATTGAGTTTGAAAGCCATCCACATTTGACCACTTCATATCAAAGCAGATTGAGGGTAAAGGCGTAATGAACATCATCATGATAACCTTAGTAGTCATTTGAGAGCTCTGAGCATACAGAATCTAACACTTAAGCTAGGCTTCTATATATGCAGTGGATTTTAGCTCAGAATATTTAATGAGAAAAGCTATGCAAGCCTTCTCCATTTATATTTCCTAACTTAAAATTTTATCATTTAGGTCCTCAAAAAATCTATATTGGCCTCCTCAGACATGATCAAAAACAAGCCCAGAAAGAAAAATAGAATTCAAATGCTGCCATCCACCATACAAGTCCAAACAAGTCCAAAGGATATTCAAATCTCATCTGCATTCTTATTTGAATGGAAAAAAACAACTACTGGAGAATGAAACCATGAGAATCTATTAGAAATCAATCACGAACAATGCATATGGTGAAACTTTAAAATTTTTTCCGTGTACTAAAGGCAAGCTCCTATTAAGCAACCCCAAAATATTTAAATCTATAAAGGCCACAAGATATTGATCTTTATGTTTAGGAGCAAAGCCCAAACCATGATCCATCAACACTTTAAATTGGTAATAGCATCAGCATCTTATATTCCAGTTTTGACATGCTAGATATAGAAAAACCATACAAGAAAACCATAACTAAAACTATTAGATTATGTCTTTCAAGAATAATTAAAAAAAAAAAAAAAAGGGTTGCCCTTGAGTACCAACCAACCAAAGCAAAAGCTAGCACATACTTGACACTTTTATTAATAAATCACAAGTAGATAAGAAACATAAAAACAACACACCTTGACACTATTAAGTACTTCAAGCAACCTTTTTGGATCTGAACAACCATCTCGGAAGTATTCAGCAATTGCAATATTATGGAGGACCTGAAATATTAGGATTTCAAAATTAAATATTAAGATATAAAGTAGCTGAATTCAACGCAAAATAATCACATTACATCAAGATGATGCGAACTTAGTGGGTTATACTAACTTATGAACCCACCAAGGCTCATTCTCCTCCCTTGCTCTTAACAGACCCAGATACACACTCTATCTTTTTCTAAACCAAAAAAAAAAAAACTTTATCTTTCTACAAAAGTTAATAACTGAATATCATCGTGTGTGTCCTAAAATCAATCACAAATTAAAATATCAAAGACTTTAGAGACCATATCGTATAGTTGATAACCAGGGGGCATGAATACCCGATTTAAGCACTCTAAAATGCAGATATGTGAAAGTAAAAGTCCATTCTGTTTCACCCAAAGTTCCAAACAAATTAACTTCACAGGCATGCTTGCTCCAAGGCCCCTTCAATAAATCAAGTACCTAATCTAGCAGAACGCTTGAAGTAGAAACTACAAATAGCCACAACATTTCTAATTTTATGAAAAGCCAAATTTGTAAAGGGATAATTTAATAACTACAGATGTACAGGTAAACAGTAATCATTCCGAATATAATTGGGTGAGCAAACAAGCAGCCTTAGCATCAAGTAAGCCAAGAATAATCATTTAATAAATAGCAACATTTTTTCAAAAGCATCCAACAGATATGAAAATAGTTGTCATGATCCATCACATAAGCTCAATTTCTTCCGGTGAAGTTATCCAAGCGCTTAAGCTCTCCATTTTAACTTCAATACAGGTGACTCTTACAAAAGTCTAAGTGACTCTCAATGTTAAATGTTGAACAATACATAACACAAATGCATATCGCAACAGATCCATTTCAAGCTGCTTGACTCATCTTATCCAGCCCATTCGCATATTTACTATGAGATAAAACTAATATGAACCAGTTGAACCAATGCACATGTGCATTACTAGCTACAGAAGCTTCAAGTCAAGTGCCCACTAGCTAGAGGGCCCAGGAGGTACCAAGATTGAACTTTACCTCTTGAAGAAAAATAAAACCGAACTAATTAATCGCCTAAAGTATCCCGATTTCTTCCAAAATTTCCACCAGTAAAGAAGCAAACAAAAAAAGAACAAAAAACGAGTATCAATTAAAATCTAGGCGGGAAGACAGATTCAGGTGTTGACGAATATGATAATAACATGGAGAATCAACAACTTCTGAATGCATTGCGCCTCAAGAGATAAAGAGAGAGACTGGAATACAAAGAAAATGACGCTCACAGGATCAGTAACCATGCAAAAGGAAAGAAACATTACCTTGGGATCGTCTTGTTTCTTCTGCAAGAGCTGGTTCAAGACCTCCACACATTCCACGAACTTGCCTGACTGGAAATGCATGGCAGCTTCTTTAGCCAGTGCAACGGTAACCGAGAAAACACCATCGTCAGCGTCAGAGACCAAAGAGCCATCGCGGTTGGGGGAAGCAGCGGTCGTCGACGACGACGACGAAGACGACGATAAATCTCGGCCTTCCATGGTCAGATCGAGTAATCAGAAAACAATTCCAACTGCAATATAATGGACAGTATCTGGGAAGAAAAATAAAAGGAAGCCCTAAATTGAGTGAGAGCGTGAGGACAAGCGAAGCAGAATGAATCCGAATTTACATTTAAAATCGAAGTGAGATGGGAAGTTAGAGGGTTGCAGAAACCCTGCAGTTTACAAATTTGCAGGAAAAACCCTTGCTTCTGTTTTGTTTGCTTAGATGTATCTGATTTTTGCAGAGAGAGAGAGAGAGAGAGAGAGAGAGCGCGTGAAAAGGAAAACCTATAGCCGAATCGGGGGAGATACGGAGAGAAAGAGAAAGACCACAAGAGAGAGAAAGACAGTGAGGGAGTTTCTTCCTTTCTTTCTTTCTTTTCAATAGAATTATTTCCTTCGTTTGGGGGCATGAGGTGCAGTGTTGACACATGTAATTATTTTGTTTCATCCCATTCAGGAATTATTTTTTTGAATTTTCCCTACAAAACTCAAAATGATTTCTAACTATTTTCTAACCAATAATTCGTAACTGAATAAAATGATTTAATAATGTTTTTCTTCTGCATTATACATATATTTAATTATGATTGTATTGAAGTTTTTTTTTTTGCAAATTTTGTCTATTTTCCTTGTTTTTAATGGTCTTCCTTCTTTTTTTTTCTTAATTTTAAGGGAGGGAAGCAAAACAATGACTGCTTAACCAGAAATTTGCAAAATTGATGGAATTCATGATCTATATATGGAAACTTTTCAATTTGTTGATAGCATGTAATTGATATAATTGGTAATAACTCGATTTTAGTATTTATATTTATATTAGTCTTTTTAAAAAGGCTGTTGTAACACTACACATCACGTATTTAAATGACAGTGAAATTCTATCTTTTTTCTTTTAACATGAGAAAAACACACTTAATAGCAAGGTTTTAGGCAAGTACAAGATTATGAGGACCAAGTTATGATTTTCATTTATGAGAGCTAATATATGAATATCATACAAGTTAAAAAATACAAATATAATATATAGTTTATCAATAATACTATATAAAAAAAAGGTAAAATATAATAAACTTCCTCTCAATGGAGTTATATACAATAAACTTCTATTAATTTCAATTGTATCAATTAACTTTACACATTTTTAATTTTGTTTAAATTGTCACTATGTGTTTATTACTAAGATTATTAAAAGAAACTTACTTGCCTTATCTTTCTATAAAAAATAAAATGAGTATATATTTCGTTAATTTAAAAAAATATAACTCATCCTATTTAATTAAATGTCAGATGAAATAAATAAATTTATATTTTTATATATAAAAACATTTTAAATTATGAAATAAATATTTATTTTTTTACCCTATAAACAAATATATCTTATCTTTGCTCCCCATATTTAATTACTGGCCGTCAAGCCGCCTACATTAACAATCCTATTTATCGCTATCAAATTATTAACGGCTGACTCCACGAGTTGATATGATGGCCATGAGAACAAAAATTTGTTGCCTCGATGTGAAGGAATTGAAAAGGTGAAGAACACCCATTGTAGAACGAAGCCAAAATCCAAAGTCAAAGCTCGTCTCCTTTAAAGAAGACGAGCAGGACTATTATTCGATACCAGCTTCGTGACCAATTTTGACGGTTTTGATCCCTGAACAGAGTAGCTATGTGTCTGCTGGTTTGGAATCTCGAGGATGAAGTCCTAGGTACGAAGGTAGACCCAATTGGACAAAGATGAGTGATAATTTTGGAAAACCACTCGTCAGAACAAGTGGGGCTTGGCCAATTCCTAGTGAAATCAGTTCGGGAATTGTCCAGGATCCAGGTGGCTTTTTTACTTCAAATTCTTTTGAATTCCCTCACTTGCATATGGGTCCAATGAATTTCTCCATGAATTTGGGCGGAGCACAGGAACGAGTTCCGGGCTTAGAGCTTGGTTTGTCATGGGATTGTGACATTACGGTGTTAGTTTTGAAAACCATGGCCCAGTTTTACCAACAATGGGGGAAGAGCTGAGTGGTCCAGGTGCACCCTGCAACGGCTGCAACCCACTCAAAAGGATGATTCGCAGGGATCAAAACAATAATATGATAGTATTTGAGAATTCTTTTACTATTAACTTGGAGAGAAAACGTTACCAATTTGATGGAGATAGATGAATGGTGGTGATTTGAATAAAATTAAAAGTGTGTAAGGTTAATTAATGCAATTAAAATTACATAAAATTTTTTGTACATGATTCAAATTGTAGAAAGTTTATTGTATTTTGCCTTAAAAATATAATGAAAAGCAAAATTAAAAATTTGAGATATGGAGATGAATAATTTAAAATTTCAAAGTGTTTAGAGGGTTAATATAAAAGTTAAAAAAATGGGTGTGATATAGGGAGAGTTTTTTTTTTTTTTTTAAACTCCCAAAAGTATTATGGACATATATACAAATTTTGAAAACTTCAAGGGAAATCAAAGAAAGACTTATTTAGAATTTTTTTACAAAAAAACTTTTTAAGAGTATATCATAGCATTTTCAAAAAGTAAGGAATGCCAAGAGTCCCCCTGACACCCCTACCTCTCTCTCCGCTTAATAATCATGAGCTTTGCATGAATACTAATAGAAAACTAAAGCTTAAAAAAAAAAAAAAATGTTTGTTGGGTATGTTATCAAGCATAGTCTAGAGGTGAGGGTTCATGTAGTTTTGTAGAAGGTCTTAAAGTCAATCTTCCTCTGCTCTCCTGTACTAAGAATATTTTTATGTTCATAAGGCTAAAAAAACTTAACGCTATTAATGTAATACTAATTCCAATTCATTAAAAATTCAAGTATTGAAGTTGTAATGTTTCACAAGCCTTTTATTTTAAATCGTGAATATGTAACAAAAAAAAGTTGATAACTACTAAGTAAATGAACTTATATTTAAAACTTAAACTGTTATTATCAAAAACCAAATTGTTCTTAGATCACAATGCTAACTTTTCTTATTATCTTCAATTAATTTTCAGTTGAATTAATCTTTTAATATATTTAACTCGAAAATTTTGTCCATATGAAACATTTTTTTATAGTTATACTGTGCATTAAAATGATATCCCTTTATATGGGTAAAGGGCAACGTGATAAAATTACTTTTTTTTTTGAAAACACATTAAGAGATACATTGGTAAACCAAGTCCAAAAGAGTTAAAGACATATGTAAATGACTCGTAACTCACATGTATCTTGATGCTTTTCTCTCAAACCCTGTTATAGATTCAATCTCCCTCATACTCCTTCCCTCTCTTTAATCAATATGGCTCCTGTATTATTTTAAAAAAAAGGACATATATTATTGACCAAGATAGGAAAACAACTATTAGAAAACACCTCTAAATATTGCAATTAAATTAGAAAAAAGTCTTATTCTGAATTTCTGAAATCAAGTCTTACGTAAATTGTAACTTGGAAGCTGAACAACAGTAAAAATAAGTTATTCAAATTTTTTTGTCTGCAAATTCTATACTTGGTAAATACCCATGCATTAAATTAAAAAAAAAATGACATGTTTACGTTTTTAGCCATACCGTAAGGCTATGCACAGAGTGAATAATTCAGTGTACGATCCCATAGGATTTGTAAAAATGTGGGCCTATGGGTGTTCATAAATTAATGACGATATACTGCCTCTAGATGTTTGTTGTAATTACTATTTGGCAAACAATAGAAACTGGCTCCCCTCATACTGGCTCAAATGATGGCAAATGGTTTTTTCCGACTTTAAAAGTTTCATAATTTTTGGGAATTTAAATAAAATAAAGTGGATGAAAATTAGTCTTTATTTATGATTTTTTTAATTTTTCAACTCAATTTTATTTTTATGTTTCTTTTACTACATTCTTAACTCTCAAAGATTTCAGATCCTTTTTTATTTCATATTTTTATGGACAGATTAAAATGCATTTCCAATTTATAATGTTCACTACTCATAAATTTTACAGAGTTAAATAATTATTATAATTATGATATATATGCTATTAATTTGGATCTCCTTGAATTTGATAATTTTCTATCTCTTTAATTTATATTTAAATTTAATCTGAGTCTTATTTTTTTTCTCTCATTAACTTATTTTTATCTCTTAATTTTATTTTTATCTTTCTCTTCACACTATAATTTTGGACCTCAACTCTAAGGAATTCAAATCCCAACAGCCACATACAAGCAAAGCAAGATTGGACTTTGATTTGGGCATTCAGACGCAGAGCGCCCCGTCAACTGTCAACTGTCAACTGTCAACCCGGCTCTCCAAGGCAGTTAGATAGCATTTCTTAACATCTGCAATATGGCTTCAGAATCCCTTATCTCCTGGCTTTCTTGTGAATCCTCATTCCCTTGAGAAAAGTCAACATTAGTGTAAGTTCGAGTCCCTGGGCCATGTCCTCCAGTATCCCTATCTCTTCCTTGTTGCGCTCGCCTCACTTCCTTCTGATGCTCGGTCAGCTCCAACCGCTTCCGTTTTAAACTTAAAGGAACCTCTTTGTGCTCAGGATGGTTCATATGATCCAACACTAGTTCAACTCTTTTAGATGTAATGTTCTGTTTTGCAGTCACCCTGTATCTCTGCAGGGAATCATTGCCTTCTACATGAGAATGGCATCTTTGAAGAAAGGGCAGGCTTCTCTTCCGGAGCTTTAATTTTTCATTTCTAGATAGCTTGTCCAGGACACAAAGCAAACTCGGGGGGAAGTCCAAAATGATTTGTTGTCCAAATGTGGAATTCCAGAAGTTGATGGTAGGCTCTGAAATGGAGGGACATGGGTGATTGAGAGTTTTCTCAAGCAGGGGTTCATAAAGTTTGAGAAAAGTTGAATTGAAGTTTATGGGCGGATAACTTCTTCCTAGACAACAAAGGATTTCATTCCAGAGGATTTGACGTTGATCATTAATGCTTTTATCCTGCGTTTCCATATTAGATAGCCATTGAACTAGTGGACAGGATAATATCTGCAATCACGCACATGGAAAATAGTTATAAGTTTAAGAGATTTACAATCCTCAGGAATGAACCCAAAGTACACACTACAAAATAAAATAGAAAAGAACGGTAATCAAAGAAGAGAAAAGGAAGAAGACTCTAAACATTTAAAAAAAAAAAAAAAACACTGGTATTCAGAGACTACAGTCTAATGCATAATTACTATCAGGGAATAAATTTCAACTTTCAGGAAGAGCCTGCTTTTGTCGCCAAACCAACTTAAACTGAACATTATGGAGTATTGGAGAAATTGAGGGAGCTTCTCTTCACCCTTCCAAGTTAGCAGCATATGCAAACACATATATGATTAAATAGTGTCACTTCCCGTGCATTTTAAAGTAGAAATCAGGGAAACAAACCTCAAGAAAGAGAAGAATATCTTGCTTCCAGTGAAGAAAACTGACAAAGGATGCCAATGCAGAGAAGACCCTGCAGCAGATGACAACGAGAATGAAACAGAGTTATCTATAGAACAACCAAGGATGCACTGAAAGAAACAGCTATATAGACTGACCTAGAAATCCCAACAAAACCAGGTGGTGGGTCTGTCACCATCTTTGTCCTCAACAAGCTCATATACCTATGTAATACCACATGAAAATAAGCAGCAGCGGTTTGAATACACAAGAATCCTAGTATTTTAAATACTAAAATTATTAAAACATATTGTCACCTATCATTTGAAATTAGATAACTGTAACGGTAGGTAGTGGTAAGATTCACAAACTAAAGAAAAGAATGATAGTAGGTTAGTTATTACCCAAAGGTTGTGAATAAATAATCAATATGAGATTTATACCAAACAAGTAAAGCAGCAAAGTACCTACCAGGCAGTAAATTACTTAAATAATTCATTATCTCGACAATCTCAATATCTGACCCACAGAAAACTGAAGCACCAACATTTATTATATAATATAAAACAAAAAGAGAAAAGCAAGCTGACACGCCATTGAAACTAATTTTGACATCTCCAACATCCAACTCAAAGAAAGGAGGGAAATTACAATTTATTCACACTGTTGCAAAAGTGAATACATGTCAAAAGCGGTCCTTGTGATATCAATATACTTTACTTCTTTAAAGGAAAACAAACACTCAAACAGACCAAGGAGGACAAAAAGCTCAGATGTTACGCAAGTTTACAACTTCAAGAAACACAAATCCTCTCGTCATGATGAGCATATGTTTTTATGAGGGATCTTCGGCTGGAGGTTACAAATTAGAAGACAAGTTAGGACTTACCTGGCAGCAAACTTTGAGCAGTTTTTAACAAGACTTGCTATTCTGCTGTCACTGCCACCTTCACTTCTGTCTGTTTCAGAAGTTAATTCTGAAGTCTGGATCTGTTCTAGAATGCTTATCAAGAAATTGCCAGATATATAAAGGATGTCCAGATCTATATCCTTGCATGTCAAACTATTATCAGTGCCACTTTCAAGTATACCAGCATTTTCTTCAAGGCACCCACTTAACAATGAGCACAGATCCACAGAGAAATTGGTGGCCGATGAACATTTAATCCCTGAAGCACTAAGGGATTCATAAAGTGATTTCCATATTTGAATGATGAGTTCAAGCCTCAGCTCTCTTTCTGGTGATATAACATGCTTCTCCAAAGAGATGTGAGTATTTGAAGGGGTCAATCCTGTAACTTTTAAGTGTGCTACAAGGGGGTAAAATAAAAGATGGCATATGAAAGAACGACCAGTGCTGTCAGACATTGCTTCTATTAGTGACTTAGACTTTGCATCATGTACACTGTGTCTCAAACCTCGAGCCACTGTTATCCATATGTCTAAGTAAAGTGGTTGAACATGTTTGTACAACAAGCTGGTACACGTGAGGAGATTTTCCAGGGGATCACTTGAAGAAAATATAGATTTAAAATATTCACACAGTCCTTGTAAATTGCTGTCTGATTGGGGGGAATTCATAATTATTTGAACCATCATATGGAAGTAGAGTGTTATCAAATATACCATAGGAGAAACCTTATCCATATAAGATATAAAACTGACATTCAGAAATTCTAGGTGTTTATAATTATCAACTGACTGCAACTTGTCAATGTACTTTAGATCTAATGCAAATTTGTATAGTGGAGATCCCAAGATAGAAAGACCTATCTCCTTAGTGACAGCATCTATAAACTGAACCGAAGTAAGATGCAAGTCATAATTTTCACTGCCATCTGCATTCAAATCTTCACATATTCTTTTCAAGAATGTTAGTAAGGAGGTCAAGCACCACATTATACCATCATAATTAGTAGAAGGATTTTCCAAGTCCAGTTTGATTCCTTTCAGAACAAATGTAAATAACTTTAATGCAGCATCATATACAGAGCTTCTATGCACACAGCTGATGGTTACTGTTGATGATTGACAGATAAGAATATAAATCATACTCAGGTAAAAGTCCAGTTGACTGATATCCCATGGCATCCATCTGATAGGGTGTTGCTTCCAAGAGAATTTGCCAGAAACTGAAGGATTTATGTCAGAGTTTCCCGGTCTTACCAGCTTGGTTGACAGGTAGAATGCATCCCCACACTTCCGTGAAATACTATCACTGAGCAGATCAAGGCAAAAATGCCATAAAGAGATGCTCTTGCTATCAGGTCCATTCTGAAAAATTTCTTTGAAAATAGGTTCGATGACCATTTTTGTTATTGATGGTTCATTGACAGAGATATCAAGTTTATGTAACAGATAACACCATGTGTTCAAGCAGGATGACTTCACAGATATATCACATTTATTACCCATGATGCCTACCAATGGAGTCATTATTAGCTTTATGCTTTTGGAAAATCCATTTGCTTGAATGTCACAATTATACTTTCCATATAAATGCTGTTCCTGGACAGAACTCTCCTTAACTGGTGAACTTTTCTCAGAAGTTAACATCAGACAGGGAACAAGAGCATTAATAAGACCTTCCCAGGCAACCTGAAAAAAGGACATTTGAATAGGCCACATAAGCAGCAGTCAAGCAAAGTTAGAAAAAATTATTCCGTGACTTTACATTAGTTTCCAAATGAAAACCGGTTTCTTTAAGCTGCTTTTCTCACTAACTAAATTCATGTCTATCAAAGATATTGAACCACCTAACAATTTACACATATCTGAAATATAATGCAGTAACTCAGAAAGTACCAGTGTAGCAATCTGAACTTGAGGATCAAAATCTGTAAATGTGCGCTCTGGAATTTTTAGCATATCATTTACCAAATGCCTATTCTTCAAAGCATGAGATCCTAGAATGTGAACAAACCATCCCCATGCTCGAATAGCTTGAATTTTCATGCCTCGATCTAGCAAAGCTTTCATCTCATTGAGCAATTCAACCTTCATATCTTTTACAAGCACCTGTGTCAACAGAATAAACAGATGATCAGACTAAAAAGCACATGTCAAACTGCCAGCCTTTACAAACTTGGTCAAATGTAGAGACCAACGTGACAGGCCATGCAAGTGATATCAGATTAAATATAAGCTTTCCAATTTGAATTCAGAAAATTGTCTTCCACAGTAGCATGCAGGCAGCAGTGGTTACAAACCACCACTCCCAAAAAACTTGCCTTCACTCCAAATATTAAAGTAATTTGAGTCCTTTGTCATCTATTTCATGGGCACAAGCAAATAAAGAAAGAAAATCCTTTCAGTTTCTTGTCTTATATTCTTTTACATTTTTACTTTTTGGTACATGACAGCATGGAGGTTTGAACCTATGAACTCCTAAAAACTACCTACATCCCTCACCTTTAGACCACACCTAGTAGCTTGCAGTTTTTTGTCTAGTTCTCTCCTTTCTTTTATTTTCTTCTCAGTTAAATCCATAATTTATTCTATTAGTACTATAAAAGAAAAAGAAAAATAGTAGCAAAGGATGTAATGACTGAACTATCTTATAGCCACAGAAATTTTATACCATGCCACTCAGGGTACAGATTCTAATCATTAAATAAAGTAAACTTCAAACATAAGCAGGCTAGTACCTTGGAGAGATCCTTTAGAGGAGGAATGACTGTAGACCTGATCTTCAGCAGGCATCTCTCTGAAACATCCCTTTCCCTCTTTTCTATGCTCAGAAGTCTTCTATATACTGGAGGAGCCCATATGTGTGATGAGTCTCTCATTTGATCACTTAATTGAGCAGCTAGCTTCATTACAGCCTATCATGGAAAGATTAAAGAATTCAGTATGAAGTATGAACCATGATCCTCTCAATTCACTGAAGCACCATTGAAATATGAAAGGAAATCTACGACCAACATAGCCAGGAACACATAAAAAGAAGCATTCCTTATCAGTCCGGCGTCAGAAGCATAAATTACATGCCAGTATAAAATAGACATTAGAAATATGAAGTATACATCATATACACAAAGTTGTGTTTTCAGATTATGTAGACAACCAGTAGTTCACAATAGTAAATAAAAAGGATGAACTTGGCCGCTTTCAATTAAAATGTTCTAATTAAATTTTAACAGAATATTTGTTTTGTCTTAACTTGCTTTGAAACAAGATTGTTTTCTTGGTCTCTGTTTCAGGTCACCAAAGTAGACATGCAAAGGAATTAGAGAGCACTTTCTTATTAATGTTCCATTTCCACTTTAATTCTTGCTAGTGTGTGCCAAGATAATAGGATGGGCTTGCTTGTACTATGTCTACACCACACTTCTATTAACCCTAAGTTCTGCTTATAAATACACACACTAGGAGCCTAATGAGAAAAGCTAATACATCCCGCATAAACAAAATTTTCTCTTGCAATCCCCTTTTCTCACATTCTCTAGCACATCTTTTCTTTGTTCTACTTTTTAATTTGCCTAGAGAGTACAACTTAATAATAGCTTTTAAGATGCAATAAATATTTTAAAAGAAAATATTGAGAGGATCTCTCACATCACCCTCAGGCTTCAAGTCTCTATCTCTCTCCCTTTTTCTATCTTTTTGAGGAGAGAAATAGAATGAAGACATGATGTCCTCAGGTAAGATTTTCTCAATTAGCCAATGCATAGGTATCAGAATCATCAGACTCATTGATGCACCTGTATGACAGCTGGAAATACATAAGAATTCAGCATACCCTAAAACTCCTCTTCTATATAAAGGGTAGCCTAAAATCTTCTCACATTTTTGTGTCATACAGTTAAATCCCTGGGAATGCTAAACATCTGAGAAGAAAGTAGTGGATTTTAGAAATTGACAAGGCTAATTTCATACTTGCAATTTTCCTTGCCTCATATTGCAGATACTCAAGATAATCCTGAGAAAAGGGACTTGTACCTGCATAGCTTCAAATGTTGTTGATAAGGAACCCATAGGATTGTCCAGCGCATGAACAATTGCCCTCAACAAAGAATGGAAGTGAGTAGCAAGAAATGTTGCACCTAGCTGTTGGACAGATATGCACCATGCTCCTAGATTACAAGCAGACTATAGCAAGAGTTGAGCAAGTTAATGTACATAAACCAAATGCAAGAGGGGGAAAACTATCTAGGAGTACTGATAAAAACTAGTCATGGTGAAAGAATACGAAACTATACCAGATGGAAATTAAAAAAAAAAAAAGATAAAAGTAAAATAAAAGAAAGAATATGACACTAGCCTTCAGCTTTGTGGTTGTGATGAGCTTGGACAGGGACTCCAAAACCAAACTGACGTCATCCACTGTAATAACAAGCGAACATGAGTGTCAGACAAATCATAGTCAGTTGCGAGCCACTTATTCTTCTAAAAACTATGTATAGATTTTCTATGAAGGTGATGCATTTAAAACTTAGTTTGGTAGTAAACTCTAGGCCAAGGTGCATAACACGTTTCAACGCCACAAATTGAAAAAGAAATGAAGTTAATACAACAATAAAGCATGCTAACTAGCACATTGGACCGGCCCCTAGCCAACACACCAGTTGAATAGAGATTGACACTGAAGGGTCCAATATATAGAATTTAGACATCGTTCCATAATTGAGGAAGGAACAGCATAAAATCCAAATATCAAAATGTATGCACTTTAATTGGTAAGTTTGATCCACAATACAATTTCAGAATAATTATATACCAGTGAACCCAGATACCTCGAAGCGTGGTCACAATGGAGGGGTGATAAATCATGAAGCCCAAACTCTTTAACGCCTGTGCAGCTCTAGTAGGCAAAACAATAAAATAAAAATGATATTACCCTTAATTCCCAGCCAACCAAATCAGTATACGAACCGAAAGCAAAACTATAGATCATTTTTCTCATAAAAAAAATCATCAGACATTTCCTAAAAAACCAAAGCGAAAAAATCATGTAAATAATATAGAGACTATAGAAGGAACCAGACAAGCTCGAAGCTCACATTTCTTCATCGTCATCTGAGACATCGGAAACTATCAAAGAAATTAGCATCTGAGAAGATTCAGCCAGAGATTGGATAGAGGAGGGATCGTCGCCGGAATGTCGTTGGAAATGCAGGAGAGTCGAATAGCCGAAGGACTTGTTCGATTTGTTAGCGGAAGAAATTAGGGATCTGATTTGGTGGAGCTCATCTGAGATGCAAGACATAGTTGAAGGATTTGTAAATGTGGAACGAGAAAGGAGAGCTGCATAAACCCTACTCTAGTCTCCACTCCAGTTCGGGAGACCGGAGCTTCGCGCCAAGAACCGCTGTCAGGTATCAAGGTTTTGCGTTTTTCTTTAAAAATTTGAAAAATAAAATAAAGAGTCCGTCTATGTTACGTTTTTTAACCTAAATTTCCCATTTTTTTAAAAATTTAGATTAACTTTTTAATATTTTATAATTTAAATACATATAAATTTAATTTAATTATTAAAAATAATTTTTAGTTGACTAAAAAATTTACTATAATTTATGCAAAATACTATTGATGTTTGTTTAATACTCTAGTCACTATTTATGAATACATATGCATGCAGTCCACGATATAACTTTGTCTAATTATCATTATCTATTTTGTATAATTTGTATTCTCTGTATTTATAAAAAAATTGCATAATATGAATTAAAAAAAAAAGTGCAAAAACACATCTGATTGTAGAATTTTATAATTGCCTTGTGAAATATTATATCTACCTTGTGAGCAATTCCATTTACAAAATATTAAATTCAAATTCTACAATTTATTTGCCATAAATATCATTCCTTTTTTTTTTTTTTGTCTTTCCTGAAAATAGAGGAAGCTGGCCCAGAAAATTACTTTCCGGAGAACAAAAATTTAACTCTTAGCCTCCACCACTGGTGAGGTGTTCAACACCATTGCAGTTACTTCAAGGCTTTTTTTTGGAAATCCAACAGTACGAGGGTTTAAAAGGGGGTGCAACACACAACTTTCAGGAGATCCACTATTCTAGTATTGCTCTCTCCCAATCTTGCTTAACTGTAAAGTTAGGTTGAAATGATGTCAACAATTCCACATTCAAGTTTTAATTATTATCACATTCCAACGATCAATCTTTAGCATCTAGAAACATAAGGTACACTAGAAACTAAGTATTCACGTCCAACCATCCAAATCGTCACTGAAATGGTACAAATATAGCCTAATGAAGAACTAGGATTTCTAAAGCATATAAAATACGCACCCTACCATCATACAGACTACAGTAACCTACAATCTAGAATTCCATTTTCACAGGTGCATTTGAAGCTTCTGCCGCTCCATGCTGCATCCAGTCCTTGGCACATACAAGGGCCTCCACTGTCTCTGGTCGCAAGGAACTACGGTATTGATCCATCTCCTTACTTTTCGTGTGGAAGAGAGAGTCAGGAGGAACGGTAGATACTGGAACTGACAGTATATCCCGGGCCATTTTGGAAAGAGTTGGGTACTTGATTTTGTTTAGCTTCCACCAACCTAATACGTCAAAGTCTGGAACACGTGGCAGGAGTGATTCTTCCAGATACTGATCTAACTCTGATTTCATCTGTTGGCTTGTAGTTTCCATGATGTAGACATCAAAATCTGTAAGGCCGTTATCTGACAATAGAGTTCCTCCTGGGGATTCCTCAATCTTAGCATGGCTTCCAGCACTTCCATCTTCTGCATAAGCTGGCGTTAGAGGGAGGGGAAGGGCCACATACTCATGAAACAGCTCGTGAATTCCATCGTCAACAATCTTGACATACGCATGGGCATCCTCGCCATAGATTTTTGAGAAACTGAACTCAACAAGCTTCATCTTGAATCGAGGATCCATGACAACTGCTATAGCCAGAACCAGACTACAATCTCTCCAGTACTTATCAATTTTTTCCTGCATAATTTTAGTTAGGTTGCTAATGAATGGATCCTCACTCACAACTGTACGGGCTAGATCTAACTGCAGTTTCCAAACTTCATGAAAGAAGGTAATGGCAGTGGGATGGGTTGTTGTGGTAAGAATGTTAACTGCATCAAAAAGGGGTTTCAGGTAAGTGCAAAGGGTCTCAGCCAGCTTCCAATCTTGCATAGATGGGGCTCCCTTGTAATCAGGATCAGAAGTATCCAAACAGGAAAAAACTTCCTTCAACTCAGACGCCGCCACCAGCATCTGATAGGTTGTATTCCACTGAGTCTGGTCATCAATAAACAGTGTCCTTTCACTTGGCACTTGAAGTTGCTGCTTGAGCTCCAGGAATTTTTCCTCATGTGATTCTGATGTCTTAACATATTTTACACTATCCCGGATTTTCTTTACTATGTCTAGAGCTGACCCCAATAAATCCTTTGCAACATTGCTTAAAGTGCGGGCAATGCAATTCCCAATTAGCAACTGACCATTGAGGACAAGTGGATTCTTCACAGAGAGTAAAGGTCTGAGATTTTCAAGAGCAACATCACTCAGTACCAGATTAGACGTGATGGAAAATAGCCTGCCCTCCAAATTCCAATCAGAAAGGCAAGCAGCTACAGCATGGCTGAGAGCAGTGTCTGAATCAGGGTATGGTTCCATGACAACATTCAGAATACGCCTCTGCAACTTCCAATCACTATCAACAAAATGTCCAGTAATAAATACATAACCCACCGACTGACTTGATGTCCACATGTCCAGTGTCAGACAAACACGTCCTGGCAATCCCTCAAAATACTTCATAAGATTTTGCTTTTCCATAAGGTAAGTTGCCACACAATCTCCTTGGACAGTGTTAAAGGTCACCATGTTGAACTGGGGCTGCAGATTTTGCACAAATGCAACAAATCCTGGATGCTCAACCATATGAAGTGGGTAATCATGCATGATAATCATCCTAGCAATCTCTTGGCGGCAACGATCTTGATCAAAGATGACGTACGGAGTGCTAGGGGTTCTATAACGTCGTTTGGGTGTATCACTAGCACCACCAGCTCCACTTCCCCGGGAACGTGGAGTATATGGCGTTGACTGATTCTGCTCCTGGTTACGCAGAAGAGCTGGGCAGGTCCCCTTGGCAATGTGGCGTTTGAGGTGACTGGTACCGGCAACTTTTGAACCTGTACTATAGGCAAAACTTTGTTTGCATTGTTTGCAGCAAGCCCTTCTACATCCAGCACTGACTGTTTCTATGGTAAAGTGTTCCCATACTATAGACTTCTTTTTCCTTCGCTTGTTTGGCTGAGTTTCCGGGGTATGTTCCTCATTGATTGGCTGTATTTCAGCATTGACTATCTCATAGCTGGGTATAGTTTCAGAAGTAGCTATCTCATAGTGTGTTTGAGAATTGACTAGTTGATTGCTGTGCAATGGTTCACTGTTTGCCAGCTCATAATGAGCCAACATTTGGGAATTGGCTAACTGATCATGTGACAATGCTTCAGTGTTAGCCAGCTGATTGTTGGAGAGTGCCTCAGAGTGGGCTAGATGATTGTTCGACAGTGTTTCAAAAAGGGCCAGTTGATTGTGAGC
The DNA here is from genome assembly GCA_037013595.1 of Dicorynia guianensis. Classification (NCBI taxonomy): domain Eukaryota; kingdom Viridiplantae; phylum Streptophyta; class Magnoliopsida; order Fabales; family Fabaceae; genus Dicorynia; species Dicorynia guianensis. The sequence continues at coordinate 27,054,564 of JASUAB010000015.1, forward strand.
TATTGGCTTGGTATCTCTGAGCTGATTGTCTGGCAGTGGTTCAGATTGCGGCAGCGGTGCAGAATGAGGTAGGGACTCTGTAGGAGGAAGCTGATTTTCAGAGAAAATGTTATGATCACTGAACTGATTGCCATGAAAAGTTTCTGAATGGGAGAGCTGATTATCAGGATGTGTAGTAGAGTTGGCCACTTCATTTTCAGGCAGTGCTTCAGACATTACCACCTCATTGATGGGCTGTGATTGAGGCATAACAACCTCAATGCTGGGCTGCATTTGAGGCATGAGCATCTCATTGCCAGGCTGCATTTCAGAGATGACAACGTCATTGCCGGGCTGTGTTTCAGACATGACAACGTCATTGCTGGGCTGCGTTTCAGACATGACAACCTCACTGCCAGGCTGAGTTTCAGATATGACCACCTCATTGCCGGGCTCTGTTTCAGTCATCACCGCCTCATTGCTGGGCTGCATTTCTGATAAGACCACTTCACTGCTGTTCTGCGTTTCCAAATTGGCCAGTCCATTGTTTGCCAATGCCTCAGAATTGACCAGCTCATTATTGGATGATTCCTCAGGGGTAGACTTTTTGTCAAAAGGAAATTCAGAACTAGCCAGCTGATCGCCAGGTGGTGCTTCAGAATTAACCAACTGATTGGTATGTGGTGCTTCAGAATCAACCTGCTCATTGTTAGGTGGGACCTCAGAATTTGCATGCTCATTGTTGGATTGTGACTTGGATTTCACTGGCTGATCATTTACAGGTTCGTCAGAGTTGGCCGACTCATCATTGGGCAATATCACAGCATTAAATTCCTCACTAGTAGGCTGGGTTTCAGATGCGGGAAGTCCATTTATAGGCAGCGTTTTGGTATTGGACAGATCGGTATCGAGCTGAGACTCAGAATTTGCCACATTACTGTCAGGCCAAGTTTCAGAACTTGCCAGATCATTGCTAAGTTGGGCATCAGTACTCACTCGCTCAATTTTCACATCGAGGGTTGTCACTTTGTCTTCTTCAAGAGTTGCCATCTTGTCCTGAAAGTATCTTCCTGTTTTACCCAACAGAAACAGCTACTAAATAACAGTCAATAATAACTGAAAGAACATCTTCCAGACATGAGATATATATTAAGTAGACTAACACAGCAATCCAGAAATGTGCAGTAGTGCATGAGGTATCAACGCAAAAAACATGCAAAATATACAGAAATTAAATGAACACATAGGGAAATGCACATAATTATTTCCATGACCCATTTAGTAAAAAAACAGGACATCATATAAATAACTCAATTCCAAACCACATCACGAACCCATGCTAGTAGAGACAAAGTGTTAAGAGTAAAAAAGACAGGAATGAAGCATGTTGCACAAACTATAACAAAACGGATGAATTGTTTGAAAGCGCTGCACTTAGCATTCTTACTTTACTAACACATTAACAGTGTAATGATACCTTCTCATCTTATGACAGGCAAGTATGGCACAGTTGAGTAAATTGTAATCATTATTCATGAACAGTTTCTAAGTACCGAAAAAGTTTTATCTACAAGGCCCAAGAGGAGTGCCCATAGCAGTGAACTGCAGTCTGCAGGCATCATATTAAGCCTATCTATGCATGTAGATCGCTTTTCGTTTGCTATACTCACTTCACGAAACAAATTCAACAATAAGCCAGGTATCAAGTGACATCGGCATCTGGATGTAAACCCAAAGACGACTTGGGCCCACAATTGGGTCGGGTCGGCCCAACTCAGTCAGAATATGAACAAAACAACCCAACAGTTTATTTGAAGGGGTTCATAAGAGATTTACGATCAAGGACGACGGGAATACCAACAAAGCCCGCAGAAACCATGGTGGTACTTCAGTTCTTTCGATGGGCTAGCACTGGTGAAAATAAATAAATAAATAAAACCCGCAATCGGGAGATCGATCGAAGCTCCGGAGATTGAGCCCAGATCGTAAAAACCCGAATAAAATTCGAACGATTTATTTCAATCTTAACCAAATCCAGTTATTCGCTGTGACTAAACAATAAACGGAAATGAACCACACCCACCATCGCGAATACAATTCAAATCATAGCCCAAAAAAAATTGGAACAATTAGTAGCAAAATATGAAAGATTCACAGAAGAAACTAGACTAACAAAAGCTTTGACTGACAACAGAACTCGACAACGCGAAAGTTAGGATTAGGGTTAGGGATTTACCAGCTACGTCAACGGTAAGCAACGGTGACTATGGCGATCCGTGGGGTGGTATGAGGAAGCCGGGAAACCGAGCTTCAGCGGTCCCCGGGGACAGATCTAGGGTTTCGCAGATCCGAGGAGAAAGAGAGACGGGGAGGGAGGGAGATAGAGATTGGGCTTGGCAACGAACCCGTGAAGCTAATTGGACCTTTCCAGGCAGCTAGCTACAATGGCTGGGACTGGCTTGGGAGATAAGGTTCTGATATGAACTGGAAAAGATTAAAAATAGGGCATCGCTTTTGGATTCGGAATTTGGACTCTAAGGTCCATTATTATTATTTATTGATATATTTTTTTTGTTTTTGTTTGAAGAATTTCGGCTTTTCTTTCTTTGTTTTACCGAATCGGAACGGACCACAAAGCCCACCCCACCACACCCCCTTTTAGAAGGAGGAGCCGTCTTTTACTTTGTCTCCGGCTCGGCACCCGTACGTGTAGGGCGCGCGAGTCAGTAGCCCATCCACCGAACGCAGTGGACTATTAATCAAACAACTGGGGGCAGGGACCCCCCTCCCAGTTTTGGTTGCTTTTCTTTGGAGAATTTTTAGCCCAATGATGTCCATATTCTCTTGATGCTTCCTCTGAGCCTCTGATCCAATTACTTTCTCTCACTGCATTCTAATTTTTATCTTAAGTATTAATATTATACAAATTAAAACAGTTCAAATTCTATACAATCTCTCTTTTCTATTTCTTTTTCTTCTAAATTATTGTTTTTAATTATATTTTTATTTGTATATCATTTTTATGTACAATTAAAATTATCCTTTATCTCTACCTCTTACTCTCGAAAAATAAGTATTTTAAATTTGACTTTGATTCAAAGTCTTCTTTCTCCATGACCAACCAAAAAAAAAAAATCAAAAATTAGTCTAACAAAACATAAAATCAGTCATATTTATCAAAAAAATAAATGTTTTCTAAAAAAAATAGCAAAAATATTTGAAGTCCTCCTAATTAGAGAGTTATATTTCATTAAATTAGGAATTGTAATTTTTTATGGGGTATCTTTTGAATTTTGAAAAAAAAAAAAAGTGATAAGCTAATATGGGTTTAGAACCAAGATTAGTAGAAGCCCAAGCTGGACCTTGACGTTGGCTTATGGTTTTCGATTGGTTTCAAAAAGAGAGAAGGCAAGGGAAGAAGATGGCTTCGGCTCCCCGGCCCCCAACCTTCGCCGTGGTCAATCAGTTTGTCTGGTTCGGGAAAGATGGGTTCAAGAAAACCCTTTTAGTGTCTATGGAAACTCGTACATGGGCTAGGCCGCTTAAGGTTTGTAGTGTAGAAATCTAATTCGTAGCCATTGGGCTAAGGGTAAATTTGGTTAGGGTACTCACCAAGTAATTATGGACAAATTTATGACTTTTGGAAATAGTTTTATTATTTTTATAAATTAAATATTATTTTATATTTATTTAAAATTAGATATTATTAAATTTATAAAATTTTACAATTTAACTTACAAGATTTAAAATTTTATCTTTATTTTTTAAATATTTTTTCACAGATTTTGACGAAAATTTCATAATAAACTAGGATAATTATTAAATTAACTGAATTTTAAGAAAATTAAATTAATTTAATAATTTAAATTTTACTAAAAGAGGATAGTGGATGAGGGGACTGTATCTTTCTATTCGTTGATTTGAGAAGGCAAACGTTAGGACGAATGAGACCCAAATCCCCCACCCTCCCAAGGAAAAAGGTGAAGAAACTTTTGATGTGAAAAAATCAAGGTTAACTTGCTCAAAAAAAATAAGGCTACGTTCGAATTTTGAGGTCAAAGTTGTGCAACTCGAATTTATTTGAAATGTACTTTTGAGAAAAAATAGGTCACATTGTTCCCACTTGCATGGAGCTGTTGTTATAGACATTAGAAGCTTGAACAATCATGATTGGATTGTTGGTATTACTCACTCTTAGGGAAGGAAACTAATTAATTTGCTGAGCATCTTGCTAATGCAAGCGCGCCGCAAGCCATGGATCTTGTAACTTGGGAGCGCTCTCCCTCTTCTAGCATACATGTTGGTTATGAACATGCCAACACATGTTGTTACATTTATGCCGAACGATTTGACTAGTTAAGTAAACTGTTGACTTATATACAAAGAAAAATTGTTCTTAGGTATAAAAATGAAACGTATATATTCAGTGTAAAAATTGTTGAATTGATTCAATTTTATAATTTAATATATATTTAAAAATTTTAATAATTTAAATAATGTGAAATAAAAATTATATTAAAATTAAGATATAATAATAAAGGGATGGTTATATACATAAAATTGAGCTATTTGGACAAAATGGTACACATACAAAGTGTGTACAAAAAGATTACAATTAATTGACTGGATGGAATCCGAGTGGGTCACATTCAACCAATCAATGGTTGTAATCTCTTTTAGTACACTTTAAGTGTGCACATTTATGGTAAAATAGAATTTTCTTATAATATGCAAACTACATATACTTGGCTTAAGTTGCCAATTGTTCATTAAATTCAACCAAAACCTAAATTTGAATAAAAATATAAGTTTAAACATGGATTTAAATTATAAATTAACATAAAATTTTTTATTTAAAAATTTTTAATTATTAAAATAATTATAAATTTACAAAATTTTTTATTCTAAAAATAATTGTTTTCATTACCTTATTTTAATTTTGATTCTATTCTTTTTTTTTAAAATTTATTTAAAACAACATTGGGTTGACGCTGACAGGGGCGAGACAAAATAAACTCATATTTTTTAAATTGAAATTTTTTTAACTTAATTTTTAAGGCAATTTTAGATGAGTTAACTAATCTAACCAAAATTAATAACCGTACGTTAGTGGGTGGTGTCAGTCATACACTGACAAAAGAGTACATGCATTTTCATGCAAGTTTGGATAAACTTGTACACGTGCGTTACACCGCCCCGGATGCCCCTTCCGTGCTGGTCCAGGCTCCGGGCCAACCGGTCATTTGCCAACCCAACACAAACCAAAGTAGAGAAAACGAACGACTTTGTTTCCAAATTCCAAATAACAACACTTATTCATGTTTTGCTAAATTTGTCAGAATCTATAATCTGAATTAATTGCGTTTACTTTTAACCCCTTCTGATCCAAAGATGAACGTATGAAATTGACGCACGTTGGTAAAGGTTATTATTATTATAAAAATTATTATTCTTATTATTTATTATTTATTTTCTCAAAATAAGTGTCCAAAAACAAATAGATGAAGAAGTTGGCTAATTGCTTACACCCATCCATGTATTGGTTCAATTAAAAAAAAAAAATGTAGCGTACAATATCTTTTTGGATATGAAAGTCTAGAAATTTAAAAAAATCACCTATATTTGCATAAAAAAAAAGTGAATGAAAAAATAATTACAAATTTTATTGATTTTTTTTTTTTGGTAACAATCGAGGTTTTGAACCCACGAAAACCCAAGGGAAAATATTTATTTTGGGTAAAATTTAAAAGGGAAAAAGAAAAGATGGCATAATGATAAGATAATTTGGATCTCTAATGATTTTAAAGAGATAGAGACAACAAGAAGTGTTTTTTATTGAAAGTCATACATTTGTTTCTAATTAATTTTTAAATTTTGATTTTTAAAGTGCAGATCCATACCGTATTAGTGTTTTTTTTTATTTTTTAAAATATTTTCTTACTCTTTAGGTAAAAGTTTAACTTTTTTATGGAGTAAACACTTTATAATAAAACTTATTTTAAAATTAAATTTATATTATTAAACTACTAAAATTTTTTTAAAATAGTTAATTTTTTCTGCTCCAATTCCTTGTATTCAACAATATTACATTTACAAACTTAATCCACACTTTTCCTACACTTTTTTTATCTTACCCATCCATATTTTTTGTCCATTTTTTATTTCATTTTTTTATTCTCATTCTAAATTCCACAAAATAAACGTAGTCCAAGTTACAGCTGTAAATAGGGTAAGCTGAACATTTCTGCCTTGTATTAATGTTATATCAAATGAAATTAGATCAGATAAAGCAAAAAGAAAGGTAAAGCCAGAGTGAGATTGGGCAAGACTAGTGTGTGACAGCTAATTACGAGTACCAAAACAACACCACCCGATCCCACCATGCTATTGCTAACGAGTGTGCAATCCAGTGAGTGAATGTTTGGTTGGAGAGAAATGGATAAGAATGGGAGGAAAATTTTTTATTTAATTCAAATTTTTTGAGGGTTGAGGAGGAAAAATAAAGTATTTAAAATTATTTTGTTTTAATTTTTTTTAAAAATTTAAACAAATAAAAAAATTATTAAAAATTTTAAATTATGATAATTAAATGAATTAAATTATTTTTAATTATTTTTTTAATTTTAATATTATCTTCATCTGTATAATTTAATAATTGTTTTTTTAAAATATAATATTATATTATTTTTAATTAAAATCTCTCTCCTTCTTAATCAAACTTAAAAAAAATATTTTTCCACCCCTTCCCATATACCAAGCAGGGACAAAAAAATAATTTTTCTCTATCTACCCAAAAAAAATAATAATAATTTTTTCTTCCCCATCATTCTTCTCGTTTGAATTAATCACTCCTTTAAATTCTATTTTGCTAGATGGCCACGCCAATGCCAACTTGAATGGGCTGGACTTCGATGTAACCCACCATCATGACCCGATTTGCTCAGTAACTTTCCGTCGTGTTGCGTGTTTTCTTTGTGTTTTTTTAAAAAAAGCTTTCTAGAAGTAAAAGTAGATTACAAAATGTTTATTAAAGACAAGATGAGTTGTTAGATTAATACATTTTTAAAATTATATTTAATAAAATATTATTTTATTATAAATTTATATTATCTCAAAGGTATTGTTTGTAATCTTTATTATTTTGTGTTTTAATAAAAGATAATTTAAGTTTTACAAAATTTTTTGCGTTTAATATTTTTAAATATTAAATAAAACATCAACTGTTTTAACTATAAAATTATAATAAATATTTTTTAAAAAAAGTTTACATTCTTAAATAAAATGTGACATTTTTGGATTAAAATAAATGTTGTTTTAAAAGTTTTATTTATTAAAATATTATTCTATTATAAATTCATATATTTAAAAATCTAAACAATATTTTAATAAAAATAAACTCAAAAATATTATCTTTTATTTTTATTATTAATTACGTGTCCTATTAAAAAACATATTCAAGTTTTGCAAATTTTTAACTTTAAATAATAATTTATGTTTCTTAAAAACTGTTATTTTATGATTAATTTATTAAATTCACGTACAATGATGCGTGTAACTTCTAATTTTTTTAAATAAAGTTTTCTTACTACTTACACATTAATGCGTTATATATAATGACAACAAAAGTTATAAATAAAGATTAATTCCTATCAATATAGTATAGTGAAATCATAACAATCCATCTCTACTTATGTGTTATGTTTTCATCGTATGATGTACTCATGGGCACAAGCAAAGAAAGAAACAAAAGCCTAGCAGTTTCTTGTCTTATATTATTTTTCTTTTTTATTTTTTCGCACATCACAGCTCAGAGGTTTGAACCTATGAACTCCTAAAAAGTACTTAAATTCCTCACCTTTAGACCACAACTAGCCATAGTAAATTTATGCCATGCCACTCGGGGTACAGATTCTAGTCATTAAATAAAGTAAACCTCGATCATAAGCAGGCTAGTACCTTGGAGAGATCCTTTAGAGGAGGAATCACTGTAGACCTGATCTTCAACAGGCATCTCTCTGAAGCATCCCCTTCCCTCTTCTCTATGCTGAGAAGTCTTCTGTATATTGGAGAAGCCCATATGTGTGATGAGTCTCTCATTTGATCACTTAATTGAGCAGCTAGCTTCATTACAGCCTATGATGGAAAGATTAAAGAATTCAGTATGAAGTATGAACCGTGATCCTCCCAACTCACTGAAACACAAATGAAATATGAAAGGAAATCTATGACTAACATAGCCAGGAATACATAAAAGAACATTCCTCATCAGTAAGCATAAATTACATGCTAGTATAAAATAGACATTGGTAATATGAAGTATATAACATATGCCCAAAGTTGTGTTTTCAAGATTATGTAGACAACCCGTACTACACAAGATTGTTTTCTTGGCCTCTGTCTCAGGTCAACATAGTAGACATGCAAAGGAATTAGAGAGCACTTTCTTATTAATGTTCCATTTCCACTTTAATTTTTGCTAGTGTGTGCCAAGATAATAGGCTGGGATTGGTTGTACTATGTCTGCACTACACTTCTATTAACCCTAAGTTCTGCATATAAACAAAATTTTCTCTTTCAATCCCCTTTTCTCACATTCTCTAACACATCTTTTCTTTATTCTACTTCTTTGTTTGCCTAGAGATTATACCTTAATAATAGCTTTTAAGATGCAATACATATTTTGAAAGAAAATTTTTAGAGGACCTCTCACATAACCCTCAGACTTCAAGTCTCTCTATCTCTCTCCTTTTTTCTTTCGTTTTAAGGAGAGAAATAGAATGAAGACATGATGCCCTCAGGTAAGAAATTCTCAATTAGCCAATGCACAGGCATCAGAGTCATCAGACTCCTTGATACACCTATATGACAGCTGGAAATAAATAAGAATTCAGCATAACCTTAAACTCCTCTTCTATATAAAGGGTAGCCTAAAATCTTCTCACTTTTCTGTTTCATACAGTTAAATCCCTGGGAATGCTAAACATCTGAGAAGAAAGTAGTGGATTTTAGAAATTGACAAGGATAATTTCATACTTGCAACTTTCCTTGCCTTATTGCAGATACCCAAGATAATCCCGAGAAAAAGGACCTGTACCTGCATAGCTTCAAATGTTGTTGATAAGAAACCCATAGGATTGCCCAGCGCATGAACAATTGCCCGCAAAAAATAATGGAAGTGAGTAGCAAGAAATGTTGCACCTAACTGCTGGACGGATATGCACCATGCTCCTAAATTACAAGCAGACTATAGCAAGAGTTGAGCAAGTTAATTTACATAAACCAAATGCAAGAGGGGGAAAATTATGTAGGACCACTGATAAAAACCGGTCATAGTGAAAGAATACGAAACTATACCAGACCAAAAAAAAGATAAAAGGAAAATAAAAGAAAGAATATGATACTAGCCTCCAGCTTTGTGGTTGTGATGAGTTTGAACAGGGACTCCAAAACCAAACTGACATCATCCACTGTAATAACAAGCAAAAATAAGCGTCATCCCACTTATTCATCTAAAAACTATGTAGAGATTTTCTATGAAGGTGATGCATTTAAAACCTAGTTGGGTAGTAAACTCTATGCCAAAGTGCGTAACACGTTTCAATGCCAGAAATTGAAAAAGAAATGATGTTAATACAACAATAAAGCATACTAACTAGTGCATTGGACCGGCCACTAGCCAACACACCATTTGAATAGAGATTGACACTGAAGGGACCAATATATAGAACTTAGACATCGTTCCATAACTGAGGAAGGAACAACAGCATAAAATCCCAATATGAAAATGTATGTACTTTAATTGGTAAGTTTAAATTACAATGCAATTTCAGAATAATTATATACCGGTGAACCCAGACACCTCGAAGGGTAGTCACTGTGGAGGGGTGATAAATCATGAAGCCCAAACTCTTTAACGCCTGTGCAGCTCTAGTAGGCAAAACAATATAATAAAAAAATATTACCCCTTATTCCCAGCCAACCAAATTAGTATACGAACTGAAAGCAAAACCGATAGTTCTAGTAGCCTCCGTTTGATAGCCGCTCGGGATGTAGACATTCCCAAAAAAACCAAAAAGAAAAAATCATGTAAATAATATAGAGACTAGAGAAGGAACAAGACAAACTCGAAGGTCACATTTCTTCATCGTCATCTGAGACATCGGAAGCTGTCAAAGAAATTAGCATCTGAGAAGATTCAGCCAGAGATTGGATAGAGGAAGGATCGTCGCCAGAATGTTGCTGGAAATGCAGGAGCGTCGAATAGCCCAAGGACTTGTTCGATTTGTTATCGGAAGAAATTAGGGATCTGATTTGGTGCAGCTCATCTGAGATACAAGACATAGTTGAAGGATTTGTAAAAGTGGAACGAGAAAGGAGAGCTGAATAAACCCTACTCTAGTCTCCACTCCAATTCGGTGAGACTGGAGCCACTTTCGCGCCAAGACCCGCGGTCAAGCGTCATGGTTTTGCGTTCTTCTTTAAAAATTTGAAAAATAAGTAGGGTCCCTCTGTGTTTCCTTTTTTTTACCTAAATGCCCTTTTTTTTTAATTTAGAGTAATTTTATTATCTTTTATAAATGTAATATATATAAATTTAATTTATTATAAATTATAAATATAATTTTTGGTTGAATAACAAATTTATTATATTTATAAAAATATATTGCTCGTCTAATACTCTTGTCACTATCTACCATTACACATAACTTCGTTTAATTATCATTATTTATTTTATATAATTTACATTCTCTGTATTTATAAAAAGAATTGTATATTATGAATTAGAAAATAAATAAATGCAAAAAAATCTGATGGAAAAATTTTATAATTGCCTTGTGATATATTTTATCTACCCTGTGAGCAATTCCTTTTACAAAATATAAAATTCAAATCCTACAATTTATATGCAATAATCAACAATTAAACAGATTAATTCTCTCATCCTCGTACCATTTCTCTGTTTTTTGTTTTTTTTTTTTTTGAAGAAGGAGAAAGGAGACTCGGAAAATTACTTTCCGGAGAACAAAAATTGAACTCGTATCGTCGATGAGGAGTTCAACACCATTGCAGTTACAGTATTACGGGTTAAAAAGAGTGTGCACCACAACTTTCAAGAGATCAACTATTCTAGTATTGCTCTTTCCCGATCATGCTTAACTCAAAAGTTAAGATGAAATGATGTCTGCAATTCCACATTCAGGTTTTAATTATTATCACATTCCACGATCAATCTTTAGCATCTAGAAACAGAAGGTACACTAAAAACTAGGTGTGCACGTCCAACCATCCAAATCGTCACTGAAATGATACAAATATAGCCTAACAGAGAACTAGGATTTCTAAAGCATATAAAATACCCACCCTACCATCATACAGACTACAATAACCTACAATCTAGAATTCCATTTTCACAAGTGCATTTGAAGCTTCTGCCGCTCCATGCTGCATCCAGTCCTTGGCACATACAAGGGCCTCCACTGTCTCTGGTCGCAAGGAACTGCGGTATTGATCCACCTCCTTACTTTTCGTGTGGAAGACAGAGTCAGGAGGAACGGTGGATACTGGAACTGACAGTATATCCCGGGTCATTTTGGAAAGAGTTGGGTACTTGATTTTGTTTAGCTTCCACCAACCTAATACGTCAAAGTCCGGAACACGTGGTAAGAGTGATTCTTCCAGATACTGATCGAGCTCTGATTTCATCTGTTGGCTTGTAGTTTCCATGATGTAGACATCAAAATCTGTCAGGCCGTTTTCTGACAAAAGAGTTCCTCCTGGGGATTCCTCAATCTTAACATGGCTTCCAGTACTTCCATCTTCTGCATAAGCTGGCGTTAGAGGGAGAGGAAGGGCAACATACTCATGAAACAGCTCGTGTATTCCATCGTCAACAACCTTGACATACGCATGGGCATCCTCGCCATAGACTTTTGAGAAACTGAACTCAACAAGCTTCATCTTGAATCGAGGATCCATGACTACTGCTATAGCCAGAACCAGACTACAATCTCTCCAGTACTTATCAATTTTTTCCTGCATAATTTTAGTCAGGTTGCTGATGAATGGATCCTCACTCACAACTGCACGGGCCAGATCTAACTGCAGTTTCCAAACTTCATGAAAGAAAGTAATAGCAGTGGGATGGGTTGTTGTGGTAAGAATGTTTACTGCATCAAAAAGGGGTTTCAAGAAAGTGCAAAGGGTCTCAGCCAGCTTCCAATCTTGCATAGATGGGGCTCCCTTGTAATCAGGATCAGAAGTATCCAGACAGGAAAAAACTTCCCTCAACTCAGACGCTGCCACCAGCATTTGATAGGTTGTATTCCACTGAGTCTGGTCATCAATAAACAGGGTCCTTTCACTTGGCACCTGAAGTTGCTGCTTGAGCTCCAGGAATTTTTCCTCATGTGATTCTGATGTCTTAACATATTTTACACTATCCCGGATTTTCTTGACTATGCCTTGAGCTGACCCCAATAAATCCTTTGCAACATTGCTTAAAGTGCGGGCAATGCAATTCCCAATTAGCAACTGACCATTGAGGACAAGAGGATTCTTAACAGAGAGTAAAGGTCTGAGATTTTCAAGAGCAACATCGCTCAGTACCAGATTAGAAGTGATAGAAAATAGCCTGCCCTCCAAATTCCAATCAGAAAGGCAAGCAGCTACAGCATGGCTGAGAGCAGTGTCTGAATCAGGGTATGGTTCCATGACAACATTCAGAATACGCCTCTGCAACTTCCAATCACTATCAACAAAATGTCCAGTAATAAATACATAACCCACCGACTGGCTTGATGTCCACATGTCTAGTGTCAGACAAACTCGTCCTGGCAATCCCTCAAAATACTTCATAAGATTTTGCTTTTCCATAAGGTAAGTTGCCACACAATCTCCTTGGACAGTGTTAAAGGTCACCATGTTGAACTGGGGCTGCAGATTTTGCACAAATGCAACAAATCCTGGATGCTCAACTATATGAAGTGGGTAATCATGCATAATAATCATCCTAGCAATCTCTTGGCGGCAACGATCTTGATCAAAGATGACATAAGGAGTGCTAGGGGATCTATAACGTCGTTTAGGTGTATCACTAGCACCACCAGCTCCACTTCCCCGGGAACGTGGAGTATATGGCGTTGACTGATTCTGCTCCTGGTTACGCAGAAGAGCTGGGCAGGTCCCCTTGGCAATGTGGCGTTTGAGGTGACTGGTACCGGCAACTTTCGAACCTGTACTATAGGCAAAACTTTGCTTGCATTGCTTGCAGCAAGCTCTTCTACAGCCAGCACTGACTGTTTCTATGGTGAAGTGTTCCCATACTATAGACTTCTTTTTCCTTCGCTTGTTTGGCTGAGTTTCTGGGGTATGTTCCTCATTGATTGGCTGTGTTTCAGCATTGACTATTTCATAGCTGGGTATAGTGTCAGAAGTAGCTATCTCATAGTGTGTTTGAGAATTGACTAGTTGATTGCTGTGCAATGGTTCACTGTTTGCCAGCTCATAGTGAGCCAACATTTGGGAATTGGCTAACTGATCATGTGACAATACTTCAGTGTTAGCCAGCTGATTGTTGGAGAGTGCCTCAGAGTGGGCTAGATTATTGTTCGACAGTGTTTCAAAATGGGCCAGTTGATTGTGAGCTACTGGCTTGGTGTCTGCGAGCTGATTGTCTGGCAGTGGTTCAGAATGAGGTAGCAGTGCAGAATGAGGTAGCGACTCAGTATGAGGAAGCTGATTTTCAGAGAAAATGTTGTTATCACTGAACTGATTGCCATGAAGAGTTTCGGAATGGGAGAGCTGATTATCAGGATGTGTAGTAGAGTTGGCCAATTCATTTTCAGGCAGTGCTTCAGACATGACCACCTCATTGCTGGGCTGCATTTGAGGCATGAGCATCTCATTGCCAGCCTGAGTTTCAGAGATGACGACCTCATTGCTGGGATGCATTTCAGACATGACAACCTCAGTGCCAGGCTGAGTTCCAGACGTGACCACCTCATTGCTGGGCACTGTTTCAGTCATCACCACCTCGTTGCTGGGCTCCATTTCTGATAAGACCACTTCAGTGCTGTTCCGCATTTCCGAATTGGCCAGACCATTGTTTGCCAGTGCCTCAGAATTGACCAGCTTGTTATTGGATGGTTCCTCAGGGGTGGACTTTTTGTCAGAAGGAAATTCAGAACTAGCCAGCTGATTGCCAGGTGGTGCTTCAGAATGGACCAACTGATTGGTATGTGGTGCTTCACAATCAACCAGCTCATTGTTGGGTGGGACCTCAGTATTTGCATGCTCATTGTTATATTGTGGCTTGGATTTCACTGGCTGATCATTTACAGGTTCTTCAGAGTTGGCCGACTCATCAATTGGCAATGTCACAGCATTAACTTCCTCACTAGTAGGCTGGGTTTCAGATGTGGGAAGTCCATTTATAGACAGTGTTTTGGTATTGGACAGATCAGTATTGAGCTGAGACTCAGAATTTGCCACATTACTGTCAGGCTGAGTTTCAGAACTTGCCAGATCATTGCTAAGCCGAGAATCAGTACTGACTGGCTCATTTTTCACATTGAGGGTTGTCACTTTGTCTTCTTCAAGAGTAGCCATCTTGTCTAGAAAGTATCTTCCTGTTTTACCCAGCAGAAACAGCTATTAAATAATGGTGAATAACAACTGAAAGAACATATTCCACACATGAGATATATATTAAGAAGACTAATACAGCAATCCAGAAACACTTATATCACTTGTGCAGTAGTGCATCAGGTATCACCGCATAAACATATAAATTATACAGAAATCAAATGAACACATAAGGAAGTACACATAATTATTTCTATGACCCATTTAGTTAATAACACAAGACATCATATAAAGAACTCAGCTCCAAACCAGATCACGAACCCATGCTAATATAGAGAAAGTGATAAGAGTAAAAAAGACGCGAATGAAGCATGTTGCACAAACTATAACAAAACGGGTGAATTGTTTGAAAGCACTGCACTTAGCATTCTTACTTTGCTAGCATATTAACAATGTAATGATACCTCCTAATCTTATGACAGGCAAGTATGGCACAGCTGAGTAAATTATAATCATTATTCAATAGCAGTTTATAAGTACCGAAAAAGTTTTATCTACAAGGCCTAAGAAGAGTGCCCATGGCAGTGAACTGCAGTCTGCAGGTATCATATCAAGCCTATCTATGCATGCAGATCTCCTTTTGTTTGCTATACTCACTTCACGAAACAAATTCGACAATAAGCCAGGTATCAGGTGAAATCGGCATCTAGATGCAAACCCAAAGATGACTTGGGCCCACAATTGGGTTGGGTTGGCCCAACTCAGTCAGAATATTAACAAAGCAACCCAACAGTTTATTTGATGGGGTACAGAAGAGATTTACGATCAAGGACGACGGTACCAATACAGCCCGCAGAAACCATGGCGGTGTTTAAGTTCTTTCGATGGGCTAGCACTGGTGAAAATAAATTTTAAAAACAAAAAACCCGCAATCGGGAGATCGATCGAAGCTCCGGAGATTGAGCCCAGATCGTAAAAATCCCAAGCTTCGGAATAAAATTCGAACGATTTTATTACAATCTTAACAAATCCAGTTATTTTCTGTAACTAAACAGTAAATGGAAATACAATTCAAAATCATAGCAAAATAACAAAATAAAGATTGGAAAAATTAGTAGCAAAATATGACAGATTAACAGAAGAAACTAGACTAACAGAATCTTTGACTCACAACAAAACTCGACAGCGTGAAACTTAGGGTTAGGGCTAGGGATAGGGATTTACCAGCTACGTCAACGGAAAGCAACGGTGAAGATGGCGA
Source organism: Dicorynia guianensis (assembly GCA_037013595.1). NCBI lineage: Eukaryota > Viridiplantae > Streptophyta > Magnoliopsida > Fabales > Fabaceae > Dicorynia > Dicorynia guianensis. The sequence goes on from JASUAB010000015.1 coordinate 27,070,387, forward strand.
TCCGTGGGGTGGTAGGTGGAAGCCCGGAAACCGAGCTTCAGCGGTCGCCGGAGACAGATCTAGGGTTTTGCAGATTCGAGGAGAAAGAGAGACGGGGAGGGAGGGAGATGGAGATTGGGCTTGGCAACGAACCCGGGAAGCTAATTGGACCTTTGCAGGCAGCTAGCTACAATGGCTGGGACTGGTTTGGGAGATAAGGTTCCGATCTGAATTGGAAAGGATTAAAAATAGGGCATCGCTTTTGGATTCTGAATTTGGACTCTAAGGTCCATTATTATTATTTATTGATATTATTTTGTTTTTGGTTTTTGTTTGTAGAATTTCGGCTTTTTTCTTTATTTTTCCGAATCGGAACGGACCACAAAGCCCATCCCCCGCACCCGCCTTTAATTTTAGTAGGAGGAGCCGTCTTTTACTTGGTCTCCGGCTCGGCAACGGTACGTGTCGGTCGTGCGAGTCAGTAGCCCACCCACCGAACGCAGTGGACTATTAATCATACAACTGAGGGGGAGGGACCCCCCTCCCAGTTTTGGTTGCTTTTCTTTGGAGAATTTTTAGCCCAATATGTGTCCATTTCTCTTGACGGTTCATCTGAGCCTCCAATTCAATCTGATCCAACTACTTTCTCTCCCTACACTCTAATCTTTATCTGCATCCCCCCCTCCCAAAAACTAAAAACTGTTATTTTGAATCTGACAATGACTCTAAGTCTTTTTAACCCTCTATGGCCAACAAAAAAAAATTACAGTATAAAAAAATAAAATCAGTCATATTTATCAAAAAATATATTTTTTATACAATAAAAAAATATTAATTCCGCAAAACTAGAGAGTTATATTTCATTAAATTTGGAATTGGAATTTTTTATGGGCCATATTTTGATGTTCGAAAGAAAAAAGCAAAAAAAAAAAAACAGTGATAAGCTAATATGGGTTTAGAACCAAGGTTAGAAGAAGCCCAAGCTGGATCTTGAAATGTTGGTTTATGGTTTTCGATTGGTTTCAAAAAGAGTGAAGACGATGGAAGAAGATGGCTTTGGCTTCCCGTCCCCCAACCTTAGCTGTGGTCACTCAGTTTGTCTGGTTCGTGAAAGGTGGGTTCGAGAAATCCCTTTTTATGTAGGATAGTGTCTATGGACACTAGGGCATGGGCTAAGCTGCCTAAGGGTTGTAGTGTAGAATTCTAATTCGCAGCCATTGGGCTAAAGTTAAATTTGGTTGGGGTACCCTCCAAATAATGGACAAATCTACAACTTTTTGAAATCAGTTCTGCCAATATTATTACATATTTATTTTAAATATTTAGCATTAATAGGTTTATTATATTTTATAAATTAAATTATAAAATTTTTATTTTTATTTTTATTATTTTGAATAATTCTCTTTTCATACATAAGTTTTAATAAAATTTAATAATAAAAAAGAATAGTTATTAAAGTAGTTGAATCTTGAAATTTTATGAAACTTAAACAAATTTAAAATTGTTTATTTTATTAAAGGAGAATACATTAAAGGATTGTCTCCATTAAATTTTTAAAATTGTCCAAATTATCATTTTCTACCATTGCAAGAGCAAAGGTTGTTGTATATTCACTAGCATATTTACCTTTAAAGTTAGTTTTTTTTTTTTTTCTTGTTTGTGATAATTAAGGATGTGTAAATCATCAATGACCTGTCCAACTCGATAAAGTGTCTGATTAAATTAAAAATTTCAACCCGAACCTGATTCAAAATCCTAACCACCTGCAAAAATCTTATACATAATTCGCCAACTTGCCTAATCCCAATTGACCTAAACACTGACCCATACGTATATTTGGTTTGGTTTAGATTAAACCTTTCAAACCCAATTTAATCTTACCTAACCAACTTTTTCACTAAACTTGACGTGACCTGATGCATATCACTGGTGACAATTGTAACAATTGAAAGAAGTGTTTACACAATGAATATTGTAAAGAAATGAAGGCCTAACCACATGAGACATTATTGATTGAAAATTGCTTGGTCACATACATAGAGTGAGATATCTTTGATAGTATTGATTATGAGAAAGTTAACATTTTAAAAGTATAAAAATATGCAGAGAATATTTGTAATTTGATCATGTTGGTTGTGACCATGTAATTCTATAGTATGTATGATGGAAACAGAATGCAACTGAGAATTTTGTAAGATAAAGACTTATTGTAATTTTTTAATAAAAAATTGGTTATCCTTTGATGCTCATTAATATAAGTTTTATATTAAATTTTAATTATATTATGTTTTATATTGTTTCTGTTATGTGTAGTGTAATAATTTTTATTCCATTACTCAAAATTTTTAGATTATTTGTGAGTTCAAGCGTCTTTATTAGAACATACATTCTTAATTATTTATTTTATAAAAAAGTTTAGAATATGAGAAAAAAAATATTGTTAAAAAATTTGTTACATATACATAGTTTTTGACACTATTCAATGCATAAATAGATTAAAAAAAGTAAAGATATAAAAAATATAAGATAATATATAAAATTTATACATTTAAAAATATCCTTATAACAAGACTTTAATATTAAAACACAAATAATAAACGTACACATATAAGCCTTAGGCGGATGGGCCGTATAATACCTCTGTTTCTATTTCATTTATTTTTCTCTCGTCTTATTTGATATAGGAAAGTGTACTCTCACCGTATTCATAAAAATTAGTGCATTTATCGCCAATCTTATTTAAAAATATTATATTTATAATTTTAAATTTATATTTTTTAAATATATTATTTAAAATAAATTTTAAATTAAATATAAAATTTTATACGATTTAAAATAAATTTTACATTATATATCATAAATAAAACATATATATATATATATAACAACGCTCCTGAAATTAGTATAAAGTACCGTAGTTGTTAAGGTAGGATGGAGCACCACTGCATTGGCAAATCGGGAAAGGGCAAAGACAAATTTGTGGGTTAAATCAAATGGACAGACTTTCTTTCGTGGTGTCGCGCATGTGTGGTGGGTGGTGTCAGTGATATACTGACAAAAGAGAACATGCATTTTCATGCAATTGTCCACAAACTTGTACACGAGCGTTACACGGTCCCCGACGCCTCGTCCGCGCTGGTCCGGACTCCGGGCCAACCGGTCACTAGCCAACCCCTAACAAAACAAAGCAGAGAAAACAAACGACAGCGTTTCCGAATTCCGAGTAACAACACTCACTCATATTTTGTTAAATTTGTTAGAATCTATAATCTTAATTAATTGTGTTTACTTTTAACCCCAGAAGGTGTGAAATTGACGCATGTTGGTAAAGGTCATTATTGTTATAATAATTATTATTCTTATTATTTATTATTTATTTTCTCAAAATAAGTGTCCAAAACAAATAGATCAAGAAGTTGACTAATTGCTTACACCCATCCAATCATCGGTTCAATAAAAAAAATGTAGTGTCCAATATCTTTTTAGGCATGAAATAAGTTTATAAATTGAAAAAAATCACTTATATTTGCATAAATAAATGCGAAAAAAAATAATTACAATTTTTTTTGAACAATCAAGGTTTTGAAACCACACTTAATTTTATAGAAAACCCAAGGGAAAATATTTATTTTGAGTAAAATTCAAAAGAGAAAAAAAAAAGATGGCATAATGATAAGATCATTTGGATCTCTAATCATTTTAGAGAGAGAAATAGACAATAAAAAGTGCTTTTAATTGAAAGTCTTACATTTTTTCTAATCAATTTTTAAATTTGAGATTTAAAGTGCACATCCATATTCTATTAATGTTCTTTTTAATTTTTTCAATAATATTCTTTTATTCTTTGGGTAAAGGATTGATCCATTTTAAGATAAATTTGTCCCTATAAAAACAATTCCAAAATCAATTTTATATTGTCAAACTATTTTAAAATCTCTTAAGATACAATCAATTTTTATTGCACTAACACCTTGTATCTAGGGATGAGCAAAAAATCAGTTAAATTGGTGTAACCCAATTCAAATCATAAAAAAGTAAGTTTTGATTTAAGACAGGTGGAAGCAAAATAAGTGAAGTATTTTTTTTTTGTTTTAAACAAATTAAATCAACTCAAACCTTAGATTGCCATGTCAACTTGAACTTTTTTTACATTGGATGAGAAATAACATCGTTAATCACTAGGTCCTAAACAAATCTTATTTATGCTATTGAGGTTAACTTATACATTTATTAAATTAGTTGAATAATTTTATTTAAAAGTTCTTATATATTTATTATAGGATATATTAAAAGTAATATTTTTCTCGTTTCATCGGAGAGAATATACTTATTTATAGAATATACTAATTTATATTTTATTTATAATTATTATATTTTTAAAATATTTTTTGTATCATGTTAAAATCTTTATTATAAATTACTTAATTTATCTTAAATATTTTGATATAATAAATAATTAAATCTTAATTTTAATTAATTGAATTTAGTTGTCACATAATTCAAGTTAAACCTTCTCTCCTAACCCAATTCTCAATAACAAATCTCACCTCATCATAACTTAAATCAATTTATTTAAATAAAACTGAATCATTTGAATCTTAAAATCTCAATTTTAAAAGTTACCTCAATTAAAATTGGACTAGTCCAATAAAAAATCAAGTTTAAATGATTCGAAACCTTTTTCCCTCAATCTTATCCACCCTACCTAATCTCCACCCAAATTTGTATTAGTGTTAAATCAAATGAAAAGATATCAGATCAAGCAAAAAGAAAGGTAAAGTGCGGGTAACATTGGGCAGCACAAGTGTGTGACAGCTAATTACAAGTACTTAAACAACGCCACCCGATCCCACCATGCTATTGCTAACAACTAACAAGTGTGCAATGCAGCGAGTGAATGACCCGTCACCCTCTGGCCTCTGCCTTTGTCGTTCTATTAAATTCTATATTGCTAGATGGCCTGTAATGCCAACTTGAATGGGCTGGACTTCAATGTGACCTACCATCATGATCCGTTTTGTTCTGTAATGTTGCGTCGTGTTGTGTGTTTCCTTTCTGCATTTGTAAAATAGTTTCCTAGTAGTAAAAGTGGATAACAAAATGTTTATAAAAGATAAGGGGAGTTGTTAAATTAATATATTTTTAAAAATTATATTTATTAAAATATTATTTTATTATAAATTTATATTATCTCAAAGTAATTATTTTAATCTTTATTATTTATGATGCGTTTTTATTAAAAGTTAAATTTAAGTTTTACAAAATTTTTAATGTTTGATATTTTTAAATATTAAATATAACGTCCATTATTAAACTAAAAGAATTATGATAAATATTTTTTAAAAAATTTACATTCTCAAATAAAATGTGACATTTCCGGATTATAATAAAATATTTTAAAAAATGTTACTTATTAAAATATTATTTTATTATAAATTCACATAATTTAAAAATCTAAATAATTATTTATTAAAATTAAACTCTTTTTTATTATAAATTACATGTTCTATTTAAAAAAATTCGAGTTTTACAAATTTTCAGCGTTAACCAATAATTGATCTTTCTTAAAAATTCTGTTGTTTTATTATTAATTTAGTAAATTCACCGTGTGTAAAAACTAATTTTTTAAAATAAAATTTTGTTAATACTTTCACATTAATGCGGTATATATAATGTCTACAAAAGTTATAAATAAAGATAATTTCTATCAATGTATTATAGTAAAATCATTAACAATTTTTTTTTCATATATCACCATTTATGTATTATATTTTTATCATATAATATATTGATATAGTTAATATTATTCTTTTTTTATAAAAATATTGTTATTTTTATATTTTTTTATTTATATTTTTTTATTTAATTATTGATAAATTTTTTATTATTAATTTTAATATTTATTACTCCACTCACATAAAAAACAAATATGTAATTGAAACGTTAACCTTTGATGCGTAAGGGTAACATTACGCTTGTATAATAGGAGGATTGATTTTTTTAAGGTTAATGTTATGTCTGGCTTTGTTTTGTGGTCTGCAGCGGACTACCAGAGGTGTCCCTCCCAGGCTGACCGACAAAGCGACCTTCGCCCCGGGAAATGCGGGGAGTAATATCTGATGGGTGAAAGGTCCGTTATGCCCTCTGTCAGGAGCTTGTGGATATTCTAAAAAGTTTGAAACGGATCGATTTCGACCCTGCCCTGTTGGCAGATTCAGTAGTGTATGTTGTGTCGAGGAGAGCTACTCACAGCACAGTCGCGCGCAACAAGCGACAATACGAAACGGACGCACACTCGCGGTTGGGTCCGTCTGCCACATGCCAGCATGTGAACCCCAAATTTCTCTCTTCAGTACACCCTCATTTCGCCCTTCGTTTAGCTTCCTTCTTTCGATTTGCCCCAAAGTTGGGACAGTAATATCTCTTTCTTTATCTCAAAATAATATCTAACTGATATAATTTATTTTTAAATAAAGTTGATAATTACAATTAATTTAGAATTAATGCTGATAATTAGAATTAATTTAGATCAAATTTTTTTTTCTGCGAGATATTATAGTAATTTCTCAATGTAAAAAGAAGAAAAATAATTAACAAAATGCCTTAATCATTTGTAATATGTACGTTAATTTTGTTTTAAGAATTGGGATAATATTATTTCTTAATTAAATTTAATATATTAATTGATGACAGACTTTAAAAACAATGTGTGCCAATTGAATTCTAGAAGGGGAAAAGATCCGCTTTAAAAACAGATTGGTGGTTGATCCTTCTATAATTGGGCGCTTTGTTGTGACGGGTGCTGAAGAGTGAGGAAAACTTGCCGAGGAGCGCGTGGATGGTGGACTTTTTGCCCCACAAAAGGACAGATCTGAATGTGGGCCCATCATGTGCCCCACAAATGGTAACCGTCATCTGTAGATCCGGCAGGCTGCATCAGGGCCGCACAAATATTAATGACTTTTTCATAAGGTGGTTGATTATTATACCATTATTTTAGGAGGTCGATCCCTAATTTAATGGGATCAAACGCAGTCAGCTTTTTAATTTGAGTTCGAGAAAGGCGGTTCTGCAGTCTGTAATCTTTAATCTTTGGCCCAATATTCTTCTAGGGATTGATGGTAAAATAAAATTAAAATTCAATTAAAGAACCATAAAACCCTTAAATTCTCCTATAAATGTCACCTCTCCCTTCCCCCAAAACCTACAGCTTTTTGCCTATCTTCCTCTTCTAGCCTCGCGGCTTAGCCCCTCCTCTCCAAGCTGTTATCCTTTTCTTATCCTTTTCCCCTTGCCCTTGAGTTCTAGGGTTTTGCTTGTGTAATGAACCTTCCACGCCGCTTTTTTATTCATTCCAACTTCTGGGGTGATCTTCATTATTATGGCCCTCTTTGTATTCTTCCACAGCTTTCTTGAACTGCATCTAACTAAGAGTTCCTTTGCAAGCATGCCATGGCACTCTCACACCTTGTTGCGGTTCAATAAAGCTGTGGGAAGACACAGATAGGGTCAAACTACAAACTGCCAAGATAGCTATGATCATGGTACATGCATTCAGAATTGAATTCCTATTTTACTAGTTCTTTGCTTTTCTGAATTTTTTATTGTAATTTTCATATATATATATATATATATATGTATATGATCAGAACTATAAAGATGCATTAATCCAAGAGTAAATTTCTATATCATTCCTCCAAAGCAGTGGAATAGATTTATACATATGGTTTTTTTAGGTTGAATTAACTTCACTGCTTACTGATCACTAGTCACTGATCAGTGCCCAGATGGTGAATATTCACAAGCAAACGAGCCCCTATTCTCTCAATTTTGCTAGATACGGGTAGGATCTACAAACCAAGAGATTTCTCATTATTGAATAATTTATGTGAAGAGCCCATGCTTAAGTATAAGTTTTAGCCTTTCAGATCTCATTATTGTTTAAGCAGTGTATTTGTTTCTCCTTCATCTCCCCTTCCTTCCTCATTTTATTTTCCAAGGCCAAAGCATAAATGGGTAGCATGTAATGGAGATGCTTAATTTCCTTTCGTTGCACATGGCAAGGATTGAGATCCACATTGCATCTACAAATATAGATATACTGTAAGAATAATTTTATTTTGTTGTCTTGCTAGTTCTGTCTCTGTTGAATATTTTTTCAATTCTGCTGCTGCTTTCTACCCTTTTCTTCTCCCTCCCTCTCTCTCCCTAGCCTTTTCTCTTTTGTTTGAAGTGTCCCATGTGTAGCCTCCATTGCAGGCAAAAGTTAGAACCTATAGTAAACCGTTAAAAAAGGATTATATTCAGATCCATCCTTGCTAGCTATATCAAGATATTATTTTAAAACATCTTCAAGTCATAGTTTTTCTTTGTTAACTGGAAGTAAAAGTTACTGATTGTTAAAACGATGGACCACAGATAGAGTTGACCATACAGCTTTTATCTCTGGTGCGGAAGTTCCAACAACTTACATACGAAAGCTGTTAAGCCATTGGATGGTAATCCTAGAGGTTAGGTGCGAAGCTTTTATGGAAAACATTTACCACAAGAAACCCCAAAGATTAACCATAGAAACTGTACTGTAGGGATAGAGAAACCTAGCTACCTAAAACTGATAAATGTAGAAGCAGGTTGTTGAAGAAAACTAGGTTTGCCAGAACTTAGCATTTTCTGTCACTTGCCTAGTTGCCTGTACCGCTATTTATCTTTTTGATTGCTATTGTTGAGGACGGTTTAAATCCAACTCATATTCTTTATATCCTTATGGCTAGGCCGTACAAAGGAGGGTTGCTATGCTACTCTCCTTCATTAACACTATCTCCTTGTAAGGATGGATCTTGCATGCATGCCCTTGTAAAGGGGGTGATCATGATTCATATGTCCTCTAAAAATTACTTTGCTTTGCTAAAATATTTCCAAAAAGAAAAATGGTCAGCTTCCAGATTGAAAATATGTAACTGGACCTACAAATTTTGGAAGGAATTGGACTTTGGCATTACTGTTCACATGAATGTAAATCTATCTCATAAAAAAGACATCCCCTTCCTTTTCCTTTTTCAAAAGATAATGCAAAAGTCATATGACCATGTCATGCACTTTAATTGTAGGATCAATATCCTAATGTAACCCACTAATCTAACACACATTCTGGTTTGTTCCTCATTCAATGGCTTTGCTGTTATGCTGTGCCTGACAAATAATATATTATAACTGGTTGAGCATGATTTTGTGCTTTTCTTGGTTTGGAACTTTGGATCTAGCATTTGTTTATATTCTTGCATTATTGTCATTACCTTCCTTTACTTTAAAGCGCTCCCTTACTCATCATGGTTTCCTTTGTTATTGTTTCCCTTTTGCTTAAATGTGATGGACCTGCAGCTGCGGGTTCTGTGGATACTGCTTCCTGTGGTCAAATGAAGTGGCCTTGTAGGATTTGTTTGTCCGCATAATAATTCTACTACGTAACTATATCTCTTTCTTTGAGGATATAGAGCTTGCAAAAGTTAGATTTTCTTGTGCTCCGTGATGTGGAAGATGGGTGAATAGGGTTAAACGACAGAGAGGTAATAAATTAATAGACGACAGTCGCATTGATCTTGCAGTCCTGGCAATATCGTCACTTTTGTCTTGTGGCCATAACCTTGCCATTTGAAAATGATAAAAAAAGTTGCATGCAGCTAGCCCCATGATGCATATGCCTTTGCTCATTTGTTCATTGCTTTGAACAATGGAAGAGAGTTCTGCATTGATTGGCTTATAATTATTTGCTGAGTGACCACTCTAAATATTACCAATGATAGGAATATCAATTCTCTTGTTTTAAAGTTCATCTACCCTATTTTATCCGGTTAAAGTGGCAGACAAAGGTTCTTTCCTTTCCCTTTAAGTGATGCAACTTAAAGTCATCAATGTAATCATGTTTACATACATACATACATATATATATATATATATATATATATCTATATTTCTCCATGAAGTGTTTTTACATTGAAATTGAATGTGAAATTAATTTTTGTGTGCATGTATCAATGTAGATTTATTAAATTTACTGGGTCTAAAATTTTAATAAATTTAATTATTCAGTTTATTTTAAGTGGGTGTAATAAAATTTTTTGTGAGAATAGATATATTAATTTGACTATTTTGAAAAAAAAAAAGATATTTTCTCATATAAATTAAAAGTTGAAAATAAAATTAAATATATCTATTATAATTAGATTATTTGAGTAAAAATAAAATATGTACAATACATACAGGTAAAAAGGCAACAGTTTTTTAATGTGAAAAAATTATTAATACTAAAAAAAAAATCACATGACAAAGTTTGAAAGTATATATTCCATAATATCAATAATAATTAGAATATCCTTAACAAGTGTAATGACATTTAATTCAAATATTTCGTATACGTATTTTTGGAATTTACGTAAATTCTCTGTTTCTCTCAATTTTGTCCCTTTCTTGCCGCTCGTTGTATCTCTACTCTGCTTCCCTTGTTGGGGAGTGAAAATGTTACCTCTGTTTGTATATATAGTTCATGGGCTACACATCCAATGAAATGGTCAAAATTTCACGCTCTGAATTCTTCTCACGTTTTTCTTCCGCTTCACTTGCAAATAGTGAAAAAGTCTGCTGATCAATTCAATTAAAATCTGTCTTCCATCTGATCTGCAGGCAATAATCCTTGCACACCATTCAATTTGTATAAGCTCAGTTTTTGAACCAGATTTGCACACATTTCAATGCTATAAAACTTTTTGAGCGGGAAACCATAGTTTTACAAACTTGAATCAGTTGATTTTAGTATTTTTTTTTTAATGTTTTTCATATAAAATTTGTAGATCTGAGTTTTATTTTACTAATTTCTCTCTCTAAATTCTACTTATCTCTTACTGCACATTATAACTTTTAAAATTAAAATCACCCATTTTCCATCCCCATTTTTATATGTAGTCATAGCTAGCTTGAAAGAAACCCTTCTAATTGCATAAGACAATACTCAGGTCATTAGATTTGTTTTATTTCAGTCTAAGTTTATTAAGCTTATTTCATTCCAGTCACACTATTTTTATAAATAAAAATTTACAAAATTATTATTTAAAAAAATTTAAACTATTAAATTTTATATGTCAATTCAACAAATTCATTATATATCCTGAGATTTTAGTTTTTGTATTAATCCACAAGGGGCCAAAAAGTTGAAAGTTGCATTGTTAATTGCTTGGTTTGTAAGGTTAAAATCCAATTACTACGCCTCAGTCATAATACGTAGGTTGAAATTAAAGTTGAACTTGAAAGATCATCATGAACTGTTCTTTTCTCATGAATGCACTTGTTCTAAGTTCCCATCATATGGGTCAACATAGTTTCCTTTCATCGTTGTCGGGGCACTTTCGCATCAGAAAGGGGGAAAGGGTAACTATTTTTCATATTGGCATCTTTTTCGTTTCTGTGGCTGATCACCATTGTTACTATTACGTCAATAGACAATAGCGTACCCTACCATGGATGGTGGGCATGCAGTGTAATTGCTGTCATTTCTCTTTCATTTACAGAGAATCAATTCGCTTGTATCATTTCTCAGGGGTATTGTGATCCCAATTCAGAGCCTGCCGACATTATGCTTGATGACTGCTTGAAACTGGTCGTATTGTCCTTCAGCTGAAGTTGACGTACGCTCCCCAATTACAATCACAATGACCAGAAGATATATTGAAGAAGGGCATGCAGCTTCGATTTAATTCCCCACTTTGGCCCTTCTATTCTCTTTATATCCATCTTTGCTATAGGCTTATTTTGACCAATACTCGATGTCTTGCTGATCAAACAAGTTATAGAAGAAGTGGGTCTAACGGTTTGTGCAACATAATATGTAATCTATTTGCACGTGAATTGGCTATATAAGAATTGTATAATTAAACTCAATTAAGATTCGCTCTCTAATTATGTGTTGTGTAGAAAAGCGTACAAATAATATATATATATATATATATATATATATATATATATATATTTAAAGTAACACTTACAAGCCCATGTAATTGTGAGATGGAAGTATATCTGTAAACAAATGAAAGTGATAAGGCAGACAGCCATTAATTATAGTGGTTGCTACTATTTGATTATGGCATCCCCAAAGGATATGTTTTCTTTTTATCCTAATTTTCTTTTCACATATACACATGAAATTCATTAAATGTTTATACCATATCATATGCTTATATTGGATTTTTTGTGGCTTTTAATATTGGAACTTTTGTGCATGCTTTAATAACCTATGCGTAAAAACAACCTATACTTTAGTAATTAGTTTTACAAACCCATAATTTTTATATAATTTTTAGTTACAGAATATAGATGATTAAATTGAATGGATTTAACAGATTAAACTTTAAAATCTGATTGATCCAAAAATTTATATTTAAGTTATATGAGTATTAAAATTGGGATATAGAAATAATTTTTCTATTAGTTTTATAAAAAGGGTATGTGCCGAGGTGGGAAGCTAGCCATTGCTAGAGGCCCATTGAAAATTCTGCTATAAATTAAGCGAATTAGGTTCACAACGTATAAAGATGGACAGAAAGAATGAGTGGCAACTGGCAAGTTACACTGCAACATTATTTCTTCTATCTGAAAACGAAAGCTGGTTTGAAACTGAGGTCTGAACAGTCAACAGCAAGAATATTTTCGTACCATCAGGTTTCAGAATTTTGAAGGCTTTACGACCATCAGTTAGCTTATACGATGTTGGGTCACAATTAATTCACAGACAGATTCATGGGGATGGGAAGGTTTCGTGTGGCTGTGTTCTAAATTATACTATTTCTCAGAAAACTGTAAAATTAGGCGCACTAATCTTCTTCTCTTCATACATGCTGCAGTTGTTACCGCATATATATTTAGTAGCGCAGCACCATATATATCTAATCATAGCTTTTTGGAAGCACAGTAGTGCCATGCCTCTCTGTCTGCCTGATTCAATCTGTTTTTGGTGGACCTACTCTCTATACAACTTGTTGCATTCCCTTTGGCTAAACCTCCAAGTCCGAGCTTTTGGCCTTTGTATTTGGTAAAGTTTCTCTTTCATGTGTTGGCTTGTTTGCCTCGTTATATATATGCCACTAATCCTCATCTTCTTCTCTGAGCGTTTTTTCTATGCTACTGCAATTTTTGCAGGTCTTTTCTTTGACTTCAAGGGTAAGATTAGTGCTGATGGAGCTCATACCAGATACCCACATTATGTGCCTCACAATATAATTAATTACAATTACAATTACAATTACAATACTTTCTACCACTAGAAGGTCATTGGGTCGAAAGTTGCAGAAGCAAAATATGCTAAAAAAAAGAACTCAATAAGCAATGCCTAATTAATCAAAGCGGAGGAAATAAATATAAATTACTACCTTGCTAGGTTGCACAGATAAAAGCATCAATTTTATAATAAAACTTTCATATGGTTCAAAATAAAGTTTCGATGGTCAGTAGATTTACCGACTAAAATTGTAATGGGTTAATGAAGAAACATGTAATTGACATAAGTTACAATATTGTCATTGGAATTTGAACATGTATAAGTCTAAGTCTCATTTCATTGCTTAACTAAGATAGCATACAATATGCAGACAGTAATTTGAGGTTAATTCGGCCAAGAGAAAGCATACGTGTGAGGGTATATTGCAATGCGGTTGAAAACAAACGTGGTGACAAGTGAACTATGAGACACCTGCAGGTATCATAAATTACCCAAGATTTCAGCACCAAAGTTGGCTTTCTTGAGAGAAAGAGACAGGCCGCAGAGCGGAGTGAAGAAGGCGAAAAGGAGAGAGAGAGAGGGGTTAAAATCAGTAAGGGAAAATGATGTCAGGTGGAGAAGAGTGGTTAAAAAAAGGATGTCACCTAGTGACAAAGGGTACCCTTTTCACAGAAATGTAGGAGAAGATGGGGATTTGTTGAACCAAAAGGCCAACAGGAAGAACTATCATCATTAATGATAACAAGCAAAGGTGGAGAATCTTCTCTGCTACGTAACTTTTTTTTCACCATTTTGATTGAATGAATCTGATTTTAATGAAGTAAATGGAAAATTTCACCTAATGCTGCAGACAACTAGGAAACAATCAATGCTGCTCTTATTTTTCTTCAATAAAAAAATTTATACAATTTCATGACTGTCCCTCAACTTGCATGGCTCAAACGGGCTGCATCAGATTTAACAAACTCCTGCATAAAAAACTTAACAAAGCTTCATGGATTTGTTCTCTATAATCATGGGTTTCGTTTTTTATGCAACTCTAATATCAAAACAGAAAATCCACATTGTAAGTCTTCTCAAAGAAAACTGAAGGATTCAGGGAAATTTTCTGGGAAAGTGAGTCTTTTTCTTCTCTTTTTTATAAAGAAAAAAAAAAAGAAGAAGATTGAGAGTAAACGATTTGATTGGATCACATCAAGCAATTATCTAAGACGATAGCTAGACAGTACAAATTCTTAGAAACAGGGTCGTCTAAAAGGAAAAGGGTTAAGAGAATTACCGTGATATATAATTCAGCTAAAAAGTAATTGATGAGGAAGACATAGAAAGCAACTTTGGGTTCACCGGCGTGGCGAAATTGGGTTGATATTTACATATCTGCATCTAAATCTGCAAATGAAGCCTGAGTTGCCATATTTTCCCACAGCTTTCTTGAGCTTCTAGGGCATCTAATGCTCTAGAGAGAGGTTAAGATGCAAAGAGAGGTTAAGATGCAAAGAAGTTCAAGAAAGCTGTGGAAAAGCATGACCAGGACTGGTAAACTAGAATTGACCTCATCAGATCAGATCTCGCATATCCCTGCCCAGTTGTGCAATTTGCTAGCAGTATATATATATATATAACGATAGATAGTGATGAGAAAATAGGGGCTGAGGGAGCTGGTAAGGATAAAGGGAAGGAAGGAGCGGATAGCAGAGCAGAGAAAAGGAGAGAGGTGAGAAGAATGACCATACGCATAAAAAGTTCTAATGGACCACTCTATCATTTATAATCAATCCACCAGCTTTATAGAGAGTGGGTGTGAAAGAGAAAGGGAGAGAAAGAGACCCGGGGGGTGGAGGGTTGTGGGTGAGCTAGAGTAGGTTTCAATTCAGTTACAAGGGTGCAATTCACCCACAAGATGGCTTTACTTTTCCGGTGAGTCTGCAGCAGGTCACATTACAAACAGGTCAGATGGGTTAAGAACAATTCCTAAAAAAGACAAATTCAAGAAAAAATAAAAGAGGGCAAATGAAAAATGAAATAAAAATAAGATGTTGTAATTTGAGATTTAAAAAAACAAAATTATGTTCCCATTCCCCTCACATGCCACCATGTGAGCAGTATCTCTTTTTCATTTCATGAAGATTTAAAGGTATGGGTTGTTTATGGTCCCCAATCCTTGTACACTTATTAATTTTGTGTCTCTTTTATACATGTACATGTATAACAAAAGCCCGCATGCATATATAATTGTAGGTGTTCTCCAATCATTTTTCTGTAATATAGATATTTTACATATTGCACCAATAATCTAAAGCTGCTATAGTAATGCAGGATATGGTTTTTGTTTGAGCCTAGATAGTGCCCAATGAAGGGACTATTATTGTATATTTTTGGGGTGTGCAACTGATCGGATTGAATTTATGTAAAAAGGTCGTTAAATTAGATAAATATTTGTTTAAAAATTTTAATTCAATCCTAACCAATTATATACATAAGTTAGGGTTTGATCAAATTTACAAATTATATATGTATTTGATATTGGAGTTTGAATTAAATATCTTACAACGGGTTGGAATTTTTTTGGCATCCCTACTTCGTTTTAGTTTGTGACCGCAGAGAAGGTGATCAAAGTAGTAGTATAGATGGAGATCATTTCCCAATAAGTGCCATACAATTTTCCCACTTCTACGAGCATTATACCTAAAAGGAAAAATAAACTCTACAACAGAAAACCTCCTCAATACTTATTAAATTTAAAATAAATTGTTATATCTATTGAGTTTATAATTTAATTTTTAATATTATATAAATTTAATAATTTAAATTTTTTAATTAAATATTTAATAAAATTAAATTTATAAAAATAGTAATCTTGTTACATATAACTTAAAGCCTTTTCTATAGAGCCTTGAAATGAGCTGGCTTGAATCAATTTTGGACAAACTCAGTTTAGTCTTAAGCCAATATGATTTAGGCCCAAAAAAATTCAAATTTTTTCAAGTTACAAAAAATTTAAACTTAACTCTAGTTCCACAAATTATATATATAAACAAGTAATAACCCGTTGGCCTTATACTTAAATTTAAACTTAAAATAAATTACATATTTTTTTGACTAGTAAAACAAATTATATATTTAATCATAAATAAAGTATAAATTTATATGTTATAAAGTTATATTAAAATATAAATTAATTATTTATATATCTAAAAAATTTTAAATATGAATAATTTAAAAAATTTTAAAAAATTATATGGTCCCGAATCAATTCAATCTAGATCAAATATGATTGCAAGCCAATTCAATTTTAAGCCAAAACAGTTTAAGCAAAAAAAAAAAAGTCTAAATTTTTAGGTTATAATTTTTTAATCCAACTCTTAACTTTTTCGTTTGATTTCAGGCTGATTCAATAGTCAAGACTAAAATTACCTGCTCTGTCCAGCTATGCGCCACACATCTATAACTAGCTTCTCATATAAATCAATATGTAGTATACTATAAAGTCGTTGAGGTATTAATACCAATGTTGGCTCAAAAATAAAATGTGGCTACTTTATTGACACTTTTACGGACTGGAGACGCATCCAGCAATTAATATGTCTAAAGTGTGTCCAGTATATTTTCTATGCAATAACCTTCATAATTTCCCTACTTCTAATGTTGCTGTGTTTTTTGTTTGCCGCAGCTATGACAATCAATTGTAAAAGATGAGCTGGGTTACGCTATGCATAAGTTACTCCTTTACAAAAACATTATTTACTTTTGTAGCATTAATTTTTTTTAAAAAATATATTATAGAATAATTAAATAAAAAAAATTAAACTATTTTTAATAGAAATTGATCGTCTTCAACGAAAAATAGACTAAACACCAATTTCACTATATTTTTAACATTAAATTTTCGTTTATGTCATGTCAACGAGTTTTTGTAAATATTTATATACAATCTAATAACTTTTGCACTTATAAAAACCACAACAATAAAAAATGGTTTTTTCATAAGTATTGTACTACTTGTATGATTGTACCACATTTTACAAAAATGTTAAAATTCAAGGCCAACATAACAAGCAAAGAAAACTTATAAAATTAATTTATTTTTAAAAAAAGATACTTTTGTAAAAAAAAATTATCTCCCTCTAAGACTAAAATATATTAAAAATTTTAATAACAATTTAGAATGATATTTATAAATTATTTAAAAAAAAGCTAACGATGAAATTCGAATTTAAATTTTATAAAAAAAAAAAAGACATTAGATAACATAAGGTAACGTATCCTCGTCTTGTGGACCTCAGTAGCAGGTGTGAGTCCCTACCCCGCTCAAGCGGATCATCAATTCTTCGAAGTATACGCGTAATTTGTGTATTTAACTGAAATATAAATAGTAAATAATTTTATGAGAAACAGTTTTGTGAAAGGGAAACGGCAAAAAAAAAAAAAAAAGGCACAGACAGGAACACACAACATGAGACCTGTAAATACCAGGTCCACCTCATCGCCACCAGTTACATGAGTTTGATATTGAGTTTGTTTTGTTCCGTCGTGTACGGGGCAAGTGGGTCGGTTTGTTTGGTTTGGCTGGCACGCCCACTTCGCAGGGGAAACTACAAACTAGGAAGGAAGTGAAAGTTTTTACCGTCTGCTAGCCTGCGTAAACAACTAAACCTGTTGTCTACTAACGCACTTTCGCATTAAATTCCGCTCTGCAACTCACTGCCGGACACGTGTCATACTCACGCTGTCTGTTCCCAACACCTACTTCCCCACCCTTGTCCACCTCGTCACATCCTCCGCCACAATCCTAACTTGTCTTCTTACAGATGCCATTAAAATTTTGTTTATTTGCATATTTTACCACAAAATTTTTACTTTCTTCTTATTCACCGTAAATATTGATTATTTGATTTGAGTTTTGTTATGCTATTTTTTATAATATTTTTATTTATATATATTTACATATATATTAGTTATTTTATTTATTTTTATAAAAGAATGTGAGCATCAATGGCTTTGGAGGATTGTACTTTGTGGGATTAGGTTTCTCTAATTTTCATAAATGAAGTTTGGATGTATAATAAGAGAAAAATAAATATAAAATTTAAAAAAAATAATAAAAAAATATTTATATATTAAATTATAAAAAATTACTAAAATTAGTAGAAAATAAAGTAAAAAAATTTAAATCAGTACTTTGCACATGAACTAGAATTATGGGTTATAGTAATTTACTTCCAATACTCCTGAATGTGCATCACTTCTGTAACCATGAATGAACCTGTGTTTAAGCATTTAAAATAAAAGTGTCCATCTTAATTGATTATGATATATCTAATTCTTGTAAAATACAAGATGTATTTTACAGAGTTTAAAATGATTATTTATGACCTTTTTGTTTTATTTTAAAATTCAACTAATTAATTAGTATCTTCCTGTAAGATATATTAACGAGTATACATTGTAAAATCAACATTAAAATGCTGTCCCAGAAAATTTTACTTTAAAATTTTCAGGTCTATTAATTACTTATCGATTGTAAATATAGTATAAATATGGATCAATTCGTCCTAATTAACGTAAGATGTTAATTTATGACAACAGAATTATATGTACTCTCTAATTGATTGAATATGGGAAATTCTGTAGGGTAATTAAAGTAAATTATATTAAATTCCGGCGAAATAGAAAGGGGAAGAGAAAATAATTTTACTATTTGATCTGGCAGTGTTCAAACTCAAAAGACTTCAGTTTGCTCTCATCATGAATGGGGGAAGATGGCTTGGTGGGGGCCTGGTGTGGACTCAATTATATATGTGCGTGACATCCGAAAGGAAAAAGAACCAAGAGTCTGGTTAGGGAATGAGTGGGAATTTTTACGAGCTCAGAGCAATAAATACAATCAAAGAAGTTTTTAAACTCTGTGGGGACAATATAAAAGTGGACTCCTGGTCAGCAGTCAGCAGCAGCTTGTCCCATTGTTGCTCATCTGCATGGAACCAATTAAGGTCTGCACTAGAAGCTTATCAAATCAAACACTAAAGAAGCGGGAATAGAGTTCTTAGGCTTTTAGGCTTCCCACAGACAGACTCAGAGGTAGCGGTTAGGGTTGAATTTAATTTGAGAAATGTTAAACTTATGGGTTAAAGACATCTAATTTGAAGAGAAAAAAAAATAGGAAAAAAAATTTAAAGATATGTGTGAGTTGTGCGAGAAAAAATATTAGGAGAAAAAATTTAAAGATATGTGTAAATTGTGTATAAATTTTTTTTATACATTTATTATTATTTTTTAATTTAAAGACTTTGTTTGACAGCATCCACATGTTAGTAGGATGATTGTGAGTCAGGTTTGTGTAAAAATAATTAGATGAGTTAAATAAAATTGAATTTAAAAATTTTGACCTAAATTTAATTGAGTATATGCGTGAATTAGATTAATTAAATTCAAATTTTATGTGTATTTATACCATTAATTTGAATTAAGTAGAATTAAAAAAAAAACTATAACTTGTCAATTATCGATGTATGTGTGCATCGGTCGGGTTGGATTGATTTGCGTTGAATTTGTACACCCCTACCCTACAGGTCACCGTCCCACTTCCACGAGCTAAGCGCTTTTCATTCGTTTCTCTGCATAATTTCAGTCTTTCTTTGTAGAATTCAAGTTTGAGCTAAAAAATGCCTATATAGACCATACCATAGCTAGTCTATATCTACCCACCATTACTTTTTTTCCCCCCAAATTTGTCAGTTCTCAAAGAACAAATATACACGATGTCAAATTCAAACATCTTAAAGATGGGACTCAGTAGTTTCCTGTCTATGAGAATTCATACCGCTGTTCTTTCTTTTTTCTTCCTTAGGAAAAAAAAAGGGCCGATCTTTGTAGTTTCCTTTTTCTGAATGATCAGAATTATTAAAATCTGATTGTTAGAGATAAACTGCCAACAGACATACCAAAGTTAAAACTTGAGCTGTGAGAAACTCTTGTAAGTCTCATCTTTTTGCTCGTTTCAAGGTTGGAAAACTTCAGTCGATTACAACTGAATTGGGGGAAGTAGATGTTGTTTAAAGTTGTGAACTTTATCTGCCTCTCAAGCCTAAGAAATCGAAGGGAACCAAAGAAAGTCGCACCAGCGTTTTGGCCGTAAAATAACTACTGACAGCAATTAAAGCCGTTAATGCTAGCAACATCTACAGTCACAAGGTTCTGAATTTGACTTACATGAATGATGCACCCGGCAGCACATGGAAGTCAGAGACAGCCATGAGCCTTGTAAGGTCTATTCAGCTACGGTACTGATTGAGCCTGCGTAAGAAATCAAAACTTTTGTGGCTCAAATCACAGAAAATCCATAATCTGCAATGGAAAACTTTTATGTTTGAACTTGCTTGGCATTGAATTGTAAAGATGCAATAGCTTTTGAAGCTGCTGTTTATAATTGAGTGCTCCAATTGGGTCAGAGAAATTATTCTGCAGTGGTACTATTTATATGCAATGTCCCTATTGTTACACTATTCATCTACATCATTTTCGTCACAAAGTTGTACGGTCTACCTTTCTGTGGCATGCTCAAGGGGTCCATGCTCCATTTAACATATCGAATTGGTTCTTAATATATCTGCAGAGATGCCACATACAGCTGTGGTGGTGAAGTCAGAGATGCCCAGAGAGTTGAGAATCTACTTGTGGCATTGCGCTTTGTACACATCTTTCCCATGTTATCGGCATCACCCTTATGAGCAAAGGAGAAATTTTCATACATGAAAAGAACAATTCAAGCATATTCTTCCAAACAAGGACTAGCACTGAATATAGCAATCGATTAGGGATTCATAAATTATTTGCGCCCCTCACTGACATTGAGAGAAAACTTACAGCTTGAGAGGTTTGGACATGTATAACTTAAAAGGGTAGGGTGAAGCGTTGGTACTAAGATTTGGGAGAAATTTTGTTCTTTTTAGGATTCACAAATACCTCTTAAAATTGAATGTGAAGTGTTGGATATATTGAGTTTTACTAAATTGTGATATACAATAAATATTGATTTAAATTTTTTTAATTAAATTTTTTTTGAGATTTAATTTATAAAAAAATACTAAGACTAAAAATGTATTGTATTGATCAAATATATTGTTATTCAAAAACTTAATTCATCTAATAGATAAAGATTAATATCTTTAAAATATAATCAAATACCTAATTAAAATTTTTTTAAATAATTTTTTATACATAAAATTTAAATTAAACCTTTAACAATTTATTTAATATAATTGAATCCCTTCCATTGTTATAGAAGATATATAATCATTGTTTTTGTTATTAATATATTTTTCCGTATAGACGATAGCGCAGAATTGGTTACTTATCATATTAATATATCATAAGATTTGGAGAAATATAGGGAGATGGCCCCCCTTGACTTAATGTACTCGCTCTCATCTCTCTACAGCAGAGTCACCTAGAGGTGAACTATTGTGAAAATGACGTTGCAAATGAGCAAGATAACCAAAAGACGTGAAAAAGAACGGAAAAAGCAAAGGAACTGGGCCTGATGCTGGCAAGTGGTGCATGAGCTTTGTAGTAAAGGACTGCGCAAAATAAGATGTGATCGAGTTTTGGAAGGAAAGGCTGTGAACCTGAGACCAAGCAGTGGATCCACCCAAGCGTGTGGTAGCAGCTAGCGCAGAGGCAGAGACACTGAAGAAAAGAGGAAGGACAAAATTCTCATCAGGCCAGCAGGCAGCAGGTGCAGATCAGTGCAGAAGGAGGGGAATGGTATAAAAACTACTGAAAATTAAAATAAGCATAAAGAAGGGGGGATGGTTCTTGTAACTCTGTTACCTGTCTGTCATTGTAATATTGCGATTATTGAAAGCGGAAAGGTCCCACTTGGGCCTATCCTCTGACATTGCACATTTTTTTATTTGAACAGAGAGCAAAAATAAACAAGCTACACAGAAACAAGACGTGGCATCGCCACACCCGATAGATCTCTCAACAGCAACCCCCCTCATTCTAGAGGTGAATCAGTGAACACAGTGAGGCCATGACCATGCTTATGAGAGTCCCCTGCTAACCAGTCTGCTAGACCATTCCCGTCGCGATAAATATGATTGAATTGCACGTCCCATTGCTGAGCCAAAAACCTCCCAGTCTGTTGAACCAGAGCAGCACAACCGTGGTGCTCGTCACAACCATTTTTAATCAGTTGAGTTGCCAGCAAGGAGTCAGTTTCAAGCATAACACGCTCAATCCCTTGCTTCCAGGCAAGCTTTAAACCAGTGATGATACCCCAAAGTTGTGCAGTGAGCACATTGGCACTCCCTATATTAAAACAGAATCCTAATATCCATTTGCCAGCATCATTTCTAA
Organism: Dicorynia guianensis; assembly: GCA_037013595.1. Taxonomy (NCBI): domain Eukaryota; kingdom Viridiplantae; phylum Streptophyta; class Magnoliopsida; order Fabales; family Fabaceae; genus Dicorynia; species Dicorynia guianensis. Next base: position 27,092,987 of record JASUAB010000015.1, read on the forward strand.
TTACCCCTCCACAAGCAGCAAGATTGGATACCCTAATTACTGGGCCTTCAACATTAATTTTATGCCATTAATTAGGAGGAAAACTCTAGTGAATAGGCTTTTCTTGGCGTTGGCGTGGGTTACTTCCTAAAACTTTAATCTGCTCCACAGCACACTGCCAGTTAAGAATAAGTCTGTTAACTGCATGCTTGGCTTGTTCTATATGTAAATGGGAACTGTTAAAAAATCTCATTATTGTGTTGACCCCAGAGAAACCAGCACGTAGTGTCAAATTTTATTGACCAATTGTCATGACAAGGATCTTTACTATTTATGCCTTTGAGATTATCCATAAGCCATACATCCAGATTCTGAGAAAAGAACAGGTGAACCTGCTCTCCATGCAGAATTTGCACCCACACCTCTTTTGCCCCAATGGCAGTCTCGAACTGCATGCAACGAAGTTTCAGGTTCATCATGGCAACAAGGACACCAAGCATTATCAGCCATTTTGCGCTCCCATCTTTTATAATTTGTGAGCAGATTGTCTCCTAATAGAAGCCAAAGGAAGCTTTTTATTCGTTGTGGGCCCTCCCACCTCCATATCACATTCCAGTTTGGGTTGGCTTCACCCATGTGAATTCCACTAATAAGAAAATAAGCCGATTTGACTGAAAACCGTCCATCACTTGTTGCTACACATTTAGGCATTTAACCGTATCACACTCACTCTGTCAATTTTGATGCTTGACAAGTCAGGTGCACGAGCACCCTCCCCGTCCAATCATACGTAGCGGTACGGATCTCTCCCATCGCATCAAAAGTCAGATGACAAAGAGATGGATGCCATACACTCACAGTGTAAGAAATGAACCAATGATGAATAAACCAAGATGCACTTCTTCACGCCTGCATGCGATCACGTGGTTTAAGCGGGATTCAGTCGGTTGTTCACGTGGCAGACCTAATCCGTGGCTGGTTCCCACCCACAGCCACCGGCAGCGAGCGGCCCACCGCAGAAACAGTGGGTTCAGTTGTATAATCGGATCATAGAGGAGGAGGAGGAGGATGCGTGGGACCATGCTAATGAGCGTGCTGGGAGGAGCATGTGAACAACTCCCGAAGGGAGAGGCAATAAAGGTGTACCTTATAACGGGACGGGGTTGATAGGGAGAGATGGAGAGGTGGGATTGTCTGTATCCTTATCAAGTCACCCTCATGGGGTCGCTCGCTCAGTTAACAGCCTGTTCGCCTCGCTTCACACCAGCAGAATCTTGTTTTCTTTTTTTTACAACTAAGGATGTTTTTTAATTATAATTTTCAAATTTTATATATATATAACGCTTTGGATGCTAACGTGAGGCACGAAGCAAATGGATCCTTTTGAGATTACAAAAAAGAAACATAAGGGCCCCTGCCCAGAGCTATATAAATAGGGCCCAAAAACACACTCAACTTTTGGTTTATGAGATTGCATGACTTTGTTTAAAATTAAGGAGGTTGCATTAATATAGAGATATAAATAAAATTAAAAGAGTTAAAAAGTTAGTGAAAAAATGTAAAATTTATGAATAATGATCACTTTCTATTTTTTATATTATCTAAAATTATCAAAATTAATTAAAAACGTTTAAAACCAGAAAATCCAAATCTTGATCTTTCATACATGCATGCATCTCTAACTGCAAATCTAAAGCCTGATACACATGTTTTGATTGGATTCAAACTAATTATAATAATATTTAGGTAGGGAGCGCATGGATCGCATAATATTATGCCCAACAATTTATAAACTTCTCTATTATTGCGTACTTTGATTGAAGAGTAGTCAGATTGCACTACAACTTTTGATATATATAAACATTCATATTATTTTACCATGATTAATATAGAGAAACTCTCACATTATTTCTATCTAAAATTAATAACAAATATATATATATATATGTACAATAAGGTTGTTTAGAAAAAAAGGCCCATGAAATGCTGAAATTCAATATCTTTTAAAGAATAAGAACAATTAGAACTAAAATCTTGATAACTTGGTTATAGTGATTGAAATATTATATTAAGAAATTAACAATTCTAAAAGCCCCATGAATAATTTTAATCTTTATTGAGTTTTAAAAGCAAGAATGATATATTACAAATATATGAAATAAATTATATTAAATATCTAATGCATTTGAGGTTTCAAAGTGATCAAGTTTTATTTTTTTGAGAATTCATATTTTAGTGAAGTGAGCATATATATATATATAAGTAAGATTTAATTTATGAAATTTAATAAATTTAATATTTTAAAATTTTAAAATAAATATTTAATAATATTTAATTTATGAAAATAATAATATTCTTAATCTTTCTATGGAATAGTTAGATAAGGACATCAAAGTGAGTTGCCAAGGACTATTCATTTCAGCGCCAGACGCTTGGCGTTCAGCGGCTGGTTTAACGTTAAATTGTGACTTTACTGCTCAAAAAGCACACGCAGACTGGGTGGAGCAGGGCAGGCAGCCCATTCAATTACTCTTTGTATGACCCAATTTCCCATCAACGGTCAACTCGAAAACAAAAAATGGGATGGAAGGCTTTAAGCCTCGAAAAGCCTACTGACTTCTCAGTTAAGTCCACTTATTAAAGTTCTCCAAATTTCCGCCTCTCACTCTTAGTGACACCCTAGAGTAAAGTAGTGAATAACTTCCTCCAGTAATTGCTTGTTTTAAACTCAAAATTGTAATCGATGATTTTCCCTTTTTTGCAGCACTAATAAGTAAGCTAATTGGATATGAAAGAAATGAAGTGACAACCATCACATTATTGGATTGGAACTATGATACAAGTATTTGTAATTATGCCAAAGTGCTATTGATTCTCTATGGTGGGATGGGGCAGAGTAGACATCATCTCCTTCGATGACAGCAAGACTTGTTCCTTATCCTTATCTTCTTTGCTGGATTAGTTTGACCAAAGCATGGTTCTAACTGTTTTGGTATTAGCCGTGTTGTTCATTGCAGGCCTTGTTAATGTACTCTTTTACTTTCCCATTGGTAAGATTTATGCGTGGCTTCATCAGATTTGCCCATTCCACTGCCTCCTCTTCACCAGCTTTCAAGAAGGAGAGGGATTCTGGCTTCCAGAAGGATGAGCTCATGAAAGTGTTTGCTACTTTTGACAAGAATGGTGATGCATTTTTAACGGCGTAAGAGCTAAGAGAGTCGTTGAGAAACATCAGAATCTTCATGACAGATAAAGAGATTGAGCCTATTGTTGTGAAGTTTGATTCAAATGGAGATGGGTTAATTGATTTTGATGACTTTTGCTTGCTGACTGGTGAGTCTATGGCTTGCCAAGTGGGAGATGAGAGGGAAGGGATAGACAAAGAAGGTGAAGAAGAGAATTTGAAGGAGGCTTTTGATGTGTTTGACAAAGATAAAGATGGGCTTATATCAGTGGAGGAGCTAGCATTGGTGCTGACTTCACTGGGATTGGGATTAAAGGAAGGGAAGAAGATAGAAAACTGCAAAGAGATAAATAGGAAGGTTGCTATGGATGGGGATGGAATGGTCAACGATGCCGAATGGTGGAAAGCCTGTCTTGGCTTCTTAATTACTTTATTACTGGTTCTAATAGCAATCTCTCTCTCTCTCTCTCTGTGTCTGTGAACCTGCCATGGGCTCATCAGACTCAGAATAGTGATGTGATGGTGAAAACAAGAATTCGGATGCCAAGTATCCACGATCCATGACCCACTTATTTCTTTTCTTTGTTTTTTCCTTTTCAAGGTTCTTGTTTCAATTTGAGCGAGTCATTTGCTTTCAGATTTATATGATTATTGAAACAGTTATGTGTATACTCTCAGAATCATCTTTTGAACCTTACTTTGTGTGTGGGGGAATAGTTCCATCAATTATATAGACCGACCTGGGAACATTCATGGGAAATGGTTGGTTAACAGAAAATATTCCACAAAATGAAGCATACTTTGATGGTGATTTGGTACTCACCCAGTTTTCCATTGACATTATATATGGTGCTTGCAATTTGCATAGAACTTGAGAGTTTTGATAATATTGTGTTTTGAAATTCGAAATTCCAGCATTTCCATATATTTAATTAGTGGGAAAAAAAATGTCTGCTAATTAAAATTGATCCCAAAAAAAAAGAAAAGTAACCTTATTAGAATGAATGAGGAAGACCAAATTGAACATTTTAAAAAATTTAAAGAGACGAAAAGCATAATCGAGAAAGGGACATAAAATGTTGTCACGTAAGAGCTTTATACGCTTTTTCTTTATGCTTGTCGCGCCTGTGTTTTATTTTGGTAAGCTTGTCGCGTGTTTGTTTCTCTTTACTAAAACAGCATTTAGAAAAAGCAAAACTGTAAATGTGAGAGTAAAGGTTGGTGTTGCTTCCATGGTCCACCGCCAAATTTTCTTTTGCTTTTTCTCTGTGATAATTAATAGGAAAAGCCCTAAACCCACAAAACTTGGCGTGCCGCCCCGCATTGACCCATTGATCTGCCATTGCATTATCCAATTTATTTACTTCTTGTAGTCTCGTAGACAAGACTAGTGCTTTCTGACGCTGAATAAACTATAGCATAAAGCCATTTTTCTGTTGGCTACCCACACAATAAATTATAGTATAAAGCAAATTTTCAATTTCGAACAAGTAACGTAAAATAACTATTCACATTCGTGGATAAGAAAAGATTTTATGAAAAAATCATTTAAATTTTAAAGAAAAAGAATTAAAAATATATAAAATATTAACTACTTTGTGCAACTATAATTATTCTAAAAAACAAGAATGATATAAATCTCCACTAGGTCCCAATGCTCCCTCAAGAAATCATATTCAGTGGGGCAATATAATTTTATCAAAAACCAAAGAGTTACATTAAATAAAATGTTATGATAGAATTTATATTATAAAAAATTTTAAGTTATCATGTAATTACAATTTTTTCATTTATCTTTTCTTATGATGCATGAAGAGTTAAGATTTCATATAAAATTAATTTTGTTATTCTTAGATATGAGTAAGAATTTTTAAACAACAAATATTTAATTAATAGAGTGTTAATATAATAAAAATTAATTATGTTTTAAATTAAAATTTAAATTAAATATTCAGATTCAAATATTAAAAGTCAACTTTATTGAAAAAATTTAACTCTTAAGTCTTTGTGATGCTTTAAAGAAAATAACAGATATTTAAAGAAAATATTACTTGTAACTTACATTTGTCTTATCATTTACTTGAAAATAAACTTGTATCAATCCAGTTTTGAATAATATAAACTTTTAATCATAAAATAAAATTTCTAAGTGTAGTGGAATTTATTTTGCATACAAGAGACTGATACCTTATTATTAGGACTTCTGACGGATCTGTCCATGCCGAGTTGCATGAATTAAAAAAGGTTGTGTATCATCAAGCATAGGGACAATCATGCATTTGAGTAAATATGCGTGTTCTGTTTACAAAAGTTATTTCCTTGGTTTCTTCTCCATGATTCTTTAAATTTAAATTTAAATTAAAGAAAGACTCTACTAAGAGGGGGACTAGAAAACATCCGGATGAAAACGCCCTGGGATGGAACTGCTTTGACGAGCCTGCTTTAGATGCATTGTCAAGGCATAGTTGTTCACCTCCAAAGTTCTTAGCTGTTCCTGGTACTGGGACACTAATTGCTTCAAATGCTGCAACTCTTGGTTACTATCTTCATACTCTTTCTGGCGTTCATGCTGAATAGACACAGCTCTTTTCAGAATTATATTTTCTTGAACAAGGGCTTCGACTTGATCCTTTAACATCATATTTTCCTGCAGTAAACCAAGCAAGAAGTACAACCTATGACAACTAACCGCTATTGTGTATCATCTTTAAACTGACATCCCGGAAAGGTGGGAAAATAGAGAACAGCCAGAAGATTAATTGTGAATCTTTCCATGGTAACTGGGTTAACAATGACAATAGGAGAAACCAAAAATTAAAAAAAAAAAAAGATAAACAAGTAACCTGGTGGAAGCTCTGGGCTGTTTCTGCACTAGCTCGTGCACAAATGGATTTCTCCAAAACCTCAAGTACTCTTGAAGTTCGGGCTTTGGCATCATCCATGTTTGAAGCACTCATCATTTCTTTAACAAAAAGCTCCACCCATTCTGCACCATCCATAGCATAATTTTGTCTAGCTGTAGGATCCTCCGGAGCAACATTTTCCGCATTACATTTTGCTTCTCCTACAACAGGTTAACCAGTTCTTCCATCAATAAGCGATTTTAAAATTGCAGGAACAGACATCCAACTAATTGTAGGACCAAGACTTCAAGTTGCATTATGTTTTGAAAATTTACCGTACTTAAAATTTGAACATTGATTTAAATCAACACTTATATTGGATAATTGTTATTAGTATTACATCTAGACTTCAAAAAATATCTGCCGTAAAAGGAAACAGGCTTTCTAGAAAAGTTGACCACATCATCAATGTACCTAAGCCTCATCCTTCCAGAAGTAGAGAAAGGAACCACTGGTAATCTCTAAAAGGAGACAAAAAGAATATGCATATAACAAAGAACTCATCCATCAGTATTTAACAATTTTGAATAAAAGGGAAGTGGTTTATACTTGCTTTAGAATATAACAACACAACAGAGATTCAGAATCTACATATTAAATTTGAAAGTTAAAAATTGGAGCAAAGTAATTTTTAAAATGCAAAGACAACTAAAATCCAATCAAAGCTTCAATTGCAGTAGAAAACTGAAACCTTTCAACAATCTTAAGTTCAACTTATTGATAAAATTGCGTTTTATGTATACCTTCTGATTGAATTTGAGAGTTTGGTTCTACCGCTACATCAAATCTGCTGCCAATAGAATCTAGAGATTTTTCAGCAGATCCTAATCGAAGGTCATTTAAACTTCTGATAGCAGAATCCAGATCATTGCCACATTCTTCAAGAGCTTTCTCAAGAAGCTGCCGTGGAAAAAAACAAATTTGTTAGTCAGCAATTGTACCACCAATGCAGATGTGCAATGGAAAATACATCAACGGTTCATTTTGTTTCACATAAGTTGAAAAATATGTCATACATACTCAAGGATCACAGTATTCGACTGACCTCCTAATTAATAAAAACATGAGTCTTGAAACAAAAGGAAATAACAACCTAGAGCACAAAAAAACTTCATTTATGAAGGTCATATTTTGTCATAAGTCACAAGGCTATTTTATACATAGAACACACAATCCAAACATAGAACACACAATCCAATAATCTATGGTAGACAAACTTGAGTTGAGTTCGCAACTGTCCCATTCTTCAGACTCGACAAGATACCTGATAATTCAAATTGTGGATTTGCAAACCAGAAATTGACTTAGCTATATAGGATAAATTAAAATCTAATCTAACACAAGAAATCAAACACCATTGATGGCCTTCTTGAAAAACTAATTTCAGAGTATGAAACACTGATACATTGCTTGGTATGGTTTGCCAGCCCCTTGGTTTTGTATTACTTAAGGGAGTATGTAAAAATAACAGTAACTGATGCATCTTGAAGGAATTAACTAGCGTATAGAACTATAGATTTACTCAAATTACATTCACCTAGGGAAGCCAGTCCTGTGCACGAAGGATCCTAGTTATGCTTTTCAGAACTGGAATCCGGATAGGCTCAACGTTTCCCAAAAACAACTCATCTTCAACTTACAAATCTAAAGTTTTTCTTTTTGCTGAAAAAAGTATGAAAAGATTCGTTTCCACTATCCCGTGAGATAAGAACAGACGGAGATTCCAACCACCTATCCATGTTTTGCAACACACTCACCAACATATATAATAATCCTGAAATTTCCATATCTCGTCTATGTGAGTGAAAGTCAAATGATAACGAAACCCATTGCATCAAACAAGTAGCTAGTAAAAATTCAAGTGAAGAGCAAGCACGGTCGGAATTTTTCGAAAAGAAAAAAGAAAAAGAAATTAAATAAGGGAAAAATCACAAAGCAATTCATGAAACCAAATGCAAAATAAAATCAAACTTTTAAAAAGAACCTGCTTGTCCATGTCAGGAAAAAAGCCCCTGAGCTGGTCGATGAGAAATGATCGGGGGGAAGGAAGATTGGATGGACCGGAGGCAGTCCTTGGCGGAGAGTACCGGACGGGAGAAGAAGAAGAACAACGAATTCTCTTAGAAACGGGAGGAGTCGATGCAGGCAGGTCTTCGAATATGGTTGATCTCTTCCCACACACTATGGCAGACATGTTTCGGAGCACTCGTCTGCTCAATCTGTGTCAACTCTCCGAGCCCTCGATCCTCCGATTCCAACCCCGACCGAATGGTTCATGCAGCTGTGACTTATACAAATCCGATCCAGAGCTTCGACCAGAAAAGCTTCCAAAAATTTTGGGATTTTCAGTTTCAATATGAAATGGAATTGCAGAGAGATCAATAAATCGCAGTTTCTTTCCCCTTATTTTCTCGGGAAATTAGGGTCGGCGTATCGAAGATTCAGAGGAATCGTAGAGTTTGATCGATCTCAATCCTAAAGGTATTCTTTGCTCTTCGTTCATGGCTGCGCAAGTACCAACCATTGAATTAGACTCGTCGATGATCAAGTAACGCACAGGTCAGCAGATCGACCACTTACATCTTGCCACGTGAACAAACGACATTTCCGTATTTTGGTAACCAAAACACCAGGAGGAACACCGATCAGCCAAGGAGGACAAAAGCAAGGTTTGTAAGTAAAGAAAAAACAGGAGGGCAGCAACAGAATTTCATCGCGCTAAAAAGTCAGCACATTAATAATTTTTTAAATTATAAAAACAACTATTACTCAAACATATAGTAAATCTGATATTACAAATATAAATATATAAAATTGCCCTATAAGTAATGATACATATGTAAAATATTTTTTTCGGCTTTTTTGGTTAAGATCAAAGTGTAATGATATATATATATATATATAAATTTTACACATAATTTATGTATTTATATATTTTTATTTGTTCTTTGTACCTCAAATTTTTTTAGTAAGTAACCCTAATATTTTTCTTTATGTGAGGGCAAATCTTAAGTGAAAAGAAATAAATCAAAATACATATTGTTTGCCTATCTATTTTTTATTTTATAAATTACTTATATATTTTTTATAATTTTATTTTTATTACATAAATTTAAATTATTAAATTTATTATATTTTATAAACTAAATTTTATAACCTATCAAATGTAGTATTATAAATTATTATTATTGTCTACACATATAATAAGATTATAGGAATAATTTTTTTTACGCATAATAATAATAATTTAAAATAATGAGCTCATCATTTTTTGAATAAGTTATATTTTATCTCTTTAAGACTTTTAAAATGATATTAAACTTTATTTTAATTTAAAATTTATATTTCATATTAATTAATTTTTATATAAAAATCATAATAAAGTATTTTTAAATGATTAAATATAATTTTATATTTTTTAAAACATAAACTTAAAAATTAGAAAATTAATTATAAAGATCTCATGTAATTAATATCTATGTTAAAATATTTTAAAATTTTTTATTAGGAAGCACCATTGTCAATCTAATATGTTTAATTAATTAAGTTAAGGACAAAGTTCATAAATTTTAAAATTTAAAATATTAAATACTAAAATTTAAAATTTATAATTTATAATTTAAAATTTTTATGTTTATAATTTTAAATTTAATATTTTAAGATTTAAAATATTAAAATTTTAGTATATGAGGTTTAAGATATAATTTTTAAATTTTAAGGTTTAATGTTATTGTGTGCTTAATATTGTAAGTTATAAAATTTATAGTTTTATATTTTAAAATTTAAGATCTTGTGAACTTTGAAATTAAATTAGATAATTAATTAAATATATTAAATAAATATTTTATTGGTCATATATAATTAAAAAGTTTTAAAAATTTTTTAGCATAAATATTGTTACGTAATATTTTTATAATTAATTTTTTTATTTTTAAGTTTATTAAAAATATTATCAAATTACTTAAAATAAAACTATTTTATTAAAATTTTTAGATGAAAGTTAATCTACATGATTTAATTGAAGTAAAGTATAATTTTTTAATAAAAAAATTTAATATTATTTAAAAAAATCTTAAGGAGAGTAATTTAGGAAATAATATTTTACTGCATAATGGGCCCAAATCAGAATCTCCCCAAAGCGAAAATTTTACCTGCCTGGGCCCATCCCATGCGCAAGCCTGAAGAGTGAGCAGTCCTTTTGATTGCAGAAACTGGGCTACTTTAACGTACTAGCGTGGAGTCTTTCTGTAAGAACAAAAAACAATGTCGGTTCTTGTCTATATGGATCCAGTCTAATCATATTGGGCCGACTTAAATTTTTTCAAAAATAGGCCCAAATCAAAAGAGCTCTTTTTTTTTAAATTTTTTTCCTGCATGACCAAAAAAGTTTTTTTTCTTCTGAAATTAATTATTTTGAAGCACTAGATCTTAATTTCAACCCAAAAAAAAAAAAAATTGTAATTCAAGTTACTAATTTCAAACTAATAACGAAATTATCATCTTTGCTTTATTGGTTTTTTAGGTTAGCAGTCTATTCAGTAACTAGCACTGCTTTGTCAAGATTCCTAAGTTAAGTAACTAACCCATTATTATATATCATATAGCAATTAGTGTTAATTGATTCTCTTCCTATGTTTTTATTTTTTTGGAAATATCACTTCATAAAATTAAGATCATCAAATTTTTTAAAGTTTATAAACTAAGCTGTGAAACTTTACATATTTAGAATTTGTATCACTTAATTTCTCCTTTTTTTTTTTTTTTACTTTCATGATTTTTTTATCTCTCTTTATATTTAAATCAATGAGTCTCAATTTTTTCATTTAATTTTATCTCTATCTCTCTTTTACTACACAAAAAATTACCTAGTCTTCATCTTACATATCCAACATTCTATGTTACTGATTGTAAAAATGTTAACAGTTGTTCCCATTTATTTTTCATAATCCAATCTTTATATTGATTTGATCTATCAAAGTTTAGGTAATAAAAAACAATTGAGTAAACTTTAACATCGTTCATGTTTTGTTTCCTCTTCTGGCATATACCATATACCTACAATAATGAAGGTGAATTGCATCTAGAAACACCATTAGAATCAGGAGCTTTTCCCCAAAGTTAGGCTGCTAGATGCAATGGCAAGAACCTACAAACAGTAGGCAACATCTTTAAGCTCTCTAATTACTGTCTAAATTAGCAGAAAGAGAACATGGATTTTGGTCCATTGTATTGTTCTATACCATTTTGGAATCTTCATCCTTCTCTTTGACAAATCTTACCCCATGTCTCATTGTCCAACTTTAGATGGTTTAAATTCATGTTCTGCTTTGCACACATAATCTAACATAGTACAATAATAAGCACAATTGAACTGTTTGCCAATCCTTTTCAATGTGAATGAAAATGCTTTACTGGAAATTACCTACATCTTGTGCTTCTTTTTCTTTTTCAAAAGAAACAAATATATATATATATATATATATATATACACACACACACCATCTTAGTAAAACAGTAGCAGTGCAAAGTGGTAAAATAAAGTGCGACTCTTACTAGAACTTAAAAGTAGTAACTCTGTTTCTTCATTTTTATATTTATATAATTTTTATTTGATAACATTTGAATTATTAAATTTTATTTATAAATTATATTATAAAATTTAATTAATTAAAAAGTTCACATTCAAAGTGGGAAGGTGTGAGCCTTTTGTGAAAACATCTTTTCTAAACTTAAAAGATGTTATTAAATTCACTTCTATTTAGAGAGATTATTTAATAATTTTTATATATTACTTTTAATTATTAATAAATTATTATTTATATGATTTTTATTTATTATAATTGTCATTTACATAATTATAATAATAAAATAATATAATTAATAATTTATTATTTGTTTAATATATTACATCATTCAATGTAATGTGATATATTAGAAATGCTGAATAAATTTTTCCTCTGCTTAGGACCGATAATAGAGTTGTTGGCTAAAAGTTGGATCAAATGGCTAGGAGTATGGGCCTATGGTCTGAGTTTCTTACTATCTTAGAAACTATATCTGGTGTGAAAAGTCAAGAAGCATTGACCATCAATCACATTCTTTCAAGATATCTTATCCAAGTGCCTTTTCTACCAACGGCATCGCCCTGAGTCCGAGTCCTAACACTAATGGTTGAATGCATGATGATGATGTTGATGCTTGACTGGATGAAACCATATTACCCCTAAGTGGTTCACCGTTTTGCACACAGTTCACATACTGACAATAAATTAGTCAATGTATTGTATTTTTTTTATGGGTTTGTGGGTTGTGAATCAGAAGAAAGTGTGAAACTAATAGTATGAAATTGTCTGGATTTTGAGGGCCCTAAGATAATGCCCAATAGCTGTGGAGTTAGCACTTAATCCAACTCAAAAGGTCTGGCATATTTGTTGTGCGCTGCATTATATCTTGCAAAAATCTAATATGCTGGGTGTTCTTTTTGCTATGCCAATTATATGGCTTTGGTAACTTTATCCCTCCAACAAGAGGAATTCTTGTTTGCCCATATCATCAACTTGAGTGCCTTATGCTGCTCATTATCTTAAAACAGTTTTGTTATTTTTATAAATTAAATTTTTATTTAAAATTTTAAATTACTCAATTTATCAAGTCTTATAAACTTAAAATTTTAATAATCTAAATTTTTTTTATAAATTATTTGAGAGAATTCATTGCTTCCACTTTACATGTGAGGGACAGTTTTCCACTCCAAAATCTGCCTCTTTCCCTGGCTGGGTGTGTCTGTTCTAAATGTTTGTGTGTGGTGGTGGGGGCCTATCGCTATGACCCACGGGCTTAGTGGGGGCAATTGGCATCACTCCTTTCCAACAAGGCCTTGACAAGTTACAAGCACAGTGCAGAAAAGAGAATAGGATCTCAAAATGGTTTTCATCGCCCAAAGCATCATAGAATACAATTTTGTTTATGGTGGGTTGATGAAATGACCTCTCACCAAGCACCCTCCCTAGACGCTCCCCCCCCCCCCCCCCCCCCCCCCCCGCCCCCTTTCTCTTCCCCACTCACTCTTTCTCTTCGCCCTTAAATATACCCTCTCAAGAGAAACCCACCTATTCCAGACCCATTTCTCAATCCATGTGAGAATATATCCCTGAGAGAGAGAGTGATGGGATTGCACTCAAATATGCCCTTGACCATCTTTTTATCAGTCTTGACCAGGCAATCAAATTTGTTTAATTGGATTAACTTAATTGGCGCCTAATTCTAAGCTCTCACAGATTGCTTACATATCACAAACTCTTTATTGTGGAATTTTTGTGCCAATCTGCTACAACTGACCCAATTATTTAACAGATGGAGAAGGGAAAAGTGAAAACAGTGTTCCCTTATATGTGTTCATCCAATAAGGTTTTGTATGAGCTTGACCAGAATGATGCATGACGTGCCCGCATATATACCTCCCCTTGTCTTTTATAGAATCAAATTATTGTGAGCATTGTATAGTTGAGCTTTTGTCATTGGCTGTATAATTTGAAAGCAAAACATATGCAAGTAGCAGTGGTGCCTTCTAGAAACTACAACTAGTCCCATATAATTTAAAATAGCTTCTCTTATGTAAGTGGAAAAATAAATATAAATATGCATAAAATTATAAAATTTTATTAAGTAAAATTTTTATGAATTTTAATTTATAAAATCAGAGAAAATTAATAACATGAATTACTATCAGCACATACTGTTTCTGCTGACTGCCATCTTCATGAGTTGTGAAATTTCAGACCCTCAACAAAAATCTCTACTGCTATGAGATCCCGGTTCTCAACAGTCACCCCATTACATTATTTTAGAATTATGCCCTATTAATTTTATTATCACTGTATTTGATCCAATACTTTATAAGCGTCAATTCTTCAAGATAATGGCTCAAAATATTTTTCTCTCCCTTTATTTGGTGGGGGATGCTATCCCAGCACTCATTATCTAATTAGTGCCAAAGATTTCCCGATGAATATAGAAAATCTTATCAAAGCCTACGAGAGAAAAAGATCATGAGAAGCAATCCCCTACAGTCCAAACGTTTTATTCTGCAAGAAAGGTAAACCATCTGGCATGTAAGATTAAAAGGAGAGAAAATAAAAACGCGTAGTATCCTGCAAGTAAAGAATCAAACTTTGCTGGCATCTTAATAGTTTTGGGTTTTTTTCTCTTCATACCTTAGATTTTTAGTGTGTGTTTAAGTAGTTTGTTCTTAGGAAAATGACTTTGGAGGTAAATTAATATTACATGCTCCATTAGAGATTAAACAGAGACCTCAAGCCAGAGCTGCATTATAGGCTGTTTAAACAAAGGCATAATAGGGAACAAGAAGTATCATTATGCACATAATTTCAAATTACCCGCCGGGTATAAACGAATGATTCTGGGGAAATCATTGATGGGTATCTCCAAAAATGCCAAAACTTTACTGGACAAAATTTTATATTTTTTGGTAATTTCAACCAGGTAAAACAGAGGAGGAGAGAGAGTGTGTGTCCCATTCCCATCCCCCACAAAAAAGGTCGTGGGAAAAAGCTCTTTTTGTACACACTGCGATGATGGCGATGATGATGCCTGCAATCTCCAACAGCAGCAGCAACAACAACACCGGCATCAGGTCCTCTCTCTATGCTTCTGGTCATTCAATTCTTGCTGCCCATTCTATTTTCTTCCTTCGTAGCCATGGTTAACCTCTTATTCTTCTTCTCACGTGTCTCTCTCATATGCAATTTTATGACAAATCCATGAAAAGTTTTAACCAACAAGAGCCATGGAGAACAAGTGTGGGTGCTGGGCTGTTCTGAAACGCGGCGTTAGAGGTGCGTGCAAACCCTCTGCTTCCCGAGACTCTGCTAACACTATACCTCGTACTAGTCTCGTTTATGATGCAGGTATTTTCATCCATTAATATGGCATCTATCTTCATAGAATCACATACTTTTCTACCTGTTTTTTTGAATCTGAAAGGGTAGTGTGAACTTCTCAGAATTATCCAATTGCGTCCACATAGGACTCTCCTCTGTTTTTAATGCCTCTGATACTAGTAGTTTCTGAGCTGTCTATCTCTTCTTTCCTCACTATCTCTCTCTGTACACATTAAGTTAGTGCAGTTTTGCAGCACTTTGAATTGAATCTGAGTTTCTGGTTCTTCCAGAACTAGGGGAATTTTCAGGCAAAGAATCTTTTCCCAGGCAATTCCATGGAGTTCAATAATGATACGGTAGTTAAGAAAATCGATCCTTTTCTGATTTCCGCTTAAGCGTTTCCAGAACTCTTTCTCCACACTCCTGTTCTAGCTTCTTAAAACCCATCTTGCAGATTTTTCATCACAGTGGCGGCATAAACGAAATTTCTGAATTTTCTAGTCTTAGAATTTAACGTTTTGCACAGTTATCAACTTATCTTAATTGGGCTGCAAGATTCCGTGCACTCAAAGTCGTGAAAAAGTTCCCAATTACATTATCAGATATTAGAACCAAGCTGAATGAAATTATCGTCATCTAATTCATGTATAAAATTTTTGAAGCCTTTAGATTCTTTGTGTCGATGCAGCAACTGAGACACGATACCTTAATGCTAGCAATCGAGAACTATGTCCCCCCAACGAAGCTCAGTTGTCTTCTGATAATCCGGATCCGCCACCTAATGAAAATAAGGCTCCTTGCCAGCTCCTTCAATTTACTTTTCAGGAACTAAAAGCTGCCACTGGAAATTTCAGACCTGATAGCATTCTTGGGGAGGGTGGGTTTGGTTATGTTTTCAAGGGATGGATTGAAGAAAATGGGACAGCCCCAGCAAAACCTGGGTCAGGGATAACAGTGGCTGTCAAAAGCTTGAAGCCAGATGGTCTTCAGGGCCATAGAGAATGGGTGGTTAGTAAAATATCTGCTTTGGGTTAGTAGATTGATATCATAAAAGAATTGTTTTGGAGATACTGGAGTTTATATTGTAACATGATGATTCATGAATGCAGGCCGAGGTTCGCTTTCTTGGACAGCTTCACCATCCTAACCTAGTCAAACTTATTGGTTACTGCATTGAAGATGATCAGCGGCTCTTGGTTTATGAGTTTATGACCCGCGGAAGCCTAGAAAATCATCTATTCAGAAGTGAGTGCATCTAATTTTCTGCCTTAACATATGACATGGAAATCATATTATATGTGGCCTTATTGATGAGATATTGAGACACATACCATATTATAACTAGAGATTATCTGATAATTTAAATTTTAGCAGAAATCATTTCCTCTTTGTTGTTGCTTAAAGATAATCTAGTTATGGTTAGTCTGTTCATTGTTTCCAATGCAACAATAATTATTGATTTCTTCATCAGCATACATTTTCTTGTGAGAATTTTTCTATAAGTAATTATGTATTGTTTGTTGAATTCATAAATGGTTACTGGCTTTAGAAACAAAAAATTAAAATTAAAAGTGGCTAACAAAATTGTATGTCATTCAAAACCATTTCAGTCTAAAACATTATGAACTACTTTGTAAGCAGTAGCCAATGAACTGTAAAAAGTAAAAGGCAGAATGCATACACTCTGCTGCTATATGAGATCCTCTTTAAAGCACCAAGCAATGCCACAAAGAAGAAGAAAATCTGTGTTTTGTTTGAAGGAACATTCAGTAGATACTGGATGGCTTGAGAAAATTTCAGAAATAATTTATTTATTTTTTATGAGTTCATACTTTTTGTGGAACTTGTGTTCAGGATCGCCAACAATTAAGCTTCCTCTTTTCCTCTCCCCCCTCCCCCCCCCCAACCCCCAACAACACACACACAAAACATCACTTTTGTATTCTTTATCAAGGAGTTTGTTCGGTTCTGATCCTTAATAGTAAATTTGTTTTAGTGATACCTATTATACCTTGTATCTTACGAGGAAAGTGCTGATGTTGCCTGCATTTTGAAGGAACCGTACCTCTTCCATGGTCCAACAGGGTCAAGATTGCACTTGGGGCCGCAAAAGGATTGGCCTTCCTTCATAATGGTCCAGAACCAGTCATTTATAGAGATTTTAAAACATCAAACATTTTACTTGATTCGGTATGTGATAAATAATATCAGTATCTGAGATGCTTAAATTGTCTAATCAATTGCTAACGTGGAGTGTTTTATAGGAGTATAATGCAAAGCTCTCAGATTTTGGTCTAGCAAAAGCAGGCCCTCAAGGAGACAAGACACATGTTTCAACCAGAGTTGTAGGAACATATGGTTATGCTGCTCCAGAATATATCATGACAGGTAAGAAGGTAACAGCAGATGGATTGACAAGATTTTTGAAAAAAAATACAAATCAGAACATTTTCTGGAAGCAGTCCATACCAGTCATTCCACTTGATTTTGGTCCTTCGCTGGACTACATGGAATTAAGATTTTAATGGAAAAGATATGTGTTTATATATTTGTTTTATTCAAATAATTCAATACACAAGTAGGTCCTAGAATGTAAATGTGATCTATAGCATTAGTAACTTACTAGGAATAATTATCAACTCCATGGCACATCAAAAGAACTTGTTGCAAGTGTCAAGAAAAGGAAAAAGCTCTCACATAGAGCATCATAAGGTGTAGTCTAATTCAAATACGCACATATATGTTAACATTTTGACGTCTTTGCCCTGGACTCATGTAACCAGGCACCCTAGTTCTTGATTAGAGCTTTGCACACAAGAAATTTCTTAAAATAAAGAATAAATAATCTCTTGTTCTCTTTCCCTATGAAGGGTGAAAGGTTCAATCTACTAAATTAGAACTATCTATTTTTGGGCCGACTAGAATATTGTGATATATATGCAATTTACAGATGCTTTCCTAAACTATATTTTGGATCTCAGGTTCACAGTCTGCTAAACAAGTCCAAGAGGGCTTTCAAAAATCTTCGATATCTTACCACTTGTATGATATTTGTTTCTTTTATACCAGGACACTTGACAGCTAAAAGTGATGTTTATAGCTTTGGAGTGGTGTTACTTGAGATACTGACAGGAAGAAGATCAATGGACAAAAAGCGCCCAAGTGGGGAGCAAAATCTTGTTGCATGGGCTAGGCCATATTTAGCTGACAAGCGAAAACTCTATCAACTTGTGGATCCTCGCTTGGAATTAAATTACTCTCTTAAAGGGGTGCAAAAAATTTCTCAGTTAGCTTATAATTGCCTCAGTAAGGATCCTAAATGCCGTCCTAACATGGATGAAGTTGTGAAGGCTCTTATTCCGCTTCAGGATCTTAACGACCTTGCAATCTTATCTTACCACTCTCGTTTGTCTCAACAAGGGAGACGAAAAAAGAAAACTGAAGGAACTCCACAGCTCACCAGCACACAATCCAAGAGCATCAGGGGTTCTCCCTTGAATACTGGCAAGCAGCATAGGTGATGGGAAGTGATTTCCTCCTCTCTTTTGCTGGCTCAGTCATTGATTGAAACAAAGGTTGAGATACCTCCTTTGTTATTTATATACTGTGTGGATATGGAAATTTCGAGCTTACGTAATTTTTGGGTGTTTAAAAGCTATCAGGGCCAGAAGAATGATGGAAGAGGAATGTTATATTGATTTTCTTTAAGATATTTTGATAGAGAGCTAACCATCAATATGAAACAGACATTGCCATTTGCCTATGCTGTAATAGAAAATTTCTGCCAAGTAGATGAAAGATCTCACATTTGAAAAAAGTCGTTTGTGGCAACCTGAATCAATTGCTTTGAGCTGCGGGAATGCCGTTTTTTTCCTACTTTAATGGTCAGGTTTATATGCTTTCTTTAATTATCTAGAATCTTGCTTCTAGTGTGCACATAAAATCTGCAAGTCTCTCCTTGCTTGCCACCTTCAACTACTTTTTATCTTCAGTGTCGTTAATAGCAATATGTATTTAACGTGTATACATTTTCAAAAGTAACTGGAGAAAAAATTAGACAAGTAAGCAAGAGCGAATCAAGCTGTTTGATTACCCTGTTTGGACAAGCTGTTTGGACACATGCTCATAGCAGGCTACCCTATCAAACCTTAAATAGCATCTGTCCGGGTATTGTCTGAGAGAAATACACCAAGATCAACATAGATGCTTCATACCAATAGAGAGCATATTATGTCTTATGTAGATTGCAGAGTAGAATTATCTGTGGCCTGCATTTTGTATATATATAGTTTTCAGGGAAAGCAGACCCTGACCTTGCTTTAATTGATGAACCATTCTATTCCCACGAAACTTTTTGCTACTAACGTGTCATTCACAACAAATAGAACCAGTCCCAATTTACTATGAGTAACATGTTAATAGGAAGTAGTTTGTGGGGGCAAGTTTTTTCATGATTCGTTATCTTTATGAAAGGTAGCCAGAAAGTTTGCTATTTACATCAAGACAGCGATATGCATGCTGTCAGTTATGGAAACCCATGCTACTTTTTGTACCAATCATGCTTTGATCTTTTGTCAGATCGCTGTTCCTCACTGGTTTTTGAGTTCGCTTCTATTAGTATCAGGCTGTATTCTTATGTTTGATACAGAAGTCAAGTAAGTGTCTTTGCCAACTTGAGCGTATATCACCAGTCCATCCCGTTGGTTTGACGAAAGGCAGGCTATTCACGCTAAAATCAGGGAGTTCATGAAGAAATTTCTCATGTCTTGCTCCGAGAAATTCAATGGGGCCATAGTAGGATTTGAACTTATGACTGTTTACCAGATATACATCATAAGGCTCATCTCTACTGCTAGAGGCAACCCCTCGAGGTTTATTAATAATTCTGAGACAGATGTTTCTATTTCCTTTGTTCCTCAACTTCGAAGCCAGAATCCTTAGGTTACAATTTTTATAGTAGCTAGATTACTTATTTCTGAGGTGGATCAGGAGAATAATAGGTGAGAGAGAGAGAGACACATTTTTGAGAAAATTAAGAAGTCAATGAGAAAAAATAATGGGTCTCACATTAGAGATAGTTCTCTAATCTATAAAATTTAACTAAAACTAGAAAAGTTAGAATCTGACTACAGGGTTCTATCTCTAATCTTTATAATATTGGTTAGAGTAAAATATTTACACAAAGCCCATCCATTTTAAGTTGAACACAATATCATTGTAGCTATTTGCTGCTGAAGCAGAACTTAAAGGCCTAATTCCAGCAACTAACATCTCATTGGGAAGCAACCCAACAGTCAAAGTTCCTTTTTCTTCCCCCATTATACCAGCATGTGCAAATAGAAGACCTTCACAACAAGATTATGAGGGCAATTTTTTAATATGTAGGTGGGCCAAACCAAGTGTACACATGGTTTAATAGCAAAACATGGATACAGTATTCCAAAATCAATACGTAATTTAGTTTGACTCTGGCTAGGATTGTTTCCGATACACCATAAGATTTTTGTTTCTGGCAATGTCAAACTATCACTCTCAGAAGAAGCATGAGGTTCTGTAAAAGATCCATTTTCATTTAGAGTGGTGCTATTCCTGTAAAATTTTGGACACTTACTCTATTCTTTGACTTAACATTTATGATTTTTCTTTCTTTCAAGGGTAATTTTCTTGCTCTTGGCTTAAACAAATGTTGGTAAAAGCCTAATTAATGCTCTGAGGAACAGAACAAAATGACATCAAATAGGAAGAAGAGACTAGAAACACCAGCATACCGATCAAACCATGACAAAAAAAATATAAAAGGGGAATTGCAACTTAATCAGCACCACAATAATGATTGAAACGGTGCCAGCTTGCTTTTTGAAAAAAAGACGGTAGACTGTTTTATATTTTCAAATCCAAATGGGATGGAAGAGGCGTTGGGAAGTGGCATTTAGGGTAGAGCTTTCATTCCCAGAAATTCTCTTGAAAACCGAATTTACCATTTTGAATGGAAATTAGACTCAAGCTTTGATGTACAACTTCGTGCAACAACTTTCCATGCCAACTTAATTTCCTGTAGTTCCACATAAATTCAATACTTTATCCAACAAAACAAAATAAGATAAAATTCAATATTCTATATATTCATTCAACGAAAGATGGGAATGAATAAGGTCATAGAGGTAGGGTTTCCGCTATAGATAACTACCAGTAAAAGCGAGACGACATTTGGGCAGAGGAAATAAAGGAGGCTTCTGCTTTTTTAACGATAATAAAACTGGCGCGGTTATTGACGTTATACGGGCCACATGAACGGCAACGCCGTTTATGGGCTGGGAAATGGGGACGGATCCACCACCCATGTCTCTCTTCAACTAGCTAGTTTTTGTTTTTCTTTTTTTATATATTTTTCTTCTTTTGGAAAACTATATAGCATTCTCCTTTATTCGGGTTCGTTACCTGACAGAAGAAGAAAGAAAAGAAAAGAAAATAGCTTATTAATACCCATGTGTTACCGGATATTTTTGAAAAAAGACCATGTGTTACCAAAACAAAAACATAAAATGTAATATTCTAATATTTGATTTAATTAATTAACGGGATCAACCATAGATAATGTTAGTTTATTTATTTTATTAAGGGGATATTTAATATAAATTATTTTATTTTATTAGTATTGAACAATTATATTATGGGTATGGTTATGGTACAACCAGTACCCTATAATGAGACGTCAAAATCTACTTCATCATTTATTTTGGTTTAAATATATTTCAAATATTTTGATGGTAGAGATTGAGATACCTAATTAGAATACGAATACTCTAATTATATTTCAAAGGTACCATATATTCATGCCCTTATATTATATATGATTACATGTATGTTTGAAGCTGGCCCAAAAAATTCACATACCAAAACCATTGCAAAACAATAGTACAGTTCTACGAGGGGAAAGTCCATTTCGTCCGCCTTGCACGGGAATTTTTATTTTGTGGGAAGAGACACTAACATATAGGCAAACCAATGTCTTGAATGTACCAAAATCATTTTAAAAAAATGTACAGTATATAACAAAAATTGCAAAGAGAAGAAATTCTGAAATGGATAGTAGCCGAACGCGGAACCATTCTTTGGAAAGCAATTAAAACACAGGAACGACGATTGACAGAGAATTCAAACATGATATGTACTAGTATTGAATTCTTGGCATCTTCCTTCGGATGGGATATTTAAATTAAATGTCGATGGGTCAGGTCTCCAAGATGGCACCCTTGCCACTTGTGGGGGAGTCATCAGAAACTCAGCTGGATCTTGGGTTGTTGGTTTCAGCAAAAGGGTGGGTGCTGGATCAGCTCTTGTTGCTGAGTCTGGGGGCTTATCTGTGGCTTAGAGATAGCTTGGAGCCAGGGCATTCGTCATTTACTGGTTGAAGTGGACTCTCTGCTTGCTGTCACTCTGGTTCGTAATGGGTGTGAGGCTTGCCATCCTATGTTCAGGTTGGTGGACCATGCTAGAGCGCTGTGGAAAAGGGAATGGAGTGTTTCAATCTACCATGTCTACAGGGAGAGTAACTGCCTCGCTGACTGACTGGCAGCAAAGGCTTCTTCCTCCACATTTGCTACTGAATTCTATTTGCAACCTCCTACTGGTTGTGCTTTCCTATTGCTTCAAGACATGATGGGAGCTGCGCTCCCTCGCGCTGTCAATTTGTAGTTTGTTTCTTTGTTTTCTTTCCTATTCAAAAAAAAAAAAAAAAAAGCATGATATGCATTGCAACATTTCTAAATTTGACTTCTTCCACCTTTCAATTCTTCCTCGTGCTTTCCTTCCTAATTAAAGAAACCATAAGACAATGATATATAGGCTTGCCATAATTTGTGTTCCATGCTTCCAATCATCTTGAAACTAATCTCAATGAATAAAAGAAAAATCATCACTAAGCTCATGTTTGGATGCAGTGGCAGAGCCAAAGAAACATTTTGGCTAGGGTCAAATTACAGATTTAACTTGTAACCAAAAAAAAAAAAAAATTACATATTTAACTGATGCCAAAGTGCCTGCTGGTCAAAGAGTGGCTCCGCAGTCCAGTTGTTGTGGGCTTTTCTCCTTAGAATTCTGTGGGCTTTGTCTTTTGCGATGTGTTATATATCAACTATGTACATGCAAACTAAAACATGTTAAAGTACCAGCAGAAATTAACTATTTAAAATAGCATCAACAGAAAGAAAGCTTTGTAGTCTCACAGATATATATTCAGTAGTACATGATGAATAATAGAGTCGCATACCCGATTCTCCAGCTAGCAAACGATCTCTAAAGCGCACCAGAGAGCAAGGACGAACGTGGACATAGAAGATCACATATACCTGCGTGCCACCAGAATTCGTGAAAGGGAATTGAGAGCTTCCACATCAAAATTGCACGAAGCACCAACCGCTGGCCGTAGCAAGAAGAAATAGTATGCCTGATATGAAGATGAAGTGGGTAGATACATACAATCAATGTGGATTGGACATTCTTAAAAGAGAATCTGACGATGAGTTAGGATGGCCTAGTAAGCAATTGAGGTATGATAAAGTGATATTGGCGCGGCTCAATCTGAGATCGTATTTTACTGCTTCTACATGTAAATCCGTCTTCGGATTGAACCACACCAATATCGCTTTCTTTGCTTCCCAATTCCCAAACATCATCATTCTCTCTTACAAGATGAAGAAGCTAGTAGCTAGCTAGCTAGCATGCACACACAGAACAAAAGTTTATCTTAATATTCCACCATGTGAATAAGACTTCATCAAGATGTGCAAGCTAATCGTTTCGTGTGGGGGTTGAAAAAAATTTGAAACTGGTAATTTTCTTGGCTACCTCCCTCTATTTTGACCCATACCAGAAATGATGGAAAAGTTGTTTCAATAAAGAATATCCTAAATGGACCCATTTTGTGCACCTAACGACAATTTCTAAGGTGTCCATGTCCAAGTAAAAAGCATGGATATCAAATATGAATATAGTGGAGTTGGAGGAAGAGGGACGTGGTCTTGGTGGTGTTTGGAGACATATCAATATTACCAAATACTAATCACAATTCAAATTCTGCAATATTTGGGAGTCACCGTCAATGCATTCTGGTGCAACTCTATATATGCAAGCAGCATGCCTAAATGAAAACTAATAAAGAGGAAAGCACAAAACTCAAATAGATTTATAACCCAAGCAAGCCCAAGTGGGATCTTCAAATCCTGACCCACGGGCAGAAAACACCAGGAAATGGGCAAAACACAGAGGAATGCATTTTTTGCCTTTGTTTCGATCGTCACTCCCTAGCTTAATTGGACTTTTGATTGTGGGTTGCAATTAACACTAACAATACTGGGTTTCACCTTGATCAGACCAGATGGAGGTTTTCTTTCTTTCCCAACGATGAAATAAAACTATAACTAGGGTTTGGATGGAGCTCAAAGGACCTCAAGCATATATATTTATGGAAAAGAAAAAACTGGTAGTGATGAATGATGATCAATATGTAGAACAGGGACAGATACTCGAGCTAGCTTGATGTAGAGAGAGAGAGGGAAATGAGAGAAAGAAGGTGATGAGAGGCGAAGTGAGAATTGGAGGGTGGAGAGGCAGAGAATGTATACTGGTAGGTTTTGCCTCGGGACGAGAAGGCGAAGAAGGTGAGTGGAATGATGTCAAGGGGAGCAACTCTCACTTTAGGGTTTGTCATGCTTAGTTTTTACTCAATAAAAATCGAGTTCCTCTCTCTTCGCGCATGCACCTGAAATATTCTCCATACTCACTCACACCTAATAACTGAAGCACATCCCAAACAACTCCTTTTAGGTGTACCCCTTTCTTTCTAGCATTAATTATTGTTTTTAACAAGATCATGCTCGCATTTGATTATACTTTTAGCAAGAGAATAAGCAAGTTGGCTTATATGTATCTTGTATTAATAAATCATGTCATGTAATTCAATATTATATATATATATATATTTATTAAAGTTGGTAAAAAAAAATGTTATGTGATTGCGTCTTTTAATCCAACTTCAATTTTTTTTATTATTCTAAACTGTTTGCAGTGGACTGTGTAAGTACACGAATAAGTGCGAGTATATAAATGTATATTATTCGTGGAGTTAGATTGATATTCAGATGGGTAACGTAAACAGTTTGCTTGCATAAATTTGATTACACATTTTTCATTTTAGGGTAAATAAACAATCAGATTCATTCATGTGTTTCTTGTAGGATCTTCTTGAATCACATTTTATTATTATTTAATCAACAATCAAGTTGAATTGAATGGCACATCACCTAGTTTAATTTGGATCTTTGGTGGTCAAGCCCCTTCCTCTATAGCAAAGAACTAAAAAATATTGAGGCTCTTCTCACAGGGTACCATCCATTTAATCTTAAACATGGTACTTGTCTACAGACTAAAGTACATGTTATAAGAATCTATGCTAGAAAATAAAAGCGTGTGGTCAAACAAAATGTTTGTGGGTGAGAGAGAGAGGGAGAGATTGCTGGGAACAGGAGTGCAGAATGTCAGCGAAGGGACTTTGTCTAGAAAGAAGTTTCGGAACGTACAAAGCTTGCAATCTTTCACACAAGGGACACACACAAACACGCATAACACACAGCAAATAGGCGAAATAGCCAACAACCAAAAGCGGGGACACCGGCGCTAAAGCAGCCCTGCCTTGGCCCTGCAATAGGAGACACTCTCCTTGGGTTTTGCTTCCGCTAAATTTCTTTTTTTTTTTCCTATCTTTTTCTTCTTATTTCTAAAGACCATTCTACATATGTGGGGAGCTCCAAATTGTTTAGAACGGCTTAATTATATTTCGGATCTCATAATTATTTTGTAAGATTAAATACAAATTGTTAAGAATGGCTTAATTATATTTTGAATCTCATAATTATTTTGTAAGATTAAAAAATTTAATAATTTAAATTCTTTTAAAGAAGAATTTATTTATAAGAATAACAAAATTTATAATTTTTTTTCATCTGTGTTTGATTGTAGATTTTGGGAAGTGTAAAAGATCCTTTGTAAATAGAAGGGTTTAAAGAACCATTACTTGTATAATTTTCTCTCTTTCTCATGATTTAGGGCGATAAGTTCGCGTGCCACTACCCAAATAGATTCCCCCACGCCTTAAACCATTCCATTTCTCACTTCTTTCCTCACCAGATCCTAGGACTTTCTATTCCTACCTCTTTCTCTTTCTTGCACTAAAGGCTGAGTCGGGTCAAAAGCTATGGCTGAGCACTCTGTGGGGAACTTCCACTTCATTTCATTTCTTAATGAATCACTTTAAATTCTGGGTAGCCTCGTGCGTGGTTAAAAGAAGTAGCAAAAGCAGTGCAGTTGAAACATAATGAATTCTCAATGGGACGTCAGAAATCAGTAGTAATCAGAATATCTTGCTGGTCTTTAAGTTAAGACTGTCTGATCAAAAGGTCATCAGGGGTAGGCGAGGATACCATTTCTACCTTAACTTCTATAAGCCTTAGCGGGGCATGTTGGCCCTCTTCTAATCAACAAAGCTAACATGCTTTCTTAAGAATGTTCTGTTCAGGAGAATACTTGATTACATTCTGCTTTTTCCTTTTTTGTAACATAATGCTGTTCTCTTCAACTTTTTTATTTCTCCTTTTTCTTAGGGTGTGGAGGATGGGAGGGTTGGTAGTTTCAAGTAAACTTTTTTCCCCATTTTAAATTTATTCATTCTCAATAGGCATGGATAATGAGGTTGAGGTGTGTGCTAGGAACATCATAAAAAGAGTTATTATATCCTACCTTATATTATTCTCTCTTTTGTTTTAGACTTGTAAATTATTATGCTATTCTTTATTTACTTCTATCTCATTACTTGTCTGTATATTCTGTCACATTCTTTAGTAAAGTTGATGATGTGGCATAGGAGGTAAGAACAAAAGATACCATAAACCAAACTTTCTACGGTGAAAATTTAGATCAGATCAATCTCTTGTAATAATTGTAGAGATGGTTTAAGAAAAAGATAGATAATAGCAAGAATAGCAACCTAGTTGCTATATAGAATTTCAATTCACTTCTTCCCATTTGTTTTTAACATCAAAATTTTTCTATCTCTCTCCCAAGTTACCTAACTGCAGGGGATCTTGTTCCTGAAAATCGGGGTTAGTGGGACGTTCAGGATCATGGGGTCTAATATCTT
This sequence comes from Dicorynia guianensis, assembly GCA_037013595.1. NCBI lineage: Eukaryota > Viridiplantae > Streptophyta > Magnoliopsida > Fabales > Fabaceae > Dicorynia > Dicorynia guianensis. The sequence goes on from JASUAB010000015.1 coordinate 27,120,146, forward strand.
GGCATGAGATAAGGAGAGGAAAAAAAGTGTCTAAGGAAAAACAAAATAGGAGTGACCTTTTGGAATGTGACGGGTATGTTTCAGTAATGCATGGCAATCAGGTCAAGGTCAGTTGTCTGCTTGCGAAGACAACAAAGACACCTTTCCTCTCTACACGAACTCAAGTTGCTTCCTTTCCCCCTTCTCTCTCTTCTTAATTTCCCTCTCCCTCTCCTATTTGCAATGTCTTTATAAATAGATTTGAGACTCTGCACAAATGAACATCGATCTTATATAAAACACAGCAATTCCCAGGTTACTTCAAATGCTTAATTAAGTTAGACACTTTCCTTATAATTGCAGTTGTTCTTAAGTTATAGCGTAGATTCATAAAATTAGAAAAGGAAACTACTGAACTTTAAATATTAAAATTTTAAATGAAAAGATTGGTGCGAAGAGAGTATATAACGTTTCAATGTATACATATATACATTTTGAAAAAATAATATTAAAGTTGAATACAACTTTTAGGTATCATCCAGAATGAGGTTCATTTCGAAAGTTAAGAAAAATCAGTAATATTATTCTCACGTTTTTAAACTCACGTTTTATACATTCTCTTTTCATTTTCTTCTCATCCCACTTTTGTCTCTTATTTTGTGCCTTTTGTACTCTCGTTTCTAATTCATTAATGTCATAAAAGATAAGTGAAATGTAGCGATAGGAACATGGACAAAATATTTTCTAAAAAAAAATATCCAATCTTATGGAATTTTATTTTGGACAACTTATTCTTATTAGATAGATGCTTCTATCATTTCATACAAGTTACATAAAAATTTTATTTGAAAATTAATGCATTGAAATACTTATATCCGAATCAGATAAATATCTGTATACATAAAACATACAATTTATTCGAACTATTGTTTTTGACTTTTTGTCATTGTTAAATAAGAATCTTTCAACTTTTTTAAAGAAAGTTAAAATATGTGTAATAAAAGAGAGAGACAAATATAGAACTAAAAAAAAAATGATACATATTTTTAAATTATAAAAAAAATTAAAAATGTCAAAGTTAATAAAAAATAAAATTAAAAAATTCAAATCCATTATTGTTCATTGTATAAGTGCTCAATCGAAACTCCGAGGATACAGGCGCCAATCACTTATACGTACACACATGAAACACGAAGGTAAAACGAAAATCTCGATTTTGAATATATCAAATGTTAGTATCGCAAGAAAACAACATCTTCCTTATATTTAACAGGTGAAGAAAATATTTTCTTTTTCTTTTGACATGTGAGCTAGAATTGCTTATCGCAAATGCACTACAGTACTACCCCAGTTGGGTCATCTTTACCTAAACAAGCATTATAACCTACATAAAATGATAGTACCCGGTCGGCACAAGGACAACAATCAACGCTGTTGGAAATAAAGGATGACAATTTGTTCATTATTGTTTGGTTGGTGGTTATTTTGCAAAAGAATAGCTCAATGAAACACCGACCATCCGTCTTTTGTAGATAATCTGGTACAAAAAGGTCATTACCATTCACGTAATGTCTTATTTAACCGACCAAACAACATTGAGAAAAATGATGGTTCAACAGAAGAGCCCTTTCTGCAATCAATTTATACCAAAGGTTTCTTCTGTCCTATAGAAACAGTTAGGCCATCACTCTACGGCTTGTCTGGTCTGATCTTTTCTAATTAAGTCCTTTTACGAAAAGCTATGTATCAATTATTTTTCATGATAACAGGATTTATCATATACAGAAGGTGCATGTTAATTGGTTAGCTCTGATAGTTGGAATTAAATTAGATCAAGAGTCCTCGGACAACAGTGGACTATAGAACTGAAGCAGTGGCAACTATAGACAAATGCAACAGTACTGTTATATGTGACCGAATTGTAAATCTTACAATTTTAATGCATTTTGTAAGGAAGTGAAAGATGACTTTCCCCAATTGCAAATATGGCTTCATCTATGTTTTTAGTGACCCCACTTACAATTTTTTCTATTTCATTAAATTATATTGGTGAGCTAGTTATGCATAATTTTTTTTTTCTGGAGAATTATACATATGAGACTCAGCAGTGCACTGTTCATTGAGAAAAGGGAGAACATTGTGTCCGTACATAAACACAAAGATAATATATTTGTTTAGTATGAAAATTGCCTCAACTAACACTTTTCAATCAATATAGCCAGTTAGAGCAAAATTCAGCATAATAGCCTATTACAGAATTCTCAGATCAGCATAATCTACATAAGCTGCTACACTTGCGCTATGCTGCCTTGTCATTGCCTGGAGAAACATATTTATTCGTCAATTTTGATGCTGTATAATTTTTTATTAAATTTTTTTCTGAGGTGTAGAATGTGAAATTTGACTTATCCTAATGACTATACAGACATAAGAAGACATGAAGAGACTTCAATTCTGTTTGTTCTGATGTTCTTATGTAAAATCTCCCAGCAGAGGCAGCCTGCAAGTGATCAGCAATTTCAGTGACCAACCTCCATATATCAAAATATTGAAGATCGTCTTCATATTCCTTGAAGTTTGCAATAGGCGTAAAAACATGACTCAAGGGATTGACCAAGAACATTGAACTGGGAGCAAGTTAGAACATAAGACAAAAGTTTAATAAATAAATGATAATAAAAGTGGAAAGATGCACCTCAAAAATCGAGATTGCAAAGTAGTTTGTTATACCAAATCAAATGGAAGTCCCCCCAGCCAAGCCCAATAGTGAAAAGATCCTGGAAAAAGACTTTTACGGGTCAAGAAACAGTTAATGCAATTTGTAGAAGCACCAAATTGTCAACTTTTTTTAGTAAAAACACACCATAAAATTGCGGAGGAAATGATTTTACTGCTCGATTACCATAAGATTACTTTACAGAACCTCAACAACAGTTCACAGGATCCTTTCAAAAAAAAAAAAAAATTCAGTTCACGGGAGTATGCATGTTACTCATATAAAAAGGAAAACAACCTCAAGGCTACAGCGTGTATATAGTCGAAATTAATAGTTAATGCAGCCAGCAAATAGTTTGGGCAGTTATTACTAAAAGAGAATTTTGACAGGATGTAGAAAAGGTCTGCCAAGAAATGGTGGCAAGCCAACAACTGAATCAACAGTAAGCAAAGCAGTTCTACAAAACTTACGACACAGTCCAAAAGCTCACAAGAAAAGGAATATGGTATTTCCACAACTCATTTTTGACAAAGGGCTCACACCTAGTAGTGTGAGCTTTTAAATTTACTGGGTTCTACAATTCAGTTTATAAGACACAATAAATTTGATAGTTTGGATTTTGTATTATAAAGACTAAGTGAAAATAAAGTTATAGGAATAATAGGATATAAGAAAATAATAGAATCATATAGATAAATTCAACATTAATTTCTGCCATCTTGCTCTACTGACGTTGCTAACCTTCAAATTACCACAAATGGTCTATGCAAGTGCTGAGTTCAGAGTTGTGTTTAAAAATACTAAGTGGTTTATAATGAATGCCAGAATGCAGGAAATAAGAATCACAGCCCACAAAACATTCCAATGCAGCATTGTGACCCCAAACTATAAATTCAGATATAAGAATGACAGCAAGTCTCTGGAAAGGCACATATATCTACTAGGTGGCCTTAAAATTGTAATACAAGAGTCATCTCAAGCATCCACATTATAAATTGAAAAAAAAAAATGCAAAGATTAAAATAAGTTAAAGAGAGTTTTAATTTCTAAATAATGCTTTTATATTTCATTCATCATATTAGACAAAAAATCTTTTGTAAAACCAACTATATTACCATCCTGCTTTACTCAATAAAAACTAGAAGGTAAAGTTATACCTTGGGTTGGTGATCAAAATGTTACATTTCAGTTTAAGTGTTAAATTTGTGCAGGGAAGAAGCTCAGCCAACAACAGCATTGACGAAGGCAATACCACAACTCAAGGAAATGTAGTAGTTTCCCACGTTTGTGATTAAAGACTGTTAGTTAATGCTCATAACAACAGTTTCAAACATGCAGTTAATGAATGCTCTAATCATAACATTAGAGAACAAGAAGCACCAATCCAGGGGAGAACAAATGAAGGAATTTCAATATTGTTCCTAAGTCTCCTCTGATTAATTACCAGAACAATAAAATCGGTCCATAATCAATCCTAAATATAATATAGCAAGTAAGATGAGTCCAATTTATTACTTTCAGAACAAAGGAAACTGAAGTTTGAACAATACTCCAAAGTCACTTAATCTTACCATTACACCACATAAGACCAAAGATATTAAGGCCACTGGATATACCTATAAAAATGGTACATACATCAAATTTAACAATATATAACTCTTAGAGTCACCCAATGAATAATACACGAGAATAATGAATATCCTACCAACACAAGAAATAAAGCAAGGAATACTGCAGTGCAAATTTTGCTGTCGAAACAACTGGATATAGGCATCAAATGTCAAGTCACCACACTGATAAATCCCTTGATTTTGTTAGAAAGTGAATAATAAACAAAGAGTTATTAACAAAACCATGATATTCATAATTGACAGGGTACAGAGACCTGAACATATCTATTGTCCACCTTATGTGAGTTATTGTTTGATTAAACCTCTTACGATCTTCTGAATGCATCAGAGACAAACTAACAAGACAGCATAAGAACAAACCATAATGATTAATAAACAAATAGAAAAATTCTGAAGATTCCATTGTACTTTTGGGGTATGCTTTAACTAATATACCTCCAACTCTGACAGTGACCATCTCTCATGTAAAGTGGGAGCACCAGGCTACTCAGGCTCAACTTCCACTTCAATAGCTATCCTGACATTTTTTTCACAAGAAACAAGCGTATTCAGTGTACACTTACTGGCAGCACCTCACATTTCAATCAGTTACTCCTTTGTGCAGTCACAGGTCATTAGAACAACCTCATTTGAAGTTAGTTACAATTTATATGGAAGTTTGTTTCTACATTGACCACCTTTTTATCCGTTTGTAAATAATATAACCCAGCATCTAAACCTCAAAACTCTACCTTAGATATGTATTGTACAATATGAAATTATATGTCTTTTCTCTAGCATTAAATTATTCTGCATAATCACTCAATTCTCCCTTTCTAACTATTATAACTCGTAAAATGACACCAAAGCATTTTAATATGTATACCAAGACCAAAGTACTTAATTCAGTGGCTTTAAAAGGCACTTTTGTCATGTTCATTGATCTGAGTAGCTCCAAAATCCATCCCGGACTCAAACTTGAGTAGACTCTTATGTAGTTTTTTCAAACTCTCATGTGTTGAGTGATTGAAATATTTTAGCTTTAAAACCTGCAGGAATAACATAGAGAATAATTCTAAAAGTTACTTAATTATCTAAAATCTACCTATTCACTATATCCACAAGAAAAAAAAAATTGGAAAACTACAAGCTGAAAAAGATTTCATTCCTTTAAAAAGGAAAAGTTCAGGCCATAAAACAACCACTTCAATTAGTTAAAAATGAAGTTCTGGTTATGAAATATTGAATTGACAAGGCCTGAATGTTAGCACCAATCTACATGGCTCATGCCCTTTGGGACATTAGTCAATTAACTGAATGAGCATAGATGGAAACAAACATGGTTCATAACGAACAGATCATTCTTCTCCTTGTTTAGTTATTATCATTGATCAAAGTACATTGAATGGATGGAAAATGGTGAGTGTCATACTTGCCAATAACAAGACAAGAAAACTATGCCCTGTCAGAAAATACTCTAAAATCATTGTAAATGCCACAATAATTCACCTGAGCATGGTGTGCATAGGAACATCTATTGCACTCACAGTTTGCATGGTCACCAGCTTATCAAATAGGTAGGCCTGGTTAGAGAAACTTAGCTCCTTCTAATTTAAGAAAATGACAGAAAATCTGTGTAACACTTACAATATACAGCAAAAATGTCAATGCAAGGGGTAGGGTGTGAACTAATGTCTTCCAGGATACAACAGTTGCTGGGTTGTGAGAACTGTTCTGGGTTTCACTCAATGTGAAAGAGATTATAGTACATTATTTCATCTCATAGAGAATGATACATGACAATGTCACCTTCACTTCAATATTCTTCTTCTTCTTCTTTTTTTCTTTGTTTTTTTGTTTACCAATCAGTTTCTCAGAGATCTTTATCACCTAATGGGGGCACAACAACATAGGGTCACCTCCTAAGTGGAAGCACTGAAGCTATACGTAACAAGAATGTTAGGTATCGTTCATTAGTTTCTTTAACCCTTAAAAATTTTAAATCATGGAGGTCCTTGATGAAAACTTTACCATTGAACCACTTTTCAGTAAAATTAGTGCCTGAGTTTTGAATTGCTGAAGTGACACCTATAACTAATGGACCATCCTAACCATGCTTGTTGGATACTGACTTCCGCACTCACACTTAACCTTTTATCATATGTTGATTAGTTTTGATGAATTCCATCTCCCAAAGTAGACGAACTAGCAACTGTTTATTTTACCAGAAAGTGGCATGAGTTGCTTCCTTAAAGCTACTCCTTCATCTCCGTTCTCAAATCTTTACATCAAATTGTCCCTGACTTCCTTTCATTTTGAGTTAAGAGTTCAGGCCAATTAACCTCTGACGAAGCCTTGAGCTCTGAAGCCACCTCTACCAAAATAATTGACTCCCTGTCGTTTCTTTCGAGCAGATTAACTCACAGATTATATTGGAATAACAGGTATTTTATTATCAATTATGCCAAAACAGAAAAACCTCCAATTCAAATTCTAAATCATTTTCATTTCCTGCACGTGCAAAATCAGAACACCCACATGTTCAGCCAAACCACTAACCCCCGTTCCCCCCAACAAATAAACAATTACTCAGTCCTAGAATATGCTAAATCATTTAGGTGAACAAATGACCAATTACTATATAGCTGGTGAAAGCTTTAAAGCAATACATGCTTCAAAAGATTAAAATAAAAATGCAGATAACAAAGAACTTGATGTTCATGAATCATGGCAGAGGAAACGAACCCGCAGAGGCCATATAAGAGAAAGCAGCATAGACTCCTCTTTTAGTCAGGGCTAAAATCATTCTGTTGGCTCAATTCACTCTGCCTGGACTCAGATACAAGCAGCCTCTGATTCTTCTCAAACTCAATTGGCATTTTACCACCCTTGTGCTTTCTTGCCCTCCTCGGTGCCTTAGAATTTGATGCCCTGATGTTTCAGAGACAGGACTATTATCGAGCAGAAGGAGCGGGATAAATGGATAGAGAAGGAAGCCGATGTTTTTGTGGCAAGTAATGTTCTTTTGTGGTATGTAACGTTATTTCCACGTTAGTATACTTATTTTATGTTATTATATTTACATTTTGTTTATAACATATGATTTAAAATAAAATTTAAATTATATACAATTTTATATTAAAACAATTTCAAATAATATATTATAAAAAATATAAATTTAAAATATAAATATAATCTTTTATTTTTCTTTTTATACCACGGCATATATTAAAAGTAAACACTTAAGAGATAATATATAGTATGATCCATGTTATAAGGTTAGTCAATTATCTACGGTAATTACTTGGTGAGACTTCACATAATAGTAAAAAAAAATAAAAAAAAATTAATACATATGATATATTACAATTCAAAAGGCGGAATTCAATTTTTGAAATAGAAATACCAGTCAATTTGGTAATTATGATATGGTCTCCGGTAAGTTAATACAAGGATTGTGTTGGATAAAATTAAGGTTTTAAAATTTAAATTAAAATATAATTTAATTATATACATGGATTAATTTTGAGTTAATCAAATTTGGGATGGTTTGTAGATGTATTTTGTACAGTAGTTTTATATTAAATTTAACAAAAAGTATAATTTATCATTGACCAATAGTATTTCGTATACTTCTAACATCAACTCACTTATATCAGGTAGGTAATCTTTTTTGTTTGCTTTTTCTAATTGTAATTAGTAAACATAAACTACGTGAATATATAATCAGAAGTTAATTGTTACAAGTTAAACTTCAATAGAATATTATGCCAAAAGACATGGAGATGCTGATGCTTTTAGCATAGATTCTATTAGGAATGTTGTGTGCTGGTTGCTTTATTGTAGGGATCTTAACCCCTTTGTTTATTAAAAAAAAAAATAAAATCAATAGCATATTAGAAAAGCAATTACTCATACATCTATTTATTAATTCAGATTTATATTATCTATTGTCATCTTAAGAAAAATAATTATAAAAACAAAATAAAAACTTTGTTTGAGTGATAAAAGGATGAGGATTAGATAATTTTTTGTTACAATAAGAAAGAGATAAAAATTAAATTAAGAAAAAATATTAATAAAAAATTAAATTTTATAAATTTACATATAAAAATAAATAAATCATAGGAGTAAAAAAATAAATTATTCAAATTTGTGATAGAGACTGTGCGTCACAATTCCTTGGAGAAGAAGTTTTTGGAAGAGAAAAGGCACACTGATATTCGTCAAATTAAAATTATATAAATTTTACATAAGGTTTTAATTTTTTTTACTTTTTGGTATAAATCATGAAAAAATTAAAAATTGAACTAAAACTTTAAAATAAATGTCAATTCGATATTATTAAATTAAAATTCTAATAGCTTAATTTTTTTAATTTTTAAAAATATATTTTACATTATACCTTATGTATATACCATCTTTTATCGGACGACCCCCGAAGGGACATATACTATCTTTTATGCAATTAACGTCACGGGGAAGGACGGTGCTTGACTGCTTGCAACCGAAGCGAAACAATAATCGTAAGGAATGTGTTAATTTAACTGTAGATCAGGACATATTCCACGAAAGCAAATTTCCTGCGCGCGTCGAAACGAGCAACGTCACACCCCTTCTTCCTCTTCTTGTTTTCTTTCCGTCACACGGATATTCCTTCGTCTCGAAGGGAACCCCCTAAATTCGATGTCTACGAATTCGCCGATGCACGAAGCAGAGCTGCACGATTTGTCTGACGACGCCGATTACGTTGCGTCACAGCAGCAAGTAAGAGTATTGTCTTCTCACCTCTGAAACACTGTCCCTAAATTCGATAATGCCTGGCTACCTATTAGTTTATTTGATCGATTTGCGTGCAATTAGGGTTGCATAATTCAATTGAAATGTTCAAATTCGTATTGTTTGTTATCGAATTGAACTGAGTCATGGAGTTTGGGGGGGTTTTCGATTTGGATTAGGGGTCTGCTAGCATGATGCTGCGGAGCGACAGTATTAAACGAAGCTCATCTGATGACCTGGACGGTGCTGAAATAGTTTATATGAAGGACAATGTCACAATTCATCCGACTCAATTTGCGTCTGAAAGGATTAGTGGAAGAATGAAGTTGATTAAGCAAGGCTCTTCTTTGTTTGTGGTAAGCATTGCTTGTTTCATCCTTGTATTCCTTTCTAGTGCATATAACTTCTTTTGCTTGCGTGTCGATTTTCAAGGAGTTATGATGATGTTTTTTTCCTCTTTATTGTAGACATGGATACCTTACAAGGGGCATACCTCAAATGAGAGATTGTCGGAGAAAGGTGGTTAGCTTTAGATTTCAATTTTAGTGACTTGTATAGTGTTTTATATACACTGAAGTCTGCTCCATTTCTTATGTAGATAGAAATCTTTACACCATAAGGGCGGTGCCCTTTACTGACGTAAGGTCCGTCCGGAGGCATATGCCAGCATTTGGGTGGCCATATATCATTGTTGTTCTGACATCAGGTATAGTTCAGCCGAGGAATCTAACGCCTTGTATTGTGGTTTTTTTCTTTCGTTTTGTCTCTCCTAGGGTTTACTGTTTCTTTCCTTCTCCTTTAAGAGTTATGTGCTCTGTCTCAACTGAATGGCGTTGGATTGGTATCCAACCATTCTGGGCTTCTTCAGCATGCCGTTTGATGGTACATGAATGAATTCATTACAAAGATGGGATGTTATTGTTGGCATCACAAAAAGTTCCCCCCTTGGAAAAAAGGAGTGGGGGCTGCCTGTTTGGATATTCCATAATCAATTCTATAGTATGAGGCCTTCTATTTCTTCCAAAAATATCCCTATCATTCTTTCTAACAAGTGGTTCTGCATATTATACATACTTTTTAGTAATTCCATCTAAAATCAATTATACTCACAGCTAATCCAAATGGGCCAAATTGGTACAATTTCTTTCCCGTAAGTAGGTGAGTCAAAGGTCCTATTTGTGTAATGCATTTTATTGGTAAAGGCAATTTAAATGCAGTTCCCTTTGATTTAACTTGCAAGTTGGCAAAAACCCTACCTCAAATGTTTCTAGAAATAATATTAAAAGAAGCTCACAGTGTACATATCCATCTATCTATACTATTATAATTCCAAAACTTCGTTTGGGTGGTCTTTGGTATCTTCAGATATAAATGCACCTGAAAAAATAAAAATTAATTGATATTAGGTAGTTATTTGAAACTCTGAATTTCTTATTCTCTCTAAACAAAATGAAAATAATAATAGAGTGGATTAACATGCACATAGTGCATGTGAAGCCCCTAGCTTTCTGTCAGACTACAATTTTTTTAGAAATAATTGGCTGTATTGTCAAATGGCCTACCATGGTCGCCAAGACAATCATGGCTTGGCATTTTGTACCCTATCTGCCATGGACCACCCATGGCTTGGCCTTTGCGGCATGGTGGCACCATGGCGGTATGGTGGGACCATTTGGATAATTCGTTGAAATCTCCCATTTGCCAATGGGCTTTGTTTATTTGAGGGCAGAAGTGTCATTGATTATTTATATTTTGTTTAGTTGTTGTTGTTGTTGTTTTTTTTTTTCTTTTTTTTTTTTATATGTGAACTTATGACTTGTAGTGATTGTTTACTCTAATTGTTTTGATGCATTTGGAAGTGATTTCATTTTTTTTTTTTTCAATTTTTTGTGCCCATGCATTCACATGGCTGCTGCCACACCAGCCGCCATGGCCTTTCTTGGGCTCGCCACCATTGTCCACCATAGGCCATTGACAACACTGATGTTTGGACATGTTTAAGATCCATTTTGACTTATTCTGGTGATTTTTATGAGTTTCAAGGCTTCATTAGAATTTTGACATAACTTTTTGGGCTTCAGAATGGGCTTGACATGCTACTGTTTCACACTACTTAACATTTAGGCTAAAAATATGAATAAGTTAGAGGGTCATTTGAGGAGATGCTGAAACATATTATTTGTATATGCATAGGATACTGAACAAAAACTACTTGCAATTCATAGGAAATGTATTTCAAAAACTACTCATTTTACGTTATGCCATATTTTTTTAAATGATAAGATAAACCAAATACTGTTCTGGCATCAATCAGAAGTAATAATAAGCACTTTTTTTACCTGTATGATCCAATCTATTGATTGAAAGGATTTTGTTTTGCTTACATATAGATGTAGCTGATTCAACCCTTAATTGCTGGATATACTACATATACTTCCTCTTTTAAAGTTTGTTGTCACTCATTTGTAGTCTTCTGAAATGCATATGTTTTAATTTCTAGTCATGGTATTGTAAATATTTTGGTCAATAATAATGTGATAAGAAAGACATTTTTGCTCAATGGGCTCCATTATTTTATCCAGGGCAGGGTTACACATTATTCTATTTTTTATGACTTAGTCTACATATTATCTTCATTTGTTTATTGCATAAATAATGTCTTTTCATAGGACTTGTATATCCTCCTATCTGTGCTTTTACATATTTTGCATGGTTTTAGTCTATTTAATGTTTCTACATATCTTCATTTTGTAAATAAAAGCTTTCTGCAGGACTGGCATATCCACCTCTGTACTTTTATAATGGAGGAGTCAAAGAATTCCTTGCTACAATAAAGCAACATGTTCTTCTTGTGAGGTTGGTTTCTCATTCGTTGATGAGTTATGCCCCCAGATTTGTTTCCATGTGTGTTGCATCAGCCATAAGATATATAATTATATCGATAATGCACTACTAGAAAGGAATTTGTTTAACGTTCTTGCAATTATTATACTGTTTGAATGCGTAATGACAACATATCTTAAATCTCTTCTTATTTTTCATGGTATGCTACATTTTTCCAGATCTGCAGAAGATGCCAATGTATTCCTTGTGAATGATTTTCAGAATCCTCTGCAGGTGTGCAATATTTAAGTATAGTTATTTGATTGGTTTCAGAAGTTGGGCCATTGATGCATTGTCTCTCTGTGGCAATATCACTGACATAGAGAGGGAAATGTACATTCATAATAAATAATCGTTAGTAATTTATCCCTTTTTTATAATATTTTAAGAATCAAAATATTAACGATATGTTTGGAACCCCTTTTTTTTATAGATATATGAGGATCTCACAAATCATAGGAATATTAGAATACAAAATGCTTTTGTAAATGATTTGTATTCTTAATAAAATAAGCTTCATTTATGAATGAAATTGAATTTTATAATTTTATAATTTAAGAGATAAAGTAGACAATGGTTTAGAGAAATGCATGGCCACTTGGGCATGAGAATATTGTAAATGCTTTTGTTTGGAATGATGTACTACATGCTCTTTTTGTTGGCTTGCTAAATTTTCTCGTGCTTGTTTTGACTACCAGAGAACTTTATCTTCTTTGGAGCTGCCCAGGGCTGTTCCTCTTGCATGTGGACCATCAAGTTTATCAGTTGATGAGTCCACTTTGAATGAGAGCCAACAGATGATGGTTAGTGGTATTAATGATGTACATGATGGGAACACCAGCGTTTCTCAGTACCATGGCAGACCAAGACTTAAGGTTCATGATCCTGCTCGGGATCTTTCTATTCAAGTTTTGGAGAAGTTCTCACTTGTGACCAAATTTGCCCGTGAAACAACTTCACAACTCTTCGGTGAAAATCAAAGTGATGGATTTGATGCCACTGAGAGGAGGATCCAGGAGCAGACTTCCCTTCATCATCCTAAGAAATCTTCTAATGGTGCAGTAGAATTTCCTAATGAAAGTCCTGTTGCCTCAGATCCTCTGGAGGTGATTTTTTTTTTTTTTTTGGATGTGATATTTTTAAGTTTTACAATCAGCATGAAAGCTTTTATAATTTTAGTTGTAGGATTTCTGGATGAACACCTTTGGTGTTTGCTCTATTGGGACTTTGCATCTTTTTCCCTTGAAAATTATTAGTAACTTTCAATAACAAATAGAATGGCATAGTAAAATTGATGCAAGATGTCTGAAGGGCATCATTTTGGGTAGTTGGGAAGAAAACAAATATACATATTCATTGGAGTGAAATTAGAACTTGAATGATAATGTATTTAGAATTGAAGGTGATATGAGTTTTTTTTACCATGATATCTCTATGACATTACTTTTATCTATACTAATTTGGGGATTAGTTCAGTTATGTTTTGCTTTAGTTCAAACTTCAAAGTATTGTGTTTATGTCAACTCATTATCATTTTTTGTATGAATGAATATGTTGGGGTCCCTTACCCTATTGGATGTGTAAAACTAATTTCTTAGCTATGCACTTTAGCACCGGGCAATACTTCTGGCAACATTGAGAAAATTACTGTGCAGACAGCATAGGCTTTGTTTAAATAATTTAGTGTACTATTTAGTACAGTCATTTGTGCTTGAGTGCAAGAAAGTTCTCAAGATGATTTATATGATGCCTGGAACAACCTATTGTACAATGGATTTGATAGGAATGTGAAATGAATATGTACATGTCATCAAATCATATAGTATGAATTATCTGTGGGACTGTGGCCACACAGGTTTGGCCTATCTCTTCTATGTGTACAGAAGTTATGTCAGTGAAATTTGCTTCAAACAAGATCTGTAGTATTTTAATAAAATTCCTGCTGCTTGTTTTATGTTAGTTGAAGAATTTGAGGTTTTATTCTTGGACCATCTGATGCAGACCTTCATTCTTGTTAAACAGAATTTTTAATGTTTGAAACACAAATGTGGTGATGAAACTCCCGCCAGTGTGGGAACCTTTGATCTTGTCAGTTCATAGGTAGACATGTATTTACATAGTCATACACTGGTTGTAGATTTAGTTCTGCAGTAACATATGATCTGGTAATGTCACCTTTTCTGCGATTGTGCTGTAATAATACATGTACAGTGAGCATGCAATGCTCAATCCACCAAGTTGGATCTATAGTTGAGCATATAAGAAGAGTGATTGTTTAAACTCATTCTTAACATTTGTGCTGTGTTAAAATATGCCAGATAGTTGCAATCTTAATTAGCTAGTCGTGTTCTTGTTGGCCTGCTTAATAATGTCAAAAGTTGTAAATATTAATTCGCCAACTGACGCCTCTTTGTACTAATTGATGTTGGAAGTCTGGGTTGCTGGAGGTATTTTTTAGGTTGAAATATTACTTAGGCTCTTTATATACTCCTGGCCTATTACTCTATTTGAGCTTTGGGAGGGATAGATATTTCTCTATTTCACCTGTTCTTGTGAATTTGAGTGCTGGTTGATTTTCATTTTTTTGCCCTTACTGTACTAATGCTATTGGGTTGTTTTGGCTGGACTAATCTTTGAAAGCCAGACACTGGCAGAATCTAATGGCCGCACCTAGTTATATGTTCAGCAGTCATTGTAAATAAAATAAAGATAATAGAAAAAGATAAAATAAGGATGCAATTTACACCTTTAAAAATGTCAAATTGATTGACTATGTCGAAGACATTCTGTAGGATTGTTCTTTAGTTCATATTGTGATAGATTATAGCCTGGAAGGAATGAAACATTAGGCAATTGCTCATTTCATCCATGGCTTAACTAGATGAGTTTTCATACATTCAATCGAGTTGGTGATTAGTAATCTTGCATTTCAATTTTCATATATAAAGGGGTATTTTATTTGAATGGAAAAAGTTTTAGTTGGTCTAGTTAAAGCTATGGTGGGTTCGGTCATAGTCAGATGCTGCTGTGTGCATAGGTGTGCAAGTGGTGTACAGAAAGTTGTGCGCAATTAGTAGAACTCTATTTGAACATCTCCACATTTTACACTCTTTGCACCCATGCTGGCTAGTAATGCATGCTTTTAAGTTGATAACTTCTGAAATGTTACAATCATAAATTAAGAGTTAATTAAGTCCATGTTTAAAAAGTTATCAATCTAGAATAACATGTATTGCTAATGAGCATAGGGAGTTGTAGTGAAATGAAACATAGTGGTCTGCAACTGTCATTTTTCTACATTGCAAAATTGATTCTATCTGAACAATGTGTCCATAAGGTGCTTTCACAGTATCTGCCAATCTGTGTGTTGAAGCAGTAATTATGATTAATCTGGTTGTCATGGACATTGTTTAGGTAAGAGCATATTAATCATGTGTATGTATGATCATGGGCAGAACTCAGATTAGGACATTGATGGGGCAAAAAGGATGAAAGACTAGAGGCCTTCAGAAAAACAACAAAATGTGCAGGGTGCCAAACACATATTTCATGAAAATATAGACAAAATATAAAGGGAATTTTTTGAATTTTGAAACTTTGGGGGGCAATGGCTCCCCAAACTTCCGTGTAGTTCCACCCATGTATTATTAAGGGCTGATTTAGTATCTAAAAAGTTGTGTAGATGGCCTTTTTCCTCCCGTTCTTTTTAACACCAGCTTGTATTGATGATATCCTCTTTTGTTTTTCTTCTGGCAGTTGGATAAATTATCACTAATATGGGGAAAACCACGTGAACCCCCTTTAGGATCTGCAGAGGTACGAATTTTGTTTTCTGCAAGATGCTGTTTCTATTGTCATAGATATCTCTTGAAATGTTCACTCTTCATTTTCATCTATGATGCCTATGCAAGGGTTTCTTCTAGTTGTTTTTTGCAAATGACATTACCTATGTCTTTCTCCTGGTGATGAGTGGACCATATAGTAGGTTTACAGTGAATGTCTAAAATTAAAGTTGACTTGGAATCTAGATTGATTCACACGTATATGAGCTAATAGTTCAAAAATCAGATCTGTTTTTCTTCTCTCCATCATCTTAAATAGCATATTGGATGGAATAGGATTTATGTTGAACTGATTTATTCAAGAAGATGGGGCAGAGGGGTAAAAAAGAGAGGCAACTAAAAGGAGGATGAAGGGGAAAGAAAGGAATTGCAGGAACTAAACTGCAACATGAGGGAGAATATTTGTCCTTGAGAATGTGTAGGGAATTACAAAGAAAGAAAAGGACTGTGTTTATATATGTAATTTTCCCATGATAGCCTGTGTTTCTGAACATCTATAATTATATAATTACGTACTACCTTCATTACCTTTATAACTTTCTAAAATTTGTCATCTCTTCTCATCTTTATCTTTTTCTCTATTCCAATTTTATAAAAATTTCAAATATTGTGGGATAGTGCTGTATTTGTTGTTGTTCAAATATTGGGTGGACATGTTTTTTGGTTACTGAAATTGACCATGTAATAATTTAATACTGTGGGGATCACGATCAAATTAGAAAGTACTCTCTCTCATTTTATCCCTTTCTACATACAAGGATTGAACAGTTCTTCCTCTTTTTTGAAATATAAATGCAAAAAAGACAACAACTACAGAGCCTTATCTCATTAGGTGAAGACAGACATGCAAAAGAGACAGAATTTTTGTATTCATTCTTTTCTTGTCCTTTGGTTAATGATATGTGCCCTCCGTTCTGTTCATCTCAAACTTAAAGCAACTGTGTTAAAGTAAGCAACTTGATTTATATATTGTGTTCATGTTATGGTTTGCATGTATGTCCTTGTCTCTTGACAAGTGTGGATGTCAGATTTTTCTGTTGTAGTTTGTTTTGTCTAGAATAATTTATTAAAAGCTCTTCGCATATCTTGATTTTGTTCGAATTATGTTTTCATCAATTTTAGAGTATGGGATGTAAGGCAACTTTGAATATGTGGATATGTAGCCTCATATGGCTATCACTTTCTGCTGAGCTATTAATTGTACGAAGCCATAAAGGATCTCTCTAGGTGTAGTAACTTATGCATTGATTTCACTCCCCATGATGCAACTTTAAAGAATCTATTTCAAGCCACAAGTATCTAACAGCAGTATGCCTGTTGGTAAAAGACTACTGACTATAATTACTGCATGCCTCTTAACAAGCCTTAAATATAATTATATCATCGCTATGTTTTTTATGAGAATTTCTGAGGAATGTTTTCCCTGTGGCCCGTGGAAAAGGGTTATCCTGGAAGTTTGCATGTGATTTTGCTATTGCTTATTTATTACTTTTCTGCAGTGGGTTACCTTCTTGGATTCCGAAGGGCGAGTTACAGATCCAAATGCTTTAAGAAAAAGAATATTTTATGGTGGACTTGACCACAAATTGCGAAATGAGGTTTGTGCATTGTTTATGTGATAAGTTCCAGGATAAGTTATTTGTTTTCAAGTTGTATATAAGCTTTTATAATAATGATAGGTTTGGGGTTTGCTGCTGGGATACCATTCATATGATTCAACATATGCTGAGAAGGAATATCTGAAGTCAGTTAAGAAGTCAGATTATGAAACCATAAAGAACCAGTGGCAGGTTTCCACTTGTTCCTGGGATACGCTTTTTCTACCATTTACATGAACCTATTTTTCTATATTGAAAAGTGATACCATGGATTATATACACTTTTACAGCCAGTGTGGTGTTCTTCTTTTGGTCTTTTTAGTTTCTATCGTGTATGCATCCCTGTTACATAAGTTGGTCGCAGTAATAGCTGTTTAATTATTCTGATGCAATGCAGTTTATGATGTTTGTTGTCTGAGTTCTTTTCTGATTTCAATTTGTAGTCTTGGATTAGGATAATGGGTAATTCCATCTTTCTTCAGACTATCATTCTAAGCTATTTATGAAAATTAAAACTGCTATGTACTTTTCCTTGTAGAGTATCTTCCCAGAACAAGCTAAAAGATTCACAAAATTCAGGGAGAGGAAAGGCCTTATTGAGAAAGATGTGGTATGCCGGAAATCTGTGCAAATGTTTCTGAATAATCATAATAACTACAAAACAGCTGAATTGTGCATGTGTAGGTTTAACTCTATTTTCTTTCTTAAATTTTTTAAGGTGAGGACTGACAGATCACTTGCTTTCTATGATGGGGATGATAATCTGAATGTGAATGTTCTACGAGATATCCTGATGACATATTCTTTCTACAATTTTGATCTTGGTTATTGTCAGGTATTTGGTTATTTAATGCAGTGGAGTCTTTTACTTAAACTTTTTTGAAAGTAATCAAATAGCCATCTTGAATACCAGAAAGAAAGGGAAGTAGGGGAGGGGGGGTCATCAGACTGGAAATAAAAAATAAGGGAATGTGTTGATGACAATGTGTTGGCATTTTTCATTTTTCTTTCTGAATGTTTTTGAAAATCTATGAAAAGAGGGGAATATGTGCTTTGTTCTCTGGGATGTTTAATAATAATTAAACAAAGATAATGCATATGCTACTGCAGCCAGGGAGGGGTGTTTTATATCAGCTATCATCTTTCTGAACCAAATTAAATTCTCATATCATGAATCTCTAGTTTAGTTCCTCATTATTTTTTTCAAAAGAGGAAAAATAACTAGAAGAAAAAAAAAAGAGGTCCCTTATCATTGTTACATACAATGCCTCCTCCAAATAGAAAAGAGGATAACTAATAGTTGAGGATCTACATCCCATATGGTTAGGGATGCTTATATACATGCTGTTTTAATACAGGGTATGAGTGATCTTTTGTCCCCAATATTGTTTGTGATGGGTGATGAATCAGAGGCATTTTGGTGTTTTGTTGCTCTGATGGAAAGGCTTGGACCCAATTTTAATCGTGACCAAAATGGGATGCACTCTCAACTATTTGCATTATCTAAGGTCTCTCTCTCTCTCTCTCTCTCTCTCTCTCTCTCTCTCTCTCTCTCTCTCTCTATATATATATATATATATATATATATATATATAAACTAAAAGAGAATATGTAGTGGTGTGGTCATAACTCTGACGAGCTTTGCTTGTTTAGCTAGCTTATCTTGATTTTTAAGTCCTTTAAATTTAATCACCGAAGTGTTAAGTATTTAATCTGCAACATCAACAAAAATTGCTATGTCATTACTTGCTTATAGAATTGCCAAAACTTGCCATTCTAATAGAAGCATTTATGTGGTAGACACCGTTGTACTTGCATGCTTCTTTGTGATCTTTCCTTCACTACTGCCCCGATGCATCTCTTCTGTGCCTTCTCCTGGAGAGGCCATTGTGTTTGTATATCCCATTGCTTCACTTCATGAAATTTGAAGGCAACTGTGAGTTTATACTATAAATAGTTCTTTTTAAAATGGAAGCCCTTACATGTTATGAAGAAGCATCTGGTTAAGTCGAATGTCATATTAAGCTTCCAGTAACAGGTCTCCACATCTGTGTAGGAAACCTGGCAGTAAGATGTAATTGTGTTAGTTTACTTTTCAATTCCTGACAAATGTTTTATATCTTTGTTGCAGTTGGTGGAGTTACTCGATATTCCATTGCATAACTATTTCAAGCAGCATGACTGCTTGAATTATTTCTTTTGTTTCCGCTGGATTTTGTGTCAATTTAAGAGGTCAGATTCCTTGAATTGCTTTGTTTTTCTATTGTTGTGAAAGGTTCAAAAAACACAAATTTGAGAAATTCTACGATTCTGGGTCTTAATTAATCTCTGCTTTGGTCATTCTCTCTGAGAAAACTGGGTCAAACTGAATAGTATTCCTCCTCGCTTTGTGGAGAGATGACTCTGTCTCCTCCATTTTAGCATTTGATGAATCTCTGGTTTGAAGATCTTTAGATCTCATGCGTTAGGTTGTGGACAAAGCTATCTAGCATGCTAATATTTCAAGTGATTATGCCTTACTTCTTAATATTGAGATAATTTAGATGGAGGATTGTGTATGAGAAGAGCATCTCAGGCTTTGCATTTTTGGCAGAGATGCCCCACTTAGCTAGATGACATGAAAATGTTGTTGTCAACCTTTAACAGAATACTAATTTTGTAATCATTTTCTAAGAGATTTCTTGGCGAATGCTTGAAAAGATCGAAGTGTTGTAGATATTGAAAATAGATAATTACAGGTTTGTAATGTTGGGGTAATGTTTCTCTCCATAGAATTTGTTCTGTTAGAGATAAGAACATGATAGAGTTCCATTAATTTCTTCCGATGGAAATTGCCAAAAAAAAAAAAAAAAAAACGCTCACTTGTTTTTATTAGTTATTGTAGTTTCCAATCGACAGTGCATCGGGTTTATCTAAATTTGAATCTATAATACTATTTTTTAATTAAACAACAGCAAAACTAATCAATGTTGAAGTGACATTTCAGGGAGTTTGAGTATGAACAAACAATGCGCTTATGGGAAGTATTATGGACTCATCATCTGTCTGAGCATCTTCACCTGTATGTGTGTGTGGCAATCTTGAAACGATACCGAGGTAAGATAATAGGGGAGCAGATGGACTTTGACACACTCTTAAAGTTTATAAATGAGCTCAGCGGACACATTGACCTTGACGCCACCCTTAGGGATGCAGAGGCTCTCTGCGTATGTGCTGGTGAGAATGGCGCAGCTCGTATACCACCTGGAACTCCGCCCTCATTGCCTGTTGATGATGGTGTATTATACTCTCAACAAGATGATGATGTACTGTAAATGGATTCTCTTTCCACAGTATACATCAATATATTCTTATTGTGTAATTACATTACTGATTTTCTGAAATGGTTATCATATCAGATGAATTTGTTAATTATAAATGTGCTATGATGTCAATAGGCATAGTTAAAGTATTATATGGATTTGGGGGAAAAAAATTAATAGGGTCTTTATAAATTAATTTTTAATTAAATTATTAAACTATCAATTGAACATGAATCAACTAAAAAATTGGTTTTCAATCAATTTGCGAAAAAACAAAGTGAGATTTGCTAAAATTTGAGAAAAACTCAACCAGAATAACTAGGTGGTGTAAAATTTACTTACAAGAGTTTCGGCCAAAAACAAAAAAAAAATTCCTCTAGGGATATGTTGGTCTAGGAAGCTAATAATAACTTGCAATGCTCTTCATCTTTTGGAGTTCAATTGAAAATTGAGAATATTTTGGAAGTTAATTAAAAACTCTAATGAAAAATAATTTTTAGAAGGACTCCGTCCATCGGTGACGCATCATTGTTGTATTTTTCCATCCCATGACACATGTGAACACGCACTTGATGAGCATACATTGCCATTCTGGAATTGGGGGGGTTTTGTTGCTAGCTAGGGTGGCTGATACGTTGTCGTCTCAGAAACAAACGAGAGTCTATTCAGTAGATACAGTCATGGATCGTAACATTTATAGTATATCTTAATAATTAACGCTAAACTATTTAAAAAAATAGTAGCGATTAAGAAGGATTGTCCAGCAGCCATGGAAGCGATGCATATAGTTGTGATATATATATATATATATATATATATATATATATATATATATATATGAGCACCTGATCCTACATGAGACCCACAAAATGCTTAAATACAACGACAGTTACCAAAGAAATGACCCCACTGCTCATCACGCGCACAACCTTTCTTGGGATGGATGGATCTTCGATTTATCTTTTCCCTCACGTAGTGGTAACCAGCCATTGACACTATGGCATCATCCATTGCATATGCGAACTGGATTCCAACCCTCCCCAGTCTAATGCTTCAAGCAAGATAAATGAATCCAAGTCGGTCATGAAAGGCTCATTATCAAAGCCACTATTTCCAGGCACAGAAGGAAAATCTAGGTCAAAGTCGAAGCTTCCTGTTTCGTCTACTATCCAAGAGTTTGTCATATTGCTGCTTTCTTCTTTATCGTCTTTCGTCACATCTAACCCAGTAATCTCTGCAACACTATTGTTTGTTGAACTTGGAAAGCAAGTTTCCTCAGAATTGCACGAGGGAATTTTCTTCTTGCTTTCTTGATCATCGTTTGAGTCGCCAATGACTTTCCTTTTGCCTCGACTCTTGTTCAAATGGGTATTCCAGTAGTTTTTCACTTCATTATCGGTTCTACCAGGAATCCGCCCTGCTATCAGTGACCACCTACGTACATGCATAGCACAGCAATTAATCAATAGAATGAAAATATTACTGTATCAGCTCACTATAGTGACCATCCTTTTCCAACATTACTCACCGGTTGCCAAGAAGCTTATGCAGTCTGATAATAAGGTCTTCTTCCGCTTCAGACATACCTCCACGTTTGATGTCGGGTCTCAAATAGTTTTTCCATCTCAGCCTGCAGCTCTTCCCCCCTCTCTTCAGCCCTGAAAAGATTTTATTTTTGGTGAAAAAGTTGACAGATGAGAGAACTGTGATTCCTGTATATATCTTAATCATAAATAATGGTCGACCCTGCAGCAAATGGTTGGGTAGTTGGAAGAAAAAAAAAACATTACCTGAATTTTTTGACACGGCAGCCCAATTGCCTTCGCCATGAGTTTCAATGTAGGTTTTCAGAACCAAGTCCTCCTCAGGCTTCCATAAATTTTTTTTGGGTTGTGACTTGTCATTATTCACTAGTTCTTTTCTTTCCATATTGATGTGAGAAAGTATGTATCTAAACGTGTTTGAGAGAGAAAGTGAATTCGTGAATGGGAGTTATATAGGAACGAATCAGCCCCTCATACAGCTAGATGTGCATGCTCTTGTACTGCGTCTGCATGAACCACTACGCGAAAAGATCAGGACATGAGAGGGCCCCTTCTTTTTTTCGACTTTAGCTCTTTCTTGCAATTATCCAGCGAAAGTATATTCATCCAAAAGACTTACGAAAAAAGAAAAATTCTCTTGTAAAAGGAAAAATGTAATGTAATTTCATTCTTTAAATGTAAGACGTCTTTTTTTTAATGTTCAGAATTGTTTGATTTTATCTTTCTTAATAAAATTTTTTTCAAATTTAAATCTAAACTTTTAATTTTTTAGTTAAAATTTTTAAAATATAATCAACTATTATTGTGTTAACTAATTAATAAAATACAATGTATTTAAATTCTAGCTTTTACTCATTAAATACTCAACACTTTGGCTAACTGTGAATTTTACTATTTTTTTATTAATTTTTTAATTCACTCAAAGTTACACCTTTTCCACTCTTTCCTTCAGAGGGCACCCAATATCCTGCTTCTGGGGCCATGGATATGACAACTGACAGTTATCCATCGGGAATTCTACTTTTGTGGCGCATGATTGTCTGCCACTAGCTTCGTGGAGGTAGGCACATTGGAGTTACGTCCACAAGTTAATTTGCTTATGGATGATCTAAGATTCGAAGGTTTGACACTTATTTTGAAGGGAAATGTAGGGCTTCTTTTGTCTGTAAGTTGTAGGATTTGTCACTGCTAACAAAATGAGAAACTCATGTCCATCTGGTTAAAGTTGACGTGAATTCAAATGTGAATCCGGGTAAACTCAAATATTACCATGTCAAAGACAAGAATTAACATAGTCCCGTGAAAATGTCCACACAAAATTTAGTTTAAGTTATTCGTTTTATAATTTAATTTTAAACTTTTACATAAAGATTTAATAAAATTTAATTTTTAAACAATTTTACATATATGTGGATATAATAGTGGCACTAAATAACTCTTTTTATTATTAGTTGGCCGGAGGAGTATAGATTTATGGTCTTAATTACATTATTTTTGGATAGGGGGATGGATCCTATTATAAAAGTGACAGGTGCAGTGACATAATCTATAAATTAAAGTTAGTATCAGAAAAAGAGGTAATTTAGAAGTCTGAAGGAACTGGCCACACCTTGGAGACATAAATCAATGTTGCAAAAGTTTGAAGAGATTGGTACGTTATATTATAGAATCTTTGATCTGAATTTCACGTGGATCATGTAAAGGAGCAATGCTATTATTAGAGCTTGATGGTCGAGGAACTGGGAAGTGGAACGGTGCACTGAGATTGAGGCAGAATTGGGTTGATCAAAGGGAAGTCTGAAATGCAAGATCCGGGAGTCCCACAAATGGCTCGCAGCCTTGGGATTTGGCAGATTATTAACCTTTCCTTCCAAGTACTACTGTGTGATAATATGAGAACGAGCTTTACGAAAAGACGAAATGACATGACTCTACGCTAAAATTCTTATCCTTCGCTCGCCTTCCCTCTCACTTGCAAGGATTAGTTCATTTTTATTTTTTTATTTTGATATTTTTATTTAAATTTTTTATCAAAATTGAATATCCTAACTTCTAATTTTTTTTAATTTTAATAAATTTTTATTTATTTTTATTTTGTACAAATATTTAAATATAATTTTTTATTAATTTTTATCTTAATTTTATCTTTATTTCTCACTTAAATTAGTATAACTTTTAATTTTAAAAACTAAAACATTCTAATCTATTTGTATTCTCAAATTTTTTCTGAATAAATATTTCCTCTTTTAATTTTATATATATTTTTTTAATACACATTATAATTTTTTAAGATAAAAGTGACGGGCAATAATTGAATTACTTCTTTCCCAAAGAAATTATAGTCACGAAAAGATAATACCAAGGTCCTATATTGCGGGTGATTTTACTTTTTACAGTCTGCTTCTTGTCTTTCTCCTTCATCTAATTCTGTGGCTTTCTCAGTCATCGTCACCCTGTAAAGTTTCCCACCATTTCATGTCTCTCCGTACAAGAAAATATTAAAGAGAACTTTGAATTGGAGGGAAGAAAATGACAAAAGTCATGGTTTCACATTGCATTTGATTTTGCTTATTGGCCCAATAGGATATATCATTCTGCACTTTTTAGCTGACATATTCTGTCTGAATCCATTACCTCCCAATGTAAACCAAAAATAAAACACAATTTGGATGAATTAAAATAGAGACAAAATCTATTCCCACCAAAGATTTTTCATAATAGGTTATTATAAGGTGTTGATTTGTTAATCTTAAGCAGAACAATTAGTGCAAATTAGCAACTTTACTGCCATTCTGCTTCAAGTTATGAGTTATTTTTTTATAAATTTATTTTTTTACAAAACTTTTTAAAAGAGTTTAAATTATCAAATATAAAGGGTTTTACAACACAAATTGTTATACAATATATAATTAATCCAATATTCTATATTAAATTTTGTGAAATTTTATAAACGTAATTCAATGGATGTCCATTATTTTCCCAAATTATTGGTTTGATTTAGCTAAAGATGCACTATTATTTTTGATAATTGGTTTACGAAGACAATCATCTAATGTCGCACCCACCCGAACACAGATTTCAAAGCGTACTTTCAAGTGACTTTTGAGCTGGCATGCATGTGTTGGAGGGCCGAGGGAGATGAGATTGGGATTCCCCTGCCCTCCGTCCTTGTCATTTGTCCACGACGACATATTCTAATCAGTATTCCACCTTTTGTTATTCGCCTGCAAATCACATGAAAGATTAAACTTTCCCCTGCAAAGCGAAAGCAACCCCACAATCATTCTCTCCTCAAACCCCACCTCCTGGACGCAAATTGCAATGTATGTTTTGCATGTCCTTGGCTTCTTGCGACCCAGTTTGAATCACCAGAAAAACTGAGCAACGCTTGAAATTATGGGTTTCCCGTGTCAAGAAATAGGTTGTCGTTGTGTCGGCAAACCTAGTCCATTTTATGGTTTTTTGCTTCTGCTTCTTGTAGGAGGATTTTCAGGGAACTGAAATGAAATGATAAAAAGGTTGAGACACCGCACCAGGAACTGCTAAGATGGCTGAACGATCCTGAATTTGTAAAAAAAATAATAAAAAAATTTGAGCCTAAAATGGAAGTTTAATTAAATATCTGCTGGATTTCTTCCGCATGCATCAATCTAGGAGATGTTACCAACAACTCTTGTTCTTATAAAGAGGAGTCTTTGAATTAATTAGTTACATTATACCTTGGTATGTAATATCTAATAAAAATGTAATTATTTAGATTGTATTAAGTAAGAATAGTGTTATATAATAATAAAATACGAAAATAAAATAAATATACAAATAACTTGCACCTAATTTAATTTATTTTTTATTATTTTTATAACTTAAATGTTATTAATAAGAACAAACTCACGTTTATTGTCTTCAGAAAATATTGTATGAACAATAAGATAAAAACTTATTTTATTGCTCCTATTATTCAAAATTTTTTAATTTATTTATATTTATTAAATATTTATTTATAAATTTTTTATATTATTAAATTTCATTAATTAAAATATAATCTCAATAATTATGCGCGTTAATCACAAGTGCACAAATAGCAGAAAAAGTTGGCGTCGTACGTTGAGTGGTCCATAAGCCATGTGGGCTTTATGCTCCTTGTCGAAGTGGATTGCCCGCTGTCAAAGAAGATGGTCTGGGCCCTCTGCTCATCCCAGACCTGAAACAAATGTATGAAAGGAACAACACAGTCCACAAAAGCTTTATTCCATGTCAGATTATTGAAACCCTCATTCCTCACAAAAAATCGTTTATTGAAACCCTCTATACACTCTACTACTTTGACGCACTTGTACATATTCAGTAATTATAAAGGGAGTTTTTGTGGTAACAAGAGTTATGTGGAAAGATTTAACTCCTAAAGAAAACTTCAATCATTATTTTAAAAAATACAAACACATAATTGAAAAATGAAATAATTCAACTATAATTAATAAAAAATCGAATTTTTTATGAAATAATTCAACTATAGTAAAATTTATGAGTCAGGCCAACTCTTGTGGGCTACAATTTATGGCAATGAGGTGGGCTTGCTCCCTAGTTCCTACACAGTTTCCCTTAGTTGCGGGTCATAGATGCGGATAGAAAATGGCTGTTCACTTCCCTTCTCACACGACACGGTCGTGGGCATTGGGCAATGCTTAGCCAAGATCAAGAAAATTACATCATGCCTTCTCCATCTGATGTCGCTTTCTCAAGTGTGTGTGCGTTGTAATTTGTACTTAAGTTCCTTATCCAAAGCCATTTCCAAAGTCTGTTAAAATATACAATAAGTGACATACTGTCGGCGAGTGAGACAAAAAGAATACAAAATTTGAGCGAACCCAATTATTACTGTATAATATACAACAGGCACAATTAGAATTTGAAGAGAAAGCCCTCTGCTTAACCCTCTACATAGTTAAATTGTGTTGAGACTGACTTGGCTTCATGTTGAGCGTGTGAAAATTTTAAAACCATTCTTAAATATTGATCGTCTTAGTCAAGATCCTAGTGACTTTGCTACAATTATTGGGAGTGGTAACGCTTTGGCTGTGGAATTGTGCAGTTTTGTGATTGATATGGAGCTAGCTTGGTCTGTTAAAAATCTGCTAGTGGAGGGGGATTCTTTGCTTGCTATCCGTTTGATCTCGCAAGGCTGGAATAGTGCGCACCCATATGCCAGCTTGGTCGCTTATGCCAGGGCAGGTTGGAAAGAGGGATGCGGCATGTCAAGCTCTCTCATACCTACAGAGAGGGGAATGGCGTTGTTGATTGGCTTGTTAAACTCATTCATTCTTGCCATGGAGGCGTTCACACTCTCCTAATGGATGGAGTATGTTGTTCTTAAGGGATATGCTAGGATCGGCTTTTCCTAGGAGCATAAGGGTGTAATCTTTTTTCTTTTTCTTATGAAAAATACAAAAAAGAACTTTTATTCTTAAGTGCCAAAAGTTCAATCTTTTGTTTCACAAAAAAAAAAATAAAATTTAACACCCATGTTTATCAATAATTAAATTAAATTTGAACACAAAATTTATAGATTATATTTATTTATACTTAAATTTATAGGTTTTCAATGTAAGAATGTAATGTGATTATAATATTATTTTTAAATTCTTATTTAAAAATAATATATCTTTACAAAACCCAATTCTTTATTTTTTTTAATAAAAAATAAATCTATTAGAAAAAAAAAACAAAGTCTTAAATGTAAGTATAAACATATTTTATGAGACCCGTGACAAACTTGTTACTTGGGATTATATCTCGTTACCCAGCATGAAGGCACACTTGTTAAAAACCTAATGAGATATACTATTTATAAGATTATGTGCGTAACAATAATTCATAAGTTTAATTTATAAAATTTAATTTAATAAATTTAATAATTTAAATTTATACAAAAATTAAATATTATTATTATTATTACAAAAATAATCGAAGTAAAACCCAAATGCCACAATCGAAATCACAATTACAATCGCCTCGCATCTGTCGTCTGTACCTGAGCGCTTGTCAAGTTTGTCTCTCTGTTCGCTCCAAATCTCTCTTCACTGTCGTGTCTCCAAACGAAGATCCTTTTCTTAAATTCCAATCAGTGCGGCGCTACGCCCAAACCAACGCTATTACCGACGGTCCGTACTCTCTCACAGTATATACCGCAAAAGCATTTGACAATGAAAACAGGCCAAAATTAGTAAGTACTAATAATGTTTACACAATTTGTTTTATTATTGAATTTGTATTTAGCATAAATTTAGGTATATCCAACGAAGGTTAAAACACAATTATGTAATGATTTATGTGCAGTTTCACGCTAAAAGTGTATTTTGAATTTTCTTAAAAGCAAAAGAACTCTTATTTAATATAAAACTATTAAACTTTCATTTAATATAAAATTGTTATTAAATTTAGTAAGTTTTAAATTTAATATATTTAATTTTTAAATTTTTAAAATATAAAAATTTAATAAAATTTTGAAAATAATAAGAGCTTTTCGTAGATCTTTTTGACCTGTTCTGGAAGACAGTAACCAGCAACAAAAACAAGGACAGCACGCGCTAAGCCCACAAGGAAACAGGTACATGAATGCTTGTCTAACCTGCACCTCTGCATCCACGACGGTGCCATTTAAGACTGACAAACCTAAAAAGTGTTAACTCAAATTAGGGAGACAGAGGGTTGAAGTTGAACTTCTCCCGCTCAATGGCCTATGTTTCAGAGAGTCTTCCCCTACTGTACAGGCTCACTGAGAAATCAAAAGCTGAAGTCAGCAGCCATGCAACGTCAGTCGAGGAAACTTCCCAACAATTTCAGACCACCCAATTTATTCAAGGGAAAATCCGAGTTAGTACTATTTTGGGGGGTTCGAAAATCAAAGATGCTCCTGCTTATTGTGGGTTAGCTCATCCGGACAAATGGGTTCCAAGTAGCCAAGCCGCATGGGACTCTCGCTATTTGACAACGAAGGTTATCATGCGAGACAGAGGAGCACCCTGTTAGAGACTGGATCTGGATTTTTTTATTTTTATTCTTTAATTTTAATAAATTTTTATTTTATGCTCAGCTTTAAATAAACTGTTTTTTATTTTTATCCCACACATACTATAAAATTAAAAAATTTCAATCTGATAAAAAATAGGGGCATGGTTCAAAACTACGTTTTTTTAGAATATTTTTCAAATTTGTTGTTTAAAAGTTAATAATATTTTAAAATTAGTTAATAGAATTATTTTATTAAAATATGATTTTTCTAAAATATCAAATTTTTAATAATACAATTCATATTTAATATTTAACTTAAAATTAAAAATTAATATATAAAATTAAAAATTTTCAAAAAAGCCCTAATAGTACTAATATAGACATGTTCCTTATATTTCTCACGCATGAAAATTTTTATCTTAAATTATCACATACACTATCTTTTTTGTCTCAACTCAACTTTTTATAATCACTTCACTCCTTATAATGTAATAACCCACATTTTTTCCTTAAAAAAAAAATTATTATTCAATTCAACTATTAGATATATCTTTCACTTTCTTATTTTTTCCCAAATTAGTCATAAGAATTCAAGCAAAGTGATAAGTAAATTAGAAGAATTAACCGACATAGTGTCGGCTAGCAACTAGCTGTACCCTAAATAAATTTTATGTCAATATATATATTCAAGTCTTAAAAAATTTTATTAGCAAAGATATACAATTTATAACTCTCCTTCCTAAACAAAAATTGTATTTTTTAAAAATAAAATGTTACTATAATTAAATATTTTAAAAATTATTCTATTATCGCAATTTTTTACATAGTAATAAATGAAATGAATACCTTTTAATTCCTAAATTTTTTTTCTCTAGATCTGTTACTGTTGTGGGACACAGGAAAACCGTGCGGGTTCACCGGCCCAGATTCCTCGCGTTCTTGTTGGGATCACGTGGCATCGGCGTGATGCTATTCCAGCAAAATCACCGACAGCAACGGATTAGGAGAGAGTAAAAAAAACATTATATATAAAATTAAAAAGTAAAAAAATAACAAATTAAATTATAGACAAAAATAAAAAAATATTACCAAAATAAGTTAAAAAAAAAACTCAAAATATCTAAGTCTATAGTGTCACTTTGTGAGTGGGGTTCAAGTTCAACAAACTTGCACATAGATCCTGTTATGTTACTTAACTAAACATCCAACACAACCAAAACCAACAAAAGAAGGAGCACTTAGGGAACCAACATATGCGTTTGTTACTCCGTTGTATCAAACAAACTAAAAGCAATTTGTCTTTTTAAATTGTCATTTCGAGATAAGCATAGCTAATTTTAGAACGTAATAACTTGTCGGTTGCACCTCTCCTCTCCATCTTCTGTTGATTTTTGTTTGTGTCCTAACTCTCATACAAACACGTGGAAAAATCAAATGTATACAATCATACTTTCGAAGACAATAAGTGGGCCCTCGTTGCATAAAGTATCTGTCGCGGGCTTTCGATTGCCCTGATATGTAACAGCAAAGTTGTCACCGGGTATCTGCTATGGAGCAATGCTATTCTTACGCTATTTTAAATAATATAGGATATATTTTTTAATTTTTAATTATTAAAAATATGTTAAAAAAAAAAAGAGACAAAGTTCAAATTAACGTGACAAAGAGTGTAAAAAAAATAATGTAGAAATATCATTTCTTCCTTGATGAGAACTAACAAAGTTACGGTTAAAGAAAACATTAAAATAGATAAAAACCACTATAATTAAAAATTTCTCAAAGTAAGAAAGTTCAATTATAATGTGAACCATATATTTTTTTTCTTGGTTACAGAATGCAAACCATATATTTTGCCGCTATAAAATTACTGCAAGAATATCTGAGCTTAGCTCGGACTCGTGACGCCGAATTGGTCCTATGTTGTTATTTTCTTTGCAAGTGGCTTCGATTGTCAATTTAGGATCATTGGCTTTAGGCTGTCATGTTTGAATTAGAACTACGGACATTTCAAATCACGAGGAGGGAAGAACCATGGAAAAATTAGCACGTTATTACGTGGGATGGTCCCACCTATCTAAGAGTGGCCCCGGAACGAAGGGGCTTCCGCAAGACTGATCGGGCAACCTTTACCCTCGTAAAAGGGGCGTGCGTGTAACACTCCTCCTTCAATCCATACAGTAGAATGGTTCTCTCTTTTAAACGAGCGGCTCATTTTCCTATTTCTCGTAGTTTTCGATTTTGTCCACGTCTCTTCGTCGGTAAAAAAGAGAAGATTGAGGGCCTTTTTGTCCACAATTACTAACTTATCAAAGCATTTTTTCATATTTTATTAAATTAACTAAACAAATAAAATTATTATATAGTTGTGATTTAAAATAAATATTTAAACTTAAATATTAAAATTATTTTTAATAAGCGAGTTGAACAGAAATTAAATTTCAGTGCTTAAAAAAAAACTATTATGCTAAATAGTCTTTAGCAGCTCTGCAAAGCACGGGCCTGTGGTATTTAAATAAGCACACAATTACTAATTAATATTAATATTAAATTAAATAGATATTCTAATTTGATTTTTGTGTTAATGGATTCCCTTCTTAAATTTCTCCCTCATTTAGCGAGGAAAAAATATATTTATGAACTACAGTGTAATTTATACATATATTTTGATAAATGGACTATTTTAATAAAATACCTAAAAAGGTCAAACAAATTTTGAACTCTTCCCACGACTATTCAATCATGCAGAAAGAAAAATGGAATAGGACGGGGAGTTAAGTGCAGTGCAAGGTACGCGGACTCCAATGAGCGTGAGTAGCATTAAAATAGATGCCGCTAAGGGTTCAGACAACAATGACGAAAGAAGCAAGCAGGCAATGAGGTCGGGTAAAACGGTAGCATTGATTTGGACAACTCAGCCGTTGTTCCCAACAACTTGTCTCGTACCCGCCCGGCTCGCCCTCTCCTACCCTATTTCCTCTGTCTTTGTCCCTCTTACCGTTTCTTCCCCACCCCCCTCTCTCTCTCTCTCACAGAATACCCTTCTCACCAGGTAACCCTGACCCTTTAATCTAGTCTTTCTCTGTCTTTCACTAGTTCTCTAGCTTTTATATACTCCAGAAATCTTTGTTCTTTGTTCTGTTTTTGTTAGATACTTGCTTGCATGGAATGGAGCTTCAATTGGGTCTCTCTCCCCCGGCCAATCCTTGTCCTTCCGAAGGCCTGGACCTCAACTCTTCTCCCTATGAACCTAAGGGGCTCTTCGCTTCCTTCCCTTGGAACTATAATTCCTCTAGCATCGACAAGAAACGTAGCTTTAGCCAACTCCTTGAGCATAACAGAGAGGCTTTTCTTCCCACTCTGCCTCTGCTTCCATTAACACCTGGCCACCCAAACGACGATGATGACCCTGAAGATCACCACAGCAGTTCTTCTACTATCACCAAGTACGTACTCTTGTTTTTCCTTTGATGTGTTTTGTTTTAATTTCTCGGGGTGACCATAGTTCGCGAAATGCTTAGTTGAGCCTGTTAACTATAAGCAGGAATGATGGGGATGATTCAGAAGCTTTAGTGGGTTGGCCACCCATAAATACTTGGAGGAAGAAACTACGCCATGAGAGGTATGACGTTGAGGCTGCTGCAGGGAACGATCAAATGGTGGAAATTAATCATCGTTGTCGTTCAATTGGCCACAGAGGATTAGATACCCTGTACGTGAAGGTGAAGATGGAGGGGGTTGGAATTGCTAGAAAGGTTGATCTTTGCTTGCATCATTCTTTTCAAACGCTCAAGGAAACCTTGATGGACATGTTCGGAAAATGTATGTCCTATAAGCTATACACCCCATAATTTTAAAATGCATGCGTGCCAGGCCCCAAGTTCCAAAATTGAGTCCAGGGGTTGACCTATTTCTGTTATTGTGTTCTGGGGTCGTGTTGAAACAGGTCATCAGCATTCAAACTGCTACAAACTAGCTTATCAGGACAAAGAAGGTGATTGGCTCCTTGCTGAAGATGTGCCATGGAGGCAAGTTCAGTGCATCTTATAAACCTTATTATTGACGGTTATTATTCTATATCAAAGCATGTCAATCTTATAGAGTCTGATTAGTTTCGCTAAAATATATTGTCTGCAGAAGTTTTATTCAGTGTGCACAGCGTCTCCAGTTGCTGAAGAGCACTTAAAGCAGCCAATGATGGCCAAGACAACCTGATCAAGTTCTCATCCTTGTTGCCCGCCTATCCTCTACCGATCCACGCGGGGGTTCTTTTTTGGTTTTTTGGTTTGACTGTATCTAAACCCAGCTTTGTGTAGCACACAGCCTAGTGGTTTTTTGTAAGAAATATATACACGATATTAGTAAGAAGAAATGAATGGTAAAACTCAAGTAATCTCAACATTCATGCCTATGCTTTTATGACCCGTTGCTGATCCATCTCCATATCCATGCTTTGTATGCTTTTAGATGGGAATTACTACATTTAGCAGAGTTTCCTTTTTTTTTTTGTCACATTTAGCAAAGTTTCTTCTTCTTGGATTTGCTGTGTTTTTGCCTGTTTCGCAGATGTTGCCTGTCTTCTCTTTGAATTTGTACACTAATTAATAATAGGAAGGAAAATGTTCAAGGTACCCTCCTGCTGAAACATTTATTTTAGGAGTGAGAGAATGTTAGAGCGTGTATAATCTGTATATACACATATATCATTACACTGATAGGAAGACCATGTCCCAAATTAAAGCTGG
The DNA here is from genome assembly GCA_037013595.1 of Dicorynia guianensis. Taxonomy (NCBI): domain Eukaryota; kingdom Viridiplantae; phylum Streptophyta; class Magnoliopsida; order Fabales; family Fabaceae; genus Dicorynia; species Dicorynia guianensis. Next base: position 27,154,149 of record JASUAB010000015.1, read on the forward strand.
GTCTCATTTTCTTCCACCGACTAAAGCTTCAATGCCAACCACGTATTTGTACTGTTTTCCAATACCTAAAATGGTTAGTCAAGTTACTAGGTGTGGTCTCCTAGTGCAGTTTTGAGTAATATTATAGGTTACACACAGTTAGTTTTGAATATTTTGATTCTTTTATTTTCTAGTTTTGATCATTTTTTATTTTATTATTATTATTTTCTTCTTTTAATTTTTTCTTTTTTTCTCTCACTTTTCCCGCCTTTACCGCAAGGGATTCGAATCCCACAAAGTCTTCATTTCTCTCACTCCACTTCCAACTATATTTAGGCATTATATAGAAATCCTTTAAACAAGATAGTTCTTCTCGAATTTAGAATTAAAGTCAAAGATTCTGACTATCATGGGATCCCAATCCTAGTATAGTGTAATCAACGTTACAAAATCGTGTGTTTGAAATTCTCGGCACCCTCCTAAGGAATGCAATAAATCGAAAGTAGAAAATAGTCACCTTTTAATTACTTTATTTATAGTTTGTTATAATCTTAGTTCTAAGTTAACACATGTTCTGCTAGTTTTAAAAATTATATTTTAAGAATATTTATTTAAAAATTTAAATTATTAAATTTATTACATTTTTTGAATTATATTGTAAAAATAATAAATCTAATTGTGCAGAATCATTTTGTGACAATTTCTTAGTCTAACTACCCTTATACATTTATTCATGTTTAAAGATTATATAAACAGTTTAAACCGTTATAAACATATTTAATTCAATAAAAAGTCTGACAAAACAAACCAAAATATTCATGACCTTTTTATGATTTAGTCTTTAGAAGGGTAGTATTAGTATTGCAGAGTCACGCTTACACTCCAAGTATGTGGTTAGTGGATAAAAAAAATACGCTTGTTGATGTGACAACTTTGCACATTTAAATTGAATGTGAAATCAACCAAAAAAAAATGTGACATAACAACATTGTCGTTTTAAATTAAAATCATTGCATGCATCTAATACAATCATAATTAAAGATTCTCTTGCTATGAAATCAATGAAAATAGTAAAATACACACTAATCTTAAAAATAAATAAATAAATGCACATGTCACACTGATTATCTTTGTGTGATAAGTAATATAAAATTGTTTATATACCACGTGTGATGTTATGCTTATTCTTTATATGATTGAATAATTTTGGGTTTGAGTTCTCTTAAAAATGATTAAATCATTTTTTTTTAATCTTCTTAATCCGAAAGCAATACAACTGTCATAACTACTTTTGAACCGATAAAAACTAAATTATACTTCATTAAACCAAAATATTAGTCTATTTAGGAAAGGAAGATATAAACAAGAGGACATTGTTATGAAAAAACAAAAAAAGTGAGAAGGATGTGATAGAAGATTATTATATAGAAAACAATAGATGTCAGCGTTGGAATCCAATCAAATGAAGAGAAACATGCACATGAATGATTATACTTTGAAAGGTATCATTCATTTGCTGGTGTCAAAATTAGCATGAATGTCATTATTAACAAATGCAATTAGACTAATAAGATGTGATTGCAACTTGTTATTTATGTCATAAGTTGAGAGATGAATTTAAGTTTTAAATTCATATTTATTAATAAGAGTTATTAATTATTTATTTTGAATATAAATTAATTTTATATTTAATAATAATGTAAAAATATATAAAAAATTAAAAAAAAAAAGACACAAATGCGATTAGACCTTTTAAATTCAGGGAGAAAGATGTTCACACAGATTCCTCCCAAGTATCATGGCATCTGGACTGGGAAGGGATGCAGCGGGGCGGTATTGCGGCAAGGTGTTTGAACTTGTGGAGAAAACTCGACAACTTCGGTGGCAAATAGGTCATTTCACGAAGCCTCATTCCACTGCAGATCGGGTCGTAGTCTCGTCATTGGTTAGAAAGCCACGTCACCGCCAGAACTGCGGACAGTCCCAGGCAAGTCCAAAGTTCACCGCCACAACTGCGAACAGTCCTAGGCAACTCCAAGTTCACCTCACCAGTCACCCCACTCACCAGGTAAGGCCACCCCCCAGCAAAACATTAGGAATTGCAGCTACTACATGAGCTGCGGCAATTCTTTTACTCCCTCAAAAGTGACCGCAGACGATGTTAACCCGCATTATCCGCGCTCACCGTCATAGGTTCTCTCAGGTGACCCCGAAGAGGCGGTGAACAATGGTTAATGGACTTTGTCACCGAGGACAACCTGGCGTCCACGTCTTCGTCGAAGGAAAATTCATCAGCTTTTGCAACTTCATTAAGGTTTCCCACCCCCCCCCCCCCTTTTTTTTTGTGATACTTATCATGCTTACAAAAATAGAACCGTCTGAGTTTTACCCTACCCTTTTTTTTGGGTTTTGTAATCCGTGTAATTGATTCTGGTTCTCGCTAATTGTTTCCATTCATCTTTGCTATAATTTGTGGCTTGTTTTGTTGTACGTGAAATTTATCTATTTATTTATTTGTTGAAATCTTCTGATTCTGAATGAATATGGATAAGGTTTTGTTGACATTCTGTATATTCGGTTTTGAATCAATTGATTTTAAGTTCCTTCATGGTTAATTATCTGAGTTTCAGGTAGGATTATCGCTATGACTTATTGCAACTCTGTATTTCTAGTAGGCATTAAAGCGCATTGGTTTAAGTGTGCTTGAAACCATGCTTTGTGAACCAGTAAGCAGAAAAGAAATGGTTAAAATGAGCCATTTTGATTTGAAGTTTTCAAATAAAATTACATTCTCCTGCTAATTTCTTTACACTTTTTTTCTTTTGGGTTGAGGCATTAAAAATTTTCTAAGTAAATAGAGATTACTTGCTGAGAAATTTTCAAGACCAAAAGACAAAACACTTACAGGAAATCCTACTGGGAATATGGGGAAAGAGAGAAGAAGAAAAAGAGAAAAAAGAAAAAGGACAATGACGGTAATGGTGATGGGGAAGTAGAGGAAGAAGTTTCTGTTGGTTGAGTGAGGAATAGATTAAGAATGACCCTTTAATTAGAAATATCACACTTGCAACTTAGCAGCTTGTGCATTTCAATGTTTATTCTCATTATGATTTTGAGTGTTCCTTCCTATTCACATCACTCTTTAAATAAGTGAAACCTTGGTCTCTAATGACGATGGAATTTATGGCCTAGATCCCCTGAGTTTTTTTTATATGTTTCAAGGATTCTGAAACCCTTGCTTGGAATTTGATCCCTTTCCACTAAACTTTGTTTTTTACCTTCAGTTAGTTGGGCAAGTTATTTCACTTACTTTGATAGCATGTAATCTGCATCCATGAAACATAGACAACAGCCATAGGGCAGGGTACATGTTTGGATATCCATATATTATGCCTAATATGTGTGAAAACATGTTTACAAAGTATCTACCTAGTGTCCAAATTAAAATTTAAGATACTTTGTTCCTGAAAGTATTAGTTTGCTAAGTATGTGTGTAGACATAAGTGTCAAGCATCCGACATGTGTTGGACACAGTTGCTTTCAGGAACTGTTGGTGCTTCATAGCTCAGTTGCTTCATTTTTTGTGACATTGACATTGCATGTTGGGATCTATTTTGCTAATTGGTAGAACTCAGTATTTTTATTTTAAATCTTGGATCTTGTGTTTTATCACGAGCATGCCTACTTCAGATACCTTTTGTCATGTCCTTAACTGCCTGGGCCTCCCTCCTTCCATATTTTTTCAATTCCCCATAATTCAGCTGAAATTCCACCTTTTACTGTTTAGTATGTCATCTACATGCTGACCATCAACTTGTTTTTCCTTCTTCCTTCGTCTCTTATTTATAAAGTTGAGGAATATTAAGAAGCTACTTTCTGCTTTATGATTTTTCAGAATAATTTGTGAAAGGATTATGAAAATAACGCTTTTCACATCCATTAGTTATTAATTTTTAACCTAAAACATGATAAATTATCTCATTAATTTTGGTCATAATTACTTATTGATTTAAAATAGGTATTAAATGTATACATAACTTCTTCCAACCTTCCATTAATTTCTAATTACTGTCATGTAACATGCAGGCAGGATGAAGGTACTTATAGCATCTTCGCGCTTTTTTCTTCTTATTTTCTCAATTGATTTGCATTTCAATTACCTATTTACAAAGGACATAGTCACATTAGCATATAACAACTTGCATACATAGTTCAGTTTACCCTTACCCTGAAGTCCCTCCAAAAAGTGGTTGATATGGCATTGCCCTTTAATAAACTTGCAAGATGGAAAGAAAAATGCTTTTGTACAAATATTGATACTGTTTTAGAAAACAGTGCTAAAGTGGTTGAAATGTCATTGCAGTGCGAGTAACAATTTGGATAGGTTTTGTCCAGATCAAATTACTGCCTCTTCTGTGCTTACCGTAAAGAACTGTGTGTAAAATTTTAACTTGGTGGATTATTCTGTATTCATCTTTTGTCTTGTTAAAATCGTGTGTTACATAATGAAATTAATTTTCAAAGTAAATTTCATTTTCAGCAATCTGTCATTAAAATTTACATTATTATAAGTGTTGACACGTGTGGAGGAAGATATAGGAGTAATAGTGGCATCAAGTGTTTCAATTATGTTAGCTCTGTAAGGATAACTTTCTAGTCCAGTTTCCTGTTGTTGAACTTTGTTTTCCAGGTTCAAAAACTAGCTTTATCTATGATGAGATTTGCTATTGGAAATAGTAGCCATTTACTTTACTGGAAAGGTTGAAATTAGTTTTTGAATGTCAAAGATGCATGATGTTTTTATGCTTAACTAACTTGCACATCTCAAGTTTTATCTATGGGATTGAAACTACTAATTTAAGGCCTGATGCTCAAACATATGGATCAGAATAGCTTAACAGCCATAACCATACTTGAAGGCTTGGGGTTTTTGGTATCTCCATTAAAATCAAACAAGACTCTGTAGTGGTCTATTGGAAGGTGGGTAATGTACAGTTCTGGAAGTCCCTTCTTCATGTTGAATGCTATAGTTCGCAAATTCACTGATCTGAATACAATTTAATATGAGTTTACATCTTTTTACTGGACTGGACTTATACTGCATTACCTCTTGTTCTGATTCTAATATCTGATGCATCTTAAAAATTTTGTTTTAAACAATGTCTGTTTTCTACTGCAGACTAATTCATTTCATTCAAATTTTTGCAGGTGAGCATGATATTTATGATTGTTGAATTGGGGCAAACATGCTGAATTCTTCTATTTATATTTATTTTCCCTTCAAAGTATGGCTATCCGACCTCACCTCAGCTCTAAACGACAACCTCCCAAGTTCCTTTCTTTTATACTTCTATTACTGGTTCCAATTTGTTTGATTGGAATTTTTATTGATTGCCAAAAGATTTCCTATTTCTTCCGACCCCTTTGGGATAATCCTTCTCTTCCCTTCACTCATATAACTCACTATTATGCAGAGAATGTCTCCATGGACCACCTCTGCCATCTCCATGGCTGGTCCCTTCGCTCCCAACCTCGTCTAATTTTTGATGCAATCATATTTAGCAATGAGTTAGACTTGCTAGAGATTAGATGGCGTGAACTTTATCCTTATGTGTCAAAATTTGTGATCCTTGAGTCCAATACCACATTTACTGGCATTCCAAAGCCTCTTTTCTTTGCCTCGAACTGGGACAGATATGCCTTTGCTGAAAGTAAGATTGTTTATGATGTGTTCTCTGGCCGTGTTGCAGGCCCTAAGTCACATGAGGATCCATTTGTACTAGAGTCAGAACAACGTAGGGCTATGAATTCATTGTTACAGCGCGCAGGGATTTTCATTGGTGATATTCTTGTTATGGCAGATACAGATGAGATTCCAAGTCCTCATACTTTGAAACTGCTACAGTGGTGTGATGGGATTCCTCCTGTAATGCATCTTGAACTGAGGCACTACATGTATTCATTTGAGTTCCCTGTGGACTACAGCAGCTGGCGGGCCACAGCCCATGTCTATGGTCCCAGAACACGTTATCACCATTCACGCCAAGTTGATCTCATCTTATCAGATGCAGGATGGCACTGCAGCTTTTGCTTTCGGTATATTTCAGAGTTTTTGTTCAAAATGACTGCTTATAGCCACGCAGACCGAGTAAAACAGAATGGTTTTTTAAGTCATGCAAGAATTCAGAAGCTTATTTGTGGGGGAGATGATCTCTATGATATGCTCCCTGAAGAATACTCCTTCCAGGAGTTGTTTAAGAAGATGGGGTCAATACCCCGCTCAGCTTCTGCGGTTTATCTACCTGCCTACTTGATAGAGAATGCAAAGAAGTTTAAGTTCCTTCTGCCCGGAGGCTGCATAAGAGCACCAGAATGAGTTTCTTAAGCTTTTCTGGCTTTTTCCATCAGGCACCTCCAGTAAGAATTTTTGCCTTTAGTACAGTAGCTCAATGCGGATTTTTACTTTAGTTTCCAGTTTAGACCTTAGCATCAGATTATGCAGAATAGTATTAAAGACTTGTTTGATCGAAGTTTCTGAGCACCAACTACCAACAGCAAGCATAAAAAGTGTTGTTACACAAAGCAGACGGGGATAGAGATCTTAAGATGTCATCAGATTCTTTTGTAGGTCAACAGTTCTCTTTTTGTACGTTTTGATGTAGCAGAATGTTAACTTTGGCAGATACCCTTGTTTGGGCAGAAATACAAATATCTTAATGATCTTGAACGTGCAACAATTATTATATATAAATTAGATTTTATTAAATATTTTTTAAAAAAATTAAATTTATTAAATCTTATAAATTAAATAATATGATTTAGCAGGTCAACAGATTTTTTAAATATTTGAAAGAGTTTAGTTTTCTAAGGGTGGGAAAAGATTTTCCCCGTTGGTAAGTGCCTCCAAACCAAAGGGTTCAGAAGCTTGTGTCATATTAGTAAAAAGTTATTTTTAAATTTATATTTTGTTTATACTATCTTATTAGAAATCACTTTTAAATTAATTAAAAAATTTTATATAATTTAAAATTATTCTCAAATTATACATTATAAATCAAACATAAATATAATAACACAGCGCTAAGTGTGCATGTATACGTTTTTATTTGGAAATCAAGGGGCCTAGGCCCAAAGAAAACAACAACTACCCCATATGTCTCTTAAAGTATGCGTATATACTAAGAATATTGATATTAACAGAAAATCTGTTGTATTAACTTCTTTTTAAAAGTATGTTTTTTAGAAAAGAGTTTGGTAGGGGTAAGAAGTAAGAATCAAATTTATATTACAAAATTTGAAAAAACATTAAGATGCCAGATAAACATTTATCATATAATAACTTTCACATAAAGGCCAGCTGGCATGACTTTATTAAGCGGTTTCTCCTTTCAAATAAACATGAAAGGACAGTTGGGAAGCTGTCAACCTAAATTTGACAATTGACTTAAAAACTTGAATTGCAATAATTTCCATGCATAAGATTTTGATCAACCAGGGAGCCCCTCTTCATTTCTGGGCCCTTTGTTCCAAGCAGGATGGAGTAAAACATTTCGAATTAATGTTATCCCACACTAATTTTTGAGTATCCCACCGCATGAGCTTGCCTCCTAATTATTCCTATGTTGGCACATGAATCTGTACTTCAAATGCAGACGATACGAAATGAAACTTCTTATCTTTATAATTATTGATAAAAATTTATATATAATTTTATTTAAAATAAGAGAAAAAGAAATAAGGTGAGAAATGAATGAATATAGGTATCTGGTCATAAATGTGTTTGTTTACATAAAATTATGCTTATAAAAAATAGTTGTAGAAATATCATGTATGATATCACATATATATACATATAAAAAAAAACTTCGTAACATCTGTTTATTTTTTTATAATAATGTGACAACATGGGTTTGATTTTTTTCAAAAAAGTGTGGGGTTGATCTATTTTAATTATATAAGTTTATCTTAAAATATTAAAAAATAGTTGTAACAAGTTGACATTTAAAACTTTTAATATCTCAGTTTTTAATTTTATTTATTTTTAAAATATAAAAAATGATTTGATATGCATACAAAATAGTGCCAACATTAATTTTGGTGCTTGAAAAACTCAAAATCTCAGCAAGAAAAATACATAATAGTGCAGAAGCCAAAACGAGAGGGGGAAACCTTTTGCTCACGATTATATGGTCTGTGGTCATTATCATCGGCTCTGATATATTCTAGCCTCAAGGATTCAGGTACTCGCATTAATCCTCCAATAAGAACTGTTCCAAAGTTAGCTGTTAGCTATGAAGTCATAAGGTATTTATTGGGGATAGCTTTCTGAAATATCAACTTCAAATTAAATCATATATCCCACCCACATCCGCTGCAACAGAACTACTTATTAGAGATATTTTGCTTATTTGTTGTTATATCCTTGGGGATATTATTTATTTTTCCTAAAAGAAAATAAAATAAAGATTCTTTTAATTTTTTTATTTTTTATAAAAATAATTTAATTTTTTAACTTTAAAAATAAATAATTTAATTATTTTATAAATATAATTAAAATAATATAATCCATCTAAAAGTATAATCAAATAATTTAATTATTTTATAAATATAATTGAGATAATTTAATCTTTTATTTATTAAATTTATCTTTTTCAATATAATATAACTTGTCATAGTGATGTATACTTTATTTTTACTTTAAAAAATTCAACCCATTTCCTCTATGCATCAATTTATATTTTTTTTGTTAAGTCAAAATTTTAATTTATGTATTTTAATAATTTTTTTATTCAAATGATAAATTAATATAATAATTATATTATATTATAATTAAAAAAATTTAGATAATCACTAATAAATTATATCATACCATACAAAAACTAAGTGAGTAAGTAATTAAATTAGTTTAATTATATTTATATTAAAATTAAATTATTTAATTTTAATTTTAAAAAAATAAATTATTCTTTTAAAATAATAGACAACAAAAATGTCATTACTCAAAAAGAAAAAAAGTCTATCTTGATTTTGTTTCTTAAAAGAAATAATTTTTAGATAAATATGCCATCCATAAATCATCGTATCATAGCCTGATGCAGGGCTGTGATAGATTGTCAAAGAAAGAAACAAAATAAAAACCCTAAAGAAAACAAGAGAAGGGAAAGTGGCGTTAACTGCTGCTACGACTGCATCGCGAAGCAACCACGAAAACTCATAGAAAGTGACATGTGCTGGGGAAGATGCACCTCAAATTAACACTGCTATGGCTACCTTTCAGATGATGGGGTCCCTTTGAAAAGGGAAAGCTTTCGATGATTGATGCCAAAGTAGTAAAGTACATCAATCGCTACTGTATTATTTTGTTGCTATAAAACCAATAGAGTCAAAATTCCACCGCCTAATCAGTCTTCCGAGAATATAACCCAATCAAAGCGCACTAAGTGAACCAAAGCACAAGGCATCTGCTTCGTGGCCACGTCGTAAATAAGTGTCTTTTATCATTTATACGAACCATAATGTTTGTGTTCTTTAGAGCTTATCACTTGTTAGAGGGTGGATCTTCCCAAAATGTTGTAATGAATTATTATGTTGAGAATATAACCCAAATTTATACCTGATTTATTTTTATTATTTTTAATTTTTTTATTATACTCAAGTTACTAAGAAATATATTTTATGATCTTATTATTTTATAATTTTATTTTTATTTAATTTTTATAACATATAATTTATATTATTTGATTTATTAAATTATATAATTTAATTTATAAAATTTAATAAATAAATAAATTATATTATTTAATTATAAAAAATAAAGTAAAAACATCATTTTTTTTCTTTTTACACTTTCACACTTATTTAATCATTTTATGTACACAGAACAACGTGACCCGTTAGCGAGTGTGAAATGAAAGTTTATTAGATTATGGAAGGAACGTGAAATCCAGACGGAGTCGCAGTTAATTTATCATGGGGGGCATTTACATGTGAATGGCGCCTCCCGCTTATCTCCACACTCTAGATGAATACAAAAGCGCTCTGATTGGAACCGTTTTAAAAGAAATGTCTTGCGTCACAGTGAATCGACGTGCGGTTGTTTCCTGACGAGAACGTGACGCGATATTTTTATATTGCATTTTTTAAATATCTCGATTTATCGAGACAAACGAGAACACAAACTCGATAAATTGTGACTTTTCTAGTTTTCTTGTTTTGCTTAACATCACCTCGCCACTTTATCCAATTTAAATAGACGTCTGTCACACGCCTTCACAATGTGCAGAACTCTTGATGGGAAATGTACTACCGGGCATCCCCACTATCGCGACTACCCGACAACCAGTACTCGCCCTTTCACGAGTAACACGCCACCACGTGTTGCCTCGGTAGCTCCGAATGCCTATTTCCTCTTAAGAAGACAAAAATCCAATACTCATTAAATTGAACGTAAGTTATTAAATTGTTATTTTTTAATAAAATTAATCATTTATTTTTAGATAAAATTTAATAAAGAAATAAAATTTGATTAGAATTAGTCTTTTATATTTTATCTTTGGTTATATTATTTTTATTTATTTTTATAATGCTAAATTAATTAAGTTTAAGTTAAATTATAAATTTTAATTAATTTAAATATTTAAATTATTAAATATGAATCTTTTGATTAATACTTGATTTGTTGAATTTTTTTTATTCTATATATGTCTCTGCGTTTTCTTTTATGGGGTCCATCGCTAACATGCACTTCGTAGTCTATAATCCTCTCTATCATGCTAGTCTCAAGGGCATTGGACATCCCTTTCAGGGAATGCATATTATTCTTCAGAGAGTGTGGGCGGCTATAAATATTGTTGGGAGCTGAATAAAAATCTTCAACATTATTAAATTAATTTGACCAAGTCACATACATGGGTCGGTACAAAATATCATATAATAAAAAATATATTTTAAATTTCTTTGATTTCACATATTACGCTTATAATTCTTATAATATGATCATTTATTCATCTATATTATAATTATTTTATACATAAATATATGCCTATAAACAAACATTTTATTTAAGTTTAACAAACACAACATATTAGTATACACGGTGGGAAGACAAAATGAGAATAAAATTCTTGATCATCAAATATGTTACCACTTAAGGTCAGAAAAAATGTCAAAGATCGCCATATCATTCCCTGTTTCCAATTTGTCCAAAGAATTCGACGTCACAGATGCTTCGGCTCTAAGTAATTGGCAGTTTGAAAAAATCTAGTGTGGTCTACCTGGGATGTGGATCCGTACGGTTGCAAAGATAAGAGCAAGAGAGATTGAAATAGTTTTAAAAGAATTACAAAGGAGATGGAGAAAATGAAATTATAAATTAAATTTAAGGAAGAGATAAAAGTAAATTATTAAAGTTAAAAAATTTAAAAAATTTAAATTCAGTCTATCTGTGATATTTGAAAAATGTTGCGCCAATTATTTGGGAATTAATGTTTTGTAAGTTTTATAATTTAGTTAATAAAATTTAATAAATTTAATAATTTAAAATTTATCGAATAAAAATTATGTAAAATTAAAAAATATTGTGATGGATGACTAGTTATATTTTTTCTTTATTATCAGGCTCATGAACTGTTCGTCTTTAATTCCTGCTTCTTTTAATGTCTCAAGTAAATTCATGGCAGTCCCTTCGGGGACATCCGATAAAATGAATTCATGGCACATTTTAAATTTCATTAAGAGTTGATTCTTGTTTTCTTGTCTTCCATGTTACATCAAAGGTTTTAGTTTTAACCACTACAAGAAACATGTTACTTGTTGACAGAATTTGCCGTTGATGACCAGATCGCCGACTAAATTCCAACAGGAAAATTACGTAAAATATATGTGAACTGGCTTAATCAGAGTCTAATCAACGGCAAGTTTTTTGAACACATTCACACTGACGCAGGTAAAAATATTTATTCATGTGTAAAGTGAAGATAATATGATATCTCTTAAGGTAAATGTAAATTATAAAAAAATTAGAAATCAAATAAGTAAAAAAAATTAGGATAAAAATTAATAAAAACTAGAATTTGTAGCTTAAATTTTAATATAAAATAAAATGCTAAACAATTATTAAAATCAAATAATAAAAAAAAGGAGAATTCAAATCCACACATATCCAATGTGCCCTTTTCTATGTCTCCCTCAGTCTACCTGTTAAATGATGACATGTGGAATTTTATTTTAACGTTTTGGTCTTGAACGCGGTCTCCTAAGTTTCCTTCACACTGCATCTTTTTTTGTCTCGAAACAAAGAGAAAGATGGCCGTCAGAGATTACCATAATGGCCGAGCAGGTTGTGCAAATCACAGGGGTCATTGGAGTGGAGGATTTACTTATTTCATAGGCATTGCTTCTGTGAAAGAGGCAGAACAGTGGGCAATTCTTAGGGGTTTGGAGTTTGCTAGGCAACAGGGAGTTCGCAGACTTGTAGTAGAATCTGATTGCAAGACTGTCATAAAGCAGCTGCTTGAACCTAGCAGTGAGGCTCGAGAGACTCTCTTTATGTCTCGGATCCGAGCGCTGATTAACAGGGATTGGGAGATTCGTTATGCCCATATATACCGCGAAACCAATGAAGCTGCAGATTTGCTAGCGAGGTTGGTGGTTAGCGAAGGACAATGGTTTCAAGTCTCCCATGACATTCCCCCAGAGCTTGCTCCACGTCTACATTCTGATTTAAGGGGTCCCATGAGGAGCCGCATAGTTTCTTCTGTTTAATTTGGTTTCTGTTTGTCCGGGCTTTAAGCTCTTTTCCATATCAAAAAAAAAAAGAGAAAGATGGACTTCGGAGAACCAAAGATGCGTCCACCCAAAAATGATACGGCGATAACCTTGTAATCATGCTATTAGTTATGTCTTTAATATGATTAAAAGTAAATTTATTAAAAAAATTTAAAAATTTAAAAAATTAAAAATTAAATTAAAAATATAAATAAAATTATAAATATAAAAACATAAACATAAAAATATTGTGCATTCAAAATCTACAATCTAACTACAGTGTAACAACAGTGATATGGCTTGTCTTGTCTGATATAACGATAAAAATGATCCATAAGTTTGTATTTTTACGCATAGAACCTAGATAATAATTTTTTATTTTTATAATTTTTATTAAATCATGATAATATATAATTTAAATAATTAAATTTATTAATTTTTATAAATTAAATTATAAAATTTAATAAATTCATAACTTACATAAAAAGATCCAAATATTAAATAAAAAATAATAAAAATATCATTTCTGCCCAAATGATTAGTAGCAGGCTAGCAGGCAAGGCAAGCTTTGTAGAATCAGTTTTGGAAGGGTCCGTGCTACTTCTGAATTTTTCTCTTCTACCGTGGATCAGCAGCAGCAAGAGGAAAGGAACACCTTCTACAATTGTTTCTTTTAGCAAAGGAACTCTTAAACAGAAACGGTGTTAACGCGAGTAAAGTGGTAAGTTGTCATATGTCTCCTTTGATAGTTGGGACAGCAAGGAGACATAGAATGCACACGAAAGATATTCATGCCGGATTGAGATCCTTCAACTTTTTTTTTTTTTTTAAAAAAGGTATAATGTATAAAGAAAAAAATAAATATAAAATTTAAAAAATAAAAAAATTTATATATAAAATTATAAAATGTAAAATTTATTAAAATTAATAAAAATGAAAAAAAAATTCAAAATTCTCTAATACAGGCTGCAGCATCACACAAGAAGATAGGAATTAATTTAGGAGACTCAATAATAAGAACTCAAATCCTTATTACCTATATATTATATATATTGACTAAGGATTATTAATTTATAATATTGTAACAAAACATCACTTAGTAAGGGTTTAAAAATTGTGAATACATTCATATTTTTTTATGCACATATAAATTCATAATTAAATTGTTTATATTTTAAAATACATGAAGTTTAGAAATGATTATTGGAACGTGCAAAACTTTCTTTAACTTTTTAATTTCCTCTTTTTAATTTACAAACGCAAGTTATGAAAGTAATTAGAATAGAAAATATATGTACGGACAATGTGTATAGAAAAAAAAATTTGAAAGAGAAAAGACAAATAAAAATATAAGTGAGTATATAAAATATATAAAAAAAGATATACATATATCAATACCATTAAGATGCACCATAATAGATGAAGGCATGCCTACTTACTCATTAAAAGCATTTCGAAGATAGTCCTAACTACTCCCAACAAGGCACGTTGACCAATCATTTCTCCATTGTCGTTGGCATCTCATTACATATTTTATTAGTAGCTTTTTCTCCCCCAATTCTAAGGATCTAATTTTAGTTGTTAATAACTTTCTAATGTTTTATGCAAATTTGCTACGCAATGCTTCTTCTATGTCTCCTTCTACTGCGAATTTTCAGTATCTTCAGTGCCCATTAGCCATAAATCACCAGAAAATTCATTCCTTTGGAGAAGGCAAAGAACTTCTACGCGTGTGTGTATGATAAAGAGAAGAGTTGCCAAATTAGATCGCCAGAAATTGCCATTGTTGATAGTGTTGCAGGTAACCAAGGATAAATAACTAAGCATGCAATAGAAATTATCACACTCATTGACGGATGTACAAACAAAGCATTAAATAGGAATAAGTGGTAGTTTGTTGCGTCAAAAAACTTAAGGACAGTTTGCCAAATAGATTTGAGTTTAGAATCATTTTTGTTAAGTTATTTTTTACTTAAAAAGTAAGAAATATTTTTAAAAAAATTTAAAAAAGCAGGGACACGTGATTTATCTAGAGGCTTTCAAAGATAAGTTTAAAATTGTTTTGATTGGATGGATGTGATAACAAGATGAGAAGGTGTTTGATGAGCGGATAAATAAAAGCTGGTGTGAAAATAATTAAAATATTGGCTATTGTTCAATTAAAGTGGAACAATTGTCAAAATTTTCCCCCAAGTAATTTTTCTATTATAGATATAATAAGATAAGAAATACATTTTATGAATTTTAAATAAAAAAATTTGTTGTATGAGTAGATTTTCTCAACTCGTTTATTCTCTTGCTCGTGGAGAGTAACAGTAAGCTCCTTCCTTACCCAACCCCATTTATCACTAATTAAAGCACCAGCTGGAGTTGTGTAACTTTTGTACATCTTACGTGGTAGTATTTATTTATAATTGTGTAAAAATTCGGAAGTGGGTAAAGGTGGGTGTGGCCGCGGAGCAACACCTCACGAACACGCATGGACTACAACACGCGATCCACCGTGAAAGGAAAAGGCATAATGGTATATTTTTAGTTCTTATTATGCCATAACAACATCTTTATGGGCAGAAAAGTCAAATACTCTAATAATAATATTTAAACATTTCACCTTTTCAATCAAACAAAAAAAAAAGAAAAATTTTCTCTTATTTAAAGAAAAAAATTAATTTTTTATTAAATTTATAATTTATTTAATAAAATTAACTATATTTAATAATTTAGATTATTTAATAAATTTAAAATTGAAAATAAAATTTTGTTGAATTCTTCACTTAATATATATAGATTTAAATATTTTATTTTTTTAATTTAATTTTAATAATTTTTTTATTTTCTTAATATTAATAAGTTAAATTTTTTTTAATTTTCTTCCTATTTTATTCTTAAAAATTTTTGTTTAGGCTTAAAAAATCTTAGTCCACATATATATATGTATATATATATACATATACATAGGCAAAGGGACAAGCCAAAAAGAGGAAAACTTGATGGATCACGATTCACAAATAAAGCCAGATATTGCCTAATTATTTTTAATTAAAATTAAAATTAAATTCCAAAAATGAATGCCAGCTCATAGTATAGTATAGAGAAATAATAATAATTAGTGTTAGTGCTGAAACCCCACAGAGTGCAGCCGAATAAAAATCCCAAATCTAGGGCGTATTTATGACTCCTGATAACCTATAGCATATAAGAGACTCATTATAAGCCATTGCAATTATTGTCCAGGCATAAGTGGAAGTACTTATCCACGCACTTATCATGCAGGCCATGATTCCATCTCATCTCGTTCTCGCTCACGCTATTTAAACTGTCTGATACCTTTATTTCGTCGCTTCACACATTTCTCTCTCTTTCCTAAGTTTTCTCTTTCTTCTCCAAATCCCTAGCCATATCCTTTGTATAAATACTCAACCAGACGAGCTCCAACACCGGGAAAGGAAGAGAGAGAAACTAGAGCGAGAAAATACTGAAACCCTCCGTCGTCATTCTTGTTCTTCTTCAAAACCTCTCGATCTGTGCAAGAAATCTCAGACAGGTACGAGCTCTGTTCTCTTCTCATTTTCCATTTCTGAGCGAATTTTCCCCGCAATTTACTGCTCAATATAGATTGTTTCTTTGATGGATTCTGTTTTCATGAACTGAGACTTCAATTCTTCACGTGGATGTATTTGCCGCTTAATTCAAGGTTTTGATGCTGAAGTGTTGTTGATCTATACGGGTCCAGATCTTTCAGGTGGCTTTGTTTGAGTTCTCGGGGACGCCGCCATGTCTTCGCTTAGCAGAGAACTTGTTTTTCTTATACTTCAGTTTCTCGATGAAGAAAAATTTAAGGAGACTGTTCACAAGTATGCTAATTTCCTACTCACCTTTTTTAAATTATCCTATTTTTTTTTATTTGGGTTTTTGGCTTGGTACTATACATGGAATATATATATATATATATATATATATATATATATATTATCGTTTTCGTTTGTTAATTAATGTTTTATCTGAATTTTGAACGTGGAGGTTGGAGCAAGAGTCAGGATTTTTTTTTAACATGAGATATTTCGATGATATGGTGACAAACGGTGAGTGGGATGAGGTGGAGAAATACTTGTCTGGTTTCACCAAGGTGGATGATAATAGATACTCTATGAAGATCTTTTTTGAGATACGGAAGCAGAAGTACCTTGAAGCATTAGACAAGTTGGTTACCATGATATTCAGTTGTGACTGCTTTTGTAATTTATTTGGTGGTATTAATTTACTTAAAAATAATTATTTATAAAATTTACAGGCAAGATCGAGCTAAAGCAGTGGATATTTTAGTGAAGGACTTAAAAGTGTTTGCAGCATTCAATGAAGAGCTTTTTAAGGAAATTACACAATTGTTGACTTTGGACAACTTTAGGTATACATATGTTCGGGTATTATATTTTGGTGCCTGGTTCCTATTATTTTTCCGGCTTTGAGCAAGATTTTTTTATGAATTTGCAGAAATAATGAACAACTATCTAAGTATGGAGATACAAAATCTGCCAGGGGAATAATGCTTGCTGAACTAAAGAAATTAATAGAAGCTAACCCTTTGTTTCGTGACAAGCTTCAGTTTCCTGCCTTGAAGAACTCCAGATTGCGGACACTAATTAATCAGAGGTCATGAAAAATTCTGTCCTTTTCGATTTTCATAGACTCAATTGCTTGATATAATTGATGTTACTGACATTATTTAGTTGACTTGCAGTTTAAATTGGCAGCATCAACTTTGTAAGAATCCAAGGCCTAACCCTGACATAAAGACCCTATTTGTAGACCACACTTGCGGACAACCAAATGGTGCACGGGCTCCATCCCCTGTTACCAGTCCTCTGATGGGTGCTGTTCCAAAGGCTGGAGGTTTCCCACCGCTCAGTGCTCATGGTGTAAGTAGAAGAACAGGACACAGTTCTTCTATGTTTAACTAGTAACGTGCTAGTTTTAAGTTTGAAATGATTTATCTCTCTGACTCCGTTTATGCATCTTTTAGCCATTTCAGACAACACCAGCTGCGCTTCCAACATCTCTTGCTGGATGGATGGCTAACCCATCTCCTGTTCCACACCCTTCAGCTTGTGCCGGACCCATAGGTTTGACTGCAGCTAACAATCCAGGTAATTCCATATTAAATAAATATTTTGGGGCGCTTCTACTGATAGATGACATGGGAATTTACATTGCCCCCATGTTCAGTTTGTATGGTTAGAACAACTATGAGTCTATGACCATACATGATTAAGAAAATCCATATAATTATGTAATTTGCTATAGCGATTAGAATGTTTACTCTTTTTTCCATGATGCATATTGTGTTTCAATGACAGATTGTGTCCTTTTTGTCACCTAATGTCTTATTAAAACATCGTATATATTTTAACCAGTTTTCATGTGCTTTTTGTGCTTTTGGTAATGGTATTGATAGCAGCTATTTTAAAGCGCCCCAGAACTCCTCCTACCAATAACCCAGCTGTGGACTATCAAACTGCGGATTCAGAGCATGTATTGAAGAGAACAAGACCTTTCAGCTTATCAGATGAAGTTCCATTACTGTTCATGCACTATAATTGTTTCCTGATCTTATTAAAAATTGAAAATCTGAATCATTTTATCATTTTCAGAGCATTTTCCTTTGATTTTACTGGGTGTGCGCACACATTCATATTTGTCTGATTGAGAGCATGATGCTTGTTTCATGGTGTAATGTTTATTCATGTACCTGACAGTTTGTGGCATTTCATATTCAAAATTCTTGTATTCTGGCATATAGACATTCTGACCTTTGAGTAGCATATGCATCATACATTTCTGCTGGTCATTATTGATAATTGAACATTATCCTTCAAATATTGTATTGTTTTTACACCAATAATTTAAAATAAAATTATTGAGTAAAGGTGTTCTTGGTTTTGTGTTTCTTATATAGTCCTTCTCTAGTACTAATTCATTTGGTTTTTTTTTTTCCAAAATTATAAATATTTTTGAAAAGTTGTCATTGAAAATTTTGCAGAGCAGAAGCAAATAAAACTTGTTTACATGAAAATTGAGAACTCTTCTTAAAAACAAGAAATAGTTCGGTTGCTTCCCATATCAATATAACTTTCATTCCCAAAACCTAATTAGAACTTAATTATGTTAATATAGAAACTGGATATAATGATACTATAATCTCTAGGGAATGGGCTAGAATAGGTTGCTTATATGCTTGCTTCGCCATCTACAGCAACTTGTGTTTCAATTTTAAAATCTCAGATGTTAATTCCTAATCTTGAGGTTTAGCATTTATAAGGGTTGCTTGAAGGAACAGCTCAGGTATCTAACTGGTTTTACATTTATATAATTTAGCAGGTCAATAATTTACCAGTAAATATGTTGCCTGTTGCATACTCCAGCCAGAACCATGGTCAGAGCTCCTATTCTTCTGATGACTTGCCCAAGACTCTTGTGATGACTCTAAGCCAAGGTTCAACTGTCAAAAGTATGGATTTTCATCCATTACAGCAAATTTTACTTCTTGGTAAGTCTTTTGGTGTGTATGCTCACATATATATAATTTCTTCAGTTTTTCTGTTATTTATCTATCAATTCATATGTTTATTTATATATGTATTCATTTTTCTTAATCTTTAGTTGGAACAAACATGGGAGATGTCATGGTGTGGGACATAGGCAGCCGGGACAGGGTTGCTTTTAGAAATTTCAAGGTCTGGGACATTGGCGCATCTTCGATGGCTCTACAGGTCTGACCCCTGAAAATAAAGTTAACAAACACTGCATCTTTATTTATTGTTCTTGAGACCAGCTTGTCATGAAGTGAGTAATAGCTACCTGTTTCTTATTTTTATTATGTAGGCATCTCTGGCTAATGATTACACTGCTTCAGTTAACCGTGTGATGTGGAGTCCTGATGGAACACTTTTTGGTATGTTGTAATGGGTTTGTTGCTGCATGTATTCACTGATTAGTTCTCTTGCTGTCTTCCGCTGTTATCTAATTCACAATATTACAACAACAACAACAACAACAAACCAAGCCTTTTCCCACTAGGTGGGGTCGGCTACATGGATCAAACGACGCCATAAACTTCTATCCAAAACCAAGTTTTCGGATATACCATTTAACCAAAGATCTCTTTTAATCACCTCTCCAAGTGTCCTTTTAATCAACCTTTCTCACTGGTGCCTCTCGCGGTCTTCTTTGTACATGCCCAAACCACCGTAACCGGGTTTCTGTCATTTTCTCCTCAATAGGTGCCACCCCAACTCTCTCCCGAATATAATCATTTCGAATTTTGTCTTTTCTTGTATGTCCACTCATCCATCTCAACATTCTCATTTCTGCCACCCCCATTTTTTGCTCTTGTTGACCTTTCAAAGCCCAACACTCACTTCCATAAAGCATAGCTGGTCTAATAGCAGTTCGATAAAACTTCCCTTTAAGCTTGGTAGATATTTTGCGATCACAAATAACCCCCGATGCGTTTCTCCATTTCATCCATCCAGCTTGGATCCTGTGGGAGACATCCCCATCAATCTCTCCATTACTTTGTAAAATGGACCCAAGGTACCGAAACTTGGACACCTGCGGTATTTTCTGCTCCCCAATTTTTATCTCCAAATCTCTGTTTTCTCGCCTCTTGCTGAATTTACACTCCATATACTCTGTTTTATTCCGACTTAAACGAAAACCCTTTGATTCCAAGGCTTCTCTCCATAATTCCACTTTACAATTCAACCCCTCTTTTGTTTCCCCTACTAAGACAATGTCATCAGCAAACAACATACATTTCGGGACTGCATCTTGGATGTGTCCAGTAAGTACATCCATCACTAAAGTGAAAAGGTATGGACTTAAGGACGACCCTTGATGCAAACCGATCCTTATGGGAAAATCTTCTGTTACCCCTCCCTGAGTCCGCACATTTGTTGTAACTCCATCATACATATCCTTTATGGCACGAATATAAGCAATACGAACACCCTTCTTTTCCAACGCTTTCCATAGGACTTCTCTTGGCACTATGTCATAAGCTTTTTCCAAATCAATGAAGACCATATGCAAATCTTTTCCTCTACTTCGGTACCGTTCCATCAAACTTCGTAGAAGATAAATAGCCTCTGTGGTGGATCTTCCTGGCATAAAACCAAATTGGTTCTCTGATATATGAGTCTCTTTTCTTAATCTCTGTTCAATCACAATATTAATGAGTTGAAATTTAATGTGTCTTTGTTGATACTTCAGGTGTTGCTTATTCTAAGCATATTGTGCATATATATTCCTATCATGGTGGGGATGACCTTAGAAATCACCTAGAGGTTTGCTCATGTCCCTGAAGTCTGGTAGATTTTCTTTTATGCGGCTGATTGTTTGTTAGATTTAAAACTGCCCCAATTTTCTCCTATCTGTACATTGAAAGCACAAGACCCATAGCTCTTGTGATTTGTATGTTACTGCTTACTCACATTTGTTGTGATTCAGATTGAGGCACATGTTGGGAGTGTCAATGATCTTGCTTTCTCTTATCCAAACAAGCAACTTTGTGTTGTTACCTGTGGAGAGGATAGGGTCATCAAGGTTGGTTTTTCATATTACAGTTTGTGATAATATTGCATCAAGAAACCACTTGTAAGAGTTTTGTGGTCTGCAGGTATGGGATGCTGTCAGTGGTGCAAAGCAGTATACTTTTGAGGGTCATGAAGCACCAGTATTTTCTGTATGCCCACATCACAAAGAGAATATTCAGGTAAAATTTGTAGCATGAAAATATGAAATATCTCCATCTGTAGCCTTTTCTACTGTTGTCTTTACTGAGGGTGACTGAAAATGCGTAAAGGAAAGGAAAGAGGAAATTTATGTAAGACTCACACAGACAAAAGTAAAAAACAAGCAAAAGTATGTGGTTACTCATGAAGTAACCAGAAGTTTTACTCGAACACCTTCATGTGCATGGGAGGGATTTGGTCAAATACGGTAAACTTCAGTATTCTCTTGTAGACATATATTATCTGTGGACATTCTTATTTTCAGTGGACTTAGTTCTATACCATTGTTATTTGGAAATTACATGCATCCAATTTGCTGTGGATGACATTTGTATTGGCACAATGCCATTGGAGTGGATAAACATGAATATGTCGAATGTTCATTGCATTTGTCCGTTCTTGTTCTTCATGTGTGCACACTTCTGTTTTCCTCTAAAATTGTTCTTATGAAAGCAGGTGAAGGACAAAATTTAGTTTGACTATTGATTTTTCCATTTGAGTAAAGTGCAATATTAAGTAATTTCCAACTACTCTTTGATCTGGTCATGTTTGATCAATCAAATATAATATGATATATCTGCTTGGTTGCATTATGGTCTAATCGTTAAGTTTCTGTGCCCAGTTTTCTATTCATACAATGAGTATACAGAAGTGTTCAATCTTTCTTTTACATAAGAGAATGGAGACCTCTATACTACATTTAGTTTTGTGTTCAGTACCAGAAGACAATCTTTTGGAATTTTCTTAGATTAATTGAAGCCCTAATCGATACTAAACAGTGGTATTTAATCTTTCTCTTACCTAAAAGAATGGAATTCAGAATGCTAGAAACGTTAATTAGAGTTGCAAAACTCTGTTCTATGTATAAAATACCAGAAGACAATCTCTGGAATTTTTCTTAGATTTATTAAAGTCTTAATCTGATATTTGACAGCCGTTTAGTGGAATTTCATGGGCCCTCGTGGTGTATTTGTCTCTACTAGCTGCTGTGGGTCCACTTGTTACACTTGCAATGTTATGTTAGTGTTCGTCTCTTGTTTTGTTTGCCTTAGTGTGAGTCAAATATTGATTGAACGAATATTTAAAG
The DNA here is from genome assembly GCA_037013595.1 of Dicorynia guianensis. Lineage (NCBI taxonomy): Eukaryota > Viridiplantae > Streptophyta > Magnoliopsida > Fabales > Fabaceae > Dicorynia > Dicorynia guianensis. The sequence continues at coordinate 27,176,769 of JASUAB010000015.1, forward strand.
AAGTTTGCACACTTGTTACGACTTCCAATTGTTGGATAATTATGATTAGAGAAGTAGTGGTCTTTCTTATTCCCGTTAGGGTATCAATGAACTCTCTTTTGATGCGTGGGTCTATTTTTTTCCTATGACGAATATACTCCATCCATTGTATAGATTATTTTGGTTCATGTTCTGGCTGATTGTGTCCTTGTTAAAATTTTAAATTACATTTTGTTTTGGCTTTATAGTTCATCTTCTCAACTGCAACTGATGGAAAAATAAAGGCATGGTTGTATGATAACCTGGGTTCTAGGGTTGACTATGATGCACCTGGTCATTCATCTACCATGATGTCTTATAGTGCCGATGGAACAAGGTTCAAACATAAATTTCAGGCTTCTTGTTCTTTCCCCTTTTCATGGCTGATGTAGGATTTCGTGGTTTAAGACTTTAAATATTTACTGTATGATCTATATATGGTTATTAGATTGTTCTCTTGTGGTACAAACAAAGAAGGGGAATCATTCCTAGTGGAGTGGAATGAAAGTGAAGGAGCTGTGAAGAGAACATATCATGGACTTGGGAAGAGGTCTGCGGGTGTTGTACAATTTGATACCACTAAGAATCGGTTCTTAGCTGCTGGTGATGAGTTTACAATCAAATTCTGGGACATGGATAATACGAACTTGTTGATGAGTGTTGATGCAGAGGGCGGGTTACTGGTAATATTGGATTGGCATCACGCTTTGTTAATCTGATGTTATTCTCCCTGCAAAGTAATTTGTGTCCTGCTTTTGGAATTTGCAGGTGTCGCCTTGTATTAGATTTAACAAAGAAGGAATACTTTTGGCTGTCTCTACCAGCGACAATGGAATTAAAATCTTAGCAAATGCAGATGGAATAAGGCTGCTTCGGACAGTGGAGAGTCGGACATTTGATGCTTCTAGAGTAGCTTCTGCAGCTGTTGTGAAGGTATCATTATTTCAAATTTAATTGATCTACCGCAAGTATATCTTCTAAATCCTTTATGTATAATCAGGCACCTCCTATTGTTACTTTTGCTTCCACCAATGTAACTGTTGGAACAAGCCTTGGTGATAAAGCTTCTTCAGTGGCAGCAATGGTTGGGATTGTGAGTTTTTTCATGTTTGCTATGGTTGATTTGTGAATAAACGTGGTTGCACTTGTCTTTAATTATTTTTATGATCAAATAATTTCCTTTTGCCTTTGTAGAACAATGATACTCGAAGTTTGGCTGATGTAAAACCCAGAATTGCTGATGAAGCTGTTGATAAATCAAGGATATGGAAATTGACAGAAATAAACGAATCATCACAATGCCGTTCTCTGAAGCTTCCTGATAATTTATCACCAATGAGGGTATGATCTACTTTTAAAATTGTTGTGTCTTTATTTTCTTTGCAGGTGATGCAGATGCATAAATTATATTCCTTTCTCATTACTGCATGCATGTTCATTTATTGTGGGGAAATTTGCGTGACTACTTCAATTTTGAATTACACCACTTCAAAAAAAAAAAAGAAAGTGAAATTGCAAGTAGCGTATGTGTTTAGTAAGGCATATAATGTCTTAGCTTATATAGTATTTTTTGCATGTTTCATGCATTTTAAGTATTTTTTTTTTTCATGAGGATCATCCCATTTTGTTTTTAATTTGAATATAAAATATTGACTGTGTTTTTATAACGTGTTTTCCCTATGCTGTGGGACTATGGGTGTTTGTGGTGGGTCTTAGAATGATATATTTCTCCTCTAATAAATGATAATAAATTCAAAATATTCAGGTAATAAGCAAAATTCGAAGTAGACACCAAAGGAGGGGAATTCCCTTTCTGTACTAGTAATGATAAACGGTGGAGTGGATATTGTAGGCTGATCTTTGAGTGTATGCAATTTTTAAAGCAGTTGATGATTTAACCATAGAGGATGAGCCACTGTCGTTATGTTGTCATCCAGTCTTACCATAATGCTACCCCTAATTATCCTTGGAAGTTTGTACTTGTCTGAACATAGTCAAACTAGAGATCTGTGGACCAAGTTTTATTTGACTGATGATTGGCTTGTTGCAGCTGGCATTTTCTTTTTGCCTTTTAAGTACATGCAAGCCTGTTGGATAATAATACTTGGTATACATTTAACCATATAAGCTAAGAGCCAAGAGAGGTGGGAAATTTTTGTACACAGGAAGGAAGTACACAACGAGGATCACTGATCACCTGAGGAGAGATAACAAATAGTCTAAAACTTACAAAAGGAATCCCATAGATACAAAGAAGCATATACATTCAATCTGGAAAAATATGTCTATGATAGATTTGCTTCAATTACACTGAGTGTTCTGCATATTACAAGACAATTCAATTACACCACATAGTCAAGCTCATGACACTGCTAGGTACCTGTTATCAAGGGAGAGGAGACTGAGCATGGTTATACATGTTGCCAATCTTTGCTGAATCTTTCATATGCATGCAACTTATTCTGGTTTTGTTTTATCACTTTTCAATTATGGTAAGACATTTTGATTACTGTTTCAGGTTTCTAGGTTAATTTATACAAATCAAGGAGTTGCCATTTTGGCATTAGCAGCAAATGCTGTTCATAAGCTTTGGAAATGGCAGAAAAATGATCGGAATGTAACGGGGAAGGTACTGAGAACCTGTCAGATATGGTTGCATTTGAATTACATTGTGTTAATGTCCAGAAGCTAAATTTTCTCTTCCATAGGCCACTGCAAGTGTTCAACCACAACTATGGCAACCAACCAGTGGAATATTGATGACAAATGATATAAGTGATACAAACCCAGAGGATGCTGTGTCATGTTTTGCACTCTCCAAGAATGACTCATATGTTATGTCAGCTTCAGGGGGGAAAATTTCCTTATTTAATATGATGACATTTAAGGTAGACATCTTTCTTATTGTATGCTTTCCTTCTTTATTATATGTAGTAAGCTCAGGTCTATATCAATTATTGGGTACATGGTGACACAGGTTCAAACCTATGGCCTGCAAATTACCCAAACCACTCACCACTTAACCACACCTAGTGGCTTATTATACATATTCATACCTCATTAAAAGTACTTTCAGGTTCAGGCTGGTCGAAGTAGATAGTGGGGCCTAATATGGTTTCTTGTTTCTTCATTTTTTGAATAAAAGATATCATTTTATTCTTGGAACATTGGCAAAATAGAGAAAAAGACATACTGCAAGAAAAGTGAGCTCACTCTTTTTGATTCCTTTGATTTCCTTTCTCTCCCTTTCTGAAGCATTGATTAGAGGTCAAGGGGGACAGTAACTGCCATAAACATGAGCCCTGTTGTTATAGAATAATCTCTCTCTTTCTCGCTTTTGTTCTCACTGCTCTTTTCTTTGCATTTCTTCTCCATTTTGGCTTTCTCCGCTGTGCAAATTTATCCCTCCTTTGTTTCCAGCCACTCTTCTTTTGGTCCACTTAAAATGCTAATCCGCATCTTTGTACTCTGCTGCTGCTATGTCAATCGATAATTTTTCTTAATTCTAATGCTGAAAATTCAGTTTACTTAGTTGAATGCCTATTAGACTATAATCTAAATTGTTTTTTGTTGATTATATTTGATATTTGGGTCTTCAATTTACTGGGGCGATTGCCTTGGTTAGCACCTGGCCTTTCGTTGACAGAGTTTCTGTGCCTTCTCCTTTTAGCAACACTTATATGTCAATTTATTTTTGTTACAAGTATTTATTTATAATTAAATTGATTTCTGTGTATTCTAACCGCAGACAATGACAACTTTCATGCCACCACCACCTGCTGCTACATTTCTTGCATTTCATCCTCAAGATAACAATATCATTGCAATTGGCATGGAGGATTCTTCCATACAAATTTATAATGTTCGAGTAGATGAGGTATTACTCTAAGCAAGGTTTACAGATGGTGGGTGAGTTTCATAAACAATCAATAAATTTTGACATCGACCTTTTCTTTTTTCATCCCAAGGTCAAAACAAAGCTAAAAGGTCATCAGAAGAGAATAACCGGCCTTGCTTTTTCTCATGTTCTAAATGTGCTTGTATCATCCGGAGCTGACTCTCAGGTAGAGTTTTGACTTGCATTTGTGTTGCTATAGGAAGAAACATGGCTAGTTGTTGCCATGACTTCCTGGAGATGTTTAAAGATCGAATAGATTGTGGTTAGTTGAACTTCTGTTCTGTTTGACTTTGTGTACATGCGTGTGTGCATGTTTGTTGATAATCCTCATTTCTTCTTTGTTAAACACGTAACATGTTCATTTTTTTGATAAAAATATTGTTAGATCAGGGATTGTGAAGGCATCCCTGAGTGATTGGTGCTTAGATAAACATAATGTTGAAAATCATTATATGTTTTAAGATCATTCATCATGAGGAAATGAATAGTTCATTCACTAATCATTTTATATGTCCAACAGTTGTGTGTTTGGAGCACAGATGGATGGGAAAAACAAGCAAGCAAGTTCCTGCAGATGCCTGCTGGACGAGCACCAGCACCTCTAGCAGATACCCGTGTCCAATTTCATCAAGATCAGACACATTTGCTGGCTGTTCATGAAACACAAATAGCTATCTATGAGGCACCGAAATTGGAGTGCCTGAAGCAGGTGTGCCAGCCGTATATTTCATTCTGAATTTGTACATTTCAATGTGATGTCTAGTTTAAACCTGCAGACATACTTATTGTGGAATTTCATTTTCTCTAATTAGTGGGTGCCACGAGAAGTTAGTGGTCCAATCACACATGCTACATATTCATGTGATAGTCAGTCAATATATGTAAGCTTTGAAGATGGAAGTGTTGGCGTTCTCACTGCTTCAACACTTAGATTAAGATGTAGAATAAATCAGACTGCTTATCTCCATCCCAACCCAAGGTGCGTGTTTTTATTAAGTACAGTGAAAGATCTGTAGCTCTTTTCTTATCATATCTGACAAGATTATTTTGACAGCTTGAGAGTATATCCTCTCGTCATTGCTGCACATCCCTATGAACCCAATCAGTTTGCATTAGGACTAACTGATGGTGGAGTACATGTACTTGAACCTCTGGAGTCTGAAGGAAGATGGGGTTCTTCTCCTCCTACCGAGAATGGTGCTGGGCCAAGCACTACTTCAGGTGCCACCGTTTCAGAGCAACCCCAAAGGTGACCATGTATCATAGTCTTCCACAAGGACCTAGAGTATGTATTTGATTGCATATGATCGCGCCCCCTGATGCCACCATTCGATTAGCAAGGGGAAGCAGCGGAGTTTAGATGTCATTAGATTTAGGATACGTCAGTTGAATCCAATCGCTTTGTTAGTGTCTTCCTAACCTACTGCTTCATGGGATTCACCATATGCTTTCACATTTAGGAATATTGCAAAAGTTAATGTAGTGTAAATTTAGCAGTGGCGTTGGAGACTGCAGGGTTAAGGTCTGTTATTTTTTTCCCTCTTTTAGGCTGGGCCTGCTTTGGTTGTGTATTTTTCTTTTTATAGTGAGCTAGTCATTATAGTTATTTTTTCCAAGCTAAAATTATCGAACTCTGATTTGCAGTTGTTTTGTTGTTTACCATATATTTTAGTACACGTTTAGATCCATTAATAATTTATTTTGCTTTACCTTTCATTAATTTTTGAGCAATTAACTTTTGGCGTGTCTGAAATTCTAATTATTGTTTTCTGTTTCAAAATATTTATCATATTAAAAGTTTTTTCATGTTTGAATTTGAAATTTCATTAATTTTTTTAATTTTATCTTTAGTTGGTTCATTCTTCAACAAATGTTCAACTAACTTACACTTCATTTTCTCGTTGAATTTTAATATTTGAGCTATTTTATGCAAAATGCATTATGATAATTTTTTTTAGAATCAAGATAATTTAATTAATTTTTAATTTTTATATATTTTCTTTAAACAATAGATATTTTGAAAGCGAGGAGAATTCGTAACTTTATGCTGACTCTTGCATTCCCAGTTCAATTGATATTATAAACTGCTTTTAATTGACATTGAAATTGTTGAAATCTTGTGCATTTAATTCTATTTTTGATATGATTCCAAAAAAATAAAAGTCTTTCACACTTAAGGCCAACGGTCTAAAAGGTTCCCTTTTTTTTTTTTTAAAAAAAAAATGCTCCTTTTTAAAGCTTCGCCATTCATAACTAGTAAGAAATGTTCTTCCAAAGGTTAAATCTACGCTGTCTCGTGTCAATATCACTGCTTATAAAGAAAGCGTATCATCAAATTATAGGCATTGTGGATGGGTTAAATTGTTAAATTTACACCTAGTATCTGAAAAAAGAATCTGCAGAAAACACTGCGGTTGCTCCTAAAAATTTATCATTGGGTTATAAAAAAAAATCTCTGAAGGTAAATAGTATAAATTTAATTTGTAATGTACATAGTGAATCGTTAAATAAAACTTAATTGAACACTTATTTTAAAATTTTAAAATTTTAAATTTTCTCGTAAACAGAGCCTGATAATGAGATGTCTCAATATCACTAGCCATATTAAATTCTTGCCAACTGTGCCGAAAATGAAACATTTGTAGAACCCTATCTCTACCTCCAAAATAATTCAGACAATCTACCAAAAGAAAAACATTTGTGGTAGGGGAAGGGGCTTTCACTGTTCATAAATGATTCAACAAAAGGATTTTTCTACCTCTAGAATTTGGGTGCTAACTTCTCAAGAATAATAATAATTTTAATTTGTAATTTTCATAGACTAAATATTAATAAATATTCACCTAAAAAATTAAAACATTAATTTATCAAAACCCATTAATTAAATTGTAAAATTTAATAAATCTTATGACAAAAAATACTATTTTTAATAATTTAATAACTCAGGGAATTACACTTCTAATAATTTGGTCATAGCATATGATTCCAGTTTACATGTGGTAATAACTACTTATCTCTAATATCATTACTCAATACAAAATTTAAAAAAAAAATGCATTATAATTTCTAGTGATGGAAACTTAGCATGTGAATGAGATTGAATACAAGCTCTATAACAATTTCAGAAATCAGGAATAAAGATCAGGAGAGTCCTTTGGTTTAACGCAAGCTCCAAAAGTAGCAAACCTACGGCAATGGAACATGCCAGCCAGCGTAATTTCTTTAGCATATGCTAAATTAACAATCAGAGCCAGGCATCACATATTGGAGTAATGATAGGTTTATGTTTTTATATTTATGTTTTTTTTATAATTATTGATTTGAGATCAATTTTAAATCGACTATGAAATTTTACACAATAAAAAATTAGTCTCAAATCTATAATTATATAAAAAATATAAATATAAAAAAATAAGCCTATCATTACTCTTACAGATTGAAAATGCTTTTGACCACGACATTGGTTCGACTTGTTTACAAGCATCAAGTTTATGGCATCAGGCATCTAATATCTGGAGGTTGCAAGCAACCAGCTAAGTACCCCAGGTTGGATCTGACTCTACATCGACAAATATCATCAATCATGCAGTGCCTTCTCATCATAAATTGCAACTATGCCATTAAGAGGACAGATTCTGAACTTATAGCTAAATACAATTGCCTACGTCATAATTTGTCTTAGTTTGACTTATGAGGTTGCCATTAGAAGTACCTAATGATATAGGAGGTCTAATCTAATTATTACTCTTATAACAAGTATCTCCCAAATTATGACTAAGCAAAAGAATTTCTCATCAATCAATAAATTACAAGATGAGAAAAAGAGACACAGGTGTTGGGGCAATAACAGAATTGAGATGAAACGTTAGCAGGATGCTCGTGGTTCAGAAAATCAACTTACCGCTAATTCCGCCTTCAACCAGACTTCTGGCTCCTTTTAATGTTGGCTGAAGAAGACGGCTGACAAGCCACCGGCAATGCTGTTTCCTCCTTGATTCCATTTGAATCTGCCATCATATCAATTGTATTTTATACAAGAAAATATTTAATGTTGTTCTATATCCCGTTCCTGAAAATAAAGTATTTTCTCATCCCTGATCCCCCAACCTTAGTGATGCAGCTTTCCTAAAAGATCACAGATTCAGATATCTGGTTTGTCCAGTAAAAAAAAAATAAATTGTTGCAGGAACTTGGTGCAGCAGCACACAGAAAAGAACTACTTCACAACCATAGCAATTATATAAGCAGATGATTTATTCCTAACTACCTAATAGCTCAAATAGTCAAGACCATAAAGCGTTGACCCTATCCCGAAACATTCAGAATGAGGGATTGAATTTAAAGTGTAAGCTGGAATCTGAAATAAGCATAATAAACCAAACGAACAAAATTGAGAGAACCAATTAATTGATAGCATCAAATAAGCATGCATTGGTTAGTTTTGGTCTATCTATTGATTCTTTCATAGTATGCATTATTTGTAAAGCATTCCCAAGCCATACTAATTTAATATAATTAAGTAGCAAAATGTACATTACAGTTGAGAGTTGTTCAACCAAACTATATAAAGTCTAGCTCCTTAGACCCAGGTATAGGTATATCCATAGTCATATCTATGTACTTGACCTAAGTTTTGAGAATAAATTTCCAAAATATTAAGTGGAATTTTAAATCTTAAGACTATAAATTTGATGAGTTGGTTAGTTTGGTACACTTTAAATACTATCAAACCATTAAAAAAATTTCTCTACACATTGAAGAGGATTAGTTTTTGACTTTTGACTGGGGATATCATGAGTTAATAAAAAAAAATTAGAAAATTTTGACTATTTGACCAAATCAAACTGGACTTCTTAGCTTCTAAAGCTGAACTAAACTGTTTCATGCACACCCTTTGAGGTTTGTATATACAAGATGCTGTCACATCCATTTCAAACTCAAACTAAGCACTTTATCCTTCCCAGAGAATTCTTAAAAATGGGAATCAGGAAAAAATATATATGAATATATATATACATATATATATGTATATATATATCTTTCATCAACTTCCTGAACCTTCTTCCTCCAAATCTCTTTATTTTTTATGAGACTGTGATTGACATAACGCAGAAAGAATGAGTATTGAGGCGACGAAATGCCAGAGTTCATAACAAGAACCTCATGCAAGAGAAAACTGAAGAATATATATCAGCAACAGTATTTCTTTCAGCTGTACACTTTTCCAGTTTATTGGATGTCCTGCATTCTGGAAGTCACGGCTTTCTCCACAGCTTCAGATATAGAACTTTCCACTTCACTTTTGGCCTCTGCTAGCAAGGATTTATAACACTAAAACAAAAGAAATATGCACAACTCCATCATCATTATAGTCAAAATCATTATTATTGCATCAAAAGATTCTCATACAAAGAGTATCATAGAAATTGTTACAAAGACTAGCAAGAATTCATAAGATAAAGCAACCTAATTTAATATTTTAACTACAACCACAGAAGCAATTACATCGCTTCCTATGACATTTGAGGCACTAGTATTTTGCATCTGAAGTTAAAAACAAGAATAACTTAAGTTCTTTACACTGAAAGAAAAGATTCCCATCTACAGAATTATTCAGTTCTGAAAGAGACAGAATGTAAGCGACAGCAGAGAACTAGCTCACTTGTCTTCGAGTCTCCAACTGAGTTTCTAGGAGACGGTTGTATTCATCCACAATCTGTTCTCAAGTTGGTCAATTGATCAGAGACCATGCATCAGAAAGGGGGATGATAAATGTATTGCAAGATGGTAACTGCAACAGTCAAGAAAGATTGCACTAAGCACCATATGATAAACAACAACCAGATGTTTAACGTTGGCCACAAAAAAGGAAATTGGACTTCATATGCATACTTTTTAGGCCATTTCAAACTTCATTCTACCATCTGATTATATGAATCTCTGTCTAAAAGACGAAGTATAAGCACCCCAATGTTTGATGCGAAGAACAAAATATTGTCACACCTTACAAAATCGTACTAGACATGCAAACATGATTGTTTCAGACTAATCCATCCAAGCAAGTTTTTGCATAAATAGAAGTATTCAGAAAAGCAACAAGGAAGAAAAATACTGTTTCAACTTTGTTACATTAACACCTACCACAATCTCCTTCGAGTGACATACAACAAAAATCAGTCTCCCCCAACTTGCCATCAGTTTTATACTGATTCTGGTTCAGTCGGCAAACATATTTATTACCTACATAATCCCAAATTTGCTGTATTTTTGGATCAAGAGAATAGCAATGCTGTGTATCTTTCCAATGCCAGATAGCATGTCCTTCTTTATATCTAAATGAAAAAAGAAAACTGATGATGGTATATTCCTCCCTCACATACACAATAACTTGTCTAGGATTAATAAATTTTGGTAATTTAAATAAACTGGGGCCTTTAGACAAAAGTTATAAGAACAAACTAAAAAAGCCATACTATTATATTATCTTCCACATCTAATAAATCCACATATCACACAAATCAAGGAATCCTCTAGTGTTTCACAAACAAAACACGATGGTTTCTCATCCTGCTGCTGACAGAATTGACAGACCTAAAATATAATCGCCATAAGTTCATTACATCAGAATTCTCTATCAATATAATCACCCTGACATCTCCACTCCCTTAAAAATCATTTCCTCCCAAGTTCTTTAGCTGCAAGAAATTTCAGCATAATTTTCACAGTGCCAAAAGTCTAATTACAAATGAGAAATTTTATGAATATTGATGAATATGCGTTAGAATTCAAAGTAGACACTCTACTTCTGTATATCATGGAAGCAGAGTTGTACATGACACTCTAGTTTCTTTCCTTTCCACAATTTTGACAAATTTCAAACAAATATATTCATGTGTTCCAGTTTCCTAATTTTAATAGTTGAGTAGAAATAAAAGGATTTGATCTTCATATCGGGATATACAACAACAAATGCATAACTCATCCTATAACATTAAAGAATGCTTCTTTATACATTGAGCTGATGCAAAATTAAAATACTTTTTTGTGAAAAAGTTTTCTAACACCTTCGCTCCATTTGTACAAAGCAGTCTTATGAACTAAAATGATTCATCAGAAAAGGTAGCAAATTAATACTTGTTCAGTGCAAACTAAATCTGTCAAAACTATTTATCTAAGCACAGCAGTCAGGCAGAGCAACTTTATGGCCAGCATTTCTTCTACAAACCACTATTTATAGGATCACAAACATATTTAGTGAGATGAATGATCATGCTTCTTATCAAGCACCAATTCCAGGAAACATTGCAATAAACTAACACATTAAAACAAGATATTTCCATAACTGACACAGCACAGAAAGGGACATAAAATCCACCAGTACAGACACTGGAATCACCAGGAAACAAGGAAGATAATTGCTTTACTAATCACAGTTAAAAATATACGCTCTTCTTGTATTACTCATAGCTGACCCCTATATAGGCATGCTAAAAGTTGACTGTCAAGCAAAATATTTTCTAGAACATTCCCAATCTATAAAGTTTCCTAATAGGATTCTAATTCTACATAATTCTCTAAAGTAACACAGTAAAACTCCTAAAGATAGATACCAGAACCAGAATAATTACATAAAATGATCTTGTGGTTAATGTACTGTTCTAATACGTGCAGTTAGTTAGTTAGTGTGTGTGTGTGTGTGTGTGTGTGTGTGTGTGTGTGTTTTGTTATTTCCCCTTACAAGTGCTCCAGGGTTTCTATTGTAATTTCTGTTTACTGTGTAATTTTATGTGATACGGCAAATGGGCTGACCACCGAAGGTTAATCCTCTCAATTTTTTCAAAGAGAACTGCTCCTTCCCTTTGCATCTCTCTTCTCTCAGATTCTATCTCTTCTTTTCAACTTTATCAAAAATCAATGTATATTTATAATTGATCCCCCTTCCAGCATCAGATACCAACCAAAATCTAGAGGTTAACAAAATTTGAAGCAATTAAGAACCTGCTTACCTGGCAAGACAAGTAAACAAATATAAGAAAACTCAATACCTCAGAAGGAGAAAACTTCTTCCCGTTTAAATTGCAACAAAACCTATCAGATGTATATTGATCGACAAGCTTAATCAACACACTATACCGATCTTCCATCCCACCGGTCTTGTTTAACTAAGCAATGAAATAATCAGATGAATTATCTAAGTGATTTAAAAAAAATGATCGACGTTTGGATATGCGTTAAGCTCTTTTAACCTTAGCAAAGAAAATCATTTGGTTATATTTTGGTGGCGTCCATTAAGTTGTCTCTTCCGTTTGATTGAAACTCAGGACCTCTTCCCTACTTAATCAGATATTTTAGCAACACAATAAGAAGGATTGATATATAGTTTAATTTGAAATAAGTTGGTAACTACTTTTTCCTACACTCAACCTCCCGATAACTATCTATTTTGTTAGAAGAATAATCGACATCAACACGACCAACAGGTTTTTCAAATAAAAAGACGATTAAAAACAATCAGAAAAACTGATGATCTGTAAAGTGGACAGTATAATGTACCTGATGAACAGTATCTCGGAGACATGGTCGATGTGAGAGCCGCAGAAGCGGATGAAGTCGTCGAAGGAGAGGCAGTTAGGAACGGCAACAATCAAAACGAGAGCGGAGCGAGAGCTAGGGTTTGGGAGCGACGAGTGCGATGTGCTACGGAACAAATGCAGCACGCCTCTGCATCCGCTGCATTTAGGACTAGGGCTTGAGTCGGCGTTGGAACGAGCAGTTACGGCGGTGAATCGAGGAGAGAGAAGGTGATCGGGATCCACGGAGTGGACTCGGAGGAAGAACATGGTGATCGAGTCTAATCGCAGAAACAACCAGAGAGACGGGAAGGGTTTTGGCGATGGGGATGGAAAAGCTCCCGTAACCAATTTGTGAAAGTGAAGGCGGCAAGAGCGAGCCGGAGAAAACAGAAAGGCGAAATCGCGGGAAATGTGCGTCTGCGAAGAGCGGTTTTGTAAAATAAAAAATAAAAATATATATTTAAAATTTTTGCAAAAATCTTTTTCTTTACATAACTCTTTTTTTGTTGTGAACTGAAAATAGTTATTTTCTGTCCCGATTTTAATTGAAATAAATTAAATTAAATGAACACTAAATGACATAGCATGGTCAATGGCAACTCATATTCGATTTTAGTTATGTAAAAAAAGGATTTTTACAATGTGCATGTATACCATTTACTCTAATTTTTAAAATAAAAATAATTAATTTTTATATTTTATAAATTAAATTTGATTAAATAATTATTAAAAAATTTAAATTATTAAATTTATTAAATTTTATAAATTATAGGTCCACTTGTTTAAACTGATATTTATAACAACGGAGGACAAGATAAAAAATAGTGGCAATTAAACGAAGGAGGGTGAACTTTACAAAGTATAAATTCATCCAAATTTGGTAAAAATATATCATTAAAGTTGTATGATTAAAAGGAAAAGGAAAAAAATTAAAGACAGAAGCCGTGATGAGTGGAAAATGTCCAGTATGGTAAATGGCACAGAAAAGTGTTAACGACAACGTATTGTACGGGATCTATTTGATGATATCTAGCGAAAATTGTTTGCCCGGTCATTACGCGGTTTTGCAATCTCCACCTGAATTGCTTTGCTCCTTTAACTCACGCTCTAAGCAAAGGTGCGACCAAGACAGAGAGGGACCTAGCTGCCACCGCTGTGCATCTTTTCGTCTCTACACGTAGCCTTGTCTTCTCCGATCGTAGGTGTTCCTCTTCTCGCCATTTCGGCATTGGCCCCGGACAATCGATCTTTCATTCCCTTCATAGATCCGATCCTCCAAGCTTCTGTTAGTTGTCTCGTTCACATAGTCTTCGAAAACGTAAAACCCAATTCTCACTTGCAAAGTTCTAATTTTTATCCTGATTCTCAACCAATTTCGATAGGCAAAGCAAATCAAACATAGCCAGTGGTCATTTACGCAATCGCGAATGGCATCGAGCACGATCCGTAAGGCTATTGGCGTTGTGAAAGACCAAACTAGCATTAGCATAGCTAAAGTTGCTGGCAATTTAGCTCCAGAACTTGAAGTCTTGGTAGTCAAAGCGACGAGCCATGAGGAAGTACCCGCTGACGACAAGTACATTAGAGAAATTTTGAGTCTTACCTCCTATTCCAGGGGTTATGTGAATGCCTGTGTGATCACTATATCAAAGAGGCTCGGTAAAACCCGTGATTGGATTGTGGCCCTGAAAGCACTGATGCTTGTTCATAGGCTTTTGGCTGATGGGCACCCTGTGTTTGAAGAAGAGATTGTGTATGCAACTCGGAGAGGGATGAGGATTTTGAATATGTCTGATTTCAGAGACGAAGCGCATTCCAATTCTTGGGATCACGCCGGCTTCGTGAGGCTTTATGCCATGTATCTCGAGGAGAAGGTCGAGTTTGTGGTGTATCAGAAGAAGCTGAAGGGTGCTGAATCTGTTGATGGTAAATTTGAAGAAAGGGATGATAGTTGGGGCCCATCTCGACGTGATTATGGCGAATTTAGGGATGAATTTAGTCCTGGGATGGGTGGGAGATCGAGGTCATATGGTGATGTGAATGAGTCCGTTGTAAGACAGCAGAGGAGTGAGATTACTCCAGTGAGGGAAATGAAACCTGAGAGGGCTTTAGATAGGTTCAACCATCTGCTAAGGATTCTTGATCGTATATTGGGGTGTAGGCCAAGTGGTGGTGCAAAGAGTAGTAGGCTAGTGCTGGTTGCGCTTTACCAGATTGTGAAGGACAGTTTCAGGCTATACATGGAAATATATGACGTATTGGGGTTGTTGTTGGATCGGTTCACTGAGATGGAGTATGCATATTGTGTCAAAGCCTTTGATGCTTATGTCAGTGCGGCAAAGATGATTGATGAGCTAGTTGGTTTCTATGGCTGGTGTAAGGATATGGGAATTACCAGGTCATCAGAGTACCCTGAAGTACAGAGAATTAGTGACAAGCTTTTGGGGACGCTTGAAGGTTACTTGAAGGAGATGGCTAATCGGCCAAAGAGCCCTGAGAAGAAGATAGAGGTGAAGGAAGCTATCAAAGAGCCGGAGCCAGAGCCAGAGCCAGTTATGAATGAGGTCAAGGCTCTTCCACCGCCTGAGAATTCCACTCCTCTGCCCCCTTCGGTTCCCCAACCTAAGCCTCCTTCTCAACAGGAGACAAATGATTTAGTCGATCTTAGGGATAATGGAGTTTCAGCTGAGGAGCAAGGCAATAAACTAGCGTTGGCTTTGTTCTCTGGGCCACCGACTGTGAAGACAGAAGGCTCTTGGGAAGCATTTCCTTCAAACGGAGGATCTGAAGTGACTTCTGCATGGCAAACACCAGCTGCTGAGCCGGGTAAAGCAGATTGGGAATTAGCATTGGTGGAGTCTACTAGTAATTTATCAAAGCAAAAGGCTGATTTGGCGGGTGGTTTTGATCCACTTTTGTTGAATGGCATGTATGATCAAGGGGCGGTAAGGCAACATGTGAGCACAGCTCAACTGAGTGGTGGGAGTGCTAGTAGTGTGGCAATGCCTGGGCCTGGTAAGAGTGCCACCCCTGTGCTGGCCTTGCCTGCTCCGGATGGGACCGTACAACCGGTTGGTTCACAGGACCCATTTGCGGCATCTCTTACGGTGCCACCTCCTTCATATGTGCAAATAGCGGACATGGAGAGGAAACAACAACTGCTTGTGCAAGAACAACAGCTATGGCAGCAGTACGGGAGGGATGGGATGCAAGGCCAAGCGAGTTTGACCAAGGTTGCTGGCGGAGCTGGCTACTATGCTTCTGGCCCTCAACCAATGATGCCATACGGAATGCCACAATTTAGTGGCATGGGGCAACCGGGTGGCTACTACTATGCACCTTATTGAATTAACTACCCTGTTTTGTAGAGTTCGCGTGCTGCTAGAACAGCATTTTTTTTGTTTTTTATCTTGAGGCCATACATTCTCTATTCCTCCTCAGAACCGTCTGAAGATTACAGTCTTCTTTGTGTTGTCTTAGGGTTTATCGATGTGGACACTTTAATAAAGAGAAGTCCAATGAGTAATGAGCTTTGAGCTGTCAGACGTTAAAAGAGAACGAAATAATACAATGTAGTTATATATGTGTGTGTGTGTGTTATGCCGTGATGGGCTTTTCTTGTGATTCACTTCACTCATTTTCCGTGCCATGTTTTGACGCAGTTTCGGAGTAACAAATGGATCGCCTTGACGTCTTCACGCCAGGGTATCATTGATGTCATTAGCTTTATGGTTTGTTACAATTTTTAAACTCACCTTAGGTGGTGATCGAAAATGAATTACATGTCCTTTTTGTCTGTGGTAAATGAATGAATTATATTGAGCCAAGCAGAGTACAAAGTGCATAAAAAGAACACAAATTTTATTTTATTTTATTTTTGAATACAAAAATTTGATCATTTGTTGGTGAAGCGTTAGGCATCTACTAGATATACAAGTCTTTCTTTTTTTTTTTTTTAGATATTACAAGTCTTTTTTGGTTACGCAGTAATTCATGTCCCACCCACGTTTAACAGTGAAGTTAATATTTCTTTACGAAAATCAAAACGTTTGCTCGTCTAGTCAGGAGACAGTGTCGCAGCGGTCACATTCACTTCAGCGAGGGGGCTCAACTCCATGAGAGAGCTGTTCCCTCTAAAGCAATTCATTTTTTTTAAACTAATATTTTTATTGAGTTAAGAAATTAATTTTTAATAAAAATTTAAATTTAAATTTATTATATTAAAGGTCAAATATTTTATTATTTAATTTAATATTTATTAATTTTTCATAAAATGCTTATACTTATAATTTTATAATTTTAATATAAAATTTAATTAATTTAATAATTAAAAATATATAAATTAACTAAATCTTACATACCAATTAAAAAGAGTTAAATAAATCTAAATTTAATAAAATAAAATTTATATGACATAAATAGTCTTAACTCACTGTAAACAAAATACATGATCTATTTATTAAAAATAAAGGATCATTATATTATTTTTTTATTGTTTACTTATCTTATATTTTTTTATATTTATTTATAAAAAATAATATATAATATTTTATATATACATATAAAAATAAATATAAAATCATACACATATTTCATGCAAAAAATGGTTAATACACCACCACCTTAAAAGCATATATTGTTAGTGGTAGCCTCCGTTCTGAAACGGCAACCCGAACCGGCATAGACCCTAGTAACTACCATGACCACCACTAATGTGGTGGTTCTAGACAATGGCGGCGGCCTAATCAAAGCCGGTCTCGGTGGCGAACGTGACCCCGCAGCTGTTATCCCCAACTGCCTCCACCGCCCTCCGTCCTCCAAAAAATGGCTCCACCCAAATCCCATCAACCCCACCCCCACTACCGTCATGGAGGCATCCACGACCACCGAAGTGGATCTCACCTCCGCTGCCATCCGACGTCCCATGGACAGAGGCTACCTCATAAACCCAGAACTGCAGCGAGAAATATGGGCTCACCTCTTCTCCACCCTCCGCATAAATCCAGTACAATCTTCCCTCCTCCTTACTGAACCCCTCTTTACCCTTCCCTCAATTCAGCGTTCCATGGACGAGCTTGTCTTTGAAGATTTCAACTTTAAGTCCCTCTATGTCGCTGATTCGCCCTCTCTAGTTCATCTTTACGAAGCAAGTCGTAGGCCGGATGGTCTTGTCTCCAGAGCCCAGTGCAGCCTCGTCGTCGATTGTGGGTTTTCGTTCACGCACGCCTCGCCGGTGTTTCAGAACTTCACGCTGAATTACGGTGTGAAGAGAATCGATTTGGGTGGGAAAGCATTGACTAATTATCTCAAGGAGTTGGTGTCTTTTCGCTCTGTCAATGTTATGGAGGAGACTTTTCTTATAGATGATGTTAAGGAGAAGCTCTGCTTTGTTTCTCTTGATGTAGCCCGTGACCTACAGATCGCAAGGTAAGGCTCTGCCGAATGTTCTTTTAAAACGTTTTGTTTGTTGGTGTCTGAAAACATTTCTGAAAAGACTTGGAGATTGTGGAGCTTAGTATTTATTATATTATTTTTATGCCATAAAATGTTTTTGGGCATTCCACCATTTTGTTTCATTCAATAAATTGACAGAAAAATATTGAACTTTCTCTATGTAGGAAGTCTGGAAAGGAGAATCTCTTTAGGTGCACATATGTCCTTCCGGATGGTGTTACACACACAAAGGGTTTTGTTAAATATCCAGATCAAGCACAAAGATATCTTACTTTGGCGGATGGTGCCCCTCGTTCAGCGGAAACTAAGGAGGATATGAATCACCCTGAAATCACTGAGAAGCAGGAGGACAGAAAAAGAATTGATTTAACTAAAAATGTACCTTGCACCATATCTTTTAGTGTAATATTCATTTAGTCCATAACGCTGATTGTTTTCTTTCACTTTGCCTTTGATAGGAATTTGACTTGACAAACGAGCGCTTTCTTGTCCCAGAGATGATCTTCCATCCCGCTGATTTGGGTCTGTATAATTATAGTACTACTTTCAAATGAAATGTGGCATGCTTTCAGTTAATTTTTTTTCATTGGACTTTGTTAATGATGATATTACTGAATGACTAAATATGAGATAGGTTGATATACTTCAGATTTTACTCTAGATTGTTTTAAATTTAAAATGGGAAAATGTATGTGCCAGAGTATATGAGCATTGGCATAGAGCAAAAGAAGCTATGAATTTTTAAAGCTGTGTTAAGGTTCTGTCATTTTGTTACCTTTAATTTGGTCTTTTCCCCATCCCTCACTGCTTTGCAAAATGCTGAATTAGAAGGTTTGCAGGGATGAACCAGGCTGGGCTAGCTGAATGCATTGTTCGAGCTGTGAATTCCTGCCATCCACATCTCCACCCTGTACTCTATGAAAGGTAACTAACTATTGCAAAGTATCGGATGCTGTTTTGTGTAGTTATTTGTAAATTCTCAAATCTCAGTTTCATGCACCCATACTCGCCGTGTACTTTTTGGCAGCATCATTTTAACAGGTGGAAGCACCTTATTTCCTCAATTTGCGGAGAGACTGTAAGTTTATTGTTTTGGCCATTACATTTTGTCCAATCAATTTTATTATTTTCAGCACCATTTATTTTTTTCCACCTAAATAACTCATGTTGGAAGTTAAATAACTTGTACTAATGGAATTGCAGAGGAAGGGAGCTCCGGCCTCTAGTTCCTGATGACTATCATGTGAAGATAACTGCTCAAGAAGAGTAAACATCTATCCTGAATGACTTGGTTTTGCGTATATTAACAATCCCTAGAAAGGACTTATGGTTATTTTACAGTCCCATATTAGGTGTTTGGCGTGGAGGATCACTTTTAGCATCTAGTCCAGATTTTGAAGCAATGTGTGTGACCAAATCTGAGTATGAGGAGCTTGGTTCTGCTAGATGTCGCAAGAGATTTTTTCATTGAGTACTGCATGTTATCTACAGGTATACATTTGTCTTGCAAGTAAGCTGAATATGCACTGTTTAGCTATGGGGATTCATAATGTTATTTATTAGTTCTGAACTTTCCCCACTTCCTATAGCTTCCTCGAAGTAAATGGCAAATGGGCGAGACGACATGCCAGACTGCTATTGCTACAATCTGCTATTCATTTTTCCAGTCACTGAAAGGTGAAATAAAACTTTTCATGGCTCCCGTGGGAAGGGAGAAATAAATTAAACCCACTGTGGATTGATTGCATGATTCACCATTGTGCTATCTTGTGTCCGCTGGGATATTTTTGATGGACTGTTGGCCGAAACAAATACTTTGGATGATCATCTTGTCTGGAAAGGATTGGTTTGGGAAGAGTAAGCTGCAGTCTGGGTTCCGGGAGAGCATGATGCTGGTAGATCTGTGTTTTGAGTGAGTCCCTGGGATGGTGATTGGTGACTCCCTTTTTTGTCTGCAATTATGCGTCGCCTCTTTTGCTGTGATCTTAGAATTGAGATATCATGCCCATGATCAGAAAGGTAGCCATAAGCAGTCACTACCTGTCATCCGTTATTGTTTATAATGCTGTAAATGGCAGAGATTTGGGCCGTAAATTCTTTCTAGCAAAGCGGCCAAAACCACAGATGGAATGACAGAGTGGCGATTTTTCAATCGGAGTTAAAGAATTGGTAATTTGTCGCAGCTTTTACAGTAGTGTTTTGAGAATCAGACCCGATGTCAAACATTCAAATTAGAAGTTTTGAAGGTAGTTGCAATGTACTGGTTTGATCAACTGCCTAATTAGATAATCAAACTTACGATATAATGATTTAAAAGTGATAAAATAAAGAATCAAATGATAGTGAATAGAAAATCAAATGTGTCTTATAGCACTAAACTATTTTAAAGCCTATTAGTTTTAAAGGAGAGAAAGTAAACATTACATGTATAAATTATGAATCAGAATTTTGAAAAATATGTATATTATGCAAGTTATATTCTATCTGGTTTAACATGATTTTGGTTGGTCTAGTCAAATTTTGGCTTGTTCAACTCAAAATTGAGTGGTTTTCTAGCAAGATATAGTTTTACAAGGTAGCCATAGGTGGTTCACAATCAAGTTCGTAGAATAGGCTTGTCCTATCCAATTTAGAATTTTGCTTTTTCAAGACAAAATTGAGAACCAAAGGTCAACCCTAAATATTTTTTATGAAAAAAAAAACTTAATCTTTTGAAGGCCCTAAATAATTTCACTCAAAAGTATAAGAATCCCAAGATTGCGAAAGCTATTACGTAAGTTGTTTTTTTTTTAATTTTTTTTCATGTAATATTTTTATATTATTATTAAATATAAAATTATTAATTGATTGACTTTGAATTTAAATATTTGATCTTAAATCCTCCAATTTGAGACACATGCAGAGGCTGCTCTTTAATACATCAATATAAGTTGAAGGTTTGGAGCAAATTACTTCCATAAAATCTTTAGTCGATTTTTACATCACTTTGTCTTGGCACCACTTTTGACTTTTCCTACAGTGATTTTATCTTTGTGTAGAACCCATCCTTTTGTCCATGTGCAAGAATTCCAACTCATTGTAATACACAAAAATGTGATGCAGAAAAGGCATTACATTATTTTGATGTGCTCGAAGAAGTGTATTAAAATTTTCTAGCTGATGTTAAGAGTGAAATAAGTGAAATAAAGATAAAATAAAAATAAAAATTTAATTAAAAAATGAGATTTATAATTTAGATTGAAGTACAAAATAAAAAATAAAAAAAATATTAAAACCAAAAAAAAAGAAAGTTAAAAATTTTAATTCAGAATAAGTACATAAATTTATAGGACAGGACCATAAATGACTGAGGAAAGAATATTATTCCATTACTTAGCATATCTAAATAACATTATTCTCACGATGCTAGCATACTTAAATGTAAACATTTCAACATCCTATCAAATACCATATAATATAAAGATCAATTGCTGACACTTCTACGTACGAGCTACAAGAGTACAGTTACCCCTGTGCTTGCATTCTGAACGTGAGAATTTCCATGCAAAACGTCGCATCCACTAGTATAATCGGGGTTGAGTTTCATAAAATACTGAAATCTTGACTCTTTCAGGTTGCTTTTGGTCATTCCCTTCCCAATGTCTTCCAGTATACAGTTCTCGCCAACAGTTATGCTACGCGCATCTGATCCTGTGATACTAGAGATTGCATGCAGAACTGCAACGGAAACCAACCTATAACTCTCTTCTTAAGCTGAGAGTAGTCAACCCACTGGTTTCAAAAATATGAACGAGCAAATTTAATACATACCAAGCCCTGTACTTAGTCAAAAGTTGGCTGCGAATCCATGCATAAGTGCACTAATTTTCTTTGATATTGCCCAAAATATTCAACAACTGCAGTGACATCTTTACTCTCTGGATCTAGCCCAGGTAAGTATAGTAGATTATCCTTGACCGAAGAATTCAATTCATCATCTGCATCACCTAACTTGGCAATATTTTCTGCATGGATTTCACGACATGCAAGAATAAACATTGCAGCCGTGTCATGTAGTTGAGCCTCACGCAGTGTTGCCAATGCCTCCTGTAGTGCACCCGCAGCAACGTACAAAATAAGAGCCCTGCATTGGGCAATTGTGAGCACAAACTGAGTGGAAAGTCCGAGATGGTACAAAGATTCAAAGAAAGAAAAACAATCATACCTCCAGATATTATGTTCTGCGTGCAGGACATGTCCAGCCCATCTTTGCAATACCCTGCAAGAATACATAACAAAAGAAAAGTCTCGTAGTCATATGATAAACATCTCAAATTAAGATGAGAACAAAAGATGTGGAGGGTTTCTGGCCCCATGCACAGTTATGACTGTTGATGCAGTCATGATTGTTTCTCTGACCTTCTTCTAACCCCAACATGGGCAAGAACAGAAAAATCACCACCAAAAAGAACAACTCACTTATTTTTAAAGGCATTAGACAAAGATAAATAGTATAGATGCACAGTATTAGATATAGGTGCAGGATTTTTTGTCCCTCAATCAGAGGGTTACAGGTAATGAAGCAAAAATAGCAGAGGAGACTATGAAATTAAACAAATGTGATGTATGCCCCCTTCGCTTCATATAATACAACTGCATCTAATTATTGTGGACAGGAACCTTCGTCCTATAATCAGAGGAAGAAAAAGAACCTTGCATAATCTGATCCCTTCAAGTGACTAGCAGCTAAGGTTGCAGCATCCGTCCAACATCCAGCGTCTTGCAGCTGCAAAAAATATGCCATTATGTTGCTCTAAAAAATTAAAGCATATTATTATGATCGCCATTTTGTTATTTTTAGGTTTGAAAAAGCTATGGCTGCATTTAGTTCAGAGTGCGCCCTAAAATTCTCTTCTAAGCCAGGTCATAAGGAAGGCCATATAACACCTGACACATTGTCAAATATCCATCCATGGTAACACCAAAAAAACAGTAACTTGTCATAGCAATTTCCCACGATTGTCCTCGGGGAATGGTCGAGCTACTCTAACTTGGAGTTTCCACATTTAGAGAAGGTGGGAAAATTTTACCGGCCCCAGTTGGGTAGCCCAAATTCCAATGGATTAAAATAATAAAGCAATGTCCCAAAAATATTGGTTCTTTTTGCTAGTCTAGCTTTCACAGCCAAGCTGCTGATTTAGGTCATTTAGATGGTAACTTTGGTAAGTAGTATAATAATCAAAGAGATCAAAGCTTAGTTTTCTCTTTTGTTAGTGGCCTCAATCAAAGCTTAGTCGCAGAGAATAAACATATCAAGAAACTGAGCATAAAGAAGAGAATGATTGGCGCAAGGAATTCATGCTACATTCTGATGTAAACAACCAAACCACCTTGGCTTTTTTAGTGCTCTGAACTCAGAGTGTATGAATTGGATTTGGGAGATCTTATAATCTGAGCAATTGAGTTTTAATAACTCCTTTAACGAGGAGGGAGTTTCACTTCCATACAAAATTAACATTTCTCCAGTCATGCTACTCATTATGATTGTTTTTGTTTCCCTCTTACATAGAATCTGCTAAACCTAAATGGAAAAATAAGAAAGGAGAAGCTTGAACTTTGATTTCATGTATACATTGTTTTATTGTTAAGGTGCAGCCTCATAATTCTTAATTGGTACTTAACAGAAAATTTTTTAAGATATCAAACTAGAATTTACAACAATAAAATTGACATATTGCAGTCAGGTAAAAAATGTTGAAAGTTATATGCATCTGGGCTTTAGATGATATCTGCACTGCAATACCAAACACTAGGAAGCGTGGAGAAAAGACAGAAAATTCTATTAAAAGTACAGTCTAACCTGAGAGCAAGCTTCTTGATATCTTCCAACAGCACAGAGAAGATGAGTGCCGGATAGTGATCTGTCAGCCCTGACCATGTTGGCTGCAACAACCTAAACAATTGGTATGATGCTATAAAATACTGTATACATCAACTATACTGTCATGTAATTACCAGAAAATATGTTTCGATACCAAAACACATGCATGTCCCAGTTAAACTCACCTTCACTGCAAGTTCATGAAGAGACATTGAAACAGCAGAAGAAAGAGCAACTGCACGAAGAGCATTTACATAGAAGTAAGAGCTCTCTGGAGGAGTGGAAAGTAATAAACTAACAGCAGCTTCTAAGTTTCCAACTGACACTAGCCTGAAATTAGAGAGTTCAAAAGGAATTGCCAAGTGAGTTTATAGTCAAAAAGGATAGAGATCAAACTAGTTATAAAAATGGAAGCTTTACACTTTTTTCTGTCACAACAGAACTTAAAATGCAAATCCAACATATACAATCACAACAGCTAAATGTCTCATGTAACTAAGTAATATTTTGTGGTCATTCCTAAGTATTTACTAGAACAGTAAAACCACTGTATATTAACAAGATATTAATATTCTGAGAAGGATGAGACCTCAATACAATGTCTTGTACAAATATGCATTAGATAGTGAACTATTTGGTAAAATTCTGGTGTACTTGCATTTCAACTACTGACACAAGGACATCAAGCTATACACCTTCTGCACTTAAGAACTCGAACACAATTGTATACTCAACAAAAATAATATAACACGAAATCATGGGTTTACTTACTCATGTACACGATTTTGTATAGCCTCTTCACCCTCTAATTTTTCATGCCAAGAAATACGCTCACTGGCACTTTTCCACAACTCTTTTTGATCAAAAGCCATCAACCTAAGTTGACCCTTACTCTGCTAACCAAAAAGTCAAAGTCACTCTAAAGAATATGACTTAGGTTTGGATGTAAAAAGCAACTATTGATATGTGGGACCTTACAAAGTATGACATGTGACAGAAACTGAAAAATAGAATACATCTTACCAACACATCTCTCCCCAATTCTTCAGTTGGTTTTCCTTTTGATGATATCCTACTCAGTATGGATGCCTCATCAACCTCTGGAACAGATTCTGCTAACGGCACTTTTAGGGGAGGCTTTTTTAATAACGTATTCATCAAATGTTTGAGCCCCTGAGGCAGCTGTAGCCAAAATAGAGCTTCTAAGGATTCGCCAAATATTGCAGCTGCAAAGGCGAACCTCACAGCACAACCTTTATTTACCAGACTAGCATACACCTTTGCTCTCTCATCATCAAGTATACACCCTTGAGAGATGGATATATTGATAAAGGTTAAAAAGTAGAAATGCCAAATATTTAAATTTCTGATCATAAGAACCTTAATAATTAGAAACTGTGCAAAAGATATAGACCTTCTTTTCGATATGGTTCTAATACTTTTAGAAGCAACTCTGGCACCACCAAGTCACCAATGAGTGGTAAATCAATCATGTACGAACGAAGATCTGCTGTAGATGAAGGAGTTCCTGGAATTAAGTGAGGCCTCTTTTTGATAGTTGTACTGCAAGTATTAAACCAAGAAGGCCTAACACCCAATTGCAAGATCATCCGCAATGCCTATAGCAACATCAGTAAATTTTTAATGGAGCACCACAAATTCCCAACCACTATCTATACAAGAAAAACATCATTGGCATGCTATGTCAATAATATATCACTGCATAATTAGAGAAGAAACCTTACTGCATGTTTGCCCTAGAATCTGAAGTTTTACGGTTGACATCGACTATGATATGACTCTGACACTAAAACAATAAGGAAAACCCAAAATTTTTGTCTAATAAAAAATCTTGGCTCCTGCTTTTAATACTGCTTTCCATTTCATTCCTAGTATGTTCATGTTGCTTTATATCTATTACAGCAAAACAACTTTGATATTAGCATTGTTGTTTTATCAAATATAATGCAATATTCATTATAACTTACAAGAGCTTTGTAATAGTAAAAAATCACAGGGTAGTATAATTTGTAGTCTCTTCAATAAATCAGTAAACTTGATGATGCCATACTACCAGGGCGTGTGGCGTAGGAAGTAGTACAGGACAACACAGAGGCATCGGCCGGAATCTCTCCTTTTTAGTTCTGACTGGGGGTGCATAACCAAGCCGTTTATCATTTCTGCATGAAAAGAAGAGAATGTTACTAATCACAAACAAAGTTCACTTAAAAAACTAAAGAAACTTTGGGAACTTAATTACTTACTCACACACACACACACAGCTCTAAATTTGGGGCACCTAGCATTAGTAATTTTTCATCCAGATGATAAGCATTCAGAGACTCATTCTTCTTGAAGACAGAACAAACTTTATAAGACTAGACATGTAATGCAGCAAACAATTGTTGATGCAAAACCGTATAAAGCTGAGATAAACATTCCACGAGATTTTAACCACAAGAATATAAATATAAGACCATAACATCATTAATACCATAATACCAACAATATAAATACTAATGAATTTTTATAAAAAAGAATTATTTTAAAGACATAGATGATAAGTAAAATTAATGAGAGGATAAAATATCTTCCTAAAGCATGAAACAACAGAGGAATGCAGTTTGGCTTTCAGTTACAAATTAAAGAGAATTTACTTCCATCGTACCTACTTTCTACCCTTATTTTCTTTTAATGACAATGGAGAAGAACAAAATGCAATTACAAATGGGTGACATAACAGGTGATTTGTGAATTCCTGATTAAGGTCTAAACATTCAAGCACTTAAAATCATTTATTCATAATTGCTAGAAAACTTTTCCACCATCCATTTCTGTTCAAATCATAACAACACCATCTAGACCAGCAATCATATGTTGACCCTAGTACTGAGCAGGGAACTCCTCACTCCAGAGAGTCATGGCACTTACACATTAATTTCAACAAGACGAAAGCTACTATCGGCTCCAGCAATGCACAATACTAGTGGGTCAATCTTATCAGTTCGCAAGGGTAGCCAATCAAGTTCCAATACAAGAGTTCCAGGAAATTGAGGTTGCAAAAGTGAATTTGCTAGGGGGTCTTGCGAATCCTGCAACAAAATGTTCAGATTTATGATTAAAGAAAGATCGATATTGTTTAAAAGGTAGTGTTATTGGCAGCATACTGAAAAAGTAATATCCCTCCTCCCCACTTTCTTTTTCTTCCTTAAATGGTAGGTAGCTAGAGAAACCCTCTGATATGAAAGATGAGAACACACAACCTTTTTTCTTTCAAATGACAATCCTGAGTTTCTTTTACATGAAAACTTATTATGATTAGCAACCGGCCAAATGGCTTAAAACAAGTATGCAAGGGAAAAATCAATATCTAATTCGAATTCATCAGTTATGAAAAGTCATCAACCCCCAGTAAAAAATATCTACTTTGAATTGGTCAGTTATGAAAATGCTTATAACAGGCAGCACAAATATTCATACAAACTGCAAAGTACAACAATAAAAGTTTGCACATGATTGAAGAAATCCCATTTTCTATGCTTACCAAATCAAATACAGAAAAGGTATTATCAGAAAACAGAACAGCTATACGCCCCCGGCTAAGGTCCCCCACTACAACAGGTGAGAATTTGATTCGTCGGATTCCTTCCCTGTGAGTGTTGAATGAGGATGAATTTCCAGTTGTAACATCCCACCATCTTATGTTCCCTAATCTGTCCCCCATGACCTGAAAAACTAATAGAGTTACAACCATAATGCAATTTAGAGCAAACATATATAACTTATATATTGAGCCAAATCTAACATATAATGTATACCACATGAGGTAAGCGGTAGGCCATGGCAGTAATTAACCCATCTGATGATACAAAGGAAGAAGTAGGCCATTTTGGTCTGTAGACAAGTAAATACTAGCTTTAAAAGATAAAACAAACAAATGGAAAAAGTACCAGAGATTATATGATAAAAAGCAAGACAGATTTAAACATTGAGTAAATTACTATGATCTCACTTGCATTTTACCTATATTACACAAACCTCCCTAGATTGATATAAAGAACCTACACAAACCTCCCTGACTTCTTTTATAGTTTTCCACCATTGAAATAATAATATGTAAGAAAAATCAATTGTAGTGGATAAGAATAAATTTAACTTCTGCAGCATAGAAAGTCACTCAAAAAGAACCTTTTGGTGTTAACCTCATAGCAAGAGTATGCAATCACAAATTCATTACTATAGTTTTAGCTATGTTCAGCCTTACTAAGCATGCAAGTGGTACAACCATAAATACTATCATTTTTATTGAATCATCTCAAAAGTTTAAGCTGTTAGATGTAGGCTTTAGAATTGGTTTTATCTCTAATGTGCCCTTCACATGAAAGCCCTTTAAACTTGAAGTGTAGATAAAGTATAGGCTCACCAAATTTTGTGTTGAAATTTAATTTAATTTTGAAGAATGAAAGTGGCAAGGATTGAACTCTTGACGACTTGGTCTAAAGAGTCTAATATCATGTCAAGGAACCAATCATTCTAAAAGCTTAAGTTATTAGGTGCAAGCACAAGAATAGGTTTTATCTCTAACACTCACCATCAACATGGACATTATCTTGAATCAGCTATTAGACAAACAAACACATAACTAAAATATGTCTATTAAAAGCTATACCCTTGTTGAAAATTATGGTAAAACAGAAACCGAATAAAACAGAAGGGCTTTATTAATGTGGTTTGAGAGCTTATTGGCTTTATTTAAGCCTTTCTCTATCTATAGAGAGGACAGAACAGTAGTGACCTAATTAAACTAAACTTCCCAGACAATATGAAGATAATAGTATTAGAAACTGACTTGAAATAGACAACCTCAGTCTAGATCAACTAGAACACTAACTACTCAGCACCTAAGTATTCTAATAAACACTTAAACTAAACTGCCTGCTAGCAGATACACGTAGGAAACATAAACTCTGTAATACTTCTTAACAACCATTAAGCCTGTGATACACATAGATCTCCTCAATTGAAAAGGATGTCCACTGGGATCCAACAGTATCTTTTGCAATTCAGAAAGTCATTTGACAAGGGCTAAACATAATCAATATGAATTCAGCATTGTTATATCATGAAAAACAGCACAGGTACAATAATGCACCTTTTCTCAACGAAAAAGAGTTAACACCTGAAATCTCGAATTTTTCGACCATGAACTTCAAAAACTCCAAGTGCCCCATTCACCAGAGCAAATGCAAAACTTTCAGAAGTGTCATCATTAGATCCCTCTGTGCTTGAACCCTCTGTTTTGACAAAAAGAAAAAATTGTCATAAGGGATTTTTTAATCTCAAACAATAAAGGAAGGATCCATTGACTCTAGACTTGCAACTGTGCTGATAAATATCTAAGCACGTCAAGTAAACAACTCACTTGAATCTGACGAGGACCCCTCTATTTGGGTGGATGCCTCATTTGCTACCCCAGATATTTGTTCGTGAGAAGAGAGTGATGATTGCCTAGCAACTGCACTTTGAGCAGGATGCGGAACTGTTGGAAGAGTCCATTCCAATACCGTAAATGGAAGGGCTAATGATCTAAGCTACATAGAGAAACAAAGCATTATAAATATTCTGACAAAACACCACAGTATCAACCACAGTACGACACCAATCCTAATAATGTCAAAATAAATCCACCTATATGAAAAATGCAGAACACTATAAAAATTAGGACTTCCAAATGAAATAAAAAGAAATGTACAGTGCAGACATCAATCAGGAATACAAGAAATGAGATTCAGGGTGAACCAAGTCCTACTAGCAATAATGAAGGTAGCATTTCGAGCAAAAAATAGATCTTGATCCAAGTAATGACAATGTTTGCCAAAATGGAATCAGCATTTAAATGCTTAAATGCAGGAAAACAATAATCATTTTTCAATTTTAAAAACACAACATTACCTCTTGGATCGCGATACTTTAACATTATTAAATATTTTGAAGTAGATAAAAGTAGGGGGAAAAATATGATATTTAGACGTGTGAATTAAATGATTGAAAGACTTATTTCTTTTGTCATCAAATGCTTCAAGAGTAAAACAGCTATATAGACCAATCAAAACTATCAGGATTTGGAGTAAATGAAGCACCCACAAGATAGGAAATTTATAGTACTGAGACACCAAGAACATTAGATAATAACCCGCATCATACACAATCAATTTCACTCAATATCACATAAACCTAAGAAAGTTATTATATTAGATACCCGTTATTAACAAAAAGTAACACCTGCGAACAGAGGACAGGGAAGGGGGTCAAGTGCATCAGCCAACTTACCATGATGGGATTTTTAGTCATTGCCCAAACTTCCACAGGTGCATCACGAAACAAAACTAGAAGATATCTGAAATGTTCAGCATATCAAATTATTAAAAATCATGGTGTAATCAAACTGCTCTGAGAATATAGGATGGAAGTTAACCCCACAGATTTAAAATACAGGGTTTGGGAGATAAAAGTGAAAATTCAGTGCAGGAGTCCGATAAAGTTAGATGCAAAACTCTGCCATATTAAACAAAAAAAAAAAAAGGAAACAATCTTGTTTGCATTGCTATCAAGTGTCCCCAGATTTGAAGGGTCACATATTCAACAACCCAATGATTCTTAGCACCTGCTTGCAGTGGCGCAAGAAAAAAAAGAAGGATAAACTCTTTACTCATGTTAATTTGCTTCTAAACTAATATCACTATTTTACACACAAATGAAGCAAATAAGCATTATTTTCAGAGTCAAAAATTAGTTTACATTACCAAAGACCAAAAGTCACTCTTATTTGATAATAATAAAAATAACATAAATTTAAGGAAATTTTGAAAGAAAGAAATCATACGTTTGAGATTTACCTTCCAGATGATGATGCTCTTAATGCCCTTATGGGTGCACGTTCTGGCTTCTGCAAAACTCGGAATATCTTGTTAAGGCCACTTCGTAGGCAGCTCACAACTAGCTTGTTAATAAATCCCCCAGACTTTTCATTAGCCTGAATCCAAAAATTGCAGCAACATATTAATTGAAAAATGATAAATTTATGAATGCTTAAATATAAAGCATGAAACTATTCTTAAGTAAGAATTTAATAATATACAAAATCATAGCCCTCACCATGCAGGCAGAAAAGACATCATCTTAAAATGAAGACATTAACAGCAAGAAACAAAATCTGCTGAGAAATAACAGAAATAATCAATTCAATTAGTGTACCAACATCAATTATAATATACCTGAGTATACGAAAATGAAACCAGTCTAGAATTTCCAAGCCATCGTAGTCCCCTAACAATACCATTATGTACGGATACACTTGATGCAACAGCATTGGCAGAAACATCAACTACATCTATTGTTCCACTCTGTGTCCCCAAAGCAACCGACGGAACAGAAATTGCAGGAAGGTTTCCTCCACCTTCACATAAGATCATCTTATTAAATTAACAAAAAAAAATGGTATTCATTAAAACAACAATAAAATGGTAATGCTACATTTGAATAAGTATGTATTTTAGTGGGAAAATTAAACTAACGGGCTAAAGTAGCTGTTAAAGAAGGAGATGGTACAGCCAACATAGTCACAGTGGAAGAAAGAAGCTGAAGCTGTCCAACCAAATTGATCTGCATCAGAAAGAAAAGGCAAAACCATTTGCAAATATTAGTTAATTTTCAGAGATTTATAAGTAACACAAGTGATACGGGATGGCTAAGAGGGATCAATTATTATATATCAACTTTTAATCATTTTTAACTTATTTTCGTAGTGATTATTTCTCGAGACTTTGTTGGGTTATTATTGGTTTGAAGTAATTGGGGTAAAATTAGAGTCCTATTAAGATCTTATTTGGATCAGGAAAGATCAATCAAGTTTAATTACACCTTATAAAGTGGGCTGCTATGTGTAAAACAAAACTGACTCATCTTTTTCACTTATGAATATTATTCCAAGGATTTTTCTCATAACCTGGTAATTTGCAGATCTCAGAAATTCTAGACCCTCAAACCCTTATTCTGTTGCTCCAACATTGGGCACCCCTATCCCTCATTCCTATTCTTTAAAGATGTTACCTAACACTTAGATACAGTTTTACAGCACAGAAAAAACAGGACTCTTTATACTATCAAGAAGATCATAACACAAAAATACATATAAAGAAAGACTTCCATCACTGTAGTACTCTGTCTATGTGCTCATGAGAACTAAAAAAATGTAAAAGATGTTATGGACCCATGACAAAATGGAATTTATTATTAATAAAAAGGCAAATAGAGTAAAGATTATGTTCCATATGCATGGGCTTTGAGGAAGCCATTTGAGCCATGAAGGTGAGGTATAATTTTAGTGTAGTCTCACCTTCATTAAAATGTCTTCCTTGTTGAAGGTTGAGCTTGACAAGTGGCTTCTACTATCATTGAGATGCTCCCGTTGCCTGCCTACTTGTAGAGCCAGTCCACCAACAGAAGTGTTTGCATTGGTCACTGGAAATGATATTATATTGTCATCATTAACCAAACCCATCTTATCATCCTTTTCAGCGTATGCATGCCCTTCAGCAGTCAATAGCCAGTTCCATATCTTTCCATCATCAGAAATAGAGATTAAATGTATCTTGGAAACAATAATGGACTTATCACAAAAATCAAAAGGATTATCAAAATCCTCAACAATGAAAGGAGAACTAGGTGCATCAGAACATATCTTGCCAATATTCTGAAGCGTAGAATCTGATTGGCATAAAAGGACAGCAAGTACTGAAGGAGAAGGGACAGAGCTACCAACTGAGGGCATTAACTCTTCCATTGCACACATGATGTGCACCTGTTCCCCACTGCAATCATATGCAGATAAGTATAATTCTTAATTAAAAAAAAAAAGTGCTTGCAGATAAATCAGGAAGACCACTGCTATCAGGAAAGGAATATAGAGGACTCAAATTCTATCAGTAATCTATAATAGATGCATATACGCATAATGGATGAAGATTTATAAGACTGCTGTATAATTATCAAATGCACAATGTACCTAGGACCTTTAAATACTCCATGTACACATATATCAAAAAAGTGCTCTTGAAGGGTCTAATGAAATTAAAAAATGATTAAATGCTGGCAGAGGGCAAACTTCCCATAAAGAAGGGAGCAAACCCAATATGGTTACTGAAATAACTCAAAACACACAAATACACATTGAAATCAAAGATGATTGATTATAAACAAGCAAATGCCATTGGTGAATACCATAAATAGAGTTTCATGAAGAACTAAGACCTACTGGAAGAGTTATAGAGAGAAGATTTACAAAGTAGAATAGAATCGGACTACATGATCCTTTTCCTTAATCATGCCCTTTGACAATCAATAGAAGATCATCATTCAGATCTATTATCTTTTCACAACAACTACAACACCTCACTTGGAAGTTTTTTCAACTTTTTTGGTGGGGCTGGGGGAGAGGGGTGAATAGCTTCAGACTATGACTTTGTAAGCTCACATATTTATACCAATATGTGAGATACTTTGGTATCTAATACATATAATACAAGAACATCATATTTGGTTTGAGAATTTAAATCCTTCCAAATATACATTAGGTACCCAAAAATGTAGAAATTCTCAATTCTCAGGTAGTCTATATTTCCCATGATCCTGGCATTCTAAACATAGGCATCCAAGATAACAGAGCCTCTCACCTAACAATGTAAAACACTAACGTGCAAGTTACTATTAAATACCTGAACAGCCTTTCAAATTCAAGTGTACACCTGTTAATGACCCTGATTCCAGCATTCAACCCTCACAATGGTACCAGCATGGACAAAAACAAAATGACTGCTAAATATGTTTATCACCGGAAGACTTTGAGTGGAGTGTAACTTTTGCATAAAATTGCAATCATCACAATTTGTGATTTCCAGTCTAAAAAATCAAGCATCGGCATCTGGTGAACCATTATATGATTGCAGAGGCATTTGTAACACAAATATGAACATTAAAATGAGATATGCCAAGGAATTGCTTCTCAGTGATACTTAAAGAAATTTATCAACAAGTAAATGATTCCTACCATGCATTATGCCAAAACGAATTTGTGAATATCCAGACCATATCTCATACCAAGCAAAAGGACATTTGGGACAGCCAGATAATGTAATGCTTCTTAGAGATGCTGGGAGTGAAGTCAAAACCTGATGAGACGTTGAAGAAAATCCACTTTGCAATTCAACAATGATGAATAGAAAAAATGTCCCAAAGATTAAAGACAAATGAAAAAATAAACGCTTGGGTTAAACACCTACAGAATTTTGTGCGTGAAACTGGGAAAGCAAGTTGCTACCACCATATTACTTGCCAGAAAAGCAGTTATCTAAAGTCACACATCTCATTGATGTTCCACTTAGAAAATCACCTCCTGCCAATGACTTGAGTTTGTTCAGCTAAATCACAAGTTTCTCATCCTCAATGGCTAATTTGAATGGATGGAATGGAGAGGAACAGAATGGAAGATAAAGGAAAAAATTATTCAATCCCTTATTTGGATGCACTATAAAAATGGAAGGATGGCTAGCAAAGAATGTGGATGCACTCCTTAACACATTTTGCTATTGTTCTCTCCAAAAGCGAACTAAAGAGAGTATAGCGAAATTTTCTTAATATCCAATTTTAACAACAAATTTTTTTGGGGGAAATAGCAATAAGAATGGTAATATTTTTACGAGATATGCTCCTTTCCTTGACACTCTACTAAGTTCTCGAATAAGCATATATTAATTTATTTCATTTCCTTAAGGTAAAGCATCCAAATGAAGAAGATATCAACATTGTCATTTCCATTTTATTCAATTTCTTAATTACTAACGTATTTTTTTTCTTTCATTTCTACTTTATTCATCCAGATGAAATATTATGCCGTGTCAAGAAAGCTTCATCGCTGTTGCCTATGTAGGCACCGAAGCATCTTTTCTGCTGCTCTCTCACACCCAGAAAGCTATTATACACTGAATTGTGTGCACTGGGATATACTCGTCTAAAAGCGTAGACAACTTCAGCATACTTAAGGAAGAAAAATATCCGAACATCAATAATGTTAGACAAAAAAACACTTACAGTTTCCTCCGCCAGGTGCTAAGCCTACCATCAAGATGAGCACAGTAAATCCACTCGTTATTTGGATCAGGTATTACGTCAAGAAACTTGCTACAACCACGAGGCAATGCAGTAGCAAAAAGCATGGTGTCGTACTGCAAATCGAACACAACCAATTCCCTTGGAAATGCGACATACAATACGTGCTTCCACTGCGGGGAAAACGCGAACCTCACCACATAAAGAGGAAACACCGCCGATGCAGGCGACGTTGACACACCAGCCGTATCTCTCTCTAGTTTCTGCAATTCGCTACAATCGGTCCGAATCTGAAACTTCTTGATCACAATGTTATCGTCATTTTCACCGAGAACCTTGACGGATAGGAGAAACCCTTTAAGCCCAATTGCGCAAACGTGTCGACAATCAAAAGGGTCGCGGCGAATACAAGATAAATATTCAGGGAAGGCGTCGTACTTCCAAACCCATCGACCGGTCGATGTGTTATAAAGGGATAGCGTGGAGGGCCCGTTAATGGCTGCAAGAAGATATATGTCGGGTCGAGCTTGGAGCCAGCATAGGTCTTGAATTCCAAGTTTGGGGTCGGTCACAAAGGACAAAACAGCGGATTGGAGCCTGAAATCAAGTAAAGCAATGCGCCCTTGGCGATCGCCAGCGGCAAGGAGGAGGTGGGAGGAGGAAGGCTCGGTGGAGAGAAGGTCACGACTGAGAGGAAGAGGGATCCATCGGACAGATGTAACAAAAGGGGAAAGAGAAGTGGTGGTGGAAGATGAGGAGGGAGACAGAGGCGGAATGGGGAAAGAGGAGACATGTAGCATTGACCGAGTGTCAACGATGGAGATGGAGCTGCCAGAAGGGAATGCGAGGAGGCCATGAGCGCTTAAGTCTGCAGATCCAAAATTGTTACGGCTTGATGGACCAGGAAGCATACAGTCCAATAAATCTTGGGGTTGTGGTGTCAGTGATTGCTGCGGATCTGATCTAGGACTCAACATTGCTATGTTATTTCATGAATTCCACCAATTTGGAAAGAGGATGAAGAAGGAGATTGGTTTCGATCTGGAGAATCGGTTTCTGAATAGGCTTTTGGCGCTGTTTCTTGCGGACTCTTCTCTCCGCAGCAACTTAACTCAAAACTCCGGTGTGAAGGGAGTAACAAAAGGGACAAGGAGCGGGGGATTTTCCCTTTCATTTGAGTACCAGAATCCTAACGGCAGGGGAGTGTGAGTCACTTGCCGCGCCAAAGACACAACTGAATGACGGGGTCCACTCCGCCCTATTTGTTTGTTCAATCCTCGGAGCGTTATTTTATTACACCAACGCATTTGTTATTTTCTTTTTGAAAAAAAAATTAATTTGAGGCAATTGTAAGTACATATTCTTTAATTAAAATTTAGAGTATACCTCTTAATTATTTAAAAAATTAAATAATATTTTTAACTATAAAATTTAATTGTCATATCCCTTAATTATTTGAAAATTATACTTCTTTAATAGAATATATTTATCTGTATTTATAAATAACTTAAATTTAAAATCAAAATTTTTTAAATATAACCTCATATTTATTATATTATTTTACAAAAAATTTAGATAAAAATTCTGTCGCATTTATTATTTTTCTTATTCAGATCCTATAGATTATGGAAAATATATAACTTTCTTATCAATGTGGAACATAAAAAAACTTCATGAAAATTCTTCAATATAGCTTTTATATTAAATCACCTTGCTATTTTTCTTACCTCTCACTTTTTATTTATATTTATAAAAATTTACACAATTAAAATAATTTAATTCAATTTTTGTCATAACTAAGAGGTGTACTTATTAAATTTTATCAATTTTTAGAAAATTAAAAAAAAGTATATTTGTGAAATTTTTTTTGTGAACCTAATAATAATCAAGTGATTGTGAATAACCCAAAATTAAAGAGTCATTATATTTACATTTTTTTCTTTCTTATCCATATACATCACTGTTACGATATTCCAATTCTTACATAGATATTAGTATGGCATGCAAAGGAAACATATATATGTAATCATGCACAAAAACCAACCCTTTACGAACTATGATGTAAAGCATCGTTATGACCAAAAAAAATAAAATACATCTTTTTCATTTTGTTGAGTTTCAAATATTGTGAAATAATATCCCTATCTTTTAAACATAAATGTGAAATAATATCCACATGATTTGGCATTCATATATTTTTATTCTAAATTTTCAATTATTTGTGTGATTTTTATGGGAGTATATTATTTATAGGATCTTTAAAGAGTAAACAAAATATATATATATATATATAATTTATATGATTTTATTATTTTCTTAAATGAAATTTTATTAAATATTAATTTAAAAAAATTTAGATCCTTAAATTTGTTAATATCTTATAATTTATATGACTCATCAATCAAACAAGAAGTCGCGAGCCATTTTGTTCTAATTAGTAATCACCTATACATTGATTTTCATTTCCATTCCATATATAATTAAGCAAACGCTCACAATTCAAATCATAGCTTTTTTATATGGTTGCTGCATTTTGCCAAAGCACATTGGAGCTCACCTATAGTTAGTGTCTAGGAGAGTAAGAGCAACTTTGGTCATGCGATGTATATAGCTGGACTACTTTGATGAATCAAGTAAACTTGTCCCAATAGCATATGGAAAGAGAATTGACAACCAAAAGGGTCACAGACCAATCAAATAGAATACTGTAAACACACTGTAAAATGTACACGGTGCACTTACACCCTAGTTTTTCCCTCCTCACTTTCTTTTTCTCAGTTTAAACATCTCCATGTACTAAAAAAATTATAATAGTAGTAGCCAAATTCAAGAGTTTTGTATGTATACCTAACATCAATAAGGCCCATACAGCATATTCAAGTTTTTCATCCTTAACACTATCGTAGGACAATCAGGATTAGTAGCAAAGGTTAATTAATATTGGATTGGGTTACTATAGAAGCTAAGCCATTGCAGGTTGAATAAATTGAATTTAAATTCTCTAAAGTAGAAAGTAAAATATAAATAAATAATTATTAATAAAATAATTATAATTATAATTATAATTAAATATAAATAATTTATAATTTATAAATTTAAAATAATTATAATTATTAATTTTTTTATACATAATTATTTATTTATTCTTTATTTTTGAAAATAAATTTTATATTTTAGAGAATTTCAATCCGATGTGCAAGAGGTTTCAACTTTGACTAAGGGCTGGGTTTTGATTTCCAACTTCGACCAACAGTACTATTTTGGTTGACAATCTTTTTCGAAGAGATCCCCTGACTCAAGAACTAGTTAAGTAGCGTTTAAGGGATTATTGTGGTGAATTTTGAAAGGTAATCCTCTCGATAAACTTCTATCACTCTCTTCACAAATTCTTAGACATGCCACTAACACAGTTACTACGAATGTAACCTATTCTTTCTATTATTTTCTGTTAAAAAGCAAAAAAAAAAAAAAAAAAAAAACAAACAAACAGACAAACTAAGCCTGCCCCAACGATGGGAAGGTTTCGCGGAAAAGAAAACGGATGATCAAAACCAATCTTCAGCATGTTTAGATCCCACATCATCCGACGGTCAAGCGTGGTGGTGGAAGTTAATACACTGTCGGATCAGGCGTCAAAAAAAGTCTGCGGCGGAGAGTTAGAGGGAGGTGGACCCCTCAACCAACGTGCTGCTGGGTAACGGTGTCTTCTGGCCGAGTCTTGTTCAGCCGGGGTTTGATGAGCAATTGGCAATGGGATCGGTGCTCATTCTTGACCAAATGTACGATGATGACGGTGACGACTACGTAGATGAAGTGGATCCTTCTGCACTCAATTCATCATGCCAGATTCTAATTGACTATTTTAAAACAGTTAAAACTTCGTATTAATATGACCATTTATATTATTCAACTAACAATAATAAAATAATTATAGAGGATTTGATTGGATGAATATTTGTCTAATCCGTGAATCATTTTATTTATTTACTAAAAGGTTACATTTAAAATTTTCATTAAAGGTGATTTAGAATGATTTCTATACATGCTTTACTAAATAATGGGTATGCAATTTACGAGGACTTTTATGACGTTTTAAGGAATATATCTTCCATACATTTAAAAAAAAAAGAAGTCATTTTTGAAAAAAAATATTTTCGTTTTCAATAAAAAGAGTGATAATAAATTTAACATACGTAATATTTTAAATTTATAAAAATATTACTGTTTCCTGACAAATGTCAATAAATAGAATATTATATATCTAACAGGCCTAGAGGTATTGGATAGTGTTTTTTAATTATTTTAATTTTTAATTAAATAGCTAATAAATTTAATTTTATTAAAATAATAAAACTACTTTTAATACATGTATTGAGAATATTTAGTGCCGTTTTTAACTGAAAAAATCGATTATTATCGTTTCTAATTTTTTTTTTCAAAATAAAAAAGAATTGAGTCCATTCATGCAGAAAAGTTGATTGGTCAGAATTGAATAAAGATTTTCTATAAAAAAGTTTAAAATAAATAAAAAATTTAAATTTACAAGTCATTAAATAAAAATTTATTAAAATTAGACAATAAAAAATTCAAAAATCTAATCCGATCGGAATTGCAGGGAGAATCTTCCGTTGTGCGCACCAAGTTAAGGGTGGTGAAGGGCAAGAGGGGTAGCTTTCCGTGCCAAATTTGTCTGTAGCCATGGTACAATTTTGCTCATACGCTCGCTATAAATACATCGAAACGAAAGGCAACAAAAGTTAGTACAATCCCTTCCCTACTCACCACCACGCCATGGATGATATGACCTGCCTGCTGCATCCATTGCATCTGCTACGACTCAACCCAGATGATTTGCCAAATTTAATGCAATCAAGAAAAAAGCGAAAAGCAAATTTTCACATTTGCGACTAAACTACACCAATTCGTAGCATCTTGTCAATGGGTACCTATCCCAATTAATGGGGCTTATTTATTGAATTATAAATCTCTGGTGTTTATTTACACGTAGAGTTTGTTGAGTCGCAATTTGATCGGATGTCTCCGAAGAGACAGTTTATTGAGTGGTGATCGAATTTTATATTTTTTTTTGCCTATTAGGAAACAATTTGAAGCTAGCTTTTCATTGCTGTCTCAGGGAAATAGGATTGGAACTTTCTAATGATCAATTTTAGAGATTAAGGATGACTTAAATGAGAAAAGGAAATAAAATTAAAATAGAAATAAAATAGCTTTTCATTATATATGGTTAGGTGATTAATTTCATAATCCTTTTGGATACAGCTCCTCTACCCCTACCTTTGGTTTTTCTTTGCGAGTAATACAAGAAAAATCTGTACTTCTCAAAGCTTAGAATCTGAAGTACCAAATAGCAACAGGGAACAGTGGTGTGAGGATTATACTACCCTGCTGAGACATCAGTTTCCAAGTACTGTACCTAAAGAGAAAAGATATAGCTTGGAAGTGGGATGCTGAGGGATTGCAGGAAAACTGAAAAAGGTTAAAGGGATTCGTTTTGTACAGCCGTTGTCAAAGAGTAGACGTGACATGAGTGAGTGGGGAAGGCCCATACAGTGTCAGTGTTCAGTGTTGTGTCAAGGCAAAGGACTCAAGGCTGTGTTTGGCCTCCTTCTTCACACCTGCAGGGCAAATCCACAGTGCTGAGCCCGCACAATGACAAGGTATCCTATTACTCATCCGTTAACACATTCAATGTGTACATACAAGTTACTGCGTCATGGGTCATGGTCACTTTTGGAGAGTCATTCTGTTCTTGTAAATTTAAATTAATAAAAATTTTATTTAAAATATTAAATTAATTAAATTTTATGAATTAAGTTATAAAATTTTACTAATTTAATAATTTATATTACATGAACAAAGTTCGATTGTAATGAAAGTCAACTTTTTGTAAACTTTAAAATTTCTCTTATACTGAGTATGAATATTTTAAAAATTTTTAAATTGTTCTCTTAAATTTTTGTAAAATATTATGTGTAATTTGAAATAATGTTAAAAGTTTTTAAATGATTTCTTATATGTCTTATATAATTTTTTAAAAATTTTAAAGTAACATTTGTATGTTTTAAAATTATAAAAACGATTCCACTATTTTTTCTATGTATGTCTATCAACAAGTAACATATAATAATATATGTAGTCTCAATTTTTCTTAAAAAAAAATCCTAACTTGGCTTTTGTCACATCATATTTTGTGCACTATTAGTTATATCTCTTAGGTGACACTAGTATTTCCACTTCTAAAAATAAGTGGGTTTTGCAAACATAATTGCATACAACATACCTGACTCATTGGTCATCATCAAATGGTGTAGCCTGTCTCTTTTCGTACTTGGAATAATTTTGTCATCTGATCTTATACTACATAACTTTTGATGTATTCATAAACTTATCTAAACTTTTTTTCGGCTAGAAGATTGTGATCTGGCATTGGTCATCAAAACTAAACCAAAATGGATTACAATCTAAATATACATATACTTTTGGAAGTTCTTTAATTTTAAGAATCATTTAATTTGCAAAAGGGTCATCTACACATGAGATTTGAACTTGTTTTAAATGGTTAAATTTAATCTTATTTTTCTTTTGTTTGAATATAATTTTTATATTATAATATTTATTGTATTTAAAAAATATCTACTCGTGAAATTAGCCAATGAAATGGGAAGCAAGAGGTAAATTGGGTTTAGAAGGAAGAAGAATAAGAGAGAAAATCGATTTACCCAGATTCTCTTGGCTGCTTTACAATGAAGTTGATATTTGATGGGTATTTCATTTTGCTTTTTGGTGCTCATGCTGGTTGAAGGGTGGGTGCACGAATATGCTGCCCTGCCCTGCCCATGTTGTATAAAAATAGATAATGCCTGTAAACAAATTGCTCATGGTATGGCAGGGGAGATTTTAATGGACTTTATTGTCCAGGTACTTTTTGATAGTAACCCCTCATCCCTACAATACACCAACGAAAAAAGAAAAGAAAAAGATCGAACATCAAACAAACTATGGTAAACTCTGAATTATTGAGGAAGCCAAAAGAATGAGAAAGCTACCCCCTTCTTTCTCAGACTACTGCCCGAACAAAAACCGTTCCATTACAAATTGGGAAATTGAAAGTGGCAACAGAGAGCCAAAGCGCAAGTAACCCAGTAAAACCCATGTAGAGCACTAGCTCTTTCCACCACAGCACTCTCAATTATTCGCTTTTCAGTCGTCTCTTCCGTGTTGCTGTGCTCTCAGTCTCAGCCAAAGGTTGCTCCTTTTGAAGATGCCACGGCCAGGCCCAAGACCTTACGAGTGCGTAAGGAGAGCTTGGCACAGCGAGAGGCACCAACCTATTAGAGGTTCCATCATTCAGCAGATTTTCAGGTTCTGGGTCCTCTCTGTTTCCATTTTTTTACTGGGCGTCTGTGGTTTTTATTGTGCATTTTATTGATTGCCTAACATCTGTTCGATTAGGGTCGTCAACGAGATTCACAGTTCTGCAACTAAGAAGAACAAGGAATGGCAAGAGAAGCTTCCAATAGTTGTTCTTAAAGCAGAAGAAATCATGTACTCCAAAGCCAATTCCGAGGTTTTATGTTTCGGAAAATGCTAACAGATTATTAGATCCTTCGCTGTACTATATATCCCTTTTCTAAAATTTCATAATTTCGTTGCTTAGGCAGAGTATCGGAATACTGAAACACTACGGGACCGCCTTAATGATGCCATTAACACAATCATACGAAGAGATGAGAGCACAGAAACGGGAGAGCTTTTGCCGCCATGTGTTGAAGGTACTAAGTTGTTCACCTTCTTGACATTTCTTCCGATCCAGCTCTGAAATGTACTGAATTTGTATCATAATGAAACCATGGTGTCAATCTTGTGTCATATGATAAT
The DNA here is from genome assembly GCA_037013595.1 of Dicorynia guianensis. Taxonomy (NCBI): domain Eukaryota; kingdom Viridiplantae; phylum Streptophyta; class Magnoliopsida; order Fabales; family Fabaceae; genus Dicorynia; species Dicorynia guianensis. The sequence goes on from JASUAB010000015.1 coordinate 27,219,634, forward strand.
GAGTATTAACTCAAAATTGTTAAATTTTAGCTGCTGCAACTGAAGTAAGCATTATTTTTTTGGGTTTGTGCTTCCATTCCTTTTGTTGATCAGCTGCTCTTAACCTTGGATGCAAACCCGTGAGAGCTTCAAGAAGCGAAAGGCATAATAATCCCAGGACTTACCTTACCCCGAGAACGCAAGAACCTGCTTCTGTATCTCCTAAAACTATTGGGGAATCAGGCCCTCAGTTTTTGCCTCTTCAATCTGGCAATCCGTTGAACTTTGCAAAAGCCACAACTGCTGTTTCAGCATTTCTCGTATCAGATTCTGACAAGCATGCCGACCAAAATAATAAGCTGATGAGTTCCTGTAACTACCCCTTCTCAGAAGGTTTTCCTGCTGTTCATCGACAGCCACTTGCTATGGAGACTAACACTCCACTCAACTTGGGTTCAGTTTATCCCTTGTATTATGGAACTGATTTTGAGGTCAAAATGCCTCAGCTAAGGACGACCAGCCCAGAAAACACATGTTCTGACACAATCTTTGTTGGCACGCCAATCATCACTCGAATCCCCGAGCCATCTGGAGTTGGTCTATTTCAAAACTTCTCCTATGTTAGACCCCAACACGTTTCGAACAGAACTACGAATGAAACTTTTGTGAACATTCAGGAGAATTCACGAAATAGAGAATGTGATTTATCTTTGAGGTTGGGTCCATGTTCGCATCTGTCTTTAAGTGGTGAACAAAGCTCAGCGTATGGAACTGAAAATGTTGGTTCAAAAGTTTCTCAGGAGGGCGACAAGTTTGGTCATCTATCTCGGCAGATAAATAAAGACTCATCTTTTTACCCTCGAATGACAAATTATGACATCTTTGACTCTAATCTTAGTAAATGCAATTTACAGTGTGAAGATCAGAAGTTGGAGACTACTTTTCGGAAGCGCAAGGCACCTTTAGCTAACAGCGAGGAGGATGGACAATTTTGCCGGCAACTAGGGGTCCCATCCAATCGGTTTTCTGGTAGAATCCAAGGGCCAGGTTTGTAGATTTTTCCTGTTGTAGCATATATGCATTTGCAGTTCAAGATGATCCAAAATGTTGCCCAATCCTTTTATGTAGACTCTCCATATATATGTAGCTCTTTCTGTGAAATTTGACAATGAGTTTCTAGTTGCATCGCTGCAAATGAGAAGTGTAAATAAACTTTCTTCGTTTAACATCTGCTTACATCAGAAAAGATTAGAAAAAGAGCCGGGGTGAGCACCTGAAAGGAATCATTCTCCCTAGTAAAAAAGAGGTCTAATTAAAATTTGATGCTCGGTTAAAATATGATTTGTGATACATTAGACCTGGTATCTGAACCAACCGGATTCAACATGGCCAAGACTTGATTAGTTGATTTCGAGCTGTTAAACTGTAATTCCTGCTTTCTCATTGAGATTAGCTCTTCAAACACAGTCTTTCTGCGTCTGCTTTTCAGCATGACTATTTTTGCAAGTTATTAAGTGACATTCGTATTTTCGATGATTTAGTGGTCATCCCTGACAAAATTTACCTTGTCTCAGGCTTGAGACAGTAAAATAACTACATCATGACATAATCTACTTCAGGTGCGTAATACATGTCTTCGGATCATGATGTGATCATGTGGAAGTAAAGAATAGGAAGCAAAAGAAAAAGAGAGTTAGAATGTCAACAAATAATGATATTTTTTCATTACATCTTGTCAAGGGTACCTCAAAAAGGAGTTTCTCCTTCGATGTTAGCTTGAGATGGGTGGGATATATGGCTTAACCTTTTGCATTCCAACTCCACGGAAATTTCAAAATCCCTGTATTTAACTTACCGTTACCACATCCGCAGTTACCATGCTTAGGCATTGACAATGAATTTGTTAAACTGCATATGAGTCTGAAATGTCTCACTATGGATGATTTGCCAATCTCCAGTAGTACCTCGTGCCGATCTTAGGATTTTTAATCCTGAACTCAAGAATCATTACATTTACTAAGTATGCTTTTTGTGGTTGTGTCTGATAACAGCAATGTCCGTGCACAGTTAGAACTTCAAATTTGTTGTTGTCAGACTTCATATACCATAATTTGTTTCATTTGGACTGGGGGCTCTTACATTCTTGCGCTGGCAATTTGTACTCTGTTTGGAGTGCTAGACTGGCTTGTTTGTTTTTCTCATTTGTATAGGGAGGAGGGCTTGACTGACACAGTTTTTGATATTAGAGAGAGTAAGAAAGGGTTGGCTGGTGGTGTTTGGAATGCGTGGGTTGTTCAGATGTGGCATTCCAATTTTGAGTGGATGTAAGAGTTGGTGTTTGAGGGCCATGACAACTTTCAGGAAAGAGATCTCTGATGCTGTGAACGGATCTTGAAAGGAAAGAACTAAGTTTGTTTAACACATTAAATTACAAAATTGATACTCAATCCTAACAAAATACAGCCCCAATATGATAATATGTTACTAACTGGATACTCTATGACTGGCTTCTTACTCAAATGCCAAGACTATTGGCACTGAAGAACTGCAGGATCCTCTGAGATACAGTCTTTTCTTTTTTACCTGATGCAATGAGATGGGTCAGTGATAGTGTTCCCGCATGGCTGATTCTGGGTTCTTACCAGGATATTTTTCTTAAAAAAAAAATACTTCCAAGTTTACAGAGGCTAAGATGACTAGCGGTAGGCAATTCGTTTGTGTTTTAGCAGGCTGAGATTCATGAGACACGTTAAGGATATCTATGTCAAGCAACAGCTTCAGTCCTTTACCTTGGCTGCCAGCGCCGTTTCACTGTTTCGTGTAAGTAGAGTGTATTTTATATTTATAAAATATAAATATGTAATTATTAATTAAAATATCAATTAAAAAATAAATAATAAATTATAAATTATAAATTTAAAATAATTTATATTATTAATTTTTTATTTATATTTTATTTTATATAATATACTTTTTATTTTAAAAAAATCTTAGTCTATAATATTTTTTTTTCATTGATACAAACCGAAAAGAGAACAGAGTGAAACGCTCATTTTGCGTGCCTTCAGTGAGAGCTGCTTGTTTTTAATCATAGCATTTAGTACGCACGGCTCTCTTCGACTTTGAATGTTGCAACATGCAGTTCCGTTGGATTCAGCCACTGCACCTGCTATACTACTAAAATCAGTCGTACAATTGTCATAATTAGCCTTTAACGCATTGGCTATGCCATGTGCTCCGCTTCCTGTCCAGTTGAATCCTGATCATTAGTTTGGCACAATCAGAAACAGATTAACATAGACCCTCAAATAAGCCAACTTGTTGCCATACTTCTTTCGGGACTCAAGATTGAGGAATTTGATTTTACAATAACCAATTAGAGTTTTTACACACAGAAAGCGGCCATGTTTTATATATGTATAAACGGATAATTGAGGGTTACTGGGTATATAATCTCTCCAACAGAGAAATTCTTGTAGCATGACCAATCAGTAACAGGTGTCAGGTGAAATTGGGATTTGAATCCGAAAATCCCTCTACTTTGGTGACTTCACAAAGGAACACAAAGAATAAGTAGTGATCTCTATTTTTGGTCTCAGCCTTGCATTTTTGAACTATGATTTATTTCAACAAATAAAGTTGAGTTTAAATTTTTTAATTGAGAATTATGTAAAAATAAATATATAAGAATGAAAGAAGTATTTTTTGATTTAAAGAACTATTCTATCACCAAAATGTTAGTGTAATAATCATTGCTTACGTTATAAGTTGAGAGATTTGAGGTAAAAAATTTGTATTCGAAATTTGAGAATCGCACTTATTAAAAAGAATTATTAGTGACCAACTCTAAAAAATAAATTAATCTTACACCAATAATGATATAGAGATATCATGTGAAAAAATTTGAAAAAAAAAAAAGAAGCTATTCTATGTGTACATGCAAATTGAAAATTTAATGTCAATCTTGCTTGTTATTGTCTGAGTTACAACTAATGTTCACTTTATTCAAACTGAAACAATCAGCAATAATGCAGGAATACATTTATTCTTTAATGGAACTAAATAAACACTGCACTCCTTAAAACAGTGGAGTTGAAAACAATTATACAAAGAACATCTGCTCGAGTATTACTACGTCATAATCAACTTAGATGCGGGCGAAGACATAGACAGCTACACTGGAGAGAAATGCCGATAAGACTCCAAAAGATAGCGTTGAAGCAGAGGAGTCTGGTGGTTGAGCAGTAGGTGCAGCAGAGTTAGGCAGCTCAACGTTGATACTGAATTTCATGCCCCTTGCACAATGGCTACCAATTGTGCAGTAGAAGTAGCGAGGCCCAGGTACCAGAAGATTAATAGTTAGTGGACTTCCAAACCGAATTGTAGAGTTGTTGCAGCTGTCATAATCAGCCTTTGATCCATCAGCCACGGTGTGGGTTCCCGTCCAGTTGAAATCTGATCAATTCAGTAGAAAGAGAGCAAACCCATATAAATCATTGTATAACTTGACCCCGATGATCTTAAACAGATTGAAACTATAAATGAATGCAATTTAGTGAATGAAGCTTACGCAGTTTGTCTCCAACGAAGAAGTTCTTGGTGCTAGCCCAGTCTGAGTAGAAGCTCTCATTGGGGGGAAAGCTCCAACCAAAGCTGCCACCAACTTCATAATCTGTGGCTTCGGTTGCACCAATTAGCAAAGCCATCACAACCATGGTGCACCCTATTAAACCCATGTACCTCGCCATTGTTATTCTGTGTGTTGGCAGGTCGTCCCTGGTGCTCTGTTCTCTTCTGTTTCTGTTGTTCTACTCTGTTCTGGTTCAAGACGAAGTTAATCTGTGTTATGAGTTTATGGCTTTAGCGGCAAATGGCATTTATATAGGCAGAGGGATGGAGGGGGGGACCTTTTCTCTGATTAGAATTGTCAAAGGCGGTTTATACGTACTTTGGTTAAGTCCTGCGTAAATTTGTATATTTGAATTGAATGGCTCCAAGGTTTGTTGCGTACGCGAAACAAACAGTCGCTTGACGGCTATTTTGACCCCTCTTCTTTTGGAAGCAGTCTTGTGCCTATTATAATTTTTTAATGAACTATAATGTATGAATGCTGCTCATGTCTTTACAGCAAACACATGTGGTTTCTCAAATTTGGGTTGCTTCTTTAAAAGAGCTTTGAAAATGTAAATGTTATGGCAACGGGCGTTCAAATTTCTCTGCTTGAGAATTTTGAATTTATGTGTCGACAATGAATAAAATGATATATTTTATCTATTATCTATTTAATACCGCCTGGTGTAGGTGGTGAATTGGGGATGTGCCACGTTAATCGTTCTGAACAATGCTTTTGACTCGTGCCGCGTCATAATGTGTTTACTTGGTCCGGCAAGTTTCTCTAACAATGAAAAAGACGATTAACATTTAAAAAAAAATGAGTAATTATTTTAATTTTTAAAATTCAAACTGAAGATAATTTTTTATTAATAATTATCAGATGAAAAGGCAGAGTCTTAATTCCTTGATTCTAATGAGTGCCGCATTTTTTTGGACATAATAGTGTATTTATGGATCCAAATAACACAGATAATTATCAATTAGAAACTTTTGTTTATATAAATGATCATGAGTAAAACTCTCTTTTAATTTCTCAAAAATGAATAAACTTTTATTTTAGTCTCTTACTATTAAATTTTTTTAATTTAGTCCTTCAGAGATCAATTAACTTCTATTTTAGTCTCTCATTATTAAAAATTCCTAATTAAGTCCTCTAAAAATTGAAATTGATATCAATCAAATCCCTCAATCAATTAATTGATATCAATCAATTAAGATAGTTGCTTACGTGGCTGAAATTGGTTGACGTTCCAGCCAATTTCAACCACGTCATTATGACACATCAACCAATATCCTACCACATCAGCAAATTTTGCTTTGTCAACATGTCACGTCATCCAAATTCTGCTACATCAACAATTTCTGTCACGTCATCATGACATATCAGCAAATTTGACCTTATTAGCAATCATCCTAATTGAGGGACTTGATTGATATTAATTTCAATATTTGGAGGACTTAATTAAAAATTTTTACAATGAAAGACTAAAATAAAAGTTAATTGATTTCTGGAGGATCAAAATAGAAAATTTAACAGTGAAAAACTAAAATAGAAGTTTATTCATGTTTGAGGGACCAAAAGAAGGTTTTAGTCAATGATCATTTAGACATTTATGATTTACCAAATAAAAGTTTATAGTGTACGGTAATAAATTTTTTGACCTGGTAATTTGTTGTTTTTCTCGTAATTTAAGTACTAAACTTTTTTAACATTCCATTTTTTAATTTCTTTATTATGGGAAGTGATTTCATATTCTAGGAGCATCGGGAAACTGTTAGATACTCAGAAAATACTTTGACAAAGATTTGGAAAAGTGGCAAGCCCAAAGAAAAGCCCAGTCTATGGGATCCTCGATCCCCGGTCTACGAGCAAATGCCTTTGGACAATAACAGCTATTTGAAGCCCATTAAGTTGGGCTGGGCCAATGGCTTCTAACAAGTATGGTGCTGGAACCCACCTTTTAGAGGTTAGGAGTAAACCATCTCGGAATCAAGAGAGGTCTCACTCGGTCACGAGGACGTCACTAAAATAAGTGGAGAACTTGTCACCATAAAAGTTCCACATTTTAAAAATGGAAAGATTCTAGAGAATATATAAATATGACACTCTATGCATTTTAATGAACTAGTCTTTTGAAAAAAAAGAGTAATATTGCCGTGTATTAAATATAAAAATCAAATAAAAATAAATTATAAAAATAATAATACCTAATTTGAGCACCAACTGAAAAAAGGAAACAAAAAGCAAGTTATCTATTTCTCTTCTTACGAGATAAGTATTATTATTCTATTTATTATTAATACTAGTAATTCGCCAGAACGTGGAACGCAAACGGACGACACGTGTTCTAGTCTTCCCTTCTGATTCCCCGGAGGTGCGCCAAATTCAAAACTTTTAGGCGTCGTCAAGGCCCAAAGTCAGCCATTTATTTATTTTTGTTAATTCTTTCAAATCTAATCTATGCCTTCTCTTATAAAAAGGAATAAAGTTAGTTGTACATTTTTTTTGTGTGCATAAAAAGTAATGTGTCATATCATTTTTTAAATATTAACGGACAATATAAAAGAGTAATATGGGTAATATTTTATATTTAAATATCAGCACACTATAAAGAAGAGAAAGTGTAATATATAATGGAATAAGAATATTTTTGATTTAATTTTTTAATTTTTAAGTTAAATGTTTTAATTGTTTTATAAATATAATTAAGATAATTTAATTATTCATGAATTAAATTTTTTTATATAACAATGATTTTGATTTTTTTATTATAATGCAACATAATTATTATATATATTTATCTATTAATAAAAAAAGTCATTACAACACATAATATTAAGGATTGTGACTTAATAAAAATGAAGATAATTTTATGTTATAAAATAAGTTTTAAAGTTTTAAGAATAAAATGAAACTTTAATCACAAGAGATTAAATTATTTAAATTATATTTATAAAATATTAAATTTTTTAATATAAATATTAAAATACTAATATATCAGCAGATTAAAAAAAAAAAAAGGGGGAGAGAGGCAATAATAATACTATACCACAGTTGACGCGTACTAACAACATCACCCTATCAAAAATGAGCTGAACGCGTTCACCTAACATGTAATTGCCACTGAAGGTCCACCCAGCAGCCCAATTTTGAAGCACAGGCGCAACAAATATATTGAAAAATCGTTTTGTGTCTGGGAAAGTTGTTTGAGTCTCCGGCGACTATTTGGTATTGGAGTGCGGCATTTTATGACCGGTGTAGATTAAACCCATTACGAAAGCCTTATGCCCAATCAGAGGGCCTCAAAGTGATTTTCCCACGTCATCAGCTCGTTGTGGTTTGTCTTTTAGTCACAAAGTAGTAGTTGCTGCGTTTTGGTCACCCATTCAATACTGTATTTCCACGAGTGACTTGAACATCCTTAATGTTTGGGTTGAAAAAGCGGGTGCCAAAACTTCCAAATGTCACCATTTTCTTTCGCAATACTCGAGAGTCTAGGACTCACAGCTTCCCTTCTACCGGATTAAACCTCGAAGAGAAAGGTAGGTTCGCGACATCCTCTGAAATCAAACCCGGATGGCTCAATTTCCTCCTAACCAAAATATGGTGGCGACAACCGTTGAAATTTTTAATTTAAATTTACCAATTAATTCTAATTCCGACCTTGCAATATATAATTACAAATGAAAAAAAAAAGTTGTATCGATTAGCTTAATAGCATAGTATGCCTGGAATATCAACTTCTATGGAAAATGTCAAATTAGCCTTACGTAAGAAATTGTGTATTATAATTGCATTTTTTAAATTAATACATAATTTTTTAAAATTATTATGCAATTTTTTTAAAATTATTTCATAATTTTTTAGTTCAATTATAAGAAAACATATTACAGCTATGTAAATCCCTGCATAAGTTTATTATTTTCCGTAATTAATGGCAACCTCCTCTCAAATCAAATCATCTAGCACAATTTTCCCTAAACAAACAATGGACGATACAGACAGGGGAAGGAAAGTGACTCACAAATCATACCACCTATACTCTCCACACCGCCCAATAAAGGGGGGAAATGTAGCTAACGCAAGAAAGCCAATTTTATAGCAAAATGCCCAAAAAAAAAAAAACTCAATTTGTGAATTACAAGAACATACCCGGAAGATCAAATTGAATTATAACAATCCTACACTATGATCTCATCCCTAATACAGTAATGCCGCGGCAATTGACAATAAAGTGGCAAACAACCCAGCAGCTCTGAGAGATGTAGCGCCAGAGTTTTGTGGAGGAGGACTGACAGTACCAGTGGGAGATGGGGTTGAAGGATTGATGGGAGAGGGGGGAGGAGTTGTGGACGGAGGGGTGGCGGTGGATGGAGGGGTGGCGGTGGATGGAGGAGTGGCGAGTTCCGGAGCTGGTGTGGGCGCGGGGCTTTTGCTTGGAGGGGTGCTGGGTTGAGGGGCAGGAGAAGTAGAAGCTTTTGGAGAGGTGCTGGGTTGGGGAGCAGGAGAGGCAGAAGCTTTTGGAGGGGTGCTGGGTTGCGGGGCAGGAGAAGCAGAAGCTTTTGGAGGGGTGCTGGGTTGAGGAGCAGGAGAAGCAGATGCTTTGCTTACGTTAATTGCGAGTTTCTGACCGAGGGAACAATGGCTGCCGAAAGTGCAGATGTAATACTGTTCCCCTGTCTCGTTGAGGGTGACACTTGCGGGGCTGATGGTCAAGGTGAAAATGGTGTTACCTTTGTTGCAAGCATCAAAAGCTGATTTTGTGACTTTGGCTACGTCGTGCATACCATTGGCGAAGTTGAACACTGCAAGATTCAGTAACATGTTAAATATAAGCACCAGGAAGAGATCATTTTTAACGTTGTAGAGAAAATCTCATTCTGAAGTTCGTTACCAAGAGTGTCGCCCAGGGTGAAGGTCTTGTTGGCAGCCCAAGCGGTGTAAGTTGCGGCACCACCAGCAGGGATGGTCCAACCCGTGGAATCACCTACTACATGCCTCGTTTGTGCTGCTGAACTGTGAAGCAGGGTGGCTACTGCTATGACCACCAGAGCTACCGCATTGAGCTTCCTGGCCATGGTTAAGTGTTCTTAAAGGTCAGGTCGCCCCTGTTTTGTAGGACTACAGCTCTGTTTTTCCTTGAAGCAAAAGAACTGAAGTGGGAGGCCCAAGTCTTTAGCCTTCGTATTTATAGAGAAAGGGCTAGTAACAAGTGTGAAAATTAGAATGCCGGCCAAACAAATAAAGCGTGGACAATTTTAAGTGTGATCTCTTTTGGCGGTGGACGTGTTCATAATTTGGTCAACAAAACAGGTTCCTGCTTCCGCCTGCGGAGAATTGGGACTCTAAGAAATGTTGTTAGATAAGCCGCGTCACCGCGTGAGACTCTGCCAAGTCCATCTTACTTTGTGCGTTTACTATTCCTCGCCATATATTACAACCACTTCTTTCCTGGCATACTATAAACAGGACTAAATTATTGTTAAAGTTCTAATATAAAAGACGAGAAAGGAAAATCAATCCATCATGTACCACTTCTCTGAAAATAAAGTAGTTTCGGTGGAAGTTTATAGGGAAATTTCCAATCTCAATGTCAAGTGTTTCTTTGGGAAAAAAAAAAAAGAAAACAAGTAGTGGTAGGTGAACGTACGAAAAGTGTGGACACGACCTTGTCAAACGAGAGATTAAGCTCTTGCGAGTCACGCCACGCAAAGTTTCAAACCTCCTAGACGCCGTGCTTTGATATTTTCCACAAGCATGAGGTAATTCTCAGTAACGTGGCTTCAGTAGTTGTCAGCCTAAACATAGCCGAGCTTAGAAAACGGTTGCAGTCGTTTTCTGTTCTTGTTTAACTTGATGTCATCATTCATGAGTGAAAATTTATGAAACAAAATGATACTGATAGGGATATGATATGATGATATAGATTTGATAATCTAATAAATATTAAGTTAAAATATATGAAATTTTCTTATATTTTATTTTATTATAATTTTTTTATTTTTAATTATAACAATAAACACTTTAAACTTTAAAACTAAAATAAATTATCTATTTTATTAAAAATTATTTAAATATTAAAAATAGTCCATGACAAAATGAAAATCTGTTTTATTTATTTTTGTTAATAAAATAAAATTTTATGTAATTATTTATTAAAAATTTTTGATAATAAAATTTTATTTACACTTATACAATTTGAGTGTTTATAACCATCAAAAAATTATTTTTAAAAATTAATATATTTAATTTTGTCTTATGGGACAAAATTTTCATCAGAAAAATTTTAATTTTTAACAAAGAATATATATTTAATTAAGATTTTGATAATTTTTTAATAAAAAAGATAAATTATTACAATTTTAAAATATAATGTATTTATTATTATAATTAAAAATGTAAAAAAATTTAATATATTTAACCTAAATATTAAAAATTAGGGATATGGCAATGCGGTTTGGTACATTTAAAAATTATTAAAAAATTTTTATTAAGAGAAAAGTCATTATATAAAATTTAAAGTTTTATTTAATTGTCATATATAAAAAGACTTTGTTGAAAAATCTTAAAAAAGTGAAGAAAACAAAAAAAAATCTTTATTTTAAATTAATTTTCTAAAATAAAAGAATAAAGAATTAAAAACATTTGAAAATTCCTTTAGAGTATCAGTATCCAATATATATCTATACCATAGCTTATATAAAAATTATGTGCAAATCCACACTGCCAAGAGAAATTTTTTTCTCACGTAGCTCAACTATTTGAGCTTGTGCTTGGCCCAGGAACAAAGAATCTTTTATGAATGATTCAAGTATTAATACACGATGATACAGTATTTTTTGGGCATCTAAAAAAATAGCAAATTGTGGGAGGGAAGCACAATTCAAGCCACTTGTGTCCAACTAATTTTAGTGGTGAAGTTCTTATTTTTCAACAATATTTTTGGTGGTCATTCCTAACCATCTTAACATAGGGTTAGCATTAGTTCCTGTGAAGCTAATAGAACTGAAGGTTTTGGGTAATTTATGGGATGTTCAGATCCCAAACCCTCACCCTGCCTCAATCTCAAATTAACCAGGGTTGACGGAAGCAATATTTAGCATTAAGTGGTCGAGTTTATGCAGATTTTTAAACATAAATTAGTGAGAATCAGGGGCCACGTTACTTTATGTCCTCCATCGACTTGGGTTTGCAGACGTAGTTTACTAATTTTTTAGATGACTTCGAAGTTACACGGCGGGAACCATACTCAAGGCGGCAGAGGGAAATTCACCAGAACCTTTGCGGTTGACGCGCCCCCCAGACCAGACCAAGCATATTGACTTTTTAACTTTTTCTACGTTGACCCACCAAAGCACGAAAGCCGGGATCTCTCAGAAAATGGATTCCTATTCGGAAAGTGCATAACCGCATGGATAATTGGCAACATGATCAATTGGTACTTATAATTAATGAAATATCATTGGATTTTTACCTTTTTTTTATAAATTTTTTAATTTTTGCAAAATATTTTACTTAGAGATAGGAACTGGACAGCTAACCCGAATTCATTTCTAGAATCCACCTCATTAACTACTATTTAACTTCTTAATCAATGATTAACGAAGCTATAGCCAAATTTAAAAAAGAAAAAAAAGGAAACTGATGCTATGCTCATTAGCCAGCCTTGTGCTGCTGATCGTTATATTCTACGACTATTTAGCCATGAATTTAGTGAAATGGCTAATGCACTGCTACAGTGTTCCGACCCTAAATCAATTTGGGTTGGCCCAATGTGAGCACTTACTGGTTTTGTCTAAAATTCTGGCCCAAAAGGCGAACGGAAAGACTGTGACCACAACGTGCAAGGCTGTTTAATTTTGTGAGATTTATAATTTAATTTTTAAAATTTAAGAAATTTTAGATTAAAATATAAAGTATTTCCTTTTACTTTAATTCAATTTTAATTTGTCTTCGTCTTTTTTCAATTTGAGCAAAGTTCCCCGTTGCAGTTTCAATTTTGAACAATTTACCCTTTCCCCATCACAATTTTGTCCAGATTATAACTAATTAAACGGTAACCTCCAAAACCGCCACTGCCTATACTTCTTCCCTCAACACATGGCTTTCTCTCTAGTTTCTAAACTCTGCAATTTAGCATCTGCGATGATGCTTTTCTCTCCTCATCAGAATTATCAAATGTGAGTTCGTATACTCATTCAGAAAATAGGAGCTTTTTTGGAACGAAAATGATGTTAATTGAGACGATAGAGTTAGAAAATATAAGTACACCACAAGTACTTGGGTCGTTGTCTTCCCAAGAGGAGTGACATGATGTTTTGGAATGTTTTGCACATTTCCCCCTTCGCTGAAACCAGAAGATTCTGCAATAGAAGTCAGAGGACAGTGAGACCGCTGAGCTGCTTTGCTGGTGCCAGAGTCGCAGATCCCTTCATCTTATATATTTTCAGCACCATATAACATCTTTTATAGAACTAATTTTAAGGGCGAAACTGGTTTAAAATTGGTTCTATACATTCCCCTAGTCGCATGCTTTCAGATCCCTCTAAACTCGCTCCCTGCCATTTAATTTGCGCGTTTTTCTCTGCCTTCTTCTTTAACGCAGGCTTTCTTTCACTTCTCTTCTAGGGGGAGAGAAACAAACTTTGGCGGAGGTGGAGACGGCTGTTGGGGGAGAGATTTGTAGCGGCTTTGATAGCAGACCAGTGGACGTCTGCCTCACAAGGAGAACGGCAGAAGACAGCAGTACCCAATAGCATGTGAGGGGATTCGGAATGGAATGGGCAGCCGGCAACTTGCACTATCAATCCACTTTCTTGTGTTCAGTTAAACAACTTGGATGGAGCTGTGACGAAAGGGATGAATTGCTCAAATTTGAAACTGGGACATTGCATAAATTGAGAAAAAGAGGATAAATTAGAAATGGGTCAAAGTGTAAGGGTATATTTTGTATTTTAGTCTAAATTTTCTTTATTTTTTTTTTTTTTTGTTATGAAACAAGGATGGTGTAAGAATAGAGGCATTGAAACAAAATATCTCAAATAAATAAAGAAGAAGCAGCAACTACACATGTAATGAAACACATGAATTTATTACGGGCCAATAAGAGAAGGCAGCCAAGCCAATCTGCCATGTCCAAAATCCAAATACACAACAGAATCTATCTATATATGAATCCGATAAATGGACACCGCCTCGCTAGGTATACATATAAAATCTGATATAAACAGAAAAATACATAAATACTATGTATACAATCGAAGATACAGGAATCCTATACAATCATTAGAAGAAAGACACGGCAATGACCATGAAGGTAGCGGCATATCCACAAAGAGCCTTAGATGGGGCAGAGCTGACTGGTGCATGAGCAGTGGGAGATAAGGCACCTTCGGGGGAGAGGGCAGTGCCAGAGCCAGAGCCAGAGGAGGTATTGGAAGTGACATTAATGGCGAGCTTCTGTCCCAAGGCACAGTGGCGTGGGTGAGTGCTTGTGTAGAAATGCTCCCCAGTGGCGTTAAGGACAATTCTCGTTGGACTGTTTGAGTAAACAGCAATACTCTTGTTTACTTCGCATTTCTCATAAGCCTCCTTGGTAACCACGGCGACGTCGTCTGTTCCATTAATGTAGTGGAAAACTGCAAGACAACAAAATTAAGTACTTTAAGGTAACAAAGAGACAGAGACAGAGACTTAAAAAAACTGCAGATTTAATATATTACCAAGAGCGTCTCCAACTTTAAATGTCTTCCCACGAGCCCAAGCGGCATATGCAGCTTCACCACCAGGGGGTACAATCCATCCCAATTTGCTACCTACGGTGTAGTTAAGTGGTCCTCTGGGATGGGGAGCAGGGCTAGGTGAAGGTCCAGAACCAGGAGCAGACACATGGATCCTTAGCTTTTGACCCAGCAAGCAGTGCCGGTCCAAGGTGCTTGTGAAATAGTATTGACCGACATCATCTAAGGTGAAATTTGCGGGGTTGGTTTTCTTAACGGAGATTGGCTTTGTTGTATTGCAGCTATCGAATGCTTTCTCTTTGACTTGTGCTACATCTTGGTCTCCATTTGTGAAATTGAACACTGAATTAAAATCAGACATAAGTAAGAACAAGGACAAGAAGACAGCCCCTCATGGATAATGGCAATTTTAAGGCATGTACTTTCTAATAGTGTCAAGAATTTGATTGAAGTCTGAAATTTTCATTTGAAGAAACTTTTGTAACCTAACACTTACAGAGGATGTCTCCAACATCAAAGGTCTGCGATGAAGCCCAAACATCATAAGCTGTGGAGCCTCCAGGTGGAATCGTCCATCCCAAGTCGCCTCCAACCACATGCACTTTCTGTGCAGTTGTATTTGGCAACAAAGCACACACTGCTAAGGTCCAAACGGCAAATTTTACAATCGTCTTTCTAGCCATTGCTCTGTTCTTCCAATTCCTCTGGTGTTCCTACTTCCTACAGCTTGCCAATAAAGTAGTATCTTTTTATAGTTGTTTGGTTATAAAGACAGAAAATAAAATTATTAGCGAAATGGATGAATTGACTCAAGCTAAACAGAACAAGTAACTAAGTGCAGCTGTCCTACCCCTTCTTTGTTCTGAAACAAACTGAGCCATCATTGGTCAGCATTATAATCTAAAACATGTTTGCCACATGATTGTCTGTGGGAGTAACAAGACCCTATTTATCTTGGCAGAACTTAATCCACCCTTTGGCCATGATCAAGGGCCGTGATTGTTCCATTTGGAGGAAGAAAATCTACTCCATATTTCTTCTACAGCAATTCAGATTTTCAAATGCCGTGCTCTGACTCTTTATCTGCTTCCAAGTAATAACAAATTGGTCATTACCTCATGCTATTTTAAAACCCAGATCAGATTGTCAGAAATTTGTGCTTTGTTCAAAGATTAATTTGTGTATTGATTTAAAATTTTTCTTAGAAGCTTCGTTTCCCTGCAGAATTGTGCTCAAAATATCATTAGTAAATTTGTTCAAAGAATCTTTCAAGTACATTGGCATTAGCAGTGCATAGCTTATGAGTCCCAAGTCTATCTGTTTCCTATAATCTTCCAAAACTAATCAGTTCATAGTGATTAACTGGTGCAGCTATTTTTCATGATCAACTAGGTAACAACTAGGCAATATCTTACTGGGGGACCATTCACTCAGAATCAATGGAAGGTTTAGACTTTTTAGGTTTAACATTTTTTTTTCCAACAGAAGAAGGAAAAAGAAGTTATTTGCTCCAATCAGGTGTCAGTTCATTTTATATATATAAACTGCTGGTCTCCTTGAACTATAAGATGGGAAAATAAGATGCTTGTCAATCAATTAATTTAGGCCTATGGTATTTTAATAAACTTTGCCTTTATCAGATCAATTATTGCCTTGAGTTTAATACAAGCAGACTTTTTCTAGCTAGGAAGCTTAATTTCAACAAACTGTAGTTATGTCTAATGGCCATGATAGCCATCCTAATTAGATGGGCCCATGAAAGGAAGACAGAATAAGTTGTCTACTACCCTTAGAATGTCCATCCATTCTTCAAATAGGATGCTGTAATGATCTCAAGAGCCACCTCTTGATGCTTTTTTTATCTGAGATTTGTGATCCAATGGCATGAATGGAGCTTGAGTCGGCTACTCATGAAGCATTACCAGGGTAGTTTTTCACAGCTTAAACAAAACCCAAGATCAATTTGCTTAACTGTTACAAGATTAGTTATGTTATTTTTATTGATAAAATTTTATTAAAGTATTAATTAAAAAAATTTAAATTACTAAATATATTAATTTTACATACTCAACTATAGAATTGAACAAATTAAAGTATTTATTAAGTCATATTTAATGAAAGTACTTTTACTCAATATACATTACTAAAGAAACGAGTTATTTTTTTAAGGATGGATATATATATATATATATATATATATAATAACTCTAAACACATTTTATAAACTTTTTCACAATTTATTTTTTTTCTCTATTTTTTCTATGGTTGTCTGTTGATTGAGATTACCACAAGGCATGGACTGCAGCCTCCAATTTCGTTTTAGTTTATCCGTGTTCTTTCACCTCCAACAGAGGGTGGACAAAACAGAATAGCCAATCAAAGAGCAGAATCTAACAAACTAGCTAAGGGGAAAAGAAAAAGTTACAGATGGCAGGGACGCCTTGTTTTATAAGCAAATAAAATTAAAGGATGCACTTATAGAGTCACAGGCTGCTATTTGTTTTTTGAGTTTAATTTCAAAGACTATAATTTGATACAATATACAAAAAGAAGAAGTGGAGCCAAGAACACTAAAATATCGTCGAGTCACACCGAGGGACAACAAATTCAAAATAATACAAAAAACAACAAAGGAATGGGGAAAAGTCCTGAGGTTTTGGTTTTAAAATCAAATACATGTTGGAAAATTGAAGCCTCTTTGCTTGGAACTTGAGTTGGTGAAGAAATGACTTCTGGAACTTTTTGAATCCTTCTTAGTTTGGAGTTGCAGCAGTCATTTTCCATATGCTTTCACAAGAATTACATTGTAATGTTTGTTTGGTTCCGAAACTATGAAGCAATGCCACGTCAGTTTCAAAACGAATATAAGTTGACAAATGACAGATAGATCTTCACATGTAGCGCCATGGTACGTTACTGTCTCTGCTTTTCTGTTGATTTTTAAATAAAATTTGAGGTTCTGTTTTTCAATGCTTCCTGCTTGCGTAAGACACGTTGAAGGTACTGCATATTGCTTAAAGAAAAAACAAATTTTTTAATTTATTTATCTCCTAATTTAATTTATAAATTTAATAATTTAATTTTTAAATAAATATTTAATAATATTAATTTAATTTAATTTAATTTAATAATTTAAATTTTTTAATAATTTTTACGACTTAATTTGTACTTTGCAACTCCCATGAAAAGACATTCAATCTAAATTATTAAAGGCCGTGCTATTTATATGTTCTTATTATAACGTTTTAAGTTACGTTTATCATTTAAGTTAAAAAAATATATTTTAATTAAAATTTAAAAAAATAAAATATAAATTTAATTATATCGTGATTGAATGTGTAAGTAAAAATACGTAGAAGGATCATTTCCCATTATTAATGGTTGGCAGAGAAATGGAACCATCTAGAACATGAGACGCAATTGTACTAATTACGTTAGGCATGACCATACTGTTTTAATAGACAATATAAAACAAAAAATTTAGGAAAATTTTAACTCAACGTTCTTGTATTCACAATTAAGTTATAATTGTAAATAAATGAGTTAATGGAACCCTCATATCTCTTTGAAGTTGTAGCCAAATTGTATCTCCAAAAACGTATGAATAGCAAAACTCAAAAATTTATATGCTAATGTTATGTGGACTTTCCGATTATTGACATGTTGTTATAAAGGGAAATTTTATTTATAAATTATTAAATTTAATAAATTTTATAATTTTAATATAAATAAAATCTAATACGATTTATAATTTAAAATTTTTAAACTAAAATTTTTATAAATTTAAATTTGTAAAAACAAAATAACCGAAATGTTAAAGTTCATTCAAGAACATGTAGAAGTCTGTTTTTTGATGGCACTCAATTTTGTGAGTAGCATCCTTATAATTTATGGAACTGAACTTCCCCTCTTTTCTTGGGAATAAGGGAAAGGATGGCACAAATTAAGTTGGCCAATCATGCCCTGATCTATAGTAGTTGACATATTAAATGCATATATAGGTCAAAATTAGTGAATAGTCAACATATCTGGCACAGGTGATTACACTAGACCCAGGCTAAGTTCCGCATGGGCAGTGAGTGGAGGAATAGAGACCCTAAACCTTGCTCCTCTCACTTCCTACTTTTGCCCTTTAGTGGCACATACATTTCCTTATTTGTTTAATTGTTTCCAGTTCCAGGACTCATATCATATGAAATATAGCGCAGATCAGGGTATCAGAAAAGCAAGCAGTTTCTGTAAATGGGACACCACCAGCGGATAAGAGTTGGCAGGTGAAGGCACTTGATTATCGTTATCAGCAGCACCGGCATCTGGACTTGGTAAATATGGAGATGGAGCCGCAGGAAGTTCACAGTAGGAGAGTGGTGGGTAATCAGGAGACAAAGGCGCATGCAGGAGCTGACACCGGTGGAGCTGCCACATGAATGGCTAGATTTTGTCCCATGGAACAACTGGATAAGAAGGAGCTGATGAAGTAGTAGTTACCAAGTTTGAAATGTGAACTTGGAAATGAAAATAAAAGAAGCGAAAAGGAGAACTTGAGATTAAACCATTAAGTTAAGGGTATGAAACCAAATTTTGTATGACTAATTGACCTAATTGAGCTGGCTTCCAGACAGGCGCATCTTTCTTACCAGTTTCAAAATATGCCAAGATGGTTTCTTTGCTGCCTATATATTTTTTTAACTCTTTTAGGAGCTAGACATTACACTACCTGGAGGAGAGAAGCATTGAATATGCATGATTCCCCCACCCATTTGTACGAAGTATAAAGAGCCTTGCAGGCTTCTAGCAAAAAATTAAAAAGAAAAATATTGGTCAAATTGAGATTGTAAAATTCTCACATGCTTGCTTTACACACTTTTCATTCTCTCTCTCTGTTTTTTTTTTTTAAATTAATTAAACAACTCCTCACATCCAAAATGATTTTCAAAATTTCAACGCTTAGACGGCAATTTTTAAATCTGTCAAAAAAACCTACCACAAAGAAAAACACAAAAATTGTTCTTTATTCATGTTTGGTGTTCATAATTAGGGGAACTAATTTTCCAATGAGACATCAGTCAAACGTGGCGATAAAGTTGTAATCTTCCAACGCCTTGGGCTAAACGGAATCTAGTGCGGGAGGCTTATTAGAAAAAAGTCTTGATATACGTACATTTTTAGATGTATCAGTTTTATATATTATTTTATATTTTTATTTTCTTTTTTAATTTATTTTTGTATATACATATATAATGTATAGACTTATATGCATATATAATTTTTCTTAAAAATATTTTAAAAATTTTTGTGATTCTTTAATGGTTATATATATTTCTTATTTGATTAATAATATATATATATATATACACATAAATTTTATATATAGTTTGTTTACACTCTCATGTTATCACTCCTTTTTTTTTCTCAATTTTTTCTATCCATGTGAGGAGTGTATCCTATATATAGAACATTTTCGATTCTGTTTATGTATAAGTATCTATATTCATCTTGAGAAATCGATATTGCTTACTCTAAGCTTTTAGTGTTAATTGTGATTCATGCTTTACCTCTTTATTATTATTATTATTATTATTGTGGCGGTGTACCTCTTTATTATTTGCAGGTTTAGCAAGGCAACTAAATTCCTTAATCTTCTGCTTCTGAAATAACATGCAAGCAGAGAGAGATTGCCCGAGAGATGTAGCACTCAGAATGATATAGTTAAAGCTGCCCGTCCTTTTCAGATTACGCCAAAGTTCGGCCAATTCTCAGTATTCTCTTGGCAGTAGGTAGCCGTCCATTGTAAGAGCGGTATTGCATGGCAACTCTGCAGCCTAGGAAGTGGAATTGAACTAGTCCTCTTGCTGCGTGCTAAGTCAGGTGGATAATATTCCGTAATAATAGAAAAGAGCAGAGCATGACATCAACAGCGAAAACATTGAAGTCAGCTTAAAGGCTGCAACTTCTTTAATCATGTGAAGAGATACATAGCATAGTTAGAACATTAACCGAAAATTAATCTGAGCTGTTTATGTATAGTAACTATAGTTAAGTATTTTTGCCTTGAGTTTACGGAAGTCCATTCTATAAGAGGTTTCACTTTTTGGAGATAGAAAAGGAGTGTGCCATGAGTTGTGTCAGGTTTGAGAAAAAAATGGTTATGTGGGATTAAATCGAGTTTAAAAAGTTGGATCTGAACCTGACTATAAGCAAGAGCAGAGTTTTAATTGCTTGGGTTGATAGGTTATGTGTGTTTTGCATGATCATATTAGACTCGAATTATAATTTTTTTAAAAAAAATAAGAAATCTGATATCCACTCAATATATATATATATATATATATATAAAGAGAGTTACAAGTTGAGTAAAATTTTTTGGGTTAGGTCAATCTTATTCTTTTTTATTATATGTAATATTAGGAGTGGCAAATAATCTTATATACACATGTAAAGTCTTATATTCAAACTCAACAATCTAAAGAGGAAAAATCTCAAAACAACAAATAAGTCAAGCCAACAAATGAGTGCTACTGGTACCGCGAAATAAAAACCATTATTGATGCTGCTTCTAGCAACTTAGTGGCCTGGTCAAGTAGATTACCTGATCTCGACAACTATCAAATTACATTAATTTATTATTTTCTGTTTGTATTCTTATTTTTTCATATCATTGTTTACTGTTTATAAAGTACCGTGTCAGAAATAATATAAAATTATTTATATCTCCACCTAATCATCAAAATTTTAAAACTAATTAATTTATCAGAAGGCTTAAGTCGGTGGACCGTAAAGAAAAGGTATGAACACAATTTCTATTTCATACACAACATTGCAAAAATGACAAGAAACTGAAATGCGATACAGTCAACAGAATTAAATTTGTTCATTGAACCGTCGTCATATTACACCAAACAAACGCGTCCAACTGCAACTGCAGCTGGAATTCAAACGAATTTATTCAAATATACTACACAGAACAAAGCCATCATCAAGACAAATGAAGCCCCCACTAGAGGGATATTACAAACAAAAGTAACATAGGAATGAATGGAACCCCCGTTTGACAAAAACTGACTATACCAGAATCACTGCTCTAAAATCAGAACAACAAATTTATGACAATGGTCATGATAAGAACAGCGAACGAAGCAGTCACAGAGGTGGCTGAGCCGTTGCCCTTTGGTGGAGGAGCCCCTGGCTCGGTTGGAGACGAGTTAGGAGCTCCTTCGCCAGAAGGTGAAGGTGGGGTTGACCCAGATGTAGGAGAAGGAGCTTGCCCTGGTGCAGGGGAAGAAGAAGAGCCAGTGACATTAACACTAAGCTTTTGGCCACTTGCGCAGTGTCCTGTGAAGGGGCAAGCGAAATAGAATTCCCCTGTGCGATTGAGGGTCACGTTTGCTGGTCCATTTGGGAGGACTTCAATGGGGTTACTGACGTTGCAAATATCATAGTGGGCCTTTGTAAGTATGGCTACAGCATGTCTTCCAGTGGTGAAGTTGAAGACTGCAAAAAACAGGGCACCGCCACAGAAGATCAATAAACTATGTGAACGCTATAAAATGTTGCAGAAAGTGACATTAATCAGATAACGATGAATGGATTTTTAAGTAAAATTCATAAAACAGGGAAATTTTAAGAGCACTGGAATGATATAAGGATTGGAAAATCGAATTAAAAAGTTTTGTTGTGTAGAAATACCCACATAGAGTGTCGTTTACTTTGAATGTGAAATTGGAAGCCCAGGCAGAATAGAAGGCAGCACCACCAGGAGGCGTATTAAACCAGCCCAAGGCACCCCCCACCGTGTAATTTGCAGCTTCTGTGCTCTGTAGTATTGCTGCAGCCACAGCTACGAGAAGAATTGCCAATTTAAAGGATTCAGCCATTTTTTCTCGTTGGCCTTGTGTCTCAGGTCGCTCCCGTTTGATGGCTCTTTCTGTGCCCCTCTATGCTCTAGGTGTCTGAGAAGAGAGAAGCTTGGAAGGCTTTCGCTTTTGTAACTATATATAGAAGACAGGCTAATCCGGCAAGATGATTAGGAGAGATAGAACCTTTATAGTTGGGTTGGGATCACATGGTCGCATATTAATTATTGACTAGTATTTTTCTGCTTAAAATTTGTTAGTCAAGGGATGGAAATGGTCCAATGGTAGGTTCTAAGAGTACATTGTCTCTAGCACCCGCATACCATCCCCTCTCACCTATAACTTATTCATAAGCCATCATTTTTCTTAATCTGATAATTTGTCTAGAGTGAATGGTAACCTACTTCCATGGTTTCTTTTTTCTACTTGAAGTAGGCATCTTAAGTGCATTTGTTCAAAGAATCATGGTGGTGATGAGAGCACAAACCAGACTTCTAACACTGCTTTTTCCATCATTAGCATACACATAGTACAATCGCATAATTAAAATTTTTGAACTTTCAGACATATTTTTCACAGAACATCCTAACAGAGCAGAGACAGGGCATCATCAGAAGAGCCGCATCTCTTGTGTTGGCAAGGAGAAGTCACTTCAGCTTCATCAACAGCAGACACGGGACCAATTGGCTTGGGACTTGGGGTGGGGCTAGGGCTGTATCCAGTGTTTGTCATGGTCCAGGTTGGTGATGATGGAGAAGCATCTCCGGCTGTAGGTGCGCAAGCTGGTGCTGCTGGGACCGTTGGGAACTAGGGAGGAACATGAACGGCTAATTTTTGTCCCCAGGAGCACCAGAGAGGGAAGGTGCAGGTGAAGTAGTAGTCACCAGGACTATCGAGGCAATAGTTTGCATACCCAACGGCACCTAGGCGAATTGGCTCCGAGGCGTTGCATAGCTCATAATTTTCCATAGTGATGACTTCGGCTAAGTCATGTCTCCCAAACTCATAGTTGAAAACTGCAACAGCAAATGAAAAATGTCATTGATGAATGCCAATTGAACTTCCTTTATTTGCTTAAGTACTTAGACAAAATAAGAGAATCGAAAGTAAATGATGGGTTTCATGGTTATGAATAGGCATTTAGATGGAGAGAGGTGGTGGCTGGATCCACCTAGAATGTCTCCAACGTGGAAGCTATGGTTGGAAGCCCATGAAGAATAATTGGAAGGTTCGGGAGGTCTTGTCCAACCAATGCTGCCTCCTGCCACATGCTCTACACTTTCTGTTTTCCTTGGCACTACAGCCACTGCAACTGCTCCGATCACTAAAACAGCAATTGAAGTTCTGCTACCCATCTTTCACTTAACGTCTGCTTTTTTGATCTCTCTACTACCCATCCCCCGAAGTGGCTCTTCTATATAAATAGTAGCTCAAGATAGTTCTGAGGGGATTTGTTGAGCTACTTGGAGAGTCCCTCCTTCAATAGAATCAATACTACGGCTGATTTAAGATGTGAAAATGAGTTGAGCCAACTCATAAGTAGCTCACGATTTAATTTAAAAATTTATTTATTGAATAAAGTTTATAAACTAAATGAACGATACATAAATTAAAATTTTGGACTCATTTAAAATTTGAATTAAATTTAATTTAATAGGTGTTTGATTTATTTAACTTATGAGTTGACTTGATATATATTATAATATACTTAAAAGTTAATTGTAATATGTACATGATTTAATATTTAAAATTTTTTTAGTACAATTAAATAATGTAATTCTATTTTAAAATTAAATTTACACATAATATAAGCTTTCACAAAAGTTAAAATATTTTTCTTCCCAATAGCTAGAAACATAAAAGTATAAAATTGAGTTAATTTATGATATATTAGTTGATTGATTACTAGGTCTTTAAATGTTATTTTCGAGTTAGCAGATTTTTTAGTTTATTGAGTAAATTTTGATATAAAGGAGTTAAATTTTTATCAAGTTATAACTTAGCTTATTTGAATTTCATTATTCATGTATGTGAATTATAGAGTCAAAGTGAGCTGTTCATGAGCCATACTTTAGTTAAGAAAATTAGTTCATAATAAATATGAGCCGAGTCATAAGCTAAATTAAATTTCATTATATTTAGTCAACTCAGCTCATTTGCACCCTAATTAAATTGTAGCTAACGGCTTGAAGCACGATGACATTTTTGTGTTGCATAGTATAGGTTAAATTTGACATGAATTTTAAAGGGGAAAAAAAAAAGCAAAAGGAAGGACAAACAAAGATTTGAGACTAAACTCTTGATTAAGTTGAAGGGCTAAATCTCACTCTATGTGATTGCAAAATTATAGTTATGCAGTTATAAGCCAAATTTTTGACTTGAGCTAGAATCCAAAGGGCACATCCGGTTTCAAATTCAACTTTTTTTTTTTTGGGGTGAATTCAAATTCAGCTATTTGATTCTAGTGGAATTGTGTAAAATTCAGAAGAGAAGGGATATTGGCACGGTAAGAGTTGTTCTTTTTCCCCTGTTAGCAACGCATAAAGGGGAAATGGACCTTATAAGGTTA
Organism: Dicorynia guianensis; assembly: GCA_037013595.1. Classification (NCBI taxonomy): domain Eukaryota; kingdom Viridiplantae; phylum Streptophyta; class Magnoliopsida; order Fabales; family Fabaceae; genus Dicorynia; species Dicorynia guianensis. The sequence continues at coordinate 27,244,390 of JASUAB010000015.1, forward strand.
GTTATATGAATTGAGACACTTTTCAATGATTTTTTTTTTTTTTTAAGGTGGTGATTCTTTTAATTGTTAGTTCATTGTTTTCTTATCTCATGGGTATCTTTGTTATGCACATCAGTAAAAACGATATAGTTGGCTCTCCTCTCTCACTTGATTTTTTTGGGTACATGATAGGGGCTAAGAAGTCCCAAACAAAACACAAAGGAATAGAGGTAACACCAGATTGATGTTTACTTTATCACTTATGTTATTTTTATAAATTATTTTTATTAAATATTTATATAAAAATTTAAATTATTAAATTTATTAAACATTATTAATCTAACTATAAAACTCAATAAATCTTAAAATAAAATTATTGTTTGTAATAATTTTGTTACTCACTTATTAATAAAAAATGCTTTTCCTTACTCAATTATAGTATTCTCACAAATTTAAAAATTTAATGTTAATTAGAAAATTTTACTCTAAAAATAGTTTGATCAATAAAATGGAAGAGGAAAAGAGAATTTAGGAAAGTTTAATCCATTGTTAACATTAAAATTTAAAAAACTTTAGTTAAAATGTAATATAGTAATAAGATTTTTAGAAAGGTATTTCACCCAAAGCAATATGTACAATTGAGTAATTATTTGTTCATCGCATTGATTAATCATACATACCATAGTAAAAGTTAAAAAAGAAAAAACGGATAATAATATGTAGTTGGCCCGATTTCCTATATTATTTTTTTATTGAAAAATCCTGCATGTATCACTGTCTAAAGAAAGACCATCCATCCGTTATAATGTATCGTGAATTCGTGATTCAAGAGACTGATGCACGTTGTTATCCCAAAAAAGCTATAAACAATGATGCAAACCCGAAGTGAGGCAAAAGCGAGGCTGAAGGAAGACAAGGGAAAATCTTTTACCAGAAGAAATAATCATGCATTTGCTGAATAGGTTAAAAACATCAACATTTCGAGAATTCCTATATAAATTGCATAATTTTAATCAATGATGAAATTTGGATCTGCAGCGTGACAAGAATCGTGGCAAAACTCACAACCCTTTTATTAGCAGGAACTGGTTTGCCATTCAACATGAGAAATGAGAGGGAGCTTGATGTCATTGGATCTCTAACTGCAGAAAAGTAGTACCAAAGCAGATAGGGAGAAAACCATGGCATACGACCTGGACAAACCTTGAGCATAAATATCCTGCCAAGTGAAAGCAAAAGAAAGCAATAAACACCAAATCCATAGGCTATTTATGTTTCAGATGTGGTAATAAAATTTACATGATCTGTATATGAATGTTGATTTGAACCTCCTTTTTTCAGCAATTGAATTTTAAAGTGTTGATGAAAGTTTAGCTTTCACTATGAAGACCATCTACGTGTCAGCTTTCCCTTTAATGAATGATGTATCGTTTTGTTCAGTGAACTTGCACTTTTAACTCTCTGTTTCTTATGCAATGCAGTACATGAATTGAAAGTGGTAAACTTTGAGTCTCCATAGATTTTGGCATGAAACAATGTTAATAAATAGCATTATCATTGAGGAAAAGGCCTGCAGGCAACTATCGATTACCTGGTATCTAACCATAATGCACCCTTTCAAATTCAAGTCTTGAGACTAAGTGCCTCCATGAATGGTTTTTTAGACAAGAGGCAAAGAATAAAATGGAATGGAGATCATGGAAATGTTAGATATATTCAGAGGAAGCTATAGAGTCAAATGCTTTAACTTAATTACTTCCAGAATTAGTATCCTTCTTGCGACATTATAAAGCCATAACAAAACAGTAAAAGAAATATAAAATGTCAAATGCTATAAATGTCAGACAACATGCAGCACAACATTTCCAGTTCTTAATATGGACCATGTCAGCTTGTCAGGTGTTTCTCTCTTCTGTTATCAATAATTTTCCCATTTTCTTTAGAGACATATTGGTATCTCAAGCTCCCGTCCGCCTACCTAGCTGAAATAGTACATAGGATAAATCATTTTTTACCCAGTCAGTCATTATCAGTGAAATAATAATATATACTATCGGGTCAAATGCGTATGGAAGTTGCATCATCTTCCTCCCATAGATTCATTAATGTTTTAATATTGTTACAACAAATACCAGCACTCCACCCTTCCAATTCCACACCCGCCCTCTCCCCCTCAAAGAACAAAAGCATTAGAGAAAAATGAAAAAGAGAACATCTCACGACGAAGACAATGACAATACAAAATGTTTGATTTACGAACTTTACACCAAAACAATATATCCTAAACTGAGAAGTATGGTATAACAATCCAAACAAAAAATAACTAATAACAATGTCGATGCTGATGATGAAAGTTAATGAGTGGAAACTTGTACCTTAAAAGACAAGAATGATGAATCTCCAGCATTAAGTCCATGAAATCCAATGTCATAAGATATGCTTCCATCAGCCTTAAACAGTCCATAATTCCTCTCAGAAGTTGCCCCAGGCTTCGAATTCTCATTAAAAAGAGCAAAAATATACGCTTTCACGACATTTTTTGGCCTGTGAGGGGTTCCTTTCCTTTTAGCAAGCCTTTTACGCAGGTTATAATTATAAGTCCTTGCATTACTTGCATTTGCTCCAGATTCATTTTCATCTCCACGTGAGGCCCACCCCGTCTCAGTAACAACGACTTCCATTTTTTCAAATCCAGCATCCTCCAAAGCTGCATAAGCTGCGTCAATCTGAGCATCAAGCATGTTATCATAATGCAGATCATACTTTGGATCATAAATTCCCTGTGCTGATTTAAAAAGAGCATAATTTAATTCAATATGCTCAGAATCACTCGCGTATGCCAAGAAGGGATAAGCATTCAAACAGAAAGGAGAGCCAATTTGTGAGAAGAACTCCAATAGTGGCTTCATATACTGATTAACATCATCTCTAAATTTACCAGAGGAAGGAGGGTATGATTCCGCAAAAACAGCTAATGAGTTTGCAGTAGAAATCTCGATTAGATCATCCAGCTGCAATTTCTTTGTAGCATTATAAATATTTTTTACAGCACCCAAGAGAACTCCCCACAAACTATAGTCATTCCCACCCAATACTTCATTGCCCACAGCAATTCCACGGATGCGTGTGTCAGGAAGAAATGACTGCACATTTTCTTTCACCCAATTCAAAGCATGGTCCGCATTAGAACTCATGTTTTCTAGCTGTCCATTGGGCAGTCCGACAACAAGTTCAAGCCCAGTTCCCCTAAAGGCCTTGAGAACACTATGGTCAGCATCATAAATTCTAACGTTCTTAATTTTTGCAGCTCTGAGAAGAGCAACAACTTCATCAGGTGAGGGAATGTTATCTGCAATCCTCCCATAATTTATGCCATAAGTTCCTGTGAATGCTTGCACATTGAAGGATACTGCAAAACAAACGGGGAAGCTCCGTATCATGTTTTAGCTGGCATAAAGTACATATTAGCAACTTCTATAGCCCAACATTAGTAGGCTTAAGACTATAGGGGAAAAAACACATTATTATACGAAAAACTGGCATTAAGGAGATGCACAGGATAGGCATAAGCTAATAATTTAGCTCTTTCTGCACCAAGATAATCGGAACGGAGATTGACAGAATTGGAGTAATCACTCAATAGTACTAAAGACAGTGGTCCCAGGTAAAAAGAGTAAGAAGAAACACTTATCCTGGTAAAAACTTGAAAACAAAACAATGAAATAAATAGATAAAAATCAAAGCAGCACAGACCTGACATAAACTCTCCCAATAGGAGGAAGAAATTGAATGCAAGAAAACAAACTCTTCAGAAAAGGGGGCAAAAGGCAGACTGAGAAGATAACTAACGGCACAATTAGATATGTGAGGATATAAAGAAAGCAACCAAGAGAAGAAGCCAGAAAGTTAAAAAAAAAAAACAATTTCAACACAAATATCTTCTCAATATAAGGCGATATTGAAATTCGATCCATAGCAATACAAATGTCATAGTTATCGATGCATGCGAGGGGCAAAAACTCTGTTAAACCCCATTAACCAATTAAGTTACAGCCTTCTGACCGTAAGGAATAGAAAGAAAGTACCAATTTGTTCGAAGAAGAGCAATAACACAACATAAAAGAGGCCAAAGAACCGCAAACTTCTTATTGCCTGGAAGAGAAAACAGTGATAATCGACATGATTTGCCATTAAGTTGTGGATGCAGGTTGGTAGGGTGGGCCAAACTATGATCAAAACCAAGAATTGTAACGCCTTCTACGCACTGCTTCTTCTTCGTCAGGCATGCCATAAGCCGAAGAAGATTCCCTTTCTTTTGCTGTCTTAATCTACGGCTGCACTGCTCCCATTACTTCTTTGACGTGCTCTCTATCTCTCCTATATCAAAGCAGCGATATCTTGACGATTATGAGAGGAATTGAAGCAGGTCAGCAAGCAAAGTGACAAGCTTTGGCAATAGCAAGCAAGTTCAAGTGTGGAATGGGAAGAGACGCCGAGGCAGAGGTCTTGCACAATGGAGTTTTTTTTTCTTTTTTTCTTTTTTTTTTGGTGGGGTCAGCGGACAGCAATATTGTTTGTTTGCTTCTGCTGAACTTTGCTCATTGGGCAATGCAGGCTACCCACTTTGAAGTATGACTAATTGACTCCCAGCGTCTAATTTTGCTATTCGTTGTCAATTTGTCATTCTTATCTTCTTGTCCAATCTCACTTCATTCCTTTAATCACTGCCTCACACACTCCGTTAAGTGTAAAATGTAAATGAGCTATACTTTCATGTATCAATTATAAATATTCTGCAAAATCTAATTCTTCTTACGGTATGAAATTCCAAAGTAGTTGTGAGTGTTGCTGCATCGTTAAGAGTGTTGACATGTATGTGAAATATTTTAGCTTTAATTTATTTTTAATAAAAATTTAAGATAAGTGAAAACTACCTTTTTTTTTAAATTAGAATATTATACAATTCAAAGTATTTATACCTTTTCTTAGTGAGGCTAAGGGCTTATACACATCTCTGATTTTTTTTTTGTTAAATTCAAAATATTTTTTAATTAAAAGTTGAAAATTAATTTTTTTATGAAACGTAAAATTTATCGAAATAGAATTTACTTCTGTTTATAAAACTTTTTCCAGCTTATACATCATCTTCAGCTTGTTGATCACATAAATTTAAGTAATTGTGTTGTTGAGTAAGGAAACATTTATTATTTTTTTACTGCGGCAAAAGATATGCCCTAATCTTGGATAAAATGATATTGAGAATACACAGCGACTTAACAAGCAAGCAAACTTGAGAGAAAGGCTTTATTACTAAAATTGCAGTCTGTAATCTCAGTCAGTGCGCATTTATTATGTAACTTGTAGGTTGTAAGCCAAAGACACGCAAATGATTATGTGTACCAATACTGATCATACCTTTTGCTTTAGAACGTCAATGACCCTAAAGAAGTTGCAGATAGAAACAATTTTTGAAAGTGCTTTGGCATCTTATCTGAGTTCCTTTTTGATGATGATATCCTTTTGCATCATAGAATACGAACACTTCAAGTATTCACACAAAGATGGAAAAAAATCACCAATTAATTAGCAGTTTTATGTATATGTTTATATAAGCGCGTGATACTTTTCCTTT